>CM036583.1:15303514-16553514 GCA_020745775.1 Theristicus caerulescens | reverse complement strand
TCATCCAGCTTTCAAGATGTCTCTTGTAAAAAAAAATAAAAAACAAAACAAAACCAAAAAACCTAAACAAAACAAAACCCCAAAATGATTGCCTGCTGACTCATTTGATAAAGGAAGTGGTATCTTTTTTTATTCCTGTGCTTCAGGCACTGCTGCAGCTTACTTTAGCTGTGTCTGTTTTGAAAGCTAGATGTATATGCAATGACTCTTTTCCAGAAATTGTTATCCACTCTTTCTTTAAATATACAGCGAAATCTGGTTTTGACCTTTCTTATCAGTGGGTGAGACGGAGGAGGTGTGTTTCTGTTAATACCAAGCTAGTAAAATAGAAGCTGCCACAAATGTTAAAAAAAGGGGGTGACGTCCACTTCTCTGAGGAAAAGAGGACCTGGAAGATTTTTAGTGGGTTTTTAAAATTTATTTATTCCCCCTCACCTGATTTTGCCATGAAATGTGTGAGGGAGCAGAAGACATCTCCAGTGGCTTTCAAGTGCTTCTCTTGTCTCATACCCTACGTACTCCATGTTGGGAGCTGGTTTGCAAGGAACGGGGGTGTCGGGACTTCTGGGCAAACACCTGTGAGATTGCAGGGCCTGGAAGAGCGGCTGGGCTGAGCCAGGGTGGGGGTGCTGCCCTCTCACCGCCTCCCCGGGCCCTGCCTGGCTCCTGGCTGGAGTGGCCTCTGCCCAGCCCCGTGCCCATCCCTTCCTCAAGCTGTGTTCCCTCCGGCACTAAACCCCCGAGCTGCATTTTGTCCTTCACGGAGCTACTGTGCTAGTCTTCTCCCCACACCGGGCAAAGTGCTTTGGTCTGAAGACTGGTGAAAGACTAGGTGTCTGATTATTTGAGAGAACAGTGACCTCAGTTTGCCTTATATTTGGGGTTTTTTTTTGCTTAGAACATGTTTAGATAAAAATCCCTGCCAGATATTTGAAAGAGAATGGCCTGGTTTGGGGTTTGCGACTTCTCACCATTCTTTTCAGGGCTGGGAAATCTTAAAATTCAAATTCTCAGAGCTTCACACAAAGATAAAGTAGCATCCAGTATTTTTCTGAAAATTTTCCATTTTTAAGAAGAAACGCTCTTTCTGGGTGACACTTAACATAAATTATGTTGAAGGAAAAAATCATTTCACTCCACAGAGTTACTTTAGGGAATAGTTACAGTATGGTAAAATGATCTCAGGTGAAGGGATTCGTGTGGGATTTGTGACCTTTCAGTGCGTAGCACTAACTGTTTTTAAGGCTACTGTTGCTAATAAGGGAAGGCATAAGGTGTTGGCTGTTTAGAGACAGGCTGTGTTCCTGAATTGGTGGAAGGAAAACAGGGAAAGCGTTGTGATGTGTTAACAGTTGCGGTTGATGGAAGAGGGAAAACCGATTTTGTCCTTCAGAGCCGAGAATATGGCAGTATGAGTGTATGTGCATGTATGCATATATGGTGTGAATGTAAAGTAGATTCTGTAGGTTGCTACAGTAGATACTGCTGCTTCTTTCCTTCCAAACCACATACTCTTTCTGTCCTTCTGGGATCTGTGTCTGTAAATATGTATGCTGCTCAAGAAAAGACTGGTTGTAACTATACACTTTGGAATTGTTTTTGTCCTGTGGTATTCCATCAACACTTACTAACTGTCCTGATATATCTAACTGTGAAACTGGGCTAGCATCTCTGAATACCTGAAAACTTTGAACATATTAGAACAACTAATGTCTTGGATATGCATAATCTACCTTGCTTTACAAGTTCTGTGACATCTTTTATTTCTGAAAGTTAAAGAAACAATACTTAAACACAAGTGTGTTGTTCCTCTGTATATTTAGTATTATCCAAACTAGGAAAATGGTTTTAGTTTTAATTAAAAATATAGAATTGTCTAGAGAAAGCAGCTTTGCACAGGAGTGATTGATACACTTTTATCATTATTAGCAGCTTCAAGAACTTTTAAGTTGTGCAGGTTGTGCAGATTTTCTTGGCACCTAAGGGGGGTGATAATGAACTCATACTAATTCTTGGAGAAAGTAGCTAAGAGAGAAATTTTGTTGGGTTCAAGTGAACTGTATATGTTCATAGAATCACAGAATATGTATGGGATATATAAGGGAAGGGACCCATCAGGATCAACAAGTCGAACTCCCTGCTCCTTGCAGGACCACCTGCAACTAACTCACATGACTCAGAGCATCGTCCAGATGCTCCCTGAGCTCTGGCAGGCTTGGTGCCCTGACCGCTTCCCTGGGAGCCTGTTCCAGGGACCCACCGCCCCCTCGGTGAAGAACCTTTCCTAATGTCCAACCCGACCTTCCCCTCATGCAGCTTCATTCCATCTCCTCGTGTCCTGCCGCTGGTCCCCAGGGAGGGGAGATCAGCACTGCGCCTCCGCTGCCCCCCGTGGGGAATGTGCAGGCGGCCATGAGGGCACCCCTCAGCCTTCTGATTGTGTGCTGTTCTGATCTCTAGAAAGAAAGCTGGAAGAAAGAGGCTTTCCTTTCAGCAAATTAGTCCTCTGACCAGAGTTTAATAAGCCTGGTGATGATTACTGGATTACTTACTGCTTGCTTTGATTATGAACTGACTCTTAATGTTTAAAAAAAAGTTTGAAAAAAAAAAAGAGGGAAAAAAAGGAAAAACAGAAAGGAAAAAAAGGGTACGTGTGTAGGTGGAAGTAGTCAGTAATGGAAAAAGTGAATGGAAAGACAGAGATGTAAAAGCTAGATTAGACCTGATCAAACAGGACTCAAAAGATGCCAGACATTATCCCTTATCTAGCAGATTCCTAACAGTTTTAGAGTCTGTGGTCAAAATTTGTCTTCAAAATGAACAGGGAAGACATCATAGATATTAATACAGATGTACTCGGCTAATTCGAGTTTATAGCAGCTTGCCTCAAGTCCTGTAAACCTGAGAGAAATAATACTGTATTTGGTACAGCATCTTAGAATGACACTAAATTACTATGATTTCAAGAATAAATTTATGCACTTATTTTGCAAGCATGAATAATGTTTGATCCTCATAAATTTTTATGGGTAATTTAAGTGTTAGACAGCTGTCTCTGAATTTAATACAATAATTATAACGGAGACAGGTGTGAGTTGGCTTAGGAAAGATGAGATAGGCTTATTCAGCTGTGCAACAGATTTCACAAATGTACTTGATTGCTGGTAAATTACTTAAATTAGGGATATATTTGTAAAATGTTAAGTAGTAATGGTATATTTTTGTTAGCAAAGAAATGAGAAGCAACTTATCTTCTTTGGTGGTTTTTTTGTTTAAGAAAATTATGAATTTTGATAGTGTACAAAAGCATAACTACCTGAATTAGGGACAAATTCCATTTTACTGGGTGTTAGTGTGAATTCAGGATTTGATCAGAATTTGTGTGCATGTGATGAGCATTATGATGATTTAGCTGTCTTAGAAATGAGGCTTTGCTGTTATTGTGTACCTCTAGTAACTAAGGAGCACTTTATAAAAACTAATCCAAGGTACTTGCTCTTTTTACTTATTTAGATATATTAATGACATTTAGTCATACTTGCCTCTTGTGGATTTGAGTAATAGAAGTTTGCTCAAAATAAGTTTGAAGTTTGCATCAGGTCCATCTTGTTTCATTTTGCATCAGCTGATGAGCTTTAGTGAGCAAAGAAGTGAACTGAAGGGATGTGCCAGCTTCACGGTCTGTTTTGTGGCTCCCCTGGTCAGACCTACCTCAGTAACAACTGGATTGGTGCACTCAGTCGTAGATGTCGGACTTGCACCATAAACTGTGTTAGTTGAGGATTATAAGACATGTTGTTTATAGAAATATTTGGGAGAAACTGAATTTATTAAAATGTGTTGTAGAATATTTGGTCCTTTGCATGTCTTTCATCACTGTATTCTTTGAAGCAAATATTTCTGCTCTTGAAAATAAGCAAAAAAAATTGTATTTATGCACAGAAACTATTAAACAAGGGTCTTTATTTATTGTATGTGAGCTTCATGAGTTTGTTGTATCTAATAATACCTATAAGAAAGATGCTCAATATTATGGTATCACCTTTCAGATGTTCCTCGGATTCACAAAAGGAGATGCATGTTCTCTCTGCCTTTCACTGTGTGTCTTTGCAATTACCAGGGAAGGGGTGTAAAATTGGATTTTATTCAGAATAATGCTAAGAAAGTGGAAGATAGTTACCAAAGATTTCCTCCATGTTGGTGGGATTAAGCACTACAAAATGATTTCCAGAATTCAGTGTCATAGTGGATAATGTCATGGCATTGAATAAGGAAGTTATCAAATTCAGTCAGTCCTCTTAAAATAAGGCTATGTATTCAGTCTGAAATATATCCAAGTCAGAACATTTGATACCATACTGTTGATGCCAAATGTGAAATCGGGGTATAAGGTGATCTGGAATGGAATTTTACCTTTGTGTCAATAGATGTGAAATGTATTTGTTCTGGTGAGGCATGTGAATGCCAACTATTAATAGACATTGTAGGTGTGTCATACTTTTGTTTGCCTAACCTTGCATGACTGTTCTTTGTTCTGCCTGCTTTGTACTCTGTGTATCGTTCAGGTGGTGCCCTGACAAAATATAAACCAGCTGCTTTTGTACAGTGTCACCTGCAACCAGGGCAACATGGTACCTGATTTGCATTTAAATAGGTTCTGAACATACAAGATGATTTAGCAGTTTGATTTTTGGTTATTAGAAGTGGCATGCACTGGCCTTTGGTTTTGGAACCGCTCTCTTCTAAAGGGACCTCCCTAGAAGAAGGGAGCGTTAGAGACTGACAAATAGAAACTGCTTCTTGCTGCTTGAGGGAGAGCTGAAGTAGTTTCATTTTAAAAAGCAAGTATAAAGTGTGCAGTCTTCTATAATGGCATGAAACAGTTTACCTGCAACAGGCAAGGAAACCTGTGTTTTTCTATTATATGGTTAATGATCAAAGAACAGTGTGTACTGTGGATGCCTTCATCCAGAAGAATGCTTGTGCCTGCCACATCTCATTTATGGGCTCCTGTACGTGTCAGTCTGGGAGACCTTCCTTACAGGAATCTTCACCCCAGTCTCCAACTGTTAAAGATTACTGTGTATGTCACTTAGGGTATTACTTCACAGTCGACTTCTAGCCAAGGCAGAAGTAATGTCATTTGGTCAAACAAGTGACCAGACTCATGTCCCTAACTGCACGTTCCCATCTTTAATTGTATTAATCCCAGAGTCATGTGACGGTTTGGTGTGTAAGGTCAGCTCGTTTATCTGACTGAATGCCACCCATTTTTTCCACAGACCTAGTCTGCGGTTGGATCACCAAGCTCATCTGGATGGCTATTGGCTGAGACTGTAACCTCCTTCTGAAACTGCAATGTGTAACGTACCTTCAGAGAACCTTCATCTGGCTTTTAGTAAAGTTTTGTGCCACCATAAGAGGCTTTATACAGTTAATTCCCTTGGATCATAGCAAAATTAGATTTACTAGTTGGGGTATTGCATTAATCTATGTAGCACTTAGCATTGAAGCTTTTCTGGTTCTTCTTGGGTTTCTCTTGAGGGAAAAAAAAAACGTTCCTGAAAGGATCATGGGATGGATAAGAAGCGACGTGTATTTGAGAATGCAAGACAGAGGTGTCATGCCTTAGTTTGGCAAGCATTTCTCCTGGAAGAGTACTAGTTTAAACAGCTGCTCTGCTCTCTTGCACCTTCTTCCCACTCTTTATGACGCTGCCTTTTAAGTTGTGCTCATGTAATTGCATCTTTCAGATGAACTGGGAAGCTTATCTGTGTTAAAATCCTCCCCACCCCTTTTCCTGCACTACAGTTCAATATTCAACCATGCAAATGCATGTACTGTTCTTGCTAGGGCAAGAAGTCTGTGTTTCTTGTACGTTAAGCATGGCGTAGGACGTGAAGTGCCTGTGGTATTCTGGTTGGCTTGCTGGAAATCTGCTGCCTGGGAGTGTGACTGCCGAGAGTACCCTCTTGAACCTATGTTCAACCAAATACCCTGTCTTTCAAAGGCGTAAGAAAATAAATATAAGCATACTGATTTTGAAGACCTATTCTTGTCACAGGTGATTCCTCTGTTATGGTGCACAACTGTTGGAGTGGCAAACCATGGTAATGGTAATCAAGGTTTTACCCTGTGAGGTAAATGGGAAATCCAAGATTGTTGATAAATTTTGTGATTCCTGTTGTGGATAACTTGCAAGCTGAGTGAAATTCTGGAAGTGCTTGCTTGAATGTATTGACAATTTAAATGCACTACAACAAAAAAGCATCATGTTTATCACTTGGATAAATGATCTAGAGTCATGTGAATTATACATTCAAAAGGTTCTTCAAAATTATGTGGGAATCTAAGACCCTTTTTGCCATTCCCATAGTAATTAGTTTCAGCTCAGTCTTTCTGGTTACCATTGGTACTTAAAGATCTCTATGCCAAACCTGCTACAGAAGTAGCACCTCACTGGGGCCTGCTAGGCTTACCTGAGGACAGGCATTGGTGCTGGAGAGAGACAAATGTCCAACACCTTGAAGCTCTTCCTGTTTGAGAGTTCAGCAGGGTGCCACAGGGTGTCACCAGTGCACTCAACATAGTCCAGCTTTTAACGGGGGCCTTTGGTGGTAGTGATGTCAACCTGAAATGGTTGTGTTTCCTGAAACTCTGCAAAACCCCAGAAGCAGAGTACGGAAGTCTTCAGTGAACTGCTAGGGTATGGCTTCAATCTGGGCCCTGAAACAAACCATCCGGATCTTTGATGAGATGTTTGGAGCTGGTGAAATTGAGAGCAAGAGGCCCGAGAGTTTTGCAACAAGCAGCTGTGTGCTTGTAAATGCAAGGAACCTGCTGCTTAGGCTTAGCAGGCTTCCAAGCTCCTTTTGAGTGTGTGTTTGTAGAACCAAGTTTAAAATCAGACAGATGTACTTTACCAAAACTGGAGGATAGCTGAGGGAAAACATATTCTATGACTAACCGGTTCTAAAAGGCCTTTTAAAAAGATGGACGAGTGAATGGTAGGCATTCATATTAAATCACCTTATAAAAAACTTAACAACAAAAGTTTGGGATTTTGCCATATATCCCATGTGAAAGTTAAGTTACCTTCCTTACTAATTCTTCTGTTCATTTGATTGCAACTTAGAAATGAAATGTCACAGGAAATGACTGTCTGCTTTCTCTATTAGATGTGTAAGTTTTGGACCACTGAGAATATTAACCAAGCCATTGATGAGCTGCCCACTGTAGGGGGGAAGCCATGCTGAACTCCAGACAGCTGTTCCTTCAGCAGCTGGATGGACTAGAAGAATTAGGCAAAACAATTCAGACGAGAATGGATTGGCACTTGGTTTTGTCAGTGCACACAGGGAACTGACTCCCTAGTCAGTGGAGGATAAAATAATTACAAGGGCTCGGATTGCATGTGTGAGTTTGAATGCTAGACTCTTCTAGCCAAGAAATGGTGCTTGCCCAATCACACTCCACACCTGTGAAATGGATGGCAAGCTCCAAGTTTCAAAGATGAAACAAGTTACAGGCGAAACTTGCAGGCCAGGCAGGTGTTGCTTTTCTTAATTTCCAATACTGGCAGCTGTCCTGTTGTCTTACTGTACAGCACTGGCTGCAGTGAGGTATGGGGTGGGGTGGGGGGTGTGATCTGTTTACTGTGTACAACGTCTGCAAACAAAGTTCTGCGTTATCATCTTAAGGCTCTATATTTGTTTTTCTAAGTTGTGTATCAAATACAAGGAAAAAGATTTCTTCACTAGTAGTCTTACAAAGTTCTCCTACGTTCTGAGTTTAAAGTACATTCTGTTGCTGATGAAGTTTGTTTGAAAGTACCATGTGCAGCTTATTAATGTAACGTTGCATTGCAGAATCCGGAAAAGCTTGTTACAGTAGTGCTACCAAACGTGAACTGACTCGCAGTGTCACAGCTGCTCAGGATTCCTCTTTACAGTTTATTGTTTCTGTAGCCCCTTTTGTTATGTTTACCTTTACTCTTTTACAACAGTATTGGTGTGGAGTGTAAAATAACCCCATTCTTTCAACTTGGCCAGAGGGGAGGAAAAAAAAGACTTTCCTGTTCTGTTGCATTCTTGCAGCAAAAAACTCCTGGCAAAAATGAGGAGTAAGAGATTAGTAGGGTTTTCTGAATAAGAATTTAAACCAGTCTCCATAAATATCAATACACAAGCGTATGGAACTTGTGCAGCTGATGTCTGCAAATATCTGCTGAATAGGCATTTTGGCTTTTCCTCACTCCTACCGTAAAGGAATGATAAGTCACTTATCCTTTCTCCAGAACTAGTAGACATACTGACTGTCACTGTTGAAGGTTATTACACTTTACTAATTTAGACAGTGTTGATGACAGCTACTAAACATGCAATATATGAATGTGAATAGAAGTGCCAAGGATCATGCTGAGTAACAGACTTTGTGGTTCTATTTAAACAAAAATGACACCTTAATTTTAAGTACTGTATAATTACACCTTGTAAGTACGGTGGTTTTGAATTGAGGCACAGCATTTGCAGTGGTCAAAGTTTGAAGTTTTGTATTTTTAAGACTACTGAATTGAATTAACTGTTTAACTGTTGATTTAACTGCTGATATTTCAGTGGCTATTCCTCAGTGCTGTCAAGGTTAATAAGTGAATAACTTGCTGCGGTAACTTTAATTCTCCAGTTTTGGCCAAGTATAAAATGTTCAGTGGCTTCTAAAAAGTTCTGCATAGTTGCTTATTTTAGCTTGTAATAATATGATAGTCTGACATGATATAGAAACTTCTGTATCATGTATATGAAAGTAGGGCATCCTGCCTAAAATATGAGACTGCTATAATGGAAACTGGGCTAGTATGAAACAAACAAAAAAAATCCCCCCAGGCTGTTTTTCATAATATGGACCTCCCCATCCAATTATTTTTTTAAAAAAAATTCTTAATTAGGTGAGCTCCTATATTCTACTATGATATTCATTGTCACAAAAATATTTGTTGACTTTCTGTTGTCTGCTCAAGAGGTCTTTCAGGGATAAAGAGCTGCTCTTGCCAAAGGGTTGTTGATTCTTCCTTCTTATGTAGCTTCAGGATCCTTACATACTTTGCTATCCCCTTTGATCTTAAGCTTAGGACTATGAAGAGAAAATGTTGCCAGTTAGTTGGCAAAGGGATTCCTCAACAGCTCCACAGGTTGTTTCCTTTAAAAATCTTGGCTCTGTGGTTCTCTCATTTGCTTTACATTTCCATAACTGTCTAGAAGATGTCTTTCTGGTTTTTTTGTTTGTTTGTTTCCCAATTTAATCTTGCCTTTGGTATTTATGTTTAATTATATATGAACTTTCATTTGCCAAATCCCTGCTAATTTTTAACATGTGTAGTTTTCACTAGACCTGTAAATATCCATTTTTCTTTGTAATGACCTTCCTTTTGCCTGAACCTTGTTAATAAGTTGAATATTTAAGTTCACATAGCTTACTAGTGTAATCATTGGTGATGCAGGTGGCAGCCCTTTTGTCTTCCCCTAGTTAAATATATTTCCTGTAAACAGTATGAGTTGATCTTAAAATTGTTGGATGTATTGCACAGGAGCTTGTAATTATTTTTATGTTCTCAGTGGGAATAGATTTATAATTACCTATAGGTAATTATATATATATATATAAAATACCTAAAGGCATTCCTTTAGGTCTGTATGGTAAGTTTTATATCCTTCCTTTATTTGTTTTCCCTGTAGTACTGCATTCTTGCAGGAAGATACAGATGCTATGAAATAATCTTTCATTTTTCTTTGACTTTCCATCCCATATCAAGGGAATCAGGTTCATTCCACTTCATCCAAAGATGAGTTTCAAGTGCTTTTAAATGTCTAATATAAAAAATACTTTAGTATTTTGAGTAATACTCAAAAGTAGTTAAACACCAACCTCTTGTTTCAGAACTGGGACCTATTAACGTGTTGGAAGTAAGTTTAGCTGTTCTGTGTGTGTTCTAGTTGCTGCATAGTTCAGTGAACTTTTCCTTCTGTGGGGCTCCATATGTGATTTTCATGCCTCAGTAACTGAATTTTTGTGCCATATTCCAATGGATCCGAAAGAAAGGTAAATTGCTAAATTTTAATTAGCTAAAATCTGGGTCAAGTATAAACAAATTTTAAGAAATTTGTGTAGAAAGTAAGTTGTTAATCTCCGAGTTCTGGTTCTTCCCCCTGTACAGGTAAATCACACATATAAAAATAGCCTGCCTATCTTCTAACTCTTTGGTGGCTTCTTTGGGAAATATTATTTCACTGTATTGGAGTGCTGGCTTTGACATCTTATTATGCTTGGTAGTAGTATAAGTAAGCTGGTGTTATACTGTGTATACAATGATTAACCTGTGGTAGCTCCAGAATGCCTACCTGCTGACTTGTTTTTGGCATCAAGGGCTCAAAACTCTCCCACTACTCATTTGTAAATGCTGTTGAACTTGAAAAGTGTTTAATTTGCTTGCTACCACTGTTACGTGGTTTACTTCAATGAACAAAATAAGATCAGGTTAAAAATACTCTCGATCATTTTAGAGACTTGTTTCATGTTGGCTGCTTAATTGTAGTCCTTGTTGTGTGAAGAGCTTTAAGACATCTTAAAATTAAGACAAAGTAGATGATCTACTATCCTTTATAAACTACTCCAGAACAAATTCTTTCACGTACTCATTCAGTTATGTTTGGAGCTTTTCTAAGCCACAATGAGGCTTGCAGTCCAAAGCATGTGGACTTTACACATTTTTTTTAAATAATTTTGGGTTTAGATAATCCATAGCACCTGATAAGGAAAAGTTATATCCCCCTAATTTCTTAGTTCAGAAACTGTAATTTAAATAAGTAGAATTGCCAGCTTTGCATAATAGGTGTTCCAAGGAGGTATAATACTCATGCACTATACCTACTGCATGCAGTTAGCCCCCTTCCTCCAGCCTGCAAGGAATAATGCTGCTGGAGTCCCAAATAGTCCAAACCCCATGCATAATAAATGCTAGCTGGGTATGTAACAAGTACTCAAGAGCGAACACTTTGGTAAGTTTGAGAATGCCCACTGTTGGTTTAAAGGAAGATATTGAACTGAAGAGAATAAACTTCTTTTAGACAAGTTTTTCAATGCTTAGAGAAATTTCTTTCATGAAGGGAAACGTGACATAAAGAATTTACCTGTCTATATGAAATTTAGGTAGAACCGAGGTTCAGAAATCCAGTCCTGTAAAACTTTTCTTCTGATGCTTGGCCCTGGAAGAATACCAGCTGTGCTGTTATTTTGTTTTTCAGTTCACTAAGCCCTGGTAATTTGTAGCTTTTTACACCTGGAACTGTTCTAGACTTAACTGTCTCGCTGAATACGGTATCTAAAAAAAAACACCAAAACGATCAAAAACCTTCCCAACAGCGACGGTGTCTCCACCACTGTTCACTGGCATCTGCAAGGTTTGTTATGTGAACTGTAACTACAGGTACCACCACGTTTTAAAATGCGTAAGAGAGTGCCATGGCAGGGGCCACAGACCTGGACCTACAAGGCTGGACCAGTACTCTGAATAAAATGGACTGGGTGTCCACAGACACTTTGAAGACTGGCAGCACGATCTTAAAACCTTGGCTTCCTCATTGTAAATTATCCTGCTGCATGTTCATACCACAATGGCTAAGAACAGTGAGGCTGGCAGCTGCATTGGAGACAGCCTGGAAACAAGACGGGGAGCAGCATGACCTGCAAGAAGTGTGACCTCCTGTCATGTGCGTGAGGGGAATTTCTCTTTTCCTGCATCTAAACAGCTTCTCACATTTTTCTGTGAATTCTTCTGTTCCATCAGGCATTGTTAGGGCATGCACTGATCATCTGGGGTATTTTTAGAAAGTGTAAATAATGGCGGAGGCACGCTTTGAATTTTCCTTCTCGCAGCAGCAGAAATGCCAGCAGTGCACATCACGTGGCTGCTTAGACAAGTATACATCTATTCTAGTAACATTTTCCCACCCAAACATAGCATCCGAGTGCCCTGTGGAGACCATGTGCTTACTGGAGCCTGGCTCACCCTGAGAGCTACGCATTGGAAACTTAACCATTCAAAGCCTCTGTCCTTACTTCCATTCTCGTGATGTTAGTCCTCGGTCACAAAGTGATAGGACAGAAATTTAAGCCACCTTAACTTCACAGGGAGACATCTGCGGTGGCGCATCTGCCTTGTCCATCTGTGGAAGCAGTGGAGTGTCAGAAGGAAAACAGGCAAACCCCCACCCTTTACAACTGAAGTGACTGTAACACTGATGGGTTTATCCACCTGTGTTTTCCGTGGGTCTGAGGGTTTTTAAGGACAAAAAAAAAACCACCACCAAAACCCTGGGGCGGGGGTATCAATGAGCTGTAGCACTTGGAGGGGCTGCTTCTGCTCCCCGAGGCTCCAGGAGTGGAGGGCTGCTCCCCCTGCCCGGCCCTGCCGCCGGCCCCCCCCGAGGGACAGCGCCCGGGCCGGGCTCCCTGGGCTCGGCAGCCGCGGGGCGGCTGGACAGCTCTCCCTCAGCCGGCGGCTGAGGGGAGCCGGCAGCCGCCGGGGCCCCGGCGGCTGCCGGCTCCCCTCAGCCGGCGGCCTCCCGTCCCTCCGGCGGCCCCGCCTCAGGCGCGCCCGACGTCAGTGGGCGTCAGGGCCGAGCCCCCCACCCTCCCTCCGCCCGCGGCATCCGCCGTCCCGCCCGCTCCCGCTCTCCTCTCCCGGCGTTGGACAGCAGCAGCCGCCGCCTCGGCCCAACCCGCCGCCCCTCCGCTCCCCTCCCCGAGAACCGCGCAGCGCGAAGATGGCGGCGTACAAATTCCTCCTGTCGCCGCTCGGTCGCCGCATCCTCCTTCCCGCCGCGCGGGCGCGGGGCGCCGGGGCTGAGGTGAGGCGAGGCGAGGCGAGGCGGCGGGGGCGGCCGGACCCCCCTGCTCGGCCGCGCTCCCCCATAGCGGCCGGCCCCCTCTGGCTTTAGCGTCCCCCTGATCGCCGGGCCTTGGCCGCCGCTCCCGCCCGGGCTGCGGTGACCTTGGCGGGGTACGGGGCCGCGCTCGGGGCCGCCTCCGCCGGGGGTCGATGGCTCCTGCGGGCTGGGGGTCCGGGCGGCCGGTGACCCGGGGGCAGGCGGCCGCCCTGCTGCCCGCGCCCGCGGGGAAGTGATGAGCTTTGTCTTGTTTTCTTTTTCCTATCAACGTGAGGGTTTTGGCCCGAAGGAGGCCCGGGGGCGCTGCGGGAGGCGGGCGGCGGGAGGAGGGTAGAGCGCGGCCCCGGGGCAGGCCTGGCCCCGGCGGCTGGTTGGGATGCGGTGACTTAGGGGGACCGGCCTGGAGCTTTGGCTTTGAGGTTTAATTCGTTTTATTTCCCCTGCATTCGAAATCGCAGCACAGTCGCAGTGTGTTTCTGTGCATTTCGCTCTTGCTCCCGCCGCCTCGGCCTTCCCTGGGGGCAGGCTGCAGGTGTCGGCAGGGAGAGCCGGGTCGGTGAGCGCAGCCCCCTGGCCGCCCCGCCGTGACCTGCCAGTCATGAACGTGCGGAGTTCAGCTGTGCAGCTAGCTCGCTTGCTTGCTTTGCTTTTCCTGGGGGAAAGCTTCTGTCCAGAGTCACTCATCTAATGGTTTCCAGCCCACGTGTAACCATAGCCAAGCTAATTTTTTGTCTCTTCAGCCAGAATTGCTTCTGTGGCTTTTCTTATTTTATTTTAGTTGAAACAGCTCATCTACTCTCCTTCTCATGCCCGTGCTTACTCTTCCTGCTGCCTTTCTGGACAAATAATCATAGCTCTTTCAGTCTTTGTTTTGCTAAGTTATATTTTCTTCTTTCAGAAAATTTACTTCCATTTACTTCTTCCAGAAAATTCTGGGAGCTTATCCATCCCCATGTTACTTCTCTCTTAAACCTGGGCTGCCAGAATTGCAGCCAGCTCCTGAGGTCTTAGCTTGTTGCCCTGATGTGCAGGGGAGGGTGGGTGGTCCCTGGCACCTTGGCTCCCTGAAGCGCATTGCTCTTGGACGTCAGAGTGGGTGGGAAAGGGACTGAAAAGAACATACTTAGTATAGAAGGGTAGATAGCCTCGTTAGAGACATCCAGCCTGGAAATGCATGCTGCTCTGTTGTTCCCCACTGTTACAGGCAGTTGGGAAGTTTAAAGAAAAGGTACCACGTGGTCTCTTCAAAATATTTTCCTGTGTGTGGGTGCAGGGACTCGGCAGTGGCTTGGCTTCCCTCCCGCCCTGGCCCTCATGCCTGCTTGCAGCCCTGTTGAACCGGAGCTCCTGAGGCTGCCAACACTTAATACACATTTTGTCACTTGCCTACCAAATGCGACCAGAAGAGACACTGTTTCTGAAAGAAACAGTCATGGTATAATTGCGCATGGGGAAGGGTCTTTCACTCTTTCTCACCTGACACTGTTCCTTATGACCCACATACTGATTTGTTTTTTTTTTTTTTTTGAGACCATCAAAGCTGAGGAACATCAGTGTTTCCATTGTGAAGATAAGCCTCCATTCAGAAACATTTTCTTAATATTCAGTATAAACTCTTGCAGCTTTAATTTTATAACGAAGGCAGTTTCTGTAATCTTGAAACTGAGCCAAAAATTACTGCCCTGGTTGTAACTGGATCTTAAAGCAACTCTTTAGGGAAGAATGAGGCTATTGTCTTTAAAGCGTGTGTAGGTATAATGAGTTATGATGGTTACTGTGTAATGGCTTTGCACTGTGAAGTCTCGTTTTGGGGGTGGGATTTGTATTGATTTCCTTCTTGCCCTCCCTATTTCATCGGTTTGTTGGAGTCTCCCTGATTCTGGGCTGTTCTTCAAGAACACGAAGAGCCCTAAGGCTGCGTTAGGCAGCTGGGGGAAGGTTCACTCTGTTGCAGGGAGTCCCTGCTTACTATTTTGCCAGCACAGCATTGTACTTCATATTGTTCCTTGGCCTCCACTCAAATTTTGTGGTGGTTTTGGCTTTCTGCTTCAGCCATTTCTGGTTATGCTTATTGTGTGGATATCTTTGAAGCTACAAGTAGCAATATATTTAGGTTGGAGCAGTCTTTGGGTTGCTCTAACTCATGCTGAGGAATTGCATTTGTGAATCTGTTCACAATAAGTCACAATTTGTCAGCAGTTTAGGGTGGAATTCAGAAATTTAAGATCTGTTTGGATATTGTCAAATTGATGCAGCTCATATTAAGCCTAAAGCCTTCATAATACATATGAATGTCATAAAATATCAGTGATGTGGGGGATACAGAGACAATAGAGTCCTTGTTTTGGAGGCCTGAACCCTTCCCCCCCTGCCCAATGTTTAGTGTTTACAGTAGCAGTATCTTTTTAAAAATATTTTCCCCCTTATCTAGCCAGAGGGATGGTCATCATTATAAAGCTACTATATAATGCTTTTTATTCATTCACTTATTTCTTTTAATGTTGTTCCAGATTTGTGGATGTTATTTTTCTACCAGCTGTCATCGCAACACCAAATTTTATACCGATCCTGTTGAAGCTGTAAAAGATATACCCAATGGGGCAACTATACTTGTTGGTGGTAAATATTTAAATTCTTTATGGATGCAATCATATGTTCTATTAATGAGATACTTTTTACCATTTTACCATGTTTCTTCTAATATTAACTAGTTTGAGAATCCATATACTTGTATGGGTATTTTAAACAAGTGATATCCTACTCTGCTAATGAGGGGCAGATTCTTTTCAGTGAGAAAATCCCAGTTTGTTTCTTAGGAGAGGGAAAAAGCCTCAGAAAAATCATTAGTTTTTTTTCCCCACTAGTGAAGTGTTAGACTTTACTTGTACCAGTTTGAATGCAGAAAGTCAACTTGGGCTTTTTCAAGTTAGCATTGTTACTTCAGATGGTGAAGAAATAGAATTTGGTTTGATTATTTTTCTGGTAGCATTTTCTGTATTCTGTAGCTGCCTAGTTGCCGGGTCTCTGTGACCTTGAACAAATCACCTAACCTGTTTCTGGCTGTAGGAAGTGGAGATAATACTTATCTATGTTACACTAAATGGTTATGTGTAGCATTTCCAGAAGAGTCGAGAAGTTGTATCATACTGACTTTCACTGTGACTTGAGCTTTTGAATATTCTGGATGATTTCCACAATTTCATACTGTTCAAGCCACTGAAAGAAAAGTGATCTCTCTATTTAGTAGGTTATAAGTGATTTTTAGTATTGAAGAAGTAACGAAAGTAATGAAAAACATGGGAAACCTCACTGGAGGTGGTAATGGGGCAAAATGCCTTCTAGGAAGAATTATTGTATTCTTTAGTGTTGTTGGAACAACAGGAGATCTGAGGCTAACTGTTTGGGAAGGAAGTGATAGTAGTTGTAGTGTTGGAGTCTGGCCTAAGACCTAGGCGCCTCAAATGTATGTGGCATGGTATTTCATTTTGGGCATACTGGGTTCTTGCATAATAGGTAGGAGTGTGAGGCACTTCAGCCTGGGTGGAGATCTGGGTTACTGCGCTTCCAGTTACACATCTTCCCGAGAGCATTAAGATTCCCAGATTTTTATCACCTAATTACAGACTAAGCTGTATGGGAGAATTCCTTGCTCCTCCTGTTTGACATTGTTATGTGCAGCAAAGAACTGAAGGTTAGTTGGGTAGAAAGAGAAGGAGGAATAATGAGTACAGTAGTTAGGACACACATCAGGAGAGCCAAGGTCCTGGCACCCTTCTCGAAAGGCCATTTGTGTGTGTGCAGACCTCTGATGGTTAAATGGCTTTCATCCAAACTGGTAAGCATCTAGTGACTGGGAGATTCCAGTACTAGGGTGCAGCTCTTTCCAGAAGTGCTGGTTTATTTAGTCAGTTAAGGAGCTTGTTCTGCTCAGAAAAGATTTTTAATTAAACAGTGTACCTTCCTAGACTTCTGATTAATCTGTGTTTTTTCAAACACTTGTTACATATTCAGTTTTCTTTTATTTTACGTAGGTTTCGGATTGTGTGGGATTCCTGAAAACCTCATTGGCGGTTTACTGAAGACTGGAGTAAAGGGAATAACAGCAGTCAGTAATAATGCAGGGTAGGTATTCATATGTCTGTGGTTTAATAAGTACAAACTGAATATTCCATTCGTGTGAAAAGGCTGATATGGATGAAAAAGTCTTACTTTTCATCATAAGAATTTTCATATTAACCACACAGCTTTGTTTGAAAGTGTTATTTTTGGAATAAGCCCAGAAAGTATAGTAGTGTATGTATACTCAGCTTTGTCAGGGAGCAGTTGTCACTGTTGTAGACAGTTGCAATTACGTATATTTATATATATTTAACTGGTTGACTGTAACTGAAAATTCTGACTTAGATGCTTTAAATGTGGTATCAGTGATTTTTTTTGTGTGTGTGTGAAGTTCTAAATAGGGATTTTTTTTTTTAAACTACCTTCTTATTGTAATTCTGTTACTTGAAAAAAACCCCAAACAACACAACAACAGTGGAGAATATTTATGAGGAAAGAATGGAGAGCCTCTTCAATGTGTCTTGGAATTTTTGATTTATTTTTTTAAATGTTTGCCCGTTAAGAAATTCATGTGGGGTTGACAGTGAGAATAATTCTTTTACATGTAATTTCTCAGCTTCTCATTAGGGCTAATCTTTACACAAGCTGTTCATTGTAGTAGACTCCACAATACCTAACGATCTTCATATAGAGAAATAACTACAGCCATTTCTGTTGAAATGCATTGATAAAATAGAAATGAAATTAAATTAAAATATTGATATGCAGAATATAATGACTTGTATTTGAAATCAGCCTGGTCAATAAGACTGATATTCTGT
The DNA here is from genome assembly GCA_020745775.1 of Theristicus caerulescens. NCBI lineage: Eukaryota > Metazoa > Chordata > Aves > Pelecaniformes > Threskiornithidae > Theristicus > Theristicus caerulescens. Next base: position 16,535,693 of record CM036583.1, on the reverse strand, counting down.
TCTTGCAGTGTTGTTGGATAACTAGCATCTGCAGGTGGCCCTAACCTTGGTTTAGTGACTTATCCTATTAAATGTCACCTTCAGCAACATAATAATTCCAGTGTAATTTAGTTCATTGTAGATGTAAAGAATATTGGAAGACTGATGTCTCCTAATGGCATTGTACTTTCTTTAGCAATTTTTCTTTGATTAGGGAGCTCATCCTAAACCCTATTGTCCCGTGAACTAAGAGCCTTCTCACAGCTAGATGTACTGGGGTTACACACCCCAGTTGGTAAGGGAGATAGTTTGTGAGCATTCTTTCTGTTTGGTTTGGGGTTTTGTATTTTTTTTTTTCTTTTTTAGAATGTTGCTTACTTTCAGCAAATGGTAATATCTGTTATTACATTTTCAGTGAACTTTTTGCTTTTGAATGCTGCATTTGTGATGAAATAGTGAGAATTTTGTATTGTTTTCATGGAACTTCATTAATGCTTGCTAGTATGAGCCCTTTCCTTGGGTTGGAAGTCTCCCATCTGTTCTGTAGAAGTTCAGCCTTTATCCAATTATAGAACAAGAGCTGTAAGGGGAAAAAAAGTCACTGGGAAACTGTTTACTTCTGTATCTACGGTAGAATAAAAGAGAGACAAGTTTCTGTGAGCCGGAAAGGTTGTTGGGGTATAAAGAACTTTGTTGTTCATACAAAATGAAAATACATGTCAAACCTTGATCCTTCAATTCCTCCAGCCTTGCCAAGGAAATGAATTAGGTGGGATTTATCTAATAATGCTTTGTGCTATTTTCAGCCGCATCATTACATCTCCCATATACTTTGTCCATAGATTTGTATCCCAGTCTGTTTCATTTTTAACCTGACTGTATTTAACATAAGTTAAAACCAGAATACCATTCAAAACCCACAGATTTAGTTTGTGTGTATATATATATGTGTATATATATATATAGTCCAGGCTTCTGAAGCTGAAGTTTACAGTATGTTATCTTCAGGTTTTTTTCTGTGCTTCATGCTTGCCATTGCACATTCATTGGATAACAGATATGATTTGTGTTGATATTTGACACATACACAGTCAAACTCAAGTTCCTTAGACTCTTGTGGGAAACAATTTCTGCTGCATGATAAAAAGGAGAAAGAGACAGAAATAATTTTGAATGGAAAGATCAATCACTTAGAGTAGAGATCCTTCACTTTCCTCATACTCTTATTTCTGAATGACACACATATATGCAGATAGAGATAGCACAGATGCTCATGGGAGGGAGGTGAGGGTTTCAATGTGAGGAAAAGTGAAAAGAGAAGCATTGTGGAATAGAATGGAGAAGAAGACATTTTGTATTGTATTCTGCATATAGTTGGTGGTGTTATAGGTTAGAATTAATTTTGCTTGAAATAATGCTAACTTTCTTGAAAATTCTTAGGACTTTGAGGCTGGAGTGATTACTGTAAAATATTTGGTTGCGGGCGGGAAAGCAAAATTTAATTTCTTTTTTCTTGAAACTAGTTTTCCATGAACATTCATGGAAGTCTGGTAAGCTCCTCACAGAACAGTGTAACAATTTGAAAATGCCCAAGGGCATCTAGGCTTTTCATAAAGTCTAGTTTGTAAAAATCCTGGTTTTGCTCTCATGTTGAACAGTATCATTTATTTTGAAATTAAATTAATAATAAAATATAGTCTCATATATTGTTTTTATTTATTGTATTACTATTATATGGAACTTAGCCTTCTATAGTTCAGTAGGGTTTGGGAGCCAGGTTAAAGCATAGATGTCGTCATTAATAAAGTCAGAATCCTCATCACAGTGATTGATACCATTTAAGCATCTTCTAATACCATGTCGAAAAGTATAACAATATTACCAAGTATTGCAATACTGGTAAATGGATTTGAAAACTGAAGTAGCACAGCAATCATATACCCTGCAGCAACAGTATTCAAAGGGTGAATTGTTCCTGTAATTTCAGGATGTCACGTACTTTGTGGGATGAGTAATTTGCCACTTTCCAAGATGCCTCAGGATTCAGTGTGTTTTGCTTTGGCACTGTTGTGCTGCAGTTGATGCCCTGCTGTGTTTCATCTTCCTGACTGCAGCTGCTTTCTCTTCTCCAGCTCTTCTAGCAAACAGGAGGTAATTGGTTGTGGTTAGGTTTTCTAATCCTGCAGTGGGGTTAGCAAGCAACTTGAAATTGGAGCCAGGGAAGGAGCCAAGTACATAGACAGACAGCCTATTCTGGAGAACAGTGCAGCTACATGGATTAAGTCACATGTCTTTCAATATGCATGCACCACAAAATGTGTTACAGAGCTATCTGTTCATAACTAAAATAGCATCAAGGGAGACAGTGCTTCTAGGAGAAAGCAGTAATTAGGAAGTCCTGAAGCGCTCTTACCAACCCTTTTAGCTGTAAAGAAGGTTCAGCAGAGCCTAGAAATGCTTGCCAGTGTCTGGAAACAACTTTACAGGAGTAGGATGTTCACAAGTTCATACCCTACTGTTCTGTATTGCAGTGTAATAGGGAGGAGATTCCTCCTGCAAATCCTTGTTCAAATCACATAGTTACTGGCAGGTAAAGTCCCTGTTTTGGCCTTCGAAAGGCTTGCCAAGGACAGGTTGTACAGTAGTGTGGGGGGTGTTCTTAGGCACCCTAGTCAGAAACATCATACTGCTAAACTTACTGTCTTTTGCTGTGCATTATGCTAGTGCGTATGCTGTGTGCTATCTAGTGAAACGGCACCTTTAAGGGTGGTTACTCTTTTGCCAAGCCAAACAAGGCAAAGTGTTTGAAAGAGAAGCAGTACAAATATCCAGTATCTCTGGTATTTACACAACTTGCTGCAGGGGAAACTGGAGCTTGTGAACCAGGGAGATAGTGAAAGATACCACAGTGGGAGGGTGTGCTTCTAAAATACAACCTCTCACGTCTTCCCTTATAAATTGTTTTGCCTATGTTGTTCATATTTTAGGTATTTGTTTACACTGTGTTATAAGCCCTTTAAATTTAGAGGATTCTGTCTCAGTAAGCTACTAAAATCCATTTTATTAAATTTTTGCTGCATTATTGTTTAAGTTTGGTTTGCTCCACGTAAGTCAGTAGGTCCTTATTTTAAACCTTGATTCAGTGAATTCCCGACATAGTTGTGATTAGTATACAGTACCTTCTTGCACATGGTTGTTTTTTCATCTGCTTGTGACTTCATGGTGTCTTGTTGCACACTGATTTCAGGTTACAGTGGACTTGGACATTTCAGGTCAGCTTATGCTAAGACTTCCCTAATGCATGCTATCAGACCTATTGTTTCAGGATCTATGTTGCAACAAAAACTATGTTCTTGTCAACACAGCCAAATATTTAAAATGAAAGTTTAAGAAATTGGCACCAAATTATTATTTTTAATTAATTTTGCTTAATGAAATGGATAACTGATTTTGGGTATAATCACATTCTGGGATCAACACTTCCATTCTCTCTCTACCACCTCAAAAAGGCTGAATTTGTACTTGGTAATAATGAAGTCCATTACTTGTAGTAGCTGCACATGTGGTCTGACTGTTGTCACAGTTAATATCTTAATTACTAATCACATGGGTGATCATCTAAAGGGAGATTGACAGCATGCTGTCAGATTAGCACAGATTCAGACTGTCTGCTTAAAAGGCATTACCAGCTTTTTGAACCTTTAGTCTCTCTGCTCTATTGGAAGAAGTTCTTTTTATGTTACAAAGTTATGCGTTAGTAAGGAGAAAGTAGCTTTGAGATAAACATTTGAACTGTTGGTCATGATGCCTGAGTGCACTGTTACTTAGTTCTGTTGAATGTAATTCCCTTATTTTCCTAATGGGCTATTTGCAGTTGCCAAATCTCCAGATAAGACACTACTCTATGGCATCAGATGCAATGGTAAACTTACTGTACCCCATATTCTAAAGCACAAAAGGTATTTTATGTTCTTAGCAATTAAATATTTTGAATTTAAGGCAGAATTGATAAATGTTATGTATCTTAAAGTTTAAGGTTATCTCATTTTTCCGTCATTGCTTTGAATTGTATGTTTCTGTTAAAATGTGTCTGCCATCTTTGCCACAGACTCCCTGTTTGTTCTTGTGTATGTAACTCCTATGGCTTAATTCCATCCTTATTATTACTTATCTATACCTATATATGTATGTTATATATATTTATATATATATAAAAATATATATTAAAAACCTATTTAAAAATATATACAAAAATACCTTCAGGTGGAAGTTGCATTCCAAATTCACAGAAAGTTGAGAAGTTTTTTAACATAGTATAAGGTGTCAGGTGGTTTTAATGGCATGAATTTGGCAGTCCCTTGATTCAGAGAGCTAAAATGTAAGTGAAAAAGTCTATGAGGGACTGGGAAGAAAGCGTGTATGTACACAAAGATATGATTAAGGTGAAGCTTGGAGTATCTTACGTTATGTGCATCATTTTTGTATATGCATAAGAAATTCTTTAAACATCCCAAATTAAACATACTTTCAGAAGTGAAATACAAGGTCACCAATGACTCTTACCTCTCTCAGTGGAGAGATAAGAGTGGAGTTAGGTAAAAACCTGTGCATGGCAAGTTGCCAAAATAATGAGGCAAGATATAAGGTATTTTCAGTGTTAAGTTGATTATTTGAAGCAGTTTTCTTTTTTTTTTATTATCATCTCCATTCTTTGTAAGGAATCTAATCAGATACTTTATTACAGCTGTTAATTGCTGACACTGTGTGAACTGCAAATCCCTGAAAATCTGACCAGGTCATCTGGCTAATTTTAGTGTGGAGGTTATTTAGAATTTTGGCAGGGCGAATTGTACTAAACTTTGCACTAGATGGAACTATTGAGAAATCAGCTGTGCAGATGACTTTCTGGTTGTGATTACAAACGAGGAAGACAAAATAGGTGTAGAACTCAGCGTGGTCGAGGAACTGTGTCAACCTGGTTTTAGAAAAGTGACAATAAAAGTTAAGCCTAGCTTTCAGCCAGGAGGCTTGAAGTATGATGCATTCATGATGAAATTCAAATATTTATCGGATTAAGGCTATACCATATAACTTCACCATGAAGGAAAAATATAGTAAATTTTAAAAGTTCTGAATAGAGGTGTTTTATTTGTTGTAATAAAAACGCAATATGCCATTTCACAGTAGAAAGGAATGTGGAAAGAGGAGACCTTGCTGCTGACATAACCATGCAATGTACAGTACTTGTACTCTACAAAAATCATCTGGCTTCACAACCTTTTGATAGACGTGGCCTATATGCCTGCACCCTTCATTCTTACAGGGGTGGAGCATTGGTTTTGGAAGAGGATGGTGGAGGAGGACTACTGCCATTTTGCTGTGAGACTGGAGCTGAGATAAATTTATTGGAGCAGAGAGGACAGAGTTCCCCTAAGAAGGCTTTAATAGTGGAGGGAGAAGAGTGCAGTGCAAATGCGGCAGAGAAGGAGCAGAGGGAGTTTAAGGGTCAGTCATGCCAACTTGCACACAGGGCTGCGTGATTCCTGGCAACCGTGGGCTCCCTTATTTTCTTTCTTCTTTCTCCCCTCAAAGTGGAAGAAGTCCCAGGCTGCTGAGCTGTTTCTTTTGCCCTTTGCCATGGGCTGAAAAGGTAGTGAGGCAGTTTCTGTGGTTTCTGGGAGGTGTGACCCACTGTCTTCCTTCTCCTGATTGGGACTGCCTTAGCATAAGGCAGCACCCATACTTCTCTCCTCCTTCTCTCTCCTTGGTCGCCTTCCCTCAGAGAGCTTCTGCCTCTCTTTTCTGCTTTCCATTAAGCAGTTCCCATTCAGACAGAGGGGAAAATGTCCTCAGAAAAAGGAAAGAAAAAAGGTGGCTGAAGACAATCTCTGAAGAATCAATAGGGCAAATAAGTATTATGCTAATTTACCTTCCTATGAGCTGAATCTGTTTTCCTCTCCGTTAGTTGACTCCCATTCCTTATCTTGCCCTCATTCCATGTACCCTGCTGCAAGTGGGAGACAGAAAAGGAGAAGAAAGAGAATATCATCTGAGCTGGCTCCTTAGTAATCTCCCAGTGTAAAACATGGGGGATTGCTGTGGGACATAGTCTCACTGTTAAGAGTCAGCTAGATCACTGGGGAAGATGAGTCATCAAGAACTGTTAAGTGAGTGATTGTCCACATTTATTTTACCATTGGTGTACCTGCACTTTTGTTTGGTGTCTTCTGGCAAATGCCCTCTAGTAGGCATCTACTCATTTTCTGCACAAAGGCTATAAAGGATCACTTTCTGGTGCTGCCAGGTTTATACTTTATGATTATTTTTGTGGACCTATGAATGTGCATCACTAAGAACTTAGACAGTATCTTCAGCCACATACCTTTTCATGTTGGTAAAATTTCATGCTGTAGTCGGGCACCCCTGTGAGCCAGAAAGCTTAAGGCTGTGTTACTAAGAGGTGCCAAACAGGTAGTGATTGATGCATTCTTTTTAGTTGGGAAGCATATCTGGACTTCCCTAGGAAGCGTGGACCTAATAGGAGAGGTAATTGCATGTAACTTGGAGCATATCCTTTTGAGGACTGAAAAGCTGATGTTACAAAGTAAAACAGATGAGATGGAGCCTCTTTTAGGTGGAGAATGATGGAGGAAATTGTTTCCCACTCCCACTCCTAGCCTCTTGCCAGGAAAATTTCTTGCTCTGGAACAGGTCCATCTCTTACCAAGTTTCATGCATAGTTGTGTAACATTCAGACCTGCCGAATGCCTAGAGAGACTGCTCATGTATCTCCAGAAGCTGACTAATGTCTACATAAAGCATTCTTAAGGAGTAGGACCAACCATAAATATGCTTTTCTGCAGCAACAGCCAGTTGTAGGAAACTAGTTTCTGCCTGAGGTGGAGCCTTGCCCCAGGATTCTTACTACATGCTTTTCTTTCTCAATCCATAGTCTTAAGGGGTGATGTAGTTACCCTCCCATCCTTCCAATCCCCACATTACGAGAGGAGGAAGGTCAGGTAGGGCATCATGTTAGCTCCTCTTTGGCCAACAGGTTTTAATTCTCCAAAACTCAAATATTCATGTTAATCTTTCATAACCAGTGACTTCTGATCTTGGTGGGATCTCCCAGGAATATTCACTGCAGGTCCTGGAGAATCTTCGAACAACAAGTACAGAGGAAGACTTCTCTTTAAGAGATGTAGAGTGAAGCCCTCATGCTGACGCTGCTTACCAGTGGTTTCCAGTGTTCCCAGGAAGGGCAGTCAGTCTGTCCTGACCACTCCCACTTTTCTTAGACACCTATAAATGTCTTTACAAAGGCAGAGAGAGAGAGGAGAGTGCAATTATCTCCTTTTACTCAAAAAAAAATCAAAAATCAAAACCAAAAAACCAAGACGTTTCTTGCCAGAGTAGTGTGACATTCCAAGTCTCCTTTTTTCTGCATAAGAAAGCAAATTTCTATTCCCTACTTCATTGGGCTGTGTAGGGCATGTTGGTGTGTGAAGCTTTTATCAGCTTGGAAATTTAGGTAATCTCTTCTCTGTGATGCTGTAGAATGTGTTTTGCTTGAGCCACCGAAGAGAAAGGTTTGAGAGCTGCAAATTACCATTTATGTGGAGTGCAACATCGACACTGCTTGCAGTATACTTGAGATATGTGGGCTACACCTGGCTAGGATTCGTCTTTGGTTAATTTTTTTATTAGAAAAGGCAGCCATTGGTTTTTGACAGGAAGGTTTCGTATGTCTGAGAGGGACAAAACAATAGGAGGGGATGTGTTGCTAAACAACCAGACCTCCTTAATTGTGATTACTTTTTCTCATCTGCATCAGTAGAATGGGGAACTTGCGTCACCTACATTCTTGATGAGTGCCAGGCTAGATGTCTTTTCCTGTATGTTTCATGTATTCTGTTGATTGAGATTTCATCCTAATACAGAATGGGGAAACTTCTAGAGACCTTAACAATTTTGAGGGCAAAGCAACGCATTCTCTGTCTAGCACTAATGCGTACTTTCCCTCTTCCGACAGCATACATAACAACTGTATCAACTTCCACCACGCCTTTTTCCTTCCCATCCAGGGCAACACATTTTGATTGCGCTCACCTTTGTTTACATTTTTAAAGGACTGAACCCAGCTTTTAAAATTGGTACACAGGATGTATTCTTTCCATGTGCTCAGTAAAGGATCTTTTTTTTTTTTTTATGGTTACTATGTGATAGGAAAGACATTGCCTGCAAGACAGATATTTTAGGGGTAACATTTTCAGCATAGACATAATTTAAGCTGAAAAGTTCAAAGAAACTTTTGTGCCTAAAACAAAACAACCAAGAAAGAGCAAAATATGGAAAGGGAGAATATGTAAGTAACATTAAAAATGTTATATTGAAATATTATATTGAAAGAAATTTCCCTAAATCAGAAATTGTTTTTCTGTTTTTATTCTGGGATAGAATAAGAGCAAAGAATAAAGAAGAAATAAAGAAATAAAGAGCAAAGGTTAGGGAGAATAGGAGTGAGAACAGCATTTTTTGTGCTGTGTGAAATGCTGGTTTCTTAGGACATTCAAATACAAGAAAAAAACATAGGAAACGTAAAATAGGCTGAAGTGCTCAAAATGAGTTTTTGGAGGAAGATGAAAGGGAATCTGATGTACATGGAAAGCAAAAGGGTTATAAGCATATAGGATGAGTGACAGCAATTGTATTTTGTGATGCTGCTCTGAAGAAGAAATGTGCCTGAGAATTGAAGTAATTTTGTGTTATCAGGCAGGCAAAGCCTCTTGGTGCATGACTTTCTGAAGGTAAAATTCCTCTTCTCATTGTGCTAGGGAAATAAGGTTGTATAACCTGTGTGCTCAGTGATTGATCCTCATTGCAGTTTTATTTTTGAATAAATGGACTGCATTTGAGGTGAGGAGAAAAAGTGACTTAAGAAGTGAGGAACAACTTGGGGTAAGTGTGACAGAATAATTCTGTGCAATTTTCTATTAAATTTCTATAGGGAACTTTGTAACTATAAGGTTTTGTTTGAGAGAAGATACCTTCCTGTAGTAGGTGAGGGAATCAAGTGTATCTATATGGGATCCTGCAGGACAATATGCAAAATCCTATTAAGGACAATGTGCTCCAGTCCAGCTTCTGAGCCTGTAGGAGGAAGGATTATAGATCTTGGTAAAATTAGGCAGAAATTTCTTTAACCATTACAAATCTGCTGTTGACCCTCTGTTGCCATCCCTTTCTCATGTGAACGTGCACTCAGAATTTTGTTGTCTGCATGCAGAAATCTCATGTCTGCCCGTTTCTATTTGATAGTTAGCAAGTTTTGCAATGCTAAGAGCAGTCTTAACCACCTGAATGATAGATAGAAATAGCACAGTCTGGTTTGTAAGCAGTTCAAGCTGCCCCTGCTTGTTCTTGCACTACAAAGCACTGCACAGTTTTTTTTAACTTCTATATTTCTGCTACACAGTTTTCTAGTTATACAAACCCATTAAACTGCTGTCAGATATCGGCTGGTCTGTTATATTTGCTTATTACCTTTTATAACGAGAAGTCAGGGTTTGATGGTTTTCTTGTGAAAGGTCCTACTTTGAGTGACCCTATACAGGAAATTCTGGCATTAGTATTTTTATTGGTTTTTTTAATCCCTTTCTTTGCCCACAAGACTCCTCTTTCTACTCTATTCCCATCTCTTTTAGTTTCAAACTGCTGGGATTTTTTCTTGTGGGGAGTTAGAAATACAGGCTGTTTCCAGGCAGCACACAATGTATTCCCAAGGCTTTGGCACTGTAACACTTTTGACATTACATCAGAGTTAGATTTTTAATTTTTTTTTTAATAGGCCAGAGTTGGGTAGTGGAGAAATCTTTTATAATAAGTCAAGTTCTTTACATCTAGAGAACACGGAATAAATTCAGAGAACCAGATCAGAGAAGCTTGTTTCACTTCCTCTCATGCAGTTTCCAAAGTGCCCGAGTATGCATAGAAGTGGGCTATCTTCTTAAAATAGTCCTAACCTTAAAATAGTCCTTATTATGCATGCAGTTGAGAAGTCTTTCTGCCTGCCTGTCTGTCCATGCATCTTGGTGAGTATTGTAGGAGGCGAAGAGCTGGTGCTGGTGCTGGTACTGCTCTGCTCAGCCCCTCTCCCTTCACACGCAGCGCTGCAGCATGTGCTATGGGACATCAGCGCTGGTGAGCAAGAGGGTAGTGGTGCTGTTGTAAAAGTGGGTTCATTGTTACCACTTTTATATTTGAAAATGAATGCTTTATAATAGTAAACTTTTTGAATCTGGCCTTTTGAAAGGATGCCAGGAGGTCGCAGCTGGGTTGTCTGACATGGATCCTGAAGAGGTGGAATATTAATGTACGTTAAATGAGATTTGGTTGTGGCTCAGTGGGTTCTTTCCTCTGATCTGCACTGATTTATTGTGCAAAACAAATAACCTCTCAGCTCACTCAGCATTTTATCTGCGATTTGTTTTCCCCTTTTTTGAGTAAGATAGTATTTTTTGTATAGGGAATATAGATTTGTATTGCAGTACTTACTTATACATGTCTCCTTTACATTCTTTTTTTCCCTATCACCATAGCTTATAAAGCTGGGTTTAGGGGATATACTTACTGATAATTTGGGTAAGGTATTAGGAGGGAGAGTAGAGGGAAAGCAGTCTGATGCAGTACTTTCTCCATGTGGTCATTAGTGGAAAGTGAGTTCATTTCTGACAGTACCTAGGGAAGGAAGCAGTATTGTAGACATGGTGGTGTAAGAATACCAAGACGGTGAGATTCATATAGGAAAAGGATATATTTCATTAAAGCAATTAATAGAATTAGGAAATACAGACAACATTTTTGGAGCTCTTCTTCAGGAGTGGTGTTTTCAATAGGAAGCATATATTGTAAGCACATGTGCATGTTAATTACAGCATGTTGGATACTGGGTTTGGTTTCTTAAAGGATTCTTTTAATATTTTTCAATATTTCTTATCCTGAAATCTCAAGCCATTGTGTGGATAATTAAGTCATACTGAATTGAGACAACTAGTGGCAGATATACATCCCTTTTTGTGAGGTGCTTCTGGATCACGGCATCTTTCCCATAGTGGGAGTGGAAGGTCTGAGTTCTCCACTCATATGTTGCAGAGACCGACGTCAGTGTAGAGGAGCTTTGCACACATGCCAGTCTGCCAATATCCTGCATAATGTGTTGGAAATGTGAAAGAAACGTGCCCTTGTTATATCATCTCTGTTTATTTCCATTTTTATATTTTAACCTCATGTTTTTTTCAAATTGAATATAGGGTGACAAACATTACAAAAATGCTAAAGACTAATAGAGAGTAATGTCCTTAGGATATTAGACTTTAGAAGCACTGGAACAAGAAAAATGTTGTATGTTATCTTTGGCATTCAGTTTAAGCTGATACTATGACACAGACAAGAAAATCCTTACTGCAGTGTTAGTATCTTTTGCTGGAGTAGGCAATTTCTTAATAAGAAAGTGAATTATTTACTGTAATAAGAAAATTTAAATACAAATATTCCCTTACCTTGTATACAAACCATGTGAATGTGCCTTTCTCCTTGAGCTGCTAAGCAATCACTTGCTTTTTTCCTGGGGAGTGGGAGTTTAAACAAAAAATAAATCTTTTTTCACTCAAAGCCAGGTTGTGCCATGTGTGACTTTTTATTAATTAGTAAGGCTTTTTAAAAGAGCAGGTATGTAAAGTAACACCACTTGTTAAGCTGGTATTTGTAGCTGTTAAATGCAAAATGTCTTTAAAATGAAGATTTGGATGTATTCAGTGCCTTGGAAGAGATGAGGTCTGAGCGTTGGACTCCTAAATGTTAATTGTAGCTTTGATGTTCTCCCTTAGAAGGGAATTTGATTTTTGTGTCCAACTCCTTATGTCTAAAGTGGGGGGGAGATAACTTTGTCTTATCTTGTTAAGTCATCAAAGTTTATCAAGTGCTTTGAATGCAACAAAACTCTGTTAGAAATGCTGAGTATTGTCTGGCTTTTTCTACACAGTGTTGACAATTTTGGACTTGGTCTTCTGCTTCAGACTAAGCAGATAAAACGCATGGTGTCATCATATGTTGGAGAGAATGCTGAATTTGAACGCCAGTATTTATCTGGCGAGCTTGAAGTTGAGCTTACACCACAGGTAAGGAGTGTCTCTAGGAGACTGATGATTACATTTCATCTAAAATACTGAATTGAATAATGCTTAAGTGCTCTTATAAAATTATTTTGCAATCCAAATGTATTGCTTGTGTGCAGATGTGCAGTAAGGACAGATGGCACTTGCCATCTTGGGATCATGGGCTGAATTCCTTTTATGGCTTGTTACATTATATTCATTTCAAGTGTGTGTGTATATATATACACATATGTATATTTTATTGTACAATGTTTGATTTTTGGTAGTTTCTCCCAGACTGTAGAAAAACACACGAAGTATGCTCACTCCTGTGGCCCATGTAAAGGGGAAAAAGTCAGGGAGGGAGTTGCTGAATTCCCGTATTGGTTGCAGCTCCTCTGTGTTTTTGGGGATGTTGCGTGTGCAGTGTCTGCCATCTAGTGGGTAGGAATCAAATCAGGGGATTTCAGTTGATTGTGAGACATAACTCTTTTGGGCTCGTTCATTACATCTTAAATCTTAACTAAATTAATCTCTGCATAGTGTTATGAGCCAGTATTTACAGGTTTACTTTTTAGCACCATAGTTCTAATTATTTTAGCACTGCCAAGCTACCCAAATAGCCTGAATGCAATTAGATCCTAAAATCATGAGTATCAGTCACGTTCTATTGAGATCTAGTTTTGTGAAATTAGTACTCTATCTTTAGAGTCTACAGCATGTTAGTGTGTGGCATTTCCAAAGGTGACACATAACCTTTGGACTTTAAACAGCTATTGATTTAAGTCTCTGGGAAAGCAACAGTCTTCAGGTTTTTATGAAGAGAGTCTTGGGCTTCATCTCTTGGGAATGTCTCTTAGAATCCCAGAGATGGGCAGAAAAGCTCCTTTTATACCCAGTCAGCTGACATGGAAATAACCAGGCACTTGTCACTTCTCACATTTTAAAAGTCACAAATCTCACAAATCATTTTTTCCTTCTTCCTAATGTTCGGTGCTTTCATCCAGAAGTCCTTGAACTCCTTAGACATGTAATTGGCTTTGTGGACTGCACAGAAAAGCTATGTAGATCGAGCATGAAAATACTGGGTCTACAGTGTGTAATGGTAAACAGTAAGGTGAATTAATGACTTGCTAGGAGATGTGGGGATTTGAAATACTTGTGCCAAGATACAATAGGCTTTTGGAAAATGATCTTCAAGTTTGGTATGACTTTAGGCAAAATGGGGGACTGTTAGTCTCCTTGTAACACAGTAAGGGAGAGGTCATGGTGAGATCTTGACATGCTAAGGCTGCTTGGAACACAGGACTTTGTCTCATTGCATGGTTTGCATCTGCCTCTTGACACCATTCTGTAAACCTACCGGAAGTCATTGTGTTTCTTGCAGGATAATTGGGGAAAACGCAACCTATGTTTTGGAGACCGTCAAGCTAGATAATTGACCATGATGGTCTTGTCTTGCTTTGAATCCAGAAAAACAGAAAAAAAATTTGGGAAAGGACACTAATGAAAAGCATGTAGACATGTCTTTGGCCATACATCCATAATTAAAACTGATGAGGAACTTGGATTGTTCATATCTATGGTACAGCTGGACATAGAGCGGAGTGCAGATGGGGTGGTCAAATAGAGTAGAAAAGCTGTTCTATCAGCTTCTTGGTATTCTTAGTACAGGCAGCCCAGATCACTGGACTCCCTTTCTCAATCTACTATGTGTGGCTGTTTCAACTTGGAGTGAGGTATGAAGTTTTTCTTAAGATGTTGGAGAATGAAACAAAAATATATAGGACTGATAAAAAAGAAAAACATTCTAGCATATGTAGCCACATGGGAAAGAGAAAAAGAATTCTGTACTCTTCTCAGACTAATGGACTGGGAAACAAGCTGAAGGAGAGGAGGCACAGCAAAGCGCTGGGGCTTGGGTGTTGACAGTGAGTTGAGTGATGGTGTGCTCTTGAGCAATTTATGGCTGTGATAAAGCATTTCTTGCCATATCCAGTACCAATCCCATGAAGGAGAGCTAAAATGGGAGGAAGAAATAGATGTGATGGTCTGCTGAGTTCAGAAGGAAAAGCTCCAAATGACAGGATATAAAAACAATTTAATGCAAGCCATTCATCAAAGTTTGATTTGTTGTTCCCAAATGACTAGTTCTTAAATGTGTTTTCCCATAGGGTACACTTGCTGAACGTATTAGAGCAGGAGGAGCGGGAATCCCAGCATTTTACACCAGTACCGGCTATGGCACGCTGGTGCAGGAAGGGGGTGCGCCTATCAAATACAACGCAGATGGCACCATTGCCATTGCCAGCCAGCCAAGAGAGGTAAGATGTCAATTTGTTATTAGGAAGCCTTCTGCTTTGAAAACTGAATTTCTTATATATTTCCAAGATAAACAGTAGTTTAAACACCTCCTGGCCAAGTTTAACATTGGTATATTGGATTAACAGGATGCCTGTGGTACCAGACACATTAGTTTTCCTCCCACTGCTCACTTCTGTCCTCTGTGATGTGTTAGAAAAGTTTTTACAGCTTTAGGGTGACTTAGCATCAAGAACTGGTCCAAGTGAAAACCTGCCTTGCTGAATTACTCTTCACTTGGCAGTTCTCTGACCAGATTCGCTGTGTATTCAAACAAAACCTTGTACCAGGCCAGTGCAGTGTACAGTATGGAATAAGAACAATCTCCTATTAGTGGGGCAGGTGCTCCTTAAATACTGTGGTGTGGAGTAAGCAGCGTTGCAGCTGTACATGAAGCTTTAGCATTAGAAGAGATGGGATGTTTTCCTGTTAAACAGGGAAGAGCTCAGTTGACACAAACTTTCAGGAAACGCGTTTGCCAACAGTTGAAATGCAATTTGGTCTGAGTATTTGAAATTGCAAAGAAATAAAAGGAGTGTGGCTGCTAAGTGAGAAACAAGGGCTTCATATTGAAATTGCATGTAGAATTCGGAGAAGGGAAGAGTTTTCTCAGTGCCATAACTGTACTTGAAGAAATGGATGGGGCTAATGCTGTATATTTCAATTAGGGTACAAACGGCATTAAATTCTACCTCAAGAATGTCTCTGGGGTAAAGGTAATTTCCACCTCCCCATGATTCTCGTGTATTTTATACACAGCTATTTTCAGTATTGCCTAATCATTAACTTAGTATTTTTTTCCTTAATTTTCTTACTGAATATGTCATTGTAATGTTTTACCATTTGAAGTAATGTTTTGTTTATTAAATAGCTTATAATTTTGATAACATTTTTCTTCTAATTTTAACATTTGCAGAAAAGTCTCTCTTGCTCTCCTCAGTCTTTTGGGGGGATAATAACATGATTTGATCAAATCCATTTCAAATGCAAGTGTCATTTTATAAAAGCTCAGATCTGCTTTTATGGGACTGAAAAACTGACTTCTGATACACTTTTGTCATACTTCCTCCCCCTCTCAGAAATTTTAAATAGCTCTCAAGTAGTATTTGTGTATGCTCTAACCTCCTACGTTGTTAAGAGGAATGCTGTTTCATGTTTCTATATAGGATTAAAATACTGGCTGTTTGTCAGTTACATATTCTGGCTTCAATGTCATTACAAATATTGATCATAAATGCAGAGAAAACCAAATGAAATTCAGCCTGTCAGATCATGTGATTTGAGTATTCTGTCTCAAATCCACTTCATATTAGATTTGGTGTTTCTGGTGGTGGGCAGTGATTATGAACTTTTTCAACAGTTCTGCTTTAGCACTTCAGTTTTTGGTTAGCTGGTAGATGTGCAGGAAAAAACATGTCTAATTCCAGTAGATGGAGCAGCAGGAATATGGATCTGATTCTTGTTCTGTTTCATTAAACAGAGACACTATGATGAAACTGGAGTTTAGAGCCTTTCAATGCTTCTCTGTTGTTATACAGTTGAGCTACATTTTTTCAGATAAAACTTTATGTAGTACAAAAAGAAGTCTAAATATAATAGTCTGTAAAATTAACCCCATAAAATAGATATTACATGGGAGATCTGTTTGAAGAAACCTACATCTCAATAGTGTACTTTTCTCTGTAGGTGCGAGAGTTTGATGGCCGTCACTTTATTCTGGAGAAGTCGATTACAGGAGATTTTGCTCTTGTGAAGGCATGGAAGGCTGATCGTGCAGGAAACATCATTTTCAGGTATGACTTGTTTACCAGTGGGAAAAGATTCTTTGATAGTTTAGATAATGAAAGACAAGGAGAATCCTGTCTCCTGTGTGATTGCAAAATAATGTTTTACTAATTTAACTTCCTTTCATATTGCCTTTCCCTACTGTCAAATTATACTGCTATGGAAAACAAAATATAATTGCTTTTTCTAATGACTTTTGAGAATTCAAACATAGCTGTGAAATCAAACATTGGTAGTTAAAAATGAGACATAGCAGACCAAAGTCATTATGATGACTGTGGAGAAATGTAGTGACATTCTGTTCATTTCAATTTTCATGTTAGTTTGGGTCCTTTTCCTTGCACAATTGAAGGGTGACCCAGGAAGTGCAGGTTCATGTATGTCAGAAGAGAAGGGAGTTGAGTCAGTCTCCTGGCCAGTCAATCATGGGAAAACTTGGTTCTGTCCCCAGAAAAGTGTGTTTAAAGTCGATTTGATCTCAGTGGTGTAGGGAGAGGCATCATATGAACTTAGTGAAAAGTTTGAGCATTGCACTAGTGATAACATCATTTATTTGACTAGCATATTTGTGCTCCAGTTTGTCCTGAACTGAAGCAGGAGAGGTTTGCTTATGTTTAACATCCAGTTTTTATTTGTTTGTTTTATGGCTATCAGATGAAAGTTAAGTGTTATGGTAATCAGTTGGACTTTACTACAAGAAGATGCTGAATGATGCAGTCTGTCTTTGTATGTATTAAAACAAACAAGGAATTGAAAAAGCAACTGAAAAATACGCAGACAAAATAATATCGATGAAGTAATGCTTTTATCTGTGTATATATGTATATATACACATGTATTGACATAAATTTTTATATATCTCACAGATATAATAATAATATTAAATTTAAATACTTGAAAATTAAGAAATATTTTTTTATTTTGCCCAACTCTTGACATCCTGGCTTGCCCACTGACAAGACAAGATAGTTTCTGATTGAAAACTGAACTTTCTTGTGTGTGTGCACGTGAATTTGATTGCTGCTAAACTGCTTTCCTTAGGCTCTGGGACATGGAATACAGGAAATAGTCTTCCCCCTGGGCTTGTCTTTGTTTGATCTTGAGCCTCTACTGTCTGTGCTTTTACTCTGTATCTATCCACTGATGCTTACTTACCTGTGAACAATTCTTTCATTCTCCACTGAAACAGACTGGTTGCGTTCTCCCTTTTCCCCCCTCTTCCGTTACGTCCTGTGGTCTCTCATTATGCCTTTCCTTCTCCCTCCTGTTCCTTTCAGAAGTTTTCATATGTCTCCCACATTCACACAATACAGTTGACACCAGATGATACTTCCATCTGTAGTGGAGACCTAAAAATCTTGACTCCTTCTTTCAAGTGTAACTAATCAAAGACAGAAACATCATCATCCAGTGTCTTATTCCATGTAGATTATTGCTCATTTAAAAAGAATTTGCTTATAATAAGCAGTGACGCATTCTGGTTTTGGATGAGACATAGATTACCTCATGGCCTACAACAGAGAAACACAGGCTTATCTCATAGCCTGTGGGAGACAACAGAGGAGGATATTGTAATAGAGTAGAATATAACAGCAATATTTCTGTGATCTACAGGATGAAAAGGAAAATGTATTTTTGACATTGTGCTACATACTGAGTATGTATTCACTGCCAGTGGGATCGTTCCATACTTTTATTATGTGACTTCTGTTTTTGTTTGCTGAGGTATGCCTAGATAGATATAAGCTCTCTGTTTACTCACATCTACCACCACTTTCACAGCAGTGTGGTAGTATTTATAGTGTGTTTCCCATGACTCTGCTATCTGTGGAGCTCATAGGAATGGAGTGAGTGTCTGCCAAACTGTTGATCACCCTCAAGCTAAGAGCTTTTTTAAATCTAAAGGATGTACTTCAGGTAGATTTATTTGGACCACAGGCCAGCATGAGTTTTTTTGTTTATTCTCATACATGAAGCTATGCTGTTTTCTTGAGGATCTGGAATGGCACCAGCTCCTTTAGAAAGCAATTTTTTAAACAGGGTTTTCTACATGATACTTGGTGTCCCCTAGCTCTTTTGTTCCATACAGCATGGTATGTCTGCTTTCCTTCCAGGCACCTTTATGCTGAGTGGACTATTCTGCACTACAGCTTTTGCCTAACAAGATCTGTGCCTGGCCCAGTAGATAATAATTCTTAGGTATAGTGCACCATTACCAAGACAAATAATCCAAGACTCCCTCAAATATAATGAAATAATCCCCACCTTGTTCCTGTGCTAGCTGAAAGGATGCATATATGGGCATTTAGCTTTGTTAGTCTGATGCAGGTACCAGTTCTACTTAGCAGAACAGAGTGTCTCCAGGCCTTAAGCTCCCTTGGAGCTGTGCTCCTTAGGGACAACAGCAGGGAGTGCCACTGCTTTTGTGGATATTCTGCCTCCTTTGACTTCCCTCCGTCTTCATCTGGTTCTGTTCTGCTTTGGAGTTGTTCTAGCCCAATATACTTCCACTTTAGAAGGGGAGGTGTGGTTTGGTGCCAATTAAAGTACACTCTTGACAAAGGAACAGAGACGTTAAAGGGATAACCTGAGTCAGGGCCCCTGCTGTCACAGTCAGTCATGTCAGGTCATCTCTTCATGCTTCATGTGGTTCTGCAATATGTAAAGTCAGCTCATATCTGAGGTTTCCCTTCATCATCCCTACATCATTAGGTATGTAGTGGATGTAGGTCGTTGGTTTAGTTACTATGAACTAGTTTGCTATCTTTTGTCTTTGGGAGAAAAGCTGTTGTCATGTCTTTGGGTCAGCTTAGGAATTAATTGCTGGAACAATGGACTCTAGATGTCCAGAAAGCTATCTTAAAATAAAAAGGCCAACTTGGCTAGCTAGTTTCTGGATTTCATACTGCAAAAACCTGAACATTATTCTCTGTTGGAAAATAAGTATAGTGTTTCTGTTTTTTCTTCTTCTGGATGATGTGTTCTTTAGAAAGAAGACCTTTGATGTTGTAGAAGACTGCTGCTTCTGAAACAACTTTACTAACCGAAGAACATTCTAACCTGCATAAGCTTTTATAAATAGGGTCAGAATCAAGCCCATTAACTTTTCTTAATTTGACATTGAAATGTTTTCTTGTAACTTTTTCCCCTATGTAAAAATAATTTTAAATCAGTTTCTTTTACTGGCAGACCAGCCACTATGATCTTGAGAATCTTTGGCTCAGAAAGAGCCAAAGTCTTAGTCTTAATCTTAGTCTTTGGATCAGAAAAGTAGTCGCTTGGGATGAAATACTGAATTCTTTGTTTCCACATCTGTTTCCCCCATCTGTGTCCATTCCCCTGCTATTTTAATTCAGCTTTTGTAACTGTTTTTCATCTCATTTTTCTACTCTGCGTAGTTTAGGGTAGTTTTCCCTATATTGTATTCATGCACTAAGAGAAGAATATAAATTCAAGTCTTGTGGTTTTTTTTATGGTTTCCTCTTCTTATATCCTTTTATGTTTATGCAGCCACAGAGGAGACCCACAGACAAAAGATATTGTCCCTTCTGTAGCCTCTGTTAGAGGCTTCACAGCTGCTGTGTATTGCCAATAAAACAGAGCTTTCCCCAAGATATGTGTCTTTGGGTATAGCTTTGATTCTGTAAGTCTCTGCACTAGAAATCCTGTTAAAACTGCATGGCACTCTCAGGATTTGGCCATTTCGATTCCCTACCTCCCCCCGAAGCCACGAGGTGGCAGCAGCATCCCAACGTTCAGCATGGCTATGGCACTGGGCATGGTCGTCGCACAAAAGGGTGAAGAAAGGAGAAGGCGGCATTGGGAGATAAGGATGGTCAGAAGAAAATGCTTCTATGGAAAGGGGACGGGGGAAAGGAGGTTTTGATTTGTTTTGAACCTTAGTTTCATGCATTTTGATGAAAAATTTTCAAGAATTCTACTTTTTAAAAGAGAAAAATGCTGAGAAGCTGGAACCACACCAAAATTTACATATTATTTCTTAAATATCATGCCACACAGTTTTGTTTTGTTACTGGAAAGCGGAAAAATAATTCACTCTCTAAAACTTAATTTTGGAGTTTTAGAAAGTAGGCATTCTTTATTGCGGCGCCGGGCAGCACTGGGGATAGTTCCACCATAAGTGCTCTGAAGGCTTGATGGACTTTCAGTTATTATATTCTATGAAAATATACATATTCATAGGATTTCTACATAAACATGAGTTTTCCTGGAACTTATTAACATATGTAAATGTCCGATCCGCATGCGCAGTCATCCTCTGTGGTGGTCCTCAGGTGGTCTTTGGGGGTCTTCAGACGAAGGCTCGTAGTCTTCCTCACCGTGTTCGCTGATTGACCTTTGCTTCTGCGCAGACTCAGTTCTTGGGTCGCCTAGCTGTCTAGAGGGGAGTGTTCAGGAGCTTCTTATCTCTTAACTATCCACAAAGATTCACTTTTGTTATGTAAAGGGAGCATTCAAGAGCTTTTGTTTGGTAAAGGGGAACACCCAGGAGCCTCTATCCACATTCTCAGGTATCAGTTTGCTTTCTGAAAAATACAGAGAGGGGCTGACACAGCTCACTTGTTTTTCCTTGTGCCTACTAGGATCTCTCTTCAAATCCCAGCATGGTTATACGTCATGTATTACTTTTGTTCCCTAGAGGTTCTTTTTCCTTGTTACAGAAATACTGCGTGGGAATACTTAGGATGAATGCCAGAGTCTTGCATTGAGTGCCAAAACTGGCACAGCTTTTTTAATCAAGAGAATTGGATTAAATTTACTACTGTGCAAAGTGCTATCCCAAGTCCTAGTCTGAATTATAAAGGCATATGTGGGACTTGAGAGGTTGTTAGGCTCTCTGCTGGCCCCCCTGTGGAGATTGATTTCATTCTTTGTGCAGTGAAATAGTGGGAAGGTACATTGTACAAAGCCCAGCTTGCTGCTGCTCTTGGATCTAATAAATGAAGATACCCGTAGCATACCCAATTTCAATTAAACAATGTGCTGATTGAACGTCAAAAGAGCTGTAATAAATATTTTCTAATGTAGCAAAATATGATTTAATTTCATGTGCATCTTACCGAATTCCATAATACTTTTTCTTCTCTTCTATTTTTTAGTAGTCTTCTAGCTATTTGGCAAAAAGATTTGTGAAGTTTATATTACAGAGATAGTTGTAGTAGCTTATCTCTGAAAAGTCTTTCCTTGTACTATTACAGCTTTTAATATTTATTCATTTTCTTTTCTTTTGCAGGAAAACTGCAAGAAACTTCAACCAACCTATGTGCAAAGCTGCCAAGACAACTGTGGTAGAGGTAGGGAATTGAAACATAGTAAGCCCTATACCCCTGTAGTCAACAGACACCTTTGTTTTGCATGGTACAGAGTTCTCCTTTTCTTCACTCATTGGGGGACTTCATAACAGGGACAGTGATCTAACCTGTCTCCTTGGATTGCCTCCTCCTAACACTATGCTATGTTGTAGTGTTTAGTTCACTATGGTTCCTCAGTTTATTACTGCTCATCTGATCCTGGCCAGGACTTTGTGTTTGCTGTGATCAGCTTTTGAAAGGGAAACGTGGCAACAGCCTTCAAATTTGTTAAATAAAATAATATGTGGATGAAAGAAGAAACTGTAGCCTTAGGCTGTGCTTGAGAAGATTCACATAAGACCTCATGCAAAACTTCCTGATAATAAGGATAAGTACATACCAACATAGATTGGGCAAATCATGGCACTATCCCAGTTGCAGTCTCTAAAGTTTAGTAAATTACATAAATATCAGTCCAGAATGAGACACAGACATTTGGTTATGCCTTGTGAAACAAGATGGACTAAATGATGTAGAAGTTTCTTCCAATCTTTTTTCCTTTTCCCTTGTTGTCTAAAACGATAATGTTTAAAAACGTGGAGCAGCCTATACTGGAAATATATTGGTGACTGGAGAGTTGCTAAGGCATAGCAATATCTAAAAGATAGACTGCTCTATTAGCTTTTTCATCACTCTCTGTTAAATTTTTTTATATGCCTAATAAAAGCTGAATATGGTTGGACAGTAAGTTCAAGACACACTCTTCTAGACTATTTCTAGTAAATTCTAAATAGAAGAGGCTTGTGTTTCTTCAGGGTTTTTGGTTCAGTTTGGTTTTTTGTTTGGGTGTTGGGTTTTGGTTTGTTTTTTTATTTTTAAGTCTTATCCAGAAAATGTATTTGTTATATAAACATCTCTGGATAATGCATTTGGGAACTTGAGTTATTCCTTGGTGTTTTACAGAACTATGGCAAAAAATACCATAGAATTTGTCACATGACTTACAGTGACAAGTCAGCAGCAGTACATGAATTTTCACAGTTGGTTTTCAAGAAGGGTTTAAAATATTTTTCCATTTAAAAATTAAATAAAGAATCTTTCATCATTCCTTTTCCTTCTAGTCACTTGCCCTTCATACTTTGTTCAGTCTGGCATTTAGAGAATTTAAGTAGATCAAAGCCTTCCACCTACATTCCATCTCATTCTATCTTTCTGCATTTCTATGCACATGTGATAGGGTAGAATTTTCTTGTCAGTGAGCAGCAATTATGTGACATCCTTCTTGCTACAATTCCACTTAACAGTCTTTAGTAGATCTGCTGTGAACTGTGTCCACCCTGAGTCTTGTTGCATTTTCAATGCAATTTAGAAACTGACAGGCTTTTTGCAAGGTGGCACATTAATATTACTTTACAACTCTAGTTTTTATGGGCAAATTAATCGGTGAAGAGGCATAACCAGAGATTTAGGACAAATAGATATTTTCAGCCAAATGCAATGCCTCATTGGCTTAACTTTTAAGTGTCTTTCTTCCAAAGTGGAATTCAGAATGTGTTTAGATTTAAAGAGTTCAAACCCAGGGAATTGAAAGGATATATCTCAATATGGCATCTAGTACATCTTCACTCCTGAGCGTTGTCAGCCTGCAGCTGTCTAGAGCTAATCACTAGGGAACTGAGGCAACTGGAAAGAGTTTTGCCTGACTTCGTAGTTAACGTTGTTCAAGGCGGAAGGGTGAAGTTCTCAATCCCATTTACAGAGAGAAGAAAAAAGTTTGTATAGGGTAATAATTTGGATACTCTCTTGGCAGCAGGGATTTCTGAATTCTGGTATCTGTTCCCAGCTTTGTTTCTGTTTTTCACCCACTGACCATTTAACTTAATTTAGGCAGACAGTCCTAGAAGTAAAGTTTTGAAGCCATCCCTGCTCTTTTCCATCAAACTAGCTACAGGTCAGACTTGTCTTCAGCGTTATGCAGTGATTAATTGGGATTTGCAGGACTGTAGTTTCTCAAGTCTGGCGCTCCCATCCTGATTTTGAATGTGGAGCTTTCTACCTGTTATTCAGCCAGACTTATGCTGCCAACATCAGCTTGTCTAGCGCAAAGCACCAAGCTGAGGCAGGTAACTAGCAAAAATTAGAGGCATAGCCCTCTGTGTTTCTGATTTTTGAGTTGCTGAAATTTTTCCTTTAAAATGAATGCTATAAATACACAGAAAAAGATAGTTGTTGTTCCTTGTAGCTACTCTGATGGGTTATTTATTTCCCTTTTCTGATTATTTGTATACATCTAGTTTTATCCAGTCCTGTAGAAGCAATCTCTTTTTCAGGAGAACTTCATTTGTTAAACCTTATGTTAGAAGGATGGGTGCTAGGCCATTCATTTATGTCACTGTTAAGCCCAGTAAGTACTTTCAATCAGAGTATAACATGAATTTTGGAAGGTAGGTTTAATCAGAAGGTTATCCTGCCTTGATACAAACAAAAAAAGAGATGGAAAACCCATCCTTCTGTTTGTGCTTGTTCCAGTAGTTAATCACCCTCACTGGTATAAATATGTCTTTTTACTGTAATTAGTTTGGCTTTAGGTTCCAGCCACTGCTTTTACTCTCTTCTGCTAGATTAAAAAGCTTTCTGAAGCTGGCATTTCCTTCCCACTGAGTGACTTCTCAGTGCTGTTGATGAACAGATTGAGGCCTTAATGATTCTAACTGTAAAACATTTTCTTCAGCGCTCCTGTCCTTTTTATGTCTATCTCCTTCTCGCTCTGTTTTTTTCCGAAACTTTACAAATGTGACCAGCTGGAGTGTCTTCAGCATTGTAACACTGCTGCCACTAACGTCACCTGAAAAGTAGAGTTGCTCTTTGGTCCTGCTGGTTCCTTGTTTGCATACCTGTACTGTTTGCTGACCATTATACAGGGAGTCCTACAGTGTTAGTTGCTTACCCCTTGTTGATCTGTTTCTGGCATATTTCAGGAAAAGTGTAATCAGTGTTTTCCAACATGCATTCTGTAAGTATGGCAGGGTATTTCTTGATTACAGATGTCTTAAGTTCGTGTTTTTTTATGAAACATGCTATGTTTGAATAGACCCAGTTTACCTGTTGTGTCTGGTACTGCTGCGTCCTTCTTAGGATTTATTATTTCACCGGTCTTTCCCCAGATTTATTTTAGTTTCTGATCATTGATAAAAATATGGAATGGCACTTGGCATAATAAGATCCATACCAAGGGAAGTATAAACTGCTGGAAGTCCAATCTCAAGGTATCTGTGAACTTGGTGAAAGTGGGAAGTGCACTGGGAATCAATTGCATTTGTTAACCTATCCTTCTAAGTTAACCCGAGGAGCTGTGAAATATCCTGACATGCATACACAATGAAAGACACTTTTTTCTTTAATATATTAAAGCTGCTGTTCTATAGTTTAAGTCAGTGTGGCATTTTATACTCTCTTAGCTGAAGTACAGATAGACAATTTTGGTAACATTTCAGAGGTGGGAGAGCTTGGCAGCATTTGTGAATGTGGAGGATAAGAGTAGAGACAAAAAAACCCCACCTCACAAACCCACAAACTGCTAGCTATTGCTTGCTTACAAACTCTACCGTGTTGTAAGGAGCGAGGCTGGCTGTGCGTAGAGAAGCTTCTGAAGGAGGAGGAAGTCAGGCTGTACCATTACCGGTTAGTCTGTTGCACACAGCGGAGAGTTACTGATTTTTAAAATTCCCCTGGAACAAATTTCAGATTAAAGTGTCTAACCCTCAGCCTTGTTTATTTTTACTAGGCAAAGGGTCAGAAGTAGCTGTTTAGTACCCTTTTTGGGATCAGAAATATGTTGATTGTAAACTTTTAATGAAATGAAGAGGTGTTTACTGACCTGCACAAATATTTTAGACTGTTACATGCATCTCTTTTGTTTATCTAAGTGATAGGAAGTAGAACCTGCTAATGTTCATGATGATAAGGATGTATGCTGAGGCACAGATAACTGTCTGTAAAGATCCAACTGCGCTGAGTCCAGTGGAATTTCTACTTTAATTTAAAGATGACCAGTATGAAGGGTCAAAAAGACATTTTCAACTGAATTGAATGATGTTATTTGGAAGGTAACCTTTGCAGAGAAGAATGTTAAATAATGCAGTATTGGCAGCATTAGTTAGTTTGGCTTTATCTATATGTGAAAGCAAAATGATGCAGGAGTTTATTTGGTTTTTAGTTCTTCTACAGTGTTGCATTTTAAAAAGCTCTCCGTTCATCTGCTTCTCACTTCATCATGCAGAACTTGCAGGAGTTAAGTATGCAGTCAGAGCTGTAGCTTTGCTTGGACCTGAGCCCTCAGGCACGCCCTCAGCATGAGGCTTTCGGTTGATTTTCAGATCTATAAACACTTTCCTGCTTCTATTGCAAAGACGGGAGAGTCAGAGTTGGGAAATCAGCTGATCTAAAAGGAACTCAGCGGTCAGAAGTTATGTATGAGCCACCAGCCCTTGTAAAGGTGCAGAGGAAGGACTTGGCATGTGAAGAAACTTGAGGGCTTGTGTGGTCTTATATATGTGGTAACATTTCCAACACTCTCCGTTGAATGAAGGACCCGTCTGCTGAATTCAGCAGGCGGCACTGCTGTCAGGCCCCTCAACAGACCCGTTGAATTTTGTGATGGGAAATGAAATGTGTAGCAGCTTGAAGTTACAGGGAGGTCTCCTGGATGTGTGCCTAGACTGTTAGGGCAAGGG
The DNA here is from genome assembly GCA_020745775.1 of Theristicus caerulescens. Classification (NCBI taxonomy): domain Eukaryota; kingdom Metazoa; phylum Chordata; class Aves; order Pelecaniformes; family Threskiornithidae; genus Theristicus; species Theristicus caerulescens. The sequence continues at coordinate 16,509,371 of CM036583.1, read as the reverse complement.
CTGTGATATTAGGATGCTTCCTAAGATGTTCATCTTCCTGTAGAGGCTCCTGTGAGCAGGAGGGACAGCTTTTGGTGATGACGCCTTTTTTTGAGAGAATCAAGACAACCCAAAGTCACAGGAAAAAACATGGTGTGACCTTGCCAGGTGTGGGTGTCATGACAGCATGGGAGAGGTGAAGGGTGATATAGGCTTGGGCTCTTGCTCTCTGCCGTGGAGGAGTACATAAACATCCATAACAGCCCCAAACGTCCCTAAGCTGTTGTCTGTTTTCTTGCCATTGTTATTCTCTGCTGTGAGACCTACTGAATACTTGTCCCTGGTGAAGTGGTTTGAGATCTCAGCCACTGCCATGATGTAAGTGTTTGATAGTGGTAATAGTCAATATGTTTAGAAATATTTATTGACTGGCTGTTTGAATATCCAGTTTGAATAATTTTCTTGTTCAGGTTGCAGAGGATGGCTAAATATATCTCCCTGTGTAAACAGCATTTCCACCTCAAATAATATCAGGGGAGGAAAAAAAGAGAGTGTACTTTCTCATAAAAATGCATTAAATAAAAATCATTAAACCCTGCATTTTATCTCTGGTTGCCTAGTAACAACACAGCCACGTCAGTGAGCGCCATTATCTCAGGTACAATGAACTGCACTGCACTAAGGGACAGAAGCAGACAGAAATAAGCTATTTGTATCCTGTTATCTGTGCTAAATCATGGCATTGTGTTTTATTGAGGAAACTGGAAAACGAACCTTTTTTTTTGGTGTCTATTCCTCCAAGTGCTTTAAAAATGGCAAAACTTTCCTCAGAATCAGAGCTCTGTTTTGAGGAATTCGTCAAGGTTTTTGCACAGTAACAGTAAAAAGTCTCTAAGTACCATTTTAAAGTGGAAAAATAATCTAAAAGAATCTTTTTCCTTACCTGATGTCCCGGCCATGGAACTCAAAACTGAACCCTGGTACAGGAAGTGCTTGTGGATTCTGGATGGGCACAGACTTTGTATTAGGATGTGTTTCTGGGAAACCACAGATCAGGATTTGAGGCCACGAAGGATACAGAATTGAGGTCCTTCTGTGCAAATGCTGTAACCACTGAGCTGTTGAGTTGCTATAGCTTTGTCTGATACTGTTTAATTGCTCAGTGATGACTCCATGTTTACTCAGGGGATAGTTGCTGAGTGGGTGTCCCAGGGATCTGCAGTGAGGAATGTTTTGTTTGAGAATCCCATTTGGCACAGGATGGACACTGAGCTGCTTAGTCTTGCCACCTTACCAGCAGCTTTTGGCAGAAGTGACAGTAGAATTCTAGTTGCCATAATATATTAATATAATATATGCAAATTATATATGTTATATATAAATATATATTATTAGTGTAAGTATGGAAGTTTTTGCATCTTAAACATCTAGGTGGTTAGTCAGGGCTTTTGACTGCATGATTGGATTTACATGCCTAGGTTTTGGCTAAATCCTAAATCATAGATTCTTGTGGATCTGAATTTAGATAACCCAGTTACAAAGTATAGACATTACAATATCCTTTCCCAAAGGAACCTTAGGTGAAAGATTTGAGTGAACACTTCTGGGAGAGTAACTATGAAATGCAAGCTCATGATCCTTAGAAAACAGAGAAGGGAAAACGGCAAAATATGAGGAATGCCTCTTAGGAAGACTGATTTCATGAGCTCAAAGACTTGGTATATGAAGACTTCTGGGAGGTATAGCTAAGAAGAAATGAACTTAGGGGAAGACTGTGTAAAGAGCTTGAGAATAAACTTTCCCAGCATGGAGAAAGCATTGGAAGAGCAGTAGGAGTTTGACCTTGATCACAATCATTGCAATCTCAAACACAGAAAGGAAAAATGACAGAAAGTGACACCAAGGTCAGATGTCTGAGGCTAAGCATTACAAAACCCAAACAAACAAAAAAGCTTAAGCTCATAGGAGCAAACTCAGAAATCTCCAGCCCAGTACAAGATAAAGAAGACTTGAAAGCAGCAAGAAATCTTTCTAAGAGTACGTACATAGCGGCCTCGGAGACCAAGGACGTTGATACTTCACTCTCAACGAAGAGAGTAAAAATACCAATGCAGAGTACAAAGAAGGCTGAAGTGTTTAATGCCTTTTCTGCTTCAGTATTCAGCAATGTTAAAAAACAGTTATGGCACCAGTAATAGAAGGTTAAAGAACAAGTCAGAGAAGGATTGGAACTGAAATCCAGATACTAATACTGATTTGGAAAAGCAGCTCCTAGAAACATTTGCACACCATTGCCACGGTAATTTTAGTTTGCCAAAAAGAAGCTCACCCCAAGACTTGAATGCTTTTTTGTTGTTTTTATTTCCCTTCATTGTATTTGATTCCTTGCTTCTGTGTGTGCATTTATTAAAAGGCAGAACAGAAAAACAAAACATTTTTAATAGTTAATAGTTTTAATAGTTAATTTAGCTATGTGGTTTTGGTTTTTTCCCCCCTGTGGTTACTTTTCTTTTATATATAGATTTATATGAAAATAAATATTTATCTTATATTTATATTTATTATTTTTATATATTTCTATATAGATATATGTAACCTCTAATTACGTGGATTCAGATTTGGCACTTCATTGCTGGAGTAGTGAATATTAAGTGGTTAAAACTCATAGCAGATCAAATTGTTGCTGACTGCTGTTCAGATAGTTTTACCTACACACAACATCGTGCTGGAAGATTTGAATTTGTTTTTCTTTTATCTGTCTCTTATATTTTATCCCTTTCTAAATTGACTCTTTCTTGAATGAGTATCATGAGCTTTCTCAGCATTCAGCTTCAGAAGATCATTGCAGATGTGACTATAATCCTCAATGAAAAAAATTCCTTTTATCCTTGTCACATATGTTAAGAACAAATATGACATTCAAAAAGAACAAGCTAATGCAAGTCCATGGTTGATCAGTAGCTACTGCAGATTGCCAGGAAGTCAGTGTGCTGGGGAAACTGATGGAAAGCCTCTCTTTGCTCCTAAAGCTAGATTTTTTTTTTTCATAACAGTTTGTAGAAAGCGTGATATACTGTGCGTTTGAAGTATATTTCATTAACAGTACTCATGTCCTGCATCATGAGAATTTGAAAATTAATAGGTTTTAAAATACTCTAGATTTAAGTTTTCATTGTAGGCACTAATACGTGCAATAAATTAATGATGAACCTTATGCCCTGCTTTGTGTGTGAGATGCATTAATCAATCAATGATTTATCAGTCTTTGCATTTTAAATCACACATTATTATATCACTGAAAAGATGGTGCAGAGAGAGTTTTCGAGGAATTTATATGTATATATACTTTTTATTTATGTGTCTCAAAGCAATAATTTGTTTTCTGTGCTATTAACATCTCTGATGGAGATTTCTAGTACAAAATGAGAAAGATTTGACATTCAAACTGAAAATCTTACAAAAAGTTCACAATGGGAGTAATTGCCTACTGATATGAAACATGCATTTTTTTCAAGTGGTCAAAATACTGAGATTTGAAAAGCTGCAGCCTTGTAACTATTGCTGCAGTGAGAATTTTGGAATAATCATTTGAATTGATAGCTCAGATTTTTGTCATCTCTTGCAGCATCCTTCCCTGCAAATGCTGTAGAATAGAATTATTCAGTGAAGAATGTGAGGATGTAAAGAGAAGTAAAGGATTGAGATACCAAGGCTGTCTTGACTTCACATCATGCTGATTTTTCAGGCTGCACAAGGTGGTAAAAGAATGGATGAGGACCACAGAGTAGTTTTCTGTTTCTGTCTCCCAAACAGTTTCCTGGTGTTTATTTGAAAGTTGCCTAGTCTTCCATTTTTTCCAAAAACTGTGATAAATTGCTTTATAGAAAACCTTAAATTGCTTTATAGAAAAAGTCCAGTGTGTGGAAATGCACTCCCATTGATATTGCTATGAATTAGATCCTAAGTTCCTTAGTTTGCCACTTGTGATTAAGCTGGAGAAAGCAATAGCTAAACAAATCTTAAAACAACTTCACGTTTTAAAGTGTTTTGGGTTTTTTTATTATAGAAAAACAGGCACATTTCTCCTTTTTGTTAACCTTTGGAATAAGACAAATGCATTATACCAGGTTTTTTCTTCTTTTTGAAAGAAGTGGGGAGAAGCAAAGAGGAGAGCTGGGATATATTCCTGATCAAAACGGGGGAAGTATGTAGCCAATTGGCTGTGTAAGCCATGTGCTAAGGAGCACTTCTGCTCCCCAGGCTTTCAAGATGCTGAATTTCTCAATCACTGTGAGCATCAAGAGCTGCAAATGAAGGTACAAACACATCTAGCAATTTGTTTTTTAAGTAAACTAAAGTTTTCAATAAAAATAGTTTCAGGTACCAATTTTTTCCCACAGTACCTTCAAAATAGACACTTCCATTTTTATGCCAAAATTTTTGCCTATTTGAATTCCAGGCTGATGGAAGTTATACTGGTGCCTCATGGTTCTCCCTTGTTCTTTTAAGTGAATTGGGCAAGTTCTAATGCACCTTTGTTGCTGTTGCTTTGCGCTGTTGAGTTTTTTTGTTTTGTTTTGTTTTGTTTTTTGTAGTTGTGTATTTTGAAAAGTCTTGTAGCTTTTGTAACATCTCGAGATGAGGCCAGCTGAGAAACAGGCTTCCTAGCTTGGACAGCAACACTCTTGATGCTGTGGTATTTGGTCACCTCCTGTAAGGCATTTAGCCGGGGTTATGTGCTTTGTGTTTGCCTTGGCCGCCAGCAATTACAAAAGACTCCTGTCCCCCCATGCACACTGAAGTAGACTATCCCTTGATTTTCCTGAGCTATGTATGCACTCAGTTTCTCCTGGTGTTTGTGCATTGAGAAAAGCTATTTTTACATGGTTTTGGTCTTAAATTTTACAGAAATGTGATGGTAGATGTGCTTCATTCATTCAAAATTAGAACTAATTTGGGATTTTAAGAAACTCCAGATCTGAGGGACTAAATTGAGCCATCATGCAAGTAGAAATGAATTGATGTTTGTGATGGATTCCATCAGATCCCATCAAGGTTGAACATATGCTAACCAAATGTATCCAATTTAGACATCTGCCAGGAGGCTTATGGGAAAGGGGAGAACCAGACGAGTTATATGTAAGTTGGCCATCCAACCACCTACTTGAAGACATCGTCTAGACTTTCAGACACAAGAAGAACAAAAATTGCTAAATGAACATCAAGGTTTCTAAGAGTGCTGAATTTTTCTTTGAACAATTGAGAGGAATCAGCGAAGAAACCTATCATTAATGCATTTCTATTTTGAGGGGGCTGGGGAGGGAAGGGTTAAAAAAGTAAACAAACAGTTTATATAAAAAACAGTTGAAATAATTTGCATAGGAGTTCTATTAGGAATTTTAAGCCAATTGGTATTGGCTTGATGTGCTTCAGTGGTTATTCTGCCTGATTAATAAATACAGAGACAGAATAGAAAACAGTATGATCAGGAGAGGAGATGAACTCTGTTATGACTCCGAATATCAGATGTGCTAAAGGCAATTTTTCAATGTTGCTAGAGGGAAAGAAATCAGAATTTTCTCATTAGGCTGTGATAAGCAAAAACTTTTATTTTTATGGTGTGAAGGACTGATGTAACATGTTTCTATCCGCTTCAGCATCAAGTAATATTTTTGGTTCTGTGAAGCACTTTATTCTTGGTTTTTATCTCTGTGCATGTCTAGTGCTTTTCTTTCCAGGCGGCTCTCAGGAAGAATAATGATTAAGTGTAAGAAAAGTTTTATTTTTCTTAATATTTGTTACTTACAACCTCTTGATAACCCATATTCCTGTGGTTTCTGATTAATCTGTGGAAAGTGTCTAAGCTGCATGACATACTACCATCAGTTGTTTTCTTTCTTCCAATCCTTTCCTTGAAAAATACTCTGACTACCTTCTTCCTTAACACTGCAGAAAAGTTTTATTAATGTTGAATATTTTGGGGGTTTGGGATATCAGCTATGATTTTGAACGTGAAGTGGACCACACTGATCCCTCGTTGAGAAAGAAAGTGGTAGCATGTGAAGTAGTTTTCAGAAATCTTTGTAAACTACCAATGTCTATAATGAATGTCTGAAAAAGGAGGATAACTAATACATGTGTGCAGATAAAGAGCCATTTTGAGATGATGTGGCTTTTCCTCGCTGTTATTGAAATACCTGCGGGGTTTCTTTTTCTTACCAGAGAGAACCAGCAACATAATTTGTTACAAAATAGCTGCTAATATATTGTTTTAGCCTGATTACCTTCCTATATGTCTCCTGCTTATCATGCTCTGGTCTGATCCTTAGTTAGAAGTATTCCTTGAATTTGGGGGTGGTTTAGTTGGACTTGCATAGCCTGGAAAATACAAAGAATTCCTTCTTGTATGGTGCAAATAAATCTCTGATAATTTTTTTTTTTAAACTTTCTACTTTTTCTTTCATAGAATCATAGAATTGTTAAGGTTGGAAAAGACCCTTAAGATCATCAAGTCCAACCGTTAACCTACCACTGCCAAATCCGCCACTAAACCAGGTCCTCAAGCACCACATCTACCCATCTTTTAAATACCTCCAGGGATGGAGACTCAACCACTTCCCTGCACAGCCTGTTCCAATACCTGACCACTCTTTCAGTGAAGAAGTTTTTCCTAATATCCAACCTAAACTTTCCCTGGCGCAGCTTGAGGCCATTTCCTCTCGTCCTGTCACTTGTTACTGGGGAGAAGAGACCGATCCCCACCTCACTACAACCTCCTTTCAGGTAGTTGTAGAGAGTGATAAGGTCTCCCCTCAGCCTCCTCTTCTCCAGCCTAAACAACCCCAGCTCCCTCAGCTGCTCCTCCTAAGACTTATTCTCTAGACCCTTCACCAACCTTGTTGCCCTTCTCTGGACACGCTCCAGCACCTTGATTTCCTTCTTGAAGTGAGGGGCCCAAAACTGGACACAGCATTCAAGGTGCGACCTCACCAGTGCTGAGCACAGGGGCACTATCGCCTCCCTGGTCCTGCTGGCCACACTATTCCTGATACAAGCCAGGATGCCATTGGCCCTCTTGGCCACCTGGGCACACTGCTGGCTCATGTTTAGGCAGCTGTCAGCCATCACCCCCCCGGTCCTTTTCAGCCAGGTTGCTTTCCAGCCACTCCTTGCCAAGCCTGTAGCGTTGCCTGGGGTTGTTGTGACCCAAGTGCAGGACCCAGCACTTGGCCTTGTTGAACCTCATACAGTTGGCCCTGGCCCAACAATCCAGCCTGTCCAGGTCCCTCTTCAGAGCCTTCCTACCCTCCAGCAGATCGACACTTCTACCCAACTTGGTGTCATCTGCAAACTTACTGAGGGTGCACTCGATCCCCTCATCCAGATCATCGATAAAGATATTAAACAGGACCGGTCCCAACACTGAGCCCTGGGGAACACCACTCATGACCAGTCGCCAACTGGATTTGGCTCCATTCACCACCACTCTCTGGGCTCGGCCATCCAGCCAGTTTTTAACCCAGCTCAGAGTGCACTTGTCCAAGCCGTGAGCAGCCAGCTTCTGCAGGAGAATGCTGTGGGAGACAGTGTCAAAGGCCTTACTGAAGTCCAAGTAGGCAACATCCACAGCCTTCCCCTCATCCACTAAGCGGGTCACCTTGTCATAGAAAGAGACCAGGTTAGTGAAGCAGGACCTGCCTTTCATAAACCCATGCTGGCTGAGCCTGATCCCCTGGTTGTCCCGCACATGCCGCATAATGGCACTCAGGATGATCTGTTCCATGACCTTCGCCAGCACCGAGGTCAGGCTGACAGGCCTGTAGTTCCCCCGATCCTCCTTCTGACCCTTCTTGTAGATGGGTGTCACATTTGCTAACTTCCAGTCATCTGGGACCTCCCTGGTTGACCAGGACTGCTGATAAGTGATGGAGAGTGGCTTGGCAAGTTCCTCCGCCAGTTCCCTCAGTATCCTTGGGTGGATCCCATCTGGCCCCATAGACTTGTGGGCATCCAGGTGGAGGAGCAGGTCGGCGACTGCCACCTCTTCGACAGCTGGGACTACATTCTGTGTCTTATCTCCCAGCTCAGGGGCATGAAAACCTTGAGGATGACCAGTCCGACTATTGAAGACTGAGGCAAAGAAGGCATTAAGTACCTCAGCCTTCTCCTCATCCTTTGTGGCCAAGTTTCCCTCCGCATTCAACAAAGGATGGAGATTCTCCTTAGCCCTCCTTTTGTCACTAATATATTTGTAGAAGCATTTTTTGTTATCTTTGACAGCAGTGGCCAGTTTAAGTTCTAGCTGGGCCTTCGCCTTTCTAATCTTTTCCCTGCATATCCTCACCACATCCTTGTAGTCCCCCTGAGTCACCTGCCCCTTCTTCCAAAGGTGGTAGGTTCTCCTTTTCTTCCTGAGTTCCAGACAGAGCTCTCTGTTCAGCCAGGCCGGTCTTCTCCCCGACCTGCTCGACTTGCGGCACATGGGGACAGCCTGCTCCTGTGCCTTTAAGACTTCCCTCTTGAATAACAGCCAGCCTTCCTGGGCTCCCTTGCCCTTCAGGACTGCCTCCCTTGCCCTCCCAGGACTGACTCTGTTAACCAAACTCCTAAACAAGCCAAAGTCTGCTCTTCTGAAATTTAACTTAGCAGTTTTGCTGGCCCCCCTCCTTACTTCTCTAAGAATCGAAAACGCTATCATTTCATGGTCGCTGTGACCAAGACAGCCTCCGACCACCACATCACCCACCAGGCCTTCTCTGTTCGTGAACAGCAGGTCCAGCGGGGCACCTCCCCTGGTTGGCTCCCTCACCAGCTGCATCAGGAAGTTATCCTCCACGCACTCCAGGAACCTCCTAGACTGCTTTCTCTCTGCCGTGTTGTATTTCCAGCAGATATCTGGGAAGTTGAAGTCTCCCACAAGAACAAGGGCTAGAGACTGTGAGACTTCAGCCAACTGCTTGTAAAATACTTCATCTGTTTCCTCATCCTGGTTGGGTGGTCTATAACAGACTCCCACCAGGATATCTCCCTTAAATTCCTCTTAGTTCATTTTTGAAACTAAAGCTTAAATTTGTCTCCTGACCTTTAAGTTACATTTCTTTGAATGCGTAGGAGATGAGATCTCTTTCAGTCTCTTTTCATTTGTCATTTCTCTGATATGAGTAAGAAAATAAAATCTTTTGTTGAGATTAAAGCTATTTTTTTTTTTTAGATTTCAATTCTTTTTAATAATATGTGAAAAATTTTAACAAAAAATGGTAGTTACTTATTTTTACCTTCTAATCAGTTCAAAGGCTTTCAATTGAATGTATTTTGAAAATAAGCAATGAAGTACAGGTATAATGTATTTAAAGCAACATACATTTTATTTGCAAAAATGTTAAAAGATATCATTCTAGTAGAGTTAATATTGTTAGCAGCTATTCTGTTCTGGAGTGGAAGGATTTGGGATGTGGTCAGTTACCTTATTCAGCAAAGGTACCTAGGACAGGTTAAGTACGTTCTTTTGCCATTAGCTAGCCCTTAACACATGAAGACTATGTTCACCGACTGTGGGCTTTTTGTTTGTTCTCCTCTGGCTCTTCTCCCATTATTTTAATTATTTGATTGAAAACTAATTACATAATGTAATCTAAAAAAATATTTTCCAAAATTGCCTTTTCCAGATCTGAGAAGGCAATTTTATATGTATTCCATGTGGATGGTTACATTTCATTTTGTGTTAAGAACTTAGGTACTGAGTAAAAATTGAGCACTTTATAATTAAAGGTAAGAACATAATTATGTTCCAGTTTTTGTTGTCACTACTATCATCTAGTTGAGTATAGTAAAAATAAGTACTGAGCACTATGAAATCACCTCATTTCATCAAGAAAGCACAAGTCACAAAACGTGATCACAACCAGCAGGAGTTCATTGATTGCTTATATCAAAACAATCAGATTTTAAGAAGGGTTTAGGAAGGAATCAGGCCTTAGGTGTGCCTGCTGCAGGAGGCTGGGTTGGTTGGTAACACTGGGACTAGTAGATTGCTGGATCTTAAAGTAATCTCTCATACTTTTAATTCAGGTAATTTTACAGTAGAAAATAGTGTAAAATCCAAATGAATGAATTTAAGGAAGCAAGAAAACAGCTATCATTTATCACTTTTGCTTTTTGATGCATACAGCATTATATAGACCTACTTGTGCAAATCATCAAACAAGCAATTCCGTCAATTTAATGGAGTAACTTCAGTAACCAACAATAGTTAGCAGACTTTGCTTTTTTCTTCATTATCTACTTTGCGAACTTCTTGAGGAAAAACCTGCAAGTTTCAGTTCATACTTACAAAACACATTTTTAGAGTGCATATTTATAGGCACAGTTGATGGCATTTATTGTTGAAGTAGCTGCTCTTTTATAAAATCACTTCTATTGTTATTTAAGTGAGTCTACCTAAGTGAGTTTTTGTTTTGAGTAAAACTGCCCAGTTATAAGATAAAAAAAAAAAAGGTGAAAATACATTGTTTTGAGAATGTTATTTTCTTAGGATTATTCCTTTGAGAAATTTCAATATCTCCTGACTTTGAACATGTTCTTGAAACTTAAGAATATCATGTATCCTGGCTGTGCTAAAATGTGGCTAGCTTAAAAATTTCTGAAGAAGTATAGTTCTATGTATATGGTAGAACTTTTCCAGAGGCTGGTGGTTAAATTTTTCATATTGTTTCATGCATGCACACAGCTTTACCTATAAATAGCTTTTGTACATAATCAAGTATGCTTCCTCTTTTCTTTGAGGTTGTTATCCCAGAACTGCTATGTGTGAGTACCTAGAGCAGGTAATTTAGTGCAGTCTGTATTTTTTCTTTGCTGTCAGCAGTACCGCATGGAGGAAGAAGTAAAATGCATGGAACGGGAAGGGATAGTTGGAGGAGACAGGCAGCAGGTGCAGAGAAGTGTGAGAAAAGAGATTAAGACTGAGGCAACTAGAAATGGAGGTAATTGAGGAGATTTCGAACAGAGAAAACAAAGGTGAAATGAGTATAATCTAGCAGAGGCTCCTAACTTATGAGGATGTGTAGCCACATGACGAAAAACCTGGAGACAAACCTAGGAGATTTATGTCAGCTTTGCTTCCCTAGCAATCAGCTATGACATACTGGCAACACACCTCACTGTTTTTCTTGGTGGTATTCACAGAGGATAAAAGTCTACTAGGAACAAGGCAAAAACATAAACGTACATAGGATCTTCACTGGTATGGAACAGGCAAATAAAGAATGGCTGTCTGCTATTCCTATATTGCAGAGAGAAAGAAGCACACCATGAAATTACAAGACATAATGAGAAATGTTTTTCATACTAGTTAAATTGTAGAAATGCAATGACAGAGTCTTTTAGGTTCCAATAAAACTATTAGACAAGTTCACAGTGCATCAGAAGCTATGAAGCAAGGTTGTCTATGTCCAGCCTCTGACTGAGGATGTCCTTAAACTGCACTTTGCTAGAAGCTGCTACCGCACTGTCTTTTAAGCTCCTGTGCTTTGCCAAGAAGAGAGGTTACTGAACTAAGTGGACCTTCAATGTGACCCAGATCAGTCTCATTAGGCTGAAGGTTCTCTAATAAATCTGAACTTTACAGATTTTTACTGTTTCCCTGCCCCTCAGTATGCTTATGAAAACATTTATTCCAAGTCTGACGTGAGCACAACATGGTGATTATTGACCAAGATGTGCCTTTGTCAGACTACTTGGTAGTTGCTTGCTTTTTAAAGTTGTTGTAAAAGTCTCTTCTAGGATGGCTATTGGCTGACTGTCATTTCATTACTATAGGAGTTTGGCAGGAGTAGAAATTTCATGGTCTGGCTGATCTTAGAGTCAGAAAAGGACAGAACTGAACTCAAAAGATCCTCTGTTTCATCTCCCTGCATGCAGGCAGAACTGAGTAAATAGTAACTTGCTTTGCTTTTTCCCGTAGCCCAGTAAGTTTGTATAGTGTGGTGTTAATTTCCAGTGACCTGTTTTCAGAGTGTATTCCACTGTTTTACAATATCAAAGCTTTTTGTGAAATTCAGTCTAAACAATTAAAACCAAGACTGACTTTTTTTTTCTTCTTGTTTGTCGTTAGCCATGGGGAATGGTTGATGACCGTTTCTGTGATCTTGGGTGAACCAGACACATACAATGTTTCCTCATAGCCCTTACTGTGTTTTTTTAAATTTTTTTTAACTTCCTATGATTTTATAAATGTTACAGTGAATTTTGCAGTGACATCCTGACTCTTGCAGTAAGTGAACTGAAGAAGTGCTCTAATGAGTTTGTTTGAGCATCTAAGGGGCTAAATTTGATTTCATTCTTCTGCTGTTTTGGACACTTGACCGGTTGTAATGTTTTATTCTACTTATGTTCTGCCGGGTATTTTTATTATTTCAGTTTGAAGAACTGAAGTGTACTAGGATAATTAAGATAGTGATAGAGAGATTTAATAAAGCCAGTGTAAAAATAAGCTACTTAAAAATGCATAGGTTTTGTGAAGCTCTCTCTCTCCCCCAGTCTCTTTCTCTCTCTCACCACCCACACACGCATGTTTTCGATTTTTTTCCCATAATAAGGAATTATATTGTCATTTCTGGTTATAGCTTAGTTTTATGAAAACTGAGATTAAAACTAAAACAGCTGAAAACATTTCGCCTATCATAAAGGACCTAATAAGGCTGCAGAAATAGGTTAAAAGGTACATACATAAAAGGTAAAAGGTTAAAAGGAACGGCCTTTTTATTTTCAAGCATTTGGGCATGAATAGTTGTGTCATTGTAATTTCCTTGCCAATTCTTGGTCAAGAACTGGAGTTCTTTATCTTTCTTACTGGAAGTTCATAACATTTGAGGTTCCCTTTCTCTCTCTGGAAGCCTTCAGAAATTCTGAGATAAAACTCAGTAGAAGAGTAGCTGAATTTCCATAAGCAAAAATAAATCAAACTACTTTAAAAAGGGAAAAGTAGATGTAAATTACAGAAGGAAGTGATATTGTGAAACAAATGACCATTGATTCTATGAGTGCTGATACCAAAAGGAATGGCAGAAGGCTCTTGTGAATCATAGTGGAGAACAGCTTTTATGTTCTGGGTATACTTGCAGCTAAACCAGTATTCAGATATGATTGAATTTATTCATTCTGCTCCCATTGTCAGCAATCAGACAAGATCTGCAAGAACATTTATACCCAGAAAGAAAACCAATAGTGTGAAACTCTTGAAACAATGAAAGGATTTTTGAATCACGCATCAGAGCCTTCCCAGAAGAGGGAACTCAGCCCATATGGTCTCTTGAACTTACTGTTCAGCTTCACCTGTGTAGAAAAGATGTAAACATTTTCTATCTTCTAGCATGTTGATGAAGTTAAGATTTAAAAAGAACACATGTGATCAAGGCAATGTAAATGGTACCAGAATATTTTGATTTGCTAATTAAAAACAGTGCAGGAGGTAGTCTGCCCTGATTAGTTCCCTCTTTATGCTTTGCCAGACTTTGTGTCTCTTGGGTGGGATGCCATATAACTACAAGCACACTTTGGGGCTGGAGCACGTCCAAAGAACGGCAACAAAGCTGGTGAAGGGTCTAGGGAACAATTCTTACGAAGAGCAGCTGAGGGAGCTGGCGTCATTTAGCCTGGAGAAAAGGAGGCTTAGGGGAGACCTGAAAGGAGGTTGTAGAGAGGTGGGGGTCAGTCTCTTCTCCCAAGTAACAAGTCATAGGACAAGAGGAAATGGCCTCCAGTTGCCCCAGGGGGGGTTTAGATTGGATATTAGGAAAAATTTCTTCACTGAAAGGGTAGTCAGGCATTGGACCAGGCTGCGCAGGGAAGTGGTGGAGTCCCCATCCCTGAAGGTATTTAAAAGACGGGTAGATGTGGTGCTTGGGGACATGGTTTAGTGGTGGACTTGGCAGTGCTAGGTTACTCGGTTGGACTCAATGATCTTAAAGGTTTTTCCCAACCTAAATGATTCTATGATTCTATAATGATTTTTGGTGTTTACAGGGATTCTTCTGTAAATGACAAAATAAAGCCTGAGGCAAGGTAAGTAGAGAGAAGAAAGAACAGCAGGATAAGATAAGATGGAGAGCGGAACAGGAAGAAAACTCACACACATCCTTTTAATTATAAATATGAATGCTCTCCTGCATGTCTCATTGAGGCTATGAATGTGTTACAGAAAAGACTCATAAAGGAATATGAAACCTGAAAGGGAAGTGAATATGCCCAGCTATGGAACTATTTATTTTTGCATTATCATTTTTATCTAGAAAGATGCTTGGGTTATGTCTTGCAGTGGTCACAGAAAGTTAAGTTGCTAATTCCCATAGCAATGAGATTTCCCCGTTTCACTTTTGTTGGCACAGCTTCATCTGTGGTAGCGGTGCTGGCAATACTGATGGAGGCTGCTGGCAGCCCATCTACAGTGTCTCAGCTGCGGTATCATCTAGTTCCCTGTGAGCAGAGTTCAGAGAGAGAGCTGGAGCAATCAGATGACATTTGTACTTCCCCTGCACGAATTCTTTCTTTTTCATAAAAACATGATGATTAATTTCAGTGCAGAACTGGATGATATGTATTCTTGCAGACATTACATGCAAATTTTTAATTCCTTTTCAAAATTCCATTTTATTGCTATATGGATATGTTAACATACTTAATTTTAATTACATTTTATGCTTATTTCACATAATGGTAGAACATGGAAATTGCGAAACACCAGTAAGAATAGTAGGGGGCTGCCTGTGAAAACAAAGGTGTTCCAGTCTGCAGGGATCCATAGGCTCATGTGAAATCCCTAGGACAAAATACAGTTGGTCTGTGCTATGTTTATTTAGAATAATATACGGAAATAATAAATAATTGTGTTGAGGGTTCTTGTGAGGAAAAGCTATCGTGCTGACTGCTGTTTCCAAAGAGACAAAACTACCAATTAACCAATAACCAATTAAGGGAATGGGGTGACTAATAACAAAATCCAACAATTTATTGTTGGATAAATTTCTTATCCTGTCTGTTCTATGGGGGGAGAGGTACAGTGTGTCAGGTTTTCTGACAGCATAATTCTGGTTGAATTGTGCCAGCAAAGATTTTGGTTTTATAATCTCAGCTACTGCAGCAAATAAATGTAGTTCTTTTATGAGAAAGTTCAAATCAGTACCAATTAGTATTCCCCAGGCCTAATTTTCCACCTGAGAAGTGAAGACAAATTTAATTAGAAAAGGTGAATTCGGCAGTTCTGCTGGTAGCAGATCGTCTGCTTGCGTATGGCTTCATTGAAAAGTCTTGTCTCCTGCTTCTCTTCCTTTTGAGAATGTTCTGATAGTAGTCAGTGCACCGAGAGTGCAGCGTGCTTCAGTTGTGTCCTTCAGGATTTTTTCGTTTTACTCTGTGTTTGACTTGGTCTCCATATTAATTTTAAAATTCATGTATGAAATAATAAACTTCAAGTGAGATAGGGCATGGATGCGATTGCACTGTTTTTTTCGTGAGTACAGTAGTGTGAATTTTTAAAATATTGATTTGATTGTCTCTCGTTATCTTGCGGATAAGGACTTTCTGGATGTGTGATTCTGCTCTCCATGAACACTGAGGTTGGTGTCGCTGTGGCTGTTACTAGTCTTCCTTACCGCCTTTGCCTTACAGATTTCACAACTTGTCTCTTCCTGTCTGTTTACCCCAGAGCTTTTTTTGAGGATCATCTGAAACTGATACTGTGGTCTTTAGTTTGTTAATTTTTCCTCTCCCTCTGCTGCTTTTAGGGTGGATTTGTTCGTTTGTTTATTGTCACACTGCAAGGCACAGTAGGAAGGTAATTGTCTATCAGATGTACTATAGATTTTATTATTGATCATTGTGCAGTAACAGTAGGATGTCAAACTGAATTTTAAGCTCTTTAATGTTGCTTCACTGGTGATGGCTGCTAAGTGATGTAACCCTACTGATACGTCATACCCTGGGTCTTGTTTTGGGGTTCTTAGATTTTGGCCATTCCTGAAAGTTTAACTAGTTCCCGGTGATAAAGCAGTTTGGAAACTTATTTAATTTCTTTTTGAGTAGATCGTTTCAGATGTTATCTTTGACCTGTTGCTTTAACATCATAGATTTTCTCTGTAGTCAGATGCAGCTACAGCCCTAACAGTAGTGTCTGTTTGTGGCAGAGTGAGATGTGCTCTCTGCACCTGAGACTTGTCAGGGAAAGCACCAGACATGGCTGAGGGCCTGTGCTGCAGGCATCTGGCCATAGCAGGGTCTCCAGCTAGACCACCCTCAACTCAGATGTAGAAGGCAGGAAAACGCTGTTGTCTGTGGTGCTCCAAATAGGTGACATTTCAAATGTACTATGTGTGGATCAGTGCCATTTTGTGCTGAATCTGTTTCACTAATTGTAGTGACTTCTAGATCTTCACATCTTTCTTGCAACCAATAAATTACAGTTCAAATGTTTTTAGTTTTATTTTTTAGTACACTATGGAGAAACTTCAAGCCAGCTTCTGTGTTTATAACCTTAAAATTCATACTTCTGCTTTGTACTCTGACATTTTGTTACCTGCATATTGTTTCTTTCTGTTTGGATGAAAAACATTTGTCGGTACAAACAATTCTGATGTAATTGTACATAGTATATTTCCTTAAGGTGGTAATACAAACTGGGCTGTTGAAACATAAACTACTTTCAATTTGTATGTAGAAATATCCTTTGAAAGAAGAGGAAAGATAAGCATCTTAAATAGCCTGTTTTAAAGGGTATATCTGTTTTGTCCCATTCCTTAGTTTTCTTGATTTGATCCACTGTGTATTTAATATTTGAAACTTCATTGCTAATAAAATCTCTCATTGAATAGTTTTTTCTAAATATTTTCACTTTCCCTTTTCTGTCTGTAGGTGGAAGAAATTGTTGATATAGGAACATTTGCCCCAGAAGACATCCATGTTCCCAAAATCTATGTTGATCGTCTGATACAAGGAGAGAAGTTTGAGAAGAGAATTGAAGTAAGTAGCTGAGCTTCTTGGTCCCAGCATTTTTCAGCTTGGGGTGTATTTTAGAATTTACAGGGTTTTTACTCTAGCCACCAAGTCTTAGCACAGAGAAAATAGTGTGAGAAAGACCTGTCAAGTTTTGCTAAGTACTGGAGGTTAGGTAGGTACTTAGGTAGTTAGTAGGGGGCCTGAGAATTGAGCCTTGTTTCTTATACCTCAGCCTCTCTGGCTCAGTCCCCGAATAATTTAGAGCAACTGCCTGTAGTCCTGGATGGCTTTAACGCAGTTGAAAATTTGACGGAAAATGCTACTTCATTCTCCTTCCTTCTCTCAGTTCACCTTCTGTAGACACAACAAGGGGAACACCTAGACTAACAGCTGACTTTGATAATTAGATACTTTATTTTCTACTGGAGTGCTTTTGACATGGGCATGTAGAATCAGTCTCACTCAGCCCCTTGTGCTGTGTATTGAAGTACGTTACATTGCAAAGGTCCTGGAACCTTTCTTTCCTTTTATTTAATCAAGAACTTTTTTAGTCAGTGGCATTTTTGGTCTGAATGAAAGATATCAGTAGCTATTAAAAATTGCAGCAATAATATTCCGTCACTGCAAACATCCAAGAAAACTATGATTATGTAATTGCTCTTCTTTGTTTCTGTGGCTTTGCCTCACTCAAGCTATGTCCCTGTATTCATTCTGGTGATGTGACAGCACTTTTAAAGTGCAATTGAAAATTTTGTATTTCTCCTGTGTCTCCGTACTCTGGAGGTGGGAATTATTCAAAATGTCATCAGAAGAGCTGGTGGAGGGGGAGATATATGACACAAGGAAAAAAACATCTTGAAAAAAAACAGTGCAGAAAGAAATTGTAATAATTAAACTTTTATTAAAATCAAGTCACAAAGTCCTAAAAAGTCGTACAAGGCATTTTCTCTGAGTAAACTCTTTTATGAATGTTAAGGTTAAAAAGCATTTTTTTTCCTTCCGTCTGTTCATTCTGCAAAAGCATATTGCATGTTGTTGAGTATTTGACTGGAAACAGATGTGTCAAACCTCTTCTTCTTTTTTTTTTTTTTCTTTCTCTGGGCATGTTGTGTTAGACTGCAATTAATGACCTGTTTTCTTCTGAGTGGATGCAATATCTCACAGAAAAGCTTTTACCTTTCATGAGAGAAATCCATTTTGCATTTATTAAACTGCTGTTCTTACTGCAGTTTGGCAGCAGATGAAGAGGTGACTCTGTCCAGGGAAGACCTTTATACAAACACGGGATTTTCTTTGGCTTGGCTGCATGAGTGGATACACCTACCTAGTCAACTGCCCCCTTCCCTGTATGCTTAAGAAAAAAAAGGAAGTGAGAGGGGAAGGGGAAAAAAAGCTACTATAAACTGCACAGCAAAGTTGTAACAGATATTTGTTTTGTTTGTGTAATTTTGTAATTCTTGCAATGTAATTTTGTAATTCTGGCAGTGGCACCTCTCATTAATAGAAGTATAGGAAGGAAATAGCAGATTTATTTGCTCTTCCATAAAAGACTATATATGAAGGAAGTGGCTGTACATACGAAAGCATTGAGTATGATAAGTGGTAAGAGGAGAGATGAGGAGTAAAGAGAATAAAGAGAAGCTAGTCTGTCATAATTCTTACTGGCTTTAAATAGCAGTTCCTGCCTAATTTGACTCACACATGGTCCCTCTAGTGCAAGTCATACTTTCTATCCAACCTTCCCTTTGCTGCAGAGAAACCCTATGTGATTGTTCTTACTTTTTCCATAACTCGCAAGTGCAGCAATTCTAGGGAAAATAGCCAAGGCATAAAAAGAAAGTTGCTGGGAAATTCAAGAGGATTGATACTAACTGTTTCTGACTGCCTAAGAGGAAAGTGACTCCCAACATGGGGAAAAAAGACACTGCAAGAATTCTTTTGTGGTGATGAAAAGGAACAGAGGATAATTTTGCCTGATATGTTCATTATGGCCTGAAGTAGGAGAGGATGTGAAGACATAGGGGGATGCAGGACATGATGTTGCCCAGAGCAGTTTTATATGCATGCAAGAGATGTGCAAAGAACATAATCTATGTAAACAATAATTTACTAAAAAGATCTTACAAACTTCTTGAATGTCACGGCATTTTCACCTACATGTGATTTAGAAAGCATCAACTTAAGGCCAGGAAGTCTCAGGGAATAATTTCAGGCAGATTTATGCAAGATTATACAGATTTATGTTTGAAAACTTAGTTGCTTAGCTCCCAGTATCTTTAGATGACTGGCATTTGTCTGTCTCATGAATATAAATCTAGAATAGTACCATTGAATTGAATGAATGCAGAAAGAGAGCAGTATTTGTATTTTAGGCTGACATTTTACAAATGTATTTAGGTATCTCTGGGGTAATGAATCTTAGACTTGCTAGTATTTGCACTAATGCTTGGTGCCTTCTTAACCAGTTGTCTATGTATCATGTACTCTCTCGGCCTTGGCAATACAGACAAAGAAATAACATTTTGCTCTAAGGCTATCATTGGGGATATTTGATGACTCCATTGGCTTAAATAAGCTTGAACTGATAGAATAAAAGGTATTTTTTTGTAGAAGATGGATAAATAATGCTATTCTTAGACCAAGTATCTCAGTGCAATCACAAATGAGGCTTTTATGTCTTGAGAAGCAAGAATCTGAATTCTAATCTTCACTTATGATTACTTCTTCTTTGGCAGCGTTTATCAATCCGAAAGCCTGAAGACTCAAAAGCCAAACAAAAACCAGGAGACAATGTGAGGGAGAGGATCATTAGACGGGCTGCTTTAGAGTTTGAGGATGGCATGTATGGTATCCTTCAGCTGTGCTGTAGGTTAAAGGACGACTCACTAGAATAACAACTGCAGCTATTTTGCTTAAGACAGATTAATTACCATGCTCATTGTGTTTCCCAGAGTCTGGCATTCTCTCATTTTATTAACACCCTATTGAAAGAGATGGGATGTTAAGACATAGGGTATGTGGAGTTTTTATCCAGGCATATCTGAAGAGTATGTTAGCAGTTCAATGTTTTGCAAGAATTTCTTGAAAAAGTGACGTACGTTTGAAATGAAGCTTACTTGTACTGTGGGTTTTTTATCGTGTAAAGCATTTGACAGAATGTAATTAGACAGTCCAAATGCCAAAATAATTCATCACAAATATGAGGCATCTAACTAAACATGAAAGTGTTCGTGAAGAGAACTGTTCTAATTTAATCATAGTACAATGATAACTTGTTTTAATTTACTAGTTTGCAGTAAGTGTGTACCTGTTTGTGCCTTAACCAATTCTCTTCAGCTAATCTGGGTATTGGAATCCCACTGTTGGCCAGTAACTTCATCAGTCCAGACATAACTGTTCACTTACAGAGTGAAAATGGAGTCCTCGGTTTGGTAAGAATATATCTTGGTCACTTACTGCAGTGTACTTACTTTGCAGTGGGCTGGGTTTTGTTCTCTGCCCACGCCGAACTTGATTATCATTTTACTAAAAATCATATTCAAATATATGCCATATTGTATGATAATAAAATTCTCACTGTAGTGCAGGGAAGTTTTTAAGGAAATGCTCTTTTCAGGATTATAGTGCTACTTTGCTAAGTATGTTCTTAAGTACATGTTTTGCTGGAACAAGTCAGAACCTTCAGTAATTTGCAAGACCAAGCCTTGTAAGCCGTATCAAACATAAGTTTAAATAAAGCTTAAAGTGAATATTATTTTCACTGTCATATGGCTTTATGAAGTTGCACTTACACACCTTTTTCTGAAAAATGTCTGTCACATTGGTTAAAAATGAAATAAAAAAGAAAAAAACAAACCAAACAAAATCCCCACTTCATGGTTATTTAGTAATTCTAACAGCCTCTAACAGTATGTCCATCAGCCTTGATATGTTAGTTGATGTAAATTGTGGCTTGTATCATCAGGGATGTTGTTCTGCTAAAGAAAAAGAAAAAGCATGCCTGTGATGATCTGTTTTCAGTAATAAGCATTAGAAATAATAAAGCAGTTATGAATCGTATCTCAAAAGTATTTTAATGTAGAGCTGACTTATGTCTGTGTTGTTGTCAGGGTCCTTATCCACTTGAAAATGAAGTAGATCCAGACCTGATTAATGCAGGTAAAATCTTTTAAATAAATTTAATTTATGGAAAATGGTTATTCATTGTTAATCTAAAAATTTTCTTTTGATTCAGTATTTGAGCCCAAACTCCTGTTTTATTTACTTATAAATATTAATATTTGTCCTCTTTTAAGTGAAGGTTGGTTTTGATCAATGGAGATGTTTAATATTCTAGTTATAGAGCTTATGCTTTGAGGCATTTTAGTAGCTACTGGAGGAAACTCTCTTCCAGGCCAGGCAGTAAAGGGTGAAATCTTCCTTTTCAGAAGTGAGATTGTTTTGTGAAGCCTATATGCAAATATAGATTTGGTTCCCTGCTACTTTTCACCTTGTGTCTTCTAGAAAATGGTTTTCAATGATTTATGTTTGGGACATGTTTTAAAACATCTTGTGTCTAGTGGCCTGGTTTATTCCTGGCTAGTGAGTTGCCAGGAATGCAAATCATTTGCATTTGGAGAGGAAGCAGTAGCCAGGGCAGGGGGAAAGAGCTCCCCGAATGGGACTTGGCAGACTGGAGGGCTCTGCTGCTGGCAGCTGCTTTTGCCACTTTACGGGGGGGGGGGAATGCCAGTCCTCACATAGTGGTTTTGCCCAGCTATTTTGGGGCATTTCACCTCAGAAGCAGCCATGCAATGTAAAAGCTTATGCTTATTTGTGGTTTAGTGCATCGATCTGATTTCTGTTTTCTTCATGTAAAGTTTTGCCTACGTCTGTTCTCTGTTTCCATGTAAAATTATGCCTATATATTGCATTGTGACAAACAGAAGCAGGCCTTGACACCTCATAAATTCTCATTGATGTTAATGGCATAGGTTATAGACCCATAGCTGACATCTTAGAGTTGTTTTTTCATATGGAAAACCTATGCTTTTTATATTTTTAATTTATGTATACATACATACATGTATATGTATGGGTGTGTATGTGTGTATCTATATAGACGGTACCTTTCTCAGCAGCTGTTAGCAAGTACAATTAAACCATGAGAAGTCAAAGGAGATAAAGACATCAAACAAGCTTTTAATTTAATATGAGGGTGCAATCCAGCAATTGTTCACTGACGTAAAACATTTGCTACCTGGCTTAACTAATTGATACCATTCTTATACTGTGATGTTATTGCCCCTGTTTCAGTATTATGTTCTAAATAAGAAGTGATTTAAGGCCATCTTCTGATATGAAATAAGAAATTATTAAGGAATTGAGTCCAGCATTTCACCAGTAGCTAGGTAACTGTTGTGATACACTATATGAAGGAAAATGTCAGAGGCACATGAGAGCTGTGTAATGCTTGAACTGAAATTGAGGGGGTTTTTTCCTTAAAAAATTATTGAAGGTGTCACTGGAAGGAAAAAAATACTTAAAATAAAAAAACATTTACTGTAAAAGGTAAAATTATATGCACTCACATTAGAACTGAAGTTCTAATATGGGTGCATTAGAAATCAACAGGTTAACAGAGGGATGATGGAAAAAAAAAATCCAAGAACTTGATAAATACTCTGAAAAATCATTGTGCTTTTATATGGATGTCAAGATGATCTTGAATTGTTATTTATGGTTGATAAATATTTTTGAAGAGATAATCTTGCAGGGATGAAGCTAACATAAGAGGTCAGAATGCAACACGAAAATCGGATTGTTCTAGTATTGGTAATTCAGTGCTAAGCACCTTCACATCTTCCTCTGATGCTGCAGTAGACAGGACACAGGATAGGTGAACCTCAGCTCTACCACCGAAATTGTTATTGTTATCATTGCTGAAACATTCAGAAGCTGCTAAATCCCACTGACACTTAGTTGGATTAAGACCATTCTAGGTGCTTCCAGCCAAATTTGTAAAACCATTTGAAGAAAACAGAAACTAAATGGCAAAGGAATAGGATTTAATTCTTTTTGCATTCATTGACTGAAATGGTCCAGTATCAGCCCCCAAAGTCCATGTTTTCAAAATATACTCCTGGTTTGGGCTTTTGCCAAATTTTTATCTGCAAATGTAATAGTATTTCCCTGAAATATGTACGGGGTTTTTTGTTTGTCCCATTTTCTGAATGTATCACATGAAGTTTTATCTTCACTGTAATTGAAAGGTAGACTTCTGTCCTACAGCAGAAATATTTACAAGTACTGACTTACTGAGAGCATTTTCAAGAAGTAGGTAATACGGTGCTCGCGTTACATTATTCTGTGGTCCTCAGCCTGTGTCTTTCTCTTCTCAGCATTGCCTTAGCTTGCCACTTTATCCCAGGGTTCTTGCTCCTTGTTGCTGCTTGCAGGCTGTGTT
Organism: Theristicus caerulescens; assembly: GCA_020745775.1. Classification (NCBI taxonomy): domain Eukaryota; kingdom Metazoa; phylum Chordata; class Aves; order Pelecaniformes; family Threskiornithidae; genus Theristicus; species Theristicus caerulescens. The sequence goes on along the minus strand of CM036583.1, from coordinate 16,485,961 downwards.
GTCTCTCCCACTGCCTTGGGTAGGTGCCTGGTATGGAAAAACAATTCAGGAAGTCTCAGCAGGTCTGGATGTTATCATGGTGGATTCTTGTGATCTAACTGCAAGACCGCTTGTATGACCTTAATTCTATACTATTTCGTGTATCAAAATTTAATTTTTGTGCAATGTCTTGGCATATAATATAGGTCAAGTGAACTCAATAAATTAAAGCAGGTAACCTAGGTCTCTATTTTAACTTTCCTACAGTGTTTCCTTCCCTCTTCCCATCCCCTTAGTTAATCCCATTGCGATTTTTTCCCTGTTTTCTGGAAACTGTTTAATGATGTCTCATTCCTCTTCCCCTTTGTTGTTAAACTTTTTCTTCGCAATGTCACCTAGTGCTAAAGTCTTTTGTTTTTTTTCTCTCAAGTTTCCCATGCTTGGTTTATAATTTCACCTTTCCAGAGTCACTCTGTACACATGGTTGTTGCTTAGACTGCTTCAAAGTGCTGGCAGGAGAGGAAAGAGAGGGCTCTGAACAGAGTCAAAATAAGACGGTTCCATGTGTGCTCCATTGCTTGAGCCAAGCACTGTGCAGAGAACAGTACAGCACACAGAAGCACATTTTCTTGTGCACTTTAATAAAGCAAGAGCAGTCTAGATCTGTCATTTATTTTTCTGTATTCTACATCGTTATCACTCTAGACTGTTCAGTCTGGTCTGCTCGCTCTTCCTTGCAACCTCCCTGTCTCCTGAAGATGCTCTTTCTCTGTTTCAAAAGAGAATTACCTCTCACTTTTTCTGTGGAGAGAGCAGGAGGCTGAAGTACACGGAGATTTCTTAGCCTCTGGTGTCAGTGATGTCTTGCCTGGAACTGATGGTGGTCAAAGCTGGTGGTCATTGCTGGTGGCAATCCTATCATTAAAAACTGTAACAGACTGCTTCACAATTCATTATGATTGATTAGGTTTACATGTGACATAGTAAGTGTAATCAGATCCATAATTGTAAAGAATTCAAAAGAATTTGATAAAAACAACTTTATTTCTTGGTTAATAGCTGTGCCTTCATTTGTCAGGGAGACAAAATACATACGTACTATAGCCTATTTCTTTTACAGGTAAGGAGACAGTCACGGTTCTTCCAGGTTCTTCCTATTTCTCTAGCGATGAATCATTTGCAATGATAAGAGGGTACGTAACAACACAAACCCTGATCTTTTGAAACATGAAAAGAATAAACTGAGTCAGTGACGGAACTCATTAGTAATTCCTTGAAATGTGGTTAGCATTTAACAACCTGTAAAATGATCATGGACTTAATCAGTGATGGTTTACAGAGGATTAGGTCTAGCTATTGGAAGCAGAAAAACACTGTAACTAATAGATACCGTAGTGATGTTCGTGTCTACCACCACCTGGCCATACATAAACACATCTATAACTGTGTTTTAACAGCTACTTTTTGGTCATTCCCAAGTATCTAATCTGTACTTGCACTCTGTGTATTCTCTTTGCTCAGCTTGCAGCTGTGATCCTTATTCCACCTCCCTAATGGAAATTCACCGTCTGCACCTGTTTTTTGTTTGTTTTTCGGGAAGGAGGTTGGATGCAAACAAACACTAAATCCTAATGGCTCTGAAAAGATAATGAGTGCATGCAAATATGTGAAGGAGTGCACTTAAAAGTATGAGTTCAGAGCTGATTGACTGTGCATGCAATTAACCAAAACCAGACAGAAGTAATAACATTTTTGAGGCTCAGTAGGCAGACAGAAAAATTTGCATCAGTGATACATCTAGAGGGAAAAAAAACCCAACTACATGTGTGACAAAATGGTTGCTAGCTCTGTGGTATGCCACCGTTTTTATATTGATGTAATGAGAATGTGAACAGAAGCTTGTTAAGATTTGTGGGCTGTTACTTGAACATGATATGCTAATTGCACACTTTCTGTTGCCAGAGGCCATGTTGATTTGACGATGCTTGGAGCTATGCAGGTGTCTAAGTATGGTGACCTGGCCAACTGGATGATTCCTGTAAGTAGGTGTTTGTACTACTGTCAGTGCACTATATTTACGATAATATAAATGTAGCTGAGGGTCAGGCAAAGGAGAAAAGGGCTAGAGCAGAATGGGGGTTGTGAAGCTCAAAGCATTAAAACAGAGGATATGTGCAGCTTTAAGGTTAACAGGTTTTCTTGCATACTGCTGGCACCAAGCAATCAATTATCAGGAGTCAGCCCTCTAAAATTATGCTTGTGCTAAGCATTGTGAAAAGCTAAACATGATTTATGTAAGCCTTTTTCCTTCCTCTTGGGTCTGTGCCTTTCAAATCTCATGTTTTTTTGCAGAGGACTGATGCTTTTTCTTGAGAGTGACAACTCTTGTGTAGTAGTATCTGGAGCAAGAACTTAAGGAAGGTGTAAAATAGCATGTAGTTCATCATAAAATTATAAAAAAATGCCTGCATTCTTTTTCTCAGTGTTCCTCTCAAAGGATCACAGCATTGCCATTTTGAATACATGTAGAAGGAAGCAATACTGTTGTATTTACCCAAGTAGTCCTACAGGTTTCAACCATAGAAATATAATCTAATCCCAATATTATTTAAGCAGCTGATGACATTAAGTCATTCTTTGAACACAGTTTATGTTTTAACATTAAACAACATACGTATCTTTCACATGGTTTACACGTCTGACATTTTCAATAGCTTTCAATATGGTACTTTCTGATACGGTTTGTATCAGAGATGTCTAGAAACAAATTTTCTTTTTACCTTGGTTTAAGGTAATGAGGCATATTTCTATGCTCTGTCTGAGCAGTGCTAACAGTCTCAGGAATGTCTTTGAAAACTGAAAGCTGGGTAGAGGAGGAAAAAAAAAACAAATGAATGCCCTGTCTCTTGGAGAAGTGTTAGTTGAGCCCAGCAGTCTGTGTGACTTCTCCAGCAAGCCTGTGTGTGCACAAGTTGTGGAGTGATGGCTGCAGCATAAGCCGCTTTTAGCGAGAGGGGACAAAGGTAAGGTCTGTACAGGCCGACGTGGGAGAAGGGCTTATCTGAAGGGCTATTCCAGGTGTCTGTGTGAGTGATTGTAGGGAATGTGAAGGGGGTATGGCTAGGTTAGCAATATGGCACAAAGGAGAGAAAGCCATAAGAAAACAGTCGTCTTAGATGTTCTCACAGCACAACCTGGTTTTATGGTCACACAACTGAGAACAGATGGACTAGTGCTGGCTAGATCTTTTCAGATCCCACTGGTACAAGTGCTAGATTTTCAAGACACTTTTCTACTTGCAGTGTCATCCAATTAATATTATGAAAAATGGAGTCTAAAAATAAATGCTGCTGTTAGTGCATCACTCTGGGATCCTGTGTGTGTTCTTCTATTGCTGTTTTATGTCTTTTGATAGAAGTCCATGTTTTAAACATAATCTGATGGTCAGATATACTGTAGGAGTCCAAGTAAGACGTGCGTTAAGGTAATACTGGTCAGCTTTGCGTTGTCCAATTCCAATTACTTTTTTTGTCTTGAGTTACAGGAACTTGTCACTAGAATCCAAAATAATGAAACCAGCCTCTACAGAGGAATGCACACATAGTTTGAAATGTAAGGGATAAATCAAATTACATTTTTAACTCTAGGTTTGCTGTTGGAGCCAAGCCAAAAGTATGGTAGTATAAGTTTTCAAGGAGTTGACACCTCAGGTAGCTAAAATTGGAGTTCACCTGATTTATCCATGGCTCTGTATCTCAAAGTCACCCAAACTGTAATTATATATTTTGAATAGCTAACTTTAAAAAACTTACTTTTAGTAAACTGTATTTTTTTTCAGATGATTGATGTAAACAGATGTAAGTAATCTATGCTATCAGTCCAGTACTGCAGGTATATGTCACTGAGAAGCTGAGTGGGATATTTTTGCCTTCACGTCAGTCTAAGAACTACTCTTTTCTTTTACTGGATAAAGTAGCTCTGGTTTTGTGAAAGCACCTCCTTCATGTTAACTTGTGGTGGCTGTGATGCCTTATACAAGTAGAAATTACTTGCTTGCATAGTGGTTTTTAAAAATGATTCTGAATTATTACATTCTTTGTCAAAATTTTGAAGATAGACTAGAAAAAATATTTGAAAGTAAGTTGTTATAGTATAAACTCAATTTTTTTTGTAAGTAGTATTTAGAGATTTTCTTATAGGCACAGTTCAAGATTATTTTAATCTATACATCTTTTTATTTCAATTGTTAGATAACTTCTAGGTTTTGTTTAGCTGGGTTGCCTTAGACTGACATTCTCTTTTGCAAAATGAAAGTCATTATATAAACGTGTCCCTGGACTATCCTTTATGCTCAAGATTACTTAACTCCTGAGATTTTCTTCTTTGACAATCCGTTGATCCTGCAAAAGCAGTGTTAAATGTTCCTGCACCTGGTAAAGCCTTCTATTTACTCAAGCTGTTTCTGAAAGGCCTATTAGAAAGCAGAAGGGGGCGGGTTGAATTTTAGGTAGGGAGAATTGCTTTGTTTGCTTTTTCATTGTTTTTGTAAATTAAAGCAGCAATAGAAGTATTCTTCAAAATACCTGAGTGAACAAGTAATAAATAAAGATTCCTGCTCTAAAGTGTTCCTAGTAAAGCAGCAAAAATGTACCTCTAGTGATAGCTCACGAAGCTGAACTGTGTGAAAAAAGGCACTCCTGTGTCATCAGTGGATAGAGTTTAATGCCAAAAAAATCCCAGTAATTTCAACTGACCATATTGGTATCACAGGATATAAAATTTCATGCAGTTACATCTGTGCTGAATCTAAAAGCTATTCACTAGAGTGTTCATTTTTGAAAAGCAATATCATGAGCCGGAGCAATTCACCACTTGTTTTCTTGCTTGGTTTCATTTTTCTTGGGGTGGGGTTTTTTTGGTTTGTTTGGTTGGTTTTTATGTTTTTTGTTTGGTTTTTTTTGTTGTTGTTTTTTTCTTTTTTCTTTTTTAAAAAGCTCATTGTGCTGTATTTCCAGTTTTATTTTTATTTTGATGTCCACTCCCATTGGCTTTTCCTAGGACTTTCTTACTATGTTCCAGAGCTTTTTACCAAGCAGTGTTCGGGATTGTTACTCATTATTGTATTTGTAAACAGAGTTGCAGGACTTTTACTTTTTAAATTAAAGCTTCCAGTTAAAATCAACATGTATTGCCATTTTCTCATGCCGACTTTTGTTGTTTTTCATAGTTCTGTCTTTTCTGTGTTTGACAAAATTAGTCATGCTTAACAAGCATTTTCTAAACTTCATAAACTACATGTCTTTATTTTTCATACAACAAAGTATGTTTTGATGTTAAGTATTGAATGAAAAATTAAATTTTTGCTCAAGGTACATATACAGTTATCTTTATCTAAAGGGGTGAAAATTCAACTTCTGCTGTATTTAGATAAACTTCAAAATCAAGATATTTTCCACAGATATTTTCCCAATAGATTTAGTTGACTGTCCAGAGCTTGTTTGATTCCTGTTAGCACCAGTTTCCAAAGATATGTCACAATTGGAGACTATCAGAATTATTTTTGTGGTATTTTCAACTTGCTAGTTAAATCTGTGTTGAAGCAAAACACTTAACAGTCTAAACTGCTTCTGAAAACTCAACTTTAGCTTTTGTCCTAGACTTAGGCTGAACAAAAGCACAGCATTCACAGACACTGCAGGCACAAATAATACTTAAAATACCACACAGTGCTTTCAGGGACTAAGTAAAATTCACTTTTCCAGTACCTTTGTGCACTTTTTACTTTCTTTAAGAATACGTTTTGCCATATAGAAGTTAAACTCATTTTTCTGATCATGATGTTGAAATTCTTTCACTGACAGTTTTTGTGACTTGTCTTTCAAGATCTGAACTATCAAAAGATGAAGCCAGCATTTTGCATTAATAAAACAGATTCATTTACAAACATATTTCTTGAAGCATTGAAGGTTAAATTGTATTCTAAGTTTTTCTCAAAATCGTGCAGACTTACATATTCCTTCCTTCAGTGCTTTATGTTCTCTAGAAGATTTTAGGTTTGCGTCCATACGAAGGGCATTATTTTCCATAGCTGGAATTGCTTATTTTGCTTATGAAGATGCCTCTCCATTCTGTTCAGCCCAAATTTATGAATAACAGGTATGTTTTCAAAACAGGAAAGTATAAAATATAACTTTGGGTAGTTTTTGTTACCTTTGAGATCACTAGCCCTGTGACTTTTTAATATCCTCATTTGCCACTCTTACTAACCTTTGGCTGTCTCCAAATTTCTTTTGCAGTGAGTTTGTATTTACTTGTGAGTAAATATACCTGATGACACTCCATAAATCCAGCCAGGAGCCTTTCCAATCAGCAGTCATTTCCCTTTGGTTACTTTGTTTTGAGATCCATTGGTCAGATGATTCTTAATCTGCTTTACTGATGTGTTATTGCTGTTCTACAGTACAGGTTTTTAAAATGGGATTAACCAGCACATAGGCATTCAGATCTTCCTGCTTTTCCTGTAAATAAGATGATATGTTATCGTCAGTTAAGTTGAATTATGAGCAAGATGCATCTTTTCTTAGCCACAAGATTTGTGTGGGGTGATACAAAGATGGACTTTGTTGAAAACTCATCATGTAAGGAAACTTTAAGCTGTATTTTATTGTAACATTTTTCACTTAGCTTTGTGTTTAGGTTTGGTTTAGCTATTTCTTATATGCTGTAGCTTTTGGGTTTTTTGATTGATGGTATCCACCATAATTTCAGAGGCAAGTAATAACTCTAAATTCCTTGTTTTGAATAAGTATCATCATGAAGTTATCCTTTCTGTCCCATAAGAGCTTGATAACACTTGAGCCCTAGTGCGTGCATGTGTGTATTTACTTGCACTTATTATTAGGAACTGAGCTAAGGAAGGCTTATTGCAATAATTACAGCCCTTTCTTTGCTCTTATCTGCTAATTTATAATGGAGGGCAAAATCCCATGAGTAAAGGAAGAAGAGGGTGAGAATATTCCAAGCGCATGCAGTAAACAATGCTGTTTGCTTAGGCAGAAGTTACTTCCTAAACACTGGCATTTATTGGTAGTTTTATTCCATTAAGCGCTACTACTTAATGGCTTTTTGTCTTCCTCCCTTTGGTATTTTTCCAACTAAGAGGGTTTCTGGGGAGGGAAATGAGAAGGAGGTGGCAAATTTCTGAGGAGCCCCTGAGAACAGAGTACAGCTGGGAGAAGGTGGCCAAGAGAGGTGGAAGAGAAACACTGAGGACATGGCCATGGAGTAGGGCAGACAAGTCAGAGCAGATGGCAGCCCATGACTGCTGGGAGCTACTGGATGGAGCCACATTTCACTCTGTGAGTGAAGGACATAATATCTGACCTATCTGTGTCCCTCAAGCTACTGTCAGAAATTGCTGCTAGCAAGGCAACTTCACTGCAACTACAGAGCAGCAGTATGAGCATGCACTGTCACAGTGGTTCTGGCTCCTGTGGCAGTTTAAATTGTCTCACTTGGGATTTTAAAAGTTGTGGGATTGACTGCACATCTCCCTGCCTGTACTTGCTTTGTTTGTAGTTCCTTTCTACTGGTGACTTTTTGAGACCCTCAGCATAGTAGCGTTTTATGAAACAGTTTCTGTTGGTCTTCTGGTGGCTACACCTTACTATGAAATACTGCTTTATTTTCTACAGCCTTCCTAATGGAAGGTACATGACTCTGCTGCTGTGACATGTATCAGAGGCTGGGCATAGGTCAAAACAAAACACTAGAACTTCTGAAATGTTCCCCTGTGACACCAGGGCCTCTATCTTCTTAATATGCATTTCTGAACATCCCTTAGCTGTTAAACAACCCTAATAATATAACTACTGATACAGCTGACTTTCTTTAACAGCAGAAAAACTATTGAACCAATGGTGGGGGAGCCCCGCGGCTGGAAACTGATGAATCTGAAAGAGCAAAATGGATGAAATGTCTGTGACATCACATTTCAGCAGGCAGAAACTTATTACGGGTGAAAAGTATAACTATGAAGCATATCATTAATGAGAGGGTAACATACTCAGGAGGACTACAAAGATGTTGTGAGGTTATGCAAGGAGAAAAGTAGAAGCGCCAAAGCCCAGCTGGAACTTATACTGGCTACTTCTGTAAAAGACAACAAAAAATGTTTCTACAAATACATTGGCATCAGAAGGAAAGCTACGGAGAATTTCCATCCTTTATTGGATGCAGGGGGAAGCATAGTGACAAAGGATGAGGAAAAGGCAGAGGTACTTAATGCCTTCTTTGCCTCAGTCTTTAATAGTCAGACCAGTTGTTCTTGGGGTACCCAGCCCCGTGAGCTGGAAGACAGGGATGGGGAGCAGAATGAAGCCCCCATAATCCAAGGGGAAATGGTTAGCGACATGCTACACCACTTAGACACACACAAGTCTATGGGGCTGGATGCGATCAACCCAAGGGTACTGAGGGAGCTGGCAGAAGTGCTCACCAAGCCACTTTCCATCACCTACCAGCAGTCCTGGCTAACCGGGGAGATCCTGGTTGACTGGAGACTAGCAAATGTGACGCCCATCTACAAGAAGGGCTAAAGGGAGGATGTGGGGAACTACAGGCCTGTCAGCCTGACCTCGGTACTGGGGAAGGTTATGGAGCAGATCATCCTGAGTGCCATCACGCTGCATGTACAGGACAAGCAGGGGATCAGGTCCAGTCAGTATGGGTTTATGAAAGGCAGGTCCTACTTGACTAACCTGATCTCCTTCTATGACAAGATGACCCACTTAGTGGATGAGGGAAAGGCTGTGGGTGTTGTCTACCTGGACTTTAGTAAGGCCTTTGACACAGTTTCCCTCGAGAAACTGGCTGCTCATGGCTTGGACGAGTGTGCTCTTTGCTGGGTTAAAAACTGGCTGGATGGCTGGGCACAAAGAGCTGTGGTGAATGGAGTTAAATCCAGCTGGCAGCCAGTCACAAGTGGTGTTCCCCAGGGCTCAGTACTGGGGCCAGTTCTGTTTAATATCTTTATCAATGACCTGGATGAGGGGATGGAGTGCACCCTCAGAAAAATTGCAGATGACACCAAGTTGGGTGGGAGTGTTGATCTGCTGGAGGGTAGGAAGGCCCTACAGAGGGACCTGGACAGGCTGGATTGATGGGCTGAGGCCAACTGTATGAGGTTCAACAGGGCCAAGTGCTGGGTCCTGCACTTGGGTCACAACAACCCCATGCAATGCTGCAGGCTTGGGGAGGAGTGGCTGGAGAGCTGCCTGGTGGAAAAGGACCTGGGGGTGATGGTTGACAGCTGCCTAAACATGAGCCAGCAGTGTGCCCAGGTGGCCAAGAGGGCCAATGGCATCCTGGCTTGTATCAGGAATAGTGTGGCCAGCAGGACCAGGGAGGTGATAGTGCTCCTGTGCTCAGCGCTGGTGAGGCCGCACCTCGAATGCTGTGTTCAGTGTTGGGCCCCTCACTCTAAGAAGGACATTGAGGTGCTGGAGAGTGTCCAGAGAAGGGCAACGAGGCCGGTGAAGGGTCTAGAGCACAAGTCTTATGAGGAGCGGCTGAGGGCGCTGGGGTTGTTTAGGCTGGAGAAGAGGAGGCTGAGGGGAGACCTTATCACTCTCTACAACTACTTGAAAGGAGGTTGTAGCGAGGTGGGGGTCGGTCTCTTCTCCCCAGTAACAAGTGATAGGACGAGAGGAAATGGCCTCAAGCTGCGCCAGGGGAGGTTTAGATTGGATATTAGGAAAAACTTCTTCACTGAAAGGGTAGTCAGGCACTGGCACAGGCTGCCCAGGGAAGTGGTTGAGTCCCCATCCCTGGAGGTATTTAAAAGCCGTGTAGATGTGGTGCTTGAGGACATGGTTTAGTGGTGGACTTGGCAGTGCTAGGCTAACGGTTGGACTTGATCTTAAAGGCCTTTTCCAACCTAAATGAATACGATTCTATGATTCTGGATGGAGACTGAGGTACTTGACATCTTTGCCTTAGACTTTAGTGGCATGGTCTCTATGGTTAGTGGTAGAATTTGGGGGAGGGTGGGTAGTATCCACTGTAGAAGAGGACTGAGGACTGATTAATGTAAATCCATGAGGGCAGACAGGATACATCCAAAGGTGCCAAGGAAGCTGGCAATTTTCTAAACCACCAGGCTCAAAGCCTAGTGGCCAGCAGTTCAAATAACAAGCAGCAGCCTCAGGGATGATACCGGGACTGATAATATTTAACATCTCTATTTCCTACAAACAATATAAACCAAATACAATTTTGAGCAAGAAAATTAACTCTAGCTTTGTATATTCTTCTGCTGGAGTATAAAATTCATGTTTTGATAGCTAACGTAATGCAGTTAGGGGGGCTGCAGAAGAGAGTGATGTAATTTGTCCAGGGTGATGGAGTTTGGATACATAAATCTGGATCATTCTTGGAAAAAATAAATAAGTAATCATTGAGTTTTAGAAGCAGCAGCCATGACTTTTAATGCTCTGACTTGGAGTAACCAAACCTAAAGGATTAAAGTGTTAATAATAAAATAAATTGAAAGATAATGATACAAAAATTCTAAGGTTTATCAAAAAAGATTATCTTAAAAGAAGACATGAGGAAGCCCAATTCAAATTTAGTAATAAATCTTTTAATTTACCATCTGTAGAGGTCAGTATAACCTAAGGCATTAGGAATTTAATTTTATACATTATTGGTAGTTTTTCTACAGAGCTTCAAAGTACATCTTTTGCACTGTTTTGGACACTTTGCCCATGAGGTGAACATGCACCTCACAATGTAGAGACATTTTTAAAATTAAAGTTAACTAGCAGAGGCCAGCTGACTATGTGACTGTGGGAGGGTTTTTTGATTTTCTTTTTGGTTTTAATTATTTTTGTAGTGCCAAACCTGAGAGCAGAGGGCTCCACAGCAAGAGCTTTTCTGACTTGAAATTATCATTTTTAATGATGAGAGAAAGGACTCGTATCCCTGAATGCCTGAGAGCACTGTAGGTCTTCTCCAAGGAGCCCTGTTGCAGGCTATTTGCCACTTTGCTTGAATAGGAGTGTCTTTGCACAAGACTTATTTTCACTTTGAATCCACACACACCGTCTAGTAACTCTCTTCTTCTAGTATTTGTGTTGCACTGAGTGCATCAAACAGTGTTTCAAGTTGTACAGCATTGCAAGAAATTTTGAGAAACATATTTTAACTATTAACTGTAAAATGAATTGAGCACTACAAATTAGCTAAATTCTGTATGAATAGAAAATATGCAGGTTAATTATGTTCAATGACTGGGTTTCTCTTAGTAGTAATGTGAAGTTGTCTGATGTCTAGGACATGACTGAGTACGGCTTATACAGCAGTAGTTGAACAAAGGAGAAGGACAGGACCTGCAGTTACTTAGAGTCTCCTTGGAGATGTTTCAATGGGATATTATTTTAATATGAAGAGATATTAGGTTTTTGCGGACATGTGCCTTGGAATGAAGCATACAGTAGTTTATCAGCTTACTGCTGCTCTCCCAACAAATATGTGCTTGGAAGCCCTGCAGAGCCCTTGCAGCATATAATTACCACCATTGGAAGAGTCCTGGAGCCTCAGAGGAGAAAGGGAGCGTATTGTGTTAGCTCTACTTCTTCCACCTTTTTGAGGGCTTTTTCTATCAATTTTATTTGTGTTTATTTCTCTTCAGACTGCATGGAAGGAATGTAGGGGCTCACTGTTGGTATTTTATTCATACTGTCTTAAATTTTCAATGATGTGGAAAGTGGCAGCTATGCATTAGGCATCTGTATAATGAGAGCAGCTGAAGAAATTCTGCCTGTCTCAAAAACACAAGCATATGTCAAAAGACTCCTGATCTGTGGGTTAGTGGTAACAATTGTGACTACGGTATGGAACCATCACTTTCAAGTGAGACTAGTATTATGTTGGCAGTAATATTTAATTATTGCATGCTATGCTGTGTGTTTTGGAAATGATATGCAAAGGTAAATGGAAGGCTTAACTGTCCCATTACACTGAAATAACATTCATCACTGTAAAGCAAATCCATTGCAATGAAGCATGTCACAGACTGTTGCTCCTGAGATGCAGTTTCTCAATGTATTCATTTGAATTTCACTCAGTCATTCGAATCTGTTGCCAATGGTTATTTCAAGTTAGTTTTATGGGAGAATAAAGGAATAAAATGTGACCAACTTCCTTTACACATATTTTATGCTGTCTTAATTTTCTAGTTATGGAAAGTAAAAATATAATATAGTTAGTGTATATATTTGTGTATGCTACATTTTAAGGAAACATTATTAATAAATTTTGCCAAGAAGTATCAGTCACTCAAGAACTTATGTTCCTTTCTTTCAAAAATTATTCCTACTTTTTAATTTTGCTTTTCATTATGTGTGTGTGTGTTAGGAGATATCTGGTTAGCATTCTTGAAAATCAGGTCATTTTCTTTACGGCTAAGCCATACAACTAAATCTTTATTTTGGACATACTTTAAAAAATATCTTCACCCTGTTGTGCATGTAGAGTGTGCTCAGCTTTGTTGCATTCAGCCAGTATTAACTCTTTGTTGTGTTGTTGCATTATCAACTGTACCAATTCAAAAATCCCATTAATGATTTCCCAGTGTTTCCTAGTAATATTTATTCAGTCATATTCTCAGAGTAAAATCTAATCTAGCTATCATAGTTGACAGTATAATTACAATAATTCTGTAATTGTGCTGTATAAGGACATAAAATCAGTGGAAAATAGGACAAGGAAGTATATTTCAGAACACTTAATCTTCAGCTTTATCCACCTTTTTTTGATAGTCTTCATCCAGTCATTTTCACTGAAGAAATGGAAAGTGAAATCTGGAAGAGTTGTGGCTTGCATTTTAGAATCAACTATAAATGTACCTTTCCTTTAAACACTGGACAGGACTGTTAGCAATGGGCAAAGTATTGTCATCTACATTTTTATGTAGTTAGAGTAGATTTGTGTGTATGTATTATTTTAATATTCCACTCCGATTGGTATCTTTTTTTGTACGAAGCTAAGGTCTGTGCTAATATGTACATCCCAAACAAACAAAAACCCCCAAACCAACCACATCTAACTCCACAACAATTGATGATATTTTTGTTAAATAGTTATATATGGCTCTGATGACTTCCTTACTGGTGCTGTGTGTGTCATCTGAAGCTGAGACATCTGTGAAGACAAACAGTACCTATACAGAGAGGGAGACCTGTGTGACTAATGTATGTTAGTAGTGCAGACATACCACTGCAGAGAAGGGCAGAGCAGAAAACTTTGAAGGGGTCCTAAGTTCATCCTTTTGACTGTAGCATTAGTACCACCGATGGTGGTGATGAAGTATCTTGTATCCACTGCATTACCTTCAGTTCTGCTTTTCTCTGTGGAGTTCATACTGTTCCAGTTGCTCTGAATTTTAGTAGCTATGCCTGGCACGATATAATTATTTTCTTTCATAAGGAAGCCGAGACTGGCAATGGATTCTGTACCTGCCACCTAGTCTGTGGCTGTGGCTGTCAGAGACCATACTGACATTCTTAAAATCTTTACTGTCTCATCCTAGGTAGCTTGTTCAAGGTCTTCCAGGGGATGCCTGAAAATTTAGATTGAATGGGAAGCCTGCATGAGGACTGTAGTTTAAACTAGAAGCATTCATTATCTTCTGTAAGAGTTTTTGAAACAGCAGTTTTACTAACTTTGACCATAGTATGAGGCATCTCTATTCTTTCCTTTATTTAATGGAAGGAAAGAGAAATTTCAGACTAAATGCTATTTTTTTAATACAGTATTAGGGTAGTTGGCAACATGGGCAAGGACTCTTTAACAGTGAAGTAGCTCAGTTCCTTTTCAAACAAGTATACATTTTCACCTTGGCTGTCCTTTGATATTAATTTTTAAATGGAATTATTCAATGTTTTATTTCCGTCTGTATTCTAATCCTTCAAACTCTGCATTTACCACTGATAACTTTTCACTGTTTCTTGAACACATCATTAGCATCTGTTTTGCTGTACTGTTGATGTGATATGTGTTTGTCTCAAAAGATTATGTTCTTTTAATATAACTAGATCAGTTCAGATTTAATATAACTAGAACAGTTCATTATCCTATGATGTTAGGAGTACCTATAAAATTCAGTTATGGAAGAAAAGTCCTTACCCTTGGGAATATAGAGGAAAGGTGTAAGACACCAGCATGGATTCAAGACCCTAGCAGTGTTTCAAGGCTCCTGAGTTTTCCTCTTTTCTCTCAGCCACCTCTTTTTAGTCTGTTTGGATTTTCTTATAAATTGTTTCCTGCTTGCTATAGCATCTTTTTAGCTTGCAATACCATTGTGGAAAAATTTCACATTCTGTTGAAAAATATCTTGACTCTCTTGCCCACCTTGGAGTACGCACAAGCTTCTGCTGGAATGCCACAGATGATTGTCTTGGATGCCACAAGTGACCAAACCAACAGAAAGGTTTCTGTTTAGGAATTAGTATTAGGCTAAATTACTTTCTCAGGCTCTTTAATGTTATATTTTGGCCACTCAAATGATGTTCAGATATGAAGACATCAGATGAGAAAATATGTACCCTTCTTTCATATTTTCTTAAAGATGCCCCATCACAACAATAACAAAATAATTTATTTTGCAATAAGTAGTCATTATAAGAAATTCCACTGGTTTTTTTGTGGTTTTATGGCTGTGAAGAAGCGAAGAGCTGAATATCTCAATTAAAAAAAAAATATCCATCAGGTCCATGAATTTTCACCTCTTGCATCCCAAGATTATTTGGACTGAGACTTAGCAAGAACTGCTGATGAAGCATAATGGGAAAAGCGGAATTCCTCCCTGCAATATGGACCTTTTATGGTAACTGAGAAGCTACAAGGAAACTGTCAGCTTGTTTCTGTCCTGTCCTCTACCTAACCCTCTGTATAAATATTGCTAACACTGGACCTCCCAGGAAGTGCATGGCTAATTCAAAAAACTTTTCTTCTCCCTTCAAGCTCTTGCTGATGAAGTGGGCTTTATAACAGTGCTTCAAATTACCAGTGCTCTACCACCGAACTAAATCTTTCCTTCTGGTTTCTTAAGCTAGCAGCACCAATGGGGAACTAACAAAAATCATGTCAAATAAATGAATGCGGCAGGGCAGGGCATGTAAACCCTGGACTTTCCCAACATGGTAAGATGGAGCAGGAAACCTGCAAATGTACTTCAGCTGTTCCTTATTTGAAATACCTCTTTTTTTTTTTTTATGAATTGTTTAAAACAGTTGTGCTTTGTAGTTTATTACATCACACTTAAATGCCTTATCAAGTAACCAAGAGTGAGCAGTTTTACTGTCTGCAATTTACCCTGTTCAATAAAAAATAAATAAAAATTAGCATTTTGTTGAAGTGAAATGTATAGTTCCCACTTCAGCTAGTATCCAGCACTATAAACCCATTTAGTTTTTTTCAGAGGTTTCACAGCAGAGGTGGCTGTTGCAAGCAGTCTTCAGGAGGAGAAAATGTTTATTTTTATGACAGACTGCATATTACATGCAAAGTATTCAAATAAAACAGTCTGACTTATGTCAGATGCAATTAAATATGCTATTAAAATTTAAAAGAAACAGAAATTGCTTGTTGCTTGTAAATGTGCAGTGTTTATAAATCTCAGAACTGTTTTGGTTTGCGTGCTTATCCTAGGCAAAAAGGAACAAAATGTCTTTTGGGAATCACATTTTAGTCTCGAGCATTTTAATTCAAATTCAGGATGCAGCTGTCCCCTATGCCAGTATGATCTGGGGGGAAGTGCAAGTTGTGGGAGTTTGGTAGATGCACTGAGAGCGATGTAAGGCTCTTATGCTTTGGATATTCCTCAAAATAAAAGCATGTAATTACTTGGCTGGTTGGAGTTAATGCTTAATTGATTTGCTTTACCAGGCACCCTACAGTGATGAGTATCTTTGCCTAAAGAGAAGGAGCAGATGTAGCAATTTAAAGGTCCTAAGCCCTTCTCTTCAACTTAACTTGCATTTTCCTGATCCTGCATACACAAAGGGATGAAGTCGCTTCTCTCCTGTACGGCAGCTTCTCCAGCAGTAGATTTGTCAGTGTCCTTTGTCAGTGCTTAGTTTTTCAGATATTTCCTAGTTGTTGTAGGTCTTTACTAGTTAATAGAACTAAAAAGGCCTGGAAAATGAACTAATGGCATTGTCAGGACAGGTGTATTGATAGCATAATCCTCAATGCAAATATATTTTGAGTTACTGGGGAGATAATCCATCGTCTTCAGCTACTCTGCGTTACCTTGTCAGTGAGCCTCTGGCAGGCAGGTGAGAGGTCACTGCAGTCTCTGTATGAGCTCTTTATTTCCAGGTAGGATAGAGAATGATCTGAGCAGTGCCACGTAGTTAAGGGCAGAAATAAATCTTCTCATCCCTTTCAGGTTTGTGTTTGCAAAGAAGTATTTAGTAGTAATGTTAATTAATGTGATTGATATTAAATATTAATCTGACCTGAGAAATGCCAAAGGGGTTGTTTATAGATATAGTAAGACATTATTTATTTACTGTGCAAACAGTAAGAAAATATTTTTTGGGGGGTGCGTGTGTATATTCCCTTCATTATGATCAAGAGACCATAAAGATCAAGAGACCAGTAAACTGCTGGCCTGGCAGCTTAACGAGACAAGTCTCTTCCATATGTTTTATATCATGGATGATACGTACTGAAACTAGTAAAGTACTGAATCACATAGCTAATAAAAGGAAACATGAGAGAAAAGCTTTATACTGGCAAGTTTTTGAGTCACTTAACCATATACTTTTAGGTTTTATATCTAAAGCAGCATACGTTGTATTACTGTCCATATTTTACTTTAATTACAGATAATAAGCAGTCAAAAGAGAGCAAATACAAAACACTTGAGACAGAAATTAATTTATTTTAATCTGTAACATTCCTTGCCTTGTGTTTCCTGCTGACCTCCCCTATCATGCAGGTGCCTTGATGTTCCACTCCTCTTTCTGCCCTCCTCAGCAACTCTGGAGTGGCATATGAGGTTGTTGCCTCGTTTGTTTTTTGTGGTCTAGTGCTTGTTGTCCAAAAATGACTGCTCTGGTTATACTGATAGAACTTTGTACTTATGGTCATTTCCCATCAGAAGTGTGCCAAGTCTGGACCTTTTGCCTTCCAAGATCAGATGTGTTCAGTTTAAGGTGGTGGAAGCAGGCAGGGGTGGAATGCTGTAGCACCCTCAGTAAGTTTGCAGATGACACCAAGTTGGGTAGAAGTGTCGATCTGCTGGAGGGTAGGAAGGCCCTGCAGAGGGACCTGGACAGGCTGGATTGTTGGGCCAGGGCCAACTGTATGAGGTTCAACAAGGCCAAGTGCTGGGTCCTGCACTTGGGTCACAACAACCCCAGGCAACGCTACAGGCTTGGGGAAGAGTGGCTGGAGAGCTGCCTGGTGGAAAAGGACCTGGGGGTGATGGTTGACAGCTGCCTAAACATGAGCCAGCAGTGTGCCCAGGTGGCCAAGAGGGCCAATGGCATCCTGGCTTGTATCAGGAATAGTGTGGCCAGCAGGACCGGGGAGGTGATAGTGCCCCTGTGCTCAGCACTGGTGAGGTCGCACCTTGAATGCTGTGTCCAGTTTTGGGCCCCTCACTCTAAGAAGGAAATTGAGGTGCTGGAGCGTGTCCAGAGAAGGGCAACAAGGTTGGTGAAGGGTCTAGAGAATAAGTCTTAGGAGGAGCAGCTGAGGGAGCTGGGGTTGTTTAGGCTGGAGAAGAGGAGGCTGAGGGGAGACCTTATCACTCTCTACAACTACTTGAAAGGAGGTTGTAGCAAGGTGGGGGTTGGTCTCTTCTCCCCAGTAACAAGTGATAGGACGAGAGGAAATGGCCTCAAGCTGCGCCAGGGGAGGTTTAGATTGGATATTAGGAAAAACTTCTTCACTGAAAGGGTAGTCAGGCACTGGCACAGGCTGTGCAGGGAAGTGGTTGAGTCCCCATCCCTGGAGGTATTTAAAAGCCGTGTAGATGTGGTGCTTGAGGACATGGTTTAGTGGTGGACTTGGCAGTGCTAGGCTAACCGTTGGACTTGATGATCTTAAAGGTCTTTTCCAACCTTAACAATTCTATGATTCTATGATTCTATTACAGATAGTAAAAATAGAGGTAGCTGAACACCAAGCCGTAATACAGCTCCTGTGATACCAGGTGCAATTCTGACAGTCTTTAAGAGAGGAATGAGTCACAGAGGCAGAAGGCATTGCTTGGTTTGAGGGACAAACAGAAGTGAATACTGATCCACACTCATATATTTGCCAGTGTTCTGAAATGACATCCACAGACATCTGGAATAGAACAAAAAGCAGGTTTTGCTGATACAGTGATATGAGCCATGGCTTTCTAAACTGGCAGGTGGAGAGTGCTCAGATGTTGTTGTTGCTACATTTCATAAGCAAAAATTTCTTTCGAGGAAGTGATGACATTTCTGTCAACTGGAGAATGAACTTTGCTTTTCTAATGTCAGAACCATTGGAACTAAGTTCATCACTCCTCAGTGTCAGGGCTTCCATTAAGCCAATGGTACTATTCAGATGTAAGTTATACCCATGGCACCAGCCATGGCCGTGGATCCTTATTCTACTTCCCCTTCTCCTGTTTGCATCATATAGAGCCTAGAATAAGACAGCTGTTTTTGCTCTGGTGAACCTCTGGTAGTGTTTGAATACAGTGGTGATGAAGTAGGCGGGCTTTCTATGCAGGAAAAGGTGAATACCTCGTGCTGTCACTGCAGCCAATAGATTCTATCTTTTTTTTTTTTTTTAATAGTAAAAATATTACATTTCCATGAAAAATTGAATTGTAGGGTAAGATGGTGAAAGGAATGGGCGGTGCCATGGACCTGGTATCCAGTGCACAGACCAAAGTGGTTGTCACCATGGAGCACTCAGCCAAGGTAAGGCTCTGCAGCTTCTTTCTAAATAAATGTTTTGTGCTATACCAAAAAAAAGAAGAAAAAAAAAAAAGACATCTTACAGTCATTCTGCTACTTTGTGAGGATTTGACAGTTTTGCTGTTAGTTATTCTCGAGGTGCAATGAGGGGCTAGGTTAGTATGGTTCCTTTCCTCTTGTAAGTGAATCATTCACCATGGAAAAAAATGAAATATTAACCTGATGTTTAAAAGCTGCACACATTTTTTAGTTACTTTTGCAAATTTAATGAGAGTGGCAATTGTGAGAGCTACAGTAGATGCTACCCCAGAGGTTTTACTCTTCTCTTCAGAATAATTTGAAAAATGATGTTCACCGTGGTTAAATACTTGTTGTGATGGAAAGATATTTACCTTTGAAGTTGCCAGTCAAATTGGTACTGACAGCTTAATAGAATAGATCTTTTTGGCATGATGAGATGCAGGCTGCCTTACATCATTATGTGATAGAGGTTAATCTAGAGATTTCTTTGGGGGGGGAGTTTTATAGATGCAAACAGTCTCCCACAGAAGGTCATAGGAAACTTGTCATTTGAAACTTCTAAAACTATAAGAAAAATGTACTGAAGGACAAAAATCTCTATTTTCAGGGAACTATACCGAATGTTTAAAAAATGAACTTTTTTGTTTAATTTCTGTGTTTCTGTTATTCCAAATTTGTTGTATGTCTGCAATAAGAATTAGTTGTGTATTGTTCAAGATAATGTCCGTGTCAGAATGCATAAGGGTAAGCATAAGGAATTTGCATGGTAAACTATAGTAAATATGAAAGCTAAATATATTAACAGTTGTGTGTTTTTAAAATGTCATTTGAAGAATGAATTTTCACTTTAAAAAAATGTTGAAAAAGATAGTAGTTCCACAGTTTATACTAAGCTGTGATCTCAAGGGACAGATTTTCACTAACAGGGCTGAGTCTGACCCAATAGTTTTCACATGCATATGTGTAACTAAGTAAACAAAATTACAAAGCAGATTCATCTGTACGACTCTCATCCCTATCACAGCCTCCTAAAAAATGGTTATGTAATTATCCATTTGCTCAGACACATACTTCAGGTATTAATGTGACCTGAATAAATATTTATCTGAAATTTCTAGTTACTGTGGAATTTGGTTAAGGCTCAGAGTCCACACACAGTGTAATTATTCATGCCAGTTTTTCTCTTAAAAGTACTATTACCAAAATCTTTTTTTCAGTACAATGTTTGGAAGTTGTTTGCATGTTTTTTTGTCAGTAGGAGTACTGAAACCTGAAAAAGATGGAAACACAGATAAGTTCACTTACAAACAGTCCAGACACAGACTGGCATATTTATTTTGGCATGTGTATACGTAACTTGGGCACTTACATATATGGGATGCCTGGTGTGCACTTCTAGAGAGCCAGTTATAGGCTTTCATAAATTATTTCTTCTGCTTTTTTGAGAAGGCACTGCAAAACTAAATGTTGTCCATGATTTTTCATTTTATTGTTATTTTAAAATGGAGGGTATTCTTGGCAGTCTTTCCTCCTTACCTAGCTTCTTTTTGGGGTCTTCATACTGTGTCTTCTTCACTTGAAAGTGAAGATGATGAAATATGGAAATCTCATGTTTGGAAATCAAAGGCTGCTGTTACATTTTTCAGGTGCTTCTCTTTTTTTTCCCTTCCTCCCCCTTTTTTTTTATAATACATAAGCAAATATAGCACCTGTGAGAGCAGTTCTGAAAGTCAGAAGCGTTTTATTGGGGTGACTGCTTCTTACAGAGCCAATTTTATATTCATGGCTTTTGAATTCTTGACACCAAAGATTTTCTCACAAACTTATTGCATCTGTATCTATGCATCAGAGGAGCAGTCTTCTGTCCTGCTCAAAGCCCAGCGTGCTACTGAGTGAAGGAAATGTCTGCATGCACTGTGACAGTCTGTTGTGTCTACTGGCTTTTTAGTATAGGGACATTTTTGTCATCTTATTCTCCAAATAAAGAAGAAGAAATCTATCATTAGACACCAAAGTCTCCTTTAAATCAACAGCAGTCAAGATTTGAGGCATGGAAATACAGTGGAAGGCATGGCATATACACAGTATCTTCAATCGACATGTTCAAGAGGTGCTGCAATAAGTAGTTCTTGCAGTCAGTTTTGTCTGATTTGTGATCTTGTGAAGGATCCTTTAATCCTTTTCAATTTTTTTGTATAATGGTAATGGCTTGTTAAATTTTAAAAACTCCAACATGCATACTGCAAGGAGAATGCACTTTTAAACTCTTAGAAAACTTATTTTAAACATACCAATAGTCTGAGTCCTTGAAGTGCAGGCAAAATGTAATTTACACTTAATTATGAAGGTGAAACTAGTATCTGTCTTAACACTTAAATAAATACTCAAAGAATTTTCCTCTTTTTAAACTCTGATATGCAGTATATTATAAACAAAACTAAATACGCTCTGCCCCAAATTGTTTACATTTTTAATTGCTTAAATTTTTACATGTAATAAAAACCAAAAGGTACAGAAGAAAGATGACAGAACATGAAATGAGTTTTGTAGAAAACTCTTCAGCTTAAGAAATGTGCTTGAGGAAGGGTAACACAGAAATACACAAAATAATAAGGGCATGGAGAAGATGGATGCAGAATGGCTAGTCACTGCCTTATAAAAGAAGTAGGGGTAGCCAACTGAAATTAGCAACCAGCATGTTTAAAACAAGAAGCATTTTTCACAGCCAGCTAATGAAGTTGTGGATGATAAGCAGGATGATGGCAGGAGCTCAAAGAATTAAGTCTATGTGAAAGGGACTAAACTGTTTTATGAGGTTAAGGTCATCAGTGACAATTAAATAGCATTGCCCAGAAGCAGTCTGTAGCTCAGGAAATCTGTACATCATAGCATGTCACGAACCAGGAGGGCGTATCTGTGGAAGGGTGACTCAGTTTTTGCTCCATATGCTTAGGCCACTGTGAGACCCTTGGCAAAGGGGCCTTAAGTCTAATTTGTTACAGTATTTCTTAATGTATTTTTTGCTAAATTACTTTTTGTTTAGAACCATGAAGAAAAATAATAGAATGTAAGGTTGTTATTTAATCTTAAAACAGTCACTGTGCATCTGTGCCTAATCTGCTAAATACTGCCTAAGAGAAATAAAAGTCAAGTTCTTACCCCCATACCATCATTGACATGTTTTGCAAAACATAGTAAAGTAATGGCTGGTAATTGTTCCATGTTGTGAAATGAGTTGTCGACACCATTCAGAAAAATAGAGTGGAAACTAGTTTTAAGCACTTGATTTGGACGTGTCTGAAACATGTAGCGCTGAATTGAAAACTCCTTTCTATCATTGTGAATAGTTTTGATTTTAATGTATTGTGGAAGATTAAGGATATTTTTGTTCTTCAACAACAGAATTTTCTACTTAAAACAGACTGAAACACCTTAGGGTTTTATGTATCTACACAACAGTCTTTTCCTTTATCTGAACAAATCCCGTATAAACTCAGACAGCAAAAAATTGATGCAGTTCCACTTGGATTCCTGTTCTGATAGTGCCCTGATGGATGTCTTCCAAAAGTTGCCTTTAATGCTAACCGGTAATACAATAATCTTCAGCTCAAGTGTTAAGAAGCTGGAATGTATCAGTTCTCAGGGTCACGGGAGCCATTCAAGCTATCACCTCTGCAAGGCCATACATTTCGGTCTCAATTGGGTACCAAGAAGAGACACTTCATTTCATATGGCCGAGAAGTATACCTGATATGTTACTGAAGATATTACAAATAGCACAGGCTAATCTTGGCTCTTATGCAAAGTGTGCAGGAAGGTCCTCGAGAGGGACATGATATAGGTAGATCAATTGAAAGTAACACTGTTGCAAGTCATTATTTTCATTAAGAGTGAGTTTCATCAGAGTAGTTGCCTTGATACCAGATGTGGATCTTGCCAGTATAATTAGAATGAAGAAATGGTTCTTCACAGAAAAAGACGAATTCAGAAGCACATGGATTGCTCATTTTGTTGTCACTCAGGAGTCAAACTGGCTGAGATACGGTTCCTCAGTTTATATGAAGCCTTAAGGCAAACTGATCATTGTTAATTTATAATGTATTGCGTTCAGATGGTTAAATGAGACATGTAATACTCTGAGAGTTTTGAAATACATAACTGAAAATTGATAGAGAAAAAATAAAAGCATGTGACAATGGGAGAAATGTGCACTTAATGCTATCTCTGTAAAACGCCTACAAATACTGACTAAAAATGTAGTGATCTGTCTCTTCTATATCCATTCAGAGCTCCTGCAGCCTACATTCATTTAGCAGAATCTAAAGCCATTTGTGAACTTCTATTAAAAAAAAAAAAGAAGGGAAAAAAGAAAGAAAAAAAAGCAGAAAAAAAAGAGAAGGAAAAAACTCCTTACCCAAACCTTACCTCCCCAGCTTTATGTCAGAAGCTATGTCTTCTCATTAGATAATATTTTTCCCAGGATTTAGAGTAGCTGGCATTTGATGCTCCAGTAAAAGGAGTGCCTTAAAGTAAATCCTATTTTCTATATATACGTTCTTTTCTACTATATTTGCATGCTAATTTGTTCTATCTAAAACAGAGATAACATAACTTCTGTGTACCACTTGAACATGAGCATAGTGCACTCATGTCTTAGTCTGCTTTTGGGCCTTCCTGGAGAGATGGAGGGAATGGGAATTCAATGTGGGTAAAGAAACTGGATTTACTATCTTCAGAGCATGACTATGCACTTGAGCCCTGGGGATTTGAAATGCCTATGTGTATGGCTGATCCCGCACATACTGTTTGTGATAAAGTATAAGACAGAGAAATGTCATGCCTGCAACATCTTTCCCTGATTTTTGTCCTTTATGTGTAATCAGTGAGGTCCCATGTTTCTCTTATCCTCACATTGCAGCAGGAAAGACAAATTATTAAGCAGAAGTATGCAGAACTTCTAAACTCAGGAGCCCACATTGTGGTGGTACAGTGAGATTCTTATTAGTCATCTCCCTATATGTGGGATTTAAGTAATAACTGTCCCAAATTGCCAGAGATGTGATCTGCCATAGAAGTGAATTCAAAGAGTGTTCTGAGTACGGTGAATGTTTCAATAACACTGAATCATACAGCTGTGATTTTCATGTACATATTTGAATTCTAAGTAAGTTGTGTTGGTTTTGAAAATTAATGTTTGTCTGTATATTGTTAAACACAGGGCAACGTGCATAAAATCTTGGAAAAGTGCAATTTACCACTTACTGGGAAACAATGTGTAAACCGCATCATTACAGAGAAGGTAAAGTACTTTTCTTGAATCCTAGTCCATACTTTCCTCCTCTATCCCTAAGAAGGGACACTCAGTAGAAGTAGTAAATGTAGTAAAATGTAGTAAAATGTAGTAAAATGTAGTAAAAATGAAGAATATATTCAGTATCTGTTGCCAATAAAGGGCAAAAATTCCCTTGGAGTTCAATTCCAGAGGTCTGGGGGCTCATATTTTTCCTTTTAAAGCTTTCACCATTGACATCTAGCATACTGGACTGTACTCTTAGACACCTTCAGAACAAACATGCCATGCATGAGGAGTATGCAAAGTGTGTATCTCCTTATTTTTCCTTAAGTATTCCTGAAAATTGGCTATCTGAGATGCAAATCCTCAAATACAGCTGTAACCACAGCTCAGTTTTTTTTCCAGCAGAGCAACAACTGTGTATCATGTATATGTAAGACAATTGGCATCTTCCTTGGTCTATACTACGGACTCTTTCAGAGAAACACAACCTGTATCTGTAGCAGGGCTTTAATTCTTTTGTCCTTACTTGATTCCATTTGTGAAGCAACTTACTCTCCAGTGCAAGTGTATGTGAGCATCTTATATTGCTGCTGCTCAAAGTACATTAATGGATCTTTTCAGCAAAGGATAAGTGACTTAAGGTTTTTGCTGTAATCATACTCCTTTTATTATCAGTGTTTACATTTTTAAGGGCTTAGAGTAGTCCCCTTGTGAGCCCTCTATCATACTAAGTAGAATGCATCAAAGGTGCTGATGTAGAATTTGGTATATTGTGGTATATTGCTACTGTAATTTAAAGGTTTTTTCCCTCCACAAAGTAAGGGAGAATAAATGAAAATGTGGAAGTTTTTCCAGTCTTCTACTAACTGGCCACATACAAATGTAAGGTGCAAAAAAATGAGAGTGAACAAGGACTGCTAGAAAATAAACAAAAAGCAGAAATTTCTCTAAGAGTCACCACTTGTCAGATCTGGTTGCTTTATTAGGAGATGACACAAATGTACAATAGTACTTAGATAGTGTTGCAAATTCTGTTTCCACACTAGCTTCCTAGTGTGTATGTTCCTTATATCTAGGTTCTCTTTTAAGACTTAGGGGAGCTATAGTTTTCCAGTCCCATAAATTACTCTCATGTGGACATGTCCTCAGAGGACAGCTGAACTTTAGTACACTTCTTTGGTGAGCTTAAGACTTCACTTTCATTTCAAGTTCAGTCTTCACTGGTCTTTTGCTACTGACTTTTTTTTTTAAGGAAAATTATTAGAGTCCTTATGGTTTCCTTGGCAACTAGCTTGCAACCTGTGTATCTCCCTCGGGTAGGCACCATTAAGGTGCACATCTTTTACAGGTGTTTTTATTTGATGCGCTCGTGAGCCTTGGAAGCGGAAAGCATGTCATATGAAGACATAAGAAAGCCTTTGCTCCTTCAGTCACTTCGTCCCAGGCTTTCTATTGAAAATACAACAAGAAATCTTGTCTTTCATTGCTAGCTTCTGAAAATACTAAAATTTGCACTGGGTGTGCCATAGCTGTTTGAGAAGCTTATAATCTGACAGTGATCAACCACTCTGTTCCTCTCCACTGGCCTTAAAATGAAACAGCAGAATGAGGGAGACATTGTCTTTTCCTGTTTTCCTTTGCGATCTCTTGGTGAGCATTGTCTTGCAGCAAAGAACATCACAGCCCTTTCCTTTGGACCTCCCAGTTCTCACCAGATTGGAGCAGGAGGCATGGTCCTCATTTCATGCAATGAAGAACAGTTGCACGTTTTTCCCACAAAACTAACACATCTCCTATTTTAGATTCTTTAAGGTACAAATAAATGTAGCAGAAATCTTTATTGGTCAGTCAGAAAAGTGAAAAGTGAAACCGATCGATAATGGCATCTTTTGTTGCTGAGGGAACGCTACCTACTTCAGCACACCACTGTGTACAACATTACTACTTACATCCTCAGTTTCTGCTTTGATAATATTTTGTGCTATTCGAACCTGACAGGCTGTGTTTGATGTGGACAAGAAGAAGGGATTGACCCTTGTGGAAATCTGGGAAGGACTGACAGTGGATGATATCAAGAAAAGCACTGGCTGTGACTTCACAGTAAGTCATTTTACAAACAAATATAGTTAATCAGGTGTCAGAACAAATATTCTCCACAAATACTCATCACATGAAAGCTTGTAGACACAGTAAGTTTCCTCCTTATAGGTGAGGGCTGGGTAGATTACCTGTGGGATTTACGATGAAAACAAGAAGATAATTTAGGGCTAATCAAGTATGATTATATTGGAAACATTAGAAGCTAGGAAAAACAGAAGGGATGGAGGAATGACTAAGAGTAAAAGGACAATGTGGAAAGGGAACTTTTATGATGCTTTCAAGAGGGCAGCTGATTCATATCTGAGAAGTGGATGAATGTTTATTTTTCCACTGTATAAGTTAGTTTACCTAACTTTCTGTTGCTAAGTTTTCATGCTATCTTTAGGTGGAGTTGTGAGTCTTCTCAACAGGGGTGACTACACATGTCCACTCTGTGTTACTAGTGCTAATGAATTAAATGCTCTGCTGTTGATATCTTTGCTTTTTCTCTCCCATTGCCTTGTACGAATGAAACTTAAGCTCTGCATTAATCCAGAAAGCCACTGCCTTTTGACCTTCATATTCATTCTTAAGTCTCACTTAATGCTAACACAAAACTGGCTTATTAATGGAAAGCTGTAGCTCACTAGATTGTAACTGCTTGCATACGTGTGGTTGATAACATATAGTTTCTTTATGGCCTTCTCCTAAATGCACATTAGGAAGCTTTTTCTTCTGTGTTGTGAAGTCTTTTGGGGTAGGTCAGCCCTGCTTTGGTGAGGACAGTGAGTATGACAGTATACAAACTGTGCTCTAAAAATAGTTGGGGAATATTTGGTGATGAAGTGCAATACTCTTCCTCTTTGCAGAGTTTCATGGCAGGGCTAGGGCACATAACTGAAAGACTGCAGAGCAGTTAGTACATGAAAGAGTTTGTTATTAAGGCTTTGAGCATACTATTGGCAGTAAGTAAAACTTCCTGAGCAAGGAACCTGTGGAATTTTATTCATTTCCTGTGTCCATAAGAGAGCATTTCTGAATAAATATGGTAGTGTATGTGTGTATGTTTTTCTTGTGGAGTTTTAAATATTTTAAATAAAGAGCTGTTCACTTTTGAAAATACATTCATTTATCTGAGAAAAATTGTTCAGTTAAAGACGAGTGACCTACAACTGTAGAGTGCAGGAAACTGGTACTGGTACTTTGATCCATTATTAATTTTCCATGTAACAATTTATGGAAGTCATTATTATTTTTTAATTTACAGTGGAAGCAACCTTCCATATTCAGCAATTCTGTGTGCAAAAGAAATTATTCATTTGGCTTCTTACTGTGATTTAGGAAAAAACGATCAGTTTTTTAAAACTTTGATAATGTCAGGACTTCTTTTTCTTTAGCTCATCAGCCTGTCAAACAGCTAGCACCCAAAATTAAAACATAAAAATGACCTTGTAGGTTTGTATCTATTGCAGTCAGTCACTTTGTTTTCTTCTTGCATATTTAATTTGGGGATTAACTTCATAATGAATTTGAAGGTGCCACGTTTAGTTAGCATTTAAATAGACTGAAACTACAGGAGAGGACTTTTGTTGTCAGAAGACACCAGTCCTTACATGTTCCAAACCTGCTTGTTTGGAAGGAGTTGGTTTCTTTTTGGTTCAGGTGACCAATATATATGTATTTAATTGAGCGTGTGTTACTCAGACTAAAGTCCAGCAGCCTCTGCTCAAGGCAATGAAAGCAGAAGCAACCAGAGAATTCAGAGAAAGAAGAGATAAGCTTAAAATGATGGACTATGAGATTAAGCTTTGCAGCAGCACAGTCAATATGATAGGGCAAGACTATTAGTACCAAAGAAAAGATTAGCACCACCCACTGTCCCTTAGTGCTTTCCTCTAAATGTTACAAAGGAGTCGTATAAATTTTGAATCTTTAGGGTAGCCTGAAGTTAGCAATTGATGAGAGGTGTTGCAACAATCCACCATCTAGGTCCCTGGGATCTGTCTTAGTGGGATCATGAAGGGATGCTTCACAGGCACCATTTCCTGGTTCTCCTGAAGGCAAACTCCAGCGCAGTCTGCTCTGTACGGCTGCCATGGTCATGCATGAAATCATGAGCTGCGCTAAAAGAACATGGGCATGAAAAATGTAGATGCTGCTTGGTTTATGCACTTTCATATATTTATCTTGAAAGCATGCGGCTTGCATAAATGCTTGCAAAGCAGTGCTTGCTTGCAAAGCACGTACATCTGCCAAGGTATGCGCGGAGGTCAGTGTTACCTACTGATTGGTAGTTCCAAAAGTGCCTGAAATCTCTATAGCGCTTCAGATGGAAAGCGTGAACCACAATGATTTGTTTATTAAAGCTATGGCATGGAAGAGCACTAGTTCTTCCTTTCTTTCTCCCCACCCCTGCCCACACAAAGAATGTTTCCAGGCCACAGTTATTCAGTCCTCCTCTCACTGAAATCCATACCAAAACTTCTGTTGACATCTGTGACAGCAAGACTGGGTCACTGTTGCATAATATTGGACCCTTGATGGCCTGCTTTTCATATAAAACGGACACCTAGAGCTCCTTCTCTTAGTTTTGGAGTTCAGAAAATAGAGATTTGTGCATTGAGATAGTAATTTGTTCAGAAAGCAGCATCCTCGGTCCTTTTTTCTACATTTCAGGACTCTGCCTCAGGCTTCCTTGCAAGAGTAACAGTTGTGCTTGTGATTATTTATGTTCACTGAATGAGACATCTTGTTCTTGTTTATATCAGTGACAGGAACTTTAGTGATAATGTATTGCTACAGTAAAAGCAGGGCTTTTGGATCATATGTTTTGCTAGTTTGAAACAATTAATGGGTGGAAAATGAGGAGCTGACCCTTTTCTAGCAGCTTTTTTCAGTGGATGCAGTGAATGATCTGAACTAAAACAAACATCTCTGTAGGCTCATTACAAGTTAGATTTTAAGGGATGGCTGTACCTTTATATATAACTATCTCTCCCCGTGCAGACTACTCCTTTTTGGAGAGGAGAACTTTATAGCCTATATGGCTTTCTTTGAGACACATTTGGCTATACAGTCCCATTTTCACAGCCTCCTTACTTATTTGGAAAAACATCTCCTAAAGGACATTTGCAACAACAAAATGTCAAAGAAAATGTGATTTAGAGTCAAAAATCTTCATTGTAGACTGGCATCACATCAAAAATAAACAATTTGCCCTCGATGTTACTGTGCTGTGAAGACAAAGTGTTGGCTTATCTTGCATGCTTAAATCAGATTTGCTGTAGCCTAGCATATAGATCACCTTGGCAGGTAATCTGTTTTGGCTTGTACTGGCTGATACCGTTGATGAGACCATGAGAGAACAGACTGAGAACCATACTTTTGCAGATGTATTTCATTATAAAAATAATCAGGGTAAGTCTGCCTGGGTAAAAGTTCCCCATCGCGCCCCCCCCCCCCCTTTTTGTTAATGTAAAAGCTCAGTTTTACAAAATTATCTTAAAAGATAACATGGAATCTGGGAAAAGCATCTGCCAAGGAAACGTGGAATAGCAGATGACTAGTGTATGTTTAACAGAAATCGACTGTCCAAGTTCAAGCCAGTGAGTACAAAATAATAGTGGATATGGTTTTATTTTCTGGAAGTACATTTTCCTTTGAGGAAATGGGCTGTTGCAGGATTGAGTCCATTTTTAAATGGATGTTGTGTTTATTCGTGATCAATCACCCCCACTGCAAAAGTCACATTAGGAACAGATTTTTGTACAAAAGCTGATGTTGGAATTGTGGTTTGCTTTCTTCTGTTTCAAAAAATTAGGAGTTAATAAGGGATAAGGAACTGTTATTATGTTAACAAATGTGGTAACACTGGTCATTTTTTTTTTTGAGGGGCTGTTTCTACATTTTTGAAAAACAACTTGCTTTTGCACACCTTATAAGGTCATTAGATGTTATTAGGACTCAGCATCATTCAGAATCAGGCCTTGAAAGAACTGTTTGCTATAAAGAAACATAATGAAATAACCATAGGGCTGTTTGTGTAGCTGAAAAGGGTAGTTTGGGGTTGGAAATCAGAAAGTCAACACACTTTAATTGCAGGAAGTCCCTGGGGCCATGTGTCCTCTTACCAGTTCAGAGGCTGCCCAGGCAAACTCCTCCCAGTACACCAACCTCTTCAACATTAGCAAAGTCTTTTCAAGCTTCCAAGATAAGCTGTTCTTCCTGTAAGTGAAATCATATTAAGA
The DNA here is from genome assembly GCA_020745775.1 of Theristicus caerulescens. NCBI lineage: Eukaryota > Metazoa > Chordata > Aves > Pelecaniformes > Threskiornithidae > Theristicus > Theristicus caerulescens. The sequence continues at coordinate 16,455,368 of CM036583.1, read as the reverse complement.
ATGTGTTGCTTAGGAGGTACTGGAAGAAAGTAGCAACTCTGCAGCTGTGTACTGTAAAATAGTCTTCATTAAGCACATTTACCCCTTACCAAATGCTGTGCTGTTAGCACAGGGTGTTACCAAGTTGACTGACTCTACTGGGATTTAAAGGAGTGGACTTAGGGGGCTTTCTGCATTTCAGACTTGATTACTCCTTGTTATCCAAGCACAAACCATCCCTTTTGTTACATTAGCATTTTTCTGCTTATTTAATTGCTTTTTTATTTAGAGCAAACAGTTGTATTTGGGTCCAGTTCTGAGTAGTGCTGGGCTCTTGCCACCTCTGTTGTCTTCAGCAGGCATTGGGGCACTTGAGCACTCGTGGGGATCAGACCCTTTCTGAAGTGGGTAGTGGTACACACAAATGACAACTGTTAGCATCAGATGTGCAGACATTACATTCAACGTCATATGCTCATTCAAATGTAAAACACTTGAGGTTTTGATGGCATCAAAATCTATGACAGCAGAAAACAATAATCTCCTCCAGTAATTGCATTTTGTCATTATTTGCAGAATATAGATTTTAATGGTGCTATCTTCATCCTCCAGTTTTTGCCTTTACTTCAATGGAACCATCTCTGGGTGAGGCGGAAATAGGCACAAATTAAGTGAGGCACATAGGCACTTGGAGTCAGAAATGTTGAAAGATTTCTGGAACTAGTCCAGGAGTGCTGGTGCACTCAGGGAGTTTCTCCAGCTCTTCTACACTTGTACCTATTACATCTATTTATTATCCTAGTTCATGCACAACTTTGAAAAAATCAATGAACAGTTTCCATTCACTGAAAACACTTCATTAGTATTTGATACAGTAAACACATTCTTCATGAACTAAGCTTTCCTTGGTGACTATTCTCATAAGGTTATAAATGATGATATATAGTGGCTGGAGGAAGGATAATGCAGAAATCTAACTGGTACAGGAAATACAGCTCTGTACCTCTGAAAGAAAGAGGCTTTAATGCTTGAAAAGGCCCTTAGATACCATTCTTTCATGAGTTATCTTGTTCAGTACTCTTAAGTGAAAAAGATGGGATAAGGAGACAGAAGGAATGCAGTATGTGATGTTTCAGGGGGACACATTAATCAACTAGGAGCCAGATTATTTGTGGAACTGTTCTTCATCCTGAACAAGTAAGATCACATGAGTTATTTTTGATCTTCATCCTGGGGCACCTTTTTAAATAGGGCTGGAAACAGGACATATTTAAAGAGGCTTGGATCTTCTGTGGAGAGTTTTTCCTCAGGGCATCTGTGTAGACCTGCAGTCAGGGTTCAACCAAATGTTAACCATTGCTACTCTTCAAAGTCTTCTCTGTATTGTTCCCATTTACACCTTCTTTCCTCATCTAATTTCCTATTTAGGCTTACTGTGTTTTATTTTTGGTCTGCTGGATATCTTATGATATCACTAATGGATTTTTATGAGTATATGGAATTAAAACAATAGAATACATAAGTGTGTCCTCACACAAAAATGAATGTCAATGGAAAAAGGCAAGTTTTAAAAAAAAAAGGTAAAATTAGAACTATTAAACTATATCATCATCAAACAAATCAAATTAATGTGAATGGAAGAAGGCAGGTTTTTAAAAAATAGGTAAAATTAGAGGTATTGAATTATTTCGTCATCAAACAAATAATGAAATCAAATGTTTACATATACTATAGGTACAGTATGTGTATAATATACGTATACATTTGTATATGCCCTGCTAATAGCATGTTCCAAAACTCAGCTGACTACTGCACAGACCCGGCATTGACAGCATCCTATCTCCTGGTGGGTGGGGAGGAAAAGCGGAATGAACTTGGCTATTGAGCAAAGAAGGGAAAATCATCAGTTTAAGATTCCTTGTCGTGCTTGTTTTAATACTGCAGTGGCGATTCAATCATATATTGAATATAATCTGTTTTGTTGTCTCTACATCATTCAGTGTATTGATGCATGAATGCAGGTGGATTAGAAGGTGATGACTGAAGCCGTTGCCCATCTGCAGCTCTCTCTCCTATTGCTGTTCATGGCAAGTGCAGCCCCACTATAGACAAACTATGACCGTTTACGGGCCAGTGCATTAACTAAGCCACAGCCTATTTTTGAGTTATGTTAATGCACCATCCTGTATGCTGTATAACTGAGGAGCTGCTTCACCTGAGGTCAGCTATCCCTTCTGTGGGCATTGGATGCCATCTGAGAATACCATGCAGTTAGCAGGGGCGAGTACAGCTTCAGCTGTCTGAGTTTAATCTGCTTGCATTCTTAAATCAATAACCCAACTCAAAATAAATGAAGTTTAGAGGTAGGATACTAGCACCACATGTACCTTGTATTCCTGCATCAGAAAATTCAGTTGTGGGAGTGTTTATCTCTGAAATACTGCAAATATATCGGTTTAAATAAATACAGTGTCTCTAGTCTTCAGTGGCACATAGTTGATAGAGGTAGAAGTGAACGGTGGGTTGTACTGCTGTATCTGTATGCCAACTGTTGTGTTTTTTCTTCCTTTTTGCTAGGTTTCACCAAAACTAATACCAATGAGGCAGATTTAAACATGAAATACAGACTGGGCTTAACTTGCCAGAAGGCTTGTTTCCAAATGGGAGCTCAGTGAAGAGAAATCGATGACTGTTCTGCAATTTTACTACTTTTTTTTTTTTTTTAAGGGCTTTGTAAGTAGTTTCCAGATAGTTAAACTCAGGCTGTGACTATCAGCCTAAATTGCATTTTACTTTCATAACATTACCAATTTTAATGGAAGTGTGAATTTATTCCCTAAACTTTGACTAATGTTCTACTAAAATGTTAATGAACATTGTCCAAAAAATGCCTTGTACACTCTCTGCCAAATGCTACATTTTCTACACAGATTCAGAAAATGACCATGCAAAACTTATGCTTGCCTCTGCTTTTCCTGATGTCATGAAACTTACAAGTCACTCCATTGCTCTGGAACTACAGCAGTTACCATGTCCATTCTCCTGTAAAGGTGTGGGTTTTTTATCTGGAGTGGTCTATAGCAGATGTATGCAGCTGTAGAGAGACATCAGGAATATGGACTTCCCTTTTACTGAACCTTTTAATGAGTCTGTGACAAAACTGTTTATACTGGTGGAAGTAACTAGATCCTTAGCACTGAATGTATCTGTTGTTTCCATGGTATGTATCTGTTGGCATTAAGAAACCTACACCTCCCAAAGTCCAACTCTGACCCTTTCTATTTAAACCATACAAACTAGAATGGGGATAGTATGGAGGAGGAAGACTAAAAAGTCTTCGTCCCCATGCAGACAACTGGTAGCTACACAATTGTCAATGTGAACTGCTCTTACTCTCCAGATATAATCCTTCTCCCCAGCCCCCATTCAAAGGCAAAAGATGTTCTGGAGTGAGGTCTGTCTTTCCAGTGTTACATAGAGAAACAGGGAAAGAGAATGTTGTGGGCACTTGGAAGATTCTTTTAAAGGGAATACAGTTGGTTAAGCATAAAAGCAATAAGTTTGCACCACTTGCCAATTAAGGCATCGGCAAAAACTAAAGAGTTTGGAACCCAAACTCATGAGAACACCATGAGACAATCAAAATGAAAAGTCATTCTCTCATACTGGTTCTGCTATTTGATAAAGATCTTCCTTTCCCTGTTATTAATTACAAAATGACTGTTGCTTTTGCAAAGAGGTAATATGACAGCATTGGATCTCACATCCCAAATCAGCACAATACGTCTTTATTATACAGAGCATGAATTGACTGGAAGTCTGCATTTACTACAATACAGTGTTCTCTCTAAGTATAATCATTTCTGTCATTCATATAAATAGGAACATGTAAAACACTTCAGTTAAAATAATTCCTGACATCATGTTTGACATCAGGAATGGAGCAGGTTAAGTGACTGAAAAACATGTAAAATGTAGATGCACAAATAAATATATATATATGTGCCTATCATACATCTGATAAGCACTGTTGGGATGTGGTATAGAAGGGCATTCTGATACTAGATGGATGAGGTATTCACTACCATCAGTGTGTGTTGTGGAAGGAATGTAACACATTTCTAGGGAGACAGGAAAATCCTACAATATCTAGTTCCTGTACTAGCTTTTGTACTGTGTTTTTCCATTCGAAAATAAGAAATGCTTCTCTTTCATGGGACAGTTATAAAATTTGTCTTGATCCGCACATGGGTTTTATAGCAGTAAAACTGTTTTGATCAGAGAGATTATTTTGTTTAGTTGCACTTACTCTAAACAATTCTTTGATAATCTCTTGTCAATACCAGAATAGGTTATCCTTCTTTCCACAAAGGAATAAACAAAATACCTTTGTAAGCACATTTATGCTAGTACAAAAGTACTCCCATAATACTAAGTTGTATGACTTGAACTCATGGGTGCTAATGGGTGGTAGGCCGTTGTATAGCCTGAATGTGTAGGCAAGACCTGAGGCTGAGCCCATGGGGAAGAAACGTGTTGTACAAAGACTAGTGCTAATCTCATGATTAAACATATACCAGTGATTTGGTCGATAGGTATTTTTCATGCAAGACTTGAAACTGTGTTGATCAAAGTACTCCAGAATATCTTAACCCAGTATTAGCACAAGTTAGTCTTCACCTAGCTTTAGTTTTCACCTGTTTTCTCTATTTAGGTGTATTCCCTATGTTATTAACTCATTCCAAACACATTACCTTCTTAAAGTTTGGCCATTTCTATTGCTGTGGAGGTGGACTGAAGTTCTGCTCACAGAAGTTTTGCAGATGAAAAGTCTCTGTATAACAAAAGGTGACTCTATTTTAGCTGAGTATGAAACAGTTTTGGTTTTGGATAGAGCAGCCCAGAGGCCTTTTCCCCAATCCATAAAGACACTTCAGTGACTGTTCTGACCCTTGTGGTGCTGTACACAGCAAACAGTGCCTGTCTTTGCCTTCAGGGCCAAGGATGGGTGAAGAGCTACTCTGAGGGGATGGGTGTGATCCCTGAAGGCGTCTTGTTCGTCGTCACTCAAAGCTCTCATAGAGAGTACCCAGAATGGATGCTGTTATTAGGGGAGGAGTATAAAAGCTATTGTACAGGGGAAGGGAGTTACTATTAGCTTATCCAGAGAAAAAAAATAGATATTTAAATAGCTGGGGAAGTCTTAAAGAAATCTATAAATGAAATGTTGATCTATTGCAATTATCTATGCTAGTTGTAATCAGTTATGCTATGCTATGCTAATCAGTTGTAGGGCTGATTAGTTAATTACAGCAAACATTTATTGACATATATAAAGTACAGAAGTGTCTGAGGGCAGCACCAGGTGTGTGCTGCTTCTGCTATAGAACTATGCTTTGCTGGCATACGCACAGAAGCCATTGTTGTCATTAATATGTGGCTATAAAAAGACTAATGACCTGATAATGTCTGGGAGTTCAGCACCTTGGTTTCTGAAGCAAAGAATTAGGAGCCAAGAACTCCTGAGGTTCAGCTTTTCCAGTTATCCACTTACTGCCTTGAGGAATGTCACCTGTGCTTTCTGCCTTGTCTCCTGTTGCTGGAAACAAATGGGGATGTTTTTCTTCCTACCTCACAGGGATGTTGTGAGGAATAACCAGCTAAGGTCTGTGCAACAGCTTAATTTTTCTCTTCAGCTTGGGGATCACACACACTTCATCTTCCACACTTGAGTGTGGAAGAGTACTTGAAGACTGTCATACATGCTGGGTATGAGTTCTGTGTCTTCTCTTATTTGTATCAGTGTTAATGCAGGAGAGCAAAAGTCAATATGGTGCTGAAAACTGGGGAAGAAAGGAGAACAGGCTCTCTCCGTATACAACAGTGGTGCAAATATCTGTATGTCACACTTGAATTTTTTTATCTTGAGGACAATATATTGTGGTAGGATATTGGTATTGTTATGAAAACATCATGTGTCTGCACAAGCTAATTGCAACAAGCTGCGACTCCACTTTTGCAAAGTAGGATTAGAAATTAAAGCACTCCTAAGTATTTCCCTCTCTGTGGATGCAAGTGTGGTTCATAGGTGAGGTATACTCCGAGCAGTAGTTGCGATGGTTGGTATTACAGGGATGAGAGCTTCTCGCTTCTCTTCGGTGGTTGATGGTATGCATGAAGGTTTATTGGGACATCACCGAGATCATCCCCTGCTTGACAGCACTTCACAAGACAAGGAGAGTTGATACTCTGTCCTGAAGAAGATGATGATTCTACTATATTATCACATTGGACTTACTTCACTTTGTATTTTATTGACTTTTGTCCCTGAAAAAGCAAAAAAATGAAATATTATAGAAAAGGTAGTTGTACTGTAAGCTTTGCAAACTAAACATCAAAGTCCTTCTATGTATTTGCAAAACAATCAATAAAATAAAGATTAAAACTCTCAGGTTTCGTCTATTATTGCCATTTTTCCAGGTGTTCTGTTCTGCCATTAGGAGCAGTAAAAGATTAGCTGGTGTTCACAACAGCATGTCACCCCTCGGCTCACGCAAGGACCTCAAGGTCTTGGCTGAAGGTGGAGGGATTTGATAAACAGAAATAATGAAGCTCAAAACTCGGCTAACAGCTGGATTCTCCATGTTCTCTTTTCTCACTGATGTCTCTGTTGGGTCAAGCTCAAACATAATTATCACGTTTTCGTAATTACTTGTTTTTCGATCAAGTAAAATAATGGACTACATACGTAGTCCTTAGAGAAGTGATTTTTACCTTTTGATTGAAACTGCTGTAGAAATGATAGCATTTGAGATGTTAATCATTCATGTTAGTGTGTGGCTGCACTCTGAAAATAGTACTAGATGACACATGAAGACAAATTCCATTAACCACCTGGCGAATGATAAAGTAGATGATTGCAAAGTGATGAAGGTGCTTGTCTGTGGATAGTGGGGTCATTCTTTCATACATGTCATAAGGTCATGAGTAAATATGTCATAGTATCATTTTATCTTCAATATCATTGGAAAGCAGGTTGATAAATGCAAAGAAAAACGTTTAGGCTCAGAAAAAAACCTTGATGATTCGCTCTGAAATGAAACCCTTCAGTAATTTATATGCGTGGTCAAAATCCAAGAGTCTGTCACCCCTGTGAAGGGGGATACAAGGTAAGTGCCAGAACCACTGAGAGAATATGCCAGTCTTGCAGCTCTAAAATCCACTCAGACAAATGTAGAAGGTAAGGTTTTCCTCTGACAAGAGGAGAAAGTTGGTTACAGGCGTATCTGAGCAGTTTTGTGGCATCTTGTGTATCTTCAGTTGTTGCCTGTTTTACAATATCCCATTGTTTCTTTGACACCCTGCAGTATTTTGAGCCCCTCTTCTGCCCATATCCATTTGCTGCTACAGACCAGGGGTCTTGGCTCTGAATATACCCACACCGCAGTTACGTGTGGCAGTTTTTACTAGAACAATTTCAGGGCATGCCTTGGGGGGAAGATGGGAGAAATTCCTTTTCCTGGATGTATTTATGCAACATCAGATGTCGAGGCTCCAGCAAAGGTAAAAGTAGCTATTGTTTGTGTTGCGGAAACTTGCTGCGCCTGGTTCACATATTTACGTACGCATTTAGAACAAGTGAGAGCATGGAAGAAATTCTTGCCTTCAAGGCCGATGGGTTCGCCATCTGCCTCCCATGGTGCTTAGATTTTATTTATTGTATTTTATTATTGTAATGGCTTGCAAAAGCAAGTAGAACATTACTTATTTGTGGGAGTAGTAGAATCTAAAACTAGAACTTCTATTTCCATGCTCTTAAAGCTGTCCCCTGAGCATGAAATCCAGAGAACAACTGTTAAATTTGTGGAAAGCTATGATAGATGCTTGGACTGCAGCTGCTCCAGTGCTTTCAGGCATTGCCACTGCTGCTGTTGCACAGGGTGAGAAGTGCTGCCTTCGGTGCAGTGCACATCATCATGTTTGTCTCAAACCTGTGCCTGTATGAGATGCACAAGCTGGTGTCCATCCACCTGGCTGCTGAAGGGTCTCACCAAGTATGTACGTTTGTGCAGTTTTCAACATAGTAGCGGCACAGCCCCAGCTCCTTTAAAAAATGGTGATGATGCTTCTTTCCCTATATTAACTCGGCAAGGAGAATGTTTGTGAAGGTTCAGTTCCAAACTCTGTCCAGGAAAATTCAAAGCACGTCTCATTGTGTCCCAGGAAAGCACCTAACCTGCCACACTGCGGGGTGAGCTGGGTAAGACTGCTGCTGTGGTGGAAAACTGCTTACTTTACAGAAAGGATTGCAAGGGCTATGAGGCTGTGAATAGAGAAAGAAAGAAGGAGCAGGAGACGGTCATCTAGCATGTAAGTCAGTCACCCAGCAGTGGCAAGGCCTGAATTATCCTTTGAAGAATGGCTTTTGTTTTATTAACACGGGCTTTAAACTGTGTAAGCAACTCACTTCTGGCTACCCTGCGTGTAGGCACCTGCCTGCATTAAGCCAGGTGTTTCAGGGCAAGTGCAAGAGAGAAACGTGAAGGCACCTACAGAACTGGCAGGTCAAGCGGTGTGGTGCTCTGGCACCTCAGCAGGGTACAGCGCGAGATTTTCCCTTTTAGGATTAGATTGCCTAAATTGATTTAATCAAATTATCTTGTAGGTGCCTATGTCAATTACTTCTATTTTGGGGGTAAGTAAGTTCCTAAATACTCCCTTTGGTTCTGTTCGCTGGAAAGTACATAATATATAGGTAGAAAAGGGAATTGAAAACTTTTGTAAATGCAGGGAAAATATGTTACAAGAAGCACAAAAACTGCAGCCAGGAGGAGAATTGGTTTGCATAAACTGAGCAAAAGCAACATGAAAAGCAAACTTATATGTTACCCAAAAAGAATAAAGGCAAGCCACAGAAGAAGCACATTGGTACCACCTACAGAAAGTATACATTAATTCTAGGACAAATTCAATCTCATCTGTTTAGGCGGTGAGTGAATAAAGGCTATAAATTGGATCTGATCCCCATACCCTGCAAGATTGTGCTTCCCCCACCCCTTTGGAAAATCTGGCTGTATGAGCAATTAACACTTTCTCTCAGATCTGTCCAAGAATAAAGCAAGCTGGGCGAGGCTATAGCAGGCAAAGCTGTCTTGTCCAATAAATATCCCTAAAAATACAAACTTTAAAGCTATAATCAGGCACTCTGGCTTGCCAGTCACTTCTGTGTAGTTCCATTTTGCATTTGCTCCAATAACACCCATCACCTGTGCTTTCCTCATTCTGGCACTCTCCTAATCCTAAAGGAGTAGCTCCCTTTGTCCAGGGAAGACTGCTTAAATTTCAGCAGTATTCCTGCTTGCCTGGGCTCGTTCTGGGGTGAAGGAGAGAAGGTAAAAGCATGTGTCTCTGTGTCCGCTGAGCCGTGCCAGTGGGGGAACCGAGACCAGAAGAGCAGAGCTGGTGTGTTCTGTGCTCGGCTGGATGGCTGCAGGGGGGCTCTGCTCGCTCTGGCTGCTCTCAGCCGAAACGTGGCTGCGACGGATGGCGTGGGCAGAGATGTGCTGGGGAAAGGCATTACAGAGCTACCGCTGAGCATCAGCACGTCTGGGCTGTTTCTAATGCACTGCTACTCACGCACCTACTGCTACGGGGAAAAAAAAAGGTGCATGGTATGTTCTCTCTGTTTTTCATTTCAACTTGGAGATCACGTGGATGCCTGTGTTTGAAAAATGAAAATAATCCTGTGAAGTGGACGCATCTTAGCGAAGAGCCGGGGGCTGGCTAGCCCAAGCCCTGAGCATACTCCTGGCCTCAGTGCCTGCTGTGGCAAGGAGGAAGACATCAGGCTTGGACATGGCCCTTCTCAGATCCTAGATGCTTGTCATATGGGCCATGCTTATACAGCAGCAGGGTACAGGGCTGTACCACCACGTCTGTCTGCCTTGGCTGAGAATGGCTCAGGCCTTCTTTGGAGCAGAAAGCAAGGCTGAGGTCTGGGACTGAAATGGCACAAAAACACTTCTCTGTCCTGCACGGCAGAACCACTACTGAAGCTTTTGGTTCCATGAGGAGATGCTTCTCATGGCATTGCTGATAATTCCCTCTTCTTCAGGGTTACAGGCTGGTATTTGCTGATTCTCTGCTGCTCTGTTGATTAATACTGACATTTTCAGATTCTTCTCTTCTTCAGGCAAGCTACAGCCTGGGGAAAAAAAAAAAAAAAGAAAAAAAAAGCCAACTGCATAAATCTGGTAGCTATAAAACTGAGGGATGGTGAAATTAGTCTGCAACAGCATATCCATGTTCTCATTAAGAGCAATTCAGCATTTTTAGGACTGCTGCAGTGAGGAGAAGAGGCTGTAGATCAATATAAAATAAACCACAGCCTTGCAAAATCCCATTTATAATTTCCAAAGTACTTTCCCTCAGTCATGCAGGAAAGTCATTGTTGGTACATCAGTGGGGCAATAGTTACAAAGAAAGCGTCACAGACCAGTTTGGGGTGGAGTTGCAAAACTCATCCAATGTGAAAAAAATCTCCATATGTTAATGAGGACAAAAACCTAGAGGTAATGTATATTGCCACAGAGAAACCGAGAAAGGGTAAGAATCACTGACAGCTTCACTTCAAAAGTGGGAGAGGTCATGGCTGGTAATTAATTACCCAAATCACTGCTGTTGTATGTCTCTGCTTAACAAGCAATCTGACCCTTTGCAAAACAATCCCTCTGAGAACAGATCAACCTGAGAGCTTGTTTCTATGGGGATTTTAACTGTGTGGCAGATATTATTCTCACAGCGAAGCTGCAAGGGATAAAGGGACCAGGGAGCAGCAAGTGTAAGCCAGGTGCAGCAGACGGGGAGCTCGCAGGCAAACGGCCCCACGCATCGTACCGTGGCACCGCTGGTCCTGGGGCAGTGGACCCACCTCGGGGCTATTGATTTGGATGGGATCCTCTTCTGAGTGATCTCTACAAGTGTGTGTTTAGTTTAAGCATATCTTCAAATCTAATCAGATTTAAGCATGTGCTTGGGGACCTCCAGGAGCACAGGCTTAGAGGCAAAGGCCAGAGGAAGGCATCCTGACCTGAAAGGGTGTTTTGGCTCCAGCAGAGCATGGCCAGGCAGGACCTGCCAGCAGCCGGGGCATTTATTTGCAGTGTGTGCAGGACATACTGCTGTCCTCAAAGCAGAGCAAGTGATGGTGGGACAGGAGAGCTGGGAAGTGCTACGCAACGCTGCTGCTGGTGCGACAGCTGCCCCATGCTGTTAATACCCATCTCAAAGACTGATCGATGCTGTGCAGAGCTGCATGAAAAGGGGAGGATTTCAGCCTGTTTTGCAGAGATTTTGCATCTTTTCCCTGAGATGCTGAGTGCTGAACCCTGGCTTGGATAGGGCACATCTGAAGGCTATCATATACAGAACAGTTCTTCTAACTTGACAGATGTTGGCAGTAGCTGACAGTTCTACCCCAAAGGGAGACCAGTTCTTAGTACAAGACAATCCCATGCACCACATGATGCTCCAGCTGGGGCAGACATGTGGGGGCTGTGTGTGGAGGTTGCCCAGTGAAGTTTTAGCTAGTTAAGCATTAACTATTAAACATGTATTAATTTAGTGAGATTGTGCCCTAAGGACCCCAGGATTACTGCTCCCAGGTGTGAGCTCTCACCATTGAGTCACAGTAAATGTTTTAAGCCTGTGGCTTTCAAGTCTTGAGACGGGTTGCACTAAAATCTAGAAATAATCTAATAATAATATAATCTAACAACTATATTTAATTTGAGAGGTTCTGTAAAAATCTAGTAAAGAAAGAGTGCAGGAGGAGAAGAGCTTTCCTGTGACTTTCTTGCCTCTTAGCACTCAAAACTTCATACATTCACACAATGCTTCACCGTTTAAGAGGACTTGGGCAAATCAAACCCAGCAGCAGCCATTCATCTGCATAATTACTGGGAGTCAGATAAGAGGAAACAAGCTCTAATTCCACCACCCCGATTTGCAGGTGAAGTCTTCAACAATAAGAATGAATACAGCGTGAGTCTTGCTAGTTGTATTGAACCTTTAAGTTGGAAAATGAAGAAAAGATAACTGGGTTTGCTGAATGAATTGGCACTGTCACCTCTGCTGGGGAACCTGGTTACCTGTACTATGGCAGGAGGAGGAGGTTGGTGCCCCGTTCCCAGGCACTGTGCAATCACCTGGGTGAGCAACGGGGGAGCTGCAAAGACGGCTGGAAATGGTGCACTCAGCACATCCTCATCCACAGAGGGGTAGTATCCAAATGGGCTGAAATTACAGAAGAGGAGGTCAATTCTTAGCTGGTTTCTGCCACAAAAGATCAGGACCGCGGAGAAGGAAAGCTGCTATGTCTTCTTAGGTGAATTAAACTGGCGGTCTAAAATGAGCATTAATTCCTCTCCAAAGCCTGGTTTGCTGGGGCAGTGTGGGCCCCAGGGTTTTGTCACTGCCCCTGGCTGTGAGGATCTTGGTGGCAGGGAGCCAGCCCACTCCCACCAGCACCTTTCCACCAGTTTTGTTGCCATTACTATTTCTTAAGGCATCACAAAGCAATGGAGTTCTTTAAGCATGAAATGGAGGTGTGGCAGAGATATTATTCAAAGCAGAGGGCTCTTACTTCAATTCGAGTGGTTCAAAGTAAGATTGCAGAGATATTTGCTAATCCCAGTAAACAAAAAAATCCCTGCCGCTGAGAACCATCTCCAGAAAGCACAGGCAGAGTTGGCTCTCCCACACCGTTCCCCCACGGTTTTCCTTCCCTCTCAGTCATGTACAAACACAATATTTGTTTTTCACCCTTTGCCCTGGTGGGGAAAAAAATAAATTCACATTTTTTCTTGGAACAAGAGATATATTCTTTTTTGTACCTCCCACAGATGCTAACAGGACAGTCTCAGGATCCTTGGCATGTGTGCATCCGTATGAATGTAAGATAAAGGGGGGGGGGAGATGGCAGTCAAACATGTTACAGTGACACTAAGTGGCATGGGGCTAGAAATGCTGTGGTTTAAGGACAACTGAAAATCTCTTTGGCCAGGTCACTGTCTTGTTACTGGAAAAGGGACCGCACATCATATTAAGGTCCATAGTGCCTGAAAATCCTGTGGTTTGCTGATGAAGCCTCTTAAAATGAGGGAAGAGTGAAGCAGCAGGCAAATGTTCAACTTCCAGAGTCTCAGAGCTTTTTAGATAACCAAAGAGCATAAAGTTTGCCAATTAGTATTTTGGACAATGCTAGAGGTGACAGAGCACGTGAAGTGCTGGCAGGGCAAGATCTGCTTTCAGTAGTGGGGATGTGCATTACTTCCAATGCATTATTTTTGGACAGGTGAAAGTAATTATTTCTGATTACCAAATGGGGACTGTGTATGATGCCAGGGCCAGGGGTACTGATGTGAGCCTGAGGCCACCACTGCCCTTGGGGCAGCTGAGCCTGCAAGCAGGGACCTGCTGGGGGGACGGGGCTTGGCGTGAGGATGCTCTGTGTGTGCTTGGTCAGGGCTTTGGCTTTTAATCAGGCTCTGGAATAGTCCCCAGAGGATCTTGGTACAATAAAAACCAAAGAAAAATGTGAGAATATCCAGGAGAACCAGCTCATTTTAAAATTCAGATGAAGTTTTGAAGAGGAGCGGTTCCCATACTCCCAAGGCCAGGAGAACGGTTTGTTCATTGCCCTTGCCCATGGCTGGAAGAAATCTTGTTTTTGGGGAAATTTTTGGCCAATGGTGGTAGTTTTTCTGTTACCAGTAAAGTTGGGGTTTTTTTACCTCCCATCTGACAGCATCATTAAAAATTCATCCTCTCACTTAACCTTTGCTTCAGCTCTTAATGAGTGTAAGGTAGTTTTGACCATCTGTATATTCCCCCTATTAAATGTTTGTTTCATAATAAATTATACAGTAAGTCTCCCAGGGGTGGTAAGTCTGGCACAATAACAGTTTATTCCAATGCAACCATTCTTTTGATGAGACTAAACCTGCTCCAAGAGAGCAGCCATGAGGGACGATGCAGCCTTCACCCAAGTACCTACAACGGGCTCATTTCTCTGATGTTTATGGCAAAAGGGACTTACAGGATAGCATTGTTTGAGACAATTTCCCAGGCTGCTCACGATGGAAGTCCTCAAGTAACCCTGGAAAAAGATGAGGATATTACATGACTATTTCTTGGGACTTACCATGCTGCGTAGAGTATTGCAGGGCCAGAGAGAAGTGATGCATGAAACATGGGGAGAGGCGCATGTTCCTGAATTATCAGCACGCGGGGTTTCTCGTGGAGAAGGGACCTGCTCTGCCACAAGATAATGCGAGAGGGAAGTGCTCTAGTCTGGCAAACAGAGACTGCTCTCAGCAGGAAATGTAAAAGATTCCTGATTTTTTCCCTTATCAAAGCCGAAAGCCTTCAGCCCTGTTGTAGCTGCACCACCTGATTTTGGGCACCGATCCGCCTCAGCCATGCCTGGAGCCCCTCTGCCCTGCAGTCTAGTGCCTCTCCAGCACATGCTTCAGCAACAAAGAAATAATCCCCAGGGAAACAGCAACTCTGGTAAAAGCCTGGGAACAAGTATTGAAGGCAAATGAATGGGATTTCAGTCTGTTTTTTTCCTTTTAGTGAGGGTCACTGGAGCTGTTGAGCACCCTCCCACCGGCTTTCAGAGCAGCTGGTCCAGGACCCTCCTCCATCACCCTCCACAGGGCTTCCCCCCTGTTCGGTTCTGTGGTCGCGCTGCAAAGATCCTAGCTTCAATTTTTTCTCTCAGCACCCTTTCATAGAATCATAGAATGGTTTGGGTTGGAAGGGACCTTAAAGATCACCTAGTTCCAACCGCCCTGCCATGAACAGAGACACCTTCCACTAGACCAGGTTGCTCAAAGCCCCATCCAGCCTGGCCTTGAACACTTCCAGGGATGGCGCATCCACAACTTCTCTGGGCAACCTGTTCCATTGCCTCACCACCCTCATAGTAAAGAAATTCTTCCTTATATCTAATCTAAATCTGCCCTCTTTCAGTTTAAAGCCATAACCCCTTTTTCTATCACTACATGCCCTTGTAAAAAGTCCCTCTCTTGCTTTCTTGTGAGACCCCCCGTGCCTCACCAGGTAAGTGAAAAAATGATCAGAAATTATATTATTTATAGTCTTGTGTCCATTCACATCATCTATATACTCTAACAATAAACTTAACAATGCTTTTGCAAGCCTTTGTTTTTTGCTGAATGCTGTGGGGTGCTGTGTTTCTGAGCTAACGTGCACTTTAAAAAGCCTATGATTTGTCTCTTGGGTATCTTATCTTGCTATTAGCTGTAAATAGGGATGTAGATAATGTTTTACATCTGTACCATTAAGAAGCAACAACTTAGCCTCTTCCAAGCCTCTTCCCCTAGCTCACAAATCTTTGTTAATTCCAGGAAAAATGGAATAAAAAAATCATTGTTTGTAAAGATACAGACAAAACTCTGCAATTCATATGCTTGCGAATACAACAATTGTGATTTTTAAAAAGATCTGGTTGAAATTCAATATTCCTTTTCTTGGGAAAGCTCCAAAATGTTGCTATTTGTTTTCATAGCAAAATGAAAAGAAAGCCCAAAGCATCAAAGTTTCCTTTACAAAATGAGATAAAAAGCAATTAATTTCAAATCAACCATTTAGAACATTTTGTTTCAATGAAATAGAATATCTATTTTCAATAAGGTGCAATACAAAATAAAATACTTCAGAATGAAAAGCCACTTAAGAATAAAAAATATTAAAATATTCTTTCTCAGTGCAACTGAAACGTTTATTTTCAATGTATTTGCAAAATAAAATAAGCAGCTTCTAGGTATTCTCTGGAAAGTTTTGTTTTCACAGGCTGAGCAGGCAGCAGCTTTCAAGCTGCCTTGTCCCCAGCCAAATTCCTGGTGCCTTCTTGCAGGCTTCCCCCATGGGCAAACCCAAGGGCAAAGGCAGGTAGCAAATAGTTGAAGACACTTGAGCAAAAAAATGCTGAAGTTCTCCCTCCCCAGTGCTGGAGAGATTTTCATCAACTCCCAAAAGGCAGGGGAACAAAAGCTTTTTAAAATTTTCTTTCCACATTGGCAAAACTCCAGCCCTTTGGCTTTTTTAAAGTAATGATTCGGTAGCTGAAGTTTTGAAGCTGAAAAGCACAGCTTGGTTTTGGACAGAGGGGCTTTCCAGACAGACAGCCTATGCTGGGCAGTGTGCTGAGGTGGTGGGACAGACAAACTGCTCAGGCTCCCCACTGTCCCCTGGCCCTTCGCCCTCCTGAGATGCTGATGCTTTGCCTGGCCTCTCTGCAAATGTGCATCCCACTCAGTATAACATTTTCAAAAGTGATGTTTTCAGAGGTTTGCGGTCCTGGCTGAGCACTCTGAAATCAGGTTTAAACACCATGGATAGTTTTTGGAGACCCAAAGGGCTCAACATCATCTTATTGCCTGATATCCAGTTTCTTCCATAGCTTCTGCATCAAACCTGTAACACCCCTTGCTTAGTTTAGTAAGGAGTCCATTTCAACTAAATTGATATAACTAGATTAATTTGCTATCAGAGCACCCCTTTTGGGGTTTTACACTAAATTAAGTTGCTTTTTGAAACTGATTTTTGTTAGAATAGTGCCACTTCCCACATACACAAAATTTCCATGGCTATAAACATGCGATAACCTGCCCAGAGACTCCGTAAACCTCCCTCAATCGGTGCCTGATATATCCCCTAAAGCAAGACAGTTTCTAGAAAAATGTTATTTAAGGAGACGTATTCTCTCTTGCACACACCACAGAGCGTCTCATGGCAGTCCAGAACATCTCCCTCCTGCATGGCTGCCATGCGTGCAGCTGTGGGTCCTGGGCCCTAATCCTGCCCCCGTGGGTACAACCCCTCAGATACCTGGTGAAGGCAACTGGCTGCTTCCCACTGAATATTTGCTAAGGGAGACTCACCCCTGCAGCAGGGCCCTGATGCACTCACCTGCTGCCCTTCACTGCCATTTGCTCCAAGAGAAGTTTCCCTTTATTTTCTCCAGCTGTGCACTATGCAATTAAGAACAAGACCATTTTCAGTCCTTCTTTAAATCTTGCCTTTGCAGTTCCCTCTTGGGTGATTGGTGGTTCCTGCTACTTGGTATGCGGCTCAAAAAAAAAAAAAAAAAGAAAAAAAAATCTAGCAGTCAGAAGGGTTACCTGTTCTTTCACTCCCTTCATGTCATCAGAAATGTTTCTAGGAGAAGCGAGCCAGGGTTGTGGTGTTGCACATCTGCATGCAGCAAGAAAAAAAAAAAATTGATTTTTCTTCACAAAAATATGGGCTACCTCATACACAAGGTGAGTTACTGCACAGTGAGAGAATGTTGTGGTGCCGGGTTTGCAAATGTGGAAGCTGAAATTATGATTTTTGGATCACAGGGGAACTGAAACCCAGCTCTGGGTGCCAGCCTGTAATTGCTGGATGTGTTAGAGCAGGAAGGACTGGGCAGATGCTCCTGTTATTTTAGTAAGGCCAAATAGCTGTCTTTAAAGGGATGCCACAGAGCATCTCAGGCAAGCAGGAATCAGGACTGGTACATGAATAATGTGAGGCTCAGGTACTGCCTTGTCCAAATTTGAAGGCAATGGCATAACTCCTTTCTGTGTCTTTTGTTTCTTTGTCCCCTCACCCCTGTAAAAGTACTAAATTAAAAGATTCCTGAAAGATCATGGGTGTAAATAAAACCACAGTAAACGTTATGGTATCAGCTGGAGGTTGAAGCGTGCTGGGAACCGGTGGAGGTGCTACGCTTGCTGCAGCCTCAGTGGCCTCTGAAGTGGGTGGCAAATGGTCCCAAATGTTACTGCTCCCCACCAGCTTCTGCACCCCAGTCCCTAGAAGGGGCTGTTCTGCAAGCCAAAACAGCAGGAACTGCCCCAGGGAAACTAATGTTTATTAATACACAGGCCTTGCAGGGGTCCCTTGCAGAGGGCACCTGTCCTCTGCATCGGACAGAAGAAAGATCCTTCTTTTAACTTAGACCTAAACCTCAGCAACTTTGATTCTCTAAATCAGGAGTCACACACTCCTGCACATCCATCAGGTGTGGCAAGGATGTGCTGGTGAGCTGTGAAACACCAAGAAGGTTGTGCTCTCCCCTGGTATTCACCTAGAGGTGCTCACAGACAAGCCCCAGGTGTTTAGACAGTGTCATTAGTGAATTAAATGAACACCAAAGGGGATTCTAAGCAGACCAGCTGCATTAGATAATACAAGGGTAGTGATGACACTGATTGGGTGCAGAAGGGCTGGTGTGGTTCGAATGGCCATGGGGAGAGTGGTAGAAAGATGGACGGATTGGCCATTGCTGTGCTTCCTCCAAGCATCCCTTCCCCTGCAGGTGAAAAGGCCAAGGAAAAGAGAAGCAAGGACTGTCCTTAAACTCGCAGACCAAGGGCCTTGCCTTTACCAGGTGTTAGCCCACTGTGAGGGCCATGTCTAGGCTCTGCACTGACATCCAGGCTGCAAACTTCCCAGACGGCTCTGTCTGAGTATCTTCTCCTGAGGGCTGGGCTGAATGGGTGGGGATGCGGTGCAGCAGTGGGCACCTGCCAGGAACAGTGTTAAATGCCTTTCCCAGTGTTTGGAGGAGCCCTTCTGAAACAAACTGCGGAATCTCAGCTGGCAGTTCCCCCTGGGGCTGCTCTGTGTGGCACCAGGGATGGCTGGGTGCTGCAGGGAAGTCAATGGGTTTTGGTTCACTGTGGGTGCAGATTTACTGGGGAGGCCAGTGACGTTGCAGCCATCAAGCACGCTGCTAGCGAGAGCGATGGGATGGGATGGGACAGTACTCAAGTATTCCTGTTTGTCCCCAGAGTGGAAAGGCACCATGTGGTGGGGGATAGCTGGTCCTCCCTGGTTGGTACCATGTAGAATATTTGCTGGTGTTCAAGTCTCATTTTACGCTAATTCACTGAATAATGGAGGGATTAATACTTGGAAAGGGCAAGCCTGAGCAGAAGACAAGATGTGGTGTATGTAGTCTGCTTGTGCTAACAAACATACATGTAGGATCTCAATGGGTCACAGTGACGTGCTCAGGCACCACAGAGCCTGTGAATGCAAAGGGTAGCCCGCCCTGCTTGCCCCATGGCTGGGCAGAGGGGTTGACTGCTGCTGGAAATATTTTCATGCAAGAAGAATTATGGATTGCACACAGCAGCAGACACTTTCTAGTTCTTTGTATTCTCTCATCCATGTCTCTTATGGTTGGACTCAATGATCTTAAAGGTCTTTTCCAACCTAAATGATTCTATGATTCTTGCCTTAATTTAGTGGGAAATATATTTGATTGGACACATCTAAAGTAGGTGGAAACTGACTTTTATAGTGGTGCTAAGCATAACCATAGAGAGGGAGAGAGAAAAGCTACTTTTTGCATTGCCACATGTTAGAAAAGCTGAAACAGAGATACTTGTGATGGGGATATCATGCCTATCAGGTCATGCCTGATGCCTTGGGCAGCCCAGAGAGCGTGTGCAGCCTCCGTCCTTGGAGAGGTTCAAAATCTAACTGGATGCTGCCCTGAGCAACCTGCTCTGGGTGTCCTGCTTTGAGCAGGGTTGTTGGACAAGATGACGTTCAGAAGTGCCTTCCCACTCCACCCATCCTGTGATATTACAAATTATGAGCATTTAGAAGGTTTGGCATTCTTTATATTTTTTAAGCTCCTTCATATTGCCTTTGAGTGAAAATGAAATGGTCTATGGATCGGTCCCCCTTTCCCTCTGGTGAATGGCTGTGGTGGGCCTCCAGCCAAGAGACAGCTCTGAAGGCAGCCACAGAACCTCTCCCTTGCCATGGGTACCAAGGACACCAAAAGGCTTTGAACTCCAGAGCTCAAGTAACAAACTCTGAAAATTTAACAAAAACCTCAAAGTGAGAGAGAATAGAAACAAGAGTTTAAAAAACAAAACAAAACCAAACCAAACAAACAAAAAACCCCAAAAGCCACCAAAATCCCTTTGCTCCCTACTGCGCCCTGCAGGCTGGTCCTTTCTTTCAGGCTTTGCTCACTCTGTAGTGGCTTTACCTGTTTCCCATAACCTCCTGCACTCCGGAGTGACTGATGGCCATGTCCCCAAAATGTGGCCTGCCCTTCTCTTTGACGGAACATGATCAGCTTGACAAACCCATTTCTGCTGTGGATGGGACGGGACTGTCTGCAGATAAACTTGGGTTCTTGGAAATGGGCAAAACTGGAGCTGTATTCCTGTCTGGCAGGGTGTGTGCATTTGCATACAGACTGCATTGGACCTACTTCATTAATGACTTTTCTCTCTTGCACCCACAGCTCACAGGCATGTTCGTGTGCAGGTGCTGCAGGAGGGTGCTTGCTGCAGGCCCCACAGGAGGCCTACCAGGACAGGGGAAAAGGGTAGAAGAGACTGGCCTTCTGGAGCAGCATTAGCTGCAAAAATCAGACTATCCTATCTAAAGGTTTATCTGATTTAAAAAGAAAAACAATCTTAAGAAAATAAATGCATTAAAGGCTAAAATGTTGACAGTAAGGAAGATTGACCTCCAGTCCTTTAGAGGAAAGAAATTTAACTATTTGGCTCTGTCTTGCTTTAATACTGCTTTTAAATCACCTACTCTGAAAATAGATTCATATATTGCAGTTTCCCCACAGTGTGGGGGGAAAAAGCCTTTGCTGGAGGAATGGATGTCATTAATGTGTAGTAAAAAAAGCTTTTGATTTGTTCTAGAGTCTGTTTTAACATGTCTAAATTACAGTGTTTTCCAGTCTAATCTGTCATTTCTTAGAAGAAAACCATCAAATGATGTTTTCAATCATTCATTTATTGCCTAAGTGGGCTGCTCAGGAAAAGTCCATTTTTCACAGGAATTGGCTTTGAATAATGTGGGATTGTAGTCTGTTTTCTTTAAGTTTTATCTCAACATTTTTCTTGGCATCATTGGGAGGGTATTCCTCTGTTGTAGCACCCTTCAGGTGAATCACTTTGTGCCTGAAGAAAAGGCAGATACCTTTTTTTTCCTAATCCAGCATATTTCCTTGGGGATCCAGCAGCTGTATAAAATTGCAAGATCTTCCAACTGCAAGATCTTGGTTGGCCCTTCATACTCCTGTTGGGCTCTTGTTTAGCAGGAGGGGAAGGGGAGGAAAATGAGCCTCAGCCAAACAGTAAATGGTGCATGTGAACCTCTTCACACATGCTCGTGTTCACGTGCCGTGCCCGGCAGACTCGGCCTTGGGGCTGCTCCCATTGTGGCAGGGTGCCGGGAGGCTGCACGGGGCCATGCCGAGGACCTGGGGGCCTTGCAGTGTTCAGTGGCTGGAGCTACACATGCTGATGAAACCTGATTCCACATTTAAAAAACATGAAATGCAAAATATCATTCAAAGCCAACAGTTAAAATGAGGTGAAAGGAAGGAAGGAAGGAGTTATTCCCTTCTAGAAAACAATTTCTGTTCTTTATTTATTAGTTCATCGCTCACCTGCCATTTGCACTTTCAATGTATTACTTCTGCTGTGTGCAGTGTTGGAGACTTCTGCAAATGTCTCTGAAATTGGACTATGATTTGAATGGAGCATAAAGGGTAATTTTATTTAAAGTCATGTTATCTTCAAACTGAAGTCCTATGTCCATGTTATATCCTGTTACTCTTTATTGCTTGTACCGTCAATGAATCTTGGAGCACAAATCCTCACTGTTTGAAGGGCTTACAGAAAAGGGTCCTCTCTGCCTCTTTCTCCCTATCTCTTCCTCCAAGGAGTCGTGTTTTTCTCTTGCTTATGTGCGCTTTGTGGGCAAGGCAGAGATTGCACCAGGTGGAGCCAGGATTAATCCAGTAAGGAAAGAGCTGCAGGGATGTACCCCACAACATACATGACCAAAGCCCGGCCCTGGCACGCCCTCCTGGGCAGCACTAGCACAAACGGCATGGGGCAGCCCCTCTCCAGGAGCAGTGGTGCACAGCAGCTCGGGCAGCGCGCTGCAAGCAAGCCACCTCCATTCATCTGCACAGCACCTTTCAGCCATATGGTGACATTTGCATCTTCATCCATCACTCGGTATAATGAAAATACAGACATTTGTTTTGCTGCAACACTTGTCTTCCATGAATGTCTTGACATTTATGTACCACCAAGAGACATTATGTTATGTCAGGATTTTATTCTTGTGGCATTATCTACCCTAATTAAGGCTGTCCCTACCTGCTTCAGCCATGTAGCAAAGTAACAGTGAGGTTGTTTTTAATTTCTGAGTCTTTTAAAGTTGTAACAAAGGAGGCAGTTGATGCCAGGAAGATGGGCACCGCATTGTTGCAGCCTGCCTCAAACACTGCTCAATGCCATGCCATGCAGTAAAGCTTTCCATCGCATGTTCAGAGCAAATCTGTGTCCTCAGCTGTGGCTGGCACCAAGGATGTGCTTGGCAGCCCCAGCACTGGAAGGGGCACTAATCCTGAGCACCTCCGCATCTCTTTTGTAGATCAGCTACTATAAAAGAAAAGAATTGTGTTTATGTGATATTTTTGTAAAGCCTGCTTTCTGGAAACCTAGGAAAGACCAGGGTCAAATCAGCCTGAGCAATGGAAAAAGCACTCGCCACACAGATGACTACAGGCAATGTCCATGGGTGCATAAGACTTTTTTCTTGCCCCCATCTCACTTTCCTGGTGTGCAGCCTGGGTGAGCAGTGGGGCAGGTAACAAATGAGTGTGCTGGTTTTGGCTGGGGCAGAGTAAATTTTCTTCACAATAGCTATTATGGGGCTATGTCTTGGATTTGTGCTGGAAACAGTGTTGTAACACAGGGATGTTTTGGTTACTGCTGAGCAGTGCTTACACAGAGTCAAGGCCTTTTCTGCCTCTCACCCCACCCCACCAGCGAGGAGGCTGGGGGTGCACAAGAAGCTGGGAGGGGACACAACTGGGACAGCTGACCCTGACTGACCAAAGGGCTATTCCATACTATATGATGTTATGCTCACTGTATAAAGCAGGGGGAAGAATGAAGGGAGGGACGTTCAGAGTGATGGTGTTTGTCTTCCCAAGTAACCATTACGTGTGATGGAGCCCTGCTTTCCTGGAGATGGCTGAACACCTGCCTGCCGATGGGAAGTAGCGAATGAATTCCTTGTTTTGCTTTGCTTGCGTGCACGGCTTTTGCTTTACCTATTAAACTGTCTTTATCTTGACCCACGAGTTTTCTCACTTTTCCGATTCTCTCCCCCATCCCACTGCAGGGGAGTGAGCGAGCGGCTGTGTGGGGCTCAGTTGCCAGCTGGGGTTAAACCACAACAATGAGGCAGCTCTGTGGAGATGCCCCAGGCTCTTCAATGCTTCAAGTGTCTCTGCACCTCCTGCAGACAGTCCAGGTGTCATCTGGTGCCATTTGCTCACCTCCAGTTTCTGCCAGGTGCTGCAAGTTGTGTCCTCCATTCTAACCTTCCTGAGGTGCACCAGGGCTGGACCAAATACCCATAAGGCCACATGCAGAAAACCATGTGGTTTCCTACCAAACAGCTGTAGTATCCTATTAGCATGTTTTTGCTCATGGAGGAAAATGTAATGGTTTTGGAAAAATGAACCACAGAGGATGAAGAGAAATCATGTCCTACAGCTTTTACAAGTTTTATCAGACTGCAGGGCAAGAACATTTTTCTTCCTCTGTGCAAATGGAATCAGTTTCCTCTAGCATTTATGGAAGCATCTTTTATACAGACGTATATATCTATCTACATATAATACAACTCCTGGACACTTAGAGATACTTTAAGAGTCATCAGGATTTAAGTACAGTGAGACAGAGTGAGTAGAGGGTTCAAAAGCTGATTAATCCTTCTTGCTGGAGTAGGTTTGCATTCATGAAGTGCCCCTCACTGCAGGGCTCTAATTCAGACAAGGAGACAAGTGCCTTGAGGGTGCCCTCCCAGGGCCTCTCTTCCCAGACATGGATGAGCAGTGCTGTGTCCCAGTCACAGCTTTGTGTCCATTCAGCCACTGACTTCTTGGAGAAGACTGTCATTAAAATCAGAGATGGTTTTTTCTGCTATTACTTCTTGGAGATTGAGTGTTTGGCATATTGAGTGCTCCTGGTTTAATGACAGGGCTCTTCCCCAACATGGCCCCAAATTTCCCAGTTCATTTACTTGCCATTTAGCCTCTGACATGTCAAAGTAAAAACATAAATGTCTTAAAATCACAACTTGGTTAAAGAAAAGAAGGGATTTTTTTTTTCCTTAAAAAAGGTTGAAAAAAGACTTGATTGGAAATGGAGCCAAGTGGGTCTGACAGTCTGTGTCAGTGGAAAACAAATTCAGTAATAACCTGTGAAATGACTGCTCCTCAGCACAGCCAGTCTTCTGCCTCCCACTGCAGCTAATGCACTCGCTGCCTGTGCCGCAGCTGGAGGGACCTCCTGAGACCCATGCTGGCAGAGACCAGAAGATATGCAAAGAGCTGTTCCAGCTGGATGCTGGGAAGGTTTGGTACTGTGGAGCATAAAATGAATTATCCTTTTCTTTAGTAGGAGACTTGCTCATTGCTGTGTCTCATGGGGAAATAGATATTTGGGAAATTAATGATTGTCTCCAGCTAAAACCACTAAGGCAGGTACCTTCATGTTTTAATTGTTGATACTGAAGTCCCCCCTGACTTTGTAGTCTCTCTGTTCTCTCTCATTAGAAGAACTGGTAATTGTATTTTAAAATAATTATAACATTTCCTCTGATGAGCTTAGCTCATTTAGCCAGGTCAAACAAAGGTTAGAGGGGATGTAATATCTCTTAATAAATACGTTGGATGGTAAATGCTGAGGAGAGGAAAGAGCTCTTTGGGTTGAAGGATATTAACTCGGAATCTAATGGCTACATAGTGGTCATGAATAAATTCATACTGTAAATTAGAAGACCATTTCTGGGTATCTGAAGAGGCCAGTTCTGAAGAGCTCATTCAGTCAGGGAAATGGGGGACTTGGGCTTGTTTTAAGACAGCTTTGTGGCCCCACACAAGGGGCAGAATAGGTGAAGGGAGGAATCCTTGGAGAAAAGGGATAAGGTTTGTGCTGTAAGACTTTGGCTGCAACAAATTAAATCCAGAGGGTTTTTGAAGAGACACTGAATTTCTCTGCTAACACCATGCTTGTACTGTCATTACCTCATGTTTCAGCTCTCTGGGGTGCTGGGAAGGACATGTCTTCTTGGCCTGCTCCAGCACTGGTGACTGGTGAACCAGGGTGGTGGCAATGCGCACCATTGCTGCTGGGGCGTTCACTTCAAAGGAATCTCAGCGCATGTCCTCTTTCCTTCTGTGCTTAAACGTGTTACCAGGACTCGGTCTAGACAGAAGGGACAACTGAGGGCTTCTCATGTCTGTTCTGGTAGCATGATCCTGGTCTCCTTTTTTGGTCCATCTAGGATTTTTTTTTAGGTTTTTGCAATAGCACTTTAATTTGCAGTTATTGGAGAGCCAGTGGTGTGAGTGGTGTCCCTGATCTTTCGTGTTCTTTTCCTGTGGGTGCATCTTGGTTTATTATCATAGGCTTAGAGTTTGTTGCAGAAGGGGATGCTCTGTGGCCTGCAGCATGTCCTGGCAGATGGGTGGATGTCCTGGGATCCCTCTACACTTGACACTTGCTGCGTGGCATCTTGTGATCATGACAGTCCCCCTAGCTTGGCATTCCTTTATGTACTGAGTACCACTGTCCATTGCCCTGCAAATAGCTCTGCATTGCCCCTCGAATAGCAGCAACAGATGCTGCTTTGTAAGGTTTTTAGTCCACAGTGAGTTTTTAGTGTATTACCGTGACCAAAATTACCCTCCTGTATGTATCTGCGCTGTACTTTTTTCCAGTGTTCATAAATGAAATCATGAAGTTCCATTTAAATGAAGATTTTTTGCTTAGAATAAACTTTCACTTTAAAAATGCTAACTTATATCAACTGGGCCTATGATAGCTCGAAATATAACATTCACAGAGTGGGAATTGTTTGCAAAAAAGCTGCTCGTGTAACTGTTCAGTGTCTCTCTGACCATTAGGAGTGTGTTGTCTTTGCCTGAGACATGATTGTGGAGTTGAGCCTTCTCCCATAGCAAGTCCATAGCAAGACCTGCTGAGTGCAGCACTTGTAGCACTAACTGTTGAAGCTCAGTTCTTGGGGACAGAAAAAGCCTAAGTTTTGGCTATCTTCTTCTGTTATATTCTTACAGTGTAGTCAAATGCTATTGGATGGACAAATCTGGCAGTTTTGACAAAAAAAATTGGTAATTTTGACAGTACGGTGTGCACACTGAAACAATATTGAGTTTTCAGAGAATTGAGTTTTTCCATGAGAATGTGGCATGACACTATCTGAGAGTGTGGCCTGTCCTTAAAAAGCAGATTTGTTGTTTTTGTATCCTTCTGCACTCACTGGTTGGATTTCTCTTCTGAAAACTTCATACATAAACCACCATAGACTGAGAGCCAAATCTGGCCTAGAGTGCAGCACCTACAACTTCTAGGACTACGAAGAAATGGAAATCAGGCAATATGTCCGTTTTCCTTCTACTTGTGCTGCTGTTGCATATGCTTTGCCCACTCTGTGCAGAAGACTCCTCCGCACACAAGAAAGCTGTGAAGCTTCCCATGTGGCTTTACCAGCATGCAACCCCGATTAGCCCCTTAACACTCCCAATCAATTTTTTTTTTGTGTGTGTTGTAAAAGGATGAAAAAAAAGCTTGACTGTGAGCAAAAATATTGTGAAAGCACTGATTCAATATCTGCACCCCTGGTTAGTCAATAGCTCTTCAGTTCCTTGCTGCCTAACTCTTTCCTCCTCTGTTGGAGCAGCATACAGAAGGAGTATTAAACTCTAGTGATCAGTTTTGGTTAATAGAAGATGAAAGACCAAACTAGCTCATCTGTCAGGGAGATTTCTTTTGGAAATGCCAGCAAGGTCAGAGAGTGAGAGCGACTGGTCCAGCAAGGAGACAAGTCTGAGGAAAACAGTCTTCCGGCAATTCCACTGTTCCAAAGCCTGGAGCCATACAGATAGATGTGTCTGTCTAAGTGCATGCAGGCAGATGTGGTGTGTCAATGGCAGTAGTTGTCCTTTTTTCAGAACAATATTTTCTACTGACATTTTTATCTTTCAGTAGGGAAGAACTTTTTGTTTGGAAAACACAGCTTGGAAATAATTAGCCTTACATTATACTTTTAATTTTAAGCACTTTACCATGGGCAAGCTAATGAATTAATCATGGATACCTTATGTCCTGGTTTCGGCTGGGATGGAGTTGGTTTTCTTCCTGGTAGCCGGTATGGGGCTGTGTTTTGGGTCTAGGTTGAGAACAATGTCGATGATACACTGATGTTTTGGTTCTTGTTAAGTAGTGCTAAGTACTTGCTAAGTGGTGCTCACCCTGGTCAAGTACCTTTCAGCTTCCCATGCTCTGCCAGGGGCACGGGAGGCTGGGAGGGGGCACAGCCGGGGCAGCTGACTCAGACTGGCCGGGGGCTATTCCATACCACGTGAGGTCATGCTCAGTATATAAGCAGGGGAGTTGGCCGGGGAGGGGTTCGATCGCTGCCTGGGGGACGTGCTGGGCATCGGTCGGCGGGTGGTGAGCAATTGGACAGTGTACCGCTTGCTTTGTATTACTACTGTTCTATTTTTATTTTACTTTAGTTATTAAACTGTTTTTATCTCAACCCACGAGTTTTCCCCTTTTGCCCTTCCGATCCTCTCCCCCATCCCACCGGTGGGGGGTGAGCGAGCGGCTGCGTGGTGCTTAGTTGCTGGCTGGGGTTAAACCACGACACCTTAATAAAGAAATGCAATAGGTCAATAAATCGTTCATAACCATGGCTAATAATTATCTACAATCATAGATGTGCATAGGACCATCTCTAATGCTAGCCATAGGAGCCTGGCACATCCTTTAGGGACTCTTTACTAGTAGAGTCTGCATAAGAATTGTGACCAAGGATTGTTAAAAGCCACCCACTTCACAATCTGCCACCTGTCTAAATGAGAAGCACGTCGGTCTGAATGTCAGCATCCTCTGCAGGGGCACACAGTCGCTTCCATGTGTGCGTGGGGCTCTTGTGTCTTAAAACAGCAGCACTTGCTGTGCCCGGTGAGGTTTTTCTGGACAGCTTTGTCATTGTCCATAAACAAAACCAAATCAGTGTGAAACGTTAGGAATATTTTTGTCACTCCTCCCACTTTACAGGAATGCTGCACATTCACTCTCTGCAAGAAGAATAATTTTCTTGTCCTTTGAGGATAGCCATTCATTACATAGGAGCTAAGATGTGTATGCTCGTAACCCTTAAACTGTAATTCCCTCTTTCTATTCAGAACCTGCAGCAGTCTCACTCTGAAGAACAAGATCAGTGCCATCACTCAAAGACTTTGGAGTCACTAGTGTAAAATGAAGGCTTCTCTAGACCATCCAGGCAGTGCATGAAGCCCAATGTTACTTTTTTATTCTTCAAAATCACCTACTATTCGTGGCTGTTCAGTCTCTCATACACAAGTCATGCACGAAGGCACATGCTCTCTGCAGCTTATGCTTATAAGCCCTAGAAACAGTGGCTGAACAGCAGCTTTCTTAGTCTTTATAAATACCCAGGTTTCGCTGGTCCCATTGAACACCCTGATTCTTCGTGAACATCCACTTAGCAAAAACCACGGAGTGCCCCATGCCAGGCCAAAGCAGGCTTGAGGATGGTGCTGTGAGAGGCCTATGGGCTCTCCAAATGACACGGCTGCAAAAATATTTCAAAAAGCCCTTGAGTCTACAGAGTTTGATTGGTTTATACAAGTAACAGTGGGCTTGTAATTAATTCTTATGCAATATTAATGACATTAAGCAATCTTTTCCCAGATGATCTGAACAGACATTGTTATTTCCTTCATCACATTTAGATTTACAGCAGAGAATAAACTTCAGAAGGTACCAGATAAAGCAATTTACAGTGTGCCTCTGCAGAGGC
This sequence comes from Theristicus caerulescens, assembly GCA_020745775.1. Taxonomy (NCBI): domain Eukaryota; kingdom Metazoa; phylum Chordata; class Aves; order Pelecaniformes; family Threskiornithidae; genus Theristicus; species Theristicus caerulescens. Next base: position 16,426,382 of record CM036583.1, on the reverse strand, counting down.
TGTAATGCATGGTGTTAACTTTACTTCTCTCTTCTGTGTACACATATCTAATCAGGATTGTACAGATTTTATACAGGTTTTACAGAATCCCCATCACTGTAGTATCTGAAGAGTTTCCATGGTACTTGTCGTGGTTTAACCCCAGCCAGCAGCTAAGCACCACGCAGCCGCTCACTCACTCCCCCCACCCCAGTGGGATGGGGAAGAGAATTGGGAGGGTTACAGTCAGAAAACTCATGGATTGAGATAAGAACAGTTTAATAATTGAAGTAAAATGAAATAGAATAGTAGTAATAATAATAATAATAATATAATAATACAATAATAATATACAGAGCAAGCGATACACTATACAATTGGCTCACCACCCGCCGACCGATGCCTAGCACGTCCCTGAGCAGCGATCACTGCCCTCCCCCCGGCCAACTCCCCCAGTTTATATACTGAGCATGATGTCATACGGTGTGGAATAGCCCTTTGGCCAGTCTGGGTCAGCTGTCCTGGCTCTGCTCCCTCCCAGCTTCTCATGCACCTGGCAAAGCACGGGAAGCTGAAAAGTCCTCGACCAGTGTAAACTCTACTCAGCAAGAAACAAAACATCACTGTGTTATCAACATTATTCTCATCCTAAATCCAAAACACAGAACTATGCTAGCTACTAAGAAGAAAATTAACTCTATCCCAGCTGAAACCAGGACAGTACTTCAGACAGGCATGGGCCATTCTGTAATATGTCTTCAGAGGGAAAAATGTAGTTGCAGAAAAACATTTTACTTTAGAAATATTTTTGTTTAGATTTGAATCTTTTCAAGTTTCAAGTCCCATTAATGTTACATGGCTACGGTTCTGGTGGCAATAATAAAAAGCTGTGAAATCAAGCCTGGGTCATGTGTGAGGATGGGAATGAACCTCTTACAGAGATGGCAATGATGAAACCACTGTTCATCGATACTACCTGGCATCAGCAGCATGAAAAAAATGCAAATTTCAGACTGAATTTTTTCTGCCTGCAGATAAGCAAATAGGAGCCAAGCCTTCCTGAGCCACCAAGTCTAGTCTCCCACTATCCCTGTCTGTCACTTCATGTTTTCCCATTCACATGTCTGCCAAGCCCCACTTCAGCACGTTGTCTTGCCCACTGTCCAGGCTGAGAGGCTGCTCCAGAGCCTCTGCTGGCTGGGAACTTTCCTCTTGCTTCCAGCCTGATACTATTAGTGGCAGTTTGTACCTTTTGTTGTGGTGCCAAACACACCTCTTGGCCTTAATAATTCTTGTTTCTGGTGTTTAGTTTATCCATACTGCATTTCAAAAGAAAATTCCCACCACTCCTTGCCAATGGTTTCCATGGCTAACTGCTCCAGGATGTTTCATGCCCTTTCAGGGACTGGCCAGCCACTTTTACCCATCTCGATGCATGCTTGCTCTAGTCCGCATTCATTCATACTACAGACAAATGGCTTTCATCATATGCCATTGCATTTAAAAATCAGATTATGTTAGCAATTAATTTTCTATATTTTGTAATAATATCGTTTAATGTTAGTCACTGGGTGAGGCAAGCCCATAGCCTGGTGGACGGGAGCTCTGACCACACTTCTGTGTGTGGTCACATTCACCGCCCTCTCCATCCTCAGGAGTATTTCATTATGCCTTGCAAAGTGGTGCTTACAGAGTTTTGCTCCAGGAGAGCCCATAGCTGGTGGTTTGGGCTCTTAGGCAGGTGCTATGGGCTCAGACCCTTCTTGGTGAGGTTTCCTCATAGAAACTCTTTCTATGGGGATCTGGGCAGACCCTTGAGGTCCACAGGGCCTTTCCAGGGGACAGCGGTGACGCAGGGTGTTGATGAACCGATGTGGCAGGTGAGGAGGCAGTCACAGGGTTTAAACAGGTGACTCTGCACCCTGGAGTGGCAAATCGGTAGTTTTGGGGCTCCAGTGATGCACGGTACCTTGAGCCATTCCCCTGGCTCATGGGCACCAGTCTAGTCATGGTGACCAGGGCATCTTCACCTCTTCTGCAAAATGGCAGAGCAGGGGAGCTCAACGCTGGCTGCCTGCCACAGGCTGGAAACTCTCTGTTTGAAAGGCACAGATGCCAGGGCAAGGATTTTTGTTGCACCATCGCCATCAGCAGGGGGAACATTGCTGAAATATCCTGTTTAGGAGACTGGCTGACAGAGTCCCTTGGGAGGCAGTCCTGAAGGGCAAAAGGAGTCCAGGAAGGCTGGACATTCTTCAAGAAAGAAATTTTACAGGCACAGGAGCAGGCTGTCCCCATGGGCTGAAAGACGAGCCGGCAGGGAAGAAGACCGGCCTGGCTGAACAGAGAGCTTTGGCTGGAACTCAGGAAAAAAAAAGGAGAGTTTATGACCTTTGGAATAAGGGGCAGGAAACTCAGGAGGAGTACAAGGATGTCATGAGGTTATGCAAGGAGAAAAGCAGAAGGGCCAAAGCCCAGCTGGAACTTAAATTGGCTACTGCCGTAAAAGACAATAAAAAATGTTTCTATAAATAGGTTAGCAACAAAAGGAGGGCTAAGAAGAATCTCCATCCTTCATTGGATGCGGGGGGGAACACAGTGACAGAGGACAAGGAAAAGGCAGAGGTACTTAATGCCTTCTTTGCCTTAGTCTTTAACAGTAACACCAGTTGGTTTTGGGGCACCCAGCCCCGTGAGCTGGAAGACAGGGAGCAGAATGAAACCCCATAGTTCAAGGGGAAATGGTTAGTGACCTGCTACACCACTTAGACACACACAAGTCTATGGGGCTGGATGCGATCAACCCAAGGGTACTGAGGGAGCTGGTGGAAGTGCTCACCAAGCCACTTTCCATCACCTACCAGCAGTCCTGGCTAACCAGGGAGATCCTGGTTGACTGGAGATTAGCAAATATGACGCCCATCTACAAGAAGGGCTAAAGGGAGGATGTGGGGAACTACAGGCCTGTCAGCCTGACCTCGGTACTGGGGAAGGTTATGGAGCAGATCATCCTGAGTGCCATCACGTTGCATGTACAGGACAAGCAGGGGATCAGGTCCAGTCAGTATGGGTTTATGAAAGGCAGGTCCTACTTGACTAACCTGATCTCCTTCTATGACAAGATGACCTGCTTAGTGGATGAGGGAAAGGCTGTGGGTGTTGTCTACCTGGACTTTAGTAAGGCCTTTGACACTCTTTCCCACAGCATTCTCCTGGAGAAACTGGCTGGTCATGGCTTCGACGAGTGTGCTCTTTGCTGGGTAACAAACTGGCTGGATGGCCAGGCCCAAAGAGTTGTGGTGAATGGAGTCAAATCCAATTGGTGGCCAAGTCACAAGTGGTGTTCCCCAGGGCTCAGTGTTGGGGCCGGTCCTGTTCAATATCTTTATCAATGACCTGGATGAGGGGATGGAGTGCACCCTCAGAAAAATTGCAGACGACACCAAGTTGGGTGGGAGTGTTGATCTGCTGGAGGGTAGGAAGGCCCTACAGAGGGATCTGGACAGGCTGGATCGATGGGCTGAGGCCAATTATATGAGGTTCAACAAGGCCAAGTGCTGGGTCCTGCACTTGGGTCACAACAACCCCATGCAACACTGCAGGCTTGGGGAAGAGTGGCTGGAGAGCTGCCTGGTGGAAAAGGACCAGGGGGTGTTGGTTGACAGCTGCCTGAACATGAGCCAATAGTGTGCCCAGGTGGCCAATAAGGCCAGTAGCATCCTGGCTTGTATCAGAAATAGTGTGGCCAGCAGGACTGGGGAAGTGATAGTGCCCCTGTATTCGGCACTGGTGAGGCTGCACCTCGAATGCTGTGTTCAGTTTTGGGCCCCTCACTCCAAGAAGGACGTTGAGGTGCTGGAGCATGTCCAGAGAAGGGCAACAAAGCTGGTGAAGGGTCTGGAGCACAAGTCTTATGAGGAGCGGCTGAGGGCGCTGGGGTTGTTTAGGCTGGAGAAGAGGAGGCTGAGGGGAGACCTTATCACTCTCTACAACTACTTGAAAGGAGGTTGTAGCGAGGTGGGGGTTGGTCTCTTCTCCTAAGTAACAAGCCATAGGATGAGAGGAAATGGCCTCCAGTTGCGCCAGGGGAGGTTTAGATTGGATATTAGGAAAAATTTCTTCACTGAAAGGGTAGTCAGGTACGGGACCAGGCTGCCCAGGGAAGTGGTTGAATTTCGATCCCTGGAGGTATTTAAAAGATGGGGAGATGTGGTGCTTAGCAACATGGTTTAGTGGTGGACTTGGCAGTGCTAGGTTAATGGTTGGACTTGATGATCTTAAAGGTCTTTTCCAACCTAAACGATTCTATGATTCTATGAAATAGGATGAGCAAGTGGTTTGGTGTTACCTGGAATATTTTTGTAGAAACCATGGCAACAGTCTTCCTCAAAATAATAGCAGCTTTGCTGTCTGGAAGCTCATCCTGCACCTGCGTAAGCTGTTACTTGTGTCTAATCCCTTTCCTGTGCTAGGGCTGCCTGAGCAGATGAAGCCAAGCACCTGAGTACTTGTTTGAGAGTTTGGTTATTCAATGATTGTGGCTTCAGAGGAACAGCTTGAGAGTAATTTTCTCAGCAAAATCTCTGTGTATACATATGAGTGTGTATGTCTGTGTATAATTTCCACCTAGATAATTTTAATTTATTGATGTATAAAAGCTCTCACAGTTTGCTGTTCATCCTGCATTGTTCTTGTACATGGACAAATCACACTGTCAGAAACAATAATTTATATCCACCCGAGGATACTGAGGGAGCTGGCGGAGGAGCTTGCCAAGCCACTCTCCATCATTTATCAGCAGTCCTGGTCAACCGGGGAGGTCCCAGATGACTGGAAGCTAGCAAATGTGACACCCATCTACAAGAAGGGTCGGAAGGAAGATCGGGGGAACTACAGGCCTGTCAGCCTGACCTCGGTGCCAGGGAAGGTCATGAAACAGATCATCTTGAGTGCCATTATGCTGCATGTGCGGGACAACCCGGGGATCAGGCTCAGCCAGCATGGGTTTATGAAAGGCAGGTCCTGCTTCACTAACCTGGTCTCCTTCTATGACAAGGTGACCCGCTTAGTGGATGAGGGGAAGGCTGTGGATGTTGTCTACCTGGACTTCAGTAAGGCCTTTGACACCGTCTCCCACAGCATTCTCCTGCAGAAGCTGGCTGCTCACGGCTTGGACAAGTGCACTCTGAGCTGGGTTAAAAACTGGCTGGATGGCCGAGCCCAGAGAGTGGTGGTGAATGGAGCCAAATCCAGTTGGCGACTGGTCACGAGTGGTGTTCCCCAGGGCTCAGTGTTGGGGCCGGTCCTGTTCAATATCTTTATCGATGATCTGGATGAGGGGATCGAGTGCACCCTCAGTAAGTTTGCAGATGACACCAAGTTGGGTGGGAGTGTCGATCTGCTGGAGGGTAGGAAGGCCCTGCAGAGGGACCTGGACAGGCTGGATTGTTGGGCCAGGGCCAGCTGTATGAGGTTCAACAAGGCCAAGTGCTGGGTCCTGCACTTGGGTCATAACAACCCCAGGCAACGCTACAGGCTTGGGGAGGAGTGGCTGGAAAGCTGCCTGGCTGAAAAGGACCTGGGGGTGATGGTTGACAGCTGCCTAAACATGAGCCAGCAGTGTGCCCAGGTGGCCAAGAGGGCCAATGGCATCCTGGCTTGTATCAGGAATAGTGTGGCCAGCAGGACCGGGGAGGTGATAGTGCCCCTGTATTCGGCACTGGTGAGGCCGCACCTCGAGTACTGTGTTCAGTTTTGGGCCCCTCACTTCAAGAAGGACATTGAGGTGCTGGAGAGTGTCCAGAGGAGGGCAACTAGGTTGGTGAAGGGTCTAGAGAACAAGTCTTATGAGGTATGTGGTATGTGGTACTTGAGGACATGGTTTAGTGGTGGACTTGGCAGTGGTAGGTTAACGGTTGGACCTGATGATCCTAAGGGTCTTTTCCAACCTTAACAATTCTATGATTCTATGATTCTATGGTTTGGGGAAGGTCTCATTTTTCATTATATTTTATCATTCTGCTTTATACTAATTAGAAACTGGGACTATTTGTTTATTTACTCAAATCACGGTGGTTTGGCAGTATTTCTAAGTACTTTGCAAGGCAATATGAAATGCAGAGAAGAGAGTTGCTCTCCAAGAGGTCTTGTTTTCTCCATGCACAGGGCTGCCAGCATTACAGATGCATGGAAGCACCCACATTTTGCTTATTCTGCCAACGTATGTGTATTAATGCTATTTAATGTTTGCTGTGAGGAGGGTACTTTGGAGGACTTCTAAGGACCAGTTTGGTCTCAGAGCTGTTTTATTTGATGAAGTCTGTTTTGCTTGATGGGGTCTGTAAAGAGCATCTTCTCAGAAGCTCTTACAAAAGCATCTCTTGTTGCACCAAATGGGCTGCACTCTGCCTCCCTGGTGCTGTTTTGTACCTTGGGGGCTGTGGCAGAACATATGCTGCTGCATGTTGCTGCACGGCGGCTGTGGGGGGGGAGCTGGGCAGTGCTGTGGCAGCTCCTGCATTTGTCACCCAGCTCCCACAGCAGGACCAAGTGCATACGGAAGCCACCAGGGAAGAGGCTCACCAGGGAAGAGGCTATGATCCCTTGTGCTTCCTCCCTACTTTGCTGTAACCTCCCAGGCAGCTGATCTGTCTTGCTAGCCTGAGGATGAATAGTAGGAATAATATGATTTTTTTCCAGAGATTTCTGAACTGTACTGCCACATTCAAATCAGAGAATAATTTAAAAAAAAGAAACCTAAGCATTCCAGGCCTGTTTTTCTTGAGGATTTTTTATTAACAGGAGTCAGTGAACACTGTTATTAAAATAAAAACTCTTGTCCTAGTTGCTGCAAACAGAGCCAATGTTTTACAGCAGAAGTTCTTTTAGCTGCAGCTGTGTAGAGCCTGGTGCTTTTTATTGAGTCAGAGAAAGCCAGGATTTGAACAATACATTAGTGCAAAAGAAAAATCTCATAATTTTGTTGCTTGATATGGTGATCCATCTGTAATTCAATATCATCAGTCTTACATCAGATGGTAATAAAATCACTGTAAGCCAAGCTACAAATGTGATGGTTATGTTTTTTAAACTGAATGGAGGCTGTTTCAGCCATTTTTAAGGAGCTCTCCTTGCTAAGAGTACAGAAATTGCTTTTACTTGATCCAATTTCACATTAGGACAAAAAGTAAATTTCATGCTACGTTTCATTTTCAGATGTAGGATATAAAATCATGAGCTACAAAAGAAAGTAATGTACTGTTCCTACCCTTTGTCTTATAATAAAACAATGACAACAAAAAAAACTGTGGAGAGAAACAGGAAGTTCCCTAGGGAAAAAAGCCCCACCATGTAGAGGTGAAATCAAGACCCTGTGCACCTTCCTATAGAATACATTGTGGCTTTATTTATTTAAGGAGCAGTGATTTGTCCACTGGAAGGTCAGGAGATTGTATTCCCTGCCTACCTTGGTTCCTGCCTGTGGTTCTTACTGAATGCATGATTTTTGATTTACTGCTCTGATCGGCTGACTAATGGATATTAAGGCTGGAAGATAGCTCTAGTTATTTAGTCTGACCAATATGCCATGTGCTATAAAGATTCACTCTGGCCCATAGATCTATGATTTATTTTCCAGAAAGATACCCAGTCTTGATTTGGAGAGACCAAGTGACGGCTGAACATCAATGTCTCTTGGTGCTTTGTTCCGGCTTCAACATCCTCACCCGCAAGACTGTGTGTCCTCATATCTCTAAGGTGGAGATGTCTGCCATCCATTCTTGTTATTCTTAGTCTGTGACAGAGATGACTTGTCTTTACCGATGGTTGTATTTCAGCAGGCAGCAAAAGCAGCCCTTATTCACCTTCTGAGCTCTACATTTCTAGAAAGCTCTACACTTCTTTACCCAACCAAAAATATATAGTAATTTTTAAATTATATAATTAATTTATTATGCTGAGACTATCTAGCCACAATCAGAAGTTTGTCCCTTATCTTTGGTTGAGGATTAAACCTCAGAAACAGGGAAACTATCACCTAGCAAAGGACAGTTCAGATAACTGACTTTTTCTTTGAACATCTTGAGATACTGCATTGCTAGAGAAACATCATCTGAGCATTTCCAAACAACACAGAAGAAAATTCACTACCAGAGATTAGCATGTTGATACACTGATGAAATACTACAAATTCTGGTCATGCCAGATCAAACCCAGCTGCACTTCTTCAATGGCCCCAGAGTTCTTCATTGTTTTGTGATGAGTATATTAAAAGTAAGGGGAAAATAAAAAGATCAGAGATCAGCACCCCTGCAGAAAACTCATTCAGACTCAAACTAAGCACAGCTGAAAACTCTTGACGTCTTTCTGTGTTGCCATTACAACAGGTACATAAATAATCTCTCTCCCAGGCACAATTGTATCAGAGAAATCCTAGCTACTGTAACAGCTCTGTGTGATACACAGGTAATTAGTCCTGGCTGTTAGTTATACTTTCAGGGGTTCTCTTCTTGTTTCTAAGGCAAAAATTAGAGTGACTTTTGCTTACAGGTAACAAAACCCAAGAAATGGCCTTATTGAAATTTAGACCCGCCCCCTCAAACAGAAACCCAGAAGGCTGTTCATGGTCTACTGAATCTCAGTTTGTCCACAGCATGGAGGCCACATGGCCTGGGTGACCAGGAGTACCAGCACTTCCATGGAAAGCTGTCACTGACCCACCATCTGCAAACCTATAATTGTCACTATATACAGCTGGTGCCAATGACCTGCCACTGCCCAGAGCCAGGCTGGCATCCCTGCCACGGTGACAGCCCAGTGTGAAGGAGTGCTCATCTTCAGGGTCCCAGCCCTCATCTTTGGATGAGGGTTTACCAAATATAAACAATAAATATAAACAATATATATAAACTCATGAATATACACCCCTACATAGCCAGAGGGGTCATGGGCAGCTTGCTGCTCGCCTTAAGGTGGAAGCACCAAGAACCTCCAGGACCAAAGGCAGGACTTTGATATCAAGGAGTGTTAAAGACCTTATATAAGGACTTCTGGACCTCCATGCACAGAGATAGAACTTTTGGGATCCTGGTTAGGCGGATACCTCTGGCTATGGAGGTCTGTATGTTAGTGGGTCACCCAGGCTCTATTTCTCCCCCTTTGTTCCCTTCCTCCCATTGTTCATCCTCAGGGAGCTTGTGAGACAAGATATTTATGCCATACTTCTGTAGAGACAGCAATGGTTTTCCTTCCTTTCCTTCTTTTTGCAGAAACCCCAGAGCTTGGAAAATCTGAACTTATGGGCAGAGAGCAGTTGATGGAAGTTTTACCCAGTCAAGACATACATGAGCATTAATAGTTTTGTACCAGCATTAGGAAACACTTTAAGGTTCAACTTCATCTTTTAGTCTCACCAGTATTTCAGCACCTCGAAGCAGGCTACCAAAGTAGAGTATAGCATTGTGCTCACCTTTTGTGTTTTGGTCAGGAAGTTTTCAGGTGGTACAGAAACCTTCTCTTTTTTTCCAACAAGGAAACTCTCTACTGATCCACATTCCCGTCATGCCTAGTATAGTTGCTCACAACTCCTTTTTCTTATGTGTTAATACGAACATTACAGGAAACTTGAGATTGTACACCACGCAGCTACATGCCTCATAAACAATGATGGCCAAATGCGAGCAATTCACATCTGTGGTTTGCTAACCGTGTTTCATCCTCCTCAATTTCAGAACAGAGTTCAAAATCCTCCTCATCATCTACAAAGTCATTGCTAGAATAACAATGAACTTTGCTTTAGGGACTTCTAAATCCTCCAGAAAGTTCCCTGCTCCAGGGAAGAGAATACTTCTGGGACAGGTTCTTGGTTGCTTGAGATGCACACGGCATCTTCAGTTCAGTATCCCTGTAGAAAGAGAGGAGAATGGGCTGAGCATGAGCCTGACTGTGAAGTGTATAGCACATTCTTCTTTAAGACCAGGGATTGGTACTGAAGCCAATACCATGGCAGGGGGGGTTGGAACTAGGTCATCTTTAAGGTACCTTCCAACCCAAATAATTCTATGATTCTAATGCATGCTAAAAAAAAAGAACAAGACACCTAACCTCCTCCAATATATATATATATATTCACACCCTGCAGTAGGGCAAGGGAATGGGCCAGACAAGCAGGAAGATGGGGTGACCTGTGATTAAGATGTTGCCCCTGGGCTTTACCTCTAGGCTCCTCTTGCCCAATTTTTAAATCTTTCTGGACCTTGCTATCTCATCTGTAAAATGATGGCTTGAAATATTGCTTTTGTCTTTTATCCAGATAAAATGAGATTATGTTAATGAATGATTGTAAGGGACTGGGATAATATAATGATGGGAAAAAATACCATTTGCTTTTTAATCTATGGTCGTACTTGGATAAAATCAAACTTCATGCATAAATATCAAAGATTGTTGTCTAAAATTACAAATGGTGGACAAATAAAGAATTCAAGATATGATTAATTAAAGCCCTTGGAGCAGCTTGAGTAAAAGTCACCATAAAATTGCTCATTATCATATTTCTACACTGGACTAAAGAGTAGCAGCTTTCCCATTTTTTTTCCCTCAGCCTTGCTTTCCTTAGAAGGCATGTTCGATGCTTTGATACTGTTTCTTGCTTAAATGAGAAGACCATTTTTTCTACAAAATGGCACAAGTCCAGAGCACATGTCCCACTTTTGCTTGTCTGAAAAGTTACTGTGATGGTGCCACGCCATGCTTACAAATGTGACCAAGCCATTGCTGCCAGTAGCAGTTCATGCCCTGGTTAAACCTCAAATAATAGCTGATGCTGAAAAAGCTGCTGAGCTGAAGAAACCACCCCCTCACACTTCTTATCACAAAGCAAAGCTGTTGGATCTAGTTTTACATGTAGCAGCACTAGCAGTGTGTCTCAAGTCTGAGGAGATGTTCAGCTCCTTTTATTTTGTCTTAGAAAATCATATTGTAAGAAATTACTTAGTCTAGCTGGGATTTAATAAAGCAGTTCTATTATATTTTATGTTGTGGAAAATTATGTTGAAGGAAGAACATATTCAGTAGGAAAGAGGCTGTACCCTTTCCTAATGGTTGTCTCCCTCAGGATAGAGAGCTGTCGGCTGCGAGGACTTGCTGTTCCACTGCTCTCCGGGAGCTTTGGGGTCATGGTTCTCACTCCCATTAATTAATGGGAGTCACTTCTCTGTGTGAAAGCAAGCCCTGCTGGCAGCAGGAAAAATTCAACTCAGTTCTTTCCTTCCCTTCTTCAAAGTTTTTGTAATTTTGTGAATGACTGCAATTACTATTTTGGAATCAGCTCCAAAGTTGTAAAATTACATATATACCACTGTTTAAAAAGAAAAAAAAGACAATTTGTGGCAATGTGAAAATGTTACTGGTAGTAAGTTCAGTGGTGTGAAATGAAATCAATCATATTACTACCGGAAAATCTGTTGTGATTATCAAGTGAATAGAAAGTTCAGGGATTATTCCCAATTAATTTGATATACATGACATTCATTCCTTTTGCTGTACGCACTATCTATTTCTACATTAGCCAATAAAATTAAGCTATCCATAAACTTGAAGGCTCTGCTCTCATATGCAGTTTAATATGCCAATAAGAACAATGCAATTTCCTGAGGATGAATAACTAGGGGCTTGCTGGGAGCTAATGGGCCAAGGTGTGCACAGAAACAATCACACCCTTCTGGTCATTAATCCCTGGGATCAGCATGTTCTGATTATTACTGTGTAATTAGTTAATAAAGCCCCTTTCACAGCGGAAGAGAACTGCTTTCTCTGAGCACAATGTGCATTGCATCTATCATGGTTTATTCATTCTGGATGAATCTGATTCTCATTTAAGAGGATGTATTCTGGGAACTTACAGTCTCTTTTGTAATGTTTCTGTTGTTTCCAACACTGCAAAAATAAAAGATGGTGACGATTATTAATTATTTCAATCTGAAGCAAATTTCTAAGAAGCAGATTATATTGGGAACAGTGTTTTGGGTTGGGTATAAAAAGTAGAGGTGAAGAAGGGAAACCGATATTTCTGAGAGAGATATTTGCATATGTGACTTTGAGAAGATGACATGTAATCTGAAAAACAAATATTTTCACTTTCTGTTGTCCAGAAATGGAGTAATACTTGATTCACTGTCTATTATTAAATTACTATTTACTGTTAAATGTATTTTTGAAGTAACTGCTTTGAAGGGTAACTAGTCTGCAAAAAGAATTATCTTGAGCTGGTTTAATTTAATGCATATGTTGCATGGCATTTAAATGTAAGTTGCCAGGCCAAAAGTTTTGGAACTCAAAACAACTTAACATTAGTGCTTTCCATGACAGATTGTAGAGTAAATTCATTGAACAGAATATTCACAGAAGAAAATATAAAGAGAACTCATTGTAGGCAGTTGAAATTATTGTAAAATCTTCTGAATATTGACAGATAGGGTTTTTGGTTTGGTTTGGTTTGGTTTGGTTTGGTTTGGTTTGGTTTGGTTTTTTCTGGCAGTACTTGGCCCAGGTTAACTGGTCAACTTCTCAAGTTAGAAAACAGATCCTTCCCATTCCTCTGTGGAAATTTGATGAGTTTAGGTCATGCTCTAGAAGATGTAGTGAGAATCAAATGCAGCCAAGATTGTTTCAATCCCTGATCAGTAGCAGCCTGATCTTCTTCATTATTACAAGGGTCTTTTTCAAGATACAGATATCATGATAATCATCAGATATCCTGAAATGGGAATGCTGACCACCTTACTGAAAATGCTTGACCAATGGAGTTGCTATGGGTTTGTGTAAGCAATGAACAAAAATGTCTCTCTTCTTATACCATCAGATCACCAGTAGTCTATTTTAATTACAAATCTCTGCTGGGAAATTAATGGGAGCAACTTTGTAGCCTTTTATTGTATAACAAAACCCCAAGAAGAGGTTGATTAGGTGGAGTGAGCCCAGTGGAGGGCCACCAGGATGCTCAGGGGCTGGAGCACCTGCCCTGCAAGGGGAGCCTGAGGGACAGGGCTGCTTCTGCCTGGAGAAGGGAAGGCTTTGGGGGCACCTCAGAGCAGCCTTCTCCTGCCTACAGGCAGGTCACTGAGAAGATGGACCCAGGCTCTTCACAGCAGTGCAAGGCAGGATGAGAGACTGTGGGTCTAAGTTGAAACAGGAGAAGCCCACGTTATATATAAAGGGAAACCTTTTTCCCCATGGGGACAGGCCATAGTGGAGCAGGTTGCCAAGAGAGGCAGCGGGGTCTGTGTTCTTAGAGCTTTTCAAGATTGGGCTGGAGAAAGCCTCAAGCCACATGGTCTGATCTTCCTGCTGCTACTGTTTTGAGCAGGTGGTTGCACTGGGGACCTCCTACCATCCCTTCCAGGCTGTGTTACCCAAGCTCTTTAGAAGACAGTCCAGGGATATCTCTGTACCATGGCTATTTGCTTAAATCGTGGTGTGCTGAATTTGATAGGCCATGCACTCTCTTCCAGTCCTATCCACGTAAGAATTTTATCTACTTGTTCACTGTTTTTTAAACCAGGCTTATAGTTTGAAACCCTTTTTCCACTCAATGTCTGACTCATGCTGTGACAAACGCACGCCATAATTTCGGTATCTCAAAACTTCCCATTTTAAGTAATGGTTCTCTCTCACAAGCTAAGAAGCTAATTTAAGATGTTTTATGGAGTACTGTGAAGAGTCATTCTTTTTTTCTATACACCCCTGACTATCCAACGTGCTCCCCCTTCTTTAGGTGCACCAGTGTGAGCAGTCTTTAAAAGTCAACTGGATCCCTGGGTGCAAGAGGTCTCATACCATCTATACAAGTTTGGTACAGTCTGTATTTGCATTTGTAGTTAGGTTAAGTGAATGTTTCTTCTTCTATGATTGAATTTGCTCAGCTTGGGGATTATCTCAGTGAGGATTCTGCTGTGCATATCTGCTCTCTGCTGATTTCTCAAATGCATTGTACCTTATTTACAGTCTTCTGCTGCTACCATGCAAACTTTCTGTATAATTGAGTTTGTTTCATGTTTTAGCTCATTGCTTAAGTTATGAGCAAGCTGCTGTGCACTGGAGCTCTAGAAACTACAGCTGATGATGGTTTTTCAAATTTCAGGCAACATTTTTCCTATTATCTTATAAGAAACATTCCAACTCATTAGCCAGTTCATGTGCTTTGAAGATATTTTAGAGCACTCATTTTTCAATTCTGACTTTGTAAAGAACAAAGTCAAGTACGTGTCACCACCATTCAAGTCTTCAAGCCAGTTACCTTCAGCCACTCAATAAATTAAATCAACTGTCTGGCAAGACTTGTTTTCCATAAAATCACATTGAGTCAAGTTAATTGTTGTCTTCCTCTAATTCTTTATCAATTAAACCCCTATGATAGATCTGATAGACCCTACGTAATAGCAGCCAACGAAGGTTCAATGGATAAGCTGTTTCTCCAGCTACAACCAAAAAGCATTGACTCAGGAAGGAGGAAGAAGGAGGGCAAGAAGCACAGAAAGGACAGCAAGCTGGGGGTAAGGCCAAAAAGGCCTTAACCTTTGAGATTAGCTATATCTTCTTGCCTGCAGAGCAAAAACCTTCACTAAATGTTTGGGCAGAATAAAGAGCAGCAGTGGCAAATGTGTTGCCATGGCAGATGTAACATGGCTCATTTTCTGTGGGCTGAATCTCCTACAATTGATTATTTGATTTCCCACTATTTTGCCTGAGATTGCTATCAAATTAATCCACCATCTGTCATTCTGTTTGCTCCTGCTGAAGTGTGGACAATGTTGCAGCTCTTTCAGTCATCAGGTATTTTCTCTGGCCTCTCCTAAAATTTATTTTATGTAGAAAATCAACTGTCTAGAATTTTCCTCAGAAAATTTATTTCATGACTTGTGAAAAAGTTATCTGGTCCTGTTGACTCAAGTGTTTATCCCCTATATATAGCTTGGTGTGCTTCTTTGGTTACTGCTGGCCTGGGAATCATTTCATCATTGTCATGAAAATACTTCATCTAGTACCTAGTCTTGCCTTTTTCCAGATATAAACCAGTAGATGATTATAGAAAGGCTGTTACTAATGAGGTAGAAAGAGCTGTTCAGTAAATAGGTGCCCATCTTGCTTTATTGTTATTTTTTTTTCTTAAAACACCTAAAAGGAAGTTGCTTTGTTCTTTGCCCTGCCTGCCATGGATTTTTATCTAACATCATTAACTTCTCTTATTACACCTTCCTGTACTGTAAGCTAGACATCACATTCATTTTACCTGTTCCTCCTTGTTTCTTTATTATATATCTACCTTCCAGCTGGTCTTCATTTATCCAATAGGAACTTTTACTCAAAAAAGTTCTCTTCTTTGATGGTAGCTTTTTGACCATCTAAAACTTTTCTTAAAGAACTACAATATTTGTTCTTATTCCTTCTCTTTTGTTTGATCTGTTCTTTCAGATGAAGTTGCCTAAAACTTTCCTCATATACAAGAAAAGAACTGTCTCTTTTTTATCAGTACTGACGCTAATCCATGAGTCTTACCTTACAGGATTCAAAAAGAACTGGAACAGGTAAAACTTTTAGACCTTGTAATACTTCTAAGTGGGAATGTAAATAATGAAACTTTTGGGAGAAGAAAAACAACTTTGTTCAATGATCTTTTAATGCCAAATTAAAATTTATGAACATTTACAGAAAGCTTAAAAAAACCCCACAGAAACATCAGTTAGCAGTCTGAAAGGATGAACAGATAAGGATAGGATCCAGCAGCATGCCAGGTAGCATCCAGGTCAAAGATGCAGATTTCAGAATAGTAACCTGACAAAGACAACAGTCTTATTGTCTACATATATACTCTTCTCATTGGTTTACCATGTTCAATCTATTCGTATGTGTCAAATGTGGGAAAAAAGAGCTAAAAAAAGAAAAGCAAACCAACTCGTAGGTGGTATAACCAGCTTTGAAGCTACTGTCCGGTCTTTTTTTTTATTATTATTATTTGTGCTCTGGACTGTAGTTTCAAGTCCCTAAGATGAGCAATGGTGCCTGTGACACATTGTGTAATTCTTCCCCCTACGTTATACCTGCTTTGTTCCTCTTAACCAGGTTAAAAGCAATGTTTTTAACATTCCAGACATGCAAGTCCTCCCACTAGATTTCTGTAATGCCAATTATATTAAATGTCTTCTTGTAAATGAGAAATTTCCAGTTCCTTTTGCTTCTTACTGCAAGTTCTAGCAATTGGAATGCTATTTATTTTCACTTTTTCTGTCATTGTAGGTCAATTTGTTCATGATTTGCTGAGTTAATGTCTGTGTTACATTTTTCTCCTTTGCATACTCCCATATATTTTTAAAGTACTACCTTCCTAACTGCTCCTCTTGCCTCCATTTCCAATAATTATTGTTGCAACACGGGAGACGCTGGTGATCCAGTCTTTCAAAAAACTCCTCTATTTAAGGCTCTTCAAAAAGAAAAATCATTTCACTCTAGTAATATAAGTAAAGATGCGTCTCCATTATTTTTATCCTGTTCCCATCTCGCTCTTTGGGACAGAAAAAATGGAGACAATTTTTTTTGTCTCACCTGTCTAGTTTTGTTTGATATTATATTGGTCCCAGGGTGTATCATCATTAGCAGCAGTTTTCTGGATGTCTTCATAATTCTATCCAATTCCTGCAGTTCAATTAGAAAAGTCAGGATTTCTGCTTTTCTCCTCCAAAGAGACAGCATGCACTATCCTATTGTTCTTGTGCCACCACGACGA
Organism: Theristicus caerulescens; assembly: GCA_020745775.1. Taxonomy (NCBI): domain Eukaryota; kingdom Metazoa; phylum Chordata; class Aves; order Pelecaniformes; family Threskiornithidae; genus Theristicus; species Theristicus caerulescens. Next base: position 16,409,626 of record CM036583.1, on the reverse strand, counting down.
ATGGTGTATAATCTCAGTATTGATAACGGTTGTCTCTAATCTTGATATGGCTGACGAACATCTCTTGGTTGATGCTTACTTCATACCACAAGGATGCCTATCAGATTATGTCCTGTTTAGCTGAGTTTTGCTTCTTCACAGACATGTTTCTTGGCAGTGGACTTGCCAGCAACTTTGTAACCATCTCATGTCTCCAGCTGTGTTGAAAAATGTTTCTATTTCTCATCTTTGACTAGTTAGTAGTCTCCAGTCTGGACTCTACATGAGTATGAGTACTGGGGTATGTAGGAGAATCATAGAATTGTTCAGGTTGGAAAAGACCTTCAAGATCATCAAGTCCAACCATTAACCTAGCACTGCCAAGTCCACCACTAAACCATGTTGCTAAGCACCACATCTCCCCATCTTTTAAATACCTCCAGGGATCGAAACTCAACCACTTCCCTGGGCAGCCTGGTCCCGTACCTGACTACCCTTTCAGTGAAGAAATTTTTCCTAATATCCAATCTAAACCTCCCCTGGTGCAACTGGAGGCCATTTCCTCTCATCCTATGGCTTGTTACTTAGGAGAAGAGACCAACCCCCACCTCGCTACAACCTCCTTTCAAGTAGTTGTAGAGAGTGATAAGGTCTCCCCTCAGCCTCCTCTTCTCCAGCCTAAACAACCCCAGCGCCCTCAGCCGCTCCTCATAAGACTTGTGCTCCAGACCCTTCACCAGCTTCACTGCCCTTCTCTGGACATGCTCCAGCACCTCAACATCCTTCTTGGAGTGAGGGGCCCAAAACTGAACACAGCATTCGAGGTGCAGCCTCACCAGTGCCGAATACAGGGGCACTATCACTTCCCCAGTCCTGCTGGCCACACTATTTCTGATACAAGCCAGGATGCTACTGGCCTTATTGGCCACCTGGGCACACTATTGGCTCATGTTCAGGCAGCTGTCAACCAACACCCCCTGGTCCTTTTCCACCAGGCAGCTCTCCAGCCACTCTTCCCCAAGCCTGCAGTGTTGCATGGGGTTGTTGTGACCCAAGTGCAGGACCCAGCACTTGGCCTTGTTGAACCTCATATAATTGGCCTCAGCCCATCGATCCAGCCTGTCCAGGTCCCTCTGCAGGGCCTTCCTACCCTCCAGCAGATCGACACTCCCACCCAACTTGGTGTCATCTGCAAACTTACTGAGGGTGCACTCGATCCCCTCATCCAGATCATCGATAAAGATATTGAACAGGACCGGCCCCAACACTGAGCCCTGGGGAACACCACTTGTGACTTGGCCACCAATTGGATTTGACTCCATTCACCACAACTCTTTGGGCCTGGCCATCCAGCCAGTTTGTTACCCAGCAAAGAGTACACTCGTCGAAGCCATGACCAGCCAGTTTCTCCAGGAGAATGCTGTGGGAAATGGTGTCAAAGGCCTTACTAAAGTCCAGGTAGACAACACCCACAGCCTTTCCCTCATCCACTAAGCGGGTCACTTTGTCATAGAAGGAGATCAGGTTAGTCAAGCAGGACCTACCTTTCATAAACCCTTGCTGACTGGGCCTGATCTGGCCAGAATAGTGGTTTTTATCCAGTCTTGTAGAAAGTCCTGAATATCACCAAGAACTTGAAGTGACTTCATTTTGACATTTCAATTAGTTGCTTATTGAAAGCGCCATTTGATCTGGACCAACATTGGTATCTGCCTAGCTTTGGAGACTGAAGGAGACTTTAAAACTGATAAAAGTCTCAGTAGAAGTTTCCTCAGTGGTATGTCTGAGGACAAGAAGGTCACAATTTTTTCCTACAGCTTGAGAAACATAAGGTGCCAGTGGGGTTCCCCACACAAAACTGCAGAGCACATCTTTGTTATTTATGCATAAGCAAACACAGGGATGCTTGCAGAGCTAAAAATCAGACTGTATGAGGCTGTAGTGGTATTTTGTTCTTATTATTTTGTTCTTGCCACTGGATAAACCAGTGCAATCATAGGGATGAGAAATGTTCAAAGTTCCTCTATTTGGACAACGACTGCTAAATACCCTTCGGAGAAAATACTTCTGTCAGAGGAAGGGACTTCAGTAACTGCTTTTAAGATATACACAGGGCAGTCTTAATTTTAGTTAATATGATGCCACCTTCATTGAATTCTGAGCTGCACCTGGGTGTATGAGAAAAGCTTAGACCCATGATTATTTTGGAAGCAAATAGTGATATTGCAGCACTACCTGTGAGGAGTGGTCTTGAGCAGCATAGAAGAGAACGGGGAAGAATTGTGCATAAATGAGTATAAAACAGCAAACGCCAAAATTACTCTGCAGAAATGAAGTTACACTTAAACTGTGCAAGACTGTGCTATGTATTTTGAGTGACAGCCTGTGTCCCCTTTCACACAGGGAAAGGGAGCATGTACACAAGGTGCTGTAACTCCTCTAAACTCTGAGCATCTTCCTCCTGAGCCATGCTGCTGTTCTGCCAGCCTCAAAGTTCTCAAAGTTTTTTTGGAAAGAAAAATGAAAAGGAAAGAAAAAAAAAGGCACAGGAACTCTCTAGGAGCTTGAAGCTTATTCATGCATGCTGGTGTGAAGATTTCCTCAGGTGCTTGCTTACGCACGGAGCAAGAGGCAGCCTCTGTCCAGCCTGGGGTCCCTCAAGGACTGCAAAGCTGAACTGAGTCACATCCCTGTGCCCCAGTGCATAAAGGCAACAGTAGATCTGTTCCCTTGTTGCCTGCAAACCTTATGCCTCATGTACTCCTTGGGCAAACTAACCATAAAAGCAACTATATCGGGGAGCAAAACAATGAAAATGGGTCCCAGTGAGTTTCTGTCTCTTCTTACCAGGACACTGTGAACAGCAAGCTGGAGGCAGCTTGCCTTGGCTTTGTGATGTGGCCAAGGGACAGGATATTGATATGAATGAGAGAAAGGGAAGATTAAGAGAAGTTGCTAAGCAACCAGGGAAAATTATTCTTGGAAATGACATTTGGACTGAAAAGGGCCAATGTCTGATCTAAGCCTTCCTGCTGCAGAGGGGTTAACCTAATAAGAGTGCTATGCAGTTATCTGCAGTGGGCTCTTCACCATCTTAAATGGAAGTTACTTAATAGCAAGAGAACTAATTTGAAGATGGAAAAGCTGTAACTCACAGAAGTGAAATGGGCTAAGATAAAACTAAGGGGAAAAGGCAGAATAATAACTGCTAGCAGCAAGAGAGGTAAAGGCCTGTCACTGCTGCAGCTGGAGCACAGACAGCAGTGTTAGAATGAGCACATAACTGTTCAGCACATCAAGTTGCATGCAATATGTTTACAAGTGGCGTGTTTGGTATTTTTTGTTTAAGAATATGATATGACAGTACAGTAATATGTTCGGAAAGATAATACCATGCAAAAAGGAACAGAATTATAATGGATTGCAATAGTCACTTGTGCACTGGCCTCCTGAATTTATGTTCAGTATGAAGAATGTATATAGCTCGTTCCTAACGGTGAAGAAGAGTGGGACTAGTCCCCTGACAGCACCGCATAGATAACCTGACAGCACACTCATATATATGTGTGTGTATGTATGCCTCACACAGGAATGTATTATTCAGTGTTGCACTGGCAAGGCCAACATCTTTAAAGGAAGCCAGGGATCAGATGAGATCTGCAGCAGTGACAAGGCACCTAATGTACCTCTAATTCCAATTCAATGGGAAATTGAGTATTTGATATCTCAGGGATTTGGCCGCAGTTCCTACCAAATGGTCTAGACTCTTATTTCCAATTCTAGACAGAGTCAAGAGTACAGGAATGAAGCTTTTATTTCTAAGAGCTCTAATGATCAAAATGTCTTATGGACAATAGTCTGAGCTAGCGATGTCTTTTATACTACTGTAAATTGCCTTATGGCACTGTGAGGACAGAATTAGTTTATTCTGGTGAAAGAGAGAAGTGTGAGAGAACTGAGATGAGTTCTGGCTTTCACCTGGGCAGAAAGAAGCTGTGGGCAGCCCCAGGGAGCAAAGAACAGGCTCACACTGAGATCATGGAAGATCCTCTTTCTATAGTCCTAATTCTTACATTTCTGATTTAACCATGTTGTCTTGCACTAGCCATTTAATCTAGGTCCATGTTTTGGGCTAAGTAATGTTAAGTTTTGTACTAACTGGAACCAAGAATCTAATTTTGCACCTTTCTCTAGTATGGACATTTGCACTGGTATGAAAGGACTGTACCAATACAGATGCTTCTTGTAAACTCACTGAAGTAAAAGATAGTGGCCTTTTTGTTATGAAACCAGCACATCAGCATCAGCAAGGAAAAACACACCTTTAAAAACAAAGAACATTTTTGTGGTTTAACTTTGAAGCTGATCTCATGAAATGTTAAGGTCTATATGGACTATCATCATCTTATCCCCTTTTGCTATCCCTGTAGAGATAGACAAGGGGAGTTGGCATCTCTGATTCTTGAATTTCTTGCTCACCTGTCTTCTACCTCAGGATATGTTATATGCTTACATCTCTGCTGCACCAAGAAAAATAATGCCAAGCATTGTGTGTTTGTTGTCAACATTTTAAAACATGTCAAAATCTTCAAATATTATGCACTGGCTATGCATCTGAAAAAAAAAAAAATGTTTGAAATGATAAACCAACTTTTGATTGAAATAGCCTGTTTTTGCATCTGCTTTTGCCCGTTTTCCTCAAATAGTTCTACCAAAGATGATTTCCCTCAAAAATGAAAAGCCAGTTGGGAGCATAAAAAGTAGGCAAGCTTGTTTTCCAGGTTATAAATAAAAATGAAGTGTGGAAGTGAAATTTATTGGTTCTAAAATCTTGAAGGACATAGTCACCAGGAACAATCTGTTCAGTTCATTGTATTTCTTAATAAATCAGTTTTTAATGTAGAATATGATTTGATAAGCTCATTTTTTTCTTTTGTGTCCAGCAAATTCAATGCAATTTAACAATAAAACTACTCTTAAATTCTGCTGCATGCAATTTAACTGACTTCCAATTTCCATCTAAATGTTGCTTTGACATATCACAAATAAAAAGTTTCTTAGAGACAGGGCACACGTTGTTTACATTTATGTAAGCATCTATTGAATTGTAAATGGTTATGTAGCTTAACATAGTTATTCAGTCTTATTCAATCTCATGAAGACATTGTATGCATCCTTGTGTTATCAAGAATTATGAAATTTAGTGAAAGAACTAGAATAGTTGAAAGAACTATAGCAGTTGAAAATTCACATATAATTATAGCTTCACAACATGAACCAACTTTTCTTTAGGAAAATAAAAAAAAGAACAAGATTAAAATGCATGACAACATGAATGAAGACCTCTTCTGTGGTGTTGGTAAGGTATTTTACATCAATTCATCCTGAAAATACTGTGTAGATCAGGCTTTTAAGTCAGTCTGGTGTAGTTTGAGCATTATGAAATGTTAGATACACTAAAGCCAGCATGGTGGGGTGAGTCTTTGCCTTTGCTAAGTAGCAGTGAAATGTACCTAACACTGCTAAGGAGCCAGAAAGCAGGAGAAACAAGCGTTGGAAGTTGTGGGAATAAAGGTGCTAATGGAGCTTGAGTGCATGTCCGTTTTCACCAGCACATCCCACATCAGAGAGCTGCCTCTCCCAGCCCATGGCACAGCAAGCACCGGGCTGCTGCAGCCTGATGTGGGCTGTGTTGGGCTAATGACTCTTCTAGAAACCTTTGCAGGTCCAAGTCTACAATGATACAAAATTGCTAGAAACAAGCAGTAACAAAATTGAAGAAGCTTTAACCTTCATCTCTGATTAAACCAGTTCTGAGAAAGTGTGGATATAAAAGTAGCTCTAACCTTGCGCATGGCCAGTGTCTGTGCAGCCCCAGACAGCGACGCATGGGACAAGCTGGCAGCAATATTGCCTTTGCCTTCCCCTGAGTTTTAACACCAGAGGGGCTGACTTGAGCCAGGGAGCAGCACTGGGATTGCTTTAATACATAGAGCTAGTAATTTTTACCAACAGAGAGTGTGGTCTGACCACTCCTGTTCTAGCTGGGGAGTTAGATATAAGTGGCTTAACTCTGGGGTCATGGGGTGTCTGGCATTAAAGCGGTCTCTCACTCCAGGAAAATCTCCTGCTTCCAGAAGGGCAGCTTTCTGGCTTTTTCTGACATTAAAGCACGGCTCCCACTGTAATGGGATTGACCTGATTTTGATTAGCTGCCTATAGTAATATCTGCAGTCATGAAAACAGAGAAAAATGTAATGGAGGAAAGGAAAAGATAGAAAACTTATCAGAGTTTCTACCATATATTTTTTCCTATCTATATCCATTTAAAGCATCACATCTTTCCAGCAAGGTTAGCAGGTGAAAGCAGGAGTCTGGCACTCACTTTGTTTGCTAACACTAAACACTGTGCTGTGCAGGGGTGCAGTTCAGTGCTGTGCGGTGACCCCGTTTGTTTGTCCCTGCCAGGGAGCTCGAGCAACTGGAAGGTCACGGGCCACGTGTTGATGTGATGGTGAATGCCCCCACTCAGCTTCTCCATGGCCATAGCAGGAGATAATCACAGGCATAAGGTCACTAGTTGAGTCTCTCCATCAAGAAAATGTTGTAGCATTAAAGCATTACAAATTATGCACTTCAGACTTAACTCTTTTTTAATGACAAAAATCCCCAGGAAATCTGCTTAGATTTAAGACAAGCAGAAACATCTAGTGAACAAACAGTATTTTAAAGTGTTACAGGAAAACTTTTAAAATATTTTTGCACGCATCTGCCATCTTGCTTTTCATGCTGTTATGGTATCTAAATATTCACGAAAAATGTTGACAGCAAAGTTAGGCTTCACACACAATAGAGTCATAGCTTGAAATACCACAGCTGGTTTCACAGGAGGCTGAAGCCTGCCAGCTGTGCTGGTCGGGAGATCTCAGCCATAAGCAGGCTCTCCAACAACCCAGTTTGGTTTTCAGCTGCGATATCTGCTTGCCTTCAAAGCTCTGCTGTGGTGTTTGTGTCCCAGTGTCACGCACGCCCTGTGAGTCCACAAGGTCGGTGGCCCCACCAAGGTGGAGCCCCCTGAGGAAGATGAAGGATGGTGGCTGCTGGCCACGCAGCCTCGTGCCCAGAAGAGAGGACACGCTCAAGGAGGTTGTTTCCTTTCAGAGGGCACTGAAGGATGCCCAGGTGTGGGCAGGAAGAAGCTGAGAGCCCCTGCAGACTCACTTGAGGGATGCACCAAACCAGGGTAAAGGCTGGGACTTTGGACAATACTTGGGTGTTAGATGGTAACGTGCTGCTATTTCTTGAAATTTTCCTTGCATTAGGCAGTTGCTAACCTGGTGCCGACTGCAAGTCCAATGGTTGCCTTAGAAGGTACTCTCAGAAGCCCTAATATTTTCTTAAAAATCAGGATCAACAAAAAACCTGAAAATTAACATCACTATCAAGTTTTGTTTATGTGTGAGTAACAGGAATTTAAGCTTTTTAAGCTGTCATTGCACTTGCATTAGTAGAAGGTTGTGTGTGGCTATTTTATTTCATCTGACAGCACTTAAAAGTTCACAAATCGAAAAACATAATGAAATAAAATGTGGTTTAGCTTGCTGAAAAGCAATGGTGTCCTTCCTCCATTCTTTCTCCAGATTTCCAATGCAACAGGAACACAACAGCCACAATATTGTGGCCTTTTGGAATAAAGATGCTAAATGGATTTGAATCTGGCAATACCAGTAATATTTGCTTCATCTTATTTATGTTTTTATGCTGGCATACAATAAATATCACATCTAGGTATACACAACCACCTGCTGCCTATTTGCTTATGTGTTGGTAATGTCACAGCCATTGGCAGCCAATGGTTTTGGCTGCTTTTTCCCCCTCTGAGCAGCATAAACACTTAGAAAAGCTGGCTGCTGCTGCTCTCCACCAGCACGTGAGTTTCTGCACCGTCACTTGAGATGGCCCATGGGGCTGCCACCACTCTGCAGAGACCCCCCTTCTCCTTACAGAGCCTCCAGGGCACAGATGCCAGAGATCTCACCTCCCTGCTTCCCAATGCTTGCCTCCATCACGTGGAAAGTTTAACCATTAAATGCAAATGAGAGTTTAACCATTTTAAATTACCAAACAGGGTAATCTTATTTAAGATTAAAATTTTTAAATTACCAACCCAGGGGGTGCCTCTCACCTGGGATTGCTTTTCCCACCTGCGAGGCATCATGCCCGTGACCCCCAAGAGGGCAGCGGTGCCCACGAGCCTGCAGTCACAGCCCGGACGGCTTTTCCCCCATCGCCACTCCTAGTTCAGTAATCTTTTGTTTTGCTTTTTTTGTGCATGTTCATAGTAGTAAAGTGTAACCCGAGAGTCACCTGGGCAGTAATTATGCTCCTCATGAAGCGTAATAACACTCTGTATTTCCCAGGGGGATGAGGCAAATCTTACACTTTTCAGTTCCAACCCTAGAGTGAAAAGAACATTTTTCCTGTATTGTGAAAACACAATGCCCCCACACTGCGAGACAAACAGTGCTGTGCCACTATTGGATATAATTATTTTAGTGATGCTCTTTGCCTCTGCTTTCAAGTGGATTGCAGGACAGTTTTTTGAGGCAGGAATCAGTGCTTGTGTTGTTAGAGCTGGGGGTGAAGGCTGTAGAGAGGAAACAGGGACAATGCAGAGAGGAACACATTCAGATGAGCTTTGCAGAGAACAAAGTGGCTGACCTCCTTTTAGTTTCTGTGAAAGAAGCATGAAAAGAAGTTTCTTGCTTCATTTTATGGGTAGGGGTGTACGTGTCTGTATGTATGTACATATGTGCTTTTATATATATATAAAAAAGTCTTGAATCATTCTCAAAACCTCCTCTCAGCGAAGAAGGATGTATAAAAATCAAGCAGCTGGAAATTAAGAGAAAGGAAAGTCATCCAGGCTGTTTAAAATCCTAAGTCTCATTTATGGTCTCTTTTAAAACAGGCCGATTGAATGTGTGAGGGTTCCTCGTAATAAATAGATGTATTTTATTGTGCTGTCAGATTATCTCATGGGAAGGATACCAGAATCTTAAAAGCAATCATAATCTGGTTATCAGTTACAAACTCTATTGATTTATTTTTTAAATGAGAATGTAACTGGGAAGGTACAATATTTGCTTTTAAGACATGACAATTGTACTGACTTGTGTGGGTTGAGAATAAAAGAGGCAGCTGATGGAAAGTCTGCAGATCTGACTGAAGAATCAAACAGAAAATTATTCCTGCATGAGCTGAAGCATAGACAAATAGCCCAGTTTGCTGTGTTTATGATGGCTGTTAGTGATCTGGGACCAGAGAGGAAAAAGGGATTAATAATATTTTATTGCTGTTTAGGGAAATTTCAAATGGAACCATTGTGATTCTTTACTGGTTAAATCTTCATCGGGGAATGAGAAATGACTCTTCTAGATGGTGAGTGAAGAAGCAGGAACTTCTTGCAGATAAGTTTTGCATGTTGATTGGGAATTGGTACCTCTAGAGCTAATATGTGTGTTTATGATGCAGAGTACAGGCACAGAAGACTACTTCATTAGGCATTTTTTCAAGTCACATAGGCCAGACAAAAATGTTCAGGAAAGAACGTGTATGTTACTGAGAGAAATTTGCAAATCTGCAACACAGTTCAATAGGAGCCAAAGAAAAAGGAAAAAAAATATTAACAAACCCCCAGATATGTACTTTGCTGCTGGAAGAGGTGTACCAGGGCTGGAAACTCATCTCAGAAATGTCAAGCATAGACATTTCACAGATGCTTTTCAATTTCTATGGCAATAAGAAAGGGAGGAGAAGCAGAAAGTATAGAATTCAGGACATGAGTACAATGATGTGCTGCCTCGAAGGGTCCAGCAGCGCAGCCTGTTCACTGTTTCTTTCCTGAGGTGTAGTGAGTCACTCCAGGAGGGACAGCATTTGTCTGCCATAATCCCATCTGATCTTTTGGTCCAACAAAGAGAGGTGACATGGGACTGTGCTCTTCCCTTGGCCTGTCCCCTCATGACAAACTGTAGCTTAGCAGATTTTGGGGAGAGAAGGGTGTCTGGTGGACCTTAGGTTTGTTTCAGGAGTTTTGAGGGAGAGGGAAGGATATGGAGAACATGCACTTTTGGAATGGGCATCCACCAATCTGCAGTTGCTGGCCGACGCTCGGGTCCCCAGGTGCTGCTGTCCAGCCCTGCACACCACAATTTCCATACAGGCCCCATGGCTGTCTCTGGGTTTCTTTAAACTCATCTTCCTCTCAGGCTTCTCAGATGATGGATTTAGTCATTACTATTTTGTATATACTTACTCCTAGAACTGGGGTGGTATTGCAGAATATTGATGGAAAAGACTGCCTCCAACTCATCTAAGGGAACCGCAACATGTGGACCCACTGACAGCCTGTTTCACCTCTGAATTTAATTAGTTTTACTAGGACTGATGCAAGGCAGTGTCAAAATCAGTCTTTTATTATCCCACAGTCTGTCTGCGTTTCTATGCAGCACTAAACAGACACTGAAAAACCACAAGCAGCCTCACTAGGATGCTGAAGAAATCAGTATTTATGAATAAGTTAAAGGGTAAAAGATTAAGACAAAAACTTCTGTCTAACAATCGCAGGCTGTTTCTTTTAAATAAAATAACAAACCAAAATAAAGTCATGCCATTTAAAATGAGCTTGCCAGAAGCAAACAAGTGCACAAGGCATAATTGCTAATAAAAAGGATAGACTGCTGATGAATAATAAAACTTTTGGCACCTCTAGCTCATACTTTAAATATTCCTATAAGGAAGGGGTATCAAAGCAAAAAAAAAAAGAGAAATTGGGTGCCTTGAACTGTTTTCTTTACTCTTTCAAGTATAAAAAGCCACAATCCAGGGAAAGCATAAACCTCAAACTTCGTATTAAAAGTGTATACAAATTTGTAAAAATACATACACAAATAATAAGCAGGTGAGCATTAAAACAACTGAAATGGGTTTGTATTTTCCACAGGTCTGGTTCTCCTTTTGCAGTGGTTTTATACCAGAAAAACCTTATTTACACCTGTGTATTTACATATTACAAGAGCAACGTTGAGGTTTTTCACTTTTCTAGAAGGACCTAAAGACCCTTTGGCTGCCCAGATGAGGACCCAGACAGCCTTTTCGTGTCTTTTATAGAGGATCAGCTTCTCCATTTTAGTACCTTGTGCCACTTTGCAGGGGGAAGCAGCATGCCTCTCTGCAGAGAGCAGAAAACAGGTGCATGCCATAAAATTGAATCAGAATTTGCATCCCAAATTAAAGAAAAGGATATTTGAGCTTGTTTATAGCACCAGGCAGGCAATTAGTCCCACAGATTTGGTGATACTATTCACATGATTAAAGTTCTTTTGTAACTTATACAAGAAAATAGACACATTTAAGTATTTTGTAGTGATAGGGCCAGCTAGAATTTCTTGAACGTCTAAGTGATTGCTGTTTGACATAAAAATCTGTGTTTGATTATGTTGGGTTAAAAAAGGGGAATGGGAGAACAACCCTGATTTTGGTACTGCATTAGATCTCAAAGATAAGTTGTATTTTCTTTTTAAGTATTCAAAATTGCAGTGAAACCTGGTCTATGGAAGCAGTGTCAACAGCAGTGTATACCTGCAGTCAAGTAAAAAATCCTAAAGTTTTTTTTATCCAATATTTAGCATAAATCCAGGCTTGTATTACTGCAAGTATTTACCACTTCAGGACAAAATGTTGTAAAAAAAAAAAATCAACATCCAGTTTTATGCTCTTTTAAAATTATGGAACAGCTGCCAGCTGATGAGAATTTTGGTAGATTATCATAAAAAGTTTTAAGTGACAGGTCTCCTAGAGAAGTTCTACAGAAAGATAACTTTAAAAATCAGGACAAAAATATGAGGTAAAGGGGGATAGCCTAACAAGTAGGAAATGCTCTGCAATAAGATTCTACTGCTACTTTTCCAAAAGGATAAGGCCCAAAGAAAATTAAAAAAAAAAAAGAGGAGGAAACCATTCAGCACAAACCTATGCAAGTGAAAAAAATGCCAACCAGTCTAGAAGCTTTTGCAAGTACAAGGCAAGGCGGCTACTGCCTAATGTGCTGAAATTAGGCAGGTTGGCTTCAGAGTATAACAGCTTAGGTGGCACTCCAAGAAGTGAAAAGTTGAAAGCTTAACGGATGATGGTAAACAAATTCCTGCCTGGGAAAGGCAGGAATATTGGTTAGCCAGGCTGGGATAAACCCTGACCGGTGCTGCCAGGAGTAGTGATACAAACCTGACCCCAGCCACCCGGCTCTCCGGAGACCTTCATGCACCCACATCGTTGCTGCAATTTCAGAGCTGTTCCTTAAATATGAGGGATGGTCTAGTGGTCTTTACTAAGTCTTTCCCCTCCGCTTACTGATATTTCCAGGCTGTAGATGCTGGCATTGCACCCAAGCCACGTGGGTGGGAGGCACTGACTTGGGGGTGTTTTCATCTTGCAGAGCACCGAAAGAAAATCCTCTTCATGGGGCAGAAGTTCCTCCTGATGCTGACATGGCAGGGAAGGGCCAGGGAGAAGCAATGCTCTCTGCTCACTCTGCCTCTGCATCAGGCCTGGCATGGGCAGCATGTGCTCAGGGATGGGAAACATGGGTGGTGACCCTTGGGGAGATCCCAGCATTTCCACGCTCCACCCTCACCTCTTGGTCAGCAAGTCTTCCTTGATTTCAGTGTTACAGGATCCGGCACTTCCTACACAAACCACTGCGTATTCAGCAGTGGAATGAACACTGGTATTTCAGAGGTTTTACGGATTTCCAGTAAGAGTAAACTAGAGGTGGGGATGAAATGTTGACACGAGGGAGTACGTACTTGCTTGCTTTTTGTAACCCACAGGTGCACCTGAAAAGTACCTAAAAAGCATTGGCTCAGGGAGACTGATGCATAAACAGCAGCTTTCACTCACAAAACCTCAGCTTCCAAAGCAAATTTCACCTTAACTAAAACTGTGATTTTTTTCGGGAAAATAGTGCTGTCATGATTGCATTTGGCAAGCCTCACTAGCTTTACAGTTGTTATTTAGAAACACAGTGTTTGCCAATATGATACAATCGTAGGTGCTAGTCTCTACTTCAAAGAGGAAACTACTTTGAAAGGGCAAATGAAGTTTGGCAAATTTTGGCAACTACTTTAACAGTGAATTATTACTGAAAATATTTTTTTGCTATGCAATTACTCTGTTTTCCATGAGAGCTCCTGCTGAGCCAGCTCAGGGACAGCAGACACAGTGGTACCATTTTCATAAGCTCAGGCAAAACCTTGGTAAAGTATTAACACAAATCTACAGTTGTCACCTAAGCACTGACTGATCTAAAATAGATTATTTTTTGCATACTGAGCATTTGGCAGGCTGAACTGAGATGCTTAGATTATTTGATTTCCATTTCTATGATAATCCCATGTTTGTTCAGTCTGGCCTCCTGTTTGATGCCAGGGATAGGTATTTGGGCTCCAGAGTCTTCCTTCAGCCCCCTCCATATACTGTGTGTACAACAGTTGGCATTGCAGTTTGGTTTGTTGCTTGGAGACAGCTGCAGGGACGCATGGTGGCATAAATCACACCTGACTCTGTTGCTAAGGAAATAAGACTGTCTCCTGCTTTTCCTTCAGGCCTTGTAATAAGAGAGGCAAACAAAATTCGTACTCAGGATATTTAAAATATTGCTTTAATTTAACAAAAGTGAAAAGGAAACTACATAATGCACATCTGTAACAGCTTTCCTGGGGAACAAATACTACATTTTGTTTCTTCTGGAGGTGATTACTGGAAGCACAGGATTCAAACACATTGTGTGACGGAGGAGAATAATTAGACACAATCTGGATTTGGGGCATAAAAGCTCAATAAACTTTTTGGAAGGTTTTTAAACTTGCAAAGTGGTGCCTGCTGCTCACCCTAATGTTCATGGAGTTTAAAATTAAAAAAAAAAAGAAATTTTTGCTACCAAAAGCTTGACTGTAAAAGTGAAAATTGGACTTGAGAAGCTAGTTTTTCCTTCAGGAAGACGATAAAAGAAATGAACTTGTCAAGCTAATGAGGAATCACAGAATCCATACATACTTCAGTAGTCCTTGACAAAATGCTTGTTAAAGAATCAGCTAAGAAAATATATCTGGGGAACAACAGAGAATCTGTGAACACATTTCTCAGTCTCTCCCAGCTTTCCCTTAGGCTTCTTTCCTGAGAGGAAACTGGGAAGTGGCGCGAGTGTGAAGGCTGGTCAGATGGACCTATTGCTGCTGCTGGTCCCTCAGAGCAGCAGGAAGGAGTCGGGCATCCTCTGCTCTGAATTATTCTCTCCCCTTGGTGAAAGCGGCGTGAAAACAGCTCCCTTTTTGTAAACACGACTTCATAATGTGCAGTGTATGTTATTTTGCCCCTTTTCAAATAAGACAAACTTTCTCATCTTTTATCCTTTGCAAAACCCATGTAAGTCCATAATCAGCACAGCATACCAAATCTATGTGTTACATCGGGTTGGAAACAAAGTTCATCACTACAGGGAAACACATCCTTGGAAATTTTACTCTTGAGAGGTATTAAGAGGTTTAGAGATACCTAAACATTTAGAGCCTGTTACCAGTACTGGCACTGATTTGCGGGTCTCATAATTATTTCTTTTTGTCTCATTTATTTATGTTGATTTATACAACCAACAAAGGAAGAACCTATCCCTGTCCCTAAGCATTCCTCATAACTTTTGAGATGTGTCTTAAACTTCCCAAGCTTTGTCAAAGCACAAGCAACAACATTTATTCTCTCTTATGAATCTTTTAAAAGCCCCAGCTTAAACGCCTGTCTTTTATCCCCCTGAGAAGTTTTGCCTTCAAAATTCAGGCAATGGAGCTGGGCTTTGTACGCTTGACCAGAATGCCTTTGTTTAAGCAAAACAAAAATGTCAAACAATACGAATCTTTCCCAGTAATTCCTCCCCTCTGATGCAGGGCAAGGTGATGGCACGAATGGCTAGTCCTGGTGATGGCCAGCGGAGGGTTGGGAGGGTGGCGGGTCCTGCAGCTTTCCCCACCACAGGGGACTTTGGAGCTGTGGGAGCCACTAAGGCAAGCTGTAGAAATGCCAAAGCAAAAACCTGCCCAGGATTTCACATGCACATTTAACCACCTGAGTACGAGTATGCTAACTGTTCCTTAAGGTTATTAATTTGTATTGCATTAGTGAGTAGAGGTCCCTATTAGCATGTTGATATGAACAACACCTGAGCTGAAGAATTTACTGCTATAGTAAAGAAAGTGAATTGCAAGGAGAGGGAAAAGTGAGGAAACAGTGAGGGTCAGGGTAGTATGTAGTGCTGCCAGAGCATCTGCCTAACCATTGCAAGCTGTTTTGTAGGTGCTATGCTGTAAGTGGATTACAAGAAGAATTTAAAAGTAATTACTATTCTTTCTCCTTTCTCCTGCACTCTTATCTTTCACAGACACAGGCAGTTTTAGCAGAGATTCATTGCCTTTTCATACTTATATTTTTAAATATTTTCTTTATGTGTGTACATGAAGTGTCAGAAGTTCCTTCTATATCTCGCAAGACTTCCTTTTTTTAAAGGACTGGGTGCACAGTAAAAGGACATTCAGATTATACCAATGTACTTTTGTGAGGATTTTTTTTTTCCAAAGGTATTATTCCTTGGTCAGCAAACCATTTATCCACTGCTGGCACACACAGAGCTTCTGAAATCCTTTGCTCTCATATTTTTCTTAATTATCCTTCTTCATTGTCCTAGAGCTCCTCTCTGTGCAGCAGAAAGAAGGTGGCACTTCAAACCAATCGCAGCTGAACTTCTCTAATTTGGTGAAAGTTGCTCAAACAGCTTCTCCCAATAAAGAGAATTTCTAGAATACTTTATAGTGAGAAGTATTGGAGAAGATAGTTGGGATGGTGACTAACAGATATTCTTCTCCCAAAGTGTTGAAATCCCTCTAGTGCAGGTGATAAACCATGTCCCAGCTGGACTTCCAACTTCAAGTGTGCGTGCATGAAGCACATTTCTCAAAACGGCTTTCTCTTCCAGAGCCAGTAGGGTTTCAAAGTACCTCATTTGCCTTCTGGGATGCCTTTAGTTTGGGGGATTAAGGACATCTGTATCCATACAGGTCAAGAAAATTTTTAACCTGGGATCCCAAGTTTGTTTCCCAGGAAGAAGAACGATGCAGGAGATCAGTTCATATTTCAGACTCACATTTGTAATGGAAAAAGCAGCTCCTGCCTTTCCTCCTCCTTCCACAACACCCTGTCTGTTTAGCCAACAGTGTGACTTGCAAAGCTCTTGCAACATCCCAGGGAAAGCCAAAACAGCGCTCGTGAAGGCTGGCTCCCTCGTGTTCGGTGCCAAGCCTCCCATTGACTTCAAAGGGGCGAGGATTTTACCCACTGTGTCTCCTCAGCCTGTGCATGATTCAAGTTGTTTATCATCCAGACCATTCACAAACCTCCCACTGCCGCCTCCCTCTCAGCAGCAGAAAATTCTTCCAAAAATAAAATTCTAAAAATGGGACCAAGTTTTGCTGGCTTTTTCACTTCATATGGCTAGTGGAATAACGCATCAATGCTCCTGTTTCTCAGATGGCATATGCTTAATATAACAGTGAGGAGACATTATCAGTTCAGCCGCTGCTTAATATGCTGTACCATTTCCACACAGAGATTTTCAACAAAATACTTATGCCCTGAATCAATGTACATTTTCTTCCATTCGTAAATATCTGTTGTCTGATATGCTTACATATGTACACTTGCATAAATCTGCCGATTTACATAGAACTGCATCTTAGCACACTTCAACCCAGAAAGAAGCTTGTTAAAACAAAAGGCTACCTAGAAATCTTCACACTGAACCTAGCACTTAAAATTACACTAATTAAGCCTACATAAATACTTTGCTATGTTCTGCCACCGTGGTCTGCTCAGAAAGGTCTTTTCATTGGTCTGGAGAGTGATGAAACCAAACACCAGGCTTTTTTTCTCTCCAGCTTCTTCCTCTTCTCCAAGTCTTTCTGCACCTCCTCTGTTTCACAGTGCCTTTGCTGGTGCTGGGGACTGCCCTGACAGCAGCTGTGGACACAACCCAGCTGTCCCCTGGCTCTCCAGACCCGGGCTCCATGTTGGCCCTAGCGCCTGAGGAGCTTTCTCTACACCGCAGCCCTCTGATGCCTACATTCCCAGCATCGCTCCTGCCAGCCTCCTCCCAAGGCTAGTTTAGCTTCATCCTCAGGTATGTGGGCTTCACAAAGCTGTAATTACCATGTGGAAAACACTCTGGATCTCCCCTTAGGTGAAAGAAAACAGCATGCACACTGGCTGGATTAAGTTTCTGCTTTGCACAGTAGCAGAAATTGGAAATCTCTTGCTTTGCACACACAAGAAGGGGTATTTCAGTGAAGTCTGTAAGTCTGTGTGCAGATTACTGCAGAATTCTTTTGCTTTTTTTTGTCTTGTCTGTGTGAGCCCCCACCAACATCCACAGGGTCTGGAGCCGACATGAGAAAGAGCAGATGCTGCACATTATAGCATAGTTGTGCTCTAACCTGCTTAGCCCTTGCAAAAACACATATTGAAAGCAGCTGGTTTGCAGAAAGGACATCAAATATTTATTTCTGTAAAGGATTGCTTTTCCCTATTGCCCCAAAAAATTTTAACGAGAAGATTGAGTATCTGAAAAAAAGCAGAAAGCTAAAAGATCAGATGTATATTAAGGCAAAGTCATGGTATGCTGAGTTCAGGCTATGGGTCAAGGAAAGGAGCTGCCCAGCGCTGTTGTGGAAAGCACTGGGGCTTTGTTTTTTTGTTGGAGTAACACTTTGGATTTGCAAATGACACTTCAAATTTAGACTCCACTTTTAATGAGACATTCTTCTCCCCCTAAAAAAAAAAAAAGGCATGAACAGCCGTGATCCCAGCCCTGGCACCAGTCCCGCTGGCAAGGGTGCAAGCTCTGCCTTTCCCTCCAACTGCTTATCCCGAATGGCCCCATCTCTCCCATTGCTGTCCTACAGCAATCCATCTTCCCTGCCCCCAATTTAACTTAGTTGATAGCAAAAGACAGCTTTTGAAGGGATGATTTTAATTTGGCCAATGTGTAATTTTCAACAGGGATCTGGATGTCAGGAAAACACAACCAGACTTTAAGGTCTTGAATCCAAAAAGCAGGTGCTGAAACCCTCTTGGTTAGGCTATGACCATATGTAGGTGCTTTGGTGGATCAAGGCCTTATTCTGATTTCCAAGCTACTGCATCCAATGAAAAAGTTAAAAATGGGGAAAACACTGCTAAAATACTGGCAGGCTGTGAGGAGCACTGTATTAAAGCTGCAGCCTGCATGAACTGCTGGAAGCATGCAGCACTTGCAACGTGTTGGTGGGTGGTTTGTAGGCTCTCCTACCTGCTTGAGAGCAGCGGGAGGAGGCTGGTCAGAGCCAGACTGCACCTTTTGCCCTTTGCATTGGTTTATGGTGCTTGCAGGTTATGTGGGGAGAAGTCTCTGATGGCCTTTTTAACCCTGGTCTTTCCCAAGAGAATTAGGCAAATATTTTACAGCCTAGCAGCTAAAATGTGTGATTTTATATTGCAAAAAATAATGAGTTTTAATCATAAGGGGATTGTATTTTTATGAGGAATTCCTCACATCTTTTATCTGCTCAGTGTCATACGGATCATTACATTTTCAAACTTCATTATCTTTATAATTCAGAGCTGCACTGCATTTAATGAAACTGTTTTTAACAACTTTACATTCCGGTAGCAAGTTGTGATGCACAGCAATTAGGGCCCAATCCTGTGGGCAGAAAATTCTTTTGGAAACTGATGCCTGATTTCCAAGCTCTAGCTAAAAATATTTACAGGCATTTGGAATGGTTCATTAGATACAGTGTGGTCAGGTCTTAGATGCATAATTTAATTTGCCACGTAGGTCAAGGGTGAGGCAGCAATTCAAAGCAGAGAGAAGCAGAGCCGAGTCCATGGGAACTGGGAGGAGCTGGACAGCAGAGGGACAGGCACCCTCTGAAGGAAAATCAAGACCAGCTCATCCACCCCATTGCCTCAGAGGATGGAGGCAGAGATAAGCCCCAGAACTTGGTCTCTAACCTCTTGGTGATACGACCACCTTTGGATATCAACTTTCTCTACACCCTTGGGGGATTCTTGTCTTCTCTTCGTTACCACCCACTTTTTCTATTCTCTTGTTCTGTCCCTCTTTCCCTCTCACCTCAAGAAGAGGAGGAACAAATACCCCTGGTTTCAGGTAAGAAGTTTTATGTTGTTGCACGGGATATTATAGAATCATAGAATCACAGAATCATTTAGGTTGGAAAAGACCTTTAAGATCATCAAGTCCAACTGTTGACCTAGCACTGCCAAGTCCACCACTAAACCATGTCCCTAAGAACCACAACTACATGTCTTTTAAATACCTCCAGGGATGGGGACTCAACCACTTCCCTGGGTAGTCTGTTCCAGTGCCTGACTACCCTTTCAGTGAAGAAGTTTTTCCTAATATCCAACCTAAACTTTCCCTGGTGCAGCTTGAGACCATTTGCTCTTGTCCTATCACTTGCTATTTGGAAGAAGAGACCGACCCCCACCTCGCTACAACCTCCTTTCAGGTAGTTGTAGAGAGCGATAAGGTCTCCCCTCAGCCTCTTTTTCAGCAGGGTAAACAACCCCAGCTCCCTCAGCCGCTCCTTGTAAGACTTGTGCTCTAGACCCTTCACCAGCTTCCTCTGAACCTTCCTTTCACTGTTACCTTTGAGCAATGACGGCGCAGCACTCCTTAACATCACAAGGTGGAGTAGGGCACACCATGGAAACGTTGACTTACCATAATTAGTTCTCATCCCTGTTTCTCTAGCGTCCGTGCCAACCTCTTCTTACCTCTTCCTCTAGAGAAGCCAGGTGCATCACCCCTTTCTTTGGGGTTGAGACACTGTCCTACATCCTGTACTACCAGACCTGCAAATGCCAAGCTGGAACAACTGCACCGCTCACACCGATCATGGGGTGTGTGTAATTAAAAAGGAACATTACCTCTCAACCCCCTCAGCAGGCACTGACGGCCTGTGAAATGTAGCTAGCATACCAATTTGAGTAGTGTGCTAAAATCTCCTTAGTCCTGCTGACTATTTTCAACACCTTTTGGGAGTGCTTCATTACCATGCAAACAGCAAGAGCCTGTTTGGAAAGCCTCATCCAGGAGGCAGAAATGCATCTTTCATGAAACATGACTCCAGTTGCCAAGAGTGGAACTGACCACTGTTAACACTCTGCAGCTCTTGTTGGAAAGTGTCTGTGTCATCCATCATCCTTTCTATTTAAAAATAGAAAAGACTTTTCATCTCCAGTGGCTTAGGATGTAAGCACAGTAGATGCATCAGCTATTAACCAACTGGTACTAGTTTTCCATCCAGGGGATCCAAATCCCACTGAATTCAATTGAGTACTTTCATTATCTTCACTGATTTTGGACTATTCTCCAACAGGCACAGAAATAAAAATAATTTGTTTATTATTGCTCCATAGTCATTGCTTATGCAGCCATGACACATTTATTTGCTTTCACTATTTTCTCATTTAATGCAGTTCCCCTTTCTTTTAGCCTCTTTTAAATAACATTTACTACAGAACATGAATGGTTTGACTGATGTTTGCTCTTTTAAAAATAATCCTACAGCAAGGAAATGGAAACTACATAATAGTGCATATGTGCTGCTCAGTCATAGCCAAGATCCATTACAAGATGTCATTCTGAATATCTTGATGGTAAAGAAACAGTTGTAAAATCTGAGAGTCCCTTTTTATAGCACTTAATTTCCATACTTTAACAAATTAAAAAGCACTTTACTATCTATTTAGAAATACTATTTTCTTCTTCTCCCTCAGCTGCTAAATACCCTGCCCAGTAGGGCTGAACTACATCCTAAATGGCTGACACATACAAAGTGATTGCATCTTCTGTTTCTGGTGGTCCACTGTAAAATCCTGCAAGCACTATCCACTTCTGATTATCTCATCCATTTCATTCCTCCTACCTTCACTGATGTTTCTGTGTATGGGTTTGTCTTTTCTTAACACTATGTGATAACATAATAAATATTGTCAATGAAAATAGTTTTTTTTTTTCCTAGTCTTGGTTCTCTCTTGCATTTTTAACAGTTTTTACCCTGCCTTGAACATTCCTAATTTGTCTATGCTAGCTACAACCCCAAAGGTAAGATCTCAGCATCCAGACAACCTGAATTCTTCTGGAGTGTGTTGTCTATTATCATATTGCTTTTTAGTGAAGATTTTAGTTAGTCTGGTCAAAGTTTTCTATTCATACAAAGGGCTCTGTTTTCTGACAAAAGTAAGTAGAGTCATGGGACTATCTGGCTGCCTTGAAAACTTCTCATTCTTTTTTGCTGCTGCTGGAAAACTTAGAAGTTAGGAGGGGAGAAGCTGCATTGGGGCTTTCAGCTCTATTTTTTTTAAGCAAAGGTAGATATTTTCATACTGATGAAGTCTTTTGTGACCACATAACAATACATTGGGTGGCTACATGGATTATGATCAGCACTGGAGCTTGCTTCTGCATTGCCTGTGGTAACTCCACCGCTAAACTAGCTCATTTAGCTAGTTTTCTACCTTGAGAATGTGCTGAAATTCAAATGCTTGAATCAAGCTTTCTCTGCAAGTTCTTTACCAAGCTAAACATGGGACCTTCAAGTCAGAGACACTTGTACTTGACAAAACGTTCATGAGCTTCTGTAGAAAATTTTTAAACATTGTCAGGTCTGTTTAGAAATAAAAAGCAACCTCTCTCTCATCCCTCCCTGTGCCTGACGTGCGGAAAACAGACTCCACAACCAAGAAGGTTGTAAAGTAGGTATGTTTATTCAGCGCTGGGCAGCACGGGGGATAGTCCCACCAAAGTCGTGCGCACTTTTCATGGAAACTCGCCAGGTATTTATGCATCAAAACATTAATATTATAATTTCCCCCCCCGAAGTCCCCGCCTTTAACTCCTCCTAGCTGCGCACGCGTGGTGCTTCCTGGTGGTCATGGGCTGGGGTCTTCAGGGATGAAGGCCGTGTGTCTTCCTTGCCATGCACTCTTCACCCGGACTGCAAATCCTGCTCAAAACCATCCTGCTGGCAGTAATTAAGTTGTGTCCTGGGTTTGTTTGGTCAATCTCTTCAGTCCTGATTTAATTGTGTCCTTGGTTTGTTTGCAATCTCTTCAGTCCTGATTTATCTCATGCTTATCAGGTAGTTAAGCAAAGCATTCCACTGGTATCAGTTCCTGCTTAAGACTATAGATACACAGCCTGAGCGAAGTGATGGTTTTGTTATTAACCCTTGACGTGTTAGTTCCCCCCTATCATGCCGAAGTTGCATGCTTTGCTATGATCTTATAGCACAGGCTAGAAAATAGGGCTTTCCATGTTCTGCCATCAGTGCTCTTGGTAATGCCACTAGAGTCTTTCCAGGAATGCCAACATAACCAAACTTGTTTGTTTTTAACCAGGTTAAAAAAGGAGCTACTGCTGTGTTTTTAAGCAAACATCTTAGGTGAGACACAGCATGACTCTGCATGGCAAACTTAGAAAAGAAAAAAACAAAACAAACCTTCTTCTAGAAACCTGAGAAATACTTTTCAGAGAGGAGTAGCCTTGGTGAAATTGATTTCCACCTGAGGACTGGATACAAATATTATCATTTGTCTTTCAGCCTCCTTATTTCAAGTTTCTAGAATTTGGTTAACTATAACAAACTGTCTTGCCATACACTTTAATTATTTTATTCTGTTCTAATAGTAGATGTAGTATGAATTTTAGACTTGATTTTTATTTGGACTTTATTTTTATCAAGACACATAAACTCCCTCAAGTCCTCTGTATATTACTGTAATGTCTCTGCTTTGGTTATAAAGTATGCAAGTAAAAATGTATGTTGGATCTTCATATTAACCCATCATGTTCACAGTCTCTGTAGTTCACGACAACAACAAGTGGGGATAACATTAACATCTTGACATCTGTCAGCTGCCCAGAACAAATATGGCTCCCTCTTAAATTCAATAACAGCACCAGCAGGGATGCTCAGATTTTCTTAGTAGAGAATAACAAATCAGAGTGCAGAATAAACCACATTTTCTTTTGCTTGAAAAGCAGAAACAGACATATTCTTTCCCATAAAATGAAGAAAAGACTATTTACCCTGCTTCTACAAGGCTTTTTTTCTGCCTACTCAGAAATTTTGTAAGCTGTTTTGACAGGACGAATACTGCTAAATAAAGATTGCTTAATGAATGCAAGGTGAGATTGTCAAAGTAGCCAGATGAAGTATGAAATGACAAAAAAAAATAGTTGTCACCTCTCCTATTCACCCATATGGTCATTTAAAAAATGATCTCTTCTCATTCAATCAATCTACGTACTTTGACTCTAGGGTTTTATGTGCTTGTCTTACAGATAAAAATTGCTTTTTACACCTGTTAGCCATGAGGAGTAATGAAGTTGAGAATAACGTGGATCTACTGCATTTTCAGGTAACCAGCAGACAACTGGGAACTCAGCTGCAAACAACTGGATGGGCTTTGCTGCCCAGATGTGACTGATGATGTCATTTAAAGCCATGAGAGCTGCAAACATGGGATGGCAGCCAGGATTTGTTCTAAAAAACTTCTATTAATAGAAATGTGCAGTAAGAAGGAGGAAGAGACCAAACCTCAAAAGCAGAATCCACTGAAAAACTTCAAATATTTAAGCAACAGTAATTCTTCTGTTCAAAGCTTCATTTTGAATTCATTAACAACTGATTTAGAGTAGCCTCTAAATAAATCAGATATAATAGGAAAATTACAGAGAGACAATGCCCCATTAAGCCATTTTTTCTTTTACTTCTCAGAGTGGAATGTACTTTATGCCATTTAGAGAAAAAGATCCTGTTACTTCTTTGTTATTCACATGGTTAAAATAGATGCCAAGGACATATGAAAAGGCAAAGTATCTGACTGTTAAAATGACAACGTTAACAGTGAATGTTTACCATTAAAATGCTAATTTTTAAGAGAATAAAAACAATGGAAAGCCTTTTTTAACAATGGCATTAATTTTGAGTGCTGAAGTGACATTCCTACTGGCTAAATTACTCTGGTTTTCTGTTCCATAGAAGCAGAGGTGTCACTATTCATCCATGCTGTTATAGCTGCAGACTGCAGGGAACACAATACATGATGAACAGATAGTACGATTTCAATTCTCCTTCTCTTCATGGCATTTTCAGTGACCTCAGCATAGCTGTGAATAAAAGAGCAAAAATGGTATTTTTCAGTATCTTGGCATTGCCTTTCATTTTTGTTGCACCTGGTCTCTCCTAAGCTATTAAAGCATTTGATTCCTGGAATCCACTTTCTTTGACAGTTCAGACTTGTTATGTGTAGAGATTTCAGTAATTTGACCAAAAATGTGATTTTTATTTTCTTGTTCTTTTTGAATAGGAACAGAAGTTTGTATCGATGCTCTGATTTTGATTTACAGGCTGCTATTGTTTATAAATCAGTTAAAATTAGTAAAATGGCAGGTTCAAGCTAAACCACAGTAAGCTGCTCTCCAATCAAGATAAGCAAAGAGTTTGGTCTGTTTTTTATTAAACTCTTCCCAAGCAGATACATAGACAAGTACTGAAGTTTAAACCACTGAAAAACTCCAAAAAGCTACCTTTTTATTTTAAGTCAAAGCTTCCACATAAATGTTTCTTCAGGTTCCTGTAGAAATGTTTCCTACTTTCTGTCCCATAAAAGCTTCCTCTCCTATCCCACTTGCCTCCCAATTATTTAAGCCTGCATTCCCACAATTTCATAGAGACCCAGTGACAGATTTTAAGCCTGCTATCTTAAGAGTTATAGTGCATTAGAAACAGAGGCAAACCTCTTCAAACATGATTAGTGTGAGACATGTTAGAGGGGACTGGTTCTTACAAAGCAGAGTATCCATGGCTTGAAAATCCAGACTATGAAGAACCTTACTTTGGGCATTAAAAAAACAGAAGATACAAAAGCTCTAATTACTTGTGGAAGCAAAGGCCAACAAGTTTCTAGTCAGCGCAGAGAGGGACGTCTACAGTTCTCCAGTAAAGCAGAAAGCGTTACTGAGAGACCTGGAATAGTATCAGATAGGTTAGGCATTATTATACATAATAATACATTTTAAAATGACGGGGTTTTGCAGGTACTTATTTTATTTTGCTCTGAGCTACACCCAAAGCTTTAGAGACTGGAAGAGATCAACAACAGTATTAACAACATATTTAACCTTTCAAAAAGCTGTATACTTCAGTTTTATCTCAGAAAAGACAGAACACATAGTGGAGTGAATAAAAATTTAGCAGCAGTTTTGCAGGTAACTAGTGCAATCCATTAATAACTTTGCCACTTAAACTAATTTGATCCAATCATGTTGATAAAAACATTCATTACTACTTACTTGAATGCTCTCTAGAAATCTTGGACTCGTCCTTTTTTTTTTTTTTCATGTTTACTAATGACAGTGATTTTGGAAGGGGCAGATTAACATCCTAATAGGCAGGAAGTAATACCGCAAAAGTTAAACCTGTCTCAGTGACTGCTTATTCCTCCCTCTTTTTCATGTACTACTCAATTCAGGTTCAACATCTCTTCCGAGGTCAACCATCTGTTCACATATCCCCAGTCAAATCCCACCTTAAGAGCTATTTCTATTGCAAAAAGTGAGTCAGCAAAATTTCCTTTATTTAAATACCTCATAAATATTCACTCATTTTCCAAGAAATCGTTCCTTTATTTTGTGGCTGAAGGAAGTTTCCTACTTGCTGTGGAAACTTGGACAGAAAGAGAAAAGAGGGTTATTATTACTTGTTCCCTGCATTTTTATTTCCAAAGCCAGCTATTATAGAAGATGTTGAGTGAGAACACAAGCTACAGGACCCCAGCTGACCCTCCTAGGAATTCAAGGTGAACTGGTAATGATCGTGGCTCAGGCATGGCTCTCTCCAGGCACTGTTTTTGACAGATCTACCAGGTGAACTTCCACACGCGTATCAACAACTTTGATAAAAAACAAATAGTCACGCTGAAGTCAAAAGATCAGGGTTGTTGTAACAGTTCAAGATGGCTCACAGAGCTTCAGCAGGTTCACTCATTCATTGATTTGGAGGCAGTAACGTAAATGCTTTGTTAATGCCAACATTTTAAGATGCTTCTCCATAGACAGGTTGGGGATGAGAGTGGAAGATACTGGTTTGGATCATCGTCAAATTATAATGGCAATAAAAAACTATTGCCAAAAAAATTACGTATCTCCAAGGAGTGTTCAAGCAAGGAGCAATGGTTTTTTCATGAGTAACCCATTGCAAAAGGAGAAGTTTATACCAGAGGCAGACAAGCCTGCCACAGGAACCAGCTGCCAGATGTGCCCAGGTCCCAGCGGAGAAGGCATTCAACCAACTAATCACCAAGGTCAGGGAGGTTATTGCAAAGTCTCACGGCTACCCAGGGGAACGAAAGCCAGCCAGTGCCCCCAGACGCCATCCTAGGAGCAGATGCCTTGTCGGCTACAGCTCCGTGACCCAGGCCGAGCTCCCGCCTGGGCCCTGACCCTGCTTCCTCCCCCAGCCCCGCCGTGCTACCTAGGCCGGCTTCGCCCTCCCGAGCACCGCGGGCCGCGCCGCCGGCACACGCCGCCGAGCGGGGAGGCGCCGCCGGCAGCGCCCGGGCTGGGCTGGGCTGGGCTGGGCGGGGGGAGGCGGCGCCGGGCGGGAGGGGCCGGGGCCGGGCGGGCTGGAGCGAGCGGCGGCGGCGGGAGAGCGGCAGGGGCTCGGCGGCGGCATGGCTTCGTCGCAGGGGAAGAACGAGCTGCGCTTCGCCGACTGGATGGCAGCTCTGCCCGGCAGCATCCACCGCACCCCGCTGACCAACCTGGCCATCCCAGGTACCCGCTCCATCTCCCCTCCTCGCGGGCCGGGACGCGCCGGGGCGAGGAGAGCGGAGCCTTTAGCGCGTTTCCCCTCCTCACGCCGCTCGGGCGGCGGCGCGCCCGGGCTGTGCCGCGGCGGCGGCGTGCGCTGCTCCCGTCTTCCGCCTCGGGTACCAGCCGGGTCGGCTGCACGGAGGGGTGCCCGCAGGACGCCCTTCTTGCGGCCCCCAGCTGTAACGAAGTTGGGGGCGATGGCTGGCGAGTGCACCGGCTGGATCTCCTCTTCGTGCGGGAAAGCGGCGTCTTGCTGTACCGCTTTACTGGGGCGACGGTGCGGTTACTGGACCCCGTGTACCACCGAGGTGCCGTGGAGTGCCTGTGCCCTCGTAAACTCCTGTCGTGAGGTCGGGTCTGAGCGCGGGGGGAGCCGGGGAAGGATGCGGGGCTGCCGCCTGTCGTGAGGGTCGACACATGGCAGCAGTGTGCGACTTCATGTCTGGCTGCCTTCAGAAAACATTCGACCTCAACACTAATTTGAGATGAGAAATAGCAGGTCACGGCGCTCTTGCTATGAACCCTTCCTTTCCTGCACTCCCTGCATTTTTTTGGTAGGGTATTAACTGTAACTGTAGACTTATGCAAAATCCATATCAAAATCCAAACCAGTAATTGATTTGGATGATTCCTGGTTTGAGGGAGCACCTCATTTTGCAAGACCTCTTTACCAGCATCCCGTCCCCTCTGAGATGTCTAACAGGAATGAGGTTTTGAGATGCTGAAGCTGTAACATCTCCGAAGCTCCTTACGTGAAATGTTCACTTCTTGCAAGTTTTGTGTAGTAGCTGCTCGTGTTACAGCAATTTTTATAACACTAGTCAAAGATATTTTTTAAGACAATGTAATTGCAGCAGCTATTTGCTAGAATGTGTTTTCTGTAGTTTCATTTAAACACAGGTGTGCTCTTTTAAAATCATGTGGCTTTTAGTTTCTTCCAGTTTACACAAACTATGTCTAGTATTCTACTTGCTACACTGGTTTTTGCTATTGGTTGAATATATCCTGTATAAAATTGTGTTCCTCTGAGGCACAGGAATCCAGCATCTGTAACTGTTATGTCAAATCATGTTGGAGCTGTGAAAGCTTTTGGTGTTAATAACTATTCATTAACCCACAAGCTGCGGAATGTTCTTGCAGAATATTGGCTGATGAGAAATGAGTCTGTTTGCAATTCATTGGGCCTTTACAGGTTAAATGTATTCTTTTAGAGACTTTGTCTTGGTTTTGAGGAGATCATGATCAAACTTACTTGCTGCCATATGCAAGAAATTGCCTTTGATATTTATCACCTTTAACTAGCTTACTTGACTGAAGCATCATGAGGCTGTTACTGATGCATCTATCTCACCAAAATCTCTCAGTTACTTTCTCATAGCCTCTTTGTAAAATATAGGGCAGTTTTTCACAGTGGATGTTTTTCAGAGCTTTGGCAATAATAACGTAAGCCTTCACTCTTTGTTAGCATGTTTACATTTAAAAAAAAAACCAAACCAAACCCTACTGTGGGTTGTAAGTGCCCGTTAATCTCACTACAGCATTAAGCAGCGGGCAACTTCTGCAGCCTGTAACTGCAGAGGTTGACCCCTTACATTGGCAGAAGGGTTTTGTTCATGTAACAGCGATGCACACAGTCTTGCTTTTTGTGAAATTAGCAACAGAACTTCTATGACTTGAGTGGCGTAGTGTTAAGACCTGTGAAATTTGCCCTTCTTGTTAATTGACACAAACCTCACTTACCTGCCTATCTCACTTCTAAAATGCCAGCTTTGGCAAATAGAGCCTTACGGGAAGAGGGACAATATATTTCAAATGAATTTGTCAGCTAGACAGCCTGGCACACAGGTCGTAGGTATCAGTGCAGTTTAAATATTCTCTTCTAACAGTAGATTTATTATTATATTCAGCATATAATGTGGAAATGTACAATATTGGTACAAAGGCAAACATGGATTTGGTTTCATCCTTTAAGAAGAAATAAACGTTTGAGACATTCCTAATGTTTATTTGTAAGTTTCCTCCCATATGACCACAGCTGAACATAAATGCTGTGTGTGTGTAACAGCTATTAACATATAACTGCTACTCAGGTAGTTAATGTGAGGAACATGTAGAGTCCAAAACCTCATATGTCAAATCTTCATAGTTTTAACTTGTGAATTTCTAACTGTTTTGGAAATTAACATTTAATCACTAATGTATTCATAGAATGACTGCTATATCTTGTAAATAGCATTTTGTTTACATTGTGGTTTTTTTTTTCCTTACCAAGAGATGTTAACAGTACATTTTTATTTTTTCCAGCAGGATATAAACTTCCCTTGCGCAGTAGAAATACTGATTTTGACCTTAATTCAGCAGGACAGAATTCAGTTCTGGAGCCAGAGTAACAGTCCAATGCTAACGTTGAACAAAAGAAACTATTAGCTTGAAAATGTTAGAATGAATTTTCCAAATGAATCACTTATCCAATACAAAGGATGTTCCACTATATTGGGGCAAAATGCTGTTGTTTTATTAGAAATCATCAGTACATTTCTCATTGTTTAGAAGGAGTGCTTGGAACTGAGATGATATACTATGTTGTTTTTGCACAGACATGCATGTAATATTTTAACTGTTGCAAAGAGAAGCACAAAACCCATAGTATTCTGTCATGATCATATTTAAACAATACTGTTGAAGGTTTGTTATGTTCATATTATGTTTAAAAACATGATCGATGACACTTTTTTAATTGCTCAGCTGTTAAGCTTATGCAGGCACAAATTCATACTATTTATCATGACTTATACTTCCATAGTCAGTGCTGGATTTTGTTAGTATTCCAGTAAATTTATTTACTTGTTTCATTCTCTGCAGTTCAAGTCAGGTACTTCTGTTTTCCTAAGGCCAGGAATCCGGTAGAAGAGGCAGAGATCTATAATATAACTTGTGCCAGCTTTGTCAATCAGAAACTTTTCCATTTGGATTTCTTCCAAATACGAGGATGATGTATTATACTATGATGTTTTCTTCTTTCATTGTGCTGTCTATGTCTGTGTTCCCTTGCACTGCAAATGGCAGATTTTCCTCAAGTGAAGGATGCCAGTAGCAAATAATAGTGTACACTATTTGGAAATAAAATAATCTCTTAGCTTCCAGAAAATACCATGCATATTTAATCTTCTATTGCTATGACAATTAGAACAATGAAAGGATATATTCTTAGGATTTCAGCCCAAGGTGTATGTCTCCTAGTGTTTGTAAATTGCCTCTTATGTTAAAAGATCTGCCTCACTAAACTCACAATAGTCTGGCTAAGCAAAAGGTGGAGGATTATGGATTATTTTGTCGTTTGGGATGGGGCGTGTCTTTTGGTAGTTGGTAAAGTGTAGTTTTGTTCAATGCCTGTGCCTCTTTGACCAGGATAAGAAATAGTTTTTTCTAAATAATGTACATTTATAGAACTAAAATCTTTGTGCCCCCAAGTTGAGGCTGGAAGGTGAGGTGTAGAGAGCCAACGTATTCTGCTGCGTTAATGCCCTCTTCTTAATCCGGGTGGAGGATATGAGCTATGTGCAATGCAGTAAAACAGAGATCAGTAGACAGCATTTCCTTATGAATTGACCCACTTACTGATCAATTAACTTTCTTATTGACAATCTGTAGATATGTATCTGGTTTTATATCAGTCTGAGTTTTTGTACAACTAATATGTGTAATACATGCTGCCTTTTCCCCTGGTGCTAATATTCCAAGCCTCTGGGAAGTCTGTAAGAATAATTTATGATGGAAAAAAGTATTTTCCTCCCTAAGTAACTAATCCCTCCACCAAAACTGGTGCTAGCCTAAGATCTGCCATATGAGCAATCCTGATATGTGCTAGGGACATGTCTGTCCTTCATATAGTGTAGATAAAATCTTCGGAATGAATTTGAGACCCAAAATATCTCTTGAGTGCATAATTTTGAGAATTGGGACTCTTCAGGCTTTCATTTCATAGGAGAGTTTTCTACTTTCTTTGAGCAGATGAAACCTTTGGCCTCAGCATGTGCTTCTGTCGCTGGAGGATTCACCATGAGCAATACAATTCTCAGTGAAAATTATTTTCGCACTGATAGCAGCTTGTCAGCTATGTTTGCTTAATGTAGTTCCTTAAGAGGAATGCACAGAACCTGACTGGCTTCTTTTGTTTCTCAGATGACATTTTTTGGTGTATTTTGACCTATAAAATTCTTTGTCCTTCAGCCAGAAAGCAATTACTAGACACAGCAGAGCTAAAGTTGGCTCATTTTGAATAAGAAGCTGTTGGCACGTGGAATTTTCTTACGCTACCCATCTTTAGAAAGAGGCTCTGAGACTCGAAATTTGTATTTCCTGCTATCCCACCATCATCATGCTTTGAAAAGAAAGAGCAAGACCTCATAGAGAATTAGTTTGCAAAAAGGGAGGATATGTGTTAGTGTCAAAGATGTATTAAGAGATGGGAGATGGTATGGGGAGACTTGGGAAAAGCATGCATGTTACTGTAGCTGGAATATTTTAGCCATTTTGTGAGTGGCAGCACTGCTGAGCTAACGTAACAGCTCTGTTTTAAATATTTTAAATTTCTGTCTTCCATTGTAATACCTTGCAAATGTTCAAGGGATTACTTCTTGAGTGGACACTTCTCATTCTCAGCCCCATGGGAAAATTCTTTCATCTTAAAAATGGCTAGAAATATATCCTTGTTAGTTACATAGATACAAAACATTTTCACTGTTCAAATGTTATTAGGGAGCTCTTTAATTTTGAGCTTGAATAGCTGATAAATTGGATGTTCTTAGAGTGAAGAGCAATTGTCTTTGGGAAGTGCTTGGGACCTGTTTCATCCTTGCCTGTCCACTAGTGGTCAACAGAGTACCTCCGCTTTGCTTGCCAGGATCTGATTTCTGCACAAAACTAGCTCCATCTAGAACTGTAAACTGATGGTGCAGGTAAACTTATAAATAAACATAATGCAGGTTGCTCATTAGCTTTTGACATGCATGTAGGTATCTGGAAGAACTGTTTCTTTTTCCAGTGCACCCTGTACTCTATTTCAGTGTTCGTCTACCTGAACTAAGACCTTTATGCTTTACTTTCCACTCAGAAAATGAGCGCAGATCTTCATAGCTGACCTTCCTAACTTTTTTAGGATAGCTCTCTTCTTCCTTATTGATGATCTTCTTTTTACATCACTTTTGTCCACAGAACAGCCTGTCATTGGCCTTGCGCATGCTAATGTGTCATTTCCAACCCTTTTAGAAATATTTCTGTGTGATAGTTTCCTGTGGCATTCACCATTAATTTGCCCTGCCATGACATGTTTCTAGCATACACAAAATGAAGCTGTTTGGTTCCTCACACTTCCATAAAAATCAAGCAGTTCAAACCCTTCAGTTACTTGCCCATCTGCTACAAGAAGTAATTTGAAACTGCTTTTGCTTGGTTTCCCAACAGGAGCTATTTGTTTAATCCACCAATCTCTGTCCACTCTGTCTCCCACAGCTTAGTTCCAGCAGAGCTGGCTTCCTCTCTGACCTGCTTTGCATCCTGCCACCATGGCAGGTGCGACAGAGGGAAAGGCTTTATTGCCATCTGGAATTATTCCTCTCTTTCCACCTCATTGAATTTCTGTTTCATTTCATCTCTTGGCCGAAAACTGCTTAACAGTTCCAGGTATCCAAACTGCCCTTACCTTCTGACAATTTTTAACTTTGTGTTTGGTATGTGTTTTATGTTTGGTCACCTTCTACTGTTGTTACTATAGTGCAGCTTGTACTGTGTCTTTCACACAAAATGATAGTTGCTTGAAGACGCTCAGACACGCTCAACTATGCAAGTAATTAAAAATGCAGTTTCAAAGTAGACAAAGTTATGGAGACTACAACTTTAAACCCCCTAAGAGGGCTATGTAATCTCTTCTACGGCTCTGCATAGAGATATTAAGAAAGTTTTAGCTACTTAATTAGAAATTGATTGCATATATCTTCAATAAATACTTCACAGGTTTAGTAAACAGATTTGTGTTCAACAGTTCTGCTCTTCAAAGAGTAGCCAGTTCCAGGGAGAATAACCTCCATGCTCATCTTGTCCTTTCTTCAATGTAGATACAAATTATAGGTGCTTAATTTGTGAACAGATGTGCTTGCGCAGTCCTTACAGTAAAGCCCATGGGACACTGCAAAGAATATAATTTGGAAGAAAGATCGTTCAAAATCTGAAAGTTTGGATTTTAATCTAAACTTTTGCAAAATTGAAAGGTTTTTGTTTGACCTACTGTAGCATACCCTAGTTTAATCTTACCTTTTTCCATTATTTTGAACAGCTGTATGGTATTAACTAATAACTGTCCAGAAATACTGAAATGCTAGGGTAAATCAATGTAAACAAATGCAATGAAACACTTCTTTTCCCTTCTCAAGTAGCCTGCCAGAAATGGGAATCACTAGTGATTTCCTCTGGGGGATGCCCATCTACAAGAAGGGCCGGAAGGAGGATCCGGGGAACTACAGGCCTGTCAGCCTGACCTCGGTACTGGGGAAGGTTATGGAGCAGATCATCCTGAGTGCCATCACATGGCACGTACAGGACAAGCAGGGGATCAGGCCCCGCCAGCATGGGTTTATGAAAGGCAGGTCCTGCTTCACTAACCTGATCTCCTTCTATGACAAGGTGACCCACTTAGTGGATGAGGGAAAGGCTGTGGGTGTTGTCTACCTGGACTTTAGTAAGGCCTTTGATACCATTTCCCTGGAGAAGCTGGCTGCTCATGGATTGGACAGGCGTACGCTTTGCTGGGTAACAAACTGGCTGGATGGCCAGGCCCAAAGAGTTGTGGTGAATGGAGTCAAATCCAGTTGGTGGCCAGTCAGAGGCGGTGTTCCCCAGGGCTCAGTACTGGGGCCAGTTCTGTTTAATATCTTTATCAATGACCTGGATGAGGGGATGGAGTGCACCCTCAGAAAAATTGCAGACGACACCAAGTTGGGTGGGAGTGTTGATCTGCTGGAGGGTAGGAAGGCCCTACAGAGGGATCTGGACAGGCTGGATCGATGGGCTGAGGCCAATTATATGAGGTTCAACAAGGCCAAGTGCTGGTCCTGCACTTGGGTCACAACAACCCCATGCAACACTGCAGGCTTGGGGAAGAGTGGCTGGAGAGCTGCCTGGTGGAAAAGGACCAGGGGGTGTTGGTTGACAGCCGGCTGAACATGAGCCAGCAGTGTGCCCAGGTGGCCAATAAGGCCAGTAGCATCCTGGCTTGTATCAGGAATAGTGTGGCCAGCAGGGCTAGGGAAGTGATCATCCCCCTGTATTCGGCACTGGTGAGGCTGCACCTCGAATGCTGTTTTCAGTGTTGGGCCCCTCACTCCAAGAAGGACGTTGAGGTGCTGGAGCATGTCCAGAGAAGGGCAGTGAAGCTGGTGAAGGGTCTGGAGCACAGATCTTATGAGGAGCGGCTGAGGGAGCTGGGGTTGTTTAGCGTGGAGAAGAGGAGGCTGAGGGGAGACCTTATCGCTCTCTACAACTACCTGAAAGGAGGTTGTAGCGAGGTGGGGGTTGGTCTCTTCTCCCAGTAACAAGTGATAGGACAAGGGGAAACGGCCCCAAGTTGCACTAGGGGAGGTTTAGATTGGGTATTAGGAAAAATTTCTTCACTTGGAAGGGTTTATCAGGCACTGGATCAGGCTGCGCAGGGAAGTGGTTGAGTCCCCATCCCTGGAGGTATTTAAAAGACGTATTTAAAAGTGTAGATGTGGTGCTTAGGGAGATGGTTTAGTGGTGGACTTGGCGGTAGTAGGTTAACGGTTGGACTTGATGATCTTAAGGGTCTTTTCTAACCTAAAAGGTTCTATGATTCTATGATTTCAGTGATGAATAGTTTGTGTGCTTATTTTCAGCTATTTATGCTTCTGAGAGAAGACTGTACCTGTGCTGCCTATCTTTGCACAGCTAGGCCACTTGAGGTCATATTTCATATTTTTATAGTAAGGGTTCAGTTTCCTTATTGGAGAGAGAGATATATATATAGGTAGCAACAAAATAGTTTGTGCTGAGAAGTGGTTGGTTAATCTGGAATTCTGAAATACTTTAATTTTTTTCTACCTTTGGCAACATGGAAGAACAGCTAAACAACAAAAATATAAATTGCAGTTTATAATACCAATAGTAACCCCTCCTTAAATTGTCATCTGTCCAAGATGCTTGAGGCAAAGCTGAAGATCCTTCTTCCATCACAGATTAGTGCCTGGTAGGTGGTGACTAAATGCTGAAAAGTGCTGAGTGCTGCCAGCTCCCTTGGAAGCTGAGGGTCCTCAGTCTTCCGTCAGCTCAGGTCCAAGTATCCAAAGAGAATCTTCACTGTGTGATGTTCCTACTGTAGCAAAATGTCATAGCCACTTAAAAGTTGCGATTCCTGAGGTGAAATGGAATATATTGTTTCCTCTGTTTGGAAGTACAGATTTGGTCTTTTTCTGTTTATTTTAAAGCCATCTCACAGTTTTCACCGTGATCTGAAAACAAATCACTAGAACAGTTTTCAGATGCTTTGCCACCTTTTAAAACATCTCTGTTCATATTAAATAAAGTTTAATCTTTGCTTCATCTACTCTCTTACCTGGTTACCTCACATGCGTCATGCTTAAATACTTTCTCTTAGTGTTTCAACTAGGAAGTAAAATATTGCAGAATAGCTAGATAAAGAGAAAGGGAGGGAAGAAAAAATGGATTTCCTTAGCTGTGGTTCCAGGCTTTGCTCTCATGTGTGTGTGACACTTAGGATGTTTCAGATGATCGGAGATGTATGACATGTGCTGCTGCTATGAAGGTGAAAACCTGTCCACAGAGTTTATTGGATTATAAATTTGGTTGTGATTTTAAAAAGCCAGGATAAAGGGCACTGAACTAAGCTGGCCTTTAAATAAATTTTGTAGCTTTTTTTCCTTTTTTTTTTACAAAACAAACCCAGTGAGATGAGTAGTAGACTTTATGCTTTACTTTGTTGTCGTGCTATCATCCACAACGTATTCGTGTTTGGTAGAAGATTTTTTAAAAAAAAAATCTTATTAAATATTTGGCATGTATTTATACTTTTGCAGCCATGCAGCTTGGTTTTATAACTCTGAAAGGTTGGTAAACTGGGACTTAAATGAGAGTAGGAAAAATGTACAATATATGAGTTACGTGTAGTGCTATTCAATCAAACTGTTGGCTTTGGGCCTCAAAGTGTATTAGTTTGTTGTTTTTGCTAAACCCTTTTGTTAAAATTTTGTGTTCTTCAAAAGTACATGCTTCAAACTAGTCTGGATGTTCACACCAAAGCCAAATGACATGTTTGTACATCTTCTGAACCAGCGTGTGACTGGAATTGTCTTCTGATGTTTCACTCAGATGCCTGCCATTAAAGGGTAGAAAAGAAATGGAGACGTTTTAGTCATTTTCATTATCTGTGAAGCTGCTGTATGATCTTAAGAAAGCTGTCAGAAATCTCTGCCATGTTTTATTCTTCATAGACCAGGGCTGGTAATCTCAAGAAGACCACTGATACTGAGGCTGGCCTTATTCTTAGAAGAGCTGGGTTAGGAAGCGTACTCCACGGGTTGTGGAACATTTCACTGACCCGTAGGCAGTGCTTTGGGAGAAAGGCTGTTTGTTTTACACTGCAAAACTCACACAAGCTTTTGGTGGAATGCTGCTCTCCAGCCATGTGAATGCAACCCAGAAGTTGCTTTGTCAGCAGAGGAGACATTTGAGTAGGTACTAATTCTAGTTGCTAGTGTAGGAATCTGAACATCTTTGCTATTTTAGGCTTAGTCTTATTTCTTCCTGTTGAAGCCCTTCAATTTTGCAAGACCGTTTGTTCTAATTGTGTAGGTCATGTTCGCAAATACTGTCTCTGAAGCCATGCAAGCTGGGGAGGTGATGTTCCTTATATATCACTTGTGCAGGTGTATATTCCCATCATGTGATCCAAAAATATGAGTCTTTTGCATTGATTCCCTCAGACTTGCATTGTCTGCTTTGACATCTCAAGTGGCTTATCCGTGTATGATGGACAGATCAGGAGATCACTTTAAAGCTACTGCAGAAGACATCTGCCAGTTGCTTTTTCCATGGCTGGAAAGCAAGGAGAACTACACTGATGCTCTGTATTGCACTGCAGTAGGAGTGAATCATTAGTCAGTGCACTGGGGTGAGCTGGGGCTGAATGAAGCTGGTTTTGAACAGAAATTCCCCAGTTACCCTCAGCCACAAGAGAGGGAGGAAGATGTTGACTGGAAGTTCTCCTGGAGGCAAAGATATAACTTGGACATTGAATAGCAGGTGCTGTGGGTCTGCGTTCATCTTTGTATCCTCACTGCACTACAAAAAGTGCTTTTAGGGAGTTGCGTTGTTGGATCCCCAGAACCTCTTCTTGGTAGGTGCACGCTGGAATTAGTTGTGCTCACTGCCTGTGTGTAATGGGCCTCAGAGTACACCACAGGAGTCAGCAGTGTATTTTTTTTGTCAACAAACTGCATGTTTAAATTCAGAGCAACTTAGGCTATGTAAGTATGTTAATCAAAGTCTGGAATTTTCTGTTTCGGGCAGTGTTTGTGGGTGGGTTTGTTTTTTTTTTTAATGCTTCAACTCTTCCCCAGTTGGTATAGTTCTCTCACCACCTCCAGGGTTGAAGTGGAGGTTTTTCCAATGGCATGGAGATGCTCAGTTTTGATGAACTTTAATCTCCAAAGCATTTCTCGATTGGAGTTCTGGCTTACCCTGCTTCTGATGCAAAACTGACAGCCTTTATGCTTTCCAGTAGGAGAGGTTGCCTCAAAAGAATCCTGTCTGGGATGGGAGAGGGGAAGCATCTGTATTTTGACCTTCTAGTCATGCTTCAAGGCTTATCTAGTAGTGCAGGCTCTTGCTGTGAGAGGGAGCTGGACTCATGCCGTTAGCCAAGTGTTATTTAGTGCATGTGCCTAGTGAGTGTTTTGAGAAACATTTTATAAGTTGACAATAAATAAGGAGAAATCAAGCCAGCTTCAGTAATTATTGGATGTAGCTGTCTTATAGGGGAAACAAGCCAAGGGATGCTGTGCAGGACATGAACGGTGCCTGTACATATGAATGCTGTTGCTTCTAGTGTGCAAGAGGCAGGAAACCCTTTAGAAATCACAGTGTTGAATACAGAGAAAACTGTGATTTCTAAGATCGGTTTAATGAACTGGCTGTCAACAATGCAGGCTCTTCTGGCTGGAAACGATGTGAGTGTGAACTGATAAAACCAGACACTGACTTGCTTGAGAGCTTGGGATGATGCAGTGGTGGTACTGAGGAGAAATGGTTTGCTTTTGTGCCATTATGTATTTGGCCCTGTCACATCTTCCTGCTCTGCAGGGGTCAGAACAAGTCACTAAAAGGCTGGCTGCTCTGGTCCATCTTATGATTTCAATTCCTAGCTGTTGTTAGTGTACTTTCTACACCACAGAAGTCTTACAGTTTCCTTTTAGGCTGCATCCTTTACAAAAACAGGAGTAATCTCTGCTATTGGAAAGTCACTTCAGTTTAGCAGGAGACCCCTGTTGGTCTATGGACAAATAAACATAACGAGGGTTAAACTGAGCCAGGGTTACATGGTGTGGGAGATGCAAAGGTGGAGATCTAAGGCCAGGGTGAGAAGTGCTGTGCTGAAGGAGATGAAAGGTGCAGTTCGTTTAGTGCCCTGGCTCTGGCTTCTTCTCTGGCCTGTGTCAGGGAAAGGACTTAAGGACGAGATGAGAATAAAGGGATATTTCCCCGCCACACATACCCCTGTACTCTTCTGGCTTGTGGATTTCTTGAACCAAAAGATTGCATCCAAATTGTTATGTTGTATAACACCTGATGGACTGCTTTTCCAGCAGCTTTCAAGGGAGAGCTGTGTCCCTTAGTCTGTAAATGAGGCTGGAGTACAGACTCCCTATTCCCCTTGGCTGCTGGAGCGTGTGAGGTTTGTGTGGGCATGGGGAGAGGGTGCAAGGGGGTTTGTGACACTGGGTCAGTGATGGGAGAATATGACTGGGATAGACAGGACTGAGACAAGTTTGGGTCCCTGCTTCTGGGACTGCTTAGGTTTTTGACACTGAATAGATAGGGGACAGAGCAACAGAACCTGCACTGAGTGCAGTGGATGCAGCCTGAACACCTCCTTCCCAACTGAGCATGGATGTTTGTCTTGTTTGTGGTCTCCTGGGGCCTTTGAATCTTTCCCACCACTGCAGAGATGTAGGGGCATGGCTGGAGGACATTCTCCTCATTCTCCCAATGTTCAGTAGTTTCTAGCTATTTACAATCCATATAAATCAACATTTCTCTGCTCTGGAGGAAACATATATCTTTCTGAATCGCATGCATTGTGCCACCTACCCTAGAGGAACTAACATTTGTGGTGGCCTCTTTCCAGCCCAGCCTGTTTCTCAAGTAAGTCTTCAGGCAACAATAAGCCACCAGTGTAATTTTCAGAACTGGATTTTATCTTTCTTTGGCATTGCTTTCACAGATGTGCCAACAGAGATAAGGCTTCTTAATCTTTAAACCACCTTTCTAGGCTGTGAATTAGCTTGAACTTTATCAGAGAGAGGAGGTGATGGTGTTTTCTAGTCACTTTAAGGTTTTAATAATAGGTGTTTTCATATTTTGAATGGTATTCAGAAGCACCGATAAACAAACTTATTGCCTTGAAAGCAACTTCTCCGAGTCAAGTGGGGGATAATGCCCTTTCCTTTTGAAATTGCTATTGTCTACAAGAGCGCGCTGTTCTGGGACACAGAAGCCAAGAAGCTAAATGCAATCCCTTTCACATTGCACTTTCCTTCAGGTGTCATTTCAACTCTGTCTTAAGCGTGGGATACAGACCAGAAATACTGTATTAGAGAATACATAAAATGAGTAGAAATATGGGGAAGTATTCTTCGAACATGGAAATCCCATTTAAAAGTAGCAGTTGTGTCTCCCTGCCTTAGATAATTTGTGAGCACTGTTTTAATTTAGGAGGCAAAGTAATGTGTTTTCAAAACTCCCACTAACCTATGGACAAACCAGGAAAGATCCAGGAGGGAGGGAAGGAAACATTATACTTGAAGTAAGCTTTTTGCATGAGTTCAACCCAGTTCACAGTTAAGTTTGGATATTTTTTTTTATTTGGTTTGGTTTTGGACAGTTTATTGGCTAATAGAATTCACTGACTGCCAGGAGAAATTTTGACATTAGTCTAACTGGGCCTGGTTTTCCACTGTCTTGTACCATGTGTAAATGCAGATCTGTATGAAGTGTCACTAAATCAGAGCAGTAACTCTGTATTTTTACTTTGTGCACTATGCAATGTGGAACTGAGTCTGTCTTGGTTAGCTCTTGATGAATAAATTGCTCTGAGCAGCTGAAGAAAGCAATGCTGATTAGATGATGGACTTAAATATGGTGCTTTAAAATACTCAGTGCATTTGTCAGAGAGATGAGTACCAGCTTATGTTGCTTCCAGTCTTTAAGTGAACCATTATTAAATAGCTACATGAAAGAAAAAATAATCTGTCTTCAAAGTGAAAAAATCAGAAGCTTTACAATTCAGCCTTATCCAAAAATTCCATTGTCTTTGATTATGACCTAAATATAAATTAGGGAACAACTAGAGAAAAGCAGGATTTGGGATTTTACCTATTGCATCTCGAAGTCAACTGACACACACACTGTGATGACTAATAGTGCTAGACCAGGCCCTTAGTTTGTTATTGTAGTGAGTTAAGGATCATGCAGAAGAGGAGGAAATTGCATATAATCTAATTTTTTTTGAGATAGTTTGCTACTGAAATACCACTAAGTAATGTTTTGGTCTGCTTATAATGATACTGGAGCCAGCTGGCCTTTCACAGACTTGCTCTTTTTTACTGTAAAATTAAGAAAATATATAAGCCTTTCAAATGTATTAACATTTATTTATAATGATATGTTTTAATATTTAGGCAGCAGTATTTAAAAAACAAGCTAGCTTATTTTCAAAGACTTAACATACCTTTTAAGATGTTCATGTAATGGAGAACTCTTGGGACAAGTAAAGGTTGTAATTTCTGGTTTTTGTGTCCCAGTTCAAATGTAGTGATCTGTTCCTGGAATTACTATGGAATCGAGATACACATCTGAACTGGGAGACAAAAAGCAGAAATTACAGACTTTACTTGTCTGTTGTAATGGCCACAGACACTTCGAGATGTACCTGCTCTGGCATGGGCTTATCCATGCCACAGACCCTTCAGGGTGTCCTGCTCCTGCATGGACTCATCCACAGGTCACAGTCCCTTCGACTCGAATTCAGACGGGAGTTCCAGCCTGTCCAGTACGGCAGCACAGAAACAGCAGCAATGCCCTGGCCATCTGCCAGCCCAGATGCATGGCCATTGCTGTTACCAAAACATTCCCAGGCACAGCAGAGTAAGATGATAAGCAGTACAGCAGTACAGCAAGCAGCAAAAGCAAAAAGCAGTCGCTAATGAGCACTGGACTCTAATATACAGTAAGGCAAGCAAGCCCCATGGCAAGTACAGAGGCCTGCCGATTAATAGCTAAACAGCAATAACAGCTATAAATTCAATCTAGCATATTCCAGTCAAACCTGTTGTTATCTTGAACCCTTTGAGCCCCACGTTGGGCACCAAAAAAGGCCTGTCGTGGTTTAACCCCAGCCAGCAACTAAGCACCACACAGCCACTTGTTCACTCTCCTGCAGTGGGATGGGGGAGAGAATCGGAAAAGTAAAAGTGAGAAAACTCATGGGTTGAGATAAAGACAGTTTAACAGGTAAAGCAAAGGCCTCGCATGCAAGCAAAGCAAAACAAGGAATTCATTCACTCCTTCGCATCAGTGGGCAGGTGTTTAGCCGTCTCCAGGAAAGCAGGGCTCCATCACGTGTAATGGTTACTGGGAAGACAAATGCCATCACTCCGAATGTCCCCCTCCCTTCCTTCTTCTTCCCCCAGCTTTATATGCTGAGCATGACATCACATGGTATGGAATAGCCCTTTGGTCAGTTGGGGTCAGCTGTCCCAGCTGTGCCCCCTCCCAGCTTCTTGTGCACCCCCAGCCTCCTCGCTGGTGGGGTGGAGTGAGAAGCAGAAAAGGCCTTGACTCTGTGTAAGCACTGCTCAGCAGTAGCTAAAACATCCCTGTGTTATCAACACTGTTTCCAGCACAAATCCAAAACATAGCCCCATAATAGCTACTGTGAAGAAAATTAACTCTACTCCAGCCAAAGCCAGCACAACATAGAAACGGAAAATACTCTGGAAGAAAAGGTGTTTAAAATGTCTGTGGTGTAATTGAGACTATGTATGGTTGTTTCATGACAGCAGTGTCGGTCTGCTTTCCGAAGCCCTGGAACACCAAGGCCCTTTATATCTCTTTTGAACAGCTTCTTACAAAAGACCAATCCTCTTGCTTTGGTCTCTGATCTTGGCTGGATTTTCATGTCATATTACTAACTGTGGGATAGTTTGAAAACAAGTAGTTTAAATAATACTGAGGTGCAAGGGGAGAACAGAAGAGCAGCTGTCAGGAACACTGCGTGGATTTGTGTATTGCATTCAAGGTAAGGATTTATGGAGTTTTTCATGCCTGGACTGGGCGCTGAGAAGAGCAGTAGAGCTGGAGATCCTTGAGACATCACAGTGCAAGTGACCAGACTGGGTGACTTAGATACTAGCCCAGCTGAAGCATGCAGTAGACACATCTCTGTATCAATGTGTAAAAACACTGATGATAGGTGCTACGGCTGATCTAGGACAGGGTTTCTGACTTCTGCCTTTTGCTGATGCTTCCAGAAGGAGATGTGATATCAGATTGAGTAAAGTGGGCTTAGACCCAAAGACATGTACTTAAAGCTTGTCTAAAAGAAATGGTCAGAGCATGGAAACTGTGTGCATCATTTAACCATCTCTATAGCCTCTGTACTAAACACAAATCATAAAGGATTCACATTCTGTATTACGACAGGATGTTTTCACGTTTCATGGA
The DNA here is from genome assembly GCA_020745775.1 of Theristicus caerulescens. NCBI lineage: Eukaryota > Metazoa > Chordata > Aves > Pelecaniformes > Threskiornithidae > Theristicus > Theristicus caerulescens. The sequence goes on along the minus strand of CM036583.1, from coordinate 16,366,572 downwards.
CCAGAAAACTAAATGGCTTGCTTAAAATGGGGGCAGCTGAGGCAGGAGTAGGAAATGAACTGGAGTTTTATAGATCTTAATTTAGTGACTTAGCCTTTGAACCATGCTTTTTCCTAATCAGTAGTATAATTCAGAATTGATATATTCTGCTCTGACAGTGAATTACAATGTTGTATAATAGAGGACAAAGAGGGTATCCAAAGCTTCTCATGACAGCTGACACATTAGGTTTTCATGTCTTGTACGTGAGACTTGTGTGGTTTGCACTTTGTCGTACCAGGAAGGAAAGGAAACATTTCCCACAGGAAAGCAACACAAGTTCGTTAGTCATCAGAGGGTGTGATGGCATATGGAGCGCTAGATTGCATCGCCCGCCTCTGAGGTGGTCTCTGAAGAGAAGGACCAGTCAGACGTGAGACCAGATCATAAATGATCACGGCAGATCCCTGTGGGTTAGAGGGTGAGTTGTAGGAGATGAGGTTTCTGGCCTCATTTGAAAAGCAAAGAAAGTGTTAGCGCAGCTTCAGCTAAATGGAAGGTTTGCAAGGTCTGCAGAAGAAGAGCTGGCCAGTTAGCAACAAATTCTGAGTTACGTTAAGGGTTGTGTATGCTGTCCATTGGAGTTACATGCAAACACTGCCTCACCATTGTGCTGGATGTTTCCTGGTGCCATCCAGCAGCATTTCTTCCCCTTTCAGCAGGTGAACCATAGCCAGCTGGTTTTATCTGTGTCCTTCAGTCACCCGTGCAAAGAACCACTGAGAGATTTATTTCCTGAAGTGAAGATAACTGACCAAGTCGCGTATCACCGTAGTCTTTAATATATGCTAGTGGAGAGTGGGACACAGTGTGAGTACTCAGAAGCCTCCTCTAGCACTGTCTGAAAGCTTGAAGGCACCAGTAGTTTCATCCATTCACGCAAAATCATGCAAGAGAGAGAATATAGTAAGTTAGGAGGAGAATAAAACACTGAAGGCTGGAGGGATGAGGACAAGCCATTTAGGTTACTACCCTAAATCCCTGCCTGCAGAGTAGGGGGTGAGCGCTGCCAGATTTAGCTCTATCTCTTTGCAAAGCATTGCTTCAGAAAGCATCTAGAGCGCAGGCTGGGAGTGGTTTGTTGACTGATTTTGCTTCTAAGACTTGAGCAAAAGTGAAGTAAAATGTGTGCTCAGAAAGAGGGGGAACAGGCATTATGCTGCTATTGGGAAAATAAGTGAAAGTCACAGTAACAAACCCCACATTTTACTGCTAAATAAAAGGATGTACTCAGGCACTTCACCAGCTGTTAAGTTCATTTGTGGTCTCTGAAAAGACTGCTTTACTTCTGGTGTTCTTACGTGTGTTCTGAAAATACGTATCACTGCGATACCCCTATGTATTAAATTTTGTCTTCAGGACCTCTGTTTGGAAACAACTGTCTGTATACCATTGCAGCCCAGGCCTTTCTTTAAAAAATGTGAAAGTGACAGAATTTGCTGTGGAGAAGTTTAAGTGAAACGGATGATAAACCATGCAGGAAAAAGGTTTGTGCGAGCTCCCAGCAGAATGGGGCTGTGTTCTGACGATTCGGCACTGAGATCAAGCTATTTTGCAGTATTGAAATATTCCACTAGTGCCAAGCTAGGATATTTAAAGGGAAAACTGATGACGGAAGATTTTTTTTATAGCTGCCAAATTTAAATCAGGATATGGAATTGCTGAGGGCCTAAAATGATGTTTGCCAGTAGGCTTGTGCCTGCTGTTACACGCTTCTTTGCTGCTGTCCTTGACAGTGAATTCATGTTGACTTAAGAGAAATAAGGTTCAAGTAATTTCTTTTGCGGGGCGAGCTGATGAATGACTGGCAAAATCACAGGTTAAAACTTGTTTGCTGTTGCCCTGTTGTGTATGATACTTGCTAAAAAAGACAATAAAGTCTTGGTAGTAGTGTTTGCATCCAACCAATCTGAATGGCTTTCAGGTGAAGACAGCACTGAATTGGTAAAACTGGGTTCTGGGCAGGGTGTTTTTTCACTGCTGCAATGTTTGCGTCCTGTTTAATTTAATGTTTTTCATTAATAACCTAGATGAGAACAAGCTCATTATGGAAATATGTGAGTAATAACAATTGAAAGAAGCACAAGAGGAAAACAGTAGCCCATATTGCACTGCAGTGGAATGAACTTCATTTGGATAAAAATAAGCTAATAGGCTGGGGCCAAACTGTAGAATTATTCAAAAGGCAGTTGTTTTTTCAGAAGAGGGATTTAAAATCTGGTAATTCAAGAAGAGACCTGGAGCATAGCGGTGGCTGAGATTCTGGCAAGTGAGGCAGCTGGGAAGAAATCACCACTGCAGGCTTCAGCCACATGCTCAGAAGCACGGTGTGTAGTGTAGAGATGGTAGTCTGGTGTGGCTGCAAATGAGGTATGGTATTCATCATTACTGGAAACACAGCCAGAATTGGAAGCTGGAAGTGAAGTGACAAAGCCCTTTGAGATAGTGTGTGAGTGTGAGGAGTAGTGAAGCACCCGGGTATAACTCTGGAAATTGGGCTGAGATCAGCAAGAGGTGACAACAACAGGAAAATGTGTTGATGGTGGATTAACTTACTACGTGATTCAAAGAAAAGAAATGAGGTATGATCCCTTTGAGCTCCTTTAAACATGGATTGGAAAGAGTGCCTTGTTGAAAAACAGAAAGTTATCACGTTAGCAAGTGGGTGCCCTACCTGACCTCAGAAACCCTCTCTTCCCATCCTTTACCCATCTTCAGGAAATCTCAGTTGAAATGTGGTACTCTTCAACCAGCCTCAGTTGTAGTAATGAACGATAAATCACAATAGTTCACATGTAGAAACTTGAGGGCTCCTGGGGTGTCGAGCTTATGCAGTCTTCTTGAAGCTGCAGCTTGGCACATCTTCACCATCACCGCTAGCTATCTTCACATCTCCCTTCTCTTCCAGCACATTTAGCTGTTGGGCCTCTTGGGGAAGTTACGCTGCATGTGGATAACGTCAGATGGGTTCCACTGAACACTGGTCATGAGCTGCACAGGGGACTTTCTGCTGCGGGTTGGCAGCACGTCGATGATGGTTTACTCACGAGGGACCCTTCCGTGGAACACCTGTAGAAAAATGTTCATCCATACCTTGTTGATTTCACTTGAATTGAGTTCGCCTCTGGCAAAAAATATTTAGGAGTAGTTTAGAGAGTAGCAACTAAGATGCTTTTATAGTTCTTCATCAGGGATAAATTTGGAGGGGTACTGTAAATTCAGAGAGTTTGCTGCTAGTGCAAACCATGGGTGAGTTACTAAAACTGTTGCTCTATAAAAATTGATGCTGCTAATGCCTTCGTAAGGTTGTTTTTGCCATGCTGTATAAAAAGCCTGGGCAAGCACTGGAAGAGTGAATTTTCTTACATGACTTGACCTGCTCTCAGAGCTGTTGTCTGCAGGGGGCATCTTAAACTCTGTCAAAACGCAGTGTTCCTTTTCAGTTAAGTTTTGTGCTGAGTAGCTCCGTCTGGTGACCTAGCAGCCTCTCTCTAGATGGTTGTGTGTGTGGTAGAGCCTAGCCAGTTGAATTACAGCCTGATAATCATGCAGAAATCACTCTTCATCAAGAAACAAATTTTGAATTCTTTTTCTCTTACCAGTGAGGTTTTTTAGGCCCGCTGGTAGGACTGCTTACACCTTAACAAACCTCTTACAAACCTGGAGGATGAGAACCACAGTTGAGCCTTACCTACTCATGGGTGTAATTCAGGTGAGAATTAAATTCATGCCTTAATGCTTTGGTGGTATCAAGGCATGTTCTGTTTTAGAAGAAAATCTAAAGCAGGGAAGATGTGAGGAAATATATTAACAATTAAATGCAGTATTACTTTCCAAGGTTCAGTAATACTTTGAGGTTAGCTGTCCCCGAGCTGTGGGGAACACCCGACCAAACACTGTATGAGGGCAGTTCCCTGACAGCCATGCTGCCTGTAGCTTGCTTCCCATCGGTCTTGAACTAGGCAGCCTGAACCATTATTTTTGACTACTGCCTACACTGTCCTTATTGCTCTGCCAGCACTTCAGCCTTAACCACAAGGAAGAACCTCTGCAAGATCCAGGCAGAGAGAAAATCTGGCCCCTCCATGTGTGGTTCAGGGGTGCTAGTCATGTCCTGTGTTGCAGAAATACTTCCATACGACGAAGGCAAACCAGAGGTTTGGTGATGTGGAAAAATTACTAGTGTCTCCCTTTCTGAAACTTATCTTATAAAAATATATACTTAAAAAGAATTCCTGTTAGTTTTAATTTACACAATTCCTGAATGTGTGTGTTAAAATGCTGTGATGCTTAGCAGGGAGCCCACATGATACCAAATTACCCTCCTCTCCTTTAGAGAGTGATGCTAATTTTCCGAGCTGTTCCCGAATCTGCAAAGGAAAGAAAGAACCAAGCCAAACCCCACACAATTACCACAGTACTTGTTACTCCGTTCATACTACCTGAACAGCTCTTCCATCCCTAATACAGTCCTCTTTTCACCCTCATAAAGACATTATGCCTTTCAAAGAGTATTTGAGGTTCAGGTATGTGACAGTGTCATTCTGTGTAAAAGAGTGTGTTTCTGACTGTGCTGTGCTCCATAATCACAGTTCTCTGGTTGCCTAAGAAGAGGGTATCGCTGTGTAATGTGTCGGAGTAGGATTTCAAAGCCTCCAGAAGAGCAAATGGTAAGGAGTCACTTACCCCAGCCAAAAGGAGGAGGGGGAAGCTGGCGATATCAGAAGAGGCTGACATCTTTGCTGCTCTTGTGCATTTCAGTCTCAGTATCTTTGCAGGTCAGTTGAAGATGATGTCCCATAAACTATTCCACAAGCTGCCCTTTGAAAGCTTTTAATGACACATTTTATTCTGACACTAGAAATTATGAAATCCTGAGGAGACCATTTGCTACATCAAGACCATGAAGAAGGTTGGTGTTAGAGACCCTGTGAGATTCATATTTTTGATGGAACTGTCTCTTCCTACAGAGTATGAAAATGTTTCTGAGCATGATTAAAGAATATGAGCAATGCTTTTTCAGGATGGCTCTCCGGTAGGAAAATAACTATCACAGCATGCTCTGGGGGTAGTCAAGAAGTGAAATATAAATGTCATTTTTACTCCATATATATTCAGCTTAGAGCTAAACTGTGCGTTTTTACCAATGAGACTGCTAGCACAACTGATAGATTGAGAAGTAAAATCTGTTAAAGCGAGATTAGAGTTCTTTCCAGAAAAAAACACTCTATCTCAGCACGAGGTTTTGAGGTTGCTGTACAGTCTATAGAATGGAATTATTCTGTGGCTTGAACTGGTTTCTTCTTCTGTGCTGTGTGTGATCACCTGTGCTGCACAGTCCAGCATAAATTACCATTACCTATTGTGGCCTTAGAGTTCTGTAAAGGCCCTGATCTGAAGTCCCCTAAGACTGTTGTTGTCTATTTTCCAGTAAATTCCATATTGTCAGGAAAACAACTTGGAAAGTAACAGATGCTTTTTTTCATTAGCTGTTGACAAAAGCCAACGAAAAAGGAATACTTTATTTGGGATGGAAAAATAGGTATTTTCTCATTAAAAAATAAAAAAAAAATACTTCAGTCATGAGCCAATTTAAATGTATTAGTTCAGTATTGGCAAGATATATCAAACCCAAAGCATTTATTTCAAACCAAGACGCTATGTTTAAAGCACCATATAAATAGCTGTACTGACATCCATTGTCCTGCTCTCCAGCAGTGACCATATGCAGAGCTGTAGAGAAGGGCAGCTCTGCTGCTTCCCTTGTACATTCTTGCAGTTTCCAACTACTTAAAATGGCATAAGCCATGCTTTTGTTTCACTGAAATACTTGTGCATCTTCTAAATCTTTTGGTAATGCTGGATGGAGAGATGCATGTTTTTTCAAGACCACAAAAAATGTTCAGCTAGTTCTGTTCAGAAAGCTTCTTAAGGCTGAAGTAGCTTTTTATTCTGTATGTTTTTCTAGATGTTGAGGGTTTTCTAACTTCTGTCTGGGTCATTTTACAGATAGGGCATTACTCGTAAAGGATTGATTTGCAGGGAGCTGAATGCCCCTGTACAGAATGCTGTACTCCTCTGAAACTCACCATATTAAGCTCCTATTTTGAAGCTGTTTCAAAAATGAACAGATTTCTAGTTGAAGGCTTCCCTTTCTGTGACATCTGTAATACAGTTTGTTTTTTTCTTTTTAAAACCACTTATGTTACATATTTCAGTTTTTGGTGAGTGTAGACTTAGATCAGAAGTAGGACTTGCAGGATGGAAACTCCTGACAAAGAGCCAAGATGAGCTGGAAATACTTGAGAACTAAGTACATTTCTGCCTCCACTGTTTTAAATCCACTTCTCCTGGGGAGCTGGCTGTTGTAGGCTGTTTTTGCTGAACAGCCTATATCGAGTTCTAATATGATTTTGGTGTGAATATGTAGATACTGTCTGTTAATTCCCTTGGGTGTTTCCGTTCTGTAAACCAACCACATAAGATCACTTTCATCTAAAATAATACCTTGCAGGCATTCTTGAACAATAGAATGTGTAAGATTGGATTGATAGGTGATCACACATAAAAAATGTCCTGGTTTTGGCTGGGATAGAGTTAATTTTCTTCCTAGTAGCTGGTATAGTGCTGTGTTTTGGATTTAGGATGAGAATAATGTTGGTAACACACTGATGTTTTAGTTGTTGCTAAGTAGTGCTTACACCAGTCAAGGACTTTTCAGCTTCCCATGCTCTGCCAGGTGCACAAGAAGCTGGGAGGGAGCAGAGCCAGGACAGCTGACCCAGACTGGCCAAAGGGCTATTCCATACCATATGACATCATGCCCAGTATATAAACTGGGGGGAGCTGGCCAGGGGGCAGTGATCGCTGCTCAGGGACGGGCTGGGCATCAGTCAGCTGGTGAGCAGTTGCATTGTGCATCACTTGTTTTGTGTATTGTATATATACTTTGTATATATAATAATTTATCATTATTAGTATTAGTAGTCGTAGTATTTTCTCTTCCTCTGCTGTCCTATTAAACTGTCTTTATCTCAACCCATGAGTTTTAATTTTTTTTTCGATTCTCTCCCCTATCCCGTCGGGGGCGGGGAGGGGGGAGCGTGAGCGAGTGGCTGTGTGGTGCTTAGTTGCTGACTGGGGTTAAACCACAACAAAAAATTTATGTTATCCCTTACTGATTTAAGTAATAGAAAATAGTTTAGGAAATGGACAACATGTCTTGTTAGTTTAGGATCAATGGTCTAACAAAAATAATTCTTTTTCTATTACCTGCAAGACCTGAAAGTGTGGTAGTACCACCACTTTGCAGAGGCTTCCGAGATCTCTGCCAGAAACCAAGCCATTATCACTTCTTTTTATTTTAAAAAAAAAAAAAAAAAGCCTGCAAGAGGCAGAGGCTACTCCCGACAAGGTTATGAAAGAATATTTCACTGCAGTGCCAATTTTGCTGTCTGCTTCAGGAGGAATTTTGCCTGGATGGCTAAATGGCTGGTTTACTTGTACATGCTCTGAAGCAGTAAGTCTTTTTTAGTCTTTTAGAAGCAGAAATTTGGTTTTTAGGAGTCAGAAACAGGCAGTGAAATCTGAAAATACTCGCTTAAACAATATGCAAAGAATATGTGGGCTGACACAGTATTGCTTTCCAGATTGAACAAGGAGTGCTAATTGTGGCACAGTTAATTAAGGGCGTCTAATCATGGCTACAACAATTTCTTGTAACTAGATTTTTTCCTCACTTTATTTCTTCCTTCATAATCATTAGATGTACTTAACTGACGTATACAACAGATAGTGCAATCCCGTCGACTCGTAGAATTTTTGCTTTCCTTACTCTTACCGTCTTTTGACATTATTTATGAATTTCTTCATCTTCAATCTCTTAAAAATCAAACCATTATTTTGTACTGTTGGAATTAGGTGGTTTCTTTTGTCTTTTCATCCTTTCTTTGTAGAAGAAGTAATGTTTGGTAATGGCTTTTCTTTGGATGTTTATTTTCCCTTCAGCAGACTAAGATCTCACATATAGACAGTTTAGAATGAATTTATAAACATAGACTGTCGGGTAGATTGGGGTAGACAGAGCAGGGTGTAGCAATGAAAAACATGTTTTCAGCTATAACTTGTGTTCAGTTTTTCTGGCTAAAGTATAATCCTTCCAGTATCACAGTTGCTTAGGCAGAGCTTTGTTCTCAGAATGTTTTATAAAAGCTCAAATTCTAAAAGCTTACTCATATCCTCAGAACAGGAAAAGTCAGAATGTGAATAGGGTACAGTGTGGCTGTGATCCTGGTTCAGTAGGTTAAAAACATTTGGGATGTAGTAAATTAAAAGTATGAGAAGGTAATTCTTGAATGCAGTGACCCAGTGAACTTTCCTGAACACTCCCATAACCTTTCTTATGAGAAGCAATTATGTATGTGAAACTAATCTGAGGGAATTTACTCACCACTACTCATAAGAGAATAAATTGATGACTGATAAATAGGCTGCAAAATGCAGACAGTATTATTAGTCCCAGCCAAATTCACTGTTTCAAAGCAAACTGTGGACTAAGCTACATAATATGAGGAGTGAATTTGTATGCTGGGAATATGTGTAAGAACTGGAAGTGTGAACAGCTGAATTACAAGATAATGAAAAAAAAGCCTATAAGCCACACAAAACCAGTGAATCTTTTCAATAGGTGATCAGAAAACAGTAAAGTTCATGTGCATGAAAACATTTTATAATTCTTTATGACACAAGCACTGGACTCCCAAGAAGCAAATGATACTTGTATATATTTTTCAGGTTTCCAAGTGCTTAATGTCAGGTGGTGATTTACAAAATGCAAATATTTTTCTGTGGTATTTAACATGTTTAACAAGTGCATACCTGCCAGTTTGGGATTTTTGCTGGTACTTGCTCAGGTAACACGAGTATATGAGTATATGAGTTTACTTTCATGGGAACTCGTAAAAGCTTAAATGTGGATTTTCAAATGCACCTGAAATTCATGAACACACGCTCTCAAGAAGCCAGAATTAGGTCAGTGCTGATGTTACCGGAAAGCGGCAAAATAATTCACTCTCTAAAACTTATTTTGGAGTTTTAGAAAGCAGGCATTCTTTATTGCGGCGCCGGGCAGCACTGGGGATAGTTCCACCATAAGTGCTCTGAAGGCTTGATGGACTTTCAGTTATTATATTCTATGAAAATATACATATTCATAGGATTTCTACATAAATATGAGCTTTCCTGGAACTTATTAACATATGTAAATGTCCGATCCGCATGCGCAGTCATCCTCCGTGGTGGTCCTCAGGGGGTCTTCGGGGGTCTTCAGATGAAGGCTCGTAGTCTTCCTCACCGTGTTCGCTGATTGACCTTTGCTTCTGTGCAGACTCAGTTCTTGGGTCGCCTAGCTGTCTAGAGGGGAGTGTTCAGGAGCCTAAAACTTAATTATCCACAGAGATTCGCTTTTGTTATTCAAGAGCTTTGTAACGGAAAAGGGGAACACCCAGGAGCCTCTATCCACATTCTCAGGTATCACTGAAGTCCATGTACATGTTGCCCTAAGCTGGCCCATATGAACCTTAAGTAAATGGATGTGGGCTTCCCTGAGGACAGCAAGTTTTTTGTATTTTCAAGGCATTTTGAAAGTGGCCCCGTTACATGACCATGTTTTTGACTGTTGTCCCTTCCCTAACGCAGGGCAGAGTACTGCCTGTCTCTGTCGGAGTGTCCTGATTTCACCATATGTTCTTGAATTCCTGGAGAGGGCAGTGAGTAGGATTAGGATGTAACAAATGATTGCAAGGATCCATCACGGGCTTTTAAAGGTGGCTGTACATGTTGCAGGGTAACTCTTAAGGCTCCCATTCAAAGGAGTCCATCACACTTTTTCATTCATGTATCTATATGAATGAAAAAAAATATTTTTTAAATTCGTGCGTGTGTGTACATATAGATATATATAAAAAATTAATCCATTAATGTTTTTTTCCAACTGTTGAGCTAGGCTTTCACTTATAGCGATCTGCTCAATTAATTATCCTCTGTGTACAGGTCTTCAGGGTAAAGAGGTAAAAATGCATTATCACTTTTCTGCTCAACGTTCATCACTACTTAATTGGTATGCAGGAGCTGGCAATATTCAGTGTCCTTAGCTCTATGTTGGACACCAGCTGTGCCACTGATTTGAGAGATGGTTATGAAAAGTACCCGAAAGACTACCTTCTCTTCATCAATATTGTAACCAGCTGAACACAGGGCTTTGTAGCTAACTTACCTCCTCAAAGCTGAGTGAAAGTAGTAGTATCACTTGTATCTCGTTCACCTTTTCTCCAGAGAGATGCTTTAGTGACTGGGATTTCTTTCTTAAATTCTGGAAGTTATCTCTTTGAAACCCATTGTTAAAAATGGACTCCCAGGGGCAGGTTGGTCCAACCTGTCCCTCTCCCTGCTGTGCACACTCAAAGGGCTTGAAGATTAAAGAGCCTGGGCTTGCTCTGCGCTATACTTGGGCACAGGCCTCGCATGGTGGAAAGAGTAGTTAGGAGACGCGTTATTTTAAATCTTGTTGAATTTGTACAGTTACACCAAATCGTAGAATCACAGAATAGTTTAGGTTGGAAGGGACCTTTAAAGGTCATCTACTCCAACTGCCCCTGCAATGATCAGGGACATCTTCATGATCAAGCGCTTGCTGGAGACCAGCACGATGTTTCTTTGGTGAGTCAGCTCCTCGTTAGACCAACCCTCCAGGTTGTCCCTGGCAGTAGCTGTGTTACTCTTCCTGCACTGGGAACAGGTATGCAAACCCGGCATAAACATGAACAGGGATTTGAAAACTGAATTTTCTCTCCATTTGTGGCTGCCACCAGTAGCATTACACAGATTTGTCTTTTTCTTCTTTTGCACTGTTTTGTCTGCCCATCTCTTGTCCCTGTTTTAGATTGTATGATGTCCAGGGCAGATGCTGCCTATGTCTTAGCACACTTAACTCCTACACAGGGGTAATTTTAGTAAAATCCTAAATTCTTTTAAAAAAAAAACCCAACCAACCCCAAGCCAAAACAAACACAACCAGGGTAAAGGCCCACACTTGGTGTTGCACTGGCTGCTGGACTTTTTTGATGAGTGAGTAAGAGTAGAGGTCTCAAGAACTGAAAAACTCTCCTGGCCCAAATCCTGATTGTTTCCAAGTCTGCCTTTTTGAAGACAAGGCAAAACTCTTCCTTCCCAGGAAAGCAGATTACCCCTTCAAAGGATAAAGAGCTAGGTTTCACATTCATATGATGCTAGAGTAATCACTTGGTTAATCGATATAATAATTTGGACATGCATTAATCATTGCATTGACTCCAATACATATGTGTGTATATGTGTGTTTGTATATATGTACATACATTTTTCTGTGTTTGCTCATTCATGTGACAGCTCCCTGTTGAAAGTTCATAAGGGATGAAATCAGAATTTATTTTGCAAGCTACACAAGGTGTATGGGACAAATCAAGTGACAGATGAACAAGCTGGGAAAGTCAAACTTGTGTAAAAAGTTCTTATGTCTTTGTAGGAAACCCTCAAAAGCTGAACAATCCTTTTTCAGAGTGAACAGTGCCACCATCTTCTCCAGTTCTCTGTTCCTCTGTTCTCCACATGTGTGGCACTGTTGAACACATGGACACCCTGTATCAGGTGGTGCAGCAGCAGTTGAGCAGCAATACCTGTCCTGCTCTGACGAGAACCCACACGGGAACTCTCAGAGAACACACCTAAGTTGTGTCTGCTCAGGTACTTTATAGTAATGATTGCTGTACTGTTTGACAAAGAAAAAGAGTGTATTTGTCAAGGCAAATTATTTTTATTTACTAGGTAGTTCATACCTTTACTTCTTGTAAATGAAAGTACCCCAGAAAAGCTAGGTTCAATTACCAGATCTTTGCACAGACACTCTACTGTAGTGTCTGGACATCTCCCAGGTGTTTAAAAGATAAATAAAAATTTCCTTTCAATTATTTTTTTTTCCCCAACGCCTGTACATGGTCTATCTGATTTGACTGGAATAAGCTGGTGGAGGGAAGCAAAGTTGAAGAAGTGGGGATTGTGTTCTGATGCGGGGTGGCTTTAATTCCCCAGCTCCTCTGCATGTGACAGCTGCAGCTCACCTTCCTGCTGCAGGTGGCTGTTAGGCACTTGTAACAGCCCCATGCTTTGATCTTGCATGTTTGCAAGATTACACTTAAACTCAGTAACCCTGTGCCGTGGTTTAACCCCAGCCAGCAACTAAGCACCACGCAGCCGCTCGCTCACCCCCCCACCTGGTGCTGGGATGGGGGAGAGGATCGGAAGGGCAAAAGGGGAAAACTCGTGGGTTGAGATAAAAACAGTTTAAAGTAAAATAAAAATAGAACAGTAGTAATACAAAGCAAGCGGTACACTGTCCAGTTGCTCACCACCCGCTGACCGATGCCCAGCACATCCCCCAAGCAGCGATCGAACCCCTCCCCGGCCAACTCCCCTGCTTATATACTGAGCATGACCTCACGTGGTATGGAATAGCCCCCGGCCAGTCTGAGTCAGCTGCCCCGGCTGTGCCCCCTCCCAGCCTCCCGTGCCCCTGGCAGAGCATGGGAAGCTGAAAGGTCCTTGACCAGTGTGAGCACCACTTAGCAAGTACTTAGCACTACTTAACAAGAACCAAAATGTCAGTGTATCATCAACATTGTTCTCAACCTAGACCCAAAACACAGCCCCGTACCGGCTACCAGGAAGAAAACCAACTCCATCCCAGCTAAAACCAGGACACCCTGTCTTGGGGGCACATTCCCTGCGAATAACTTGGTGTTGATACTTCCTCTTAGGTTATGAAACTATAGGATTTAGGGACACAGGTCAACTGCCATCTCTCTGCCTGGAAGCCTTTTTAGTAGCTAAAGCATGCCTCTGGCAAAGCTCCATCTGTGTGTAGACAGAAGTGTAGAGTGGGCTCCTTCAGGACTCTGACCATTAACAGCAACTTCAGACAGAAGCTTCTCTGGAACATACGTGTTTTACCTGTAGAGTAAAGCACGGATCATCTGAAGCAAAATAACAAATGCCTATATGCAAAACCTGCTCTGTGTTTCCTTGGCTCTGCTGAAAATCTCCTGCACTGTACGTTATTATGACTCTCTTTCTATTTCTGTCCCCTTGCACAGCCTTGCCTTCGGTTCCTGTCTGGTCTCTTCTGCTACAGATGATCTGCTTTATTGCATTGTCTCTTCCTGTCTTTTCTTTGAGGTTTTTCCATTTTCCGTTTATGAGTTGTGATTTTCAATATCTTTTCTCTCTGCTCTCCTCCCTTCTTTCTGTGGCTGCTGAATATTTGTGTTTGGTACAGGGGTTAGGAACCATTAGCAAGACAGTCATCTTTAGCCAGGAGTCATCATTGCCAAGGATCAGTAATTACTTTCTCTGGACACACACAGAGATATTTCAACTTCTTTCTTGAGAAAAGAGGCATGGAGTAAAATTTAAGAGCAATCCAGAGAGCTGCTACAGTGAGACTGGAATTTGTAAGATGATGCAGTCAGCTTACCTACATTCACCTGCTGCCACAGTTTGTTTCCAGTTCTAGTGTTGTTCTGGTGCATTTGAAGGGCTTCAGAAATGGTGATGGTTGTGGAGAGAGCGGTCACCTATCCAGGGACAATATCATGGAGAACGCGTGCCAGGTCAGAAGTCCGCAAAGGATATATGGACCAAGTTTTCAGGCTGAAATGGATGCTATCTCTGTAACTGCACATACCATCAGTTGAACCAAAGGAGGAGTCTTACTTAATTTCACTGTGATGCTGCTTTTGAAGTGAAAGTTTTACACCTGTAGACTAAAGAAAATGGACACAGGAACCTTGTTTGCTAGGATTCGTTAGAGGTAAGGAAATTTTTCGAAGTGTGGAATACAGACGTAGAATTAAACTTTTGGCAGTGAAATGGGCACTGGGTTTGGAGGCTTTAGGCAAACTCCGTATCCTTCTACTTTCTTCAGTTAAATGCTTGTCATCCTCCTTAGCTTTGCTGTGAGTGTTCTGTAGGACGCTGCTGGATGCGTGCTAAGGATGTTCTCTACTGAATGGAATCTAATAGGGCTTTGAAATATTGATGAATAAAATGTTAATTTTTAATTCCCATCAATCTGAACTAATTGGAATTCAATGTGCTTTTGTCCAAGAGACTACCTGACATTATATGGTTTAATGTATCTGCACAGTTAAATAAGCATGGAGCTACAGGATTTTACTTTCCTGGAGGCCAAGGTGTTAGGTTTAATAGAAGAAAATGGTTTCGTGTGCTTCTATTTATAGTTATGCCAATGGCCCAAATTCTGCTCTTGCATGTTCTTTGGCTATTGTCACATAATGCTGCTTCGATTGAGCTACTCCAGCCATAAGGTCTTCAAGAGCTCGTGCCATGGATCATATATTAATAAATTAATATTGAGCCCATCTGAGCAATGATATCCTGTAAGCACAGATATAAAACTTGTTGGTGTGTATTTATGCGTTCCTTCCTTGTGCTGGATCACTGACCTGCTATGGCTTCAGTCTTGAATGCCTGCATTTGTGCTTGTGGCTTGGAAGACCTAAGCCAGCTAGAGGTATGGTCGTCTCTCTTCTGTCCCCATTCATGTTTTGCTTGTCTGATGGTTTCACCTAATTAAAATTCATTAATTCTGTTGTGTCTGTATTTGGAAGTATAGAATGATGGTCACAAATCCTGGTTTTCCTTAGTGGGATAGAACTTAACAAAGTACAGTGGAAAAGAAAAGTTAAATCCCTGGTTTTCGTAGTCAAATGTTTCATTTGAAATGGATGAATGGATGAAATACAGCTAACATGTTATAGCCTCTTTATGCTGCCAGGATAAAGGAGCTTAATAACACTACAAGAAATAGTCACAAAGAACTGAGGAAGATGGGGAAATGTTTCCTTCTGCCCCAGGAAAATACATTATTCAGTGACTGCCACTGTGATATGTGCCTGACTGAGGCAAAAATCAACATAGTTGATGCTCCGATTGCATTTCTCTTTGAGTGAGCGTGGACTGCGTTTGCATAAGCAACAGCCACTCACTAGGTGTAGCCACAAGGAGAAGCTGCTAATGGTAGGTCACCAAAATATCTGCTTCACTGGTGGTTGTCCAAAAGATAGGTTCCATTTGTGTGTTTGCCTTCGAAGCATTCATATGAGGCCATCTCTGGTGTTACGAGTTTAGCTACTCCACTGCCAGAGAAGATAAACTTGGACTCTTTTGCTCTTGCATCCTTAATTCCTTTTTCCTGCAAAACTGGGGAGATGATTGCTGGTATATGTGTGGTAATAAAGCTTGTCAGACACAGCCAGCCAGAATTCTTCTGAATTCACATTTAATCTATTCACAGCACAGCATGCAGCAGAGCTGATGGCTGCAAGTTAATGTGCTGCACTTTAATGAGATAACTGTTTGCCTCGCAGGTTTTGAGGTTTATGCTAGTTTTATTTGTCAACGTGGCCAAAGCCAGAGCCATAAGGAATCACAGCTCTACACTGAAATATTTTATTTACTTAGCTGATGCTTTTGCCAGAAGAGAAATTGGTGAAGTAACTAAATAGTGCTGCTTCTATTTTAGAACAGGATTTTTTTTTTCGAGCCTGCAGTTTACAATATGTCCTTGTCAGTGTTCTGGCTCATGAGTATTACCTAGATAAAAATATTCTATTCACAATTTCTCTGTGGTTGTGGAATTGAATTTCCACCTGTCTTTGAAAATTGATCCCGTCTTCTTGTTTCCTTTAGAGGTGTATATTACTGGGGAGCAGGGGTATGGGGAGAAATATAGGAACTCTGTAATACCAAATGCAAATGCAGAAATTTCAGTGTGACAGAGAAAGCTGCAAAGTCTCCCATTAAACAACAGATTATATGGCTCCACTCAGGTTTTGAAATCCAGTTCATGTCAATCGAGTCCTTGCATTACAACTCAGTCTTTTAACAGTGGCAGTTCCTCCTCATTAACTAATTACTGCATCCATAATGAAAAGAAGATGCGCCATAGTCAAGAAAAATTAGGTTAGGATGCATCACTAATGAGACCGTTTCTGTCGTGCGGTGGGAACACGCAGGGGTCGGGAGGCACCTGGGAGCACACCCCTGCAGATGGCTGCCGAGTACCAGCCCTTGCAGGTCTGCTGTCCGAGCCAGACCCTCCCCGGGGTGGGCAGAGAGGAGCACAGTGTGTGGACACAGTGTCTCTTGTAGCAGTCTTGCAGTCTGAGCTGCTTAAATCAATGTTAAGTGTCCTCTGAGAGGCTTGCATTGATTTATCTAAAGCCAGTTAAAATATAATTTTAAGACTCACTTGTACTTGTGCAGAAACATTGTTTCTGTACACAAGAGTAGTGCTTGGAAAGGAGTCTTTGAGAGGGAGGTAACATCTTTTGTGTGTGTTAACCTTTAATGTCTAAAACCTATCAAAGTAAAGGTTAAATTGGCCTTTTACTTCACCATTGTACCTTTGCATTATGTTTTCTGCAAAACCAACGCCTGTTGTACTTGCCACCTTTTGCAGCAGTGCAGCCATGTTAAGAAACCATGTCAGTTTTGTGCACTATTTGTGACACAAGCTATTGTCTGTTTGCATACAAATGCATTAATAAATAATTATTAGGAAATAACTGATCGATTTATGGGAAAAATCTGTAACAGGCTTCTGTTGAAATGTGCCTGATGTTAGTTATAAACTCCTCTTGTCTTGTTTCTGTGCTGCTAACAGAAGGTTGGGGGGAGTGGAGAGGGATGGGGAGGGACTGTATAGGAGGGGATGTGTCACTAAACATAATTGGTTTGGGGAACAGGGACAACCAAATTTGTGTCCAGCCCTTTGCTGAGACACTTCAGAAAAAGAAATGCAGGGGCTATATTTGGAAATATTAAACTGTGTTTGGCAATTGATTCAGGTGATGTAACCTATAGAAAGCACAAGATTGAGCCAACCATCTATGCATTTCTTCAACCAAATTAAAAAAAATGTTGATTTCCAGTGCCGTGCAGGGGGAAAGAAGAACATAGAAAAAATATCAGCACATTTGCCTATGTGTAATGTTTTTTATTTATAGGCACCCTTCCTTTCTCTTGGACCATGAGCTGCCTGTTAAGGTGTCTTCCCTGAATGCCAATAGCATATCAACAGGAAAAGGCATGCACATATGCAGGGAGGGGTTGCGGAGGTCGCTGGGGGAGAGGGGGCTTTGCCTTTGAACAAGTGCTACAGCAAGACAGTTCACACAGTTTCTGGAGTTTCTGTCTCATCTTAATGATGGAGCCTTAGATATTAGAGCAGTCTGAGATTAATAGTTATTTACTTGTGAGAGGAAAAGGTAAATTACTGCTACAGATTGCCAAGTGCCGTTTTCTGTATCGTTAAGAGCTGGCAGCTGAGTTTGTTACCTGTTGATCAGGAGTTAATGGGATTAGCTTAATGAAGAACTTAGGGTTCGGAAAATTATAAAACGTTTAAGAGGTTTGGGTTTTTATTAGCCTCCTGCTGTTCAAGAAATAGTCTTTTTAAGGACTTCGCTCCAAATTTGTGTCCAAGGGTGTCCAATCTGATGTTATTGTTATTTTTCTTGATGCTTTCATAGGGTTTCCAGGTCAATTTGTTGCTGGTGGTGGGTGTTTTCATCATGTTAATGCGATTTCTTTTTTTTTCTTGTTTTGTCTGTTATCAAATTATTTTGGCAGCGGTTTAGGATTTGCCCTATAGTGCTTGGTTTTATTTCAGGAATGGGGTTTTTTTTGTCTGTTGGAGCACATTTCTTGCTTCAATTATTTCCTGTGGAGTTGAGTAGCTGAGTGAAAGAGATGATTTCTCAGTGTTTGAAATCCTCTACCTAGTTGTATATAGTAGTTAAAAATGAGTAATACTTAGAGGTTTGGGGGTATAGGTCTTCTGGGTACGGTGTGTAAATTTGAGAACTAAATGGTAATGTGGCTTCGTTTTTCTTCATTTTGGGTAATCTCCATTCAGACACCAAATTCAGTGGTAGTTTCCTTATGGCTGTGATAGTCCAAGAATATCAAGAGCCAAGCATGTAGAAAAGGTAATATATTTTGAGGACTGGCAGCTATAATTGGAAAAAATTGGATAAACTTTTAGGTATAGAAACCTTTCTCCAGGCCTGAAATGGAAGCAGCAGACTTCAAGCGAAGTACAAAAATACAACCTGACGCTAATCTAATGCTAGTGCCATCTACGAATAAACACAGTCTGAGTAGCTCAATCTGTGAAACATGAAAGTGCCACTGTCTGGATATCAAATGGAGTTCAGCCTGGGTTGTGCTGAGCGTATCCCAAAAGATTCTTTCCCTTGTACCGCCAAGGACGGGCCATCTGGGCACTGTTCTCATGTCATGGGGAGAGAAGCAGCAAGATGGCTTGTGTAATTTTAGTTTGTCCAACACAAAGTGTTATGAGGTGATATACTGTTTCTCCCTGTAGGATGTCTGTCTTGTAGGTTACAGAGAGCGCTCAGGTAGGATTTGTGGTGGTTCTCTCTGGGCAGTGTGTGGCTACGTACCTTCCTCTCTACGCTGCCTGTGTAGAGCAAATGCACCAAGAGAATGGTGCATTTCCCCACAGGTGTTTCTGCAGGACTCGTAACAGCAACACTGGTCTTGCAGCCTCTTCTTCCTTTTGTCCTTGTCCACACCTCCCTACCCCTCACATCAAACACAGGATGATCACCCCTGGTTTCAGAGCCCAGCTTGCCTCAGCCCAACCGATGAGTCCTGGGAGCCATGGAGGGTTGGTTCTTGCCTACATTCCTGCAGTAATGGCCTCTTCTCTTCAACCTGAGTCAGCATTTCCCACAAGCACCATCACCTTTTCCCTTAGGATTTTTTCTGTATTTCTGTGGGGGAGAAACACTGTTTCAGAATGGGAGTCTGATTCCAGTCTTTCCCTAAAATTGAGCTCTACCGTGATGTAAAAGCATGAAGCACTTAACAAGCAATTCATTAGCTGTGACTTTTTTTATGCCTATAGTAATTATTTTAGTGTTTCTTTCAGCTCTCCTCTTTAGGTTTTTGTTTCTACTTCATGCACATCTTTTTATCCTTAGATGGTTAGAACCTTGCAGAGATACAGGCTGTCTGTGATGTGTCTCTGCAGAAGTTTCTCCAACTTGTATCTTGAGCAAGGCAGCCATGCTCCTTGGTGAGGACTTCTTCAAGCTATCCCAATACAGATGTCAATGCTATAATTGTACCTCAGTGAGACGGAAAAGAAATGGAGATATTGCTGAATATCGGAGAGTATGTTTAAAAACTAAAAACAAACAAACAAACTAGACGTTTCTGGTGCTCAGTTTGAAATATTGTGGGCCTGGATTTCCAGACTTCTTGTGCTTTCAACTGTTTTCACCCCCCTCCGCAACACACCCCCCTATCCCTTAACCATACTCCTTCCCCTGGACCATGTGGCCTGATGTCTGGAGCTACTGGGCACCTTCAGGTCTTTCTTATGTTCTCATGTGTGTGCTCACAGCTTAGTTCCTAAATAGGGATTTAGAGCAAGGACACTTTAAGTTTGTGCATCCAAACAGGGATTATATGTCGTTTGGGCACTGAGCTGTTCATCCATGAGACTGACTCATTTCTCATTGCTTGGGAAATGCTGTGGTAAGAAGTAGGACTTCCTGCTCTTTCCCTGTCTGCCACAGAAGGGTTTTCAGGGTCATAGTTTTAGACTTTAAACTTCTAAATTCCATGATGGACTTTAAATTCTGTTAAGGCATGACTTTCCGCCTCTTGAGACCCTAACTTGCCCATTAGTAATACAGGGATAATATTTCCCTCCCCTTAAAGATGCATTCATTAATAGCGGGGGTATGTATGCTGGGATTCATCTCACCTTCATTCTCTCCCTAATTTTAGCTGCCTGAAGTGAGCACTGCTTGTCTCATTTAAAGAGTGGAGAAAAAGAATCACCTCCACTGGTGAGTTATCCTAACTTACGTTAGACACCTATATCTGGACAAGGTAAGTACACACCAGAGGTCCCTCTCTTTCTTATCTCTGCAGGAATTTAGATGACCAGTACCAGTTTAGATGGGAGGCTTAATTTTAAGCAGCTACAATTGAGTAAGGTGGTCGGGGTGATAAACATGGACCAGCTGAGTGGATGTTCATCTGTGTGATGAAATTAAATAGCCAATGCATTGCTGCTCCTGGAAACAGCATGTGTTCAGCTGGGGGTGGTTTTAGTGCTAGAATTTTGTAGAGATTTCCCACAATTTTTAATTTTCAATGCTGAGGATTCAAATACTGAGATCCTGGAAATCTTCTATGTGTCTAAATATCACTGTACAGTTGCAAGAGGAAAATCATAAAAACATTTCTTTCCTTTGGCTTGGTTTCAAGTAGGGTGACATCATTTTTATCAAACTGCCTCTATTAGTGCTTTAATTCAGCAAACAGAGATTGCTAAGTAAGGTTCCTTTTCCAGCCAAAATGTCAATCAGAACTGCATGCTCCACAGCGCACCGTACAAATTAACATTTTAACATCGCTATTGTAGTAATTATTCTGAGCATCTTTCTTTTATAACATTCACAAGAAAAGGGATGACTTGTTGCTGAGTTTCCACTCTAATTTTCTCCCTGTATAACTGTGCTCTGCCGACATCTCTTTCCCCTCTGGCTGTGCAGTGTTTCTCTGCTGCTCATACCCAGCTGGGAGCTCCCTGTCTTAGTCATTGAGCTGCCACAATAGAGGGCAGGAAGGATCCAAACACCCTTTGTGTATGTCAACAGGTGGTTTGAATGTTCAGAGGATCTGATGACTAGACAAACATACGATTTGACTGCTAGGGAGATGATTTGATGGCAAACAAAAGGTCACATACCAGCAAAACTATTAACTGGTGACATGAGGGTGGGGACTGCTGTTCTGCTCACTATTCATTTTCCTCCTACACTTGAGGGGCAGATTCTGCCTCCGTTGCAGCTCTTCTTGTTGCACAGGATGAGCACGCTTTTTGGGTGATGTGCCTGTGTGCAACCTCTAAATAGAGCATGCAGTGGACAGGGATGGATTTCAGCACAGATCGGTTGCCGTATGTCTCCTGTTGCTCTCTGTGGACCGTTTATATGTGGCATCATACACAAACCCATGCCTGGCACCTGCATTCACACTTGCCTTGTCGTCCTTGAATGCTTCATTTACTGTCCAGAGTGCAGTGCCCTTGCATGCCTCTTTGTTGCTTCTTGACTGGTAAAAATCAATCAGTGCCATGAAATCTGACTTCCTGTATGCAAATAATTGAACTATCTTGTTTCTGGAGTTCTTCAAAGGAGGCTCACTTGTGGAAGAAAAAACCAATTAATGTTTAATGTGGATTTGTACCTCTACACAGAGAGAGGTGTGTTGTTAGCAAAATAAGGCAAAAGGCAGAGTATATCTTTTGCTTGGGGATCAGATGCAATTCTGGAGTTGGTTTTTTTTTTTGGACAGCTAAGCACCTGGAGTGAGAAGTACCTGTGCTTGAAGTGCACTGCAGCAAATAAAGAAGCCATTGTATTGCCAGTCTCTGCTCAGACAAAATAGCTTGCAATTCAAAAGCTTTTCATCTCAAGGTTTTGTGCTGATTATTCCTTTGGCTTTCATTCACCTGCACCAGGTTTGCTTTTTATTCTCACTACTTAGGGGAAATTATGGTTCACCTAGCAGATCCAGCAAATTCATAAAACTCCGCATTTGATAACTGGGCTGGATTAAACCTGCCTGGAACAATGCTCGGAAATCAACTGTGGATGTTCAAGAACTGTATAGTGATGAGATCTGAACTTTAGTAACACCAACAGCCACCTCACTATTATAAAGCGTAGAAATCTTTAATTTAAATTTTAAATTCCTGCCCCTTCAATAGTAATGATAACTGCATGTTGTAGTTAAGCACTGCCAGGCTTAAAACTGTCTGTCTCTCTTGGAAGAGCCTAGATGTCACTGACTCCCAGCAACAAACAGACTCCTGCGAGTCAGAGTTTCAAAGGTCTTTGGGAACAGAAAGATAGAAGTATATGGTTAGAGAGTTTTTCAGAAGAACTGAAGAAGATTAGTTTCTGTGTCCTGCTGAAATGTATTTAAAAAAAATACTAGTCCCTATGATTTCTTCCTCTTTTCTTTATTGTGTTCAATGAAGAGAGATTTTAATACTTTTAGCTATTAGTTTGCAAATGACCTGCAAAAAACCAGACTACTTAATTGGAAGACAGGTATGTCATAATTCATGATGCGAAAAGAGATCTTTTTTGTTGTGTTAGTGACTTCTATAACATTAAAGCAACTGTGTGTTGATAAAGATGCAAAACTGCTTCATAACAAGTGCATTGCAAATTTTCTAGACAGTGATTATAATGTGTGAATTAGAGCTAATTAAAGTATGTCAGTAACATTATGTACAAAATGGCCGATTGCCAGTTGCAGGAACAGATTTAGGAGCTTCCTACAAATTTTAATTTTGATGCATATGTTTAGATTTCAAGACATGCCCTCTGATAAGAGGTATTTAGTCTTTGTTTATATGTCAGTGCTGTTGCTATTAACAGAAGATTATGGACTAGGTGTTTGTCATAGGTGAGAAATAATTTGCCATGCAATTATTTTGATACTTTCTTTGTAAAATATTGAACATTTTCACGGTATGCAAGGGTGAATGTTTTACAGTTGTGAGCATAGCACAAAACTGAACTTCTGCAAAAAGGCGTCTTGCGTTGTACAGGGGATCTGTCTGATCAGTGACGATGCTACTGGAGCAGGAGGGGAGGATGATGTCCTCCTCATGGCACCATATGGAGCACCGTGTGCCTCCAAGGACGAAATACAGACTCTGCAGCTGCTGCCATGGCTGTGTTTGGCTCACTGAACTGGCAGTGGCACCGAGGGGCTGCCTGGCTGCCTGAGGCGCAGGGGTTTGCGGGGTGGGGGGCAGCCGTGCAGCAAGGTGTCTCTTGTGGGCAAGAGGGATATCCTTATGGTCCATGACAGGTGTTAACAAGAATACTGTTAAGCTGTTCACTGAGCGTCTGCTTGCACCAGCTACTGCCTCAACTAAAAATTCAGCTATGCCTAGTTCCTACACTGCACTTCTCACTAGGAGACTTTTAATGCAGAGAGTGTATTAATATCCTCTGTTTTACAGAAATGACAATTGAGCGATGAAGAGATTTCCACCAATGCTGTTACCGGAAAGCGGCAAAATAATTCACTCTCTAAAACTTATTTTGGAGTTTTAGAAAGCAGGCATTCTTTATTGCGGCGCCGGGCAGCACTGGGGATAGTTCCACCATAAGTGCTCTGAAGGCTTGATGGACTTTCAGTTATTATATTCTATGAAAATATACATATTCATAGGATTTCTACATAAATATGAGCTTTCCTGGAACTTATTAACATATGTAAATGTCCGATCCGCATGCGCAGTCATCCTCCGTGGTGGTCCTCAGGGGGTCTTCGGGGGTCTTCAGATGAAGGCTCGTAGTCTTCCTCACCGTGTTCGCTGATTGACCTTTGCTTCTGTGCAGACTCAGTTCTTGGGTCGCCTAGCTGTCTAGAGGGGAGTGTTCAGGAGCTTCTTATCTCTTAATTATCCACAAAGATTCGCTTTTGTTATGTAAAGGGAGCATTCAAGAGCTTTGTAACGGAAAAGGGGAACACCCAGGAGCCTCTATCCACATTCTCGGGTATCAATGCTAAGTGCTGAATTTGTCTTCTGCACCGCACTCTGGGTCACAGCTGTGTGTCGGAGGGATGGGGGGTCCTGGGAACTTTGGCTCCACGTGCTCCACAGCTTCACTGATGTCCCAGCAGGAGCACAGTTCTGCATCCAACAGAGTGGTTAATGATGTTGTGAAAAAGCTTTTTAAACAAAGTTAAATATGAAGACCTAGGTCTCGATCCAACTTGATCCTCTTTTAGACAATTGCAAGTACCCTGCTGGATTGTTTTTTTCCCAGTACGGCTGCTCCGAAAAGCAGTAACAAGGATTTTATTTTTCAAAAGATCTCAGTTACTCAAAATTTGTCAAATTCCTGAATTAATATATATGTCTAAAACTGGAAGAAAGGCAGAGAGAAAAGACACTGTCTGATAAAGACTCAGCTTTGACAGTTTCCTTGAAAAACGGCAATAATAGCTGTGTGGAACAGCTGTTATTGTGTTTGGCTGTGGAGTGGGACTGTTGAACCGAGACACTGTCTGCCAGTACCATTTTATTAAAGAATTACTTAATGGTTTAAATCAAAGGCTTTCACACAAGCCACTCACATCCTCTCACGACTGGATCAGAAATGGGCCGTCTTGAGCAAGTCCTTGCAAATGTCTTGAAATAATAAATATTCAGGATGGCATAGAGCTAGAGAGGGGAGGCGAAGGGGATAAGGCAGGTTTGTCTGTGATATTCCTGCCTGAGTAATAAGGACAATCTCTACCCAGAAGAAAAGGGTGACACAGAAGTTATTAGGGAATTCAAAGAAAGCATGAAAGAATTTGTGCTAGCATCATCACTGTACTGTAAGTGTCAGCTTTACCAATATTGTCAGCTTTAGCAGTATCACCAGCTGTGGGATTATTGCAGTTAACAGTGTTTTTACTTTCAAGCTGAGGAGGTGTCACAAAACACAGTCAGTCTAGGTGGACTGCAGTCATTGCCATGATGTTCAGAGAAAACATGGCTTTTTTGGGCACATTCAAGACTGAAAACATTCCATGTTCGGATGCTTTGAAAGGTCCTTAAAATACATTTACTAATCTGTAAGTTTTACTGTATCAAAGTTAACTTCTAAACCAGGGGGATGAAAACAGCTGAAATGAGTTAGAGGGAGGATGAGGATAGTATCCAATTACATGTTAGGAAATTACTATGAAATGTTGTATTTATGTAGTGTTAGTGTGAAACAGCTAAACTAATTATTGCTTTTAAAGACATGAGCATATCCAGTGTAAATTAGATGTATCCTGAGCCTGGACAAAGTGCAGGTCAGCTGACTGTTCATTCATTTAATCAATAGTACTGCCTGTGCTTTTTCATTGACTTCTTAATGCTAAATGGTAAACAGTAACAGCCAGATCTGCAGCAGTCTAAATTGGCCTAATGGGTCATTAGAGCTATACTGATAAATACCAACTGGGAATCTGGTGTGGACTGTGGACTGGAAATTTAGGAAATGGAATACTACTGTTTTGTAACTTGTTTCATTCATTTCTTAAAGTCCTCTGTATTGTACAGTGGCTTATTTGATTGCTGTATTGAATCAAGCAGGGATACTGTTAGCAACAAACAATGCAAGAACAACTGGATTGAAATTGGATTGCTAGGCACAGTGTGTTTGATGGGACTCCAAGTTGATCGATGGTGCAGGGCTTTAAATTGCCTATTCAGTGATGGTAGAAGAGACGAATAAAAGGCAGGCATTGACAGTTTGAATCTTCTCTGTTCTGTGTGTCTTTACTTGTTGCCATTCTCTTTGCAAAACGAAGTTACTAGTCTTTTCATGTTCCTGGACCAGAGAGGTGATGTAGCTGATACACACATTTTACAATCCTACACTCGTCCAACGCTGGCTCTTGTAAATTTTACCTGTATTACAGTGTGGGGTTTTTTTTTTTTATTTGATCTACCAGCTAAAATAGCATCCAAGTGAGTCCTGTTTCCTGTCTATTGGTTGAGATTGAGACCTTTCTTTAGGCCTCTAGTGTTTTGCTGTGTTTTCTTTCCTATTCTTTTGTGATATCACTTCAAGATCAAAAATGAAATGAGTCGCTTGTGTGGATAGGAAGATTATTCAGAGTTATAATTAAAAGCATGAAAATTTTGGAAGGGCTATTATTAAACCTCATATTTTAGGGTTTAACCTTATTCAGAAGTCAGGTTGTGAACCTGTGGGGAAGAAGGGGTGGCAGATTATCCCATACCTCTGTCTGTCATCAGACAACGACAGACCCTGAGCTTGCTAGCACCCAGAGGTGGTTCATGATGCCTTGCAGCCGACATCGCGGAAAAGCCACAACCGTCTTGAACAGTCACATGCAAAGTCTTTGAAGGAGATTATTTTTATTGTTTTGCAGTCAGATGTAACAGACAAATACTGATTATGAGGAGGAGACAGTGAGGCCTCCTAGAAAGGTGTTTTCCTCTGTAGTACTTTCCCAGGGAGTCATGTTGTAAAACAGTGGTTGTACGTGGTAAAGCAGAGCCGTGCTGTATTTGCAGACCTCTGGGCTTCAAAAGGGCTTCAAACGGCGAGTGACACCTTGGTGTGGTAACTTGGTGGAGGGGTTATATTTACAGCCAGCTGAATGAGCCCAAGTGCTTCCTCTTGGAGACACTGCTCCGGTTGCCGATTCTCTTGCACCCTGTTTAGTTATAAACTGACTGTGGGGGACCCCCTGTGCTGGAGGGAAACCCCATTTGTACGTGCATAGCTGGTGCCTTCCTAATGTTCAGGATTCAAGTGCTTAGGGCTGTTTTTCTGGATTTTTGCAGGAAAAATATGCTTTGGAAAAGATGAGGTAGTATTTTCCATTCGCATCTCAGGGCTCGAGGGAAAATATGCCATTATTTCCCTCTAGTGAACATGAAGTCAAACATTACAGTGTCTTTGCTTATAGTTGAGGAGATCTTGCATGAGAAAGACTTCTTCTGGAGCACCTGGTCTCGGGAGGCATGCCTTGCATTTGGCGCAGTGGCTAAGGGAGTTATTTTGTTTGTAGTAGTTTGTCAAATGTGCCAGGCAATACACAAAAGTAGAATGTCTGATGTGAAGATCTGATGCAACCAAAGGATAAGGAAAGGTGCAGAGCAAGGGGAATGGTCAAAATCTAACACCTTACATGCTTCCCCTCTTCCTCCCTTTCCTTTGCAGTATTTTACATCCTTCTGTTATCTCTCAGCCTTGGCGTAGTCAGTCAGCTAAGTTTATATGGGTGGCTTATTAAAAGTGGTCTTTTTAAGATGGTTTGTATGGGAAGACCTTTGTGAACCGACTCAGAAGAGGGAATAATGTTTCTCCTACCTGCTTTCCCAGCTTTCTCTCACAAGAATCATATTTTCTGCTCAGATTTGTCCCAGCTTTTCAAGCTCAGTGACTGAGAAAATGAAAAAGAATCTAGCCTGGATTTCTTGCATGGTAATAGAAAACTCTGTGAATATCATCCCCAGGACAGCCCATCCTGGAGTGCTGATAAACTGACTGTCAGTGCACTCATCACAGTGCAGGAGTCGTCCTTATTCTCTGCGTTGCAGGTGTCCTTGCAGCAGAGTTTGATGCTTATACAAACATTTCAAAAATCTTGCTTTTAAAGTTCTTGTGGAGATCCATCTCAGAGTGCAGTGGCTTTCTTGCAGGGATCTTAAAAGTAACAGAAAACCTGTTTTAAGGCATCATTCTTCCACTGGCTTTGCAATGCAATTTCATTTTACCCAGCCATGCCTCCTGGTTTTGTTGACCTTAAAATCATGGGTAAAGAAAGATGCAGAAACTACATATGCTGTGCAAGTAAATTTTGTCAGCTGCAAGATCACTAGGACTGTTCAGTAGTGATGCTCAGATTTAATAGAAAATACTGCACTGTTGTTTGGTTGTTTGTGGCGTTTGTTTTTAACAAAAAACAAGAGAAGGGAGAACACAATGAAATAAGAAGTATACTGAGGCTAATACATGTGTCAATGCAGCTATGAGTTAGAAAAGGGCTATACTGTATATGCCAGAGGAAAAAATGAACATCAAAGAAGAGAGGAGAGGCAAGAGATAGGGAAATGCAAAATCAAGTATTCAAAATGTTCTGTGTTGCCAAAAAGATGCAATAAGTGGCAAGAGAAAGATCTGTGTAATCAGAAGCAATTATTTCAAGGGGAATTTCTCTTGTTACCAAGAGTATTAAAGGCTGTTTTCCATGAAAAGAAATCAAGTAAATAAAAGCACAAGAAGCAGAGGTTGTCTGATTTGATCCTGTTTTAGAGTGTGAACATTGAATTACTTGTGACTGTACATAATAAGTAATGTTTTATGTTTCTCTGTGCATGGAGAGGAAGCGATATGAACGGATTGACAGCCTGTTCTCTTTTTCTAAGCCTCCTCAGTTGCATACTGCCCTTCAAGGCTGTCCTGTCAATGGTACCATTAAGGTTATGAACAAGAATTATGATCGGAAGGCACTCATTGTGGGGAGATGACATTTCACATACTCAGCAGAGTTGCCGGGGGTCATCACAGCTTCTCACTAGTCGCAAAGCTATTGGCTCACAATTCAAGTGCCACTGATTGCCCCAGGAGATGAGACTTGGATGCTGATGACATACTCAGCCAAACTGAGCTGGTGCTGGAATAAAATACGCCCCAAACTATTCCTGGCACATTAATTTTATGCTTAGAATCAGATATACCTCTTGCTATTTTTGCCTCCCTGAAATGTTCACGATCTTGTATGCTAGTCCCTGAATTAAGAAGAAAAATAGCTAATACAGTACTTCTGAGACTAGCGTTTAACTAAAATGTCAGATCTGATAGAGATCTCTGATGCATCTGAAAAAGCAGCAGTGAGCTTGCAGAGCAAAAAAAAAAAAAGCATAGAAGATTTGTTTGCAGTGTTCCCAAAAATGCAAAACTTGAAAGAATTGTCATTTGTGGAGTGCTGGTGATAGACAGTAGCTACAGCTCTGCCCCCATGTATTTTATTTCTAAGTAATTAGATAGCTAATTTGTCTTCGGATTATAGTTGTCTATAAAATACAAGGTTGTATGTGATGCTTATTAAGGTGATATAGAATGTACTATTCAATCTTCATATATGTAGTCAAATTCATAAACAAGAAGGCTGTGGCAGTCTGCCTGTCACAGTGCTTGACCTGCATGATGCAAGCCATAGTGTTGTGTCTGATCTGCTGTTGAAGTTGTAACTTCTGATCATCTTAAACCTATGTTTTAGGTGCTTGGTCAATCCTGATGTAAAGATTCTTTTAAATAATCAGTAGTTACTCTTGCTGTGTCAGAAATAAGAGCTGATGTACTCATTTTTGTAAGTTTGATCTGAAGTTCTTGTTTCATGAATCCTGCTGGTTTTTAGTCTGATAGGTGAAGGGAGCCGCCTTCTATTACAGAATTTCTGCTATGTGTCTGCTCACAAACCATCGTGAAATCATCTTTACAGTTTCACCTGAGTGAACAAATAAAAATAACTTTTTTAGTGTCTTATTGTAAGGCAGGTTTTAAGTCTTAAGGCTTTTGCACTTTCTGAAATTTTCAGTATGGTGCATAAATGTCCAACATGTTTTTTTTCTTTGCATTTGGTGTACGCACAGGTGGTATTACTGCCTTCCTCCTCCGCCTTTTCTTCTGTGTACAGTCGAGAGGTTTAGATCACATTTGGAAAAAACAGTGGGGAAGGCACACCAACTCATTCTCTCAGTCCTCAACATGATCATTTCCACTTCTAGATTGATAATGCAAACATGTTCCCCATGCTGTTTCCATTTAGATGTCTGCAGGAAATCTGGTGGCCTGGCTTGTGCTCGGCAGAGCAGCTGGGTATGGCTCTTGGGGCCATGGAGATGGGGAGAGGTTGTGAACAGTGGTGCTGCCCAGAGCTTGCCTTGCTGCCACTGTGGTGTGGGGCAAGGTCTCCACTGTGCTGATTAAACGTGAGAATTAGTGTGCTCCACTCTGCGCTATGGCCTGATTTTCCAGCCCTTTATCAGGTTTCCAGTGGTGTTAATCTTACATTTGTCTGAGTAGAGACTGGCTTGTTTAGAACCTACATCTGATGAAACTAATAATTCACTTAATGGCGAGCTTCTAGAGTACAGTAATCTGGGCCTCTTGGAGAGCCCCTGCGTTTCACGTACTGCTCTGCTGTGCTGTCTTCTGTGTGCTGCCTGCATGAAGGCTGCAAGGAAATCTGTCTGGAGGTGGTTTGACTGGGAAGAGGTGGGAGGCTATCTACACTTAGCAGTGTCTCAGAAAACATTATAGCACCTCCTCCTACACAAATAATTACAGGACAGTAAGGAAGTTACCAAGTGAGAGGGGAAACATGCTCTCAGGGGGGCAGCATGTGCTAATTTTCTATTAAAGAGTAGTTTCTTTAGCAGAATTGACCTTGTGATGTCCATAGTTGTGAACATGTTCACACCGTTTGGAGAGCTAGAAATATAATTACAGCTTGTTTTTTCTTATTTATTTACTTTTCAATGGAGTGTTGAGAATTTGAAGTGTGGAATAAGAGCAACAGGAGCTGGTCTTTGCATTTGCAGGAGGGAGCTGTAAGAGACTGAAAGCGGGTACTTCTGTGTACACTGAATGTATTAGTATGAATTGAATATTGAGTAACCTAGTAGGAATTTAAGCCAAGCTTGCCTGTTGTATTGTGATAATTGCCAGTTATCTTGGGCCTTAAAGCCAAGATCTTTCCCCACCTTCCAACCTGTTTGATTTTAGAAGTGAGTTCCTTATAGGAAAGAAGCAGTGCTTAAGTGAGGCACTGATCTTGGCTCTGTCTAGTGACCAGAAACACTTCCCCAGTGCAGGCACTGCCATAGTCCACAAGCTGTTTCTTAAAAAAACAACTTAAAATGGTAACAGCTTCAGCCTGAGTCAAAAGCGTTTTATCCTGGCCGTGGAAATTACTGGCAATGTCAAGAGTCACAGGCTTCCCTTGGAGGAAATTGTCGCCATGTTCAAAAGCACAAAACAAAATGATGCTCAGGAGTATTTCATAGGTGATAAGGAGATGCCAGAGGAACAAGAGTAAGTAGTTGCTTAAAATCCTTTCTTGTGCATGAAAATTTTATTTGTTTATAGGGAGGACAAAAACATAGAGTCATTCCAGGTCTGAAAGTTGGTCACTAGGTACGGGATGCCATCTCCAGACTGATGAACTACCAGCTCTTCTTTCTTCCTAGCTAAGAAGCTGGTTCAGACAGATCTTTTTGAGCAGTCTTCAATGATTTGTAGTAATTTGTGCAGACATCTTTCTTTTTTTCACTTACTTCTCTTTGGACTCAAGGAGAAGGGGGGGGGGGCGGGGTTGGACCAGATGACCTCCAGAGGTCTCTTCCAAACTTAACTATTCCGTGATTCTCTGAAGGATAAACTTTCTGTTCTGTATGATGTTGATCAGAGAGCAGTTGCTTTGTGCTGGGTTTTGAATGTTTTGTACTGTGCCACGTGCAGCTCTAGGCTGTGTCCATTGATCCAGTTGGTGCGTCTGTTGTAGTTGTGCTGTGACATTCAATTTGGATTAAGGTGCTCCAGCTGAGATGTTTTGGCTGAGAAATGCAGAGGTCCAGCTATGGCAGAAGTAGTATTAGAAACCATGTCTGGCAGAGGTTGACAAAACATGACTTTGAAGTGTTTTTTAATACAAAGTAGTTCTGCTCACCCTTGCAAGCAAACCATGTTAAAATGTTTGCATACTAATTACTGTGCACCTATCTGTTTTCTCAGATTGTCCCTTTGACACACAACTTTGCCTGCAATAACAGTCCCGATAAGGCAGCACAGTGCAGACTCCTGATGCTGTGTCCCTAGGCACCGGACCAAGGTCTGAGTTATGGTTATGTGCAGTTCCGATGGCTGGTCCAGGACTCACCTGGTGGCAGAGGGAAAATGCACCTTCATATCCTGCAGGAGGAGGGTGGGGAATGAAGGGGAGGCTACCAGTTCCGGGAAGTAACAGGGCAGGAAGGAAGCAAATGTTTCCTTTCCTTTTCCCACATTATCAGCAAGGTCTTCAAGGCAGAAGGGGATACAAGTGGAGGAAGAGAAGAGTTTGCTGGAGGCGATACGACTGGCACAGACATGGGCAGACTGGGGAGTCCATTTCTGATGGGGAAATGGTGATTGTACCACATTTGCAGCAGCATCTAAATTCTTGCGGTTAATAGTAATGTAACAAATGTTGCTTTAACAGCTTCATTCTGTGTCACTCCTGTCACCTTTTTTGCTTACGTTCTCAAATGCGACCAGAATACATTTTCTCTTTTGTCACTGCCTGCTTCTTCTTGCTCCCAGATATTCGATGACTTCAATTTAGCTGGTGTTAATGTAACTCCAGAGCAATTTGGAATTCTATTACTCTGAAAGAACCTAAAGCAAAATGGGGCTCTTTCCTACAGACATTCATGCACATAATTAAAGTCATTCAAACAGTTAAGTGTGCTTAGAATTGGGCTCTGGATTTGTACTTTATTGGTAATCTCCCATTGAAAACCAAGGTTAATTCATGCCTGTAGTTATAGTTTGAAAGTATTAAAATGCTTACTTAACAGGTTAAAACTGTTGACTTTGAAAGATTTAACTGTCTGGATATAAAGTTGCTGTATGACCTGGAAAAAGTTTTGATTTAAAAAGTAGAATGATTTGTGTTCATGTTACCTCACAGACATTTCAAGTTTGTTTAATGGGCTTATTTTAAAAATGTCTTCATTTTAATTTATGTCTTTTTTTTTCAATAGAAACTTCAGAGCTTTATATACAAAAAGTGAAATAGCTCTTCTGTTTTCACTGCTTGAGAGGGGGTGATTCAGTTTGGTTTATGTATGGGCTAGCTCACCACCTACAAAATGCAGACTTATAAAATATTTTTTTCTTGCTTTCTTATCAGAAAATTCACTTGAATAAAACCCAGATATTCTTACGTGTTATAAAGTATTCCTCTCCTGTAAAGAAAAGTCTGACTTTTTATTTTTAATGAAAATCCCAATTTCCATGCTGAGACCAAGTTACAAGAATGTGTAGTTGTTTGGCTGGCCAGGACTCTGCAAGAGCACCCACTGCTCTGGCTTTCCATTGAGAAGGTTTCCTGAGCCTTCAGAAAGCTAAAAGGTAGGCATGATGCTGCTGGTGCTGCAGGCAACCTCGCCTGAAAAGCTGGGCTAATTTATTGGCAGCGCAGGAACTGCTCACGGGTAGGGAGTTGCAGAAATCCCATGCGACTTTTCCAGGTTGATGTAGGGGAACGAGACTGTGGATGAGACCCCTTGCCAGGTACCTTCACCCATAGCTAACTGTGGCGGTTTGGCTGGTTGTGACCATGG
This sequence comes from Theristicus caerulescens, assembly GCA_020745775.1. Lineage (NCBI taxonomy): Eukaryota > Metazoa > Chordata > Aves > Pelecaniformes > Threskiornithidae > Theristicus > Theristicus caerulescens. The sequence goes on along the minus strand of CM036583.1, from coordinate 16,333,439 downwards.
GGTTTCGGTGGGTGAGACCTGGGAGGTGGGCAGCTCAGTCTCTGCAGGCTTCTTAATTCAGACACAGAACAGAACAAAAGTTTTGGGTATTGCAGGGAGAAAGCTCCCTGGTCTTTCTGCAGAGGGGCAGTTTCAGGCTTCTCAGTTCCTCCTCCCCAGATCCAAGTTGACTTGCATGGGGCTGTCTGTGCGTCTTTCACTGATTTACCTACATGGACCAGCGTGGTCCTTGGAGAACCGAGATGTTTCTCATAGGGTTTTGACAGAGTTTATGAGTCTAGAAAGAGGCTTTATGGGTAGCAGAGAGTTGTCTGTACACTTTACATCATAACTTGATGTGATCAGACACATAGCAAGTGGGCCTGTGTATACAAGACAAGTCATACATGTACTCTTGTTCTGACTGATGGCTTGTTCATTATCTGGATTTTTGCATTACCTGAGTTAGTGTTTGCCTCTTTTCCCATTCCTTTGGGTCATGGAGTGCTCAGTGTATATAGGTGGCTAAGGCCTGTGACCTTCAGTTGGTGTCAGGGGCGCACAACTGGTGATGAACACTGGAAGAACAGCTGAGAAGTGAGGCAGTTACCTGTGGGGAAGCTGAGTCACTGCACTATCTATAATCTGTTTTTTCCCAGTTGTTTTTGTTTTGCTCTCCTGGGTAATATTGTTATCAAACAAAGCTTGTACCACCCAAGCAGGTTAAATGCTGAAGGTGACTGGACTGTGAAGACTGAATTGCATTGCTCTTGGTAAAACTTTTTGACTTTCTGAGATGTGCTGTGGCTTTGATGGAGAGTGCTCAGCCATCTTAAAAAGAAGGTAAAACACAATATTGAGGTGCACCAGCTCCAGTGGTCATGACTAGGCTTTGCTATTCCTTGAAATAGCAGTGTGGCTAGGTAAAGATTCATAGCGTTTTTTTAATTCGTTTGATTAATTTTTCAGGCCAAGCTAGACAGTGAGAACAGACAGTGAGGTTGGGAGAACATCTGCATTGGTCTCCTGCATGCCAGAGGTCATGGAATTTGTCCTAGCTGTTCTCCACAACATCCAGGAAAGGTGTGATCTGGTGTCAGTCACTGTATAACCCTCATTGACAAGGATGTTTTCAAAAAAGTGAGACCGCACTGCATGTCACATTTCAGCAATAGTCACCAAGTGATGTCATCTCCTAAATATAGGAAGACAACAGCAGGTAAAACTTTTAATGACACCCAAAGCAGTACTACAAGAGTCCACTTCCAGCAGCTGTTGGGTAACTCCCAGTGTAGAGACAGGAGGAGCTTGAGGTCTGTCGGAGAAGGGAAGGAGAGTAAAACATGCCAAAAACTGTGAAACTTTCCTTCTGTCTGTGGTTTTCCTGTGACTTCTGGATGTTCAGGGTGTGATTGCTGCTGTCAGAAGTATGTTGGGCAGTGATGTTCATTTTAGTACCTCTATTTTAGGTGCTGTTTACCAAGTGTTTGTTAAAGGGGATGGTCAGAGCCGACAGTGAGGCAAGGGGAGGGCAGAGTAAAGTTCAGCTATGCTTGCCTGCTTTATGAATGATATGTTAAAACTTAGCCACTAAAAATAGTAGATTTGCTGTGCCTCTTTGTAAATCTCTGTAGGACTGAAGAAGTGATTCTGAACTGAAACGCACTCTCCCTAAGGGACTTTTTTCAGCACTGAGCCCAATTATTTTTTAAATGAGGGGTTTAGCCCTCCAGGGAAGCCATAAATATGTCCATAGCTGAGCTGTAGTGGGTTATATATTCCCGATTGTCCTATTAAGGGAATTCAGTAAAGAAAACAGGAGACCATTCTCCTTAGTGAAAGTACTAGCAGCCGTTTTTGTGCAGTCTAAGTGATACTGCACATTTTACTCTTGAATATAGTGTTTGGCCACATCTAACTTCATGAAAATTTAATATCTTGGTGGTTGAAACTGGCCACATTTGGTTTTTTTGGATCACGGCTGGTGCAGACATTTTAAGTGTCTCTTGATAATTGCTTCTAAGGTTGAGAGACAAGAAGCAAATCTTTTGTATCTTGGGGCAGGGGGGAATAAGCAAACACAGAATAATTTATGTTGGAAAGGAGCTCCAAAAGTCATCTGGTCCATCCCCTGCTCAAAGCAGAGCTAACTCCAAGTTAGATGAGGCTGTCAAGCCGAGCGTTGAGAATCAGTAGGAGACCTGCTCCAGGGCTTAACAGGTCTTGTGGGGAAGTTGTTTTTTCCTTATGTCCAAGTGAACAAGTCTTTTTCTGCAGAGCTGCTTTCTAGCTGGTTGGTCCCTGGCTGTGCTACTGAATGGGGTTGTCTGTCCTGGATCCATACTGCCTTTGAACTTCTTAAGGTTCCTGTCATCCAGCTTCTCTGCTGTGCTGAAGTTTCTCTGAATACCACCTTTCCCCTCCAGAGCATTAACCTCTTCCCCCAACTTGGTTTCACCTGCAAACTTGCTGAGGGTGCTCCCCATCACATTGTCTGTGTCACTGATGAAGATGTTAAACAGAATTGGCTTGTAATCAGCTGTGAGTTAAGACTTTGAATCTTCAGCTGCAACCTCTCGAGCCTGATGGTCCAGGCAGTTTGTCACATACCTTATAGTGCACTTGTCTAGTTGGTGTCTTCCCCGTGGACTGCAAGCATATTAAGGGAGACTGTGTTAAAAGCCTTGCTGAAGTAAAAGGGAAATTTTGTTTTCCCCAAAGCCAGTCATTCCATCCTAGAAAGCAATCAGGTTGGCCAGTCATGATTTGCTCCTGTTAAATCCATGGTAGCTTTTCCCAGTCACCTTCTTAACTGTTCATAAACTGGAATGGTTTCCACGAGGACTTGCTCTGTGATCTTCCCTGGAACTGAAATGAATCTGACAGACTTGTTCCCTGGGTTGTTCTGCTTTCCCATTTTGAAGGTGAGTGTAACTTTTGCCTCCTCTAGTCAACATGACCTGTCAAAGGTGAGAGAGGGCAGCTGTACAGTGATCTTGGCTAACAAGCAGTTTGAAAAAGACAAAGTACTAGGCAGAGAGACATGGGGTGCTTGAGAGCAGACCTTACCAGTGAAGACTAAGGAAGCAGAGAAGATAGCAAGTACTTCAGTAGTTTCCTTTTTCTCCATTATGAGGTCTCCTGCCCTGTTCAGCTCTGGGCCAGCATTCTCCTTGCTCCCTTTTGCTGCTGACATATCTGCAGAAGCTCTCTGTTGCCTTTCCCATCCCTTGCAGGTTTCCCATCCCTTGCAGGAACTCCAGCCAAGCTGTGGACTTCCTAGCTCTCTCCTTGCATTCCTCCTCTGTTCCTCCCAGGGAGCCTGTCCCTGCTTACACCTTCTGTACATGGCTTTTTAACTTTGAGCTCACTCAGAAGTTATTCTTCATGCAGGCCAAAACTTGCCTTCTACCTTACCTCCTTGTTTTCTTCCACTGGGGTGGATTGTTTGTGTGCTTTAGAGAGGTTGTCTTTCAATTTCAACCATTTCTTCTGAGTCCCTTGGCATTTAAGGTAATTCTCCCACAGGCTACCACTTACCAATTTTCCTGAACAAGCTAAGAGTGCTGCTCTGAAATCCAGGATCGTTTTTCAGTTATTTGCCTTCCTCACTTTACTCAGTATTTTAAATTCTTGTATCACCTCATAGTCGCTCTGGCTAAGGCTGCCATCAGCCTTCATGTCCCTAGCCATTTCTTCCGTAATTTGTACCATGTACAGCAGTGCGCATTGTCCACTTAAAGGAGTGCCTGCACAAAAAGTCTTTGATGCTCTCCAGATTGCCTGTGCCCTGCTGTTCTGCTCTTCCAGCAAATGTCTCAGAGTTCCCTGTGAAAACAGGCCCTGTAATGGTGAGGCTTCTTCCAGTTGTTTAAAGAAGGTTTTGTCCACTTTCTCTTCTTGACTGGGCAGTCTGTAGCATATGCACACCATGTCTACCCCTTGCTCAACCACTGCTGTGATCCTCATCCATGAGCCTTCATCCTTGACTCTTTGGATCAACAGTATGTTGTGTTGTTGAAATAGTGGGAAACAGTGTGCTTACTTAGTAAACTTAGTATACCGGTGAGAAAATATGTTTGCACACAAGGGGAATATCAGTTTACTCCTCCTCCCTGCATGACTTGGGATGAGTCACTTCCCCTCTCTTTTGCTTCCCCATGTCTCAGACTGTGAAGTTTCTGTGGTAAAGACTGTCCCTTACATCAGGTCGGTGTGTTCCCTGCCCTTCTATAATAAAGACAGCTGATGTGCAAGCACTGCTATCTTCCAAAGATTGCAGGCATCATCGCATTAGTATTTCTGAATGTAGCCTACAGCCTGTATTCATGGGAGCTGAGATTTCGTGATACGGAGAATCTGCAAGTCCACTTCCCAGTGGCAAAGCAGGATGGCAATGTTCCCATGCAGCAAAGCAAAGTTGGAAGGAAGTCTGGTTGCTAAAAGCAAGTGTGTGTATGTACAGGATTCTTTCATTACCAGGAACGTAGTGATTTGGGGAATAGACAGGGGAAAAGATCGTACTTTAATTTGCTCTGTCAAGTGTAAGGATTTTGAATTTCCCCGAGTTATATGAGTAAGCTGGTTAGGACAACAGGGCAGGATGAAGGCAAAAGGCAATGTAGATGAGTGCATGATGAAAATAAATATTTAAACAACCTGTTCAAATTACTTATACATGTGGAAAGACAAAACATTTGCTGTATTTTTCAGTTAGAAGGAATCTTTACATACTCTTGAATAGCTGATATCTGCTTTGTTCAGTGTCAAACAAGTTAAGTCAAGCCTTGTTTTCTTTTTGTAGTATTTAATAGGGCCTCCTTGTTTGGGTTACAAAACATGGAGGTTCTTAGTGCATTGTGCGCTTTTTTCTGTACCTTACACCTGGGGATCCCCATTTTTAGGCTAAATTATGTGCATGAAGACCTTAATTAAGAAAAAATATTTTTCTAAACTATCCTGCTTATAATGTTCAGTGGTGTTTCCCCTGCCTCCTACATGCTCTTCTCTGTGTTTTGCATTACCAATAGCTAAAAGCTACCTGCTGTCAAGTTGTTCACCTTAGTTTTCTGCTGTGAGAACTGTGCTGCCTCTCTCGACTTAAAGTAGTTTTAAGTAGTGTTTGGTACTGTGTAGCATATTGGCCATGGTGGTCAAGTTTAGCTCCCTCTTCTGAACTTCAGGTTGCCAGTGGCTGTAGATCAGACAGTAAAGGAAAAATGGTTTAATTAATCTTAATACCATTTTGAGCCTACTGCTGCAATCAGTTGATCATGTTTATAGACCTACTTATTCTGATACAAAACCCTACTGAAATAAAAGGGACTTCAATGAACAAAGTGGGGGTTTGCAAGATCCATCCCTTGCTAATATCAGTAGCTATGCCTTGTTTTGAACAAGACTGGATTTACTTTGATTTCTAGATTAGTGCAGGTTACATTGAGCAGAACATTTAATGTATCTCATTGATTTTCCCTGTAATACTGTTGAAACACAAGTCACTGCTCTAATCATTTGTTTCACCATTAAAATTCTGTATACAGATCTGGTCCCCTGGGATATCAGTGTGTAACCAGATACTCCATGATCTAATCAGGTTCCGCAAGGAATATGCTATCACTTCAACACTTAGCAGCAGAAAGCTTCATGAAAATGGAAAATTTATCTAATATTTAAAGTAAAATGCAGTTCAAAGAGACAACCATGAAAAGCAGGGGTGTACAAAATTTTAAGACATTTCTCAGATTAAAAAAAGCCGAATCCAAGCAAGAGCTTAAGATGATTTGTCATGACTCCATTTATTGTTAAAGAAGAAAACGTTATAGCTGTCACTTCAGTTTTAGGGTTTGTTCCTGTTCAGTTAAAATAGCATCACCATCAGAAATGACTGACTAGCAGGATTTCATTAATGTGATACTTATTTGCCACAGCATGCGTGCTTTGGAAAGTAATTTTGAAAGGCACCTACAAAAGCATCAGTACTAGGCAACACTTGTGCTCTGAACTCATTTTAATACTAGGATTTGGATCTCTGAAGGCCTAGTGCCACAGTCCATTTCAGAAATACAAGTCCTGCTGACCTTGAAGGAGTTTTGCAAGTGGTGTGACGTATGCTGTGGAACAGACCTGCTTGCTGCAGTGAGTCTGACCAGAAGCATCCCCTGCGGCTGGGACAGCAGGAGTGCAGCTCTGCCTGCAGCCAGACATTATTTCTATATAAACTGCCAGATTTCACCACCAGGTATTCAGAAGGCTAGTGGTAGACAATGGTGATGAGCATCTCCTAGGGTCAGCTCATCTCTCCATAAAGCAAGACAAAGCATCTTACAGAAGAATGATCATGTGTTTGCACATGTCCTTAGCTGTATCAGCCGCCTTCATGTAAATGCCTAAATGCTGAGCAAAAGAAGTTGTTGTTTTCTTGGTTTGTGGTTGGGTTTTTTTTAATGGACATACCTTGAGACACAGAGAATTTTGCATAGCAAAATGTCTTACATATTTGTATTCAATTTCATTAAGTTATGGGAAATGATAACTTCTGTACATAGACATGTTAAGTAGTATGTCTCGCTCTTGTCAAGAGCATGCAGTGGAGTTTCTGTACTTTCTCGGTGGAATGCAATGCTATCCTTGGCTCTGTCTGTTGTACTTATGTAGCAAAGGAAAGGAAAGAGTATTAGAGGTAAATTTAAGAAGGAAAACAGCATTCAGTAATCTTGTTGATGACCAGATGAGACTTGAAATAAAGAAAAGGTAGAAAGGTTACACGTCCTTGGCATTGTTCAACTCTCATTTTAGCTGGCTATAAAGGTGCATGTGGGATGTTGTTGGTTTGGTTTGGTTTTTTCTTTGGTTCTGTGAACTACATGGTGCACAATTCAGTGTGCAGGGACAGACTCTCCTCGTTGGCTCTAGGGATTTATTATGTGACTAGCTTTGCTGGCATTACGCCAGGATTTCTTTGACATTCAGAGCCCGCTGACTTCAGTGAGCTTAAAGGAGTAAGTAAGAGCTAGAAGAGAGTGAGGGAGTGCCCAGACAGGCAGTGAAACAGGCACTACCTTTCCTTCAAGTTCCTGGGAGGTGCAAGTGGGGTAAATGCTGCCAGACAAATATAGTGTACTGAGAAGAAGGGCAGGGGAGGAGTCTGTTGCTAAGTGTTGGTACAGGTCAGAAAATTATGTTAAGAAAGAATCACTAATGACTTTTAATATATGAATACAATATTGATCACTTTCCTCTGTTGTGTTTTTAGGGTCTCATGACTCATTTAGCTTCTACATCGATGAAGCCTCTCCGGTTGGGCCTGAACAGCCAGAGACGGTACAGAATTTTGTGTCTGTTTTTGGGACTGTCGCTAAAAAGCTGATGAGGAAGTGGCTGGCTACACAGACCATGAACTTCACCAGCCAGCTGGGGGCAGGTATACGGTATTTTGATCTTAGAATTTCCACCAAGCCCAGAGACCCAGACAATGAACTCTACTTTGCTCATGGTTTATTCAGTGCCAAAGTCAAGGAGGGTCTGGAAGAGATCAATGCATTTCTTGCTGACCACCCAAAAGAAGTGGTCTTCTTGGACTTCAATCACTTCTACGGGATGCAGAAATACCATCATGAAAAGCTTGTCCAAATGCTCAAAGACACGTATGGAAACAAAATGTGTCCTGCTATATTTGCCCATGAAGTCAGCCTCCAGTACCTGTGGGAAAAGGAACACCAAGTGCTGGTGTTCTACCACAGTCCAGTGGCTCTCGAAGTACCATTTCTTTGGCCAGGCCAGATGATGCCAGCTCCCTGGGCAAACACAACAGATCCGGAAAAACTGATTCAATTCCTCCAGGCATCCATCACTGAAAGAAGAAAGAAGGGCTCCTTTTTTATATCTCAAGTAGTGCTGACGCCAAAGGCTAGTACAGTGGTGAAAGGGGTTGCTAGTGGTCTCAGAGAAACAATCACAGAAAGGTAAGTTTCTGGTGGGTAAGGTGTGCTGACTGTGCTGAATGTGTATGTTGGTAATGCTGCTTTTCTAATTCCTTTTAAAGAAACTACAGCAGATGTATTTCTTCCATGCTACTGTGGGTTAGTCAGAACTTGGGCACAATCCTAAAATATTTGAAAAGCAACACATTGAAGGAGAAGCTTTTGTATCTTGAAAGAAAATCTGGCACTAAAGCCTAACGAGATCTTACTGGATTGGCTGGATTGGCTTAGCCCTTCCCCCCCCCCCCCCCCCCCCCCCCCCGAGTGCAGGTTTTTCCATTTGTTTTGTTTTTCAAATGTGGTTTCTTACCATGAGCACTAAACATCTTGCTTTGGATTTCCTTACTGAATGCGGACAAATCTATCTGAATTATCTAGATCATTTTTTATTTATGCATCAGGCTTCAGGTATTGGGTAAATAATTTTTTCATTTTGGCTCATCAGCAAAGCCTGACACTGCAGAATTTGCATCCTTAACTACTTTTACACACCTTAAAGATGTGTGGCTTTTCTCTGTGCATACCATCACACATTATATCAAAGATAATCAGGGCACCATTAGTATGAATTTGCCTCCTAACAGGCCTTCATTTATCATACAGAAAAGAGACTGCAGACCATTGTAGAGGTTGTATACATGGAATACTGCGTTGACAGGCCATTAGTTGTTACATTACAAAAAAAGCTGTCTGTGCAAGACATGCATTATTTATACCATTCTGACTTTGATAAATCACAGCCAATATTCAGCTTAAAGGCATATATGTGTGACTATGTTCTTGACAACTTGGTAGGAAACCTGAAATTTAATGCCAAGACACAAGAGCTATTTTTTTTTTCCCTTAAAAAAAGAAGAAGGGTTGCAGAGTGTAAAAAATTTGTAATGGGGATCAATGGTGTGATAACATGCTGCTCTCTGCATGGATGTGGCTGTGGCAGGAAGGTCTTTTTGGAACGCTGTCCCCTTCTATGAGATGAATGATGCAGTGCCTGTGACACTATACCCTGCAAAGAAAACATGCCTCGTTTTTGAGAAAGGTTGAGCCATTTTTATGGCAGCTTTCCTAAGCAACTGTTAACTTTAAAAAACAGGGAAAAACTTTACCTGAAATGATAAAACACTGAAGGTTTTGTAAGCAGTGAATATGATTCAGAAGTGGTTGTGTGACTGCACTTGCAGCTGTTTGTATATCCTTCACATACGTTTTTATAGGCTCCATTGGACTGGGGATCTCCCATTCTGGTGAGTCTGAAGAGCACTTCTCTGTACTGAAATACTACTTTGTTGATGGATTTTACTGTTAAACACTCAACTTGTTCAGGGATTTGTTTTCCTTGGTAAACATCTTTCTGAGTGTTCTTTAGAACATAGAATCATAGAACATCTCAAGTTGGAAGGGAGCCATAACGATCATTGAGTCCGACTCCCTGCTCCTTGCAGGACTACCTAAAACTAAACTATATGACAAAGATCATGACAAAGAAGTAGTACAATCAAGAAACTACCAGGTTCTTCTTAAAACTTGCTGCATCAATAAAATAGCCATTAAAAAACCTTTTCTTCTTCTCTGACTCATAATGTGATTCCTTGAAGGTGTTTGGAAAAATAAAAAGTTCAAGTGTTTTCTGGATATGTTTGGCTGAGCTCTGAATGACTTGAGCCTTTGGACTCTTAGTATGCCTTTCTCTACAGCAAATTTTGAGATTATAACTAACTTGAAATGTCAGTAAATAATCAGGCTGGAATACCTGGAAACGTTGTTTTTCCAAATCGCAACTAGGATTTTCACATGAGCCACCAGTGTGTAATCACATCTGCTGCATGAATACTTTTTTCCTTCTTTGCATAACTCTTTTAACCATTGCTAAAGAAATGGACCTTCAAAATTATCTCCAAAGCTGGTATTTAGTCTTCCAAGTGTGGCATCTCGTTTTGAAATTCTTCTACTTATTACAAAAATACACTGCAGGAAGACACAGGCTTGGAATGTGTGTTAATCTACACAGAAACTGAGCTCGTATATTGAGTTAACTGCTCTGAAAGTAAACATGGAAGTATACTCAGAACTGCTCCTCATTTGATGATGATCCTATTAAAAAATAGATGAGTAATTAAAGGATGCAGTACAACTAGTAAAATTTACAGAATTCTCTTCAATCTTGCTGCATTAATGTTTCAGTCACTTAAAAGTATGTAATCCATACTAAAGGAGCTGGAGCATATGTTCCAGCTGCACTGTGTTTGCTACTTTGAACGATCTCATAATTATTTGTAAAAAGATTATTCTGTCCTTTTCAGAATAAATACACAGATCAAATTTCATTATTGTGTCCAGGTAGATAACATATGTGCTTTTGTTTCCAGTTGCTGCATAGATTTATACACTTCATACTATTTTCTGCTTATTAATAAATGCTGGCAAAGAGCTTTGCATTAAGAATGCAGTATCTTGCTTTTGGCAGCAGTTTTGTAGCCATACTTGGGTGGAGTTTTTTCCCTCACATTGAATTTGGAAGATCTGAAGGCAAATGTGGAATAAGGTTGAACTTTTCAACTAATTCTGGTGTGGAGTTTTTTTCCCCTAAATTAAATCTTATATTTAAGAAATGGTCCTTTGTAGTTTTCAAATAAAACCCATAGTCATCTCTTTTTTTCCCCCATCCCTACACTGGCCATTTTCATTTACATATTGACTTAATTCTGAAAACAGAGCAAGTTTAGATGCTTTCAGATCCAATAAAACATACCTGGTTTTGACCTCTGAGGTTGTTTGTTGCTCAGGAGATTATTTACAATTTGAAGTACAATGGCCACCTGAGAGGGGGAACGTGGTTTCTCTCAGTTGCAGCATCCGTCAGACTGGGAAACCTGCAAGCAGACACTGTGCAGCAATCCATGCTCCTTTCTGCTGCTTTGTTGCTCATGGTGTGAAAGAGCATGGTGAAATATTCCTGTGTAGCCAACACAAGGTGGTTGCTTTAATAGCACTTTATCATGGCTGCTTGTGGCAGTGGAGGCCCACATGTTCAAACTGCAGTAGAGCAGTCTCCTAAGGTGATGCATTTCAGAAGGAGAGATATTATTCCTCATCCTGTTCCTTATAGCACAGGTATGTAGAGAGATGGAAGACCTGTGGTAATGTTGATTAGAAAAAACAATTTCATGCTCCTAAGACTGAATTTAGTAGAAGATACGCCAGGACTGTTTTTTTACTGATAATGCTTGCTCACAGGCCTTGCTGCTGTCATCACACTTAATACTCTGTGGGACAATAATTTAAGAAGGAGAAATTATAAAGTCATCAAGCTTTCTATCCTGCACAAATACAAGAGGGAAAAGCTATTTCTCATAAGCTCTTCCTAGGCCCACAGCTCAGCATTACAAAACTTCATAACATAGCTTTCATCTTCCTTACTTGAATGAGGAGAATTGCTCACGTGTGCATGTTATGTTTCTTGGATTTGATGAAAAACTTTGAGGACTAAGAATATGTTTTCAGCCTTAACATTCTGTCACGCACAGTTTAGATGCCAAGAAATACTCTTTGATTAGCAAACAGTACGTACCAAATGAATTACGTTCCCTCTGCTTATTGAATTAACTTCACAGTGAGGCAGCTGCCTTCAGTACGTCTGAAAGGCAGTTGTGAAACAACCTTTTGATTAGTGTAGAGCTGTTCTTCATAATAATCTAGTTTGTTTTCTGATTTGCAGTGAAATTACTAATTTTATCTCTGACGCTGTAGACAAGCATGATATTCTCTTTGTTGTCTCTGAGATTGATTAATATAGAAGAAGAATAGATATCTTTCAGAGGATGCAAAAATCCTGTGATACTTTTAAAGCTTTTGAGAAATAGAAAATAAACACATACCCAGCTGATTGTCACTTGATTTCCAAATTAATCTCTAAGGATAATGTTCCCTGTAGCTTACATGTGACTAAATCCTTGCCCACCGTGCTAAAGCTTCCCCCTTAGCAACCAAAGCAAATAAAAAAAAAGAAAATTATGCACATGAGAATGAACCTTTGAAGTGGAGGCAAAGCATCCACACTATTAACAAAAGGGGTGGTAAGTAGGCCACAGAAGCTGTCTGGAGAAAAGCCATCTCTGGGTGCAGTCATTAACTAAGCAGGGTCAGATTTAGTTAGCGAATAGGTCGATATTATATGAAAAATAATCCCTGGAGTCACAAGAAGTGGGATTTTTGAGTCAGTTACTGAGGATGCACTCCTTCTCCAAGCCATATCTCAGCCAGCTCAATTTTTGAGAGTTTCTGTGTTGCTGGAAGAGCGGGATATGATGATGTTTTTGATCCACACTTGGTACTGACTGATGCCATTCTTAAACTATTTTATGTGAAAAAGAAAAACAACAACAGAAATGTCATCTGTATTTTGCTAATTGTCTGGGCATCTTTTGTGCTTGTACCTTTGATGTCTGTCTCCATTATGGGCTGCAGGAGAGCAGCAGGCTCCAATGAGCTGGTTTGGGTTTAGGACTCAGCGACCGCATAGCAGCACAGGTGGTGTGTGAGCTCTTTAACTGCCAAGAGGCAAGTGTAGACTCGGTCCCTCACTAATGTGTATGGTACAAGCATGCTTGTCCCTCACTGTATTTAACTTTGGAGGTGGCTGTCTTTTTTTTTCCCCTCCCTTTCCTTTTTGACCCCAGAAGGCATAAAGTATCATTCTGGTAAATTACTAGGGAATTCAAAAGTACTCTGGGCAATCCAGCCAAATCCTTAGTATTTCTATTCTTCCTCAAGCTATCATTAATTACTTTTCTAGTCTTTCTGCAAAAGAGGCAATCTCCATGTTTGCACACAGAGCAGCACAGGGAGACCTTGGTTTCGTTTGAAGCATCTATCTGCCACATCAACAGGCCTGCATGGTAAAATCCTGAATGAGCTGTGTATGTTCAGGCTGATTTTGCTGGCAGGTGTTCTAGTGGCATTTCATCATCAGAGCATCTGTCTGCACAAGGATTTTAGTATAGTGTTTCCTTGGAAAGTGCTGGATGGTTGTGTCTGATGGCTTTGATCTTGAACCTGGAATAGTATTAAAATGCCACAAAATACAAGAGCACAGGATTTTTTAATGACTTTGTAAGGGAAAAGTATTTATCTACATACGTATTAGTAGCCTGTGAGATGTAGTCCAGAAAGGAAGTTGGCATGGTGATCACCAGCTCTGTGATCACCAGCATTATCGGTGGCTTGGCTTTGGGGTGTTGGTTTGGGGTAGTTGGCTTGGTGTTTTCTTGCAGGGGGTGGGGCGTCTCACAGTCTTTTCCTCTATTTGGACTGCTTGTAACTTTTATGATGTTATGCACCAAAACACCTGCTTGCAGTTACAGTATATGCTGTGTGACTATTTGTAAAGATATTTTATGTGATCCCGTCATCACACTCTGACTCTGCATATACAGAAAGCAGCAAGTGTTTTTCATCACTGGGTTCATTCCCCCAGCCCTGCTGCTGTAAGCTGTCACTAATGTCTACTTGTCTCAAAGATTTCATGCTTCAATCTGCATGGCTGCTGTAGTGAAATTGCAAATGGCTCATTAAGTCAGTTGGGTTTTCTTTGATCTTTCTAACATTACTTAGATCACTAAGGAAACTCTACAGCTAATAGATGCTAATAAGTACTGAGCCCAGGGGAAACACATTTGTTGGTGCTAGGCCTGGGTCTGCCTAGCTGCTTTTACCTCATTGTGAAGGGAACAGTTCCTTGATGGGTTGGTCCTTCTCCACCTTATTTATAAGGTTCAAAATGAGCACAGAGGTTTACACAAGCAAGCCTTTCCAGATTTATTCACATAGTGACTTTCTGTAATACAAATACATCTAACACAAACTCAAGCAAATACAAGCTCAGCAGGTATGGCAACATCCATGTCTCTATGTTGTATTAGCACTTGCATGCTACAAACTACTGCCTTCAGGATTATAGGAGCAAGTAGATCTATAAGCACATCCTTGTCAATTTTTAAGCAGAGAACTGGGCAGTTCTGGGCTAACTAACATGCATATGTCTGGAAGTTTGAATTTTTAATCTCCTGTAGCTGCTCTGTGGTCCTGGAGTAGTAGGATATGGATAGAAATTGTCAAAAAATTCCTGTCAGCTCTTAAAACCCTGTTGCACATGCTGTATCATTCCTGATGGATTTGGGCAATTTTCAGCATCCTCCAAAGCCTTAAAGGGCTTTCAGTTGTAATCTGGGGAGAATGCATCCACACTCTCCCCAGAGAGGTCACCTACATATCCCCAGCTTCTGCAGTGGCTATCTCTGCTTGGATGGTAGGCTAAGGAAGCGTTAGCTACAGAAAGCCCCTGGGATCAGAAGGTACACCAAGCCTGCAATTAATTTTATTAAATGCTTCCCTGTGCTTACAAACAAGTAGCCTTTGTGGGCTGAATGAGCAGCTAGTCATTCAGGCTATAGCCAGAGTTGTGTTGGGGCAAAGCACACAGAGGAAGCAGTAAGGGATCCTGGCACTCTGGTGCCACATTTGTACAAAAGATACGGCTGGAACAGGGGGAGTGGAGAAGGACTTGTAAATAGGGAAGGCAGCCAGGCCAAAGGTCTTGGTGATGTACTGCCTTCTGTATGAAGCAGAACTTGCATAGCCTACGAAAATGCCCATGTTTTTCTTCTATTAAAATAGAGATGATGAAGTTTGTTCCCTAGGAATTCAGTAATGTCTGTGGGATGCAATGCAATTCTTTCTTAGGGAGTCACTGTCATTGTGAAAGAAGCTGATTTGATACAATATAAGGTGTCCTGGTTTCGGCTGGGATGAAGTTGGTTTTCTTCCTGGTAGCCGGTACGGGGCTGTGTTTTGGGTTTAGGTTGAGAACAATGTTGATGATACACTGATGTTTTGGTTCTTGTTAAGTAGTGCTAAGTACTTGCTAAGTGGTGCTCAACTGGTCAAGGACCTTTCAGCTTCCCATGCTCTGCCAGGGGCACGGGAGGCTGGGAGGGGGCACAGCCGGGGCAGCTGACTCAGACTGGCCGGGGGCTATTCCATACCACGTGAGGTCATGCTCAGTATATAAGCAGGGGAGTTGGCCGGGGAGGGGTTCGATCGCTGCTTGGGGGACGTGCTGGGCATCGGTCGGTGGGTGGTGAGCAATTGGACAGTGTACCGCTTGCTTTGTATTACTACTGTTCTATTTTTATTTTACTTTAAACTGTTTTTATCTCAACCCATGAGTTTTCCCCTTTTGCCCTTCCGATCCTCTCCCCCATCCCACCGGTGGGGGGGTGAGCGAGCGGCTGCGTGGTGCTTAGTTGCTGGCTGGGGTTAAACCACAACATAAGGCTTATTTTTATTTCTCTTGTTCTTGAAGCCTGGAAATGTTTAACCTCATTTTATTGATTTTTTCTCTCTGACTTTACTCCTAAGCAAATGTTTCATAATTCCATTTTCTTCCAGGATTGACTGGGGGGGGGAGGATGTAAGATATAAATCTCCTGTAGTCAGAGATTATAATAAGAGTTTGTCTATAATTATAATGATAGCATTGCATGTATTTTCCCAGGCTGTGCAGTTGCTTCAACAGAGCACAGCCTATTATACTAAATTGTCTTTCAGTATTTATCTCAGACACTAAGAAAAATAATAAAAGACATGTCTTTAAGACTCTGAATGATCATACAGTGGGATTTGACCTTTGGCAAGATTTTAATATTGTAGCTGTTGATGTGAGAGTTTTTGTAACTAAGCAACTGTCATCCAGAATGTATTATATCATAAAATAGTATTAAGATATGAAGGAGACTGAGTGGTTAGAGTGGAGTAGGAGGCATGGTGAGATGCAGGCACTTCCCCACTGAAAATTTTTGTTTTCTGAGCTATAGCACAAAGAAGGAACCTTACCATCATTTGTTTCATGGTGGGGTATTGAAACGTGCTTAACTTTATCTTTCAAACATCACCGTGGCGTGCTCAGTTGTGCCAGCAAGCACTGTTGTGTAGTAAATCAAGAATGAAATCAGATCTTGGGTGATGGGCTTCTTAATCTTGCCTGCTGGACAGTGGAGGGGGGCAGCCATGGACCTTTATTCCCTTCCTACTTGGATTTACATACTCTGAAGTCTGAAACTGGCTTCTCTCCTTTTCCAGTACAACCCGTTCAAATTACAGCTCTGAGGTAATGCTGTAATCCAAGTAATTCCTACAGGTATGGTAGGGTACTGTGTTGCTTGAGTAACTGGGAAGGGATCATTTTAGCCAGTGCATTCGTTGCCTTGTTTCCCAAGGCTTGAGTGGATATTGCAAAGAAACTTGCCTCCTTGTGAGCAGAGCTAAGTTCATTATGGTTTGCCTTGGTTTTGCTGCTTACCAGAGGAAAGCAACAACAGTGACCCCTCTGTTCCCTACTTTTGATTGAGGAAAATGCTGAAGCAGCGAGGACTCAACTCTTCACTACCCTTCCCTGCTGTCTCAACTGAGCTGTTGGCTTGTGACCGCCATCCTTGCGTCAGGAGGAGGATCTGCCTTCATTCAGGACCACTGTTGTTGCATCCTTTCCTTAGCCGCCTTTCACCATCTCTCTCCTCCCATGCACTTTTTACTTTGTTTTCACTTCTTCCTCTGGGCGGTTGCAAGCAGTCAGCCCAGCAAGTTTCATTTCTACTTCAGCTGCATGTGCGGTGATGGTCAGGATTTGGACAATTAAGATGAAAGAATTAAATCTGAAACCAGAGTGTTACCGTCAACCTTTAAAGTTGCCACTGGGAGGAATTAGGAAAGGATGTTTTGTACCTAGAGATGCCGTTTCAGGCTGTCATCGGGTGCTAGGTGGGCGGTCCTGAAGCTCATTGCTGGAAGGTCATCAAGGTACTTGTGTGTTGTCTAAGAAGACTGTCACTGTTTCTCTGAAGAGTATGAGCACGTGGCATGGCGAGTGTCTGCGCCCGGTTTAGTCCATCTGTTAAACATCCTTCTGCAGAAGGTAAAGGACAGGGCTCAGCTGAGAGGGGTGAGTAAGGTCACTGCTGCGACACTGGAAATGAGACCCGTGCTCTCGCCCTGTTCTCACACCAGCCACACTAAGTTCTTCTGAGCCTGTTGGTAATCTCAGCTCAGAGAGCATTTGGCTGATAATGATCTGTCTCACCTTGTGGCATTTGCTGCTGGCTCCATCTCTCCATCAGACAGTGTTTCAGTGCTATCTATTACTGTCTGCTGCGCTAGAACAGAAGAGATGCAAATCCAACTGAATGGTTTTCTCATGGTGGAAAGCTCCCTCCTTTGAGCTCTGCAGTCTGAGGGACATTTGTGGAAGTAGTAATCCATATGATGAACATCTAGGATTTTTTCTTCTAAGCTGTTTCTCTGAGAGTTACAGGTGGGCTGTTGCTTGAAAAATATCTTCCAGATCGGGCAGGACTTTTCTTTATTCTCTAGTAACTGGAAATAATGCATTGGATGCTGACCACAAGGGTCAGTTACTGTAATTCCCTCTCAATAACCTTCTGAGCTTCTCTCCGTTTAACAGCCAGCATCAACCGTACTGGCTGCGCAGCTCTTCTGAATCTCTTCTGAATGCAGACTCGCATATGCTTTTTTTTTTTTTTTAAGTGGTGTGTATTTTTCTCCAAGCCCATGCTTATGAACTCTTGTCATCTCTTAAATAAAATGTGTCTGCTGATGCACAACATACCAGCTCATTGGGTCACAAGGCTGTACTGTCTAGCAGATCTCCCCCTGAGTCAGCGCCAGGTGGAGGGGTGCAAGGTCTCTCTGGCTGGTCTTTGATGCTTGATGCGAGGCAGATGCTCAGCTGAGGCTGGCCAGCATCAGCATCTGGTGTGAGATATCTGTAGGAGGAAAGGGACTGCAGCAGCTCTATGGTGAATGTGCAGCTTGGTCTGTATCCCACAAGAGGAGCGTGAGCCACTGCAGGGACTCTTGCACTCAGTGCATGGCTGATGTGACAGGTCTGCATTTCCTTGTGCTGATGGAGCAGAGCAGTCCAGCAAAACTCCATGTCATGCTGAAGGAGGAGGGAATGACCTCTCTTGGTAACCTCTCTTCCCACACCTCTTGAGTGGATGGACCTCAAGGCAGAGACTGGGGGAGCAAAGTCCCTCAAACTGGAAGAGGAGATCAGGTTTAAGACCCCCGTGAGGAACCTGAACATACAGAAGTCTATGGGACCTAGAATCATAGAATCATAGAATTGTTAAGGTTGGAAAAGACCCTTAAGATCATCAAGTCCAACCGTTAACCTACCACCGCCAAGTCTGCCACTAAACCATGTCCTCAAGCACCACATCCACATGTCTTTTAAATACCTCCAGGGATGGAGACTCAACCACTTCCCTGGGCAGCCTGGTCCAATGCATGACTACCCTTTCAGTAAAGAAGTTTTTCCTAATATCCAACCTAAACTTTCCCTGGCGCAGCTTGAGGCCATTTCCTCTCGTCCTATCACTTGTTACTTGGGAGAAGAGACCAACCCCCACCTCACTACAACCTCCTTTCAGGTAGTTGTAGAGAGCAATAAGGTCTCCCCTCAGCCTCCTCTTCTCTAAACTAAACAACCCCAGCTCCCTCAGCCGCTCTTTGTAAGACTTATTCTCTAGACCCTTCACCAACCTCGTTGCCCTTCTTTGGACACACTCCAGCACCTCGATGTCCTTCTTGAAGTGAGGGACCCAAAACTGAACACAGTACGCAAGGTGCGGCCTCACCAGTGCCGAATACAGAGGCACTATCACCTCCCTGGTCCTGCTGGCCACACTATTCCTGATACAAGCCAGGATGCCATTGGCCCTCTTGGCCACCTGAGCACACCGCTGGCTCATGTTTAGGCAGCTGTCAACCATCACCCCCAGGTCCTTTTCCACCAGGCAGCTCTCCAGCCACTCCTCCCCAAGCCTGTAGCATTGCCTGGGGTTGTTGTGACCGAAGTGCAGGACCCAGCACTTGGCCTTGTTGAACCTCATACAGTTTGCCCCAGCCCAACAATCCAGCCTATCCAGGTCCTGACGAGATGCATCCCAGAGTCCTGAGGGAATTGGCTGGTGTGTTGCCAAGCCACTCTCCATGATATTTGAAAAGTCATGGCAGTCAGATGAAGTCCCCAGTGACTGGAAAAAGGGAAACACTGCACCCATTTTTACAAAGGGTAGCAAGGAGGACCCTGACAACTACCAACCTGTCAGCGTCCCCTCTGTGCTTGGGAAGATCATGGACCAGATCCTCCTAGAAGCTATGCTAAGGCACATGGAGGACAGGGAGGTGATTCAAGACAGCCAGCATGGCTTCCCCAAGGGCAAGTCCTGCCTGACCAACCTAGTGGCCTTCTATGATGGAGTGACTACATCAGTGGACAAAGGAAGAGCTACGGATGTCATCTCTCTGGACTTCCATAGGGCCTTTGACACAGTCCCCCACAACATCCTTCTCTCTAAATTGGAGAGAGATGGATTTGATGGGTGGACTGTTTGGTGGACAAGGAATTGGCTGGATGGTCATATCTAGAGAGTCAGTAGCTCAATGTCTGGATGGAGATCAGTAACAAGTGGTGTCCCTCAGGGGTCCGTATTGGGACCAGTGCTGTTTAGTATCTTCATCAATGACATAGACAGCAGGATCAAGTGCACCTTCAACAAGTTTGCAGACAACACCAAGCTGAGGGGTGCGGTTGACACACCTGAGGGACAGGATGCCATTCAGAGGGACTTGGACAAGCTTGAGAAGTCGGCCCATGTGAACCTCATGAAGTTCAACAAGGCCAAGTGCAACGTCCTGCACCTGGGTCGGGGCAACCCCCAGTATCAATACAGGCTGAGTGCTTAAGGGATTGAGAGCAGCCCTGAGGAGAAGGAGGACGAAAAGCTGGACATGAGCCAGCAATGTGTGCTCACAGCCCAGAAGGCCAACTGTATTCTGGGCTGCATCAAAAGAAGTGTGGCCAGCAGGTCGAGGGAGGTGATTCTGTCCCTCTACTCTGCTCTGGTGAGATCCCACCTGGAGCCCTGCATCCAGCTCTGGGGTCCTCAGTACAAGAAGGACATGGACCTGTTGGAGCAGGTCCAGAGGAGGCCACAAAAATGATCAGAGGGATGGAGCACCTCTCCTGTGAGGACAGGCTGAGAGAGTTGGGGTTGTTTAGCCTGGAGAGGAGAAGGCTCTGGGGAGAACTTGCTGCAGCCTTTCGGTACTTAAAGGGGGCTTACAGGAAAGATGGGGACAGATTTTTTTAGCAGGGCCTGTAGCGGTAGGAGAGGGGTAATGGTTTTAAACTAAAAGAGGGTAGATTCAGACTAGATATAAGGAAGAAAATTTTTACGATGAGGGTGGTGAAACACTGGGAGAGGTTGCCCAGAGAGGTGGTAGATGCCTCATCCCTGGAAACATTCAAGGTCAGGTTGGACAAGGCTCTGAGCAACCTGATCTGGTTGAAGATGTCCCTGCCCATTGCAGGGGGGGTTGGACTAGATGACCTTTAATGGTTCTTTCCAACCCAAACTATTCTGTGATTCTATGACCTCCTTGTTATGGCGTGTCTCAACCCAAATACCTATCCTGGCTTCACTCCAGGAGGATTTTAGTTTATTGTTCATGCGTCCTCTGCAATCCCTTGCTATGTTTTTACAAGCTTTATAATGCATTTTTTAGTCTACCTTTTCCCTGATGGTCTGTGGTTTGTTTCATTTGTGGTATAGCAACCCGAGTTCATCAGTGTGCAGTTCTCATTAAATAAAATATGAAATCAGTTCAGAAGTTACCAGTTATTACTGGAAGCATGAGACTTCTCACAATGTCTGCCTATTTTTAGTGCTGATCAGAACCAGTAAGAGCTCTCCAAATCATCAAAACATTTTTGTTTTTAAAGCTAATTTGAGATCACATCAGTGGTATATTGGTTAATATTTTATTTCCTTTTTTAAGGGTTTGCTCTACAGTTGTTAGTTTTGTTAGATGTGGCAGCAAATGCATGTTTGTGTAAATTGTTTCAAGCCAGTGATTACAAAACCATTTGTTCTTTTTCCCATTGGTGCAGCTTTTTATTGAAAACTGCAGATATCTTAAAGTCTACTCTTTTTTTTCAGGAATGCATCTTTCAGTGTTTTTCTCCAGGGAGAAGTCTATTTTAGCAAAATAGATTATGTCAAAACATTTCAACTTTGTACTTCTATTAATTCTGTCTTGTCTTCAGATTTATGTTACAGTGTTAATTGCAATATTCCATGGTGTTTCTATATTCACAGCTTTTCATTTTTGTATTCAGAAATAGGTCTTGAACTTTATTTGATGGGAAAGGCTAACATTTTGTATTTGCTTCCTAATTGAAAACAGAATCATGTTTTGAACTGCTGGAGTTTCTCATGGAACAGCAGTTCTTGGTTTTGGGCTGGATCTAGTTAGTACCACAATGGGTGTATAGCACTGAAGTACCCAGCCTTTACTTGCCTCTCGGTATCACTGTTGATCAAGTGACAGTCTGCAGACAATATCATCCTTTTCCTCTCATTCCTAATGTCCATTTTAATTTTGCTTATGACTATTGGAAATTACAGTTTTATCCATTAGCTATAGAGTGAATACCACTGGCCAAGGGAAGTAGCAGTATTATTAACAATAATAATTCACCTTGTGTGCATGGTAATAAACACTGTAGAAGGACAGAGTTCTTCAGGGAGACAGTATCGTCTACGGAGTATATGGCACATCTCCAGGACTTTTACTTTTTTGCAGGAAAAATCAGTCAGAACCTGTTTTTAATTCTCTAGGAAAATTCAACCTCATTATATTGGCCAAAAGTGAAATGGCCCAACTGCTGTCTTTAAAATTTAAAATGATTTGAAGTGAAGGCGGACAGTGTGATGGTAGATGTAGTCTAGAGTTAGTGATTTGGGACTATGCAATGTGGAAGAGTCTGACTCAGCTTTATGGCTGATCTGAATTTTGCTGTCAGTCATGTTATGTTGCCATTGATTGCATCATCTAGACATGTCAAGACTCTTGGCTATAAGGTTGAGTTAAAAGAAAAGATGACTATTGGCATTTGATGACAAAATCTGCCGGTAATGAATGTTAAAAAGGATGGCTCAAAGGTCAGCAGAATTATCTACCAGAGTGAAACAAGCAGATTTTCTTCCTTCCGGTGGATTCCTTTGCACAGTACAGTAAGTAAACTGTACCACTGTTACCTTAATGATAGGCCCTTGTAAGCTGGTTAAAATAACCATATTAATCCTGCTTAGCTTCAAGTTAAGTTCTGCTGTATTCAGTGTGGAGCTTGGAAGTTATTTTTTCATCCAGTGTTTGAATTGTCAGGATTCCTGCTGGAACCTTCTTTGCAACTCCCCATGTCACTGGGGAAGATGTTTTATAAAAGCTGTAAGAAGTGAATACATTCAAGCAGAGAGGAGAGTGATCTGTGTAATCTCCATAGCAGAATTGCTGAAGGACTAGCATGAGCATTGCACACATTAAAGCAGACCTATGAAAACAGTGGTTTAGAGAGGAGAGCAGCAAACACACTGCTCTCATCTAAAAATGGCAGGGAAATGATCTGAGCCCCCACAAGCTTTCAGGAGAAGGTGAGACTGAAGAGCTTAACTGGAAAGAAGTGATAATTAAAGATATAGAGGTTAATGGAAAGTAGCATAAATGTTGATGAGGTTTTGAGAAAGGTGGATGCTGTCACATGATCTTCATGTGGTTTTGTAACTAATTCTATGGAAATTTTACAGGAAAATTTTGGGATTTCACTAATGCAGCTGGTAAAGTGTTAAGTAGGATATTATCAACCGAAATGGAATTTGGGAATAGGAAATGGAGTTGGGACTGGTTGGAAGTACCAGACTGAAGAGAAGGTAATGGCAGCATTCCTCAAAGAACCTGGTCGTCTTAAATATTTCCATGAAGGACCTTGGATTCAGCTGTAGTAGACTGCTAATGGAGTTTGCTGGTAAAACAAAGTAAGAGGCTATCATCATAACAGAGGACAGTTGAGGGGTAACACACAACAAGAACTGGATGCTTGCAGTATTTAGAAATGAGCTGGAATTCAGTGGTATAAAATGCAAGGTCATAATGATGGGAGTATGCTCTGGTAAGGTGGGATCTCATCAGCTGGGGAAGCCAGGCAGGGCAGATGCTGGAGTGTCAGCCACGGCTGGCTAAAGCTGAGCCCCCAGTAGAAAGCATCGAGATCTTTTTGGATATCCTGTGCAATTCTGATAATCCATGTTCTGGGGAGCAGATTAAAATTGGCACTGATGTAAAGAGAGACTACTAACTAGGATAATCAGGGAATGAATTGCTGAAGACGTCGGGAGAGCTTGTCTTGTTCATCCTAGCACAATGAATGCTGAGATGCTATGTGATTACTGTCTATAAATATCACAGGGGAATAAATACCAGGGAGGGCAAAGAACAGTTCAGGCTAAAGGCCAGTGTTCTCGCAACAGCAACAGTTATACACTGACTAAATAAATTTAGGCTGGAAGTGAGAGAAGGGCTCCCTGCCATCAGAGCAGTGAAGTTTTCCAACAGTCTTACAGCTGGAAAAGCAGAAGTGAGAAAGGTGACTGCTTTTAAGATGAGCTCTATCAGCTTTTGGAAGAGGAACAGAGATCATTAGCAGATTGCTCCCAGGCCCCCTTCCATGAGAGAATGTCACGGCTGCTAACCCACCTTTTCAAAGGCAGCTGTGCACGGTCTTGTCCATACCACTTGCTCTGTCACTGGAAATGGGAGGACAGGACCACACGGCACAGCGTTCCTCTCCCTGCTAGGTTGCTTGCGGGAGCCCCACGAGCAGTCTCGTCTCGAGGCACGTGAGAACCCACCACCCGGTGATGGGGAAGCAGGCAGTCTTGCAGTATTTGTTCATAGCCCCACTGGTTATTGAGGAGTCAGAGAAGCCTGCGTTAGGGGGACAAATCCTCCTGACGTGGGACCACCTTGCCAGGAAGATAGCCTGGTGAGCATGTCTCCCCCAGCTGTAGCCAGAACAAACATTTCTCACTGTGAAAGAGCAGTGGCAATTCCGTAGTATCTCCTGGGTACTGTATTTGGCATCATTATAATTGGTATAGTACAGGATTTATCATGTGAATGTTTTGGGCTTGTTAATATTGGGTTGTGGGGAAAGCAAGTGGAAGGAATGAGGAATAGCTCAGAGAAGGCTGCTCCTGGTAAATGATTCACAGCAATGCCAGGATGCTGTTTAGGAGGATATTGGTTCTGGGATCCAGCTGATTAACAAAGCTGGTTTAGCTGTGTGAGGCCAGAGCTAGAAGCCAGAAAATGTATAAAGAATAATAAGCAGCTTAGTCTCCCTCTCTGGTGAGATGAAGCAGTTGTTACGGAGGAGCTAGCGGGTGTGTGACAACCCTAGACCCCCGCAGCCTGCGGGCGGGCGCAGGGCTGGGGCGCTGGTTGGCAAAACCCTAGGTGGCAATGACAGCAACGTAATAAAGGTCCTTGGTGCTGTGTATCTATTTTATACACACATTGTAAGGGAAGTGGTAAAACCAGCTTTGCACATGAAGGCTTGGTGGAGAAAGAGGTGGAGGAAGTTCAGTCCACGCAAAAAGGCAGTTGCTAATGTAATCAAAGGAAACAACAGCAGGAAGCAAAAGAGGCGGTGCCTCAGATGAAGAGAGGTACAGCAGGGAGGAATTTTGATGCTAAACAATTTGCTGGGAAAACGGATTTGTGAGCACCATTGATACTATTTGTGAAATTGGATCAAACTTGATGACTAATTGTATTTGAGGAAAATATGTAGGAAAACATTTCACCTTGATAGTTTCTAACTTAATGTTTTAGAAATAGTGAAGTGTTTTGACAGTTTCAAAATAACTTCATTTTAAAAGACACCTAATTTAAAATTATTTAAATTTTAAAAGACCAAAAAGTAAGAAAAGTATGTTTAATTGGCTAAGTTGAACATTAGCTAGACATTTATTTTTTTAATTAACTGAAAAAAGTGTATTTTCCTATATAATTTTGTCCCCCACCATCTCATTTCCTGACTTGTTTTAATCACAACATCATTCAAATCAGAGCTGTAATTATGCCCAATTTCTGTTACTCGGATGTGCAGCCTGAAGCTCTTACTATATTTTCTGCTTCTTCTTGCTGTCTGGATAGCTGCAGTGATGAAAAATTACTATTTCCCTGTACCTTTTTTCAAAGGCAATTATTTTTGTCATAATTTTCCATTTAAACTTTGTCGGGTGGATTGCTTCATTGTAATCTTCTTGCTGATGTTTCATGAATGAAGCAGATTTCTACCTTCTCTGAAGAATCAGAAAGTGTTAAATTCCTGGGAATGCTGCAAGACCCAGCTCTTTACTGCAACTTTCTCTGATTTGAGTATGGTTATTTTCCTTACATTCTTCAACATTACATTCAATATGGATTATTCTACAGTATGTCTGTCTGACTAATGTATTGTGAAACACACTGAGCATGGTACTATGGCAGACAGCTGCATGCAGTTTTGTATACTTTGGTTGTGTGTTCTCTGCCCCTGCAGACTGACTTTATATCTCCACTTGATGGAACAAAAAATTAGAACCAGTTAGAGCTGTTTATCTGAAAGAAAATGGAAATTGCTTTGCTCTGTATTCAATAGCAAAGGATTAAAATATAGGTGAGATTTCGTTTAATTTCAAACCATCTGCAGGAAGAAAATGTTAATTTTGCAGGCTATGCTATTAGACTAAAAAAATCAATATTTTACCTATTTAATTAAGTAATTTAGATTTACTGTACTATCTATTTCAGTGGAAACTGTGCAACGATGTGTGAAATTCTGTTACAGGTCATACAGCGGAGTGATAGTGCTGGCAGCCAGAAGTTTCTTAAATAAACTCTGCCTTCCACCTAGCTGCTCTGCTTTCCCTAGTAGTGATGCATACCTTTTTACTAACTTTTCCAGTTACTCAAAAGTGGTTTGTTTTTTTCTCAGAATCGTTCTGCTAATTCATCTGTGTTCCAAGGTTCTGGGCAGGGCTAAACACTGGTTAAAATCACGTCTTCTTGTTCACCCTATTTCATTGTTCTCCACAGTAAATTTCAGATTACTTCCTCCATGCACAACATTGTGTTGTTTTTGTTTTTTTTTAATTCATTGGCTTTTAGCATCTCTCTTCTTTCTTACATCATTCAAATTTTACATGCTCAAGAATGTGGGCTGAGCCAGGAAGTGAAAGCAGCAAGTGAAACTCTGAACTGGGGAGTAGCTGGGCAGCTCCATACTGGAGTCTCCTACCAAGTTCCTCAGCAGGAGAGCTCCAGGCGACCCATGGTGACAACTCTTGGAGAAAACAAAGCCCTTGGCTGAGTGCGGTGGAGTGAGTGGTTTAGTACTGGCTACAAAATACACCTGTGACGAAGCAGTTCATGCTCTGCTGTCAACTCTAACACCTGATTTGAATGGTTTAATACAGTGATTCAAGGGTAATGAGTGTATGAATAAATCATAACTCTTTTTTTAAAGAACTAGAAGATAGGGGGAAAAAGCCCCAAACCTGTAGCTATTCCCTTGGCTGGTGACAGATGTTTTCTTATGTAAAGCAGAGGTTTTCTCTGTTTCACAGGCAGTGGCATAAGTTCCAGTTCCTATTTCCATAGTCCACACTTACTGTCATTTCTGTGAACTTCTTGGCATTTCTTGAACAGTCCCTGTGTGGAACTGGGACCAGGACTGACTGTCTCAAGCAGGTAAACTATGCCATGTGCAGGCACCTGTGTAAATGAGTGTTCGGGCTTATCTCTGTTTAGGCCACAAAAGGTTGAAAGGAATGATGTCTGAACAGCACTCAGATCTCTCTTTTCCCCTCCATTTTCATAGCTTAAGACTTGCATCACTGTTAGGAAAATGGGAGATGTTTCTCCCCTGTGTGATCTCCAAAGAGATAACTGATTAGAAGAGCAGTTGATGAGCTTGTCTAGCTTGATCTGCTGGATCACTGAGAAAAGCCAGCCTTTGAACACAGGCATCCTCATGGCAGGCAGTAAGTTTCCTGTTAAGTCATGGACTATCATGTATTTGTCCATACTAGCATAACTATCTGTGTTACAAGGCCTCCTTCAGTCATGATGCAAAAGCTAAATGCCTCACTTTGTGTGGCAGCAGTTCAGGCTTTTAGCTCTGGCATTGCCCACTTCAGTTCCCCACTACATTGACCAAGAGAGTAGCCAAAATACTGGAGTTGCCTCATTAATGAGATCTTTTCTAGTACAGGGTCTACTGAATCTTTTCCCAGCTGTCTGTTTTCCCATTGCTATTAGTTAATGACCAAGGTGCAATGGCTAAAAACACAGAATGAGGGAAAAATAGGATGTTGAACATTAATCACCTTCAGAACCGCTATTTGCTGCTATTAAATATCCCATTGCATTTTTGTACAGACATAGAGGTGTAGGTTCAATAAATTCAGCTGAAATGTTCTTTGAAGGGAGGGCAGGAAAGGCCCTTTTGAGCTTCTTTCTGCCTCCACTTAAAAATGAAACCCAGAAAGCCAAAAACAGGTCAATAGGAGAGCAAAGACATCTGGCCCCTGGTGACTCTGCAGAGTACAGTGCTATGATCAATTATGTTAAAATATTCATCTGACCCCAGCACGGTAGTCTGTGTCATCTGATTAGATGCATTTCCAAACTGTACAAAGCAATTGGAGATGACTGAATTATAGGTAAGCATTTCAGAAAAATAAATTCAGGGCTGTTGGATGTTAACATAGGTAGTTCTTGCAACGTGACAGGTGGTAGGCAGTGTAACGTCCACACAGGATCTGGGGAAAGAAATTCCCACCTGTGTGCCTTCAAGACCATTAATAATAAAATTTCACCCAGCATTGCCCAAATTTTCTGGTTCTAGTCAGTCTGGCCTTGGCCTTTATGGCCACACTACTGCTGCTGGGAGAGGATCTGAGGGGTAAGGAAGTGAATCTAAGGAGGTCTTTCCCAGCCCGTTCATGCTAAGCTCATGTAAATCTCTGTGCTTCGGTTCATTTGTTCCTTGGTTGTGTTGATTTAACGGTTCGGGAGGTCCTGTTATAAATCAAATCTCGTCAATGAACTGGGCCATTTGGGACAGAGGAAGAGCAAAAATGGTTGATTTGTTTCTGTTAATCCAGACTGTTTCTATGTGCTGGTTTTTGTTTTGTCTCTAGAGTTCTATTAGCACAACTGAGAGAATGGTAAATTTTGATTAGGGATGAAAAGCAAACAGCTTCCACAGAAGAGGACCTTTTAAACTAGTTTTGCCACAGAGAGAATTATAGTAGAATGATGTACTGTGGAATGGTACCTAAGGTTCATGTTCTGTGGGGAAGCTTATTTACTGATGAACAGTAAATCTTTAGTGGGAGCAGAGTGAGGACATGGTGAACACTCTTGAGCAGCACACCTTAATGCCATTATTTTTGGTGGCATCTATTTGTGGGTACTCTAGTTGAAGCTAATGAGGATGTATAAGGATATTTATGTAGGGATGCTCTGAATACAGAGAAAGGCTGGAACATCTCCATCACTGGGGGCTTGTAAGTACTGATTAAATTGAACATTTACCTGGAGTGGTTTGTATTGTTGATCTTTCTGTAATTGATCCTGCCCAGGATGGGCTGAATGAACTTGAATGACTTTTCAAGGTTCTTTCCAGTTGTGATTTTATGATTCAGTGACGCGCGAGACATCCACTGCTCCCGCTGGAGCTATGAATTCTCAGCATCCTTGAAAAGCCAAAGTCAGCATTTGCTGAATTACGGCTCCAGAATTAATCGGTGTTCTTGCAAACGTGGGTAAAATTGGATGGAGGGGAGAAAAGTTAAGAGTATAGGGATTCAGATTCAGGCTGGCATGCCTACATCCTCCTGCAGAGGAGTGCTGTTTTTCTTGAACAGTAACACCTGTCTGCAAAAGGCTGCAGGGAGGCAGGTGTGCTTCGCTGGAGAGGGAAGAAATGCCGCACGTCACTTCGCCCTGAGCAAGCGGACCTGCTTCAGTTCTCGCTGGTGTTACTGGTAATGGGTGCTTAATGCTACGCAGCATCGCACTCTGTAAATGAGACCAGTTTCTCACTCTTGATTAGGTTGTACTGGCTCCCTGCACTCCAGAAGAAAACCTGTTCCCTGCCTTTAGTGATCAAACTCTCATTAAACAGTGAACAGCCCTTTTGTTTTGTGTTTACAAAGTTGCTTTTCCTCCTCCTCTCCCTTGAAAGCTCTGCAGAGAGGGACGGCTGTTTCGCCATGGGAGGTCCTGTCTTAGAGCACTGCTGTCGTTAGTCTTCTGTAACGTTGTCAGGCTTTGATGACTCAGGCATTAAAAAAAAAAAACAACCACCCCTCTTTCTGGACTAAAATAGCCTAAGAGCAATTTTTTTAAAGCAAATTTTAATGCAATTAGTTAGTTCATATTTTCTTTCTGAAAGCTCGTAATGGGACTCACAGTTTTGCTGCTTGAACTGAAGCTACTTGAATGTTTAATTAATATTTTTTAAACAAAATTCAATACCATTGGAGTCCACTTGAGATCTTTGATAGATTAAAAAAAAGAGGTCTTGAATATTCAATAGCTTTGAAAAGGGCTATGCATGTTCTGTGGTTTAGGGCAGTGTTTCTCAGCTGAGTTCTTTAATGCATCAGAAAATGGTTCCTGAAAGAAATGAAAAACTTTAAAAGAAATCTGCTCACATTTCTGTTTATATGAGCAAGCAAACAGGACAGGGAAAATAGAGGTAATAAAATAACTGTCAAAGCTGAGCCTAGATTTTACTGGATTGAAAATGAAAATCACTGTAGCAATGCTATATGAGAAAGTACACGGTTCCTCAAGAAAAAAAAAAAAGGCTGGCAACAGTGACGTAGGGCATGTTTGCATGTGTGATGTAAGCCATCCTGATACCCAAGCCATGCCCAAATGATTAGTACCTCTGACTGACCTAGTGAGGTGACACCTAGAGGTAAAAGCTTTGGTCTCAGAAGAAATATAGACACATTAAGTATCTCTGCATGACACTGCGTTGTCCAGCATAGGTAGGTCCCTACTGCCCGGATCTTCTCCGTTCTCCCCTTTTTCATGCAGACTTTTTGGTGGGTCTGAGAGACCCTGTGGGAGGCTGCTGGGCAGCATGGGTGGAGGGGTGGATCTTGGTGGGCTGGGACTGGACCAGAGCCCTTCCCATGAGGTCCTTCCATGTCACATCTGGTCACATTGCTTTCACCTCCCTGCTCTCTTGCCCTCCTGGGTGTGAGGGACAGCAGTCTGATACCTCCTAGTTCCAAGTCAGTGCAAATAAATTATATATTCTATGTATTCCTTCAGGACAGAAGATTTTTCACCAAGATTACTGATCCCAGTCCATAGTCAAACGCAGGTAGCCTGCTGTTCCCCTCTTTCCCCACCACTGCTCAAGCCCCCGAGTCGTGTGGCTTTCCCCTCCCTGCCCTACTCATGCTGCTAGCCCTCCCGTACTGCTGGGGACGTGGAAAAAGGAGGCAACTTCAGCTGCTGGTTTGTGGTGCAGTGCTGCACTGGCCTGGCAGCATCAAACCTGGCCAGCCCCAACCCAGGTTGGTGGAGCTGCAGCAGGATGAAAACAGTGCCCCAGGTAGTGGGGTGAGAGGTGGAGACTCTTTGCTTTCTCCCTGCAGGGGTTTTGCTGATGAGCACACCTTCTCCTTGGCTCTAGGCTAAGGCAGGCAGCACCCTGCTGTGTGTGTGGCTCAGCATTGCACAGTGGCTTTTGCAACCCTCAGGGGTTAGAAGTGATTCCTTCCAAGAACTGGGATTGTGGCCGCAAGGTCTGGGCTGCCCAGCTGCAGGACGCAGCCAACTTCAGTAAGTTTAAGGGCTGACAGTATTCTGCATCTGTCAGCTTTTCCAGATGCCTGTCTCTTCATTTGTAGCATGTTAACATAGGACTTTTCGTCTTGTATGCCCTTCAGAACATTTACGCATAGCGCTGAAACCTCACAATGTATCTCTGAGACCAGTAGGACTCCTGATCGACTCATCTAGCTTTCACTGCCTCATTTATAGTGGAGGCAGCTGAGGCACAGGAGGGCTGGAAGACTTGAGGTTGCCCTCAGGAGAGCTAGAGCCTGTTCTGCGTGCAATTTCAATAGCAGCATTGCTGTCATTATTACCAACATGACACTGTTTTATTAGGAAAATTCATTACACTAGCACAATGGAACTGTGGATGTAGTTACAGTGTGACTACACCGCTGTAATAAGTGGGGTAACAGCAGAGATTACTAACCTTGAGTATCTACAAGTGTGGCCCATACTCACATGGCTGGGCTGTCCTCAGCCCTTGCAAGGTTAGGATCCATTGGTGCCAGAGCTTCAGTGAGACCCGCAAGCACGGACATCAACATCCTCCATAGGAGAGCCAGGACCTGCCTAACACAGAGGCAGTGATACAGTCAGGGTTTGCAAGCTGAACGGTTTGCATATGCTCATGTGCAAAATCATATCTTGTCAACACTGCAAGAATATCTATGAAGACCATGGTATGTACTGGGTTGCTGTGAGCATAGTCACGTAGGTGGCTGCCACACAGCATGGTTTGTGTTCCTCTGACTAAAACCCTTAATGAGAACAATTACTAGTTTGAGGCATGCAGAGACTGGAAATTACAAGGAAGGGTGAACAAGGTTTGTGCTGCTATTACAAAGGCACCCTGAGAAATGTTAAAGCAGGCTTGTTCTAATAATTATTGTGAGCATGTGAGATATTTGTACTGAAACTGAGCAGCGTGTGGTTTCTTACAGTCATTGATGTAATCCACTTTGAAGATGGCACTATGGGAGGATGATGATCTGTAGGGGTTTTTTTCTATGAATTTCTGTCATAAGCAGAGTTGCATAGTCTAGATCAAATCTTTAAGGTCAGTGGAATCTTTTGTTCAGGTGTTTTTTTTACAGTATTGTGTTCTTTGGCTTTGCTATGTAAATAAGATTTTTCTTGGATAATCTGATTCATTTTTTGACTTATCTTTGAATGCTTTCTAGTTTTGTGAACAAAAGATTTCTGTGACTTTATGTAACAATTTGTGTATGAGCAAAGGGTCATGCAGCTATGTCCTGTGTGAAATATCAGCAAAAGGTAAATAACCCATTTAACTACCAAGCCTAACTGGAGATGAAATGGCAGGGCAAACTGAGTTTAAGATAGAGCACTAATCAAAAGGAGCCATGAGTATATGTTAAAGGCTGGCTTAATAAGAACAGCGTAGAAAAAGAAAACAGTATTTCAGTCTATATGGCTAAGTGTATAGACAGCAAACTCTATGGTCTGAAGACAGAATTACATCAGAACCAGCTTCAGAACAAATAAAGGACACCAAAAGAAGTTAATTATGCCTTCAAGGGGGAGTAAAATATCAAGGGTATCAACTTATGCAGAAGGAAGGAAGAAAAAGATCTGTGCCTGCCTACAGTCAATCAGTTCACCTTTAAACCTGACACTCTTTGAGCTTAAATAGGATGATATTAAATACAAAGGCAACATACTGCCATCTTAGAAGTTCAGCCTTGTGTCTTTGTCCAGTGTTCAGCAGTATCTCTTGCATGTGAAGATGCAGTAGAGTTTTCAACTGCTCTGAGCTGCCTTTTATCACCTTGGTGTCCCATGCTGTTCTGCTGAGATCTCTCCTGGTTCTGGTTGCTTACAGATCTTTTCAAACAGCCCAGGCATTGCTGGATATTTAACACCTGACCTGTGCCTGTTACAGTTCCATGGAGTGCAGCTTTTCAGGATTACATAGCTTAAATCTAAAGATGCTGTCTGGGTTCTTATATAGCAGAGTGCTTAAGCTCAGTTTTATGAGCTGGTGTGCATACATACATATGCTTCAGTCATATTGAATCAATGACTGGAATAAAATGGCTGGCTGGGCTTAAACATGGATCTTAGAGTGGATTTAAGCACATTTGCTGAAGCAAAACCTTAGTGTTGTGCATTCTCCTGTAAAATCATAGAGGAATCAAAAATTATAACTGCTTAGTTTTTTTCAGCACTAAATTGTTTTTAAAAAAATGACTGATTCTGGTGGCCACTGACAAGTACAATCTGTGTCTGCTAATACTTCTGTTTTCTTTAGATCTGTTTTCCTAAAGCTTTTGGGAGCAGATTTAGGTTCAGCATGTTCAGCTTGATTTAAATTACTGTCAGACCAACATTTTACATGTACCTTGCCTCTGTGAAAGAGGCTGTACAACATGCTGGCTGAGGGGGAATCACAGATATATAGATTTTAGAGCAAAGGGAGAACACAATGTTCATCTAAACTGACTGCGGCCCTGCCCAGTCCGTAGGTTCTTTTATTTAACTCAGCAGCTTGAGGTTGACCGAGAGTGTATTTTTGGAATGACATCCAGGCTTGATTTAAAGACCCCAAGTGCTGCAGAGTTTGTCACAGTCATTGGGAGTTTGTTCCAATGGTCAATTACCCTTTATCTGAAAAATACCCTTTCTCTGAAAAATCTGTACCTTATTTTTTTGGAACTCTGTTAGCTTTTGTCTTCTGAAAACTGGATCTTGCTGCTTGACTTTCTCAGCAGGACTGGGGAGCCCTTTATTTTCCCATAGATATTTC
This sequence comes from Theristicus caerulescens, assembly GCA_020745775.1. Taxonomy (NCBI): domain Eukaryota; kingdom Metazoa; phylum Chordata; class Aves; order Pelecaniformes; family Threskiornithidae; genus Theristicus; species Theristicus caerulescens. The sequence goes on along the minus strand of CM036583.1, from coordinate 16,299,878 downwards.
TTGTGATCGTTAGTTTATATTTTCATGGTGTCAGAAAAATGTCCTTATACTCACAGACCTAGTTAGGCACACATCTTTTACACCTCAGTATTCCTATGCTAAGGGTCTGACATAATAAAAATATGCCATCTTAGAAAAGAGCTGATAAGACTGTGGTGCTTTTAATTTCAGTTACTAGCCACTGGTTTATGATTAAATATAATTCATGGCTGGGATATTAATACTGGTAAAGCAGGGTATTCGGTACATGCCGTACTTATACTGTAGAAATCATGATTGCTCCAGTGTCCCCCAAAATATTATTTTCATTATTTCCTTTAATGTGTCAAACATGCTTTCCAAATGACTTGAGTTCTCTGTTGCTTCTTTTTCCATAAACAACTCCTATGGAGCCATATGGCTGGATGATACTGAAAAGGTATCTGGTCTATGCCCTTGCCCCTAGGCAAGATCAATAATTACTGTGAGCCTGTATGATCTTTCTTTCATTCTCTTCTGCTGAGAAGTTGAAATACAATCAACATATTATTTCCACAGAGAATAAAAATTATAAAAAGAAGGTTTTCCAGAAAGCCTGAGCAGTAACCTGTGTCCTTTCTCACATGGTTCCTTTAGAAACCAAGTAAGATCACTGGGAGTCACTGTTGGTAAATCCTGCCTTGATGCATTTGTTTCGCTGCTTTATGAGTAATTATTGTTCCTGTTTTCTCCTTAGGGCTCTTCCTGCAATGATGCAGTGGGTCCGAACTCAGAAACCAGGAGAAAGTGGTGTGAATATTATCACTGCAGATTTTGTAGAACTTGGTGACTTTATCAGCACAGTCATAAAGCTCAACTATGCCCTGGATGAAGGTGAAGATGACACTACTTGATAGTACTATAATATGTGTGGTGTTGCATTATTTAGGATTGCATTTTAAAAGAATTATCTTCTAAAACACTGATCTTCCTATAACACGCTGAAGTGTTTAGGGCTTTAGTGGGTGGGCGTAGGGGAAATGTTTTAATCAATTATGATCATTTTTTACATTTGTGTTTCATGTGAAGAGCAAAACTAAACATGTTTACAGCGTTTGATAAAAGAAGGCCATTTACATGTTTTCCATGAGATACCAAATACAATTCATGTGTCTTCTATGGTTATGAACAGTGCCAAGAAATTTGCTGCTTTCAGAGCAATGGGATGTGTATTGCCCTCTGCCTGCCCACAGCAGGATTCCCGACAGTGTGAGCATTACACTGGGAGACTAAGGACAGTATATCTGGCCCAAAAATTTTAAGCTGCTACACTTCATCTATTAGGTGGTTTAACTGATCATATTTATCAGTGAGCTACAGGTTTAAATGCCTTTGTGAAGTAAATCCAAAGTCATGCTTCTAACACATGCGTAATCAGTGGACAGTAAACATGATGTATTACGTAGCTTGCACAGAGCACAGACTAAATCCTGCTTGCTTTTCATTCTCAAAATGGGGTTTTCCAATGTCTCTGCCCCAGGTCAAGTCAGCAGATATGCAGTGGTGGCCTAACTCTGTGCTAGGAGCTGCCAGTGCGTATTTTCCCTGGTTCTAGCAGGAACAAAGTTAGGCCAGCTTGGAGCACCACTCCCTCCCAGGGTTAATCTTATGTAAGAGCCTGATCCAATGTCCACTGAATTTAATAGGAAGGTTTCCTGTGTTTGGCATGGATTGGGCATAGGATCGGTAAATCGTGTGTACTGGAAGGTGGGCAGGATTTTGTCCCATAGTGAAAACCTGCTTTCTGCAAGACTAAAACTACACTTAAAAAAAATAGGTGCAGTCTAAGCTTCTCTTTAAGGCAGCTACGAACACAACACTTCTCTGCTGATTACAAAAAAATCAGTGCCAGTTTCATCAGTGAAAAATTGCTGTACTAAAGAGTGTAGTAGTTCAATTTCTAGCGAATAAAAATACTGTATAGTCCTTATAATTGTTTGTGGGGTATAATACTGCATAACACACGGTTGGAAGTCTACTGAATGGCACTGTTCTAGCAGCAGAATTGCTAATCATCCTACTTTTAATGAAACATATATAAAACTCAAATATATGGAAAACTTAGTGGGTTATAAAATGAGAGCATTGCCACTGTATGACACCTAACTGGATACAATGCATTCAGACATATCTCCTGGACACATCAATGCACTGGCACATGACTTTGGAAAGCAAAACATTTCATTGGTGCAAAACTGTAGATGCTGTAATGTCTAACAAGGAAAATGCTCTTTGAAATATTGCAGGGCTTTCTTGGATAAGACTAAGGTCAAGTTTCCATTGATGTTACTAGAATTTTTTGTTGAGTGAGAAAAGAGAATGGCATCATACAGTCCTTCGCTATTTTCTATCAGATTATAAGGACTACCATCAGAGTTCAGAAAACCAAAAATGGTCTTATCGAACAGGTGGGTTACAGTGGGGTTATAGGGTTTTTGTTGTTATTTTTAGTTTAGGAAAAAGTGGACTAAAATGAACACTTGCTACTATTTTGTACTGAGAGGGTGCCTTGGAAAAAGAGTGTGTGTGTACTATAAAGAAACATCTAAGAGTATGTGTACTATAAAGACACATATAAATGTATGTATATGACACAAAGACATCCATGCACACTTGCATAATGATATTCTGGTTTCTGGACAGGTGTGTTATAAATTTGGTTGAAAAAAACTGTGCAGGTGTTACGGAGTTATGATGCCTCCTTCAGTAGTAGTTTTTTCTGTATAGGTTAGGACTGTAAGATTCATCCTCAGTGAAATCTGTGATCTAAGCCAGTTAGGTTTTTTACAGTGTTAAAACTTGAACTGCCCCAAAAATTTACCAAGAGTCACAGTCCATCTTTACATTGAACAAGGGGTAGGACTGTGGTGCTTTCACTCATGGCTAAGCAAGATATGGGGTGGGTTGATGCCTTTTGTTTCCAGTTTTCACAGGCTCTCCCAGCAAAATTCATGTAACAGACACATAAAATGAAACATGAGCATGTGTTTTTTTTAACCCACCCAATGTGGGTGTCCCACATAGAAACATGAAGATGTTTGCTTTTTTATCGGTGATGTGGTGTGAGATGCTCTTTTCATTTTTCTGTTTAGCTGGATTTGTTTGCTTCCAGATTCTCCCTGTTACCCTTCAGCTACTTAAGTGTAGTCAAAAGAGTTAACTTGTTCTTTTAATATAGTAAAGTAATCAGAATCCTTGGGTGGAGCAAAAAATAGGTTTCTTTTTTTGGCTACTGATTGAAATTCTGTTGAATCTGAGAGCACCAACAACACCGAGTTCCTCCTGGGACCCCCTACTCAAACACACACCAGACACACCGAGCTTTTCGCTTACACAAAGGTGTACTCAAAGTAAATGTTCTGCTGTATTTAAGAAAAGTGTGCGTGTGTGTGTGCGTGTGCGCCTGTATATATGAATAAATATAGAGCTTTCTTGAGCTTGTTAGCATTGTTATGAAATGTTTGCTTAGCGTCAGTTTTATTCTAATTGTCATTTGGGTGCTGGAAAATAAAAGCAAAGCAAAAAAAAAAAATCCTCTGACAAGAAGGATAATAGACGAATCATATAGTTTCTCCATTAATGGGGAAAAAAAATCTTATCAAAATGTTACATTTGGTCACAAAAATTATTATTTCATTTAGCTGTCAATCTCCTTTCTGTTGGAGAAGCACAAAACTTGCTATGTTAGGGACAGGTAGACAACCTTGCCTTAATTACTAAAACAAAAAAAGGGGGAGGGGCATACTATCCACACTTTTCTGGCGATTTCATCTGCAAGGCCCCAAAACTCTAATTGAACTGTCCTGATAGGGATGCACTCCCTGTTGATACTGCTTGGGAGATCTTGCCAGAAAAGAACAAGCCAGAAGGGACTATGCAGCACAACTGGACCATCCAAGAGCCCAGTTTTGCCACCCACATGCAGCTAAAACTCTCTTTGAGTTCAAATAGAAATGTGCTTGTAGGGTTGGGTCAGATGAGTTGTCTGACCTGATTCGTTTGGGAGGTTTCTACACATATATTATGAGGAATCTGGCATGGGAAATTAGATGACTGTAATCAGCCCATCAGGAAAAATACCTGTCTACACTATTGATCTTCATAAGCATCTTTTTACTCAAACTGTCATGTCATTCTCCTCCAAAATATTTTTTGTTCCTATGCTCATTTTTCCCCTCTCTATGTTCATTATATACACATCAAGTAGTATTGTTTTCTGACATTTTCACGTGATTACTTGGTCCTTTCTTTTCAGTCATAGTTGAAAAATTGCAACTTCGCTGCACAACACAGGCAGTCTCTCAGCTGGTGTAAACCTACCTGGCTCCATTTTTCAATTTACACAAGCTGAGTTGTCTTTCTTCAGTACTGATCCAACCTGCAGCAGTTTGGACCAAATAGCAGCTGGTCCCACAGTCTGATTCCTGCCTTGTGTGGAGAGGGATAAGATCAGAATCAGACCACGGGAGCCTAGTTTTAAAATCAGTGAGTTATTTGCATTCACTTGCTGTTGGTTACATTACTGGTTTTGTAGGTCCTGCCATTTCAAGCCATTCTTCTAAACATACGTGTGTGTATATATGCATATGTGCATGAGAGGGAATGTATGATCCTGTATGCTAGGCTAAGTCTTTCTGTCATACTGATATAAATCTAGACCATTTCTACTAACTTCAAAGCAGTTACTAAATTTTTACCCTGGGATGAGAGGGAGCAGATAGTCAGTGTATAGTAAGTATATGCTGTGTTGCAAAGGAAATTTAAAATTGTGGAGGTTAACTCTACAATATCAAAAAAGTGGAGTGCCCTGAAAACATAGCTCCAGTCCTGTTTATCCTGAATATAGTATATGGAGCACTAGGTATTACCAACTGAGTAAGCTATTTGGTGATTTCATCAGTTCAGTTGACACCATTTTAAACTTCTAAACTCCTTTTCAGTGAAGTAAAAGCTAATAGTGTATATGATGTATTTGCCATATCACAGTGGTAGCTTCTGTGTTACATACAGTCAATGTTGTTCTGAATTGTATATGTTTACCCAATGATGAGGTTAAAATATGCTGTATAGTACGTGCCATGTATTGATTACAAGTATGTTGGAGTTCAGTGATGTATTTAGTTTTTACTGTGCTGCTGTTTTGTAGGTATGTGTGTGTATGGGAGTATGGATTGTCTACAATGTGTGAGGAAATAATTAATCCTAAAGGAAAAGGGCAGTTATGTAACCTGCCTTAATGCATTTGCATAATCTTGTTTAAATCCCATGATTATCAGTTCTGATTTCAAACGTTACCGAGGATTGTCCATAGGGCTGGCTCCCTCACTTTTTGGCACTAAGGAGTTAAACTTGAAGTTACTTGGAGCTCACTTACATATTGGTAAATAAAGAATAGGATGTTTGCCTGATCGACTACCTTGATTGTACAAGGTGGCAAAGGCGTGTTTTCTAGTGTGATACAGATCAAATCACTTCTGTGCACACACAGCTCCTGCTGATGCCAGTGGGAATTGTGACCATGTAATTGAATGGCCTAAAATTCATCTTTGGGGATATAATCATTATAGGAGGGTGGTGGTACCCCGACTTAGGGGAAGTGCCTAGATGCTATGCAGTACTGCTCATGTCCTGTGCTGGAACGTAGCTGTGAATTCGCAGGAAGAGCTTTGAACTCTGCTCCAATCTAGATTGGACTGTAAAAATCCTTATGTAAAAATGATAAATGTCAGAGGCTGAGCAGCCTGGCCTGGCCTGCCCACGTACAGCATTCTGCTTTCAGGAGCCGTGGCAGTTTTATTTAAAAAAGCTATAATAATTTCCCAGTGGCTGGCAGGATCTAGTGCTTTAGTTAGGAATGTCTACATTGCCCACAGGTATGACCCCCCTATCATTCCCACAGCCAGGTTTAGCTCTCCCTTCATGGTTTCTGTCTGAGATGCCTCTGCCTGACACCAGGGGTAATTCTGAAAGACTTACTGACCACAGAGAGGGTCCACCTTGTGCCTGGCTGGTTGGACAGGATTAGGCAGAGCGTGCCTGCCCTACGGTACATTTGGTGTGAGGTCAGCTTCAGTCAGACCCACCTGAACAGTGACTGATGGAAGGCAGAAGTCTGATTTCAGACCCTCTTCTGTTATCTTTGTCTAGTTCAAATGCAGTATCTTCCCACTCTTCTACTTTGCCTCTGCTCAGTGCTGCTTATATCAACTTCTGCATACACATCCCTTTAACTGCCAGCCGTGAGCAACACTGCTCAAAGTGAGTATTACAGGTTTGTCATCCTCAGTACACCATAGCAATCCACAAGTTCTTATAAGATGTTAAGTATGGGGCTAAAAGATGGCAGTGTCCCATAGCTGATGCCCAGGGATGGTTTATCTCTGCACTCCAAGTTATGTACACATGCCCTTCTAGATGGGCCTCACCTTGGCTGATGAGAATTCAGTTATAAACTTTCTCCCTCCAAATTAAAAACAGACTGGATGATATGCCAGTGAGTATCTCCTAAGATGGAGGTACACTTAAGCTTTTTTTCCTGCAGTGAGATGACATGTACTAGTCTCTTCCCTCAGCTGTGGGTACTACAAAAGTCAATTTAATCGGGAAAGATTCCTCGAGTAGCTGAAATCAGTGTTGCTGTGAAGCTGGGATCCTTAAAGCAGAATCCTGGGTTTATGTGCTATTATTATTATTGAAAATAAAAATACATTGTTAAAAATATAATTTGAAAAAGAAAAAGAAGAAATATCTGAGCTTGCCAGGACAGTTGCTAAGTTTTTGACTGCCTCAGTCATCAGTAGCTTTAGGATCATGCAGGTGACAATTAGGATGTTATTGCCACACTGCCTCCTGACACTGTTCAGGGTCTCTGTACAGAAGCCTTATTATTCCTAATGAGCATTAATGCATTTGAATGACTTTTCTCCGTTTTGCTGGGAAGGACGATTGTGTAACACTGAGGACATGGAGCTCCCTGTGTGTTGTGCCCATAAAGGTTCACAGAGCTGCACCTTCTCTTTTTAGGATCTATTCAATGGTACTTTAATAAATGTTGTGTAAAAAATGCCTACAGTTCTGTATAGCAAATGTGAATTTTTATGACAAGAATGTGTATTTAATGTAAAAAAAGAGTAATATAAAATCCAGTTTCTTTGTATCCGGTGAAACATCTAATAAAGCTCTGGTACCTGTATTCTTGGTTTATGGCTTTATTTGCTGCATTCAAGGCTTTACATGTAGGAGGCTTCTTAAACACAGTTTTGCGATATGAGGTGGAGTCGGATGTTAGACCCAGGCTGTGCTATTATGTTAGGGGTGTACATGGACTGCCCCGTGAGGGCATTGCAGCAGGAGTGCCGTTTCCATGTGGTTACTGTGGGACCCCTGAATACCACAGGACACTGTGATGTGTTCGTGCTGCCAGGGACACAGCAGGCTCTCGGCTACCTCTTCCCCTGGCAGGGCTTTCCAGCCCCGATTTGCCTCAAGCACCAAACTGTATGACCCAGCTCTGTAGCCTGCATGAGCCCATGCTGCTACTCTTGCCATTGGTGGTACCTTGTAAGAAGGAGGGAGATGGAAAGCAGGGACTAGACCTCTGATACGTTAGTCTGTCCCATTGCTCCCCTGGGCCCTCTCAGCATTACTGCCTGCAGCTCACGTAGGCATGGTGAGGAGTGCCCACCACTGTTGCAAACTCAGCTTGCCTGCAGGTGCTGGTGGAGCAGACTAGCTGCTGCCTCAAGCCTGGCTCCAGGACGTGCCAGCCAGCAGGTGAGTTCCCTCCATCATCTCCCTGGTGCCTCCCGTGGGGCTTGGGGACCTGTTCCTCAGAGGGGGACACAGGCAAGCCCCCACCAAGAGCTTCCTGCACCCAGGAGCACGGCCAGAAAGGCTGGGCTTTGCAGCATCCTGCAAAGGTGAAGCGTGGCATGTCAGAAGCCAGTGCCTTTCTGCATGGCAACAGCTTGGAGTTTAAGGTTCGTATTACTTTTCCTTCCCAGCGAGGCCAAAAGTGCTGTTTTCTGGGACAGACCTCTTTTGCTCACCTCTCCTACCGAGTCACAGGCAAACCCAGCCCAAGTGCTCTTCTCCCACACTATTCGTGCCCTCTCACTTGGCCCAGTTTGAAGTCAAGTAGCCAGGTGCGGGCTGCCAGGGCTGCAGTAGAAGATGCCATGAAAAGGTGAGCAATGTCAAAGAGGCTTCCCTGTAGAAACCCATGAATTAAATTTGCCTGCTTCTTAAAATGTCTCTCCTCCTACTCCTATCCCATAGGTACTGTCCTACAAACTTGAGCATATGGGTTTCTCAGTACACAGAATGAATTTTCCTCATTGCAAAAATGGCTCTGTTCTCTCTCCTTTTTTCCCCTAAACTACTCCAATGAAAGAATCAGCAGGCCAACTTTATCCTGCTGTTGCAATAGCTACTTTATTCCAAATATGGGTTGCCTCTGTCCTAACTTAATATAGTGGTCTGATAGTTCTGATTCCAGAAAGTAACTATATATTAAATCACTGGATTTGAGAGGAGGGGGAAAAAAAGTTATAATATATAATATTTATATATTAATTTGATAAGAGAGTTCAATTAAAATGCAACTATTCTCTCAGAAGGTCAATTTAAAATAGATTTTATGGAAACAAGCAGTTTATGGGCATAGGCACAGTGTAAGTGATAAATAGGACTTCAACATTTTTGGCCCAGTTTTTTTCTCCTTAGTGCCCTAGTGCAGTTTCTGGCATTATTCATTTATATTTGTTTTTTCTCCCAGCAACTGTGAAATTTCTGAGGAAAAAAATAATTTCATTGTAAATGTGTTGATTGAAATCAAAGTAACTTAAATAACTGGTCTTAATCAGGTTTAAATCTTCAAATACAAACCAGCAATTTAGATAATGAATTTTAGTCTTGCTTTCTCTTTTTTCATCATAGTTTTTTGCTGTCTAAAGACAGGTTAATCCTTACAGATAACCATTAAGATCTGATTTAGCAACTAAGTGGAATAGCACATTAGACTTGGTATGTCTTTGCTAAACTGGAGGATAAGCTATACACATGGGTAAACAAGTATCTGTTTTAACATACATTCATGTAGATTGTTATTTCATCGTTTATTTTGTGAGGAAACAGCAAAAGGCATTTCTTATTTATGAAATTAATTTTTTTTAGTTGTTTTCATGCTGTCTCCTGAAGATGATTAGAACAAATTAGTACATATAAAATCAGCACTATGGCTAATAAAAAAAGTTGTAAATAAAATGGAGCTCAATATGCTGGATCCCAAAGAAAATCTGTATCAACACTGAAATTTATGGAAAGTCATTTACTAAATGAAAAGTTTGATATAAAGATTTTAGTAGGATTTTTTTTTATATAATTATCAAATTCTCTTATTTTTTAGGACCAAAAGGCCCCAAAAATGTGCATATACTTTTTGTTCATAGATGAGCAGAAAAGGGAAGTCTTCCTGGCTTTTACGTCAATTTTTTTCAGCTTTGAAAAAGCAAATTATTGAATTAAAGTAAAGAGAGGAAAGCTTACTGATTTTTGCTGCAGAGATCCCACATGCCAAAAAAGTTGATCACTTCAGGAAACTTTGTTCCTCAGTGCTTAGAGCTGGGGACCTCACCCATTTTAGCTTTTTACATTTGTCCATCTTTCAGGGTGAACAAAGTAGAAATTATTTTACAGTACTAAATAGTAAATGTAAGCTTTAATTTGGATCAGTATCGATCAACAAAGCTTCCATCTCTTCTTTAAAATGGTGGAAGTGATATCCAATTTTCAAATAGTCATGGATAGCTAGCACACCTGCCCAGAAATGAGGGCAGCTGGAATACAATCTGCAGCTCTTGGGAGAGAGGGAGAATTTGAATCTTTTGCTGGTGGAGAGGAGCATGATGGGGGTGGCACAAACTGCAGAAGGAGCTGATCAGCTGGAAGGGACTGAAGAGCAGGGTTGAATTTCACAGGATGGCTCTGAGCAGGATGTCCTGGGGGCTGTGGTGTGGAAAAATAAATGTATTTTGGGGAGAGTCAATGAGAAAGTGGGAAAATCTAAGAACTGGGGGCTTTGTTCACCTGAGGGGAATTACTGCCTCAGGAGGCATCAGATGGGAAGGAACTGGGTTTGCTGCTTCGTAAAATGGAACAGTAAATGCTCCAGGTGGTTATTTTTTTGCTGTGAGATGCAGATGTAAATACTCTGCCTGGGCTGATCACACAGATTCAGGCCAGCCAATATGGCCTGAAAGACATACCTGAGCATCTTCACCTTCAAATAAGCATATGTGAACGAGGCCAAGCCACGGAAATGGAAAAACATTAAGACTGAACAATGAGCTGCAGGCAGATAAGAGTTCGCGGGGCTTAGGGAGAGCCATTGCTCCCTCACAGCATTCAGATTGTATTCAGATTAAAAGGAAGAAAGCTTTAAAAAACTCCTGTGCTTGATTTACATGATGCACACAGTCTGTGTTCATTAATGCCACGCGATCTATGCAGGTATATTGGCTTCTTGTTCCTGTGCAGTTTGCACAGGTGAGGAAGCATCCTCCTCATTAGCAAAACTTGTCTGACCAAACCACTTCCATTCCCTGAGTATCCGTCACATTTCTGAAACTCATAAACATCTTAAATAAAGCTTGTACAATTTGCAAGGAAGAACTGGAGGGCATGAGCTGGAGTGTATTTCAGATATGTTGGGTACCACATGGATGAAACAGCCAGAATAGATCTTACCTTGGAGTACAAAAGCCTGTTGTTAGCCAATTGTCTAAGTCCTCTGGCTTTGCTTTTCTAGTAACTCAGAAAAAACATGAAACCTGTCTCTCAGCTCGCGTTCAAATCCAGGAGGACGGTGCATTATGTTACTGGGTGATACCTGAACCTGAACGAATTGCTTATTCCAGAGCTTCCAAGCCCTGCCTGCCTCGGTGTAGATCTATCGTGTAGACAAAGCACTGCCGGTGAGAGCACTGACACCAGCCAGGGTTTAGCGCTTTCATCTTTCTCTAATGGTGTACTTGTCAACCTTGCAGTCATCTGACCAGACTCATCAAAGATCTTGCAAAAGGTTTTTGAGGGTTGGTTTCTTGATAGCAAATCACAATTTATTTCCCTGCAATAATGGGAAGATTTGCCCATGTTCATTAAAACACTTGACTCAAAATCTGAGCTAACTCCTTTTCCACTGTGTCATGTATCTGCTACCCCGTAAAATTCACCTCTGCTCTTCCTCTAATTACAGCATTAAAAAATAGAACGTGTGAGAAGTTGTCAGAAATAAAGCATACTGGATATAGTTTTACATGTTCAAGCCTTGTAGCTCATATAGAGTCACTGCAAGCTCCCAAAGTGGCCAATACATTTTAATAATCCTATTTGCATTGGATTGTTTCAAGAATAAGTGTCTGGTTTTATATTTTAACTGAAATTAAATATGCAATTAGCTGTGAATACAGACAGCTGTAGCCTACTCTCCAGGCTATTGAGAAACGTGTATTTGTCATCTGTCTACCTCTCGATCCTCTAATGACTGTTAGCATCAGCACTGAAACAAACTGTAAATAATGGAGCAATAAAATTCATTTGCTTTGGTGGTCAAAAAAGCAAATCACAGTAGGAATCATGAGGAAAGAAACAGGAACAAACCAGAGCCCATCATTATGTGTTCATCTAAGCCACGTCTGCATCTCGAGTACTGAGTGCAGTTCGGTTAGCCAGTCTTAAGGAGCACGTGACAGATCTGAAAAAGACTCAGAGAAGGGCAACAAGGATGAGCAAAGTTGTGGCTAACTTCCACCTCAGGAAAGACAAGGTCAGGATTTTTCAGACTGGAGGAGAGACTGATACGAGGAGGTATGATAGATGTCTATGAAACCATGAGTGGCATGGAAGGGGTGGACTGCAGCTGGTGGCCCACAAGCACGAGGAGGCATCAGCTGAATCTTGCTGGAGGTATGTTCAGAGCAAACAAAAGGAGGGGGTTTCACCTGCTCTGATGCTGGGGTGGGTGTTGAATGTTTTCATCAGCCCAAAGGGAGACTAGGCAAGTTGGTGAAAAATAAATTTAGTGAGGGTTACTAAATACACAGTGAATTAATCTCAGGGAGTTCTAAGCTGTGAATAGTTAGGAGCTGGAAGGCTGCTTAGGGGCTGTTGTTTCATAACAGAAAGAAAAATTTTTACTTTTCATGGTAAATAAAGTGTAATGTTTCACACAAATCAAAATCTGATAGCACTTGTCTAGTGACGAATAGGAAAAAAGTTAATTCATGTTATATGGATGTGAAGGTAAACTCTGCTTTGGTAGCTCACCCTTGAGCACCCCACTGATTTGTTATCATTGGGTCACAGAATAACTCAGGTTCATCTATTTCCATATTTAATCCTTCCTAATACCCTTGGCTAGACAGGATTATCAGATGCTGAAAACTTTATCGTGGGGGAAAAGATCCTGCTATGCCTTCATTCATCTGTTTGATAAGACTTTCATAAGACTGCCTGGCTATTCACCCAACCCGCATTTGGGTAACAGTATTTTTGTGGGCTAAAGATTTGCACATGCATTTTACATCAGAGTGGAGAGCCTGAAGTACTTTATTAGCTGTAGTCACAGGTTGTCACAGGGCCTCGTATCAAACCGACCTGCATGCCTTGGCTCCACAGTCCAATCCAACAAGCTGTTGTGTCTTCATGCTCCATGTTCAATGAAATAAAGACCGCAATAGCCTTTTCCAGATGAAAAACAAGCTTCCACGTTGAATGCTTTGTGATGATTAACTACCTAGTTATACAAATAGGTAATCATACCCATGATTCACAGACTTGCACAAAATAGCAGTGCTCCAATTCATCAAACCTTTTAGAGACGAGTTTGTCATCTGCTTGAATTACTGCATTACTAAAGCTCTAATATGGTCAGATCAGGTGCTTTTTTGTAATATGAGGATTATTACTCTGTACATCTGTTTGTGCAGACAATGTACTCTGCAAGAAAATCAGGTAATCTGTTTTCTCCTTACTAGAACAGTTAAATGTGCAAGCTAAACTTGGCTGAACCTTTTTGTATGTGTGCATAATCGGTCTGCATGTAATGGGGAAGGGAGGGGGAACTTCTTTCAAAAAGCTGCTTGCAAAATCTGACAGCACCACCGTAAGCACTGACCACATACTCTGAATGCTGGGATTTTAGCTTGACTATAGCAAAATTGAAGTTGAAAGTGAGGGAATGGTTGTGGCAATTAGCTGCCTCCTCTTTGAAATGCAGCAAGGCAAAGCTGGTGTATCTCAAGGCTAGTGAAAATTAATGGGGGTTGTTATATCACACATTGCCAGCTACTGCTGGAAGTACACTTGCTTTTTTTAGTGAGGGCTAAGGCCCCTTGCATTTACTGCAGAAGAGGAGCATGGACCACCCAGCCAGCCACTATGGAGTACTTAAGATAGAAGAAAATGAGGCTTTGGGTTTTATTGGCAATAATTTATTAAGAGCTAGTGCCCTGGGATGCCCCACCACTCTGTCCAGAGGAAAGCACATCAGGTAGGATCTCAACTTTCTAAAGGTTCAACTAAATGGATCTCATTTTATAAAATTTTGCTGCAATTTAGCCTGATGATAACAAACTGGCCATTTAAAACCAGAAATAGGGGCAGATAGAAACAAATGCAACCCCACCCTTCATGGAGCGATGGAAGAGAAGTCTGTTGGCTGGTGAAGGGAGTAAACATGGCTGCTGCTTCTGCTCTCAAATGTTTGTCATCTTCCCTCTGCTTTCCTTTTAATAAAGCCTGAGTCCTAAATTAGAGCTTGCTAAAAGGACTTGACAAAGAGAAATGTAAATCAAAAATTTATGAGAAGGCTGCTTTTCAACTTTCAGGGCTGCTCTTCCTGTACATGGAGAGTGTCAGTTGTGCAAAGGCTGCAGTTAACAAATAAGTGTAAAGTGTGTTAATTTGCCTGTAATCATAATGTTTAACACAGTAGAGCTCTGAGGAGCTTCTCCTCTGATGTTCTCTTTGTGCAACTAAGATTAGGTTGTGGATTAAATAAATACAACTTTTAGAGTAAAAAAGGAGCTTAATTTAAAAGACCAAGTTACTGATGTGAGAACTTGTATATATGTTACTAAATTAATTATGCAGTGAACCTCCTGCTACTTTTTTTTTTTAATTTGCCCTATTTCCAGACATTCAGAAAAAGCTCTTAACCTTTGAGAAGAATTAAATAAATAGCTTGGAGAATTATGCTGACAATTTTGTAGTAACTTCTAGTCCCATAACATTGTGCAGAAGAATAAAGAATTGGACCGGAATGTCTCAGTTTTCGTATCAAACCAAACGCTTGACCTGCTACTGCTGCAAGGAGCTCTTTTTTTTCTCTTTCTTGGGCATCGTGGACAAAAACAGGACAAAAACCCTGTTAAGTGGGTTTAATGCCAATGTCCTGCAGCTCCTATTACAGCCTTTGCTGCATCGATTGAATCAGGTGAGTGGAAAGAAGTGGTTTAGTGGAACCTTCGTGGGAGCAAAATATCAGTGGTAACTTTTGATCTTGTGTGTCTTGTGGGACCCAGTGCATGCTCAGAAATAGTTTATTAATAAATATAAATGGGATTTATTTACAGGTCTGCACAAGTTCTCTCTTACTTCAAAGCAAGTGGTAAATATCGTGGCATTAATGATCTGAGTGCTATTTTGATACACTAAGAATTTATGATACTGAATTGCAAGAACTTTGTCAATTTTTTTGAAAGGCCGTGTAAAGGAGCTGAGCCAAACTATGTTTACAACGACTTATCAGTAAATCTATATATTTTTATCCTCCAAGAAAAAAGAAACAGTGATTCTGCCCTGTAAACATCATATGTGTATACATGTGAGCACTTGCCTATGAGTAAGCACTTAAAGGGGAGATGACCTCCTCCCAAGAGGAATTGTCCTGTGATTTTGTATTTTAAAAACTTGCCTATAGGTTTGGTTATTGTTTTTTTTTTCCTTTTTGAATTTTGTTCCTGAAGTTTTTCAACACAAAATTGCTAATCTCTACCATGTTAGCCAAATATTTTGGCTGTGCGGGAGCCCTGGACTCCAGCCCCAGGGCAATTCACGAAGAACAGGTCCATGTGCAGGCTGGTCTGCAGCTCTTCCATTCCCTTCTCCTGGGGCAATTTCATGTTGCATAGAGCACTTAAATACCAACAGACATGTGGAAAATAGAATATTTTGATTCAAGTCCATACTCCCCTAATAATTGGACAAGATGGAAGGGAACAAAATGGTTTGAAGACTTTTCTGTTGCTATTTTTGTGATTATAAAGCAGATGGGTAACTTCAGAAGAGTAAAGGAGAAGAGAAGACAAAACATGTTTGTCTCCTGTTGTTCCTCATGCATCACATGAAACCTGTGTGGCAGATGGTTCAGAGAACATTGACCTTCCAAACAGAAAACCCTTTTCCTTTCTGAGTAAAAACAGACGTTGATTCTCCCTGTCTGTGTTATATGTATTTGCATATGTGCAGCTGTTTGGGGGTCAGTTGCCATCTTTTAACATGGGATTGCCTTGTGCTTGCCTTTTACTGCATTTCTGGTGTAAGGATGTGCCCAGGTTTTGCTCTGTTTTGCCTGCTCTCAGTTTATTTGCTGCACTACCTTGGAGCTTGCCTGACATTTACACCTCTACAAAGGGAGGGTAAGATATTGGTGCTCTGATTTGCTAGCACTTCATATTCACTTGGCAAAAGCGTAAAGCCTTTGGAATGTGAGCTTCTCTGTGGATTCTGCAGGCAGCTGGGGACGGCCGGTGGTGGGAGGCTTGGGGTCCAGCACGTGCCCAGCTGCCCATGGGTGAGCAGAAACAGCCTTCCCATCCACTGGGGAAGGGAACCTCCGCCACATCATGTTGCAAAGGATTCCCTTTTAAACTACAATATGACTGCCAGTTTCTATATCTTCAAGCTGCATTTTCTTTGTCTGTCTGACTGTTTTATCTAAGCTGTGTTATTTGAGAACCCATTAATTGCATTTTTATGATAGAGGGAGATGGCTCTTCCATTGCTTTGCTGTATCTCAAAGTTTGCCTTCAAAGGTGCAGCTGGCTCTCCTGTATGGGTGACACCTCCCTGATCCTGGGCACGTCAGGATATAAGCATGGCTCCGTAACATGTCCAGGTGCCTCTGTGTTGCAGCTGTGTGTCCAGATGGCAGATAGAATACTTTCTTTAAAACACTGTCTGCAAGCTACACTAATCCTGTTGCTTTGAAGGTGATGAACGGTGCAATTCTGAGTGTGTTTGCATATTGATGAAAGAAAGAAGAATTTTCAGGACATTCAGGAGAGACATCTGACTCTGAAATGAGCTCCTTCTTCAGACCAGACCTGGGGCTTGGATAGATCTTAGCCTTTAAAGACCCAGTTCTTGGTTACTATAAATCTGTGTGGTCCTGTTGCAGTTACTAAAGCAGCATATGTACCAGCTTATTGCCTGGCTTTCATCTATGTTTATGTCTCATTTATGTTTAATCACACTGAATCCAGTCCCCTGGGAATCATCAAGGATTCAAAATACTGCCACTCAGGCTGACCTGCAAGTCCCATGCATAGAATGTTGCACTGGTATGGGGGGTTTTACAGGAATTTTGCAGTGGCTAAGTGTGAACTAAGCTATCCCCAGGCACCTCTACTGATCCTTCTGTTTTCAAACCCAAAAGTCTAGCATGGACTTTTGTTGGCAGGGAGGGGGACAAGAAAACATCCACTTTCAAGACAGTGTCCCCCACCTCCCCATCCCCTCCTTGCCTGAAAATGTGCTTGTTAAACCTAAATACACTGAAGTTTGATAGGATTTAGAGGAACTGGGTTGCATCAGTTTGTGATAATGCCTTTCACGGTGTTGCTCAAGGACCAGATCAGGAGAAAACGAGCTATTGGAAAAAAAAACAATGAATGTGCAATGTGGACAGCTGTGAGGCTGTGGGGACAATTTACCTTAGTGCCACCAGCCAAACATTCAAATGTGTTTGCATGGTACTTTGAACAATTCAAGACTTACTTAAATCAAGATGAGTGCTTTACAGTGGCTTAGCAACCTAGAAAATCCTACATTAAGGAGCCAAACACATGTAGTGCAAGATGTGCTTGTTTTGTCCTGTAGTGCATAACTGTTGCTCTGCAAGTGCTCAGTGTATTATTTCCAGTCCAGCCACTGTTAAGGGTGGCATGACTTGCTTTGTACGCCTCTGCTGCTTGATTCGGCAGTGTTGTGATCTACAAGCTATATTGTCATGAATTATAAAACACAGTAATTCTTACTGCAGCACTGATCCATACAGACTCAGCATGTTAGACCTGGCTTAGCGCTGAATACTAAGGCATTACATGGCAGGGTTTGCTTCCTCTTACAAGGGGTGATGGTGCAGCTGCAAATCACTCACCTTAATGCTCATAACAAGGTTCTGCTGTGACTTAATTAATACAGATCTAGTTTTCATGGTTATCCATGAGGACTCAGAAAAGATCAGTTATTGTGCATGTTTGAAAATTCTCAAGTGATTAGTGCAATTAGTCTTCAAGTGATATTTAAAAGATTAAATGAATATTTTAGTAGCACCGCCTCAGCATGCTTGCCTTGTGTTAGGCAGAAAACAGTAAGCCTGGTTATAATGAACACGCATGCATATATACATGGAGCAATATTTGTATTAAACAAGCCATGATTTCTCTTGGGAGAGCATTCAGCACAAGCTCCCTGTTGTACAGCACTGTTCTCTCGCTTCACCTGTAGCTGAATGTGTCCTACAAATCCACTGTCTATAGTTTCAGTAGTATTTTGCTTTATTTAATTTAGTAATCCTAAAAACTGCCTCTGGATCATATAATTTTTCATTTTATTCAGATTGTGAGGATTCTAGAAATGGGAAGTCTTTATGCACAGCTGCTATGAGATATCAGCTGGATCATGTCTAATTAGATAGTGCACACTCTGGGTAATTAATTTTTTTTTAGGCAATGGATCCTTCTTTTATTTAACTGTTCTAATTCTTTCACAAGACCTTTACAATCATCAAAACAATAAATCCAAATTCCTGTCAGTGAAGCTGAATCTCACCTCGCTCATTCATAAGAAAAATGAAGCTGAGTTAATGTGGTGATACCAAAATGTCCTGATTTCAGCTAGGATGGACTTAATTTTCCTCCTAGTAGCTGGTATAGTGCTGTGTTTTGGATTTAGGATGAGAATAATGTTGGTAACACACTGATGTTTTAGTTGTTGCTAAGTAGTGCTTACACCAGTCAAGGACTTTTCAGCTTCCCATGCTCTGCCAGGTGCACAAGAAGCTGGGAGGGAGCAGAGCCAGGACAGCTGACCCAGACTGGCCAAAGGGCTATTCCATACCATATTGCATCATGCTCGGTATATAAAGCTGAGAGAAGAAGGAAGGGGCGGGGGGTGGAGACAACACGTTCGGCATAATGGCGTTTGTCTTCCCAAGTAATGGTTATGTTTGATGGAGCCCTGCTTTCCTGGAGATGGCCGAACACCTGCCTGCCGATGGGAAGCAGTGAATGAATTCCCTGTTCTGTTTTGCTTGCATGCGCGGCTTTTGCTTTACCTATTAAACTGTCTTTATTTCAACCCACGAGTTTTCTCACTTTTCCAATTCTCTCCCCCATCCCACCGCGGGGGAGTGAGCGAGTGGCTGTGTGGGGCTTAGTTGCCAGCTGGGGTTAAACCACAACACCAAAACCCTAATTTTTTTATTTAGGTATCTTGTTCAAAAACAATTAAATTTCCTTCATGGGCTTGGTCATACAGAACATGGTCCTTTTTGCTATCATTTTCTTCTCCAAACTTCCAGCTCTAGTCACTGTACTAATCCCTCCTCTGCATAGTCACCTTCTGTAACACTCATTGAGTCTCTCTGATATTTCATCTAAGAGAAGCTTCTCACCTGACTTGCTCTAATTTTTTTTTAATTAAAAAAAGCTTCAGCCACTATGATCACAAAATATCAAAAGAATTTCAAAATGAAGCGTCCTTTCCTATGCTTCCCAATGTTCTGCTTATGACCTTGCTTTTAAGTTTGACCTTTTCTAATTTTTGTCTGAAGGAATAGCCTCTTTATACCTAGAGATGGAGCTAACCATGGCTGTAGCATTGTAATTGCACCATGCTGTTTCTATGCAGCTTAAAAAATTCAGGTCACTGGCCATTTTCTCACCTCTGCAGAGCAGAATTAACACTACAGTGTCAGCTGGACATTAATGACTTAAATTTCCTTTAATGAAATGAAAGATATTTTGCATTACCTTCTTGGCTGGGGTGAAAAAGAAAAAAGAAGGCAAATTTCTGATACATGTTGCTTAATCTGTTTCTACAGGTTCCCTTGGGCTAAATTACTGCAGTGGTGCAGTCAGCTTTCTTCACAAGGCACGCCATCATTAGCAATGCTGAAAACCCTCAAATTATGAGCACCTTTACAGCGCAAAGGTGGTGTTAAGCAAGTAGTCATGTAATGTACTGTGGATCTGGCGATTGCAATATGCTGATGCTGCACGAAGTGTTCAGCTCGTTCCAGGTTCTTTCACCAAGACTTCAAATGTTGAAATGGGAAATCGTATAGCCAAAACCACAATCTTGGAATATGCCTTTCATAGTCACCAGAAGGCCTACATGCCCCTCTGACTGGCTGTGAAGCAGCTTGTGGTACCTTAGCAGAAAAGGATATGATGGCAGTCTGGAGTGGCCTGTGGAGGAGGAACCATAACAAGGGCAGCCTAGAGTGCTGCCAAGCCTCTGTGCAAACAGGGTGGGTGAGGGGAGGGAGAGAATGGGACCAGTGGAGGACAGTGGCAGCAGGTCATTGCTGCACTGTGAACAGGACAAGGAAAGATGAATGTCACAGCTGGGGTGGTTATGTACCAGGAATGTATACAGAAGCTGGGAGCCATGGCTGTCCATGCCCAAGCACTGGGAATAGGAGGATTTAGTGGAGAAAGTGTAGGTGGGAAAGCAAGTCTCAAAATGCCTGCAGTTAGCAATGTTGATGCACCAGGGGCCCAAGCATGGTGCATTAGTCATGAGACCTCCTTCCTGTGCAGTTAAATCCCGGAGGGCAATGTTGGCTTGCATCTTCACCAGCTTCCTCCATCAGCAGCCTCCTTGCATCCTGCATCCTCATGGCTCACAAGCGCAGAACAAAAACCCTTCTGGTACATTCCCCCCTTCTGCACAGCACTGTCTTCTCTCTCCAGTGTGAGTTCATGCAGACAGCAGGGAGCAGAGAGGGGAGTCTGGGCTGAGCTTGGCTATGCTGCAACATGTGATGAGAATCAGAGCTGGTTGTCAGTGATGTCTTTATCCAAGAAAATTAATAACTTGAAGATCATGTAGTGGATTTAGAGGTGAACAAATCTTTTTTTAGATAGGTGAATAAACCCCTGAGTCTAAAAATAGATGAGGAGAAGGGCAAGAAAAGTAAGTGACTCCGCATAATCCATAGAAAAGAAGGGATGAGACTGAGTGTTGTAATTTCTAGTTCCTAACCTTGTGTTCGGTTGTCTGGACTACACTTCCCTCTGCTGCCCTATCTTGAATTTCATTAATTTAATTAATTCAGTGGGAACAGGAGCAAGACCTTAGGCTGGGATTTCCAAGGACAGTTGAGGGAGTCAGAGACTCACTGCTGGTTTCCAGAGCGATTTTGTTGTTTATAAAACTTACCGGAAAGCCAAGATCTCAGTTACTTGAAAGCGGTGGCTTAGGGAATTTGGCTTTTATGCTTTGCAAGCAGGAGGTCAAAAGAATTATGTGGACCCTGGTAGATCTGTCAATTGATTGTTCTATTCATCGGCTTTTGGACATAGCCATCAGGTTCCTTGACAGGTAAGTACGTACATGTGCTTTCTACAGTACATTTTTAAGACAATTAAAAAAAAAGTAAAACTAAGAGTTGTGTGACAGGTAGACTTACAACAACAAAATCACAGTATGACCTACTGGACCCAGCTCTTGAATGCCTCAAAATGTGTTAATACAGGTAAGGCTGAAGATCATAAACTCAAAAATGACTGAGGACCTACTGACACCTTGGGCAGGGGAAGGAACATCCTGTGACTGCATGGACAACCACAGCAGGGAGCAAGGAAGGCGTCGGTTTTGCTTCTTCATCGGTCTAACTATGTGTGTTTCCACCCACGTCTGCTACAGAGGACTTAGCAGCGTGAGTAGATCATATAGGCATAACGGAGATCCTCCTTTATCTTCCTGGATAAGCAAGGATTTATAGTGCAGCTCAGGAGATTAAGGCTGTGAGATGCAGCCGAGCTGGGAGTTGGGTCAGCCTGAGGGTCTCACCACGCACTCTGAAGGAGCTCAGTGGGAAGAGTGAGAAGGAGGGTGTTTGGCAGAATGACTGCCTGAGCCATACAACATAGCATATCATATTTTTCTCCCATCTTCATACAGGTGTTCAAGGAGTCATGCACGCAGTTATCCTTGGATACAGAGGCATGCACACTAAATTTGCACAGCCAGCTGTGCTCTGTATGCAAGTGTTGTGGTTTAACCCCAGCTGGCAACTAAGCACCACACAGATGCTTGCTCACCCTCCCCCATCCCCGCAGTGGAGAGAATCAGGAAAAAAAAAAGTAAAACCCATGGGTTGAGATAAAGACAGTTTAATAGGACAGCAGAGAAAGAGAAAATGATAATAATAAAAAAAAATAATAATAATGATACAAGAATATACAAAACAAGTGATGCACAATGCAATTGCTCACCACCCACTGAGCGATGCTCAGCCTGTCCCCGAGCAGTGATCGCTGCCCCCAGCCAACTCCCCCCAGTTTATATACTGGGCATGACGCCATATGGTATGGAATAGCCCTTTGGCCAGTCTGGGTCAGCTGTCCTGGCTGTGCCCCCTCCCAGCTTCTTGTGCACCTGGCAGAGCATGGGAAGCTGAAAAGTCCTTGACTTAGTGTAAGCACTACTTAGCAACAACTAAAACATCAGTGTGTTACCAACATTATTCTTCTACTAAATCCAAAACACAGCACCATACCAGCTACTAGGAAGAAAATTAACTCTACCCCAGCCGAAACCAGGACAGCAGGTCACATTCAGGTAAATGCACATGCAGCAAGTTTGGCATGCAACTCTCCTTCAGACACAAAAATATCAGCATAAGGCATGCGAATTAGAGACCCACAGCTGTAAACCTATCCGTTAGCATGCAAAGGGATCTCAGTATCATCAGAGTCCCCTGTGCCTTGTCTGACCATAAATGGATCATGAATAAAACATTCTGAATCATGGAGAAGAGCACAGTTCCCATAATTGCAGGTGAGCGATGTAAACATGGCATGGCAACACCACCAGCTCCATCCCACTGTAGGACACGGGGAGTGACAGAGAAACAGTCATCTTGGCTCTGTCAGCAGAGCCATCTCAGGAGCCTGTCTTTCTGCCACAGAAGCATGTGTGCACATCATTAGATAAATCTACAACCATAGCTCCTGGCTCTGCTGCTGGGATGCTGGACCAGGAGTTTAGGTCCATCCCAAGGCTTGGGTGGAGAGCTGAGACCATGCCTTTCTAATGCAACTACTCCATTGACTTTTGGATTTCATCAGTAAATTCTGTCCAGCATTGGACAGAATTACCTCACAACAAAAATGCATACATGTAAATGTTTATTCATGTTTGCAGAACTGTAACTAAAAAGGGGACAGAGATGACTTTGGGACAAAATTCCTTTCAGGATTTGAGGAAAGCTGTGGTAACTTACAACTCTCATTGTGCCCCCGGCGAAGATGATACCATCCAGCAGGAACCGTAGTAGAACCTGCTGTCTCTAAAGCCTTTCTATAGGTGTAGGGACACTAATGGCAGAAGATAGAGGTGATGTTTAGTCCCAGGGAAAGGAAAGCAAAGCACCATTTCCAGATTTGCCATTTTTCTGGGCATGTTTTGTATAGGGTTTCCTACATGAAGAAGGACCTGCTGCTTGCTCTTCTACTTCTGTTGTGGGTGACCTGCAAAACAAGCACACAAATAAGCATGCACACGTCTGTCATTCCAGCTGCGGCTCCAATTAGAAAGATGTAACCATATACTTGTTCAAGTTACTTTCTAAATCTGTCGTGATTGGTAGTGTGTCATGTTTCTTGGAAGCAGTCTGTTTCAGGTCACACAGTGTAATGAATGGCAATTAATGCAATTACTCACAACTGTGCTACTGATAATTCTCTAGTTCTCTAGTGCCATTATGACACTGTGCTTCCTGCTGCTGGCCCTCACAGGCTGTGCCTTGACGTTCTCCTAGTTTTGTCATTGTGGCTACACCAGGGGGCTCGAAATGGGAGAAAAGTACAATTTATTGTTCCTAACTCCCCTCACTCTGAAAATTTCAAGTGTGCTAGGCAGACCTCAAACCCATTTGTCTATTCTCTTTTCTATTCACTGACTGATGAAGAGTAAGAAGGAGACAAAGGTGAAGACTGCCATGGAAAATGGTCATAGTTGAAATGTTATAAAGAACTTATATGGAAAAAATATACTTTACAATAGTCTGTTCTACAATTAAACATGTACTAAATGTGTCGATTTCCACTAATGAGTTTTTTAATTATGGAGTAACTATTCAAAGGGACTATAACTTTAGGCAGTAGAATCTGAAAGACTTGAATTAGCTGTGAACTTGAAACTTTTTGTTTGGAATCCAGCCCTGTCTTTCCCTTTTGTCTCCGCTGCTGCCAACTAATTTGCAGTTCAAGAAGGGCTAATGGAGCTATAAACAAAGCACAGATGCCTCTCACATTTCCTTTATTGGGCTGTGGTATGAAAATAGCCACTGCTTCCAGAGGAGAGCACATGCGTAATTACAGAAGTGCCTCAAGTCTCCTGCTTATCTGCAGAACAGGTACACAATAAATTATCTTTTGTTTTCAGTGGGGATGGCTTAAGGGGATGAAACTTACCTCAATTCACTCTCTATCTTCTGGGTTCATTTTTGTAAAGTGGCATTGGCCTACTGGGATGATCGTTAAACTCATTAAGTCTCTAAAGAAGGATTGACTACTGTAAGCTCGGTTTTAAAAGCTGTCTCAAATAGATAGTGGGAAATCTTTGGATCACCTTGTGAGCCTGTCAGTCACTGCACGCACATTGAAGTTCAACATTTCCCACTCGCACCAGCATGAAACAAAAATATCTCAGCTGAGCTGAATGGTGTTGAAACTGTTTTATAGCGATGCAGTTGTGACTGAATTCATTAGCACCAGGTCAGTGCTGCCTCGTGTTCTCCTATGCCTTTCCCAAAATGCAGGTTCAGCAGTGCTGGAGCCTGGGCAAACAGCACTGTTCTGCTGGAGCTGCCTCCAGGGCCAGCTCCTGCTGTGGCTGCTGCTGCTGCTGGGACAAGGGCACAAGATGGCCTAGGCCAGCCAAAAGCTTCGACAGGGAGGGCTGAACCCATCTCCCTGCTTCCCATGGAGATGGTTGCAGGAAAGGGGAGCCTGTGTCCTTGGAAAGATGCAATAGGATTCATCCAACACTTCCTTTGGAGAAGGCTGACTGTTAGCAGATGCCAGTAGCTGATGGTCAGCTTCACTGCAAGCAGGTGTGTTAGTGCATACATGGATATTTCAGGACATGAGTCCAAATGAACAGAGGTAAGCTAGCCTGCACGTGCACCTTGGAGTTCACTCCCTGGTTTGCTGAAGCTGGGTTTGCTGGCTCTGGGACCTTGCAGGGCAAGCAGTCCTGTTAGATACAGACAGGCTCTGTGCAAAGCTGAGGCTGATTTGCAGCTCTTTAGTAGTCAGCATTGCCCTGCAATGAAGAGGCAAAGAGGCTGGGTCATGTATGTACCACTCAGCCAGAGGAAAAGCTTTCTAGACTGACAGTTTTCATGAGCCCTGATGTTAAGCATTTGCATTTCAGCTGACAAGACCCATGGTTTGATTTTTAGGTCTGCTCAGAAATATCACTGGTCAAAATGTGGCAGAGTTGCAGCAGAGACCTTGGGACTCCTCAAAGCTTGTGGACCTTTTCACACACCTCTGCCCCCCCCCCCCCTTTGGTCCACTGAGTGTGTGGCTTCCAAGGCATTTTGGAGAGCCAGCCTTTAGATGAGTGGCATGACTATAAAGGGAGGTCAGAAACCAGGTCTCTAAGGTATGGTATTTAGGATAGTTGTTCTGATACTAAAAAGGAAGCAGCTTCTACCTGCCCAGGGCATTATTTCCATAGTGCATGTACAGCCCATACAATGCCCAGCAACCCTCAGGACTTTCACCCTCTGTATGGTTTCTCCTATCCAGCTTTGCAGAGCATATCAAGCATAACTCAGGTATGTAGCTACTGTTCTCAGTTCAATTTCATCTCAGCTGCCCCACTTCTGCTCCCATCCCCATTGCCCAAACACACAGTGCTCGGGTGGACTAAGGAGTCCCCAGCTGGGGATTGGCATCCCTGGCCAGCCTGGCAGCACCACGGTGTAGAAGCCATCCCTCTGCATGCGGTGAGAAATGTCACCTTAAATGTCATTGCAATGTACAAGTGAACAGGAGCTTTGCTACTTGTCGTGGTTTAACCCCAGCCAGCAACTAAGCACCACGCAGCCGCTCGCTCACCCCCCCACCGGCGGGATGGGGGAGAGGATCGGAAGGGCAAAAGGGGAAAACTCGTGGGTTGAGATAAAAACAGTTTAATAACTAAAGTAAAATAAAAAATAGAACAGTAGTAATACAAAGCAAGCCACTGTCCAATTGCTCACCACCCGCCGACCGATGCCCAGCACGTCCCCCAAGCAGCGATCGAACCCCTCCCCGGCCAACTCCCCTGCTTATATACTGAGCATGACCTCACGTGGTATGGAATAGCCCCCGGCCAGTCTGAGTCAGCTGCCCCGGCTGTGCCCCCTCCCAGCCTCCCGTGCCCCTGGCAGAGCATGGGAAGCTGAAAGGTCCTTGACCAGTGTGAGCACCACTTAGCAAGTATTTAGCAAGAACCAAAACATCAGTGTATCATCGACATTGTTCTCAACCTAAACCCAGAACACAGCCCCATACCGGCTACCAGGAAGAAAACCAACTCCATCCCAGCCAAAACCAGGACACTACTGAATTAAATTACACCTTCTCTTGATATTTAGAGCACATTCACTACAGTGACATGACTATTGGGAAGAACAAGATATGAAATAACATGTCATTGGGGAAGGGGAGAGCCTTCATCCAGCTGGAAATGGGCTACCACGGCAGGCTAGATGAACGCAGTTTAGTTTCCATTCAATAACCAAAAGGGTTTTTGTAAGAGTTGCTCAGTGTGCCATCATCCACTGCATCAGGTTTGTAGAGCTTTGCATCTTGCCTCTTTTGACAGGTACAGCCTGTGCATGTTTGCTTGGAGAATTTCCTTGGCTCCAGCCATGGAGGACAGCCCCTGTGAGCACTGGCTATAGACTTGTCTCCAGTCAAACCTCCTCTGTTTTGTGGGAATTGGTGTGAGGTATGCCAGGGCTGTTTTCCAAATGGATGGCACTGTCATGAGTGCACATCCTTGTTATTGGGGAAAATAAAGACTAGGAAGAGCCACAGCTTGGGTGGCTTCTGAGTCACTGAATAATCAAGGCTAATCCCATCTTCTAATGTTAGAAGCAGAGGATAAGATATGAAATTTTACATTAATGATGAGTTTATTATACACGTTAGTCTGTACCCACAAAGCCATTTAGGAGTCAAGGTTGTGTTGACTTGAGCCTTGCCTTCATTTCAATGTCTGGAGGCTCTTGAATGTCCATGTGGAACTCAGATGATGGGGTGTACAGCTAAACCAGAATGGCCAGAGAGTTTCACAGCACAGTCTGACACTGTCCTTAATGTCACCCCACTCTGCATAGACATGACAGCAATGCTGATGTTTTGTGTCCAACTCAGACAGAAAGGGAGGGTAAGGAGGACATATAGTTGTGCTTCTGGCAAGAGGAAGAGGAATTGAAGATATACAGGGTGAACTATTAGCAACCATCTCTGGTCAGTCAGTTCTGCTGTGTAGACTGGGATTTGAGCTACAGCTCTGAATTTTCTCCATCTGCCTCTGAGCCACTGCCGAACACTGTCAGGAACCTCTGATCCTGACTTGCCACAGAAAAAACCAAGCTGGCTGTTCTCTTGGCTCTGTAATGTACTTTGGATTTGACCTAGAAGGTTCATATCTGGTGGAGAGACTCCTTTGGTGCCTGGTATTTGTCTTTTTTCTATTGTGATAAAATTACCAATCATATAGAAACTCGGAAAAAATATCCACAAGTTGCAGAGATGAATCAGCACAGCTCTTGATTGGTATCAACTTACAGTTCTTGCCTAGTGATCAAATAAATTAAAATCTCTTGCCCCATTATGCCTGATTCATCTAGGTTCTCAGTGGGCAGTTTTAAAAAATCACAATTTAAAATACTTATTGTGTCAGTGTTAAATGCATTCTGTATTTTACAGTTGTAGTTTGATTTCAATACAGAAAAGCTCTAAAAAACTTTGTCTGTTGGTGCTCCCTAGTGGTGAAGTCTGCCTGCAGTAAAGCTGCAGGAATTTTGCTAACGATTGTGCAATTCCATATCTTAATTGCTTTAAATTTAAGTCTCTTGAAAAGACTGTTTGGGGGTATAAAGTCATTCACACATATCAGTGCTTGCAGGACTGTGCTTTCATGTAGCATAGGGCCTTTATGATGTGAAAAATGTACACAGCAGCAAAGGAAATCCTTTTTCCTTCCCAGCCTTTGTTCATTTCTGTCCTTAGCATTAATGTGCTATGTAAACTTTCCTAAGACAAGATATGCCACTTTTGTTTCTTTTCTCATTCTGTATCAGCCAGAAAGCCAGGCACATACACATACACACACACACGGAGAATATTTCTGCTCTCAAACCCATCCCTGGGGTCCACTTCTGGTAGCAAGTGGTGCAGTTCCCAGTAGGGTGGTCATTCCCATGCTGAGCTCCACGGCTCCTTCCCCATAAATGTGCCAGGCTGGCAACAAAGCATTGACAAAAAGGACTTTGATGAATGCCAAACTGGCATCAACCCATGCTGTACCCAGCCAAGTGCCACAGCTCCCTAGTGCAGCAGGAGCCAAGCATAACCATGTTGCCCCTGAGCAACAAAAGTTAAGCCAAAAAAAGTCTCTTCTGCTCTCATCCACTGCCAGCCATGGTACAGGAATTACTCTGAGCCTGGGCTGATGGACAAAGCCTTGCAGACTAGCTTTGCACGGGTAAATCCTCATTGTGTCAATCTCCTCTAGCACAAACCCCTAAAGCCTTTGGGTTTCCCCAGCACGTGCTGGGATTTATGTCTACACAGGAACGAAAGAGGTTGGTGCAATCTATATATCCAGATCTGATTTCTTTTAAATACATGTATGTAATATATATATAAGTATATAAAACATACATATCTACCTTTTAAATTACACCACTCTCAAATGCTCAAGCCCAGCACAATAGTGTTGGCTTAGGTTCATTTATGGGAAAGGTTGCTAAGGCTGTATTACGGGAAAGGGAGTACCACAGCACCACATATGCAGAGGCAGTGGGATGCTTCTGCCCCAGGGAAACTGCTACTAATCCTGGTCCAGTAAAGGACAAGGCTGACTGTGATGGTTTAGATTCTGCATGGAAAGGGAAATTGTCCCAGGACTTTGAAAGGCCCTGGAGAAAACAGCAGAGTCAGAGGATCATCTCTTTTTGCACAGAGACAGTGAGTCTAAGCAGGCAATGGAAGTGCTGGGACAGGAGCGGTGATTAGGCATGCACCCAGTTCCCTTCACCTCTTCCCTGTGGGGTGGCTTTTGGGTGCTGGTTTAATCAAACAAAGTGATTACCAGATGTTTTGATTCATGATTATCAAACTTGTTTGATAGTAAAAGCCATTGTTTATCAGGGATCCTTATCGCTTCACATTGTTCCTTTTGAAGCTTTTTCTATCCTTTTTTCTATCAGGCAGGATCTTATCTCCCTACCTTCACTGTTTTCATGACTGTGTTATCACTTTCAGGAAGTTGAGACCTACCAGCAAACTGGCTGGATGCAAATTGAAATCAGCCTGTGGAACCTGTAAAGGAAAATTTCAATTTCTAGTGTTTGTCTTATGCATGCACATTACTAGACCTTCCCTACCAGTGCAAGAACGCCCAGTACAGCAGACGGCTCCCACATTTGCAAACTGTATTTCCAGTGGCTTGGAACAGAGCCTTTTCCCCATGTACTTTCCATGACTTGGGTCAGCTTCGGTTGGTTCCCTGGGAGTTTCCAAAGCCCCTAGGCAGGTGATGTGCACCGCGGCTCTCTTACTGCAGATGGGGAGTGTTTACCCTGGTAAATATTGGTGAAATCAGCTGTGGCACAAGCTGCTGTCTCCTGAACTCAGAGTATGCTCACAGGTACTCATGGTACTGCCATCTGCATCGAGCACTGATACAGCTGCAGAGTTATTTGTTACATGAAATGACAGATATTTTCTCCTGTCTTTTGTCTAGAATACCTGCTCAACTATGGGGTACAAATGCCTCACAGCTCTGTTGTCCCTCCTGTTCGCTAACACTCCAGAATTACTATCATTTCTTGTAGAACTAAACACAGATGCACCTTGCAGCATGACTTACTGGGTGAGATTTCAGGTATCCCAAATCTCCAGCCCTGTTTTCTGTCTCAGACTTCAGCATCCATCTCTCACTCCAGTGCTCCAGTGCCTATGGGCACCAAGAGAGAATTAATTTGCTTAATGACTTAAACAGTGACTGGGAGTAATTTAGGAGGCGACTGCAAATGGGGAGACTGTAGTCTCACATTGCCACATGATAGATGAGCAGTGTAGGACAAAGTGGTGGTGCCAGCACACATGCAGCAATGCCTGTGTTCCATGAACCATGGGCCAGGCCCTCGATGCTGGGTTGATGAGACAGAGTAAGAGCATGGGGCCAAAAACCTGCCGTCCCTCTCCTGCATTCACCCCTCCACAGGCTGGGGGCTCCTGTGGTATTCTGGGTGATCCTTAAAAGCCTCGATGGAGCAAAAACCACTCGCTTCTGTGAAGGCAGAAGTCACGTATCTCCTTTGGATTGCATGGGGGAAACTTGCCCTTTACAGCTCTTCCTCAGTGAAAAAGGGCACACAGCCACATTTCATAACTTGTGTTATTCACTGGGATATGAGCCCCTCTTTGAGTTGTCCTCCACAGAGGAATCAACCCCAGTAAATTGTGTGCTTATAGAAATCAGAAATTATATAAAATATGTATTATGAATTATACCTTTAATATAATTTAATATAATTATAAATTAAATTATAAATGATATAATTTATAGATTGGTCCAGGCAGCCCATGCAGGGGTGGTGGAAAAGGGCTCCCCCAAACTGCTGCCTGCATCTGTGGGCCCAGGCTGTTCTGGGGTGCCTACTCTGCACATAAGACAGGGATACCATGAACAGAAAATGCTGTTCTCCCCACGGACAGGCCTCAGGGGATGTGTATAGGTTTCTGACCACAGGAGGGAAAAGCAGCATTGCAAACTGCCTGGCCCAGGAGCAGGTAGCCCCAGAACTGGCAACTGAC
Source organism: Theristicus caerulescens (assembly GCA_020745775.1). Lineage (NCBI taxonomy): Eukaryota > Metazoa > Chordata > Aves > Pelecaniformes > Threskiornithidae > Theristicus > Theristicus caerulescens. The sequence goes on along the minus strand of CM036583.1, from coordinate 16,269,234 downwards.
TATTGCAACCAGTGTGGGGAAGGGGCACATTTTTGACATTGGAAGAGGCTAATGGGTTTCAGTTCTGGTGGTTCCAGCTGATTTCCAACTCCTTCAAGGCAAGAAGAGACCTCTCCTGGTGCATCTTTTAGGAAATAATTTTCTCTCAAGGTTCTTGCAGGTTTGTTTTAAGTCTTATTTGATTTGGACGAATGAAAAACTGTACTGATGAAATCCTGCTCTGTGATTTGTTCTCATCAAGCTTAATCACCTTGATTTAAGTACTCATAGGGTTGTGGGAAATGGGCTGCATGCATGTGTGATTCAGGTTTTTCTGGGCACACCACAGATTAGATCTATTTAGCAGAGAGAACTGTCGGAAAAAAATTGCAAGGCAATGGAAAAATATGTCCATATTTTTCAAATTAATTTCAAGCATTTTTCAAGTGAAAATGTCTACTTTTTCTTGAGCAGGAAAAAACAGGAAAAAAACCCCCTCCCCTTTAAAAAATGTCAGTCATCATAAATGTAAGTTTTCACATTTTAAAAAAATAGGGGGAAGTAGGTATTTTCTATGGAAAATGTTAAAAAGGCAATATCCACTAAAGTTTTGGCAAACATTTCAACTGGTCTAATAAAAATAATGATCAGAGTATGTTTTACTGATCACTAATGATGCCATCTCATTAGTACTCTCAAAGTATTAACCAGGAAACAAAATAGTTAGATGAATCACTTGTTTCATATAGTAGGCATGCTTTAGATGCAAATTCCTCAACATACAAGCAGCTTGAACAGTACTACTTAATGATAGCTTTTATTTATTCTGAAAAATGTTATAAGGTAAGGTCACGTTCATGGCTAATACAAGGTGTGGGTCAAACAGTCCAGCTCATGCATCTTCCTTCCAGCTGTGTACCCAAATCACTAGCCAGTGCCAGATGCTTTCTGACCTCCTTCCTTCCCCATAAGCCTTGCAGCGGTGGCTGCTGCAGGCTCCTTGATGTCATGCAGGAGGGATCCTGGTGCTCTGTGTTGCAGCTCATGCAATGGAGGATGCATGACTCTTCTGGGATAGACCAGCTCAGACCCTCTTCATTCAGGTGCTGCTTCCTCCTTCCTTGGTGGCTGGCTCGGCAAGGAGGGTGTGGTGTAAAGGGTGGCTGACTTTCCATCCACCCTCCATGAGGAGGTGAGGTGACTGAGTGCCCAGTGAATGCCTGTATACAATGTTTCTGGTTTGTTCCCTGTCATCTCTTCTGCTGGTAAGGTGCCTTACAAGCATGGAAACTGGGATTTAGTTTCCCAATAATTTTGTTTTTCCGCTGTGTGGTAGATAAAACCCGCTTTTAAACATTTCGGCCCCTGGCAGAAGGGGTGCTTTTGCTGCTCTGGGGGAATGCCTGTGCTGTAGTTGTGCTTGCATAATCCCATAGTCGTGCTTCAGTCCATCAGAGCAGTCACTGGGTGTTAACAGGGATGAAATCCGATGTGGCTTCTAAAGGTGAAAAGTCTTATTTAATTTCCAGGTGATCTGTGGGATGAAGAAGTGACAAAACAGTATCCTGAAAGCATGGAAATGGAGGAAGGTGCTGAGCTGGGGTTCTTCTCCTTGGCTCCAGCCCACTCATTACTATGGGGTGCAAGCAACAGAGCTGAAGCTCAGCAGACAAGGCTCGTGCTGGGTCTTCCTGGTGATGCAAGTAGCAATTGTGCTTTTCAGAGCTAAACACCCTGAACTGTGCCTGATCTGGAGCAAAGCCACCTGAACATGCTTCCAGAAGCAGTGGCCGGTTTTGTTTGCTGCTGCCCCAGAGTCACCTTGGTGCCGACCCCTGCCACAATGAAGCCCTGAGTCCTGGGCTACTACTGATACACCAAATACTTCCAGCTTGTTAATCAAAGTCAAGGAGCAGCAAATTCTATATAAGAGAGGGAATGCCTGAATGTTCTTTTGACAAAGCAGATGGAGAGGGCAGCTGCTACTCAACACTTTCAAATCCTGCAGCATAAAATCTGAATCTGCTAACACAATCCTTGGACAGAAATTGTTTTCCTCCACAGGTGCTGCTGTTTCACAGCATCCTTTGTGCTGATACAACCCCTCTTCTCAAAGCCTTTGCCTCTGCTCTTCAATCCCACACCTCCTTCAGATCAGCAGTGGCAGCCAGAGATGAGGCAGCGGCGTGGGTTTCCCAGTGAAGCAGAGCACAAGCGACGGGCGCCTGGCTGCAGGCAAGGCTGCCTGCCACCGCTGTGCCATGCCAGGGGCAGTGCCACCCCTGTCATCAGATAGCCCAGTGATGGACAGAGTAAATAAGATATTTTATGGTTCACTTTTCTTATTGCTATAGGGTATGTCAAAACAGCTCAGTACTGAAGCCATTCAGATGGCCTTTCATGCTTAAAGGTGCCTTCATTTTTTTGTTTCAATATCCCTTCTCATGGGGGGCATATAGGGTAATAAAAATTTAAAGAGGAGGAAAAATACCTCACTGATTTATTGAATTAAATGCAAAGTGTATTTTCCTCCCAGTCCAGCCTGATACTAAATTTTAATCTGCCATGTAGGGATGAGAGATTTCTCCTGTACTTTGTTTTCAGGAAGATTTTGAGGGGAAAAAAATGACTAGTGAATAGTATCAGTTTATGCTCTTAAAACTCCAGACTTTGGCAGAGAGCAGACAGCTGAAGCCATGTCTGCAAGATCTGTGTGAGGTGAGGGGTGCAGTTCAGTAAACTCTTGCTGTTTATCATCTGAAGAAACAGAGGTAGGTGGTAACAGTCCACAGTTGTGAATTTTATGGGACAGGATGAATGGTTTTTCCTGTCTCTGCACCTAGGGGATCTGGAAAGCACCAGGGAATGACACTTAAATTGAAAAGCTGTTTGACTTCTGTTTTGCTTACCTCCCAGAAAATGTTTTGGTGTTTGCTCCTTCTGCTCTTTCCCCTTTACAGTTCTAGGGTTTCTCCCTTGAGCAGAGCTTTGGGGCGCGAACATAGGCTGTTCTCAGAGGGGGGTTAGTGGTTGACTTGGGAGGATAATACGGTTTTTCTGAGTGGGAGGAATTAGATATAGGTTGAAATAGATGAGGTGTGACCTTCTGAAACCCAGCTAGAAACACTACAGTCTCAGGCAGAATACTCATTGGATTTCTCCACTCCCTTTGAGATAACATTTTCCCATTCTTTGAAAAATGATCTTTTATAAACACATTGCAGCAGAGAGGAAGGGATGTTACGTTTGTTCTGCTGGAGAAATATTTCTTGTAGAAATAATGAAATTGAGGCCATGGATACATGCATAATCACTCCCAAAGTCTGAGTGTTGTAAAATAGCATTCATCTATACACTGACCTCTCTGGGCTGCTCCCAGTTTGATTCCAGTGATAGTGCTCTGGTCTTTGGGGAATATTGCACCAGAACTTGAGACCAGAGGCTTGGTAAGACACAGCATCATATGGGTGTGAAAGCCTGCAGAACCGCAGTCCAGAGGAAGAGCATCTTTTGGTGTTGGTGCTTTTCCATGTGAAAATCAGTCCTAGGAGGCACCCCTGTTTGCATGAGCCATCACTTGCCATATTGTTGACTAAATCTCTAAGTGCTTGTATCCCTAAGCAGACTTATTTGATTTCTTATACTTTTAAAAGGTAATGGGGAAACCTTGCGAGTAGCTGACTGTGCGGACAGAAAGTGAACACGAAGTGAAGTGCCAGCACTAGGGTATTGCCTACTGTTCAGGTGCCCTAACACATCCTATGGTATAAGGGAAGGATGTACTTATGCAAGTGCTAATCTCCAGTCAGGGCAGAAGAGAGTGAGATTGCTCTGAGATACCCTGTAGACAAAGCCTGTGAGGAACTGAGGTATATATATGGAGAGCAGTCCTGCAGTGTCACAAGGTGAGCTGCCACACTTGGGAAAAGCTCCTTTCTCTAGTCACTTTGGTTACATGAGTGCCAGCTTTGTTGTCCTGGTGCAGACCCTTCATTCCTCTGATCAGTTCACCTGCTTGCAGATGATCTGACAACCTCCTGGGGCACATCATCAGTTGCATGCAGCTTTGCCAAAATGCGAGTTAGCCCAAACAGTGCTCTTTGCTGCTGTGGCACATCAGCTTCAGGCAACTGAGTTAAGTTCACATTAACTCCCATCTAACGATTCAATATGGATGTACTCATGCTGTCCTCAAGCCCTGACTTTGGTGTGAAGTCTACCAGTGCCAGTTTCCACCTAACATTTCTGTTAATGCTAACTATGGTGCTTGTCTGCTAGCTTTTCTCTGATTATGAATGGCACAGACTGCTTGTAGACTGTGTGAAATGCCCTTTCCTTGTTATAATTTTAACATTTATAAACTTTTTTAGTAAATCCTTGTTTTCCTGTTAAGAAAAAGTGTAAAAGTAGTTTCTAAGTAAAAGCTTTTAGCCATCTGCATTATACTACTATAAACACTGACTTGCAGCTCACAGCTGTGGTTTGTTTCTACAAGCCTGGGAGAAGCCAGGCATCCCCTGTTTGGGGTCCTAGTGGGGCTGGAGAGGCTGCCCTCAGTGAGCTGAAAGTGCTGAGGGTTAGGAGATGAAAGGTAGAAGCCAGTATTTTTCACATAACTTTACAAATCCCACACAGCAGCAACCATGGAGCTGGAGTGATGACTATTTTGATTTCTTATGACAAGTTTACACAATGTAATAAGGATCTGGCGGAACATCAGTTTGCTAATTGTGTCCTCAAGTTGTGTAACAGCACTTCCCTGGCCAAACTAAGAATTAAAAAAAAAAAAAAAACCTGCAAAGGCAACTGGAAAATGAAGCTATGCAGGGAGCTCTGAGTTATTTTTCTTTTTCAAGGATATATATGACCTTGGGTCCCAACAAATTGGGAAATATGTTTTGAGGACTCTGACATCTTGACATGTTTCTGCCAGTCTTCTAGAGTGAAGGGGGATTCAATGCAGCATTGCCCTCTGGGTGGAGTGCACACTGGGTATTTGGGAGGTTTTGGGTTCTGTTCCAGACTTTGATTATTTTTTTAGGGCAAACTGCTTCCTTGGTTTGTGCTTGTCATTGCTGTTTCTGTTCTGCACGGGTGCATGCTCTTGTTTTCCATTTTAGTTCCTGCCCTGGCACCTCAGTCTTGGGGTGGTGCCCATGTTGCAGGGCAGAGGCACTCAGCAGCTCTCGTCTGCTGGTTAAACTTCCCCAGGGTAACTCTGTGCCCAGAGCTCACCACAGAGAGCAAAAGGCAAAGAGCTATAAATAATCTCAAATGTATTTGGATTTTTGCTTTCTCTGGGAGCCCTGCTTTTGCAGAGAGGGTGCAGTAGCAGACAGGTATTTTGCCCTGGCCTGGACTCTGTCTCCTGTTTCCTAGTGAAAGTAATAATGAATTATAAGCATGTGCATCTTACCAGCTTCTCACTGTCTTACCTTCAAACTGAGAGCAGACAAGTTGTGCAGCTCTATCGGGCAGTGCAAGGAGTCCTGCAGCACATTGAGCCATTATGGCCTAATGCAAAGGTGTTTTTATTCCTCCATGTTGGGCAGCTACATTTGTATGAAGAGCTGTTCCTCCACAATTCTCTAGAACATGTCTGTCTGGGAGCGCTGTGGAGAGGCCATTTTGTTCTGACCATTTCTGCCACCAGACCAGATCTGCCTTCATTAACGGGTAACCAAATCAAACAAAACCTCCAACCTCTCATTTAAGAGACCGCAGCACACCACGCCAAGGTCACACCAGTCTGTAAAGATGACTGACTTTGCATCTAACAGTCTCACAGTAAGTTAATAAGGAAGCTTTTTTGTTGGCTTCAATGCACACAGATTACAAGACATACGAGGAATTGTTTTGTGGGTTTTTTCCTTTAAAAAGTTGAATTAATCTCTCATGTACTTACATTTATATGGCTGTTGATATGCTTCTGATGTATTGATTTGTTGGAGTTTTGCTCACAGACGAGAATAAACAGTGTTTTTCTATGTACAGTACAGTGAAGGAATGAACAAAGTAATTGAGGGAGTCCTGTAGGACTTCATCTCTTTTCTAAGCTGGCACCGTTGGTGCAAGGAGCCAGGAACTCAGGTAAGAAAAAAGATGTCATATCTGTCCTGCTCTTGGTTCGTTGGCAAGACTGCTGATTTCTCTGTCTTCAGTTTTACCATATTTTGGGTTTGATTATACTTAAATCTCTCTGAAAGGCTTATTCATTGACAAATTATTATGTAAAAAGTGCTCTGAGTTCTCACTACGACAGCTATGTGAAGACTTACTGCCTTTCTTTACTAAAGGAGGAAGCAATGTTTTGACTTGACACAATTTCATTTTTCTCAGCAAGGTATAAAAATCATAATAGCATATGTGGCTAAAAATCTAAAATAGAAAACAATGGCATATTTTATTTCAAATTTTTCAAAATGAAACCTTTTAGAGTATTGTTTTAAAATAAATACTTTGCTTTTAAAACTTCCTATTGGGTTTTGGGTTTTTTTGAGGCAAAACAAAATGATAATGTTCTACTCTAATAGCCTATCAAATTTAGTGTTGCTTCAGTCTCACGGTGAGGAGCAAAAAACTTTTGCATTTTTAAATGAACAAATAGTTTGTCTGGAAAACATTTTTCAAGTCTACTAAGCATTATTACTCCATAAAGACTACCTATAACCTTCTGCCTCATCAAATAAAGTTTGATTGACCACTGGAGTGAGAAATAGGGTAGCTGTTCTGTTTTCTGCTGTTGGTAAAAAATTCAGATGAGCTTTGAACAGTTGTAGTTTGCGATTTAGACAGGCTAGTCAAAACTAAGGGCAACAAAAAGCTGAATGAAGGATTCACTGCAGCAAAGTGCTTATACAAAGGGTGTTTATAAGCATGTGAAAATGAATTTGTTCGAGGGTAATAGATGGGGCTTCTTACTCTTAAGATCCAGTTTGTTGTTTTACATGTTTTATAGGAAGAACTGTCTCATGTTTTTATTCTTATTCATAGAAAACATTTTTGAGAATAATTCTAAGCAATGAAGAGCAATAGCAGGTCTTTATTTGTCACATTCAAAATGATTTATAAGCAGCTTCTTAAATAGAAATAATGCGCAGTCATGATTAGTACTCCTGATAAATAAGTGGCCAAAAAAGCCATTGTGACTTCTGGTCCTTAAAGTATTAACTAAATTATTGGTAAATGTGTATCATGCATTATTGACCCTTTCTAGGTGCACTGCTTAGTAACTTTATATTGTGAAGCAGGTTTATAGACTCTGCAAATTAGAAGAGATGTCTCTCTAAGTATACAGGCCCAACCATGACTGATGGTTTCTTGAGCTTTTGTTACCTGTCCATGTGTGGTAGATGGACACCTTCACTACAGACAAGACTATCTTAATGCACCTGATCCTGCTAAGCCTGGTGATTGGGAGCAGCCAGGGGTGCTACTGTGAACATTACCCGTGGGGGTCGTGGTCTGCCTGTTCACAAACCTGCAATTATGGCACACAGACCAGGCACAGGTAAGGCCAAACTATCTCACTACATCTATGTTTCTATTTATTCCCTGAGAAAATACAACTTCTGGAGAGGGGGACCTGTGTCTGAAGCTCCAGCTTCCATAAAGTACTGAGAAAAATTATTGTATCCAAGTGTTTACCAGATAAAAATATTATATTTTAATTGCAAGATTTATTAATTACAAGATTATGTATACAGACCATTACAGTGCCTCCAAACAAAGCTATATCTGCCAACACACGTAGTGAGGAGAGAACAGCCAGGTCCTACAATAGCCTTGCCAGCAATGTGCATTGAGCAACCAGCCCCTGTGAGCACACAGGGCCAGCACTCAGTGCCTTGCTCTGGGAGCTCTGCCCAGTGCAGAGCCATGCCATGGGAGGGGTGAGCTCCAGCACGGCAAGCCTACAGACAATTCCTTCCTGTATGATTACTTTTATGACAACAGTTAAAGTCAGATAAAGATTCAGCAGCACCAAATTAGATGCAATTCAGTGGTATACTCTAAACTTGTGAGAAATCCCCTCTTTCACTCCTGTCTCTTTCTGTAGCTATTCTCTGGGACATTTGAAGTGACATGAATCAAAAAGAATTGCTCTGTAAACTTAAGGCATATTTGGATTTTTCTTTCAATCAACATTCTGCAACTACCTATTATCTCTCAAGTATTTTCCATTGGGCTCAAATAATTTTCTTTATTAGCTTTGACCCACAGTTAGAGAATATCTACGATCTGTCTATGATTCCTTCCTAGTGTAACTTGTTCAATTTTTTTAGGCAAATAAGAATGGATGACTATTATAACCAAAACTTCTGTGACCAGCTGTGCACAAAGCAGGAATCTCGTGTGTGTAACCAGCAAACATGCCCTATCAACTGTCGGCTTGGAGACTTTGGCCCTTGGTCAGAATGTGACCCGTGCATTAAAAAACAAGTAGGTAGAAAATGTATTATATGGGTTAAATGCAAGGAATTATGCTTAAGAGACCTCTTTGTTTCAGACATTCAACTTTATGGCAATTGATCTGCAAAATGACAGTTTAAGTTAACAAGGGAAATTGGTTATGAATTATAACAGTAGAAGATGGAGAGAACAAGTTAAAATAAGCAGATTGAAACAGAAAGGGGTGATTTAATAGTATAAATCCATTTATGAGAACTTGTTTCAAAAGTTCCATTGTCATTATTAAAGATGAATTTTCCACATAAAGGATAAATTAAGCTGTAGAGTTTGCATGTCTGTTTAAGCAGGAGAAAGTCATGTAATCTTTAATTTATCCATAGCATTCTATATGTTCTAAAGACAAGAAAAATAATAAGCTCAAATCATCTGTTGAACATCCTAATCAGTGCTGGCTAGAAATGCTTAGGCTGTATCGTACACTGATAGTCAGGATAATTTTGAGATTGCTTTTAAGGAATCCAGAGCACCATTCCCCCAACCTTTATAACCTACACAAAAACCAGGTGGATGTACTTAATATCTGTGGAACAAAGCCCGAGGATGCTGTTTTATCCTCTTGGGGTTATGTCTGTTGACTGATAGTAGACTTAGGGCTGAGATGGCAGAGAGCGAAGAGGTGAAAAATCAGGCTTAAGTGAATTTGACCTAAAGAAATGAAGCCCTGGCAAAAGTAAGATTGTAGAGAGTGGAGGGGAGCAGAGTACAGATTGTTTGGGGTATTTATGTGGCTGGTGAGTCTGAGCTTTGAGGCTGACCATGATAACAGCTCTGAGTTTCTGTGCAGATACAGCCTACAGCTCTCCTCTGAATGTCCTGCTCAGCTTCAGAAATCCATGCCTGAAAAGCAATCTTGAAAAACCTGTCAGATATCATAAGTATATTTTTACACACATATATAACTTTCTGATGTCCATGCAGGATGAGGAAGACATGAAGAAGCTGTTCTAGGCGTGAGATGTGAACCAACCTGTGGGGTTCCCATCCTGCAACTGGGATGGAAAGCAGAGCAGGGAGAAACAGTGAGAGAGTGGGAGACAGCAAACAACCTGCAAGAGCTGAAAGGGGCCACTGCTCTCAACTGAACTGATTTTTTTTTTGTAATCAATATCCTCTTAAATGGCTGAGTTTCTTACCTATGCATCCATATATAGAAGTGTTGTTCATTTTTATTAACTTTAAATATTGATGTGACATATTTGCTGCTTCAAGCAAAAAAGTGCTTTTGTGGACTGTGATCCATTTTCCCCTCCAAGCTATAAAGATCACTCCTTGTGACCTTTATAAATATAAACTACCATCAGTATGGAGGATGTGACTTCCAAGCTAAGTGTGAAGACTAGCGTAAGCAATCTCCCAGTGAGGGGGAGGGATGAAGAGGTGGAAGCTCACACATATAATATAGTGAGTGTTATGGATTCCAAATGGAGTACAAGGAAGGGTTATCTTGAGCTCAAAAGCTTTCAGATGGTCTGGTGTTGCTCCTCGCGCTGTCCCTTCATAGTCATTCGGTTACTGATTTTTACTAGATATCTTCCTGCATTGTTTGACTCCAGGGTCTATCTACAGGGAGGGAGGTAACACAAGTGTGCAAGGAATGGTGCTTTTCCAGTGGGGAAAAATTCTTAGAGGAGGAACTGTTCAGTCACATGCAGATAGGTCTCACCAGCAGTCCCTTGAAGTGGAGTGGAAAACATAATCTGAAGTGATTTGTCTAGCAGCCTTCAGCTTTGTTATTCTGCATGGATGGTATGGACTTGGGGAAAGAAAACCCAGTGAGCTCCAGATTTTGCTCCCAGATCTTCTTTAGTAACAGAAACTTTCAGGAAAACCATTTTTGTCCTCCCCAGTCATCCAGTGCTCCTCAGACAAGGGGCCCCATGTGTGGGAGCCAAGCCAGCTGGTTTGGGGATGGGGATACATGCCACTGTCAGAGTATTTCTATTTCAACAGAGATGATAAAGAACAGGAAAAATCTCCATAAGCCTGGTCACACATCATTTCCTACTGTACCTTTAAACTGAAGATACAGGGACTGGACTTTTGATTCCTCCAGTGATGTAGCCCAGGTTGTCAAGTGTTTAATCATGTATGCCCCATCAGGGCTATTGAGGCTCTTGGCTTTCAGTTCCCTGCCTGCCTTATCTAGGGTGATGGCGCAGTAGGATGTAAGGACAAAAATAACTGATTCTTTCCTTCAGAGCTTTGGTTTTGATAAAGCTTCAGCAGTACTGAGGCATGTGGCTCTGCCTGGAGGGGTACTTAGCTAGAAAAACAGCTCACACAAACAACCCTGGTTTTATTTCTTCTGCCTTTCAGTTTTGTGTCCGGACACTTCTGCAACCATCCCAGTTTGGGGGTCAGGCCTGTACTGAGCCGCTGGTGGATTCCCGCCCATGCTTCCCAACTAAACTCTGCAACATAGTGGAAGTTGATTGCAAGAATAAATTTCAGTGTGAAAGTGGTAATGATAATCTTCGTTGCATAACTGCTGCATTTTTAGATAGGCAAAAGATTAGACACTGAGACAAAAAATGTCCAGATGATCCAGATCTTGTATATTCCATGCACAAATTCCAGGGAAAAGGAGCAGGGAGAAAAGTCTACTTAAGGATTTCATACGTATTAGTAGCAGTTTATGTTTGCAGTTTCTTCTGTAACTAAAAGTAATTCAACTGCAACCTCTAGCCTGGGATGTCAGTATGACCATGATAGCTAGACAATATTTCTTTGCACAAATTTTTCATGTACAAACATATCCATAGAGTTTTTCTGAACATAAACTCACACTATTTTTATTAAATTTATGGGTATTTCTTGTTTGCTTCAATTTAAATATACCTGCTTAGGTTCAAAGTAACTTTATCCACATATCCTTTTGCTGAACCTTAAATTAAGCCTTCGCAGCTTCAAAGCATGGCAAAAGTGGCAGAACTGAAACAACCATTTCTTATTGGAATAATCTAGGCATTATACTGCCTCCTTCTTAATTCCTACGGCAAGTTCACACCTTTACTAGGGAAAAAGACAGACTGCCCTTTTCTGCATTCAGACATGATGAATCTTTGCATAAAGTTTCTTGCTGCTGCTGTTTCTCTGGTGCAGGTCGCTGTATTGCAAAACAATTGGAATGTAATGGAGAAAATGACTGTGGGGACAACTCTGATGAAAGAAATTGTGGGAGGAAAAAGACAGTGTGTAACAGAAAGTATGAGAGCATCCCAGGTGTGCAGTTAATAGGCAGTGGGTAAGTCAGCTTTGCTTATTTTTCATAAAATTGAGATTGTTATCTCACTAATTTACATAAACAAGACAATCCCCAATTAGGATTTGAGAGTATCCCATTAAAACACATAATGTCTCAAATTAAAATTAACAAGAAATTACAAAATGCAACAAACCATCAGGCTACGACTTGCCCACTAACTACAGCTGCCAGTCCTGCTCTGCACTTCTGGTGCACCAGATAAAGAGCTGCCAGGGAGCACTGCTGTCTGGGTGACTCTTCCTGCCTCACAGCAACCAGAGCATCACATACTGGCAACTTCCATCTCACTTATGCCAAGTGCTTCAGATATTTCGAGGATGTTCCTCTACAGATGATACCAACCATCGCCTCTTCCAGGCTACTAATTTAAGCATTGTAAAACCTAAACATGGGATGCCGGTCCCAAGTAGTCATGCATTTTTCAATTGAATTTTGAACTCAGTGCACTCTGGTAGCATCACTTATGGTAGAAATGAAGACCTGCTTGTTCATTTTCCTAGGCCATTTTTAGGTGTTTCTCTGCTTAAGAGTGACTGTCTGACATTGGGATTATCATTATCATTATCATTATCATTATCATTATCATTATTATCATTATTATTGGGGTTAGGCACTGCTGGAAAGTAGGAAACAGGATTGCTACTACAGCATTTTTCAGGTGAATTCAGTGTGAATGACAAGTTCTTGTAGAGGAAGTTCTTTCAAAGCAATAATATAACGCAGATGCTCATACTGTTTCATTCAAACCTACAAAATCTTCAATGCAACTATATACCATGAAATGTTTCAAGTCTATATGTCTTTCTGGGATTGTTTAATATCTTGAAATAATTTTTTGTTAGATTTCACATTCTGGCAGGAGAGAGCCGAGGGGAAGTCCTTGGCAACTCATTCAATGGAGGACAATGCACAACAGTGAAGCGCAATGAGACAAGGAAATCATATCGTGTTCCTGCAAACCTAGAGGCTGTCAGCTTTCAGGTATTCTCAAGTAGCAGCTCCTAGCTGAAAAACCATTGCCATAATCACAGTTCAAGTTATGCGCTCAAGTCGTAGGCAGTAATGTGTGTTTTAGGACAAGATTTCTCAACCTGGTAAAGCCTGAATATGCTTCAGGTGATGTGTGGAAATGGCATAAATTGAGCAGTTGGGTGGCTCTACACCTTTCAGATCTGTGTTTACTCACTGCATCATAGAGTCAACATGATTGATTTGGGCCTCTCTCCTGGTTCCTCATGGATGTGGCCATGTCTATGTTCTGACTTGGTACCAAGGATATTGCTCCTACCCTGACGTAATCTAGCCAGAGGCTCATTCAAGTCCAAAGCTCATTTCAGCATCACTGCTGTATCCTCACAGTACCGATGGCTGTCCTAACTCCTGCTTCCTTCTAGTCACCTGCCTTGGGAAACAGTTCCTCCCTGAGCCATTTCAGCCCCTCAGTCCTGCCTGTTACCTGCCCAGCCACTCCAAAGAGCAGCAAGGAAAGGAGGCAGACACCAAATCTGGGAAGCAGGAGGACAAGAAGTACGTAGTCTGGGAAGGAGTCTTGCAGAACAGACAAAGGACAAAGTGAACCTGGCTTTTATCTTATAAAAAAATCTGGGAATCACCCATATTTTTACACCTGATATTTTAGACTTTTAGACACTAATATTTAGAAAATACTTTGAATACCATGGTTAGGGCACAACATCTGGCTGTGCACATATCAGCAGGCCCTGTCTGAAGATAATAGATACTGCATCGGGAAGGTATGCAGGATGTGAAAAAAGCTCAACTAATGGATGAAATCTGAACTGTTGATTTTTGCCATGAGCACTGTGAGTTTTTAGTATTATTTTAACAGGAGCAGCTGAACAAAGGACACCCTAATATGTTCCATGGAAACTGAAATTGGATTGGCCATGACATGTAGGTTTTGTCAATAATGGTGAAAAATTACTGTGTGCAGAAATATTCAGTGGGGAAAACAAGCCTTGGTTTGCCCAGGTCTCTTTAAAGCTGTGTAGTTTATTAAGTTAATGATGTCCATTTGCAGAACTGTTAAGGGTTTATGAATCTCACCTTTGAGAGTGCATCTATGTCTTTTAACATTTAGGGCAGCCTTTGGTATAGAAGGGTCACTGGATGAGGCTTTCTTCTTGGAACTCCAGTGTGTTTTCATGCAAAAGCATATGACTTCTTGGAGAATGGAAGTGGATTGGGGGAATGGACCACCTCACTTCCCAATGTCCCTAGCAGCCCTATTAATTAAACAAGTCTAGAGGAGGGAAAAAAATTGAATTTTTCAAACACCCACAGGGATTTGCCTGAGTTTTGGGAAATGAGTCATTTCTGAACTGATGCTAAAGTTGTCTTGGTGCTTTGTATAACAGCACCACTGAGGTTTACCAACTTGACCAGGCAAGGTTGCTCTCAGTTCCTCTCCACCTACCCTTAGTCCATCGTGCAGTATGGGTTCTAACACTGCAAGCATACTCCAAGACTCTCCTCTGGAAACCTGTTCATTCCTCTAGCATGGAATTAAGAAGAAAGAACAGAAAACATCAAGCTCTTTGCCTTGTGAAATATAGAAGCCATGGGACTGGGACTTTGTCGTAGTGTGGACATAGCATGAAGGTCTGAGAGTCTTTGAAAAGTGTGTTGAAACACTTGTCGAAAATTATTTCTAAGCTTTGGGGCATGGGGGTGGAGAATTTTAAAAGAAAGTATTACATGTTTTTTTTTTTCCTTGCATAAATGCCTATTAGTAAGTCTACTTCTTATCTTGTATTCATCTCACTTATTAATCTTTCTCAGCCTCATCTTTTGTGTTAAGAAGAAGCTTTTTAGCTTACTGCCATGTCTCAACTAATCAGGCATGTTTTTTCCATAAAAAAAATCAAGAATGCATTGCTTAATAGGTTTCTGTTTCAGATTATTATTTGGGCAAATGTGTTTTGCTTTACTGAATCTGCAGGTAATAGATGAAGAGGATGATGTAACATCAGATTTCTACAACGATTTAACTCCCCTGAGTGATAGTGCTCATGGAAGTAGTTCATCTACTCATGGTGGTCAAAGATCTTCTGGTATCCCCTATTTATTTTCAAGAAAGACACGGGTTAAAGTTACATCATCTTCCTCCTTCAAGAAAGCCATTGAAGCCTCATATGAAAAGGTAATTGAATGTTGCCTCCAATTTCTTTGTTTCATTCAATTTCTGTCTGCTGGTTTCAGAACTCAGCTACTAAAGGCTACTTTCCTCATCATGACATTGGCCTTACATTTAAAAAAAAAAACAACCCAAACCACTAGAATTATGCATTAAAAAATTCCTCTTCTGATACTACAGGATGTTCCTGGTTGTAGCACGTTCTGTAACGCAACATGCTTTTCTGTTTTTAGTACAGAAATCATAAGCTTATTCCACTTAAAAAGCATAGCTTTGACATAGATTTGAGATGATCAGATCAAGTAAACCACTCCTTTCCCTGTCCTAGTTATACATTAAGAAGGCAGCATGCCATGTAGTAACAGTAGCAGAGAACTGTAAAAAGAAATAAAGTACACTGAAGAATGTTATACATATGCATGTATTGGGAATTAATCTACATTAGTTTTTGATTTGGTAAGTAACTTGCATATTGGAGTCTCATGGCTACCAAGATGCGCTTGGTCATAAAGAGAATCTCAGAAATAACACATCCACAGAAAAGTTTCTGAGAACAGAAAACCTTTTTCCCATAAAATTCTGCACCTTTAATGCAGATGAATACTGTAGGATATAAGGTTATGTACTTTTATAGCTGAATGGCAGTAAAGGATGGGCTATTGTTTGCACTTCTGCATGGATGAGGCCATAGGACTGACCAAAACTAAGGCCTATTGAAACCTAATCACCTGAAAATTTTAAAAATGATATTACCAGAGGGTATTTAAGAGCTGAATATAATCTGGGAATTATTACATACCCTGTTTCTTCCATTCTTGTTCTCACTGCAGCAGAAAGTTGAGTAGCCTTAGCTTATTTTCCAATGTGTGAATGAGAGCACTGGAATGACCAGTGCTGTACAGAACTGAGAGCTGAGGTCCAGCTTGTGCGTTACGTTGTTCAGTCCTGGCTGGGAGAACTCCCTGTCTAGATGCATCCTTGTATCTTCTGAGCCAAGTGACCTTGCAGACAGAAGTGGAGTAGAGTCAAACTACCAGCAGCAAATTTCAGCAGAAGAACCCATGTATAAACCAGTAACAAGTTGTTTTATAATGAATCTTTCCTATCTGCTGGTTGGTCATTTGCTCCAGTTTCCTGCCCCTCTTTTTGCTCATGATCTCTTTGCTTCGGCCTTGTGCCATCAGTTCCTCTTGTCAGTTTATAAATCCCTACTTTCAGTATTTTCTATTCCTCTTCTTTCTATTTGTTAAACTCCCATGTAAACAGCCTCTAGCATTGCAAAAAATATATGAAGTAGCTGTTTCAAAACTATCAGTTTTTTCTAAATGTAAGAGATGTTTCCAGTTTTTGAACTTTCTCTCTTTTTTTGCCTCTCACATTGACACTTGAACTCAATGAGATCTTTATCCCTGTGGTTTAGCAGACTGATAAATTGTGAAACTCCATAACAGTGAGTTAGTATCCAAAATACCTACTCACCAGATTAGTTGCAAATGACCCATGGATGCTTATAAGCTAAAGCCTTTCCTCTGAAAATTTTGGTTGTCTTATCAATTGCTGGTGCATTTGTTATGGCAGGAATCCTTTTGCTTTCTGTTTGGTAGGTGCTCAGGGAGTCCTAATTTTTGCTGG
Organism: Theristicus caerulescens; assembly: GCA_020745775.1. NCBI lineage: Eukaryota > Metazoa > Chordata > Aves > Pelecaniformes > Threskiornithidae > Theristicus > Theristicus caerulescens. Next base: position 16,252,729 of record CM036583.1, on the reverse strand, counting down.
AATGCTATATACTCCCACAATGTAAAAGAGTAATGAGCATTGTCCTCAAGAACTTCACAGGGCTCTTGGAAACTCCAGGGCTAGTTTGTTCATGGTTAAAGCAGCATTATACGCAGGATTAATTAGTTCTTACAATGTATCTCAGACCATACTCTTGGCTCCTCTACTTTCTGCAATTAACTACCTATGAAGGTGCTTAGACTGCCCTTTTCTTATTTCTAGAATTCCAACTTTATTAGAGTCCATAAAGTCATTTCTGTTGCAAACTTCACAATGAAACAGTCAGATCTGCAGCTTTCAGACGTCTTTCTAAAAGCACTTAACCACCTGCCCCTGGAGTACAACTATGCTTTATACAGCAGAATATTTGATGACTTTGGCACTCATTACTACACCTCTGGGAAGATGGGTGGTTCCTATGATATTCTTTACCAGTATAGCTCTGAGGAACTGAAGAACTCGGGTATGTAATCTTTAACAAGAAAATACCATGATTTGTTTACCAGCTTTTCTTATTACTGTTTTTAGGTCTTACACCACATAGTAAGTTCTCCAACACCAAAAAATCCTTTAGACTTGCATAGACCCAGGCATTACTCACACTGCCCAAATATAGAGCAAGAAGAAATTTTTGCTCTACACTGTCTTAATTTGAAAAGTTCAAGAGCTTCCTTACTTGATAAACATCATTGTGTTCAGGGAAACCTCTTACAACCTTCAGATAAAGACCAGGTGCCACCAGGAAAAGGTGTTGCAGCATACCTCAGTGTGGGACTGATGTCCGAGAGGTATAAGTGGTACTTTTTGGGATACAGTCATTAAAGTTGTTGGTATTGATTAGAAATTACTCTAAAAATATTCCCATGACTGCCAGACTGTCAAAATGAAAAGACAATACCACAAAAGTGGAAATCTAAGGTTAAAAACCGTGATCCTTAATGCCACTCCTGTATCTTGCATGGGTATGGGAGGGTACCTAAAGGGGATGGTAAGCATGACTCAGTCCAATGCTGTTTGTACCTGGGGAAGCAGGTGCCTGCAGCAGTGAAGTCTCCAGTGGAGGGTGAGGAGCAGGGAGACCCGCGATGGCTCACCTCGATGTGGGAGCGCTCAGACATGGTCCCATCACGTAACATGGTTATGGTGATGAAGCTGCTGCTCTGTGGTATTTCTAGGCCTGACAGTGGATGAATCAACACAATGTGTCCGAACAGAAACAACAAGGCGTGTGTTCTTCCGAAAGAAAAAGAAAGTCAGTACCAGATGCACCACAAACAGGATGACTGTGAAACACGAAGGTAACCATGATGAGAACAGGGCCCATGTCCTGTTACTTACCCTGTGAGATACCATTTCCCTCAGCTAGGTGCCCGAGGTGACCTCCCAGCTTTGTTGAACTACAGATGCTCTTCCACCACTGTCAGAGGAGCTAGTGTTTCACTGTTTGTCTGTGAATCGAGCACTGGAAACATCCTCTTACTTGCAAAAGAAATTATGATGTAGGAGCGCTCCTTCTCTGCTCTGGAGCACCATCACTGGGGATCTGGTGGCACTGGCTCTTCCAGTCAGTCATAGATCTGACAAACATTCCCCGTGGCCCTGGGTCCAGGGCCAGGCATGCTGAACTGGGACATGGGCACAACTAGAAATGTGTGATCGTGACTGAATCCCTGATCTTCTTTAAGGGTTGCTCAGGGCTCATTAAGGGAGTTGGGCAGCAATAACACATTCCCTGACCTTTCCCTCCCATCTTCCTCATGCCAAGCAGACATCTAGGTGCAGGAGTTCCCTGGCAATGCTAGAAATCTGTCTCAGAAACTGCAGTAAGTTGGTGCATTTTCTGCCTGAATGGCAAGAGTCATGTTCTGCATCACTAAAAACAGGGATTTCATCACCTCCACCATGTTTTTGTCCTCATTTTATGATATCCGTTACTCAGGTGTTTACAGCTGGGACTGAAGATCCTGCCTTGCAGTGTGTTCTTCTAGAGGAGCCTGCTGTATCCCCTGCATTTTCAACAAGTGTCTTGTGTAGTCCTGAGTATCTTTATGGCTGAGGTCTCACTTTTGTTTGGAAGACTATGACAGGCTGCTGTCATAGCAGGGATTGTTTTTCTGAGCTTAGACTTCATTCTTCCAAGGGTAGCTTCAAAAAATTAATCTTAATATATTCTTTTATATCCTCTTACACTTCTTCTTAGAACTCTGTTGTTACATTCGCTGTCTTTGGAGGCCTTTGTCTGACAACACTGTGATGAAATCCCCTTTCAGGTTCCATTTTGGAGTCATCTGAACGGTCAGTCTCCCTGGTAAAGGGTGGCAGGCCAGAGTATGCAGCAGCTCTGGCCTGGGAGAAAAAGGGGGCTTTTCCAGGACACACAGTCTTCACAAACTGGCTGGAATCAACAAAGGACAATCCCGTGGTGGTTGACTTTGAGGTAAGAGAAGAACAAGAAAAAACATTGAGATAGTAAAGCACTCATCATTTAGCAGCTCTTTAGAGAGATCTGCAGGTGTTTTGTCTTTTAAGTCAGGATGATGCTGTGTGTGATATGAATGCACATACATATGGGCATAACATAAACATACAAAACATTTATTACTACTACTTGTTGTGCCTGTTGGTTTATAAGCCACACCAGGTTTGCATCATCCATGGACAATTAGAGTAAGAGGGAGGAATACAAGTGAATTACTCCAGCACCAGCAGGAGCTCAGGCATGGGCAAGGGTTAGTTACTGTGCAGGAAAGCAGTGCGTGGTGCTGGGAACACTTTTTTTCCCTGTGCTCTTTCCCTTGTCAGGCCTATGTTGCAAGGTATACATAGCTAAACTGAAACAAAACAGCAGTCCCCTGGTATCTCTGTCCTGCTCATTTAATGCAGCATGCTGGAGCTGTTGTGAGTGCACTGAACTGCCTGGCTCCTTGGCTGGCAAAGCAGCTGCTCAGCAGCAGTGGCAAAGTGCTTGAGGCAAACAGCAAAACCTGCCTGAATGCAGCATGCAATGATATTTCTCCCACTGCAGCTGCTGAGCTCCTGAAGGCAGTGTAGGGATGTCTCATATGGCAGGGACTGGGTGTAAGCAAACCCCACTTCATCTATGGTGTCCTGAATTTTTAGACATGGTATCCCACTTGGCTGGTTTTTGCACTGGCTCACAGAGCCCTAAATTGGGAAAATAAAAGCAATATAAACAGGATAATATAGATGTATAGCACTGTCATGCTCCTTTACAGCATCCATAACTTTCAACACGCCTGGCTCCTGTGTGATATAGCTTCATATGTAGGCTCTAGTGCCTTTAAAATCCCACAGCTACCCCCAGCAGGACCCTACTGTGTCTAGGTAACTGCTTACTAAACGGCTGTCTACCAGGTGTCACCCATTGTGGATTTGGTGAAGAATGTGCCATGTGCCGTGACCAAACATCGCAACCTGAGGAGAGCTCTGAGAGAATACGTGGGCAGGTTTGACCCTTGCCAGTGTGCCCCGTGCCCCAACAACGGCAGGCCTGTGCTTTCCGGGACAGAGTGCCTCTGCCTGTGCCAGGCTGGCACCTATGGCAAAAGCTGTGAGACACGAGCTCCAGGTTACAAATCAGGTATTTGGGGTGACACTGTCATAATGTAAATATGGTCCTTCTGGTATCTATTTGTCAAAGATGAGTCTGACATAACCTTTCCTTACTAAATCCATAGCACTTCTTACCACATGGTGATGGTCAGAAAGCGTAAGAATAAAGGCAGGATTAAAAGTAAAAAATCAAACTGAATAGGCATGGCTCGAAAAAAATTGTAAGACATGGTAAAAGATTCCTTAGCTACATAACTAAGATAATAGGAAGTGAGCTGTTCAGTAATAAGGATGAAGTTGAGATCAAAGATAATTGATGCAAAAGTTAAGAAGCCCATACCTTAGTTTTCCCTAAAACCTATTATACTTAAGACTAAATGGCTAATGGAGACAAAAACTGTTGATTACAATGTGGAAGAAAATCTCAATTGTCTTAAGGAGAGAGAACATAATCATTATTCTGAAGAATTTAAAGAACAATTTCCTGCAAACAGGTTTTTGAATGAAATTGGCACTAGTGCCATACCTATGGGAAACAGAAAAGACTTACAGTATTATATTTATTGTTACATATATTTATATTCCAGGACCAAAAGGGGACAGAAGGGAAAGTCACTTAGGCAGCTACGGGTCTCATTATCTGACCCTGATAAAGAAATGTTTTGAAATAAATAAACAATTAAAGATATGCAGATGGAGATGAATGTAGAAAGTGTATTGCATGCAGAAAAGAAATGCTGTGTAAATAAAAATTTTTATATATGCTTCATGGTGGCACAGATAAAATACCCCAGGGGTTAAGAAAAGAAAGTAGTGTTTTAATTTAGCTTGCATGGGATGTAGATTTGGGGTTTAGACATGGTGTTACATCTCAGATTTATTTAATAACTCATTAAATACTGAGCTATCTAAAAACGTTGGCAGCACCATGAAAACTCAAACATCTGTGTGTGCAGTAGAATTAGAAAATAAGCTGCTTCTGGGTTTGAATGTTACTTGCAATCAAAACTAGAAAGGAAGAGATATTTTAGGTTTTCATGAAGCAGCTGGAATTTGGCTGACCATCTCTTTGGAAGACTTCACATTGTAGAGACAATCTACTCCCTTAACAGTAACAATTTTAAATCCTCTGAAAACGGCTATTATGAATTTACCACCATCCCTCCTGTATGTGGCCTTAAGAGAAATACTATGTACAGATCTACCAAAAGATGGATTTCTTTTATTTCTTGCAGTTGCTGTAGATGGCCACTGGGGTTGCTGGTCTGAATGGAGTTCATGTGATGCTTCCTTCAAAAGAAGAAGGACCCGGGAGTGTAATAATCCCTCCCCGATGAACGGCGGGAAGCCCTGTGAAGGTGAACAGGAAGAAGAGGAGGACTGTTATGTCTCTGTGTTCATGGACAGGTAAGAAGATGGTAGATCGAAAGATCTCCATAGTCATGGGGCAGAGTTAAGGAGCCCTCCAGAGTGGCTTTGTGACTACCAAGGAGAAATAGCAGACAGCTGTCCTGTCCGAACTTCTGTGGTGAAGGCTGAGAGAAGGAAAAGTCTGAAAATCTTCACAACTTGCTTCAAGTTTGGGTTTACTCATTGTTTATTCCTAGAAAATGGCTGAAGAATTACATACTAAAGTATGCCTGTAGATCTCTTACACCGCTTCTTGTCCAAAGCCATAGAAAACTCATCTGCTTCTATTCATGGGAGTTCGCAGTTTCCATTTTTTTAATATTGCATCCTCTTCTCCTAGTTGTTTAGGTCTGATCTCAGTCTCAGAGAGAATTCCACTGAAACTACCAAGCTTTTCATATTCCCGCTTTGAGTATATCTGATATACCAGTTTTGCATGGTTTCAACTTAAAATCATAACCCCAACCCCAAACTGGCTCAGCTTCTTGCATCTTCAAGAGCTAGGCTTTGTATAGATTCATTTTTTCTACTGGAACTAAGAACCAAAGCAGGATTTTCATCATCCCTGCTGTAATGACCACAGAAGAGATTCTGGAGTGGATAGGAGAGGATTAAAAGCAATGGGCTCCACAGTTCTTTGTTACTTACCACAGTTAGACACCACAGGCCATAAAGCTCCATGTTCACAGAGATGAGCCTCCTTTAACCATTGCCTGATGGCAACAGGAAGGTTTTGACTATGCTGACTTAAACCCAACCAAAGCACATGGACTCCTTAGAGACTTCCTCCATCTGCTGTTCTTTGCCTCTTTTTCTTACTCTAAAAATATTTCATGAGCTATGTTGATAGAAATTGTAGCCCTGTATCTGCCTCTTTTTTAGTGCTCTCACAATCTCCCTCCTATCAACACCTGCAACTTTTGATGTCCACCATTTTTTATTTAACAGAATAATGTTTTTTCACCACTGCAGGGGTGGAGGGGGGACAGGACACACTCACATCATTCCTGTCCGAAGCTCCCGACATTCTGCCATAGTTATTTAGTGACACCAATGCTTAAGATACTTCCTTACCAGCACATTTTTACTTTTCAGAGGTGCTCCTTGTATAAATGATGATGAAGCCAGGAGAGAAGAGGATATCTTGGTTGGTGAACCTGAGTCTGGATGCTCCAGGCCAGACCCACCAGAAAACGGCTTTATCAGGGTGAGCATGAAAAATGAGTGATACCAAAGGAAAATGTAGTAGTTGCAGAGCTGGGAAATTTTATAGCTTCTTTACTACATATGCATGATACCCAAGCTAGCTACTGTGCTGGTGAGCATGTTGCTGTGTGTGTGGCATGCTGTGGGACTCTAGTCCACCAAAGTCCACCAGCAACTGAAGCAAAGGCAAGGTAAAATCCATGTCAAACAGTGGTCCTTGAATCCTTGTTTTGTAACCATGACATCAGTTAGTGAACTTGGACAACCATGTCATTATATAGGTGAGTGGATGACTCATATTTCAAAGTAGGAAAAGCAAGCATTCATTACGTCATACCATCAGGCTTTTATCATTGTTTCTTTTGACAATGCCCAGTCTTGTTACCATAGATTTTTGGAGGACTTTTTTGTTTCTTTTTTGTAGAACGAGAAGAACCAGTATGCTGTGGGGGAAGAAGTCGAAATTGCCTGTGTGAGTGGTCATGTCCTCAGTGGCTATCAATTCCTTCGGTGTCTGCCAGATCAAACCTGGATGCAGCAACCTGTTGAATGTCAACGTAAGAAAGAAAAAATTAATTTAGCCCAGCAACAAAACAGAAGTGGAAGAAAAAGACACAAAATAGATTTTAATACACGTTTTAACAAAAGAGTCTGTAATGATATCTGAAAAGATAAGAAGGTATTTCATGTATTCACACTAGAGATGGCAAAAACCTACTGAGTCACTATATCATTCCTCTTTCAATTCAAAAGTGTTACTATTATGTGCTTTGTAAGGATATTGTAGTATTCGATGCTTTAGAAAACCCTCAGATGGATGCTGTAAGGTTCTTCTCTTGTCTAGTTTTAAAAGTCTTTAACAGAAGGACTCATCTTTTGTTTCCAGACTTATATAGACGTCTTTAAGTTGATGACAGTTATGCTGAAGAAAGTTTTCTTAGACGAATTTTTCTGTCACTTTTTATATTAAATGCATAATGTGTCTCTAACCACCACCACCCCCCCCAGGCTGCCTTGAATATCCCCATGATAAATCAATGCCTTGAAGTATTTATAGCCCAATTAAGAATTAAGGAACAGAACGGATCTGGGTTTGCTAACAGGAGAGATTCCAGTAGTTTCCTAGAACTCAGTGTAATTTCATTGACTTAGTGATCATTTTATCAAAAAAATTTACCTGAATATACTTATGAGCTCTCTATTGCCATTCATTTTAATTTTTTGTTAATAGCTTCATTTATAAAAGAAAAATTAAAATATGCTGTTAATGACATTCTTATTATTTTTAAACTGTAAAATTACTGCTTATACTAGTATACATTAGAAACATTGTAATTATCTAGTTGTTAACTTTAAAATATTTTTAAAGACTATGACAGTGCACTGAAAATTTCTAGACTTAATTATGTTAAATATTTTTTAGTTTTGAATGTCAGTCAAAGGTTCAGCGTTCTTGAGCATCTTCATGGCTCTTCAGCTGAAGCATTATGACTTGCTGTAAATATCTGCACACTATAAAAACAAGAATTATACTTTTTTCTTGTTTATTACAGCCTCAGTATGCCTCAGGCCACCAACATCTGACAGTGTCATGATTTCCCCATTTAAGCAACAGTACAGCACTGGTGAAACCATGAAGCTGAGCTGCCGAGCTGGGTTTAGAGTCACTGGTCAAACACAGTATACCTGTGGGAAAGACCTGTCCTGGACACCTCCTATTTTGAAATCTATTACATGTGAAAAAGGTTAGTACGCCTGCAGATACTTTACTGTTTCTCTACTGCTGGTATTAACAGCATAGTTTATTTTAGCCAGCTAGAACTAGGAGGCAGATGACTGGTTTTAAGACATATAGCAACTGTTCATTAATTTTGGTTTTACTTTGTGCCTACCACAGTGCCATACAACTTCAGCCCCAAACTTCTGCATTAAGTTCAGAATTTTGGGGTGCAATGATGTACTGTACACTTTAATTATGAAATTGAGATACTGAAACTGTTTTCTTGAAGACAAAACAGAACAAACCCAGCTGTATTAACAAGACTTTATGAAAGCAAAGTAGGAGAACACATTCTATTGAAACTTCAGCTTTGCTTCTTGTACAGGATTTTCCAGTGATTTTTGCAAAGACTGATGTGTGCTTGTGGAATCCCAACCACGGCAGCTTTTGACAAGAGAAATATGGGATAAATGGAAATAAATCCGTTTTAGGTTTTATGGCAGGACTCAGATATTTCTGTTCACTTTGTTACTGGTTACAATAAGCCTCACTTTTGTTTCAGATGTGCAAACTAAAATTAGAGGTGTTTGCAATCCAGGACAAAAGCAGGTTGGATCTCAGTGTGTTTGTATGTCTCCAGAAGAAGATTGTGGGTAAGTTAAGTTAAGTACTTTAATTAGAAAAAGAGAGGTTGAAGTTTCTCGACTGATAGACCAAGAGTCCTTTGTGACACAAACCAGGAAGAGTAATAAAAGACAACAGCAATTCAGGCCTACTCTTTGTTCAGATATTAGCCAGCTATGCCTCTGTATCCAAATTACAGCCCCATTTATAGCCTATGAAATAAATGAACAATGACATTAACCAAATGGCACACCATGGCACATCCTTCTAATCTACATTACCATCTGCTGCTGGAGATCCCGACTCCTCCTTTTCTTCTCTTTTTTCTTCCACTTTCTATATTTTCACTGTCATCACCTTCCTATAATAGGTCATGCTCCCTGTGTTTGAGATGTACCTTTTTCAGATGAACATGCTGCACTGTATGTTTCAGTCTCCAGAGCATATAAAAATACATAAGACTTGGATTTACTGTCTCTTTACACAACATGACCTGCAAAGACCATTGAGCCTTCAAGTGAATAGAGGGTTATCCTAGAGGATTTTTAGTGAATGACTGGCCAGGGTGGAGGTGTGGTGTGGGACTGGAGATAGGAAAGACGAGCACATATTGAATATGAGCTGGGCAGTTGTAGGGCTGAGATCAGCACATATTCCACCACAGGGATCCTATGTGACCGCAGGCAAGTCCCTTGGCATGGGATTAATCTCCTTCATGTCAATGCCCAAATACCCAGGTATCTTCTCTCTCAAGAGTCCTTGCGTAGAGAGAGAGCATGGTCAGAGGGTGATAGACATTGTCAAAAGTACATAGGCAAAGTTCTCTGAAAACTAGAGATGTTTTGTTGACTAAAGCTATAAGCTTATCTCAGATACATAAACAAGGTGAGCTGTGTTGCTCCCTCTCTTTGGAAAATGACGAAACTCCACAAAATGATGCTGCTTGGAAATGCCTGCACTTGCTGAGAATGAATCCATTCAGGAACCAAGAGCAATACAGAAAGAAACTACATGCAGCATGGCTGGTTTTGCCTGCTGTTGGTCCCAAACTAAATGTGCCTCAGAGGCAGACTTACACACACAGCTGCAGGGATGCATTAACACAGACAAGCCATCCCAGGGCCTGTGGAAATTTCACATGCCTTGTGGAGGTAACAGCACCTCTTGTTTTCTTGTGCAGACACATGTCCTTCACCTCCCATCCGTTGGACGGGACCAAAGCTTCCTCATCTCACAGCACTATGCTGTATCAGGTCCAGGTCCTGCAGTAGCTGGGACAGCCTTAGGTCTTTAGACAGATATCCAACTTGGCCATGGCTTTGCTGTATTTCATCCGATGATGGTGGAGCATTTAGAAGCCTGCTAAAACATTTTTTCTTTTTTCCTTGGGCAGCCACTACTCAGAAGACATCTGTGTGCTACATGCTGTTTCTGAACAGACTGTGACCAAGCCCAGCTGTCAGTATTCAGCTGAAATGTGCCTCGGAGAGCAGTCATTTCATTTCTTGCATGCTGGCCCTTGCCATGGTGATTCCAACCTCGACTGGGCTATTGAAAGGGCAAAACTCTCTACAAATAGCTTGAAGAAAGTGCCCTGCGGCTATGACACCTGCTATGACTGGGAGGAGTGCCCAGGTATGACTTCTGAATGGTTGGATTTTTCCAGCCCTTTGGATCTAAAAATAAAATGTGCTGACTCCTTCATTGCTTCAAGAATGGGATTTACAGGCATTGCGGTCCACCTGAGCAATTTACGGTGCGAGGAGTGTAGAAGTGTAGTCAGTCCCGCGTCCCTGCTACCAAGTGTTACACTTAGATATGTGCCTTTTCCCTTGGGATCAAGTGGTGTAGCATTGCCACTTCCCATTAGTAAGGCACAAAAAGAGCTTGGAGATTAAGGGAACTTTTTCAGGAGAATTAATGTTTGAATCTTTAATCACAAAAACATAGTTGGCAATGTTATTGCCCTTTCCCTGTGAGGCTACTATAACCACTAGTTTGTACTTCAGGAGTTAATTTGGGCCACGCCCTCTATAGCATATAACTGAATTATGAAATTAAATCATGATACTACTTAAAAAGCAAGACTGAGGCCATCAGGCTTAATTGGATTTTAATGGTAAAATTTGCAAATACCCATATGTGAAAACTGTATTTAAGAGTTTTAATGAACTGGCTAAGCTGGTGAAATCCCTAAGAGGATTATTTTATAAACACTGTTGTGCAACTTGGCTATTTACTGTGTAACTTGGTGATAAGAACAGTGGGTTTTCCTGTAAACGTCTGAGGTGCTGGCTTGCTCCGCGCACATGAAGCGCTTGCCAGGCAAAGGCTGAGTGGCAGCCATGCTCATTCCTTCACTTGCCTCCAGAGACAAATATGATCCTTATGACACCTTGTCTACTTATGATAAATAAAGCAACAGCAGTGTGCAGCAATCCTAAAACCCCATTTTGAAGATGCAAGGTTTCTGCAGCACAGAATTTGAAGTAGGTGGCTGTAAAATTACTGCATGAGATGTTCCTTGTGGGGCTGAAGCAGAGAGCATGACCAGGTGTGCCCCTCGAGGGACATGCTGTGGTGGAGCCTCCAGGCACCTTGGGCTTCTGGGAAGGTGGTTATAATTTAAAAAAATATTATGCTTATTTATTCCAGAGTCCCTAGGGAGCCTAGATCTGCTCCCACCGTGGAAGTGGCTTAAAGCTGGATCTTGTGCCAGCACCTCAGTGTTTTTCTCTCAAAAGCCTATAGAAGAGCCCTGTACAGTGAGGAAAAATGAGAAAGAGAGGAGAAAAATACATTAAATAAAATAAGTTTTCATTGTGGTTCTCAAGAAGTTTGAATTGGACTTTCATCCTCACCATCTCCCCCAAAGTCCTCTTTCTCATGAGTATGCACAAACATTTAGGAAATGGAAGTTTTGGGTTTCCTGAGAATGAGTAGTTGGTATCAACACAGAGGCAGAAGATACTGCAGTACCATGTGAAAGCAGCTAAACAGAGGAAAACACACATTTCATAACTTTTAAGAAAGGGAAGGTAGAAACTTAGTTTCCTGCCTAGGGAATTTCTGGGAAAGAATATAAAGAGCCAGAATCTGATTAGATTAGAAATGGGTAATGAAATAACCGGTAGGACTGAGCTTTACCACAGGCCAGCAGTAGGTAGCTTAGCATTCATAAAGGGAGCTTTAATGAAATAGGAGCTGACACAATATGGACCTTAAGACTCCATTTCACAGCAACATTGTGTGCACAGATAATTGGAAACATAAAGTAAACTTAATATCTATTTGTTTAGAAGAAAGGTCAGGGAAAGCCAGTGGATAAAAATAGTTAGATACTTAATTTCTTCTTCTGTATGGGCCACTGCTGCAAAACTCGATATTTAAAGCTGCTTTTGCCTCTGTTCCTAACACCCTACCATCTAGTGTATGCACTATAGGCTTTTTGTAACTAATGTATCACAAACCTCCAATAGTGTTTTTCTGTGTTGGACTTTGAAATGTTGTCAAACTATAATATATGTTTTTAGTCATCACATCTGCAGCTAAAATTCCAACATGTTCATTCCCAGAGACACAGACCCAGTGCTCCTGCCTGATGCCTTACCAGTGCCCCAAAGAAGAGAGCCGCGTTCACTGCATCCAAATGGAGTCGACAGGAAGGAGGAGGACAGTCAGTCATTGCACGCTGGCAGCCATGAAGTGTGCTGGCATCAAACTGGAGGTGCTGGAGCAGGGGAGCTGCCTGGCATAACCTGTCAGCTCTCCTGGCAGCCACCATGATCATCCCACCATGTGCAGGCTGAGCCATCCTGGGAAAAACTTGGCTGGTTATAAAAGGACAAATAGATCAAAAACAAAGGATAAAAAAATAATAGAGCTCACTTAACAGATTTTTGGGAGAAGGGTGGCAGTGGGCTTTTCTTGGTCTGAAAATGGCCTGGGGTGTGGGGTATAGGGACTGCTCTCACTGCTGGTAACTGTGGATATGCAGAGAGAGCGGGGGAGCGGATGGGAAGGGAGAAAGAAGAGCATTGCCTCTGGTCTCCCCTGGTGCTGGATGAGACTGTTTCTTTCCTCAGCCATTTCTTGCTTTGTCCCTATGCTGTGACTGCTGTGCACCCTGGCTGTCTCGCTGGCTGAGTACCTGCTATATCATCCAGGCAGGCAGACCAGGCACTGCAGCATCATTGCACGTTCCCTCTGACACGTAATGGGGTCATGAAGGAGGCTACCTGTATGGGCACTCATGGTACAAATTTAGGGAGCAATACAAAATACTTAAAACCACAAATAGGCAATGATTGAGTGAAGTCTTCAAAACCATGCGATTTTTAATCAGAGTAAGTGAAGGGAGGAAGTGTTTGCTTTCTGGGTTGGTTTGCTAGTTTTGAGCCTTAGACACCATTGGGGAATTTTTATGGTACCCCTCGGGGTGAATTAAACACACGTTTGTGCTTAAATATAAAAGAAAAATTTAATGAATAATGCATTTGTCTGAGTCCTACTGCAATAAGCGGTTCTACATGGAGTCTGCAAAGATGTGTCACAAGCAGATTCCTTACATACACTTGCACCAGCACCAATCTTGAGAACAGTTGCATGGGGCACCTCAGCCCACCCATGGGTCCATCACCCACCCAGCTCTGCTACCCAAAGGTGGCCCCTGAACTTGGGCCCCTGAGCACTCCCATTCCAGGATGGCTACAAGACAATGCTGAGGCTGTTTCTTATCTCATTACCACAGGAAACTTCAGTCCCTTGCAAGGAGTCCTTTCTCTGGCATTTCTGCTTCCAGCCAGTTTAACCACTTCTTGTAGCTGGGCCTTCTTGGCCTCCATGCCAGATCATTCCTCAGTCACAAATTACCACTGCTGACCAGTTACAATTAGAATTTCCCCTTCAACACTCAGAATTTTACAAAACCGAGGATTAGAAACCTGCCTTCCAAGAAGTGGAAAGCTGAAAGGCATTTTTTCCCCCCAGCAGTCAGCAGAACAATGAAAATCAGGAAAAAAAGCATGAGAAGTGTCTATTGGTGAATAACCTGTCCTACGTATAAGTGTCATACCTTGCCAGGGGCTAGGCAGAGTCACCTGGGACCTGGGAGCAGGCTGGTTGTGAAATGGTTATTTTCCCTCCAAGGAGGTATCAGACCCCTATATTTGGGATGTTGCCAGACTCCCTAGATCTGCAGCTAGTTTCAACTGGATGGAGCTCAAGAAAAAGAAGCAATTAATCCTGCTGCTAAATACAATAAAGCATTATGTTTTCATGCTTAAAATGTGTAGTAAAAATGCTTATTAAAAACTGACATAGGTTTGCCTTTAGTTCTATAGCTCTTTCCTCCAACTGAAGATATATACTAATATGTTGATGACAGTCTAGGAGAGAGCTGCAAATTTGTTTGTCCTCTGGTTGTTTTTTAGTGCCCTTATTTATTGTTGGTTGCATTGTGTTGGGGAATAATCACTCAGAATGGCTGCGTATGCTTTCTGCACCCTCAACAAGCAATGAAGATTTCTTGCTCCTGACCCTCTAACCTTAATACTAGCTTTTAATTACAGGACTCTGATTCTAGTGTGACTGTCTAGCAATGTTTCTGAAAGAAGGAATTTTTTTCCATGCCACTTCTCACCATGATAAATTGCCAGATGAAGTTATTTTCTGGTAAACAGAAGGCAGCTGAGAGCTCCCTGGCTGCCCCCGTTTCTCCAGCACCTCTGGTCTCAGAGTGGTTGTGTGCTGTGCGAGCACTCGTGTTAAGACTTGTTCTCTCTTGATGACAGGGATAACTCCCATATTTTCTGTTTTACAGTTGAGCATTATGGCACAGAATGGAGACATCATCTGCCACTCATTAATAAGTTGGTGATTCAGCCATAAACTGAATCCACAGGAAATATGCTGCTTGCTGAAATTAGTGGGAGTTTTGCTGTTGGCTTCAGTATGGTCAGGACTACACTCACAAGGACTTGGTTTGCTGCTGTGCTCTGTCACAGGGGTCCCCAACCCTCACATCAAAGACTGCAGCTCTTTAATGTTTCCTGCAACAGCTATTTTTTTCTTGGATAAGCTCTCCTGTTCTGCTGTGGTAACTTATATTAGGTAATGATAGAGTTTTCTTGTTCACTGGTGGCAGGAAATGTCATCCCTCCTTTGCCATTGTAAGTTCCAAGTAATGTTATCTGGCTTGATGGATCATTGCCTTGGGTCATAAATCATAATTGGGGAAGATGAAGCAAACCTGAACTGAATCTGTCAGGGTAACCAGGGTCACAGAGACCTTACCAGTTCTTGAAGGACAGCTTTCTCAGTTATGCAGCTTCTCCACTGCCCAGAAAAATCCCATCTATTTGTTCTTAATGTCAGAGAACAGGCATTATCCAAAATGAATATCATGAGCCTTCCCACTGACGCAAAGTTTCACACAACATATCAGCATATCTAATTTTTCACTAGCACAAGAGTATGTGAAGTGTATGTAGAATACACTTACCACAGTGAGACAGCTGAGGCACGATTCAATGGCTGGACAATTAGCAGCTGCTGTTGTTGGCTTCTGTATAAATAGTTATTGCAATTGTAACATAGAATGCAAAATTTGACCAAATATAGAAGGGAACTGAATATATATATAGTGTCTGTTATAATATTTATCCTTATACAACCTTAGAAAGGGGTAATCCAGAGTTTGCTTCAAGGGTTTGAAGATAAAGCAGATATATAGGTTTAAATATCAACCATCAAACTTTTGCCAACTAGCCACTGCTTAGTTATAGCAATTACTGTTTCCTGTTACAGCTATGAGAGAAAATATCTTGTATTAAATGTTTGAGTCCTGATGTCTTTATTTCAGCTGCTATGTGAGAGGTAAACATCTCTTAATTTAAGAATTTGTTGCAAAATATGACTGTGACTATTAAATGTAAAGTTGCTAGATACAGTGAGCACAGTAGAAGATGGGTACCAGAGCTTTTGCCTGTGCTACTTTCCCAGTGAGTGATAAACCAGAGGCGATATCGGCCAGTTTTTTCCCACTGAGCTCCTGCAGAGCTCTCTGCTGGCCAATGCTCTCCTCAGCTTGCACACCAGGGAGTGCAGGGATGCATCTCCAGCAGCAGCATAATTTGTGACATTCATGATAGCTCCAACGCAACGTATTCAGTTTATGTACTTAGAGGAAGAGGTCCATCACTTTTCTCCTCACCCAGAGATCCCTGAGCAGTAGGCTTTGGCTAGGTGTTTTAGAAAAGGGACACTTCAGCTATATCTGTAACAGAACTGGGTGAGTCATGCCCTAAAGGTGCCTGTCTTCGTCTGTTGACTGTGAAGGGAGCTGGGGGGTGACTAGGCCAAATACAAATATTTATGCTATAGATATCTAAAATTGGATGAAACTAATCCTACCTCTTCTATTTTGAAAAGTGAAGATAGATATATATTTAAAATATATATATATATATTTAAATATATATACTCCTAACATTTAATTTCCAGCACTGCATTATTTATCTTCCAGATCAGCGCCATTTATATTGCGACTTCTCAGGAATAACTGGCTCCATCCACAAAGGAGCAAAGCTATTGTGGGGCTCTGTACTGTGATAACTCAAAGTTAGAGACTGGCTCCCAAAACGGTGCTGAGCACCAAATGAGGTGCCTGTGCTTCCTTTCCATTGCATGGTCTGTGAACCAGAAACTGTTGAGCATTATTCACATGTGTGTGGGAGAGATGAGCATGTCTGTATGAGACACAGCCAGCCACTGGCAAACTGGGGATGGGAAGATTGAAATGTGTTGTGCCCTGCTCATTACCCAATGGGTCTTAGGGCCCAGTGGCCCAGTTGTTTCAGGACCTGCAATAACCAAACCCAGAGCAGAAGGGACTGATTTTAACATGTTGGTTTTTAGATGAAGCCTGGTTGCCTTTTTTTTTAATTATCCCTCCCTAGAGCCCTCTTACATCCTAAGTTGAGAGTCAAGGGGTCTTCAGCCTGACACAAATGAGCTTAAAGGAAGACAAGAAATTACTGTAGAAAGATATGCTGAAATTCCCATTTTGCTTTTGGCAGCTGTTACTTCCATAACTTGCAGGGTAGCAGAGCCTTTCACCCAGCATCATCCTTCGTTGATGAAATCATTTACCCAAGAGCACATAAGGTATCTCAAGCATCAGGGCCTGAGGGCACCAGCCACACTGGCCCAGACCAGCTTCCCACGGGCCTCCCCCACCCTGCCCATGGCTCAGGACCCCATTTCAGCCCTCTGAGGCCATCAGGCCCTGCCCTGCCTGGCCATGGACCTCGTTGATTGGGATCCCTGCCTGTGGGCCAGTGTCCCAGCCTGGCCTTGGCCTGGCCCCATCCCCAAGGAGATGCTCAGGGCTGGGGTTGCCCAGCTCCCCGGCTGTGGGGTGGGACAGGCCTGGGCTTCTGGGCAGTGCCTGCCACCCTGCGGGTCCCCAGCGAGCCCCTGGCCCCTGCGGCACACTGACAGGAAGGTCACATTTAGCTGGAAGTCATACACATGTCACAAAGTGCAAATGTCTAATGATATTTTCTTTATTGGGCATAAAACCCAGTTGCCAGGGACTTTCTCCCTCTACTGCTCTCTGCTGCTGAGATCTTGCTAAAATAATGAAAAGAATCTTCCTTTTTTATTAGATCCTTCTGCGAGCATAGTCTAAATAGCACAGCTGATCAGAGAGCCTTAGTTTTGCCGTGGTGATATCTTACTTTTCAGACAAATCAGCTACAAAAGCTACCACATATGAGTGATTGCGGGTAACTGGGCACCAACTGGGAATTTCAGGCCCCTGATGAACAAGTAGGTCTTGTGAAATGCTGCCTCGGAGACTTCAGGCCCTGATCAATGTGACCTATGTGTTAAAACCCACTCAGGGAGAAAATAAAGCTGATTATCTGCTGTTTCCTCAGCTCACTGGCTGTTTACTTGTATCTCAGGAAGGCTTTCTGACATGGCACTGCAAAGCAGCTGATCCATAGCTTCAGATTACAACTCCAGAGAGAGAGCTGCAATTAACAGCACAGCAGAAATTAGAAGATCTGTTCCTGGAAATCAGCTCCGCTAGAGACAATTGAAACTTATAGCAGAATAAACCATAATTGGTTGAAAACACTTGACTTTTTTTTTCCTAATTTCCACAATTAATGTTTACAATGCACATGTAATCAGGATGATGCAGGTTATAATAAGCAGGTGGCATAGGTGCCATCGCCACAGCCTGTCTCCAGAAATGAGTCACTGAATATGCTGCCAGCCACTCTGGGGGGTGCAAGACTGAGGAAGCCCCTGACTGCATTGAAGCCCATCGATGCTCCCCCCAGGAGCCGCGATGATTGCTGCCTGCCACCTCCTGCTGCCTTTCAGGAGAGCTCAAGGGATACTTGTGATTTTGGACAAGGCAGGTTGGATCCCCATGCATCCATATGACTACAGCTGAAGACTGTGGGTAAGAGTATGTGGAGAAATTTGGTGTTTCTATTCCCTGAGATTATTACTGCATGAGAAAAAATAACCAGAAGCCCTGAAACTGCTGTTCTAAAATAACCCATTAAAAGTGAACCATGCTTACAGCCAGAGTGACATGATTTCAAACCTGAACACGTGCCATGTAGTGCTAGATTGCACTACAGAAAAATGGTCATCTTGGTTCACCAGGGCCATGCACCAAGAAAAATAACTATGCAAAAAAAATGTATCCAAGGACTGCAACAGGAGCAGGGAAAACCAACCATGACATACCCCAGTCAGGCTGCCCGATTCAACAAGTGTACTTTAGATTTCAGGAGGCAGAAGTGAACTGGCCTTTTATCAAGTTTGGGGACTAAGGATTTTTTCTGCTTCATTTTAAGTTTTTCTCTGTTGATAGTGACAGCTCTGGAGACATCTGTGTCCTTGTCAAAGTTGCAGAATAGAAGAGAATGAAGCCACACTGCCAGTATTTAGTTGAAAATATCTAGATGACCAGTAATTGCTCTTTCTGTGTCCTGGTCCCTGTAATTGTGACATTGACATGAATTGGGCTATTGAAAAGATAAAGTCTGCAGTGAGGACTGGAAGGAAAGAGCCCTGCAGGTATGACAACTGCTACCACTGGGAAATATATTAGGTATAACTTTCAAATGCCTTGATTTAGGTCTCACATTTTCAAAGCTAAATTTGATGGTCAGTCCTTAAATTCACAGAAGTTCCATGACTGCTGGTTACAAAGCTTTGTACTGCATGTAATGACTTCCTGATTTCATTTGCAGAGGTTTGAAAGGTAGAAATGAGTCTGGCAAGTAAGGACATCTCTTATGAAACCGTTTTGGGAGCTACTGTTATTAACAGCGATCATCCAAGAAATAAAAATGATCTAGCAAATATATAGCACTTTAGAATCGCACCTTAGCAAGGGGCTAATTTTCTGGAATTATTTCAGAAATGTTACTTTATAAAACAGTTGCGCTTAAGATTTCATTGCTTGTCTAAATTCAGGATATTTTGCAAGTGGAGTGTTTTTAGTCCTGTGTCCCCAAAAGCAGCAGAGTGCACTGCAGCCATTTCTGTCCTCTGCCAAGCAGCCTGGTTGTATCTATGCTGCTTAAACGAAAGACGACCAGGTCATGGGCTTCAGGAAAGGGCACATAGTTATCCTTCCTATTGAATTATTTAACATGGTGTTGGTCTGTGCTAGCTAGTCCTCCTCCAAAGAGCATTTGTGCCCAATTCAACCACTCACATGGGCCAAGGACTGTTTCCAGCAAGGCAACTGTTTTTGTGGTGGGGGATTAGCTGGCTGGATATGAACTGACCTATACCCCTTTGCCTCTGGGACTGTAAAATAAGGCCTGTCCAGTTTTATTTACTGTTGTAAGCACTGGTTATTTGCTCTTTCCCAGGAATTCCTAGACTTGATGTACTTTATTCACAGGCCCATATCTGTTTTGAAACTCTCTAGCATGCACTAGGGACAGACAACAGTCCAAAGGGTCACTGTTCGGGGCCAGAGAAATGTTCTAGTTTTTGAAGTATAAATGAAACTTGACAGTAGTGTTTCAGTCATCTGGTATCTCTAAATGGGACTGGGAAATTTTAAGAAACTAAGATCTTTTTTCGGTATTGGCTGAAACCTCAAGCAATACTCTGTATGTTTCTTCAAGCTTTCTTCAGTTAAACCTGCATAGTACAATATCCTGATGGTATCAGATGATTTATGATAATCATCTCATATCCTTGGTTTAGTTCGCTAGGGAATAATTTCTTAATAAGTACATGTGAAATCCTGGGTTATTTTGTTAGCATTTGTGAATACATGGTTGTTTTGTCTGTGAAATTCCTCTGAGAGTTACTGTGTCAACATTTGTTGTGCAATGCTTTTATTTACTGTGTAACAGGGTGAGAACAGCAGTGGGTTTTCCTGTAAATGTGAAATTTTTCTTGGCTGACAGAATGTGCAGAGCCCTGCCAAGAAAACTCTGGGTAGTGGCTGCATTCCTTACTGGCTTGATGGGTGTGCTTGGGTGTGTGTGCAGGTATGTGTCTGCACACATGTGCAAAACCACACATTTACTAGAGGGGCTGAAAATGCTTTAGCACTGGCCAACACCACCACATGTTCCCATCACTGACATGATGTTGCAGTCCCCATTTAGGCTGCAGGTAGCTTGCATATGTGAGCATGCACAACACAGAGACTTCACCAAAGACTTAATCGTTCTTGCCCCTGTAGGTACAAACTCAGTGTCAGGACTTTGGCTTACTTCTTAACCTTATGGTATACGTCCTCTCTTTCTCAAATTTACCAAAGCTTGTAAGTACTGAGAAACATCTTGAGTGCAGCAGCAAAACAGCACGAGCAGTCAGTCCTTGCCAGATGCAGTTGTGGCTGGCACTGCTGGCCCCGGCTCTGTGTTTGTGCCACCTCTTCTCAGCCTAAAAGCTGTCTGAAGTCCCAAAGCACTGCCCTGTGCTGAAGTTAATCCATCCTGATCTCCCCAGGGCCTATTAGTTCAGCCACTATATTACCCTAGTGCAGCTCCATGGTCCCCAGACCAGGCTACCTTGTGTCTAGACAGTTTAAGAGCAGGGAGAGTAGATATGCATAGCCTAAGGCCATCTCTGAGACTTACTGGGATTTGGCATTCTTGGAAAGGCATTTTATTGGTAAGCTTCCATAAAATCTGTTAGAGGAAACAATGTAGAGAGAAAAAAAGAATAAAACTCCAACTACTCTGTACATAATGCCCCCAAATTTTCCCACTGAGAGTCACAATACCTTTCTCTTGCTTCAGCCAGTGTTCCAAGGATTAGAAACAGTCTGATTGCAACTTGGTGGGAGCTTCACACAGAAAGACAATATCCAGTATCTGTGTGCTGGGAGCAATGGTATGTACTGAAACAAAGATGGCAATCCTGTTCTCAGGGAGATATCAGCATGTACATGTCCTGGGAGATGATCCAAATAAATTCATTCTCACTCAAGAAATGCCAGCCTTGGCATCTTTTTTTCTGTTTGGAGAGGATCTGCAGCAGCCTTTGCTGCTACATGTGCCTGGACTAATTGCACAAGTAGAATTCTATAACCTGCTTTATGCATGTGACAGTACTTACATAGCTCTCCTCATCATAAGATTTGATCGCCTGAGTAACAGTTCTCAAAATACAAGAATATTGCTTGTGTTTGTCGGTTGCCTTTAGATCAATAAGGCCTGCAAGTATGAGCAAGTTCAGTTATCATCATACATTGCATAATTATTCAGAAAGCTAATACTACAGTCACTGTAGAAGTCTCAGTGTAATTGCTGTCAACAGTAAAATATAAACCCATGACTTTGCTTTACCAGAAGCTAGTGATCTAGTCTGGTTAAACTACCACTCTGCTCAAACACACTATTTGCAGCTGTTTGTCACTGCTTCCCTCTTGCTAAATTTTATTTCATATATTCACATTTAATACAGTTCTTAGAATTCTTGAATAAAATAAAAATCCATTTACAGAAGTGCTAAAGTGAGTTGATAGTTTTCTCTTGCCTGCTGTGGGGCAGGACTCTGCCCACTTGTCCCTGACCACCAGAAATGAAAACATCTGCTTGAAGAACATATGCAGGAGAGCAAGACCTGGAGGCTGAGCCCCAAGCAGTTAACATGTCTCCTGAGTCTGGCCAGAAGATCTGGGGTACCAGCACCATCCTTCTGCTGGTCAGAGACTCTTCTGTGTTTTGCAGTAGAGAGAGAAAGAAATCAATAGCATTTTATACTCCTGTGCCTCCTGTCATATGCAGTAATGGCTCTGCTGTTACTTACAGTGGCAGCTCATCACAGTGAGCAATGCAGCAGAGCCACAGTGTGGTGGAAATGGAGCTGATCTGTAATAACTGTATGAATATGGTGATGTAATGGCTTTAGGTGCTGACAAGACCAGGGCAGGAGGTTATTGATTAAGCTTCTATTGGAGCTGGAGAGAGAACGAACAAAGAAACGATGCAACAGCTCCCAGGTTGAAAGCAATTGACAAAATCATCAGGTATAGAGGTTTGTCCTCAAAGAAATTGCAAGCATGTTTCATCAGGTTACGAATTGGCAAGTGAGGGAAGACAGAAAGATAAGCCCTACAAGAAGAGGGATGGAATAGTGGAAGTGTGCTTGACCAAAGCTGCCTAAAGAAGACATTAACAGAACAGGAGAGAAAAGGGGCTTCTCAGTGGCAGGGAATAATATACCTTGTAAATGTTATTTACACCAGCTTTTTAATGCTTTCAAGTTATGTTTTTCTTCAAAACATTTTTGCTTTAGTTAGTGATGTTTTGCTTTAGGCAGGGAACTAAACTGCTGATCCATTGTCACCTGGGTGGTTCCTGCCCAGGGCTGCAGATCAGGGAGTGCTTCAGGAACCACAGCCTCCCGCTCTGTGTGTCTCTCACCCTGAAAGGTGGAGGATACCTATGGGTGCCAGAGGGTAAGCTCAAGGAGCTGTGAGAAGCACACCAGGGATATACAATCTCCAGCGAAAAAGAGATTTGCAAATGGTAGCTCACACTATCAGTGCTACCATTATTAGTTTAGCAGCCGGTTGGTTGACATTACTTGCTCTCCTTCAGTTAGTCTCCAGATGCACATTGGTCCCAGATCTTTTCCATGTAGGCAGGCTCCCATCTGGGAGGGAGTTAGGAAGCTTCTCCTATGTCACTGCATAGGAAGAGAAAGTGTCTGTCACTCTTCAGGTGTTAATTTACTGCTCCCAGATTAGGAAAAGGTACATCAGAAGAGCTTTATTTTTGCTAAGTTTCTGCTAGCTACTTGCCTGTTCTGCTTGGAAATACTCCATGTCTGCTTAACCTGGGGCCATTACCGCTCTGTGCCAGTTTTGCTGTGTCCTTCCCACCTTTGCTTCCAGGGCATCTCCTCCTTCCTTTCCCAGCTTGCCATTTTTCAGAAAGGGAGCCTTTCACAGTGCCATTTGAGCAGGAGCCTATCTACCTATGTACCCCTTCAATAGTATTTGAACCTGTTGTCTACCTTTTAACAACATGTAACGGAATGTTAGATGTCCCAAAGGTATTGATTCTTTAGTATCTTTCATGAAAATAGGCAGCTGGGTAGAGGAAGATCTCTCCTGTATCTTCCCCGTGGGAAAGGATGCAGTGCAAACTTGTTCTTATTCATCAGAGAATCTACAAAAAAAAAAATTCCCAGAAAATCAGGTCTTGATAGTGCTGCTGCTTAGGCAACCACTTTTTTTGCAAGGAAGCAACTAAGGCTGAATTTCACTCCACATGCTGGTACTATTTACCAAATAGTGTTAACTAGGAGGAATTTTTTCAGCTTTACTGTTTTATAAAGGTCTCTCCACTGTGTCCTTGTACCTGCTGCTCTGCATCAGGCAAGCCTTTTTATTGAGCAGTTTGTGATGGTATCTTCCAAGTCACTGGCCTCAGATGATCTCATGAGTCTGGCTCATCAGTATGGATGACAAGTTTACCTTACCTCGATCTGAGTTAATCTGCCACAGCATCGCTGAATTTCCCAGTTAGTTTCTGTCTCCCAGAAGCTTCTTATAGGGTAATGTTTTTTTTTTAGTTGAATGTCACGTGCAAAAATTTAGCTGGCTGTGAGTTTTTTCCTTAATTCTTTCTCCTTCTCTCTTCACACAATATATGAAACTGTTGGTCCCTCTACACATCCCTAGGAGGGTCTCATCTCATCGATAATAAGGGCATATATTTACGATACTGTATGAACATTAACATTAAGGTGCTCCCTCTTGGGACATGTATGCATTGCAGGTCTCATTGGATCATAGACTGGGAAATGTGAAAGCAAGGCAGAGTGATGCCTTCAGTAACTTAAAAGAGCCCAGTTCCTGTAAAAGCCTGTTGTCTGCTGTGGAAGTGTCCTGCAGCTTTCTGAACTGTTCTTCACAGTTCAGCTGTCCAAAGCTCAGGTCATCTAATATCAAATTCCTCCCAAATATCCTAACATATGATGATGGGGCAAATGCTCATCCAATGCTGAAGTAAAACAAAGGGGTTTGCCACTCTCTGCCAGCTAATTTTGCTAAGCTGATTGACTCCATGGAACCATGGTCCCCTCTTTATTCTTCTCATCTGATGCTAATTCATCTGACTTTGCTTTCTCACCAAGAGAAAACATCCTGCAGCTGCTTGTTAGTTTAACAACAACAGTATGGTGAAGAGGTGGACCATGGTGACTGAGGATGCTTCTGTTCTGAAAGGGACAAAGTGTGGCCAGCAGATGTGCACACCATAGGGATGAATGAACAATTGGACAGATCATCCTCCCAGCCACCGGTCCTACATGAACCTGGTTTTCCTTCATTAAATAGTCATATTGCTTTGAAGAATACTTCTGCCTACTCACCTTTCTTCTTCCTCCCTCCCAACAGCATTAGACAGTCAGCTGTTTGTGGTTTTTTTTTTTTTAAAAAAAAGGCATCATGTCCTCAGATTTTCAGGAGAGATGATGGAACTGCAGGGAAAGGACTGTGGTGTCACAGCACGAAGAGGAGCAGACCCTCACTGGAAACCTGCGGACAGGTGCCTGGAGGGAAAGGGTCTATGAGGTGTCAATGTGGAAGGAGCTGGCTGGGCTGAGAAGTAGGAGGGAAAAAGATGGAGTGGGTAATTAGAAAGAAAAAGAGAGTAGAAGGATTCCTGTGAAAATTCAGATGGCTCAGATAAACAGTGAGATGTAAGGGACTGGATGAAACATTTGCAATGCAACCTTCATTAATATTTTGTCTGTCTTATCTCAAACAAATTTATTTTATGGACATGGAGATCTGTTCATGCTGATGTATCAAGATGATTATCAGGCAACCTTATTGTTTTTTTGAACTGTTTCTTAAGCAGGAATTCTCAACATTTCTTGAGGCCCTGTGCTGGTTTTCTCCATTTCCCTATGTTTGAAGACATGAATCACTAAGTGACTGTCATTTCTGTGCTCTCTATCAGGAAATTTTCAGGTGATTTTCTCTTGCCTCCAGCACCTATGGAAGCTATTACTACCTAGTGGGTTCGTGGTCTAATCACATGTTGTGCCAGCTGCCCCAGGAAAAAGGCTAGAGACAAAAGAGTTGGGAGCAACCACGGGGCAAACATCAGGCTACTCTCCAAACGTGGTACTCCTGAGCAACTAATACAGGGTGAATAACTGATTAAATTAATTTGGCTTTTATTCTACTTGTTTTCATCTATAAGCTGTTTGCAAAAATTTACAAGTTGCTCAAAAAACAAAAAAGTGTCAATAAGTTCCAGACAGCATAAAGGTCAGGAGGTCCTTTCAGTTAATGTGGTGGCAACCTTGCCCTCCAACATAGCTGCTCCCAGCAGAGAGAGTCACCAAGGAAAAGCATACTGCTCCTGTTCTCGCTTAATCCTCATTGCCAGCACCACAGAAAGCAAAGCTTTTCCAGCTAAGAGTAGGGTTTATGTGAAGAAGCTACAGGTACAAACATGAAAACCAAGAAAGATGCTTTATCTGGTAGGTATTTATTGATAGTAAGAAATAAAATCTGTCGCTTAAAAAGTATACAGGCTTCCTGCTGATAGTATTGCACTTGCTTGATCACCCAGTTACTATCCAGCCCTTTGTCATTATTCACATCTGAGAATAGTCAGGAGGTATCAGACTGCCAGGACAGGCACCTGAACGGACTTTCAAGGTACATTGTATGTGAGCAAAGATGTCACTGCCTGACTACACTAGACAGAATGGTTAGCGGTGTAAGGAAAGAGTGTAAGAGACTCCTTTTATTTAGGAACAGTCTTAGAAGATTGTCCAAAGGTGTCTCCAGGGGGACTGTAGGCAGAGTGTCTCCATTTCTGTGAACATACACTTTTCCTAACAGCTGCCTTTGAGAAAGTTTTGCTGTGGTGGAAGGCCTCTGTGTGCAATGGTCTGTAAGCAAACTGGTCTTGGCACAAACATAAATGCATGTGACAAATGCAACGGAGTTACCTGTGCTTACAAATGTAGCTCATTATAATAGCTATGACAATATAAATAGCAATATTTCATGAAACAGTTGTGTGCACAAGAAGCTGCAAGCATAGGAAGTCTTCTCATTACTTTAAGCTGACTTTACTATTAATGCACATTGCTTTGACCTTTAAGAGCTTCAGGCTCAACGACAGGCTCAATGCTGTGCATACTGTTTGCTCAACTGAGTAAGGTACAATAGGAAGAAGTTAATTTATTAGAAGAGAAAAATCATGCATCTTACTTTGTAAAGCCTATTCTTTTTTCCTGCAATCTAAATCTAATCAGTGCATGCATATGTTTGTGTGGCTTTAAGTAAAATGTATTTACAATGTTAGACGCTGCAATCCATCACTATAAATGCTACTTTGGCAATTGCACTTCAGCAACATTTTTTAATTCTGATGGAAATGTGAAGTAAACTTGCCAGTGCTAAGTGTGGGACCTAAGCAAGAGCCCTGTCATGAGTGGTAGCAGCAAGTGCAGCTCTGCCTAATGAAGAGCATCAGGCCCTGATTCAGAGCCGACCAGAGCTGATGCACACAGTCTCATCAGCTGCGGTGGACTTCACAGCAGAGCTTACTTTTGACAGAGCAAGGTTCAAAGTATGTCCTGCCCAAGAGCTGACACATTTTGACATATCCAACGGCAACAAGCAAAATGAACCGTAACATATCTTATTTGCCCTGTACATCGCAGGGCCTTATGCTGACAAGGGTGACAGTTTCCCCCTGGCATTTGAGCTGCCCAGCCTCACACTCTGTCATGGTCAGACGGGCAGCAGAGCCGCTCACTTCAGCACAGATCTGGATGCCTCCCTCCTCGCACGACCCATCTTCATCACAAACACAGCTGTTGGATTGCGCTAAGCAAAAGCACAGAGAAAAAATACTCAGAATGGCATCCAACTCAACAAAAAACAGACTGAAATGTTTCCAGAAAAACTGTAGGAATGATAGCAGTTTTCTGGAGGGTGCTCAGTGCAAGAAAGACATCAACCTGTTGGAGTGGGTCCAGAGGAGGCCCACAAAAATGATCAGTGGGCTGGAGCACCTCTCCTATGAGGACAGGCTGAGAGAGCTGGCGTTGTTCAGCCTGGAGAAGAGAAGGCTCCAGGGACACCTTATTGCAGCCTTTCAGTACTTAAAGGGGGCTTATAAGAAAGATGGGGATAGACTTTTTAGCAGGGCCCGTTGCAATAGAACAAGGGGTAATGGTTTTAAACTAAAAGAGGGTAGATTCAGACTAGACATAAGGAAGAAATTTTTTATGATGAGGGTGGTGAAACACTGGAAGAGGTTGCCCAGAGGGGTGGTAGATGCCTCATCCCTGGAAACATTCAAGGTCAGCTTGGACAGGGCTCTGAGCAACCTGATCTAGTTGTAGATGCCCCTGCCCATTGCAGGTGGGTTGGACTAGATGACCTTTAAAGGTTCCTTCCAACCCAAACCATTCTATGATTCTATAATTCTTCTCCTAACCAGAAGTAACATCAGCTGATACTCAGGTTCAGTGGAAAAAACAGAAGTGAAAACGAGTGGTGCAGAGCTGGGACTTCCTCTGCTTGGAGAGGCTGATTGTGCTTGTGGAAAAAGCTTGCTCATGGTGCCTGAGGTACTGCCCTCAGAGACTTCTCTGATGTTACTGCTTGAATTGGTTTGTGTATCTACTGCTCCAGAGTCTAGATAACACATGAGAGATCTGTCCTTGGAGAGTAACAAACTGATCATGCAGACACTTACAACTTCCATCTTTATTTACATACAGGCTGTTTCACTAAGAGCAAAGGATCTACTCCTACAAATAAATGTGCATAGTTGTATCAGTGACAACAGTTAAATAATCAGATAAGAAGGTCCCATCTGAGATTTATTTTTCATAACTGTGTCTTTGTTTTGGTGTTGTATGGTTTTTTTTTTTTGCCTGTGTTTGTCTCTGCTGAAGCTCCAGCCAGTTTTGATTATCTTTTTTTGTTATTATTTTTGTCTGTTCAACCCTGTTAGACAAAACAGATGAACTCCTATCAAGTAACCTTTTTTATTTTCAAAATATGACAATAACTGTGCCTCTATCTGGGGCACTTCTAAAAACCTAATTTACTTCTTTATCTCCCCTTTCTGGCAACCCTCCATTGAATGCAATGTAGTGTAGGACACTCAGGGAAATTAGATCAGGGAATTTGAAAACTTCCACTGCAGACAGATTGCAAAAGGCTGGGACTGTTTCCTCTGAGGGAAGAGACATTTGATCATCATATGAGAAACTGGGGATAGGCAGTGAAGTCCAAACAAAAGTAAGTGGCTTTCCTAGATACTATAGAATAAGACATTCAATTCCTTGCTACAGGATACTCCTGGGAAGACTGCTCAGCACATTTCAGGAAAGGATTAGCTGTTCTTGTGGGCAGTAAGGACTCCCACAATTACTGTGTTAAGGAATTTAAAACAGGCGGATACAGTGAAAAAAGATTAGGGCAAGGGTTTCACCTAAAACATCTAGAGGACCAGTAGGGTAACCCACTTAATAGGGACTAGGAATAAGCTTTTCCTGTAGATAGTGCATTTTGTTACGATATCCTGCAGGGTTTTCTTTTCCACGGTTGGAGCCTCCTGCCATGTTTGGACATCAAACACTGGGCTGATGGTTTGAACCAGCTTAGCAGTGCCTGGTGCTTCTGGGAGGGTCTGGAGATACCATACCAGTACAGACCTACAGCTAATGCGTAACTGGGATTAAAGACTTCATTTTCATCATATAAACAGTTTTGCTTACAGTTGTGAAGAATCTCTTACCATCGCATTTTTCCCACGAACGGCATGATCCACATGATATTTCAGCTGCCTGAGGTGTTTTGCAGTTTTCCGCATTAGTAAGGGAATATTTTCTGCCCATGCACTCCAAGGCATGCATCTTGCAAACAGTTAAAGGTGTGTTTCTCTTGGTTCTTTGATCTGTAGCGCAGGTGTCCAGGGAAGGACTGAAAACAAAAGCAGGGATCACGCCATTTAAATGTGTTTTATCTTGGTACCTTTTAAAAAGAGCTGAAGGAGTGGAAAACATTCAGGGTCCAGTTCCAATTTCCCTGTTCATTGAAGTACCTCCTAAGAGTGCAGCAAGGGAACTTGAGACATAGACATGTGAATAATTCAGACTCCTTCCTTTTCCACAGGATGCTGCACCTCAGCAGAGCCAGGAGGACAGGGATATATTGGGTATTTGCCATTGCTCTCAGTTGCAGTGAGAGCGAGACTTTAGTTAAAAAGAGTTCAGATCTCAATTATTCTCTAATATATTACACATGCATGCATCTAAGTACACACACAGAAAACATTTCATATAGACATAGTGATATAGACACACATGCACACATATTAAAATATTTTATAAGTATTTCTTAATTATAAGACATCAGAATATACTTAAAGACCTTTTCTCTGATGTCCTTTAAAAGCTTTAGCTTTTACTAAATCAAATGTTATGATCCAATATCAGAGACCAAAGATATTTCTGGAAATATGCATACATCTCCACAGAAATTTTATGAAAAAACTGCTCTAATTATTCAAGGAATTTGCTTGTTTATTTCTTGAAATTCGGATATTGTTCTAACACACACAAAAAGTAGTTTGTAAAAGTGGTAATAACAATTCTTGGACAACCTTTAACAGTGTTTGCTTTGGGAACAGTTCCAGGAAGTTGTTATCATTTGTGTTTCATGCTGTAAGTGTAGGAGGGGAGGAAAAAGCCCTTCCATTATTTCTGGATTTTAATCTCAAACCCCCAAGCTTCTCCACTTGTTCTCAATGCAATCAGGGGCATCTGTGTGAAAAGAAAAAGTGCCTCTGCAGAACAGGGCATGCCTGTGCTCTCCTGGACGCACTTCACAGTCATAGATAAGGTGCTGCGCAGAGTACAAGAGAGCACTCCCAGGGAATGGAGAGCTTTGAATTATGGCTTCAAAGGCTTATTTTCAGCACAGCTCCTTCTTTTGAGCTCACAAACACTCCCACAGAAACTTTTAGTGTCTAATGGGTCAGTTCTGACGGTCAGCCTCAGATAAACAGGTGTTTGGTGGGGAGGAGAGGCGGATGGCCCTAATGAGCTTCACGAGGTTGCCTGAAGGGGAGGGTAACAGTTCCTGTGAAAGTGGCTTGTCAGAGTAGGGAAGAGGAATTTGGAAGAGGGAAGGTCTAGCAATAAAAAGTCCTGACTCAAACCTTGCTTACTTGCTGGTCAAGTGTTCAGGTAATTTTTCTCTTTTTTTTTACCTGGGAATTAGGAAGTGGTTTTTTGGCAGATCGATAAATAAGGCACTGAGGAAAAGTGCCTGCTCTAAGCTTGGGGAATGGTTCTTTGAGAAATGGTTTTGAAGTCTCTTAAAAGAGCTGGCTTTACAGAAAGTTTAAACTATCTGGAGTTTAAACTACTTGCTGGAGTGTGTCCAAAGAAGGGCAACGAAGCTGGTGAAAGGTCTGGAGCACAAATCTTATGAGGAGTGGCTGAGGGAGCCGGAGTCCGGAAAAGAGAAGGCTGAGGGGAGACCTTATTGCTCTCTACAACTACCTGAAAGGAGGCTGTAGTGAGGTGGGGGTCGGTCTCTTCTCCCAAGTAACAAGCAATCGGACAAGAGGAAACAGCCTCAAGTTGAGCCAGGGAAGATTTAGATAGGATATTAAGAAAAATTTCTTCACTGAAAGGGTAGTCAGGCATTGGACCAGGCTGCCCAGGGAAGTGCTTGAGTCCCCATCCCTGGAGGTATTTAAAAGACATGTGGATGTGGTGCTTGGGGACATGCTTTAGTGGTGGACTTGGCAGTGCTAGGTTACCTGTTGGACTTGATGATCTTAAAGGTTTTTTCCAACCTAAATGATTCTATGATTCTGATTCTACCTGTAACATAGTGCACCTTTAAGATATTTAAAATTTCACACAGAGTTCATTAGCTGAGCCTGAAAACTTTGCTGCATCTACCTGCAACCAAATATATCTTCAAAGATTATTAACTGTATTACATGTCCTACTTAAGTTAGCATCCTCAGCTGCAATGGGTCCCTTAATGGCTGTGCTTAGTCAAAACCCAGCCACTAAATCCCTAGTTTGTTCCCTGAATTTTCCTTAATGCTCTTTTGTTAACATAAAGAATTAGGTTAACCCTCTTATTCTGAGGCACAACGAGAGGAGAGCCCAATGGATATGCAGCACCAAGGAGCTGATAAAGGAAGCTGGTGCATTTGTCTGCATTACATCGTTTGCTCACCTGGCTGCACAGCCTATGAGGTAGTAGTGCACTGATTTATAATGTGAAAGTTATCTTTACAGACAGAGGTAGAAGAAAAACTTCATCTTTAAATATCATCTTAAATTTGGAAGAACAAAGTGTGATCCAGGGAAAGCATCTAATCTGTAATTAAGTTGTTTATTATGTTTAAAATTGTTCAGAGGCTTTCTTTATTTGCCTGAGCAATAAATCTCAATATCTGAGTCTTAAGGTCAAAATCTTGTATACAAAGCAGCTTCAATTAGCTGAAAAGATTAAGGCCAGACACAAGTGCACTAATTTGTCTGCTTTGCACCACTTTAGCAACACCCAAAAGAGGGGAGGGAGGCTGATTTAACCAGCTGCCAAGGGCTGAACCCAGGGAGTTCATGGTCCCATGTTGCCAATCTCTCGCTGCAGTATAATCTCTCAAACTGTCTTGAGAGTGCTTCAGGTATTTGCTACAGCTGGGTCAGCTGGGAGAAAGCCAGTGGAAATCAACATGTTCAGATCCATAAGAAAAAGGATGGAGAATCTGCACCCATGAGAGAAATTAATAATTTGCACTCATTGCTGAGAAAGAGTATTACAGGGCTGGGAGCATCACAGCAGTGCAATAAAAATTATTAGAGGCAACGAAGAATCCTTGTGTAAAGTGAATGTGAGAAATTCAATACCTTCTGAAAAAGAAGGCTTGGATAAGAACAAGCTTTTACTAAAGCACATATTGTGAGAAATGAAATAACATATGTAAGTCAGCAAATACCTTCTCTCCCTTTCACCTACAATGAGAGGCAGGCAACTTTCAGTGAAACTGAAAAGTGAAAAATTCAGCATGCTGGAAATTACTTTAACTTATGGACTTGAATATAATTTTAATATAACACAGGCCAAGAACTTTTAGGAGAGACATAGATGCTACACAAATAAATTTGGAGGAAAAAAGAGGGGATAGTACTTAAAAATTATCAAATCTCATGTTTCACTGTGGAGACAGTCTTTAGCTACTGGAGGCTGGGGTTTCATCTGTATTAACACACTAACTCTGCTCTGACCCCTTGCTTGTGCTAGGGCCAATTCATAGAGAATAGCTGGTGTCCATACTGTTAAACTCTCTTTGCCCCCAAAAGACGGGGACTGCATCAGACTGGAATGGTCCCTGACCTTAGTAACTAACTCCTGTGCCGTGCCTGGGAATTATCCAGGAGTTGGCCCTTGCCAAAGTTCTACCAGGAGCTGCTTTAGCAATTTAGCAGCTCTGGTGCCCAGGATCACTCCCATGCTCTAACTGATGAGGACAGAAGTAGTCTAAGGCACCATGTCATGAGGGACAAATTACCCCTCACCAGCCTGTTGCAGTGGTCTTGTGCTGTCCCGGGAAGTCTTGGTTGCTGGTCTCTTGGAAACTGAAAGGATGTAGGATGGTTCTGAAACCATGGTGTTCCTGAATTCCCACGTGAGCTCTTGTTCCCAGCTCTCTTCTGAGCAGAGGCTGCTACTGGAAGTCATTGCCACAACAAAGCAAGCCAAATTACTTCTGCTCTCTGAGGAAGGACCACGATCTGCTTACATGTCTTACTCCTACAGCCTTAACAGGCTGGCAGATTAGTCTGCTTTGACAGCTGATGATTTATCCTTCTATTATTAGATGTCTTATTTCAAGACAGAGTGAAAAGATGGCATCAGGTAACAGAAATGACTGTTATCTATCTTCCTGCCACTTAGAACATAATTATAAAAAATAGAAACAGGCAAGTAGTAGATTAATTATAACTGAAGCCTGAATGCATAACTGAATGTAATTCATTTAACTTCCAAGGTTATTGTGACTCTGCCCAAGGCCTTCCCTACCGTTGTGGACTTCCCTCATCTTCTATGTAACTAACCTCAACACACCCATGAATCAGAGGAGGGGTTGTTGCCTCACTTTAATGAGTATTGAGACAAAAAGAGTAAGACCAGATTATTTAAAATATTTAGGTGTTTAAGGATAGGAATAGAGTCTTAGCAGAGTTGTTACAAACCTGGCACCTATCTTCACATGTAAGACAATGGCCTCATACCCTAGAGAATCTACGAGGCCTGAACTAAGCTCACCGATTTTAATTTTGAGATGTTGAGAGAGTGCTAATTTTGGCTTAGAACTAGACTCACCATGCAGGGCACTCTTGAACTATGTGGCTGATGGAAAGTACACATCCTCCACTGAGAAGTTCTGCT
Source organism: Theristicus caerulescens (assembly GCA_020745775.1). Lineage (NCBI taxonomy): Eukaryota > Metazoa > Chordata > Aves > Pelecaniformes > Threskiornithidae > Theristicus > Theristicus caerulescens. The sequence continues at coordinate 16,219,211 of CM036583.1, read as the reverse complement.
ACCTTGAAATCACTTGAGACAACTTCAAAATTTCTTCCTTCTATTACACAAGGATAAAACAAATTTGGTCTGTTATCCTAGAGTTTCCAAACTGCTCAGCTCCTGCTGTGACATAAACCTGGCCAGATTTCATATCCAGAGCTCACACTCACAGTGATGACTTTATAGGACACTTCATCCGGTCTATGCAAACCAGCCCAGATGTTGGAGTACTGAGCTCTTTGGCACATCTGGCCATTAGCACCAGGTGGTATCAGCAGTCTTCTCGTTACTCCTCTGTTTTGGTTCTGTTACCTCCACGTTCAGCAAAGCACTGAGAGAGTTACTAATTTCCTTACATTTCTTCTGCTTTGCTTATTGCAGCATATAGGCTTAGATCAAACAGGAAACAATAAACTCTGACCTGCAAGTTATGAAGTCAGGAAAGATGATGTGACTGGTCTGTGCAAACTGCTGTGTAAATGGGAGATTAGATTATTGTGCCTTTCATAACTCTTCAGTCTCTCAGCAGGAAAATCTGCTTTATTTCACTATCTTACTGCTTTGATGGTTTACGTCCCAAGGGCCTCAGCTCTAACTTTTCCTCAATCTTCTAAATCTTCAAAATATCATTTGATCTTTTTCCATCATTTTCACAGATCAAGTGGAGCTGAAATTATGCCTTCACCTTCTGTCATCCAACCAAATTCCATCACTGCTAAAACCCACTGACAGCTCTGACAGGGCAGGTAAGTGATGAACAGGACATTGATTGAGCTGTAAAGCAAACAAAGTACAATGCCTCCTTCTCGTATGAGTAAAGCTTTCTCATCTGTCATGGATGGAAGACTTAAGAAATGTAATTGGTCTTGAATAAAGTGAGGAAGTCATTGCCAAATTCAGCCTGAACTTACCCACACTCATAGGGCATTTTGCACACACATTGCGACTGATGTACTTTCTCCCATGGCTGACATTTAGGCTCTGTCACTTCTGGTTTCACACTGGGCACTGAAGTAGAAGAACACAGACAGTGCTATTAAGGGTCAGAAAAACAAGGGCTGTTAAAGGTCTACTCTGAAATTATCCTATCAGTTGAACTTAAAAGGCACTGAATTATACAACCATGACATAAAGTCACACCCTGCATGTTCATTAAGAGTGTCTACTGCATGGAAGGAATCAACACTATTAAAAAGATATGATACACTTTGCGAAGTTACTGTTCAGTAATTTATCCACAGGTCATGAGTCAGATGGAAGGAGACAGGTACTGTGTTCAAGCTTAAATATTCATCTCGTTTCTGCTAAACTTAGAAGTGCTAAATCAAAGCTGGCAACAGCTTTATCATTAGGTTTCAGAGTTACTGGCTTCACTATTGTCACTAGAAAAGCTAAGGCTCCAAAGTCCTATGTAGAAATGTGAACCTGAATATCTTTATACACTGATGGTAATGAAAACTACAAGTTCCATCATTAATCCTCAATCTGCACTAACTTTAAAAATAAAAGCAATAGTGATTCTTGAGGAATTTTCATCATTGCACATGTACTATTCTTTGAGTGCTGAGATGTATTCCAAGCCTGAAAATGAAATAGGCCTTTGCTAAACATTCCTCTGGAGATTTCTGTAGCAAGTAATGGCATGACTTTGCTATATCCGTATGGACACACTTTCGGAGAAAGCTTTATCCTGATTTGTGTTTTAGATTACGTGCCTGTAGTTTTCTACTTCAACATGAAACTTTAATGCCCCTGAACATTGTTGTCTTATTAAAAAAAAAAAAAAATCTCCCTTCTGGATGAAGACTTGCTAAGCAAAATAGACATGCAGAAACTGCCAGGTAAGGAAAAAAAAAGAAGTTGCAGTGCATAGCAATACAGACAGAAGGCATAACCCTGTCTTCCTGCAGAGGGGAAATTTCCACCAAAAATCACTGCATTGTCTCCATCCTTGAGGTTATATGTTGTTGTATAGTTGACTGTTACTGACACTACTGCTGACTAAATACTCTCATCCAAACATATGTGTGCCACTGTGTCTGTGTATACATATCTTAATTTTTACCCTTCTTATCTCATATTCCTTGTTTTTTAACTGTTGTTAAAACAGTTTTGTTACTCTAATCTAATAACTGCTCTGTTATTCTAATCTATTTATTGTCCCTTTTCTGATTTTTAACTTTTGTACTAATGTAATGCCCCCATACAGCCAGGTACAAGCTGTTTTGAAAGACGGAAGCATTTGAAACAGTTTCTAATTATTACTGAAATTTGAATACATGATGTAACAAACAAAAAAAAAAAGATGCAAATCAGTCACTAAGGCTAAGCCTAAGGAATAATTGGCAACAGTACTTCAGCACCGGTACTCTAGCACTTCAGCAGCAGTGCGTCGTTTATGTACAGCTATGCTATTCCTTCTGAAGTCCTTACAGTTCCCGTGTGTGTGGATATGACACAGCGGCAGATGACTTACACTGGGAATCTCACAGGACTGTTGCCTTTTGAGGTCTAAGCCTGACTGTCACCTGTCTCTTCCCTCAGGTGAGGCAACCTCATGCAGCAGTTAGCTGGTAAGGAGAGGACAGACATGAAATGTAGGAGACAGTCTCCTACAGCAGTGGCTGCTGTCCCCAGCAAGGGTCTCTCCAAGGATATGAGAACATCTGGGACCTCTGGTGAAGCTGCAACTGGTTTGAAGCAGCAAGATGCTTGGATGCCTGTATGTCACTGATCTGCATCATAGGAGTGCTCGAGAGAAAGCCTCGTCTGCCTTCCACAGCTGGAAAAGATGACTTAGACAGAGATGCTCTATGTTGTAGCCCAGTTCCTTCTCTGCCAGTGCCTGACAGTATCAACACAGAGCTTAAAACAGCTGTTACCATGAATTTGAAGCAGCATTTTCCCATTGCTTCCAGTTCCTGGAGGTTTACTCCACATCAGCTGTGTGACTGTCAGATGAGCAAAAGGCGTCATCCAGCCCTGTCCTCCTCTGCTATGTGAGGCTGTGATGCACTGAACAGCTTCCAGATAGAAAAGCCGTATCTCTAAGGTGCACCTCACATGGTGGTGGTATTACACAACATGGGTGGAAAATGAAGTATACTTCGGTGACAGAATAGGCAGCATACATCCCAGGCAAGCTCTTAAAATATTGTTAGTGACAATACTTGATAGCAATACGGGAGTGGGAAGCAAAAAGCCATAAGGAAACCTCACAAGAAATGTCTTAAGGCATCTTGTTTGATCAGCCCACAGAAAACATGCTCATATTTTCTGTGCTTCCTGCTGGTGATACAAGTATGGCTTCTCTATCACTATATAAGCTATAGCTCTGTCTATATCTTGTCTACATAAGCCATAGTCTGACCAGGAAAGAAACTCCTGCTTTGCACTTGGAGGACTGCGATGGCTTACCTGGTCTCTTGCACTGGATATTCTTCATGTCAGGAGACCACTTGAGACTGGGCTCGCACAAAATGGAGCGTGCCCCTTCTAAGTGCATGCCATGTGGACAAGAGAGAGTTATTCTCTCACCAATCTCATACACAGGTTTCCATGGCTCTCCTTGCAAACCCCCCTCCAGGATGGGCAGCAGACATGCAGTTTCTAAGGATTGAAGCATAAGGATGAAGATAGTCACAGTGAATCAGTGGACTGCAGAAAGCAGTCACATACTTTACCTTTTCCTAAATTCCTTAACAATTTGAATGGTAAGATTAGCTGATTTTACTGCAGAAACATATCCATCATGTTAGCACAGGATATTAACTCATCATACGAGCCAAACATGTGCAATACCAAGGACAGAGTGACAATATCTTCTCCTACTGCCTGCAGGTCCAGCCCTAGCTTGAAGGGGACTTCTGTGTTCTTGGGACCCATGCTTCTGTTGAGGGTTCATACTAGAGAGTAACATCCTAGTAGAGAGAGGTCATACGTACAGGACCCTGGGAGACCATGTCCTGGTACACAAAGAGATGGCATTTAAACAGTGTGGACTAGCATTTATGGGCAGTCAGTCCTGGTTGGAAGGAGTAAAGGGTGGTGTTGAACTGCAGGTCTGAAAATTCCCAAGTCTATATGATCACACTCAAAGTTAACTCACAAATAAAATGTGCAGGGAAAAAAAGAAACCCTAATGGTTACTGATCAGGTCAGAGGAAAAGAGTGAAGTGGGGAAATCATCCAAGATGTAATGTGACCCTTGGAGTTGTGTTCTTATGAAAAGGCGGTTATTTGAGAACTTTGTGATTGCCCAGTGCTCCCCACTGGACCTTTTTCTCAGTTGGCTTTAGACATAGACTCCTTCCCATGGTTATTGGATATAGCCACAGGACTGAATTAAGCAAGAAGGAAGTAATTCCTGGACTGCAATTTAGTCTCCCTTACTTCCAGCCTTCCTTAAAACCAGACTTTATGGGCATGTTTCTATTTTAGTATTACAATATCGGGATTCAAAATAAAAGTCAATTTAGACATGATTATGTCTAGGGAACTGGGAAATGCAGGTTTGTATTTTTCCCCCTTTGTTGTTGGAAAGCAGATATTCAGAGATGTTTCACTGGAATTCAGGAATGGAGTTGTATTTCAAAATGAGAATCAGTTAGACATACCCTGGCAATATCTGTCTCCAACTTGCCACTGTAAATTACTACCACACTTAGCAACAGGATCACCAACAAGAGAATATCCATGTCTGCAAGCATAAACAATGCTTTTCCCAACAGGGTATGAGTTTTCAGCATTCTGAAAGAAAAGGAACAGGTGAAATTTTGGATATACAATCTAAGAACCACCAGCAGTGTTGAACTCCCTTTGATTCTGGGATGCAGTAGCTGAGGACAGTGAAAAGTATTAATGCCACTCTACAATGCACTGATGAGAGTGTCTGGAATACTGGGGGCAATTCTGGTTATCAACAGTCAGTAAATGTGATTAAAATGGAGATGATGCTGCAAATAAATTGGTAGGATACAGAATATTTGGGCTATCTTAACTTAGCAAAGGGAGGGTTAGAGTCGAAGGTACCCTGTGACAGGGGTCTGGCAGTGGTACGTCAGTGATGGAACAGTGCTCTCCTGCCAGTGTATAAACTGACAGCAAATATGGCTGTTACCAAACATTAGAGGGGGAACATAAGCTCTTGAACAGCCTTCCAGGGGGATCAGTGGAGACTATATGGCTTTGCCAGTTCTTAGGATGGCATGTTATCTTGCTAAGGGTTAATGTGATATGGTCACTCAAAAGAGCTGGATTTGAAGTCACAGATCTTTTCTCATTTTATATCCCACTCTCTTCTAAGGAGACATTTTAGAAAAATTGAGACTGCTCCACAAATTGCAGGGTTTTACCTTTAGTTTGTGAACCAAAAATATCAATATAAGGGACAACTATCAATTACTCCAAAAAAAATCACTGGCAAAAGAGGGAGCACAAAATTTTGGATCTTGCCTTAGGTTACAGTTGTGCAGGGACAACTAACGGATTTTGAACTAATCCTTTTATCGATTTATTGAGCAAAAAGACTCTAGACAACCTCGTAACATGGAGAAAGCATAATCCATTGCTCCAAGGGAGGAATTTAGTCTCCCTTGTTAAATAGGCCCAATTTACAGTCAGCCAAATACCTTGCCAGCTCATAGTTTCATCAGGGAACAAGAAATGCAATGTTGAGTTACAGGATTTAGAGTGAAGATTCCTAAAATCTGTTTATAATTTTGCTATGGACTTGCTGGATGATCTTGGCCAGTTTACTTTTTGTGCTGTTTTTTTCTCTAGTTTTCTGTGCCTTAACATGTAATTCATGTGGGTCAGAAAATTTTTAATATGTGTATAGGGTAAAGGACAAGTAGATTACTTTCCTCTGTAGGTACCATTGTCCAGGAAAGCAAAGATTTTGTTCTGGTTTTGGTGGTAGGGCTGGGGTTTTTTTTTTATTTTATTTTTTTTATTTTCAGTAAGAAGTCTTCACTAACGTCATATGAACTTCAGCCAGGTAGAAATGCTGAGAGAGCTGCTATATGGTAGCTTTGATACTAAGCTTACCAAGATAAATACAAATTTGCAAGTGAATATCTGTATTAACTGTAATAGAGAGACTGCAGGTAGGGATAGGACAGATAACAGAGTAATAGAAATCACTTACTTGAACAAATCCATTTTCCAAGAGAGGAGGAGGCAAACAGAATTCTGTAGGTGTTACGGATAAATCAAAACAGTGTGGTTCAATCAAGCTATGAAGCAAACGAAAGTACAATTTAGTTTGAATTTAGTCTCCCTTCCTTTCAAAATTCTACACTTCTCAGTGAACCCCATTTTCAAGACTATTATATGTCCCATTTACATCACAATTATACTTAAATCAGACACTGCCAAGCTATCTGAGAAAGTGCTAAATAGAATGGTGTCATGTTTACTGGCTTTTACCCCATTTTCTACTCTTACCTTGTATCAGATTCACAGCTTCTGAATTTCATTTTGTTTCAACTTAAATATGAAAGATCTGTAAGTGATCTTCTCCCTGAATTCAATAGCTTATGCACTCTTCTGAAATAAATTTTTAAATCTTCCCGTAGTCGTGCTCCAAATGTTTTTTTTCTGCTTACCGAAAATGCTGCAACTCTTCATCTTCACATGGTCTGCTTTCATGCTGCTCTCCTATGCAGGCCTTCCCACCACCACGTGGGGAGGGATTGTTGCAGGTTCGACTTCTTGATTTCCTTCCCCCTGAACAAGGACTCCAGGAAGACCAGCAGCTCCAGTGTCCATCAACAACACCTATCCAACATGTGCGAATATTTCACATTAAACCACTCTGTAGGTGGTTTAAAGACACAGGCTGTTTGAAGCTAGTGATGGTCCAAACTGTGCCCTTACAGAAAATTCCAGATTGCAATGATCTAATCTTTCACCTTTCTCAAACTTGCCTTTTACGTAAGTATAATTCCAAGGAGTCTATATGTTATCAGAGTCTGAGAGAACATAAAAATAGCTATCAGCTACAACTTATTACAAAATTAAAAAGCAAAACTTTTTGAAGTTATTGATACTCATTCATTTAGTATATATAACTATTTATAGAAGGTTACATTTTGAGTGGTTAGTATTGTCCACTGCATTTAATAATAATAATAAAAACAGTTCTTTGTGAAGTGCTGTTTGGACATGTTAAGCAAAGACTCAGGCTCAGCATGACCCTCCCCATGCTGTATATCTGCAGCAATATCTGACCCAAGCAGCCACTGCCCATCAGCCACTCATTCAGGTTGTGCAGTGGGACAAACAGACTCTGGAAGCAGGGGAGCACCGTTTGCCACTTCTAAACTCTCACAAGTTTAAAGAGTGCTGACCTGGCTGATCTTGCACGAGAGTTCCCAGCTCACATGCTGCTCCAAAGGTGTAAGGCTTGCAGTAACAAACACACTGAGTTCCTTCCACAGCTGCCTCACCACCGTTCTGGCAAGGCTGACATTTGCAGGGATCGTTTTCAGCCATATATTCTTCAATGGCTTGTTTTAGGTAATGCTTCTTGACTGAGGAGCAGGGCACTTCCTTTACCAGCTCATATAATGGTGTTAGCTACACACAGTAGAGAAACATTTCTATTAAATAGTTATAATTGGGATGTAAGAGTTTATAAGCACATTTTGTCACGCAAAATAATTTGTGATGTATGCTCCTGCACATGGGATTTGACGGGTGCTCTAATTTGCTAGCTAGCTAGCTAAAATCTTATGTTAGTATTTAATATTAGCCTTTTTCTTGAAAGTCGGCTCTGCTTAACAGCATCCCTTGAAGCTAGTGGTAGATTAGGCATGTTTATACACATTCGAGCTATGAGATTATGGTTGAGATAAAAGTGTAACACAGACCACCAATGTACAGTAACCCGAATTCCCACACAGCTATTCCCAGCCTAAAAGGTTGGACATTTAAACAATCCATTATGGTATTTCATTGAGCAGTGATTGAAGGTAACAATAAGAGAAAACATTTTGCATTCTTATTGCCTATTTTATGATATTCTGTGCTTTTACATCTAATTGAAAACCTCCTCAAAGAAATCTTTTGGGTTTATACCATTCCTCAGCCTGGTTGCGGTTCCCAAAAGGGACTTAGACAAGGTAGCAGTGAATATGGCCATGCCCAACTTTGAAATGTCTGGCTTCCAGAATCTTCAGTGATGCTAAACTTCTGGATGCAGAGAGGATGAGGGATAAAAGGGATAAACAGAAGCTGGCAAGCTGAGTGGAAGCCACACAGACCTGCCAATACGCATTTCAGGAAAGGGACTGTCTCAAATCTGGGCTTTCTCCAATACCAGGGTGATCCTCTATTCTTAAGCAGAACTCCACTAAAGTCACTGAAGGCTGCTAAGATTGTAGGTATTGACCTGCCAAAGGACTTTACATTTGTGATGCAACTGATCACATTAGCTTCATGGCATTTTCTTCCTGTGAACTTTTCTTTTCTGTTTTATAAAGAGATCTGAAAACAAAATGATTGCAGACTACTGCCTGATTAATCACCAGCTATAGCTTAATCATTTCTCCCCTTGAGGTGATCCCATCTGCTCATCTCTGCTTCAGGAAAATAGCCTTACCTTTTGCTTAATTACTCTGGGATAGTCTGTCACTGATCTGGCCCAAAAGGAGTATCTCTGACTGTTCCCAGCAGGATTATTCAGCTCTAGATAACTAAGGCCAGCAACAGCACCTGGGCTTCCTCCTTCTATGTAGGCGTCTCCTTTAATCTTATTACCACTGCTTCCTGTAGATTCAGGATGGGAAATACAGAAAATACCAGCACTGTTATACTTACAAATGGAAACAGAAGCAGTACATGCAAAAACTATGCTAGCAAGTAGCGAAAGGACTCATTAGTGTAGGTCAACCATCTATGCCTGGATCAAGAGCTCCTACATTGATAATATATAAGTAGTATCTGGTTTTGCAGGTGTCTTGGCAGCCCTGACCTAGGGTGTCGAGAAAAGTGCTAGTTACTGGGAAAGCATTAGCAATGATTGATGAGTGTTGGAGAGCCTTTTAAACTAGGCACTTTGTGTCTGGGTTCAGCATGTTAAGACAGAGTTCAACAAAGCTATCAACACCTACTCCTCTTTTTGGCAGCTATTTAGGAAGAGATGAACAACTGTCACTGTTGAACATTTACCTGAAGAAGTCTGTAGCAGTTCATCCAGTTTGGAGCACTCTACTTTCTTCTTTTTCACAATGAATGCATTCCAGCCTGATGTGGTGCACTGGTACATGTCTGTTATGCTAATACCTGCAGATAATCGATCCATTAACAATACTGTACATAGAAAGTGTTTTGGATTCATTTCCAAGTTTCCCATTATGGATTCATTTCCAAGTTTCCCATTAACTTGAGATGACATGAAGTATTTTGCCTAAATTAGAAGGCAACTAACTAGCATGTCCTATGGGAAGGTCGAAGCGTTGCTAAAGGCTATGGATGGAGGCTGAGAGATGGGAGGTATATCTGGAAAAAGTTTATTGTTTCTTTCATCTCATTTCTCAGCAGTCCTAATTCTACAGCACTGCTCCGCAGTGAGTACCATCATATGTATCACTCTGGTGTTTGCTCTGTTTGCAATTCATTCTGCTTTACACAGTTTTACCCAGCCTTCATCTTCAAGTAACGTTTTAGCTTTAACATTATTTGAGATTTAGATTGGCACTAGAATTCAAGTTTAGCCTGATGAGGTAGTTAACCAACTATTAAATCTTTGCTACCCAGTGCACTGCAAGTCACAAACATGGATCTAGAACTAAATGTTGTGGTTTGAGCACTTTTTCTAATCTTCTTTCTTTTGTCCGTGAAGTGAATGTGGTGACTAGTAGAAGTCTCTTACTTAATTTTAGATATTAGCTGGGAGAACATGCAAATAAATTTTTATTCTTGTTTATTCACTTTGTTTCTTGTCACAAATACTCTAGTACTCTACCTTCTGCTTTCATTTTGTCAGTATCCATATAAAAAATAACTTTGTAGTGTCCTCCTAGAGATCCAGAGTGTAAGAAATGAGTCCCGAAATGTTCGATAAGTCTTCGGTAGACGTTGTACTCATAGACGACTGGAAGGTTGGCCAGTTCCTTCCAGAAGGGCTCCGCAAGAGTGAGAAAGTCTGGGCGGTTGTTAATAAACTGAGCAACTTCCACACTGTTCTCAACAACCATCAGTTGCTTACTCTGGGGGAAGGAAAAGACATCAGTCATGCTCCATATCAATATCACAGTGGTTTCTACTAGCCAGACGATGTGCATGTTATATTGGCTACTAACCAACACCTTTACAGAGCTGTTAGATATGTCCCTAAAAGAACACCCTGAAGCTAGGAAATATCTTTTGGACCTTTATTTATAATTGCTGCAACATCCTTCTTCTCCTCCTGTGTACCTGAAAGCTGGCATAAGGACAAATAAGAAAGGAAAATATCACTCTTCAAAGCTAAAGGTGGTTTCTAACACCAGCAGCCTGGCAGTAGCAGGTTAACAAGCCTGGCCTGAAAGCAAATCAGAGGCACCAGAGAGGTCATCTTTGCATCCTGTTTTGTCTAAAGGAGCCTTTCTTTGTAAGGGGCTCTAGCCATTTTGAGGATGCTGCTGAATTATAAAATCCTCTATGCCTATCCAATGTTGTTCACCTCAGCCTCTCAAAGTTACTTTTGAACTCTGTTATGCTAAGTCTCAAAATATGTCATTGTTAGTGTGGTAAAATGAGCTTGTCCTCTGTCAGATTGGGGGCCATAAAATGTATAAATTTGTTACTCGATTTTATTTGCTATAAGATAGAGGTTATACTTCATAACTGAGAGTTACTCTCAAATTATTTATATAATGGTCCTTTTTAAATAAGTCAAAGGCATAAGCATTGTGACCTCCTGGCTGTTTAAGACACCAGATCTCTCTCTTAATGGCGTTCTACTAGTGGAAAATTTATTATAAAATAAATTAACTTTAATCACAGAACTATTTCATTTTTTTTACTCCAAGATACTGACAGAGGTAACAGAAAAAAACAGGACAGTAAATCATAAGAAGAAAATGGAAAAGATCAATTATGAGAAGAAGCCAATGTTTTTCTTCCTCAAATAGGGAGGAAAACAGCTAGTAAATAAATAAATTACTAATAAAGAGGTAACAGGGAGAAAGTAAAACAGCAACCAGCCCTTCTTAATTGATAACGAAACCAGTGATCTCTTTGTAAAGGTTTTATGGGATTTTTTCTGTCATGTACTTTGTGCCAAAAATATCTGGATAAAATAAATATTTGCATCTCACTATAAAAGCACATGGAAAAAAATGATGAAAATGTTTATGCAAAATACTAAGCCCCAGTGACAACTTATACGTACCTTTTGACTTTGTTTAGAAATTTTATTCTGTGAATATCTGTGTCCACTGTTTGATTTTTCATACCTCTCTGTATGTTTCATATAAGACCAGCTGCTGTTGAAAAACTCATAACTGAAATCATTCTGAATTTTAACCTAGAAGATGAAAGATAGAATTCTGTATAAAGAACTTCATGATGGATGTTAAAAATGGTAACTTATAGAGTAAAGCAAGTCCTTTCTGATGCAAAAAAATCCGGTGTGTTTTTCAGGCTGAATCCATTGCAGATTTCATAAAAAGGACTGAACACTATTGGAAAAACATTATATACATGTATATTTTATATATCTGTGTATTATGTTAGGAAGTAAAGTACATTAAGGTTTGCTTGACATGCTTTTGACAAATGTGAGACAAACCAAATCTCTGAGACAGTGACTTCAAACAAAGCATATCTCTGGAAGATCTCCACAAAGCACCCCACAGCCTTCTGCACATAAAATTTCTTAGGGTGATTCAGGCCACTACTTATGCTAAGGAGATGACTTTACATTCAGTCTAACTGTGAGAGAATTAGAAATCACCTCCAAGGAATTACAATTTTTTTCCTTCCATTTTAGCAAGATATACACCAGTTTGTATTTCAAAATAATAAGCGACAGCAGAGAGGGAACTAGTGTCATTCAGCTGCATTTAGGGAACTTACCTGCCAAAAGACCCTACAAGCTTTGCATCATTCTCCCAGTTTTAATCATGACTCTATACAGCTGTGCTTAATGGAAACATACCTGGAAAGTATAAGCAAGAACGCTTTCACTCAGCCTGTAGTATCCTCTCCCATCACCGCTAAAGACTTTTCTGCATTGTCCTCCAAAGCTTTTTGTATGAATGACTCTTCCCCTAGTCTCACCAGTAATGGCATCAAAGCTACAAGAAGATAAACATGAAAGATCATTAAGACAGAAAGGTAGCAAATTATTTTCCAGGAGGCAAAAATTACAGAGCTATTAGAACTGAATACTGTATCTGCAGATTAAGATCATAAGCTGATTTACCCAAGAAAAGGAGATATCGACTGATAGACTTCTATACCTGCAGAACTGCAGTGGGCATAGCATGTTACAATATGGAAAGCAAAATGTTGCTCTTGATTTGTCAACAACAATGAACACATATCAATACCTCTCAACACTGAGACATTCATATCTATCACAACTGATTTTATTATGTTTTGATGTTCCAGCAGTTAATGGAACACAGAGACAACAGGGCATCCATTCCAAAATATTTTTTGTATTATATCTGAATTATATTGCATACCAAGTGATACAACTACGCTAAAGAAACTTAAGATAATTATTTTGCTAGGTTGTAGATGGGATGTATAAACAGAAATCCATAAGGATCCACAGTACTAAATGCAACAGCAATGAACAAAAAGAATGAGCATGGCTGGCTCATTTTTTCCATCCTGACGATCATGTGTTATTGGTTGACATTTCATTTCACATCTTAAAAGATGTTTTTCAATAGCAGGAATAAAAGATAAAAAGCTTTATTCTGTGCTTCAGATCAAAGAGCCTGTAGATCCTGGCTGTACTGAGCCACCGGCATGATGGAGGCCATTGTACTAAACACTTTTGCATATAGGACGATTTACCATAGGCCCAGGAAACCTATCTCTGCAGCCAAAGCTTGTAAATACAACAAAAATGTAAATGCATTTGGCACCAGTACCACTGAGCCCGGCACAGAACATTACCCTTTTCCTGTAAGTTCTGAATTCGGAGGTGTTTTATCAATATCACATACAGTCATCTTCTCTTCGCATCGATCTTCATCTGCACCATCTTCCTCACAATCCTGATCTCCATTGCACACAAGAGATCTGCTAATGCATTGACCTAAATCAGAACAAAAATGCAGGGGGAAAGAAGTGTTTGTTCGTTTAAAAATAAATCACTTAAAATCAAAGAAAAAGTCCCACTTATCTGCTACATTAATTAGCCTGTTCACTCCCATGGTGAACAGTCTGTGCCCAGGAGGGCTTGTGAAACAACAGTAAATGTAGATATAAAGCAACAGTGTATAGTACACTTGAGGGAACCACAGCCATTCAAGGCTTATGATATATTAATAAAACAGTTGACTTCTAGATTTATTTCCTGAGCTTTCATCCTTTGACCCTATCACTTGTGATTAACTGTGATTATCTCTCTAGTAGCACCAAAACATGTTTATCATGTTCCTCTGTGATAAACGTCTACCTACTGAGATAATGTGCTTTTTTGTGAAGGTAATGGAAGCTGCTTGGATGCGAGGACTGTTTTAGGGAGAATTAGTTTCCATGACCCAGGTGATTTCCAAGGTGTTTGGATATAGCCTAGAACAGCTTTGAACAATCACATCTAAGGTTGCACTCCTTAATTACCTTCTCGTAATGAAAAATACCTGTACTCTGGGGCAAATTAGTACAGCAGAATGGCTTAGGGAGGCTACCAGGACTACAGCATATTATCTGCAAAGCTCTGCAACACTCCAGATGAAACTAAAAACATGCGTAGTTGAGGCTGTAAAAAAGGAAACATCCTCCTATATCAAATATATCTGTAGGTCAAGGGTTCTGCAAAGCCATTGCCCATTTACGAAAGTTCAAAGGTAACAAGGTTATCTTCTTAACTTTATGATCAGAAAATGGTGAAAAAGATATTGGATGGTACCTGAGAAACACCTGAACCGATCACCACAGCCATCCTCTGTTGGGCAGCCCCTTGTGGGGGTGCATGGTCTTGTTTCAAAGGCATCCCCAGAGCAGGGGTTTCCCCCATACTGGCCATAAACTGCTACTGTCCGTCTCCGAATCTGAATGCAAATCAAGAGAGATCTTAGAAAATTCAAATGCAAAGCAGGAGTAGTTCACTAGTGTCAAGACAATGCTGCCACTCTACTCCTGTAAAGAAATGAGATATCCATTATTTTTTCTGAGAACAACCATACTTGGTATTACCACAATATGGTAACAAACTCTCAAGTTAATAGAAAGACAACTATTTTATCTATAAGGTCTTTAGACTGATGCATAAGCTTGGCTGGTTAGTTCAAAAATCTAATATGTAACTGAAACCAAGAGAAAGATGCTGACAAATTTCAGTTTTGTTTTACATTTTTAATAGGACCAATCATGTCTGATATGAATTTGCTGGAGTTCTTCAAAATAAACAATGTCATTAAGGAAGATAAAATCTAACATCAAGCGGGCTACTTTTTGCTTCTAAAGAGGATAAGTACTGTCTCAGGGCGCATCTTTAATTTTGACTAATCCCTCCCTAATTGATGCAACATCAAAGTAAATCAGAAGGAAAATCAAAAGCGTCTTGCACATCAGTAGAGTTGCACTGTAAAAAACATCAACTTGTTTTCATTGAGGATAATACTTTGCAACCAAGTTTTCTTTCCTTGAGACGTGACTCCACTAATGAAAAGTCAACAGAATTGGTACAAACCAGCATCAGCAGAGGAATGTCTCCATTTACCAAACAGTTCAGTTGAGCTTTTTGGAACTACCACCAAAATAGAAAGTGCACAAGTTATTTTACAACATGAATATCATAGCTTTGAAAGGGAACATATTGGGTACAGACTGGAGGACTTCCCTTCTGAGTTCTTTGTTCTTTAACCTTCTCGTTCTGCTGGGGCTTTTGTCTGACACCTGATTTGGGGTTTTAAAGATACAGTGGCTCCTTAATTACCAGGAAAAAACCATATGCTTAGGAAGTCATGAGTACAGAAAAGGTGTGTACGTCTATACCTGCTTTTGAGTACAGCCATCACACTCAGACCAAGGGCCAAAAGAATTCCAGCGGCAATGGACTGGAGGGGAAGGGCTGTTCCAGTAGTATTTTTTGCATTAAAAAAAAAAAAAGCAGAGGAAAATCATCAGGGATTTCCATCCACAAGCATTAGTGCAAAACTTTCCTAAACAGCAAAGCAGGCCTTCAATAACAATTAGAGGTATCATCAGGCTCCCTCTAAAACCACTTGGATTTGCTTTTCATGTGTAAGAATGAAATCAGTCCCAGCTTGGGCTTTCCAGTCACTTAAAAGAAGAAACCAGATATATTCATCTAGCCCGAAGATCAGCAAGGACTTTGTGCAACCATAATACAAGCTTCAAAGACCAGCTTCACATTGCAAAGCAGGGAGAGGCCAGATGGCACCTGGAGATCTGCAGGGAGCTGCCAGGGTCTGTGTGTGCCATAGTGTGCAGCAGACCTTCCCATGGCAGCTCTCAAACAGCCAGTTTGCCCATGGGAGGCATTGAGGGTGCTGCCTGCCCCCGGTATCAGGGCTGGCTTGGGGAAAGCTGTGCTGTGTTTCACAGCTGTGCATTTCTGTGGCTCACACCACTGCTGTGTGCTCTTTTCCCGAAGGGCGGCTGACTCCTCTGGGAGGAGGTAAGGGACAGCATAATGACTCACTCTTGTCACCACGGATGGCAGTGACAGCACTGACACCAAAGAGCGTCTCCTCTCCCAGGAACTATATCTGAAGACCCCTTTAAGCCCTGCCCATGTCATGCACCAGAAGTTGTCTGTTAAATTATACATGCTTAGTCTTCAGCATGTAATTTACTAAAGAAATATTCACCTGGAAAAAATGGAAAAGAAGCCTGAAACTTCCAGTAACAGAAAAATGCCCAGCACCTGAAAAAAGAAGAGCAAAAGCAAGCTTTGCTTTTCTGCTTTGTCCGCTAGCTCATGCAGCTGTTCTAACTTTCTGCAATTTTACACTAGTCAGTTTAAGAAATAAAAGAGAGCATCACACTGATTTTCCTCAGCTTTGTTGTGCAAGCTGTTGTTTTTTAGTTTTCTTCTTTCTTGCAATACTGCCCAATTACAGCTAAGTATTTCTCCATATAAATTAATATTTCATTGCATTTGCCATATTCACTTCTTCAGTACAAATTAAGTAAGTAATTGTCTTACCTTCATGTTAGATGAAATACTCAGATATCCAGCAATTACCAGGGAAAATGCACTTCCACTCAATTCAGCAGCCAAAGGAGTCAGTCAGTCTGTCTGCTACGTCTCTTCTCACTCTGCCTTGATATTCTGCTTTTCTTTCCCTAAAAAGGCTGAATATTGCCCAGGAATTTTAATCTTAACCCATCTAGTCCTCTCCAGGGACACAGCCTGCTTTGGGAGCTGCTCAGTGTTTTTAAGAGTTATAAATCAAGGCTTGGATGTACTGACCAAGGCTGGCACGAAGTTGTGAAGAGTGCTTACTGGAAGAACAATCGTCTTTTCCTTATCTTCTTTCTCACAGCTTCTTTCCTCTGAAAAAGACTTTTCAGAGATCTCAGGCCCCTCCTGGTGTCACATACGCTACACCACAGCTAAGTCCCCAGCTTCAGTAGGAAGAGCTGCTCTAGAGCTAAGATGATGTTGCTAAGCTTTAATTTTGATCACAGATCTTCAGTCTCCACTTCTGCAGTCATACTGATTTTTGTGTATCAGTTCTCACACTGAAAATCAGCTTACGGCTTTGCATGCAAGTTTTGGCCAGTTCTGGCATGGTCCTGCCTGTGAAAGACTTGCTGAGATCATGCACAGCCCCTAATTCCAATGACACATCAGCAGCTGGCTTTTTGTGAGGATGCCCTTACAGAAGTAAGAGCACTTCACTTTCTCTTTCCTCATCCTGCCATGCACTCTTATTTTTTCTTTTGACTTTTTTCACTTTCCAGAGCTGATCCATTCCAGTAACAGCAAGAAAATGCCACTGCTGGGGAAATTTACATGAATTTATCCTAGTGGAGCCTGGAGGAAGCCCTCATGGAAAAGCAGCAGCCCTGTCTGAAAACTCTTCATATACTACATCTCAGATACTACATCTATTTTCAACAGTTTAACACAGTCCTCAGAAAACTAAATGCTTCATGTCACAGCATCACTACATGGTGGCTTTTAAACCCTGCACTCTGTTGGCATGGTCTGCTTTCCTTAAGAAGATGCCTAGATCTTGGGTCACATTACTCCATCCATGTGAGGGATGCCTATGTCCACTCCTCAGAAGTTAGCAACTCCAGAGCCAATTTAGCTAAGCCAGAGCCTGTCTTTGGGACCTTTCAGGTTTAGTAACTATGAATCTCTGATAATGTAATTCATATGCTTTCATCACTTCTGTACATATTTTACTGCTTTTGATGGAAATCCTCATGCTCCTATTAAGTTTTATGACCAATTTGTGCAACATTGTCAGTGGCCATTTGCCTGCGAAGGAAATGATTAAAACTGAGTTAAGCCCTTTAATAGCTGGCCCAGAAGACGGGAACTCTGATGAATATTTTATTTCTCCAGACATATGTCTTGATCTTGCAGTTAGCTGTTTTAATGGCTTAGATAGCAATTTCACTTTCTGTAATTACATCATTAGCTATAATAACCCTCAAGATAAAGATATACTGTAATTTGCTCACAAACAAAACATGTAAATAAACATAAAAGAGGACAAGTACAGCTAGCAAAGAAAGTATGTGTGGTGGTTGGGGTCTGCTCTTAATTAATGGGTAGTAAAATCATTGATAGTAACAGGTATCATATTCAAATGAGTTTATATTCATGGAATGTCTTCTTGAAAGAAGCATTTCAGCAAGACAAAAATGTTGCTTTGACAGATGCTGTATAATAGTTCTTTTAGCACACATTTTCAGGTACCTCAGCTTAAAGATTTTATCTTCTTTCATTTGGAAACAGGATCCTGCTTTTTTATTGATCCTGGCTTCAGAAGTAACAAAAGCAAAGTGAGTGAACTGACAAGGTGCAAAACAGAGGGAGGTTAGAGCTGTACTTGTGTCGCTCCTAGGACTGCAAGTCCACAGGTCCCTTGCCACTTTACTGGTTGCAGTGGATGGATGTTCAGTCTCCTCTACAACAGTGTGACTGAATGGTTGATTCTTCTTTCATTTCATAGGGTACTTAGAGTAACTTTTTCTATTTAGCATTTAGGCTTTGGACCATTTAGATAGTTTCCTACTTTTGTGTGCTATTGATACTTAAGGCTACGTGCAGTTGCATGATAATCTACTTACACTGCAATTTTGTGATGAGGTACTATGCAGCACCTATCACAGTTCCAGTCTGACTGATAGGCACTTCTACAATAACATAAATTTTAATAAAAGACCTGACTGAGGGAGCTCCCCAATTACTTCCCCTGACTGCATGGTAGTGAGGGATAGAGTGTAACTTACAGAGAAAAAGGGGCTGATTTTCCCTTCCTGTTAGTGAAAATGGCAACAATCTACTAACCACTTTGCAGTTAAAAATGTGTGTTTTATCACAGCGACTTTAAGTTCTTGCTAAACGGTTCTACTGTCTATTCAGAAATAAACTGTCTTTAGGCTTAAAAACAATGTTTTAGGGGGGTAAAAGAGGAGTAGTTTGAGAGATACAAAGAGTTAGCCATAAGGCAAGCCATTTCTTGTCTTGCATCAAATGATAATTCTAGCACAAGAATGATTAATGCAATGCTTCACTCACTGGGCTAATGATATCCTGCCTGGTCTGGAGACAGCATGAAATGGTATTGTCTGTATTCTACTTCACACTAAGGTCAGCCGAATATAATTATATCAGCGATATTTCCCTGTAGACTTCCAGCCTTTTATAGGATTGATGCTAAGGTTACTCAATAGTTTACCAAGCTTTAAATTGTCTTGTATCTTCATTGTCCAAGTTCATTATGTATTATGGCCCTAAAGACAGTCTGTGCTCTGCGACTGCTGCAAATGCCAAGGATCCAGTGACAACTGAGTGGAGAAAGAACATCTTGTCATTATGGTTTTAAATTGTGAAATTGACTTGAAGAGTTTTTTTGATTTGTTTCTGTTTGCTAATGCCATCTCACTTTTTTTAAAAAAGTGTTTTAATTGCCTGTTTTGCTTTTAACGTATTTGTCACATTTCAAGGATTAATGACAATGCCTTGGCATGTGTCTCTATGAAATATGTCAAATAGCATTAATGCCGTGCTAACTGTAATGCAAATGATTCCCTCTCAGGGGACCTCGTAGAAGGATATTGCCTTAGATACTGGGATCCATATGCTGCAGAAACTACGCCAAACAAACAGGGGCTGTGAGAGTTCTCGTTTGAATGAACTGGGTTGGAAGAGAAGAGCTCATGTTATTGTAACTCAAAATTCAGAGAGTTTTAGTAGTATATATGTAATAAATCAGACTTGTCCAGAGCACAGACATTTCACCCTATGTGTACACAAAGGTCATCACTGGGCAAACAAATAATCACAGTTCTTTAGAGTTAGGTTCTGATCTTAGGACACAAGACATGGTGAACAAATTTAGCAGCTTGAAACTGCCCCAAATGGTGAGTCACTGTTTTTTCCACATCTTTCCCTGCTTTCACTTCCAGTCCCCACCATGTGTTCCTTTCCTTCTGCACATCTACTGCTGGTTTTGGCACACTTCAGTTCTCTCTGTGAGCCAGTTTAATTTATTACAATGTCAGAAAATAAATCCAGCAAAAAAATCTAGGTGTTTTTGTGCTGTTTTAATGAGTTAGATCATCTCCCAGGAAGGTCTGGTGGGCAACAGACCCAGGGAGAGGGTAAAAACGTACAGCCATGGAGGAGAGGGAGGGAAGAAAAGAGGTGGGAAGTGTGAGAGGAGGGACGGCAGTGAGACAGCCTTCTGCTTGCAGGTGCAGGCAGCCGCTGCATCTGCTCAAGTGCCAGTGAACCACCACCTTGCACAAACTCTTCTGGTTGCTGCTCATGCTAGACTAGCAGATATAGACCACCCCACTGCTCACTACTTCACAGGACTCTCTTGGACAGGTTGGTGGCATCCAAATTCACCATCCTGTCTAGTGATCAGTTGCCCAGACAGCCCTGATTTAGGTGTTCATTGAAGCTGAATATTTATTTTTCAATTCTACCATTACCGATACTGCCTCCCTGAGATGACCCACTTTCAGGCTGAAAGAAACGCTAAGGTTCAGACCATTTGTCTTTGGAGATGACTGCAACCAAAGTATGGATAATAAATATGAGCGAGATTTTCAATGGCCTTCATCCTTGAGGGTTGGAAGCAGGCTTAGGTTCACCCTGAGTCCTTCTCAACCTGAATATTATGCCCACAGAGCTCACAGGGGTCAGGACTTCTGCACAAGCTCTTCTGAGAGCTCACCTGCCAGCTGTGTGCAGAAGCAGAGGTACTGTGTCTACAGTAGATCTATACACTCTCACATGCCAGTCCAGCAACAGAGAGGTTCACACATACATAACATAGCTGAATTTCATGAACCAGGGAGCTGGTCTCATGATTTTAGCACTTTAAATAAGCTTAACACGTTAGTCACATGAAACGGGCTAAAGTGGAAGTAATATTGCATTTGTGTTAATAGTGACACAAAACCACACATAGTGTATAAAGGGGTGTATCAGAGGTTAAATCACATGGAGGACTGCAGAGCCTTTTCCAAGCAATTGATCCTCCAAGCCAGACAAGGTCAATTTTTCACAAGGATCCAATGATTTAAGTTTTTGTTGATTTTTTGTTTGATTCTTCTACATTGTTTAACTATGAATTTAATTCTTAGAGTTTAACAAATTGATAAGCAGCTTTATATGACTGCCTGAGACAGCAGTATCTTGAGTTGATGATTGAGAAGGTCTCTTTTAGCCTGATGTCTTAGTGCTTTTCAAAATACCATCTCTTTCTAATTGTTCTTTGTAGAGTGAATAGAATGTCAAACATAAGCCATTAGCAACCTTGCCCATGCTTTTATATTTCTGGTTCTTTCTGCATCAGTGGTGTATGTGCATTATATATTTTAAAATTATTATTGTAACTACTTGGAAAGTAGTAACAATAGTTACAAAAAAATGCTTCAAGCAGCAAACTTTGAACAAAAATCTTTCATCAAAGTCCATCAGTCTCCCTCTGAAAATTTCCAAGTATCTTGAAATTAAAACCTAAAAAATGTTTTTCAATAACCAGAACAGAGATTCCCCTCCTATAAAGGAGAGGCAGGACTTCAAAGAAACAGATCTTATTAGGATGTATTTTTGAACTACAAAATTTTTAGGACCATCTGAAATTAGTTAAAATTTTGTCAGCTTACTCAAGAAGTCAGTAATTAACCCTATCTTCTGCTGTGAAACTTTCTGGACTGAGCTTTTGTAGATATCTTAGACTCATAGAATTACTTAGGTTGGAAAAAACCTTTAAGATCATCAAGTCCAACAGGTAACCTAGCACTGGCAAGTCCACCACTAAACCATCTCCCTAAGCACCACACCTACACATCTTTTAAATACCTCCAGGGATGGGGACTCAACCACTTCCCTGGGCAGCCTGGTCCAATGCCTGACTACCCTTTCAGTGAAGAAGTTTTTCCTAATATCCAACATAAATCTCCCCTGGCGCAACTTGAGGCCATTTCATCTTGTCCTATCATTGCTTGCCACCTGGGAGAAGAGACCAACCCCCACCTCACTACAACCTCCTGTCAGGTAGTTGTAGAGAGCCATAAGGTCTCCCCTCAGCCTCCTTTTCTCCAGGCTGAACAACCCCAGCTCCCTCAGCTGCTTCTCGTATGACTTGTGCTCTAGACCGTTCACCAGCTTCGTTGCCATTCTCTGGACATGCTCCAGAACCTCAACGTCCTTCTTGTAGTGAGGGGCCCAACACTGAACACAGCATTCGAGGTGCAGCCTCACCAGTGCCGAGTACAGGGGGATGATCACTTCCCTGGTCCTGCTGGCCACACTATTCCTGATACAAGCCAGGATGCTATTGGCCTTCTTGGCCACCTGGGCACACTGCCCAGGACCCCCAAGTCCTTTTCCTCTGGGCAGCTCTCCAGCCACTCCTCCCCAAGCCTGTAGCGCTGCATGGGGTTGTTGTGACCCAAGTGGAGGACCCAGCACTTGGCCTTGTTGAATCTCATACAGTTGGCCTCGGCCCATCGATCCAGCCTGTCCAGATCCCTCTGTAGGGCCTTCCTACCCTCCAGCAGATCAACACTCCTGCCCAACTTGGTGTTGTCTGCAAACTTACTGAGGGTGCACTTGAGCCCCTCATCCAGATCGTTGATGAAGATATTAAACAGAACTGGCCCCAGTACTGACCCCTGGGGAAGACCAGGTTCCAGCTGGAAGTAAAGTTTAACAAAAGAAGCAAGCTTTTGCGAACTTTCATAGAGACATCAGAGATGCAAAGCAGTGTGTAGAAACACAAATGACATAGGTTCACTTTTGCTCTCCCTAATTCCGGGCTGGTTATGCATACAACAACCATCAGACTGCAAGAAATGAAAACACACACCAGTAATAAGAACGGGGTGATATAGTTGCAGAGATTTACCTGAGCTCCAGAGAAATGTAGGTGTGCTCAACATTTGTTACTTCTTCTACAACAAGCCTATAAGCCCTTAAAATTGGCGTGATGTCCCCCTGAGAGTTATTCTGGTTTCTGTCAGTACTTGCAGTACAGTTCAAAGGAGCAGCACTGAAGCACAGGGTCAAAGTACTCCCTTAATATATATATTTTTTTTTGTGTGTAGGTGAATACATATCTCCTTCTGTGCCTGTATTAATGTTGTGCTTTGTTATTTCCAGGTATACAACTCTCAGAGAATTTCTGCCTACCAAGCCATGCAATTACCGATATGTACCAATTTTGATCAGAACAGAACAGAAAAAGTTGATTTGGAGCTGTCTAAATTGGAAATGTTTTAATCTGGTAGTGGAGACCATATCACTAAATATCTTTGAAAGAATTTGCATTTCTGGAGATGGCACTTGTTCTTAATTAGCCTGTAAACACGTCACATTCTGTGCTTATTTGGTTGAAAGACCATCATGAGAGTGATTAAAAGTATGGTGTTTCTAATATAGGCTGAGGTTCTGTAGAACAATTAATAGCTAGGAGAAAGTATTCAGCAAACAGCAATGTCCAGACTTCTTAGAGCTAGGAAATGGCTTTGAGATTTTTATAAATGATCAAAAAAGAGCTAAATACTGATCATTCCAAGGAGAGAATGCAAAATGTAAGGCTTGTGATAGCAATAGATGAGGAAGCCTCCTGTTTCCTCCTTTGTGTGGGCTCATGGCAAGAGAAGTATGCACTTCTGTCTATTTATTGGTGACTATATAGTGTGTCTTCTGAGGCAGTAATGAAGCCAGGGCAGGGAAATACTGCCATGTAAAAAAATGCATCAGCCATGAGAAAGGTACCTTGAGAAAGGCTGGTGGTTGGTTTTGACTGAAGTCAATAACAAACTTGTAAAATGGTTGAGAGACTCAGCAGAAAAAGTCAATTACCAATATTGTTGCTTTGAGGGTTACCACATTTTATTCTGCTGTTAAAATACAGTAAGACAGAATAAGCAGGCTTGGACTTGTCACAGTTTTGTGACCTTTTTACAGTGCAATATTCCCTCAAGCATTTTTCCCTTCTCAAGCAGCCTCATTTTAGGCTACATCTCTCCCTAACATATGTTCAAGCATAACTGAAAAACATTTCTAATTTACCGCAATTAGTTAACAAGTACTAACTAACATTATAAACCAAATCTAAAACTGTAAGTACTGGCATGTTCTCCACCACCTGTGTACGTGCTACAAAAGCTGAGTTTGCTCTGCTTCATCCAAAGACAGCCTTGCAGAGACAGAAAGGTGCTAAGATGTAGCTCCAACCATAATAATGAGAGCTACTTAACTGTACATTTTGGAAAACCTTTCTGCATATCTGCTGCCTTGGCAGGCAGACCAGTAACAGCATCTCCCTGTGCCCTGCCAGCTGGTGCACAGCCTTCCGCTCCAGAAGACTGTCTGTGCTGCCTGTGCTAGTCCAACCTAGGTCTTGTGGCCACAGGATCGTGACCTCCACACTGTGATCAGATAAGAAAAGTTCAGAAAGCTCCATTTCTTTTCTGTGTCCTCTTTGCACACACTAATAAGGCCAGGCACTGTTTTGTCCGCTATTTTTATTAAAGTGAAATAGTGTAAGAGTGAAGTTGTGCATGGGTGTTAGGGGAATTCCCTGATGAAGCCAGTATGCCTCAGTTCCAGTAAATGCAAAGCTGAAAATGCCTGATACAGGGAAAACATATTCCAGAATAAACAGAAGATAATGTTTGTAACTGCAGAGTTGAGCTGACCTTTGTTAGCAAAGGATTTGCACTTAGGGAAGGTTCTCAGCTGGTGAAAATTATAAAATGCAACAGTGATTTTGATGAAGGAAAGTGAACTTATTTTACTTGGGGAAACAGGCTTTATCTTCAGTAAATATAGAACTTGCATTTGTCCACTTCGTTCCACTGAAAAGCCTTTTTTTTCTTGCAGCTTGTACCTCACATCCAAATAATAAAGGGAAACGCCACAATTCCATACGGTGTAAAGAGTGCTATGCAAGCGACAGGCTTTTAAAGTGAGCTTATATTTTTATTTCTAGAGAAGGGACAGAGTGACTAGGGAAAGCAGTCATTTGTGGTAGTCCCAGAGCAAGATAAACGTAAATTCTTTAGGATGCCTGAAGTGAGATGTGAAATGAAGTAAATAAATAACAAATAATATATTTAGGCTTATTTTACTAGTTTTCATATTAAACACGAGTGCCCCAGTTTTCTCCAATGTTTTCTGACCTTCCACTTTACTGCAGACATATGTATTTTTTTCCCCTGAATGTCAGATCTAAAGTAAAACTTGAAATGTATGAACAGTAAATATTTGTGAGAGGTAAATAGGTATTTCTGAAAGACAATCGGACACCTTATATTTACCTAATGCACATTTTGTCCACAGCTTTGTATTTATTCACACACTTGGATACTTCTAATTGCAACATACATGAAAAATTTGAAAACGTACTGTACCATGTACATGCTGTACCAGTGCTTTTAACACTAATAGGAGCCAGTCCTGGATGGGTCTTGAAAAACTGAAATACCTGCTTACCTTTGGAGACAGAAGGCACTATAAAGCATGCATGTGCATTTCTCCAGCTACCTGGAAGTATTCTGGGAGAAGAACAACAGCAAGTCATGTTCTAAGGAATGGCTGGTGAGAAGTGAAGTCATTCACATACTTTTACTAAAGATAAACTCATTTACATATGCACTTGAAGCATAGCTGAGTAACACATGGAGGGAATGTGATGGAAGAGATATACCTAGGCAAGCATGTAATTCCACATAAAAAGTGAGAAAATTGAGAGGGTAAGACAGCCAAATGTTTGAATCTAACTTTAAATTTAAGATGGCTTCCTTTCCTGAGCTTCTGGCAAAGACTTTTACTTCAACATTTCTGCAGGAAAGGGTTTTATTTTCCAACCAGCTGAAATTATATTTCTTTTCCAAAGAGTATGCCCGTGTATCATTCGTACCAGAACATTTGGAAGTGTAAAAGAATTGACATTGTAAGTTATATTTAGACACTCGGCTTCCAAGTTAGCAAATTTCAGCCATAATGTCTGGTCTTAGATATAGGCTGTGTCTAGCTATGAATCAGACAAGCTTTTGATAATTTTTTTAGTAAAAAAAAAAAAAAGGAAAGAAAGTAGTGCTAGTACTGCTAAGTGTGTACCATCCATGTGTATGCGCCTGCACAGAGAGACAGACACATATATACATATATGACTGGGTGACATTTGCTTTTCTTTTGTTCAATAATAAATCTTCTGGGTTTAGTGCACTTTAGAATAATTCTGAAAATGCAAGTCAGAGACCTACATTAACCTGGGGAAGGGTGGATGTTTAAAATGCAGGCCTGTCAAGCAGGCAAGCTTGTAAGGTAGAGGCCACAGCATTTATTTGGCCAACCATCATAATGGGAAAAGCAGACAAAATTTGAAGGCAGAATTCGTGAAGATCTGACCTTTTTTTCCAAGCATGAAATTGGTCAAATGCATTTGAGAACATGACAACCAGGGAGATTAGAGATACCTTTATGTCATTATAGTTAGAGGCCTCTTATAAAATCACAGCATCACAAAAGTATGGCTGGGAGGAACCTCTGAAGATCATGCAGCCTATTTGCCTTCCCACTACAAGATCTGCTACACCTAAGCCATTTCAGACAAATATTTGCCCCATCTTTTCTCAAAAACTCCAGAACCATCTGAAGGAAAATTAAGTCCAGTGCTTTGCAGACTGTACTGGTACAAAAATTTTCCTAACGACTAACTAAAATATTTTCTGCTGCAATGTAAGGGGAATGTGGTTAGAATCTAGGCCTTTCCACCTGGAATGCGATGCAGACTACAATTCCAGACTGTGGTGGCTCAAATGCTTTTTGTGCATCTCCAGCAAAAATTTTGTTCTAGGCTTGTGTATGCATACATTTGTGCATGAATAATGCAGCAAATGTTTAAGACAACAGTATCAAACAAGATCAATATCGGTCATTTTTTATCAAAATAATACTAACAAGACAAGAATATGTAATTGTTACACAACTGAGAAGAGAAGAAAATGGCTGTCACCCTGTAAAGGAACTTGTGGCTTTCTCCTATGCACCCCTTCTGGTGCTCAGCGCAAACTGCCACGCAACCATCTCTGCAAGCTTGAGGCTAGCCAGTGAAATCCCCTCTGAGACTTACTGGTTTGGTGCAGCAATGTAGTACAACCCTGTAATGTATCTAAGTATAAGCATTAAAAAAAACTAGGGAAATTTTAAAATTCTGAATTGTGCTGTTGCACTGTGTAACAAACAGGTGTGTCCCAGGTTTGTAGCTACCTCTGCTGTACAGAGGTATGCTGCCCCTGTTCCCCTAGCTAGAGGGAACAACAAGAAAGATTTTAGTGGATCCCAGGATCCCCCCCAGCTATTCTAAGGCAAAGGTGAAAGGCAGCTGAGGAAATGAGTGGGGAGCTCTTGCTCCTGCCACGTTTGTGATGGTAGTCATACTTCAACCATGACCTACCAAGTATTAGTGCCACCCTCCAAGCATTTGCCAGTGGCCTGAAGACTACTATCTGGTCTCTCTGTCCAATGCTAAGGAGCAGTAATGAAAAAATATTGCTTTTCTAAAGTAAGTTACCTGTAGGAGCACTGCTCATGAGCATTATAGAAGAGATGTTATGTGATCATCAGTATGAACCTATTCATGCCATCATAAATAGAAAGGATGACTATGAAAATTTCTAATTCAGTATTGAGAAAAACACTCAGAGACTTTCTTTAGTGTGAGTTTGAGTAATTGATTTTTATTATTAAATTCTGGCATTGATTTCTGTGTGCTACATGTGAGGTCATATTTTGTGGGGGTTTTTATGGAAAAGAAGAGTCTCAATGCATGGAAAGGGTATGTAGTTGTGATAAAGGGGCTCTTTGCTTCCCATTCAGGACTGGCTATAGGAAGCAACAGTATCATGGAATCATAGAATCATAGAATCATAGAATGGTTTAGGTTGGAAAAGACCCTTAAGATCATCAAGTCCAACAGGTAACCTAGCACTGGCAAGTCCACCACTAAAGCATGTCCCAAAGCACCACACCTACACATCTTTTAAATACCTCCAGGGATGGGGACTCAACCGCTTCCCTGGGCAGCCTGTGCCAGTGCCTGACTACCTTTTCAGTGAAGAAGTTTTTCCTAATATCCAATCTAAACCTCCCCTGGCACAGCTTGAGGCCATTTCCTCTCATCCTATTGCTTGCCACCTGGGAGAAGAGACCAACCCCCACCTCACTACAACCTCCTTTCAAGTAGTTGTAGAGAGCCATAAGGTCTCCCCTCAGCCTCCTTTTCTCCAGGCTGAACAACCCCAGCTCCCTCAGCTGCTCCTCACCAGCCTTGCGCTCTAGACCGTTCACCAGCTTCATTGCCCTTCTCTGGACATGCTTCAGCAACTCCATGTCCTTCTTGTAGTGAGGGGCCCAAAACTGAACACAGTATTTGAGGTGCGGCCTCACCAGCGCTGAGTACAGGGTGATGATCACTTCCCTGGTCTTGCTGGCCACACTATTTCTGATACAAGCCAGGATGCTACCAAATGTATTTTATACACATTGTATAAGCTCTGTTATACAAAGAGTTTTTATATTTTTTTTATCATTTCCACTATATTTTAACAAGCAATTTCATAAATTAGTGACAGCTGTTTAATTTTCTTCTGTACATTTTCATCTTAAACAAATAGAAAGCCTTTTGTATTATACTCATTATTAAAGGATGCAACAGACTTTTTCATAAGCATTGCTCTTTGCTCATATTTTCTGTTATTGTCATAGAGATTTAAGAACTGTACAGATAATATTGTTTTCAATTTATTAACCTAAATTACTGTTACTGTTTAGAGAGTTTTTACCAAGTTGTGTAGGAGAAAAGTTTTAGTTGAACTATTCTGCCATCTTGTGGTGACCAATGTTTCTGGTTCAAATTGCCACATGGAAGTTTTCTTCTCAAACTGAAGAATCTGGATACTATACAAATAAAGTTATGTTTCTTGTGGCTGCTTGGTAACAGATATTCAGTGTAGTTTATTCCCCACTAATTCCAGCCGAGGTGTCTACCTCTGCAAATCAAGATGATATCCAGAAACAAAGGCATCCAAACTGGCCCTCATGAAAATGTTGTCCTTGAATTCCTCAGTTCTCCTGTAGCCTTCCTGAGATGTTGTTACCCAGGTCAAAGTGGTCAATATCCAAGAGGATACTGAAAGCCATGCCTTTGATCTAAGGGATCACATTTAGAAATAAAGACTTCAACTTGCCTGCCTCTCTGAAGGTAATTGGTATCAAGGACTGACTGGCTTCTAGTATATATGAAGCTTTTATCTTCACTATTCCTGTCACTTGAAGTCATCCCCACTTGTGCAAAGGGCGCTACATAAATGGACAAATAAGTGATGCCATATGATGACATCAGACAGAAATTGCTTGGATATCAGTCTTGCATTTGCCACACACAAGTCCTTTCAGCAGTGTTCAAGTTTCATAGAACCATTACGACTATTTTTTGGAGCAAATCCCACCATGGTCACGTCAGGGACTGTATGGCTGTACTGCACCCTGGTGACGGTGTGAGGTGGTAGCATGGCACCAAACCTGTGCAGAACAAATGCCACTGAGGTTATTTGGTGCTCATACCCACCTTCCTCCTGACTGCCTAGCCAGCCCTGGTTTTGGCCTCCCTGTTCCTGAGCTGGACTTATCTGTAAGGCTGCTCTGCTTTAGTTGTGGGAGGGACTGGAAGTGGGTGATTCTCCTCTTCCCCAGCAAAGTGCCAGGGCAGAGCGAAGAAGGCAGGAAAGTCTATGGGCCTTGGGTGGGATCAGCTTGAGGCAGAGGGGCTTATACCCTGGGTGGGCATATCCAGTCTTGCATTTTGCTTCTGTTTTTCAACCCCAACCAGATCGGACAGGCTGCAGAATATGGTGCTAGTGGATACAGAAAGGCACTCGCCTCTACAGTATTCAGTAAATCCTGATCTAGATGCTTAATAGGATCAGTGTTTGCTGGCAGGACAAAGAGTTTCTCCCATCACTGGCTGGACCAAAAGTGCTGTGTGGAAGCTGTGATGGGACACCAGCTACAGTGACATGCTGCTCTTTCCTACATCAAAAAGACAGTGCTGAAATCCAGACACAACACCTCCTAAATTTTGGACTACTTCCTATGCATCAAAGAAGAAGGGTGAATTAGCCAGTGCTGGTGCCATTCAGCAGCTGCCAGTACATGAGTCTGTAGGTTTTGAGCAGGCTGGAGTTCACCACGGGCGGTGAACTCTGTCCTCACCCGCGACCTGCACGGGGGCTAAGAGCTTCTGAGATGGTACTGGGTCAGCCACAGCTCTCCCCATTCTCTACCTTAAAAGTATCCAGTGTTTCTGAACACTAAAGACAACTGCATGACAATACCAAAAATCTTTCCTAACAGGTTTGAAGACATGTAAATGAACAAGATTATTTTTATCCCACAAAGGACAAGAATAATTCCTCCGGCAGCATATCCTTGCAGGCAGCCAAACCAACATACTTCCTTTGGAGGCTGTTGCCATGGCATCTGTCCAATGCCTTCACAACATCTTCCAGATTTCTGAGATCTAACGAGAAAGAAATAGGAAAGGAGGCACTAGTTAAAAGACACACAGCAAGGTCGCTGGGAGAAATATGACTCAAGTCCAGACTGTAGGATGTATTCATACTGTTTGAGTTAATTGGGATTTTTTTTTTTCTGTATGGCATTTCATCCATAGGACACTGAGTTTTCTCTTTTGATCTTTGGCAAGGAAGACAGAATTGATATAAAAATATTTTCATTAAGTCAGTCAGGCAAAATTCATTTTACCTAACTTCAGCCATCTATATGCCTAGCCTAAGGGGGCTGTCTAGGCTCCTGTTAGAATTAATGGAAGGAGAAGGGTTCCTCCCAAGGATGATTTTTCCAGCCTACTTTAGACACCTAATTTAAGATGGGATGATTTACTTCTCTCCTTTAACTACAGTGGGGCTATGGATGGACTGAATGCCTGGATTTTCAGGTTAGGTAAAATGAATATGAGCAAAGACCTCTGCCTTAGGTGTTATTTCAGTGATAGAAATTGCCAACCAAAATGAAAGAGCTGAGTGAACATCCTGGGCCACACCTTTGTGTGTCTGGAAACAATGCAGCTAAAGTAAAAATGGCTTTCTGCCCCATCCCTCAACCTTAGGAGAGGTAAAAAGCCTCCCAGCACATAAATTAGCACCAATGGAATTTAGCGAGAGGCCACACTCAGGAAACAAGTGAGGATAAATTAACACTGAGACAGGTGTACAAGGCTGGTTTGTCAAGGAGTGAAAATGCAGCAGTTGGACACAGCTTCACTGCTTTGGGGACTGTGCCATGGGATGATCCCTTTTTCTGGACAACAAGCTCTGTGTTACAGGGGTTCAACTGTCCATGCGTTCATCGTGGGAGGGTTCCTCACAGTTTGCTGGCTTGTGGCAGGCTCAGACACCTGTATTTTGGAATAACTGCATTTTAATCAGTAAACCAGAAGCAGGAGTGAGATCTAGCCTGCCAAATAAAGCCGTACTTCTATCAAGAGCTGTTAGACAAGGTTATATAATTCTAGAGTCAAGGATAGAAAAACTGGCTTTATCATCAACTTCTGACTTTGTTTGAGACGACAAAGTGTTGAACGGGTGGTAAGATAAACACAAATTTCTTCAGTTTCTCTCTGTACATGTTAACTTCTCCCAAATTAACTCTTCTAAGACAAAACTGCATGTAGACTTGTGAGTCTACTGAAGATGCGCGGTAGGCTGGCATGTGAGAATTTAAATGGTGCACCGGACTAAAAACTTATTTTGCGTTAATGATGTCCACTGCAATGCTTCTGACTGCAGGCAGACCACCAACGTGGCACGGGGGACCTGGGGGACCAACAGGGACAAGCAGAGCCAGAAGGGGCTGCCTAATTTTTAAGGCAGCTCACTTTGAAAGTATGTATTACAGCCAAGAGTACCCTGTCCCTGAATTTCATTCATTAAAATAATTTCCACTGAAGGTGTAAGTAGGGCCAGGACTTGACTCTGCAGCCTGAAGCGGGGCTGCGGGCACCTCGGAACAGCAACACGGGCACCACTGCAGAAAATGAAAGAGTTAAAAATGGTGTGCCACTATGGTGCATTAAACATTTTCTTTACCAGGCAGCGACAAATTTAGACGCAGATACTCCTCACCCGTTGCGGCCAGGCCCAGGCAGACACGGCCTAGCTCACCCCGCCACACCCGTTTCGGGGTGGTGGCACCGGGGACAACCGAGCTTTCAGGGCCCGGGCGCCCGAGGGTCTCACCCGGGACACCGGGGCCTCGGGGTGGCCGGTCCGTCCCAGCAGGCCGGGGCTGGCGGGAAGGGGCCCCCACGCCGAGGGACCCCCGGGCACAGCCAAGCCGCCGCCGGGCCGTGCCGGGCGCTCCCGCCTCGCCCCCGGAAGCGCTTGCCGGGCCTTAGCGGAAGTGGGGCGGGGCCCGGCCTCTTTGGTGCTGGCGGCCGGGGAAGATGGTGAGCGCTGGGCCGCGGGCGAGGGGTATCCGCCGGTATCCGCCGCCATCCGCCGCCGCGCCGGGCCCTGCGAGGCCGCGGGCCTCGGCTGGGGCGCGGCGGCGGCCCTGCGCCCTGCTGCGGCCGGGTTCGGCGGCGCGGCCGCGGCGGGGCCGGGTCCAGGGCCTGAGGGCCTGGCGGCGGCTGCCGCCCTTTCTGGCCCGGGTCGGGGCGCGGGGCGTCTGGGCCCAGCGGGGAGGCCGCGGGGGAGAGCGGGGCCGCGCTGCCGCCCGGGCTCCTCCGGGGTCTCCTCCGGGGTCTCCTCCGGGGTCTCCTCCGGGGTCTCCTCCGGGGTCTCCTCCGGGGTCTCCTCCGTGCTTGCTGCGGGGCGGGCCGGGGATAAGGTAGCAAGAGGGGTTTCGGTCGCCAAAGCCTCCTGTGGTGAGTGTGCGGCTGGTGTGTGTAGAGCGAATAACCTTTTTTCAGGAAAAAGCAGTTTTCTATTTATCAGTGATGAGTTTGGGGGAAATGAGAATGGAGCTGGAGATAACCACTCCGTGGCTTCGTTTTATTTCAGCACAGGGCGGCGGGGGGGGTTGGGGGAGGATAAGAAATGGCGACGAGAGGCGTAAGGAAACTGTACCTAAAAATGGAGAATACCTTTAGGCGAAACTGAGTTGGTGTGTTGGACGCCAGCATGCTTCTGACCTGTTTATTGTACTTCGTGCATTTGTGCGTGTTTTTTAGGGGGGCTTATTCTTCTCTTAGTTACCTGACTTGCAAGTGTTAGTAATATTTCCAATGTGCTGTGTCTTGAAATGCTTTTCAGACGAAGGGTACCTCGTCATTCGGTAAGCGACGGAATAAGACACACACCTTGTGTCGTCGATGTGGGTCCAAGGCATACCATTTGCAGAAATCTACCTGTGGGAAATGTGGTTACCCTGCTAAGCGTAAGAGAAAGTGTAAGTAACAAACTTTTTACTGACTTGAATTTAAAAACGTGTGTTTCTTTGTCTTTTTCAATAGTCTGACTTTTTTCCAACCAAGGAAGAACACTGTCTCTTCTTGCAGTGTTCAGAGCTTTTTTCAAACTAATGCTGATTTAACTATATCTTATCTAACGTGCAGTATTACAACACAGAAATTGACTTAATTTATAATGTTTTTTTTTTTTTTTGCTTCTGGCAGATTGAGTAATTGTGCTAGACAAATGTAATGTGCAACTTAATTATTTGGTGCAGCTGAGTAACAATAACGTGTATTTTAGATAACTGGAGTGCAAAGGCTAAAAGACGCAACACCACTGGTACTGGTCGCATGAGGCACCTGAAAAAGGTCTACCGTCGATTCAGGTATAACATTTTAATACAAACTCGTGTGGTGTGAAATCCTGCATGGATATCACTTAATTATAAAATTCATCATTCAAAGTTAACATTTATTTAATACACTTAATGTGGTATGGTCTTCCTTAAACATAGCATGAAATAAATGATGCCTTATATAATGGGCTGCATATTCCTTTGAGGATAAAAACACTCACTGGCTGTTAATACATAGGGTGTATAACAAGCTCTGATGTTTCTGTTAAGTGTAGATAGTACAGAACAGAAAGAGTATTGTAATAAAATGCCCACATTTAAAAATATATGCTTTGTGTAGTATTGCTTCTATTTGTGAGTCAACTAAATTGCCGGTTGCACTGAAGCACGGTTTTTGTAAGAGACAAGTCTTGAAATGCATTACAGTCCCCTTTTACCCACAAAAAAAAAAAATATTCAGGACTGGAATAACTTCAGTAATCGCTCTGTTTGGAGTTCAGTTAGCAGTAAGTAGCTATAACATCAGATTCTGAGCTATGGGTTTCTAAAACTTGTAACAGAGCTTTGAGTTGTACTTAGGAGGTAACGGTGGGGATGTTGTACTGTTAAACTCATTAAGAATTTCTTTTGTATGACATCCCTGTTCTGAGATAGAGCTCTGCAGCTTCTGGCCTAATACACAAGAAACCTGGATGAAAAATACTAAGTAATTCAAGAGTCTTGGCGTAAAAATGTAGATTGGATTTAATAGTGAAAAGTAGGAGTCTTTTAAGTCCCAGATGTGTTGGTAGTTGAGGGGTCCACTCATCTGTTTGTTTTGGTGAGTGCAGTCTTTCCCAGCGACTGCCAGAAAATACCTGACAGTGTGCAGCTGTAGCCTGCTTTTCACTCAGTGTTGCTGAAGTAGAAATGTCATACCCAAAAGCGAGCTTGGGCCCGAGTCTTCTCTTGTCGTGCCCGTCTTAATCTCTGATGGGAGGCGTAGAGGATTTCTGTAAGAAATTGACTTGCACTTCACAAACATGAAGTCTTCCTACGAAGCTGAGTTGCTTAGTAGGAGCATGAAGTAAGGTGTGCTGTATCTGATGCAGTCTTGCAGTGTTGACTCAGTTACTGAACTCTTCCTGTTCGAAGAAGTCAAATTTACTTCAGCAGAAGAGAGCAAAAACCATACTGCTTATTCCAAACAGTTGTTAATGAGATGTTTCTTATTAAAATTGTCTGATCATATGAACTTCGTAGTGATTTCAGTGTATTACTGAGATAAGCTGAAAAAAGCTGGTGAACTTGATCTAAGGCATTACCTGTCAGAAAATAACCTGGAGCAGGAATCATCCTTTCAAAAAATGGTGACTGTATCTCTACTTGTAGGAATGGATTCCGTGAGGGAACCACACCGAAGCCCAAGAGAGCAGCTGTTGCAGCCTCCAGTTCATCGTAAAGACTCATCTACTTGTTAAAATAAATGGTCTTATTCAGAAAATCTGTCACCTTTTATACATGTTTTACTTCAGTGAAATGCAGGATTCCTGAAAATACGTATATTTACACACAGTTTCTTGATGGTATGCATTGAAACGATTCATTAAAAACAGTCCTTTAATTGAGCTTTTCATTTGATAGCACCTCTGCCTTGAAGCGGACCATTATCTCTGCACTGACCTTAAAAAGAGGCTTTTATGTGTTACTCAAAGAACACACCTGCAAGAGAAATGGAGTATTTGGTGCTATGGACTTGCCCTGCTTGCCTCTTGAGTTTCATTCTGCCCTAGCATGAAGAGTCAGGATTTATCTCAAAGATAGTAACTTGAATAATGGCTTTATGCGCTGTTCTGGGAGGGAATAGTTAAAGAGGGATTCCCAGTCTTAGCCATTTTTCACTGCTGCGTGGCACTGAAAGGCTTGCAGAAGTATTGGTTATTCAGTGGGACATTGCTTCCTGGGCAAAAAGAAGCTCCCGAGTCCGGAGCACCCATACTGCCAAGGCACAGAGGGACTGGAGGTCTGCTATAGGTGAGACACAAGTTGCTCGGAATGGTCTGGGGAGGTTGGTGTGGAAACCTGATGTAAACAACAAATGGTACGTAGTATGATAGAGAAGTAAGTCACTTGTGGGTACGCATGAATTACGCATCGATGTTGAATTTGTATCCTGCATGGTGTGTTACTGGGCTACACAGCTGGCTTTCAGACTCGGCTTTAAAATAAAGTGATTGCAACAGTGAGCTGTTAGGAAAGTTTGGGGAATTGCAGTAATCACTGCAAGAGTTTAGAGGATTTTCAGATGTCTTGAAGAGAAAATACTAAAAACCCAAACACTTGCAAAGCTGTTCGCACTGTGACTCCTTTGGTTTCATCATGAATTTCCAGAAGCAGCATACTGCTTTGTCAGTACTGAAGGATCAGCAGTTACAGTATCAACTTGTTCAAATCACTGAAGAAATTTTCAGCCAGATTTGAAATTGGAGTGCACCTGACTGCACTTTCTTACATTTTTAAATGAAGTATCATTAATGCTTTTGGATACTTTACTGTCTGTGCTTGGGCTGTTTCTAAACAAAAAGAAATATTGCCCTGCTGTTCCCTTAGCATGTAACTAATACACTATTCACTCTGCTTTCAGCTGTTCCTTCTGAGAGTGAAAGTAATTGGTGGTGAAGCTGTTATTTTGTGCATACTACACATCCATGTATTCCCAGGGCTCGGGAGTGGATCTGGAATACATTTTTTGGTGATATACTGGGAAACAGTTAAATGTTGGACAAAGTAATCATAAATGTGTTTGTTTTTACTCTCAGTGAGAATAATGGCTGAAAGCATCTTAAAACAGGCCAGCAAGGCACTAAGGGCTTGCTGAGCCATGGTGCAGTTGAGTCAGTGGTACGGCAGGTATTCTTCCTATGGGTGGGAATGAAAACCTGTGCTTTGCAAAGTCTTACATGATCTTTGTGTAGCGTGGGATTTTTGTGCTGAGCAGTCTGTTACGCTGACCTGCAAACATGATATAATACTGCAAAGGCAAGTGTTTAGCTATTTGCTGCTGCTGTTACCTGTTAGCTCCTCAGTCTGTAATATGTTTGATTTTTGCATCCTTCAGACCGATACATATGGCACAGTTGGATGGTATAGTCTAAATGACATCAGAAATTACTACATTTCATATTGTTCTGTGTAGCAAGTCTCACTTTTTAGACAAAAGTGTATCAGATGAAGGTTTCTCAAAGGCAGGTGTTAAGGTGACTGTGGTGGTGGAAGATTGATCAGCTTTGTTATGTCTAGCTCTAAAAGTGCAACTGCATGCGAGAGTTTAAAAAGAAAAAAAAAGGACCCTTGTCAGCTTCTAAGTGGGAATTTTGCTTATTGCTGTGGAGCAGTATTTCATCTGTGTTGGTTCGTATTGAAAGGATGACAAGACCTAACACAGCTATTCAATGCATAGCGAGCCATGGGTAACTAACTAATCCCTCAAAGTCATTTAGACTTGTACATCCTGCAGACATGTGAATAACAGTACCTGATTTTTAGATAGGTTGTGTGTGTGAACTGGCAAACCCAGTAGGGTGGTTCAGCTACGCCTCTGTTGGTGTGATTGTTGACTCCACAGCAGGAACCGCTGGAGAAGGTCCTTCACACTTTCTGACCCCCAGCTGTTTCTACCATCCAGTGTGCTAGCATAAAGCGGTGCTAATTTTACTTTACCTATAAATTAATAGTACGTCCTGTGTTGCTGTATTGTGAGGGTACTGTGGAGGCCAGTCCAGTTACTTTTTCCCCAATGACCCAAGCAAACAACACCCACTAGATTATTGTGACCCCTGGAAATAGGAGAGGGTCTTAACGCGTCATGAGATGCTCTAAGAGGAAAATGTTGTGGGAAGAAGGGTGTTAGTCACTTTTCCTCATGGATTTACATGAAAAAGATTCATTGATGGATGACAATGATTTGAAGACCTCTCCTAAGAGTAAGTTACTTTCCTATACACAGCCATAACTACTACACTAGATTCTTAAACTTCTCTGCTCTATTAAAATTTGATTCAGAGCCCTAAATGAGAACCTTCTTGCTGGGTGAATACAAATTGTCACTTGACACTCTCACTGACGTGGGATGTTTCTACGTCAAAGCCCAGAGATGCTTTTGCCGTGTGTGGTGGGTTGATCCTGGCTGGATGCCAGGTGCCCACCATGCTGCGCTCTATCACTCCCTCTCGTCAGCTGGACAAGGGAGAGAAAATATGATGAAAGGCTTGTGGGTTGACATAAGGACAGGGTGATCACTCACCAGTTACTGTCACGAGCAAAAATGATGTGGGGAAAATAATTTAATTTATTGCCAATGAAATCAGAGTAGGGTAATGAGAAACAAAACCAAATCTAAAAACACCTTCCCCCCACCCTTCCCTTCTTTCTGGGCTTAACTTCGCTCCCGATTTCTCTGCCTTCTCCCCCCAAGTGGCGCAGGGGACAGGAATGGGGGTTGCGGTCAGTTCATCACATGTCTCTGCTGCTTCCTCCTCAGGGCAGGACTCCTCACGCTCTTCCCCTGCATGGGGTCCCTCCCACAGGAGACAGTCCTCTATGAACTGCTCCAATGTGGGTCCTTCCCACGGGCTGCAGTTCTTCACGAACTGCTCCAGTGTGGGTCCCTTCCATGGGGTGCAGTCCTTCAGGAACAGACTGCTCCAACCTGGGTCCCCCATGGGGTCACAAGTCCTGCCAGCAAACCTGCTCCAGCCTGGGCTCCTCTCTACAGAGGGCCATAGGTCCTCCCAGGAGCCTGCTCTAGCGCAGGCTTCCCACGGGGTCATAGCCTCCTTTGGGCATCTGTCTGCTCCAGTGTGGGGTCCTCCAGGGGCTGCAGGTGGACATCTGCTCTGCCATGGACCTCCATGGGCTGCAGGGGGACAGCCTGCCTCACCATAGTCTTCACCACGGGCTGCAGCAGAATCCCTGCTCCGGTGCCTGGAGCACCTCCTCCCCCTCCTTCACTGACCCTGCTGTCTGCAGAGTTGTTCCTCTCACATATTCTCACTCCTCTCTCTGTTTGCTGTTGGGCAGCAGTTCCCCACCCCCTCCCCCCTTCTTAAGTATGTTATCCCAGGGATGCTACCACTGTTGCTGATGGGCTCATCTTTGGGCAGTGACGAGTCCGTCCTGGAGCTGGCTGGCACTGGCTCTATTGGACGTAGGGGCAGCTTCTAGCAGCTTCTGACAGAAACCACCCCTGTAGCCCCCCCGCTACCAAAACCTTGCCACACAAACCCAATACAGCATATTAAAATAGTGATAATGATGATAAAATCCTCCATCCTTGTGATACCTATGGCGCATACTGATATAGCCCTGTCCTGGTTTTGGCTGGGATGGAGTTGGTTTTCTTCCTGGTAGCCGGTACGGGGCTGTGTTTTGGGTTTAGGTTGAGAACAATGTCGATGATACACTGATGTTTTGGTTCTTGTTAAGTAGTGCTAAGTACTTGCTAAGTGGTGCTCAACTGGTCAAGGACCTTTCAGCTTCCCATGCTCTGCCAGGGGCACGGGAGGCTGGGAGGGGGCACAGCCGGGGCAGCTGACTCAGACTGGCCGGGGGCTATTCCATACCACGTGAGGTCATGCTCAGTATATAAGCAGGGGAGTTGGCCGGGGAGGGGTTCGATCGCTGCTTGGGGGATGTGCTGGGCATCGGTCGGCGGGTGGTGAGCAATTGGACAGTGTACCGCTTGCTTTGTATTACTACTGTTCTTTTTTTTTTTTTTTCATTTTACTTTAGTTATTAAACTGTTTTTATCTCAACCCATGAGTTTTCCCCTTTTGCCCTTCTGATCCTCTCCCCCATCCCACCGGTGGGGGGTGAGCGAGCGGCTGCATGGTGCTTAGTTGCTGGCTGGGGTTAAACCACGACAAGCCCAAATTCCCAATTTAGCTTAGACTAAAAGTAGTTCTGAAGTCATAACTAAAACCCCAGGAGATTGAAGTACTTGGTACTTGGGCCATCTGGATGTGCATGCTCTTCAGGCCCTGATCCTTCAAGGGGATCTACGCTTTTCATGGCACACACAGCCATCTGCTTCCACTGAGCTCCTAGAAACATGGCAAGACAAAACCAGGGATTACCTGGATCACTAAGTCTCATCTCCTGTGGATGCACAAAGTGTGAAATGAGCATTTATTTCAGAAGGGCTCAAAGAACTTTCTCTAGCCGCTACAGAAGGTGCCTTCAGTACTCAATAGCAAATGAATGGCCTGTCATAAAATACAAGCTCCCAAGTATCAATTAGCATCCCCCAGGCAGCGGCCAACAGGAAAAACCTTAGTAGATCTGAAACAAAGGTCAGTGATAGAACATGAAGTGGAAACAAGGAATTCTGAAAGACTCAAAGCCATCACACCTCCAAAACTCATGCACTCAGGTAACTGGCACTGTGCTGGAAATAGCAGGCCCTGCACAGCTCTGCACACAGATTTGCTCCTCCATTCTTGCTTTGAGGGGAGTTTCAGGACTGTCCTCACAATTGTTGCGCAGTGAAACCAAGGAAACTCTATAGCAGGTGCTCTTACTTGTCTCAAGCTCCTCTGAATAGTAGCAGCAATGCAGAGACAAGCACTGGGTCTCAAGATGCACCAAAAAGATCTTACAGGCAGTTTACAACGTGAAGGATTGCTTTCAAATGATGTAGCAAGTATGCAGGTTGCCACAATGATATTAAACGCCCAGACTTGGGACACCTAGATAGTGGTTCCAGATGGAAAAGGAAACAGGTGCATTTGTACAGGTAACGTTACCAAACATGGCAAACATTAGCTCCTTTTATGTGGTTTTGAAGCAAGAAAGGATTGAAGCAAGAAAGGATTGAAGCAAGGACAACTAGTTCTAGAGCCCACAGGAAAAGAGGCTGTACAGGATTTGTTCTGGAATGGTGCATTACATGCATGTAATTTAAGAGGTTTTGACACTAGTTTTGACACTACCTGCTAAAAAAACCATAGCAAAACAAAATTAAATGCAATTTTGGCCACAGTTCACTCTCTTTTGACCCAAAAGGCCATGTTAAATAATTTGAAATGTCATAACTGAAACCACAGCTAAAGCATACTGTTTAAAAAAGAAGCATTATTAATACAGCCTTCTAGACTAGAGAAGTCAGCAAGCTGTATACAGGTATGTGGTAGCACATATGCTACCACACAGTGTACCTGCAGATTTAATACATTTTTTTCAAAGGTGCATGCTGCAAGATGTTACCAGCTCTCTTCTGTTTGTGTCTCAGTTGTTTGAAGTGCTGAGGTGGACGTCCTGGTGGACAATGCTAAATGAAGTGTGCCAGCGAGCTGCTGTTGGTACAGCTGTCAAAGTGTGGTTTTGGGTAACCTCTCTGTGCAGCCCATGCCAAGATACAGGAGGCAGGGAAGTTACCAGCATTGCTCCCTTGCATTGTAGGGCAGATGAGAGGGCTTGTCATGCTGTGGCTCTCCTGTGAACAATCAGTCTGTCCTGGTTTCAGCTGGGATAGAGTTAATTTTCTTCTTAGTAGCTAGTAGAGTGCTGTGTTTTGGATTTAGGATGAGAATAATGTTGATAACACAGTGATGTTTTGGTTCTTGCTGAGTAGAGTTTACACTGGTCAAGGACTTTTCAGCTTCCCAGGCTCTGCCAGGTGCACAAGAAGCTGGGAGGGAGCAGAGCCAGGACAGCTGACCCAGACTGGCCAAAGGGCTGTTCCATACCATATGGCATCATGCTCGGTATATAAGCTGGGGGAAGGAGAAGGAAGTGGGGAACATTCAGCATGATGGCATTTGGCTTCCCAAGTAACCGTTACGCGTGATGGAGCCCTGCTTTCCTGGGGATGGCTGAACACCTGCCTGACGATGGGAAGTAGTGAATGAATTCCTTGTTTTGTTCTGCTTCTGCGCACGGCTTTTGCTTTACCTATTAAACTGTGTTTATCTCAACCCACGAGTTTTCTCACTTTTACTCTTCTGATTCTCTCCCCCATCCCACCAGGGGGGAGTGAGTGAGCGGCTGCGTGGTGCTTAGTTGCCAACTGGGGTTAAACCACGACACAGTCTCAAGGTAAACACTTCGCTAAACTTACAGCTGTTGGGTAAACACAATTCCTGAACAATTTATTTTGTCTGATTACTTTGAGTAATTGTATTTTACTGAATTTTTAACATGCAACTGGATAAACTATTTCCCTGCCTTCTTCACAGTTTTATTTTGGGAACAGCCATAATTGCTGGTAAAGCTGTGTGACAGC
The DNA here is from genome assembly GCA_020745775.1 of Theristicus caerulescens. Taxonomy (NCBI): domain Eukaryota; kingdom Metazoa; phylum Chordata; class Aves; order Pelecaniformes; family Threskiornithidae; genus Theristicus; species Theristicus caerulescens. Next base: position 16,177,287 of record CM036583.1, on the reverse strand, counting down.
TGCATTTCAGTGGCTTACCAGATGGAAATACCCCTGAGCACTGAAGGTGAATATTTGAGTAAGATGGGTGAGAAATCTGAACTCATTCTTGATTAGCCCTTTAGAATTTGTGCAGTTTTCCTCTTTTCTGACATCCAGTGACCACTGGATGGCACTAAGGCCACTGTCCTGCTCACAAACACATTCTAGCAAGCCTCACACTTTGATTTCATGAGTAGTGAAAAATGGTCTGGGGCACTGAATTTGGGTTCTTTGTTTGGACAAGTGTGAGGTTGGTTGCCTCAGCTCTTGTAGTTCAAACAATGCTTCTCCCCTCACACAAACTTTGTTTTTTTTTTTCTTTCTTCCCTGCTTTGGGAGTGCTTACAGCTAACAGTAAAGACTCGCTGGAACTCTCCACACAGGTGTGTACGGATCCTCAGACTTGCTAAGGGTGCACGCCGTTCCATGACTCTGGTGGGTAAAGATGCTGAATAGGCTTGGTTCTGGTATTAGTCTCTAAAGTGTGCCACTAGTACCTGGCTACAGAGTCATTTCAAAGGATCTGTAAAAGCACTGGTTGCCCCCTATGTCAAGAAGTGGATAGATTGTGAAGAGCTGTCTCTGAAGAACAGCTACGAGCAGATTGAAAGCCTATGGGTAAGAATTAGAGTCCGAGGCCTTACTCCAGCTACAGGAGGCATCACGGTCACAGGATCTCATCCTGCTGGGGGACTTCAGCCACCCCAACATCTGCTGGAAAAGTAACACAGTGAGCTATAGGCAATCCAGCAGACTCCTGGAGTGCGCTGAGGATAACATCTTAAGCCAGGTAATAGACAGCCCTACCAGAGGGGATGCAATACTGGACGTGTTGGTCACCAACGCAAGTGAACTAATTGGTGGCGTCAAGATGGGAGGCAGCCTGGGCTGCAGTCATCATGCCCTGGTGGAGTTTGCAGTCCTGAGGGATATGGGACAGGCAAAGAGTAAAGTCAGGACCCTGAATTTTAGGAAAGCAAGCTTCCAGCTCTTCAAGGAGTTAGTCAATAGGACCCCCTGGGAAACTGCCCTCAGGGACAAGGGAGCAGAACAGAGCTGGCAGATCTTTAAGGACGCTTTCCATGGAGTGCAAGAGCTCTCAATCCCCAGGTGTAAAAAATGAGGAAAGGAAGGCAAGAGATCAGCATGGCTGAGTCGAGACCTGCTGGTCAAACTAAAGGGCAAGAAGGAAATGCACAGGCAGTGGAAGCAAGGATAGGTATCCTGGGAAGAGTATAGGGATGCTGCCCAGTTGTGTAGGGATGGGGTCAGGAAGACCAAGGTGCAGCTGGAGCTGAACTTGACAAGGGATGCAAAGAATAATAAGAAGGGCTTCTAGAGGCATGACAGCTGGTGTGTTGCCAAGCCACTCTCCATGATATTTGAAAAGTCATGGCAGTCAGATGAAGTCCCTGGTGACTGGAAAAAGGGAAACACTGCACCCATTTTTACAAAGGGTAGAAAGGAGGACCCTGACAACTACTGACCTGTCAGCTTCCTCTCTGTGCCTGGGAAGATCATGGACCAGAGCCTCCTAGAAGCTATGCAAGGCACATGGAGGACAGGGAGGTGATTTGAGACAGCCAGCATGGCTTCCCCAAGGGCAAGTCCTGCCTGACCAACCTAGTGGCCTTCTATGATAGAGTGACTACATCAGTGGACAAGGGAAGAGTTACAGATGTCATCTCTCTGGACTTCCGTAGGGCCTTTGACACAGTCCCCCACAACATCCTTCTCTCTAAACTGGAGAGAGATGGATTTGATGGGTGGACTGTTTGGTGGATAAGGAATTGGCTGGATGGTCACATCCAGAGGATATTGGTCAATGGCTCGATGTCCAGATAGAGATCAGTGACAAGTGGTTTCCCTCGGGGGTCTGTACTGGGTCAAGTACTGTTCAATATCTTCATCAGTCACATAGACAGCAGGATCGAGTGCACCTTCAACAAGTTTGCAGACAACACCAAGCTGAGGGGTGCAGTTGACACACCTGAGGGACAGGATGCCATTCAGAGGGACCTGGACAAGCTTGAGAAGTGGGCCCATGTGAACCTCATGAGGTTCAACAAGGCCAAGTGCAAGGTCCTGCACCTGGGTCGGGGCAACCCCCAGTATCAATACAGGCTGGGGGATGAACGGATTGAGAGCAGCCCTGAGGAGAAGGACTTGGGGGTACTGGTGGATGAAAAGCTGGACATGAGCTGGCAATTTGCGCTTGCAGCCCAGAAAACCAACTGTATCTTGCACTGCATCAAAAGAAGCATGGCCAGCAGGTCGAGGAGGGTGATACTGCCCCTCTACTCTGCTCTGGTGAGATCCCACCTGGAGTACTCCAGCTCTGGCGTCCTCAGTACAGCAAAGACATGGACCTGTTGGAGCGGGTCCAGAGGAGGGCCACAAAAATGATCAGAGGGATGGAGCATCTCCCCTATGAGGACAGGCTGAGCAAGTTGGGGTTGTTCAGCCTGGAGAAGAGAAGGCTCCAGGGACACCTTATTGCAGCCTTTCAGTACTTGAAGGGGGCTTACAAGAAAGATGGGGACAGACTTTTTAGCAGGGCCTGTAGCGATAGGACAAGGGGTAATGGTTTTAAACTAAAAGAGGGCAGATTCAGACTAGATATAAGGAAGAAAATTTTTATGATGAGGGTGGTGAAACACTGGCAGAGGTTGCCCAGAGAGGTGGTAGATGCCTCATCCCTGGAAACATTCAAGGTCAGGTTGGACGAGGCTCTGAGCAACCTGATCTAGGTGAAGATGCCGCTGCTCATTGCAGGGGGGATGGACTAGATGACCTCTAATGGTCCGTTCCAACCCAAACCATTCAATGACTGCATGATTTTTGCAGTGTCCTCAACCACAAAGCTAGAAAGAGCAGCAGAGATACAGGCCTGGAGCTGGGCAAAACATGCTTTCAGGGGGAGGAAAGGGAACACGGAACGCATACCTGGCGTCTCCGGAAGAAACATGCAGCATATTCAGAGTTAACGTAGAGTAACAGATCAAAGAGAAAAGGGCGAGAACTGAGTGCACATTAGCAAATCATATCCATGATGCCAAGGAGATCCTAACACGAGCAAGCAGAAACCATCAACATCCCGCCCTTTAATATTGTTAGTAAAGCTGAGTACTTTTATCTGTCGTCTTCAATCCTTTAGTTTCTTGTACTGTCTAATAACTAGACCTAGACTACTACTGAGGGCCTAATGACCTCCTTGCTGGCTGGGAAGTGCACAAGTGCACAGGTCAGAACAAGCCCCCCAGCATGTCATTTATGGCTGCAGGCCATGGTTTTGAAAACCAAAGGCAAGAATAAACTGCAGATTTCTTCCCAGAAAAGCCCACCTGCCCATTTGGAAAGACTCTGCAGAGATGAGAAGACAAAGCGGCCTGATGGAATTGCAATTTTTATGGGCTGACAGGCGTTAGGAAACACTTGCTCTGTCCCTGAACCACAACGCTCGCTCTCTGTGTGCTGCAGAGGACATCCATGCGGGGGCTCCACATAGACCTCCCTGAAGCACTTGTAACACCCCCAGATCACACCGGGGTGGGAGTGTTCCCGCAGAACAAGAGCTCCGCTTAAACCAGAGCACCTCTGAGGCAAAGGCTGGTGCAAGCGATTGCCGCCCTTTGCCAGGGGAACCGAAGCAGAGAGGGCCTGAGCCTCGTCCCGTCTCCTGCCCCCATTCCTCTGCCCTGTGGAGTAACAGGACCCACAGTGGGTGCAGCCATCCCTTGAGTCCCGTAGCCCAGGAACATGGCACTGCCGGTGCTAGTACCAGACTGCAGGCTCCGTTCCCAGTTTGCAAGGCTTCTGGGTGGAGGAGGTAGGAGGGCCCAGTGGAGACGTGAAGAAACGGTGGGCGAAGCACCAGGAGAGCGGGGAGAAAGCAGCACGGGTGGGGATAGCAACGCCACCTGCATAGTTAGTAATCCCGAGACTTTTTCTGCAGTTTTCATGCCTTTATTTTCTTTTATTTCATAATAATTAGATGTAGGGGTCCGGGATCTTTTGGCGACTGGCCTGAGCCCCAGCTGCCAGCTCGGCCACGGTTTGGCCAGCCCCTGAGGCAGCCTCGCAGTGTCACCGATGGTGGGGCGGCTTCTTGCGGGGCTGGGAGGGGTCCTCAGGGCGGCCAGCCCTCCTCTTCGGGGCTCGCCGGGGCCCCCCAGGGGAGCACTGGCTGCCCTGGCTGGGAGTGGAGGGCCCGGGCACAGCCTCCTCTGGGTCCTCCCGCAGCACCTCTCGCTCCCCGTGGGTGGGAACGGGGGTACTGGGCGGGCTGCCGGGAGCCCCACGAAGTGCCGTGGCTGACGTCTCCCAGCACAGGGGGCCAGAGGCTCCGTTTGATAACACCTCGTGCCTCCCTTGGAGGCTGCAGGACAAAGTCGCACAGGCTCTCCCTACACGCCAGCACTGCTGGCCAGCCCTCTGGGCTCCCCTGCTTCCTCCCACGGGGGTCACAGGCAGCACTAGGCTCACTCTCAGGGATCTTGTCCTGCCCGGGGGGGAATCAAAGCTTATGGCTGTCTCCAGCCCCAAGCCCTGGGTGTCCATTGGCTGCAGCGCTCACAGCCCATGGAGACACCACAGGACATGGTCACTTCTCCACAAGGGTTTTTTTCTTCAGTTCCTGACGCCCCTTGGGCCAGGCTGGGGCTGGATGGGGCCCAGTTTCCCCTGCTCGGAGTCTGCAGGGCGATGGGGGGACACAGCACCAAACAGCCCCAGCGTCTCTGCCCGCCGTGAGCCATCAGAGCAGGCTTTGGGAAGAAGGTGGAGCCTGGTTTTGTGGTGGACTTGGCAGTGGTAGGTTAACGGTTGGACTCAATCTTAAAGGTCTTTTCCAACCTGAACTATTCTATGATTCTTTGATTCTATGATTTTTAATGCTAATATGTAAAACTACTGACTTAATTCACCAGGCCAGACGAAAGATCACTCTTATCTGTATCTGCTGTTATAGGCAAGGATGGCATGGGAAGCAGAGCTTCAGGGACTTCCGGAATGAGCTCCACCAGTTTCCCTTCATTTCCTTCAAGGAAGTAATTCAGAAAAAATGTAGGGTCTAAAACAATAAATGCAAGGATTTGTGTCATTATGTGTTAGCTTGGAATTGGGATGCTGGTAACTCTTTTCATAAGTACCTAGAATACAACATTTCCATGGCATAAGAAATCTAACAGGTGGGAAGTTTAGAATGACTCCTTTTTAAACTTCATAGTATCACGATCTTGTTGTAAGTGCCAGCACTTATACAAAAAAGAATTCTTTTCTGCTTGGGGAACGAAGGTAGGGAGAAGGGAGCAAAGAGATTGTGGACATCTGCCATACCTATTTCCATGTGCAAGAGACTGGGAAGAATTAAAGATAAAATGATTTTATTCCAAAATGCCTGTACTAGTTTACTGGGCTCAAAACTGTAAAATTTTGAGATGCTTTCATGTAATGCAGTCATCATTTGGTGACACCTATTATTCATGAAGAAGAACTTAATCCATTTCCAATGTAGTCTAGAAATTTTTGTGCATTTATGACTGGGAGGAAAAGAATGAGGGGAAAATAATGAAGCTGATTCCTTCTTCAGAGGTGCTGCAGGCTGTATTCAGGCAACCCCAAGCTGTTTGGGCTCCTCCAGATAATGCTAAACACAGAGTCTTCCTTGACATGTCATGGATGGCATTATCAGGGTCTTTTGTTTAAGGAGAACAACGGATTTCATATGGTACCATGAAAGGGTACATCTTTTGAGGGACAGGAAGAACCTGCTGTCTGCCTAGTAATCCCACATCTTAGGATGCCACTCCATTAAATCCAACATCAGCTTATCGTTTGCTCAGAAACCAACCTATGTGGGAACCTGCAGCTGCTAACCTTACCTCTGAGTCCAGGGACACAGACCAGGCATTCAAAATGCTTGCACTGCCATTGATGATGGCCATCCTACCCCCTGCACCACACCAATGGCTGCAATTACTCAGCACTCCAGAATCTGTCATATATAGGAATTTTCTTTAGTCATTATCTTCTGAAGATTTGTGACAAGCGTCTTCAGACTAGTTCCCTTAAAACTGCTGTGTGATACTGTCTGTCACAGTATCCCTCTAGACAAAATGTCCAGCACACAGCTAGACAAGTCCATAATACATTGGCTGAGCAATTGGCTGATGGGTCAGGCTTAAAGAGTTTTAGTAAATTGGGTTACAACAGGCTGCAAGCCAGTCACCAGTGGGGTTCCCCAGGGCTCAATTTTAGGGCCAGTGATCTTTAATGTTTTTATAAATGATCTGGATGCAGGAATTGAATGTAAATTAAGTAAGTTTGCCAATGATACTAAACTAGAAGGAGCCGTGGACTCCCTCGAGAGTAGAGAGGCCTTACAGTTGCCAAGCATTGGAACAGGTTGCCCAGGGAAGTGGTGGAGCCCCCATCCCTGGAGGTATTTAAAAGCCGTGTAGATGTGGTGCTTAGGGACATGGTTTAGCGGTGGACTTGGCAGTGTTAGGTTAAAAGTTGGACTCAATGATCTTAATTGTCTTTTCCAACCTAAATGATTCTATGATTCTATTTGGATAGACTAGAGATCTGGGCAATCACCAACTGTATGAAATTTAACAAGAGCAAGTGCAGCATTCTCCACCAGGGACAGGGTAATCCTGGTTATACGTACAAATCGGGGGACAAGAGGCTGGAGAGCAGCCCTGCGGAAAGAGATCTAGGGATCTGCATTGACGGCAATTTGAATATGAGTCAACAGTGTGCCCTGGCAGCCAAAAGCGCCAACTGTGTCCTGTGTGCAGTTTTGGGAGCTTCAATGTAAGAAGGACATTGAACTATTCGAGTGTGCCCAGAGGAGAGTGACCAAGATGGTGAAAGGCCTTGAGGGCAAGAGTTAGGAGGAGCGGCTGAGGTCACTTGGCTTGTTCAGCCTGGAGAAGAGAAGGCTGAGGGGTGCCCTCATCACAGTCTGCACCTTCCTCACAGGGGGCAGAGGAGGAGGAGGTGCTGACCTCCTCTCTCTGGTGACCAGCCACAGGACACAAGAAAATGGAATGAAGCTGCGTCAGGGGAAGGTCAGGCTGGACATTCAGAAAAGGTTCTTCACTGAGAGGGTGGTCGGTCCCTGGAACAGGCTCCCCAGGGAAGTGGTCATGGAACCAAGCCTGTCAGAGTTCAAAGAGTGTCTGGACAATGCTCTTAGTCATGTGACTTAGCTTTAGGTAACCCTGTGAGGAGCAGGGAGTTGGACTCGATGATCCTGATGGGTCTTTTCCAACTCGAGATATCCTATGATTCGTTTTGTGTAAATCTGTACCACAAACCCATTTTGAATGAAGGTAGGTGCTTCCGGTCGCATTCAGTTTTTCTTTACATAAACAAACAGTTATTATTTATCAGTTATACTGATTTTAAGTTGGCTTATGACACGTTTAGGTGCTGAAACTCTGAAACTGTCCAATTAGCTTTAGTGCTGCTATTTGTGGACTGTACTTCAAGACAAGCAATGGCTGTCAGAATCTGAGCATTCAACCTCAAACTTTTCAGTGTAGGAAGTGGGAGAACATCTCAGGAAAAGCACTTTTAAGCTTCTATTGTAAAAGCCTATGTTCACTGAAATTAGAAGTTCATTTTGCCGTCGATTGCAGAGCAGTCATATTTTGTGCCAACGATTAGGGAAGTTCTGAAATACATCATGTAAAACAAAGATTTTTCCCTTCATGCTAGAAAATGGGATGACATATTGAAAAAGGATATTTGAGCCAACAATTTTCCAGTGATTTGTGGTCAGAAGGTCAGGAATTTGCATGTATTTACATGTATAATGTGTACACGTGTAAAGAAAACAAGGGTTTTTATGTTTTCCCACTAGAAGCCTGGAGCACATGGACTGGAAAATACAAAGCTGAGATTTGGCTAGGGGAGGGCCAGGAGAGGAGGGAGAATAAGAGAGTGAGAAGAGCAAAGCAATATGGTTCTGCCTTTCAAACAGGCATGCACCCATGTCAGTGTACTGCGGAAATCCTTTAGACCTTTGGCTTCCAGGCAAAATGGAATTCAGTTTTCACTGGATTCTCTGGTCTCTAACAGTATCTCTTTCCTTTTTTGCATTGGTGAGTTGAAGTATTATGTTATTAGGGCAAAAAGTAGCATAATGAATCATTCACAATTTGCATTCTGCAGCATCACAAAGTTACATAATTGTGTAGCTACTGCAAGAATATCTGTTTTTCTGTGTCAGTTTTTATGCTTCAGTTCACTCTAAGATACTCTTATTTCTTGGAGTTTGCAATGCAGAAACATGTAAACACTTTTTCAGACGAGTCTTATGTAGAATGTACTATAACAACAAGCAATGTTTTGCCTCTTCTTGTTTTCTTTTTTTTTGTTTGTTTGGTTGGTTTGGTTTGGGTGTTGTTTTTTTTTAGGATGGTGAGCCAGTTAGACCAGGAGTAGCCATGACAGATCTTGCTACTGGGTTGTATACATATAGAGCAATTATGGCTGGTTTACTTCAGAGGTATAAGGCGGGGAAAGGACTACACATTGATGGTAATCTCTTGTCATCTCAGGTAGGAGTTTTAAAAAGATTGCTTTTAGTTGTGTAGATGTTTGAACGTTAAGAATACCATTTTGACATAAATTAATGCAAATTAGTTAGTACAACCAATGACAACAATAATAATGACAATAATGGCATTAGTGACAGTTTCCTTATTCTGCCACTCTGGCAGTGACCATTTTATATAACATGGTGATACTTACTACTGCACTACGTTTGGTTTTCACTATTTACAAAGGACCTCCATGTTCTTTGAAAACATGGGTTAATCAAGGTTTATAATATCCCTGAGACTGTAAGTAACAGTTGTAGATAATTTGAGGTTGTTCTTGTTTTAATATCCACTGAAATCAGATGTGGAAAGGAGGGGAAGTCCTTGCTTAAATCAACAAAGAATTTTTCATTTGTTTCAGAAATGTTTGTAAGGACTGAAGTCTTCATCATACTTATGTATATTTTAAAATGTTTTGTCTGTATTTGAAAAATGTAATAAGCAGTTTAGAAAAATATTTTAAATGTATGTTAAACTTATTAAATATTTTGTATATATATGGAACTATTTTTTGTTTATGGTATCTTACAGTGTTGTACAGTATGGCAGCTTCTGCTTTATCGTTTTAATTTCTAATTTTATTAAAAGGACTTCCAGTAATTTCTACTAATTTCCAGAGTAATTCTGTTATTTTCTGATTACTTGTTCCACTGGTTTTTGGATGTTTTTAATGGAGCCTTCTTGATTATTATTTGATATTTTATCAAATGCTGAAAGTAAGAAGAGTTAAAGTTACAGGCTGACCATGAGTAGGGAGAGCTTTGGAGGCTGTGGCTGCAGGAGATGGTCTGAGAAGTGCCGGGGGGTGTGTTTTTTTTTTTCTTAATAGATTTTGCTGATTTTTCTATGTATCCTTTGAAAAATGAGGGTGGTCTTATATTTGAAGTCACCTGACATTTGGGGCAGTATGGTAGTTCTGGATAAATCCATGAGAACAGCCAGGGTCTATAAGGAAAAACCACAATGAGGTGGAGAAGAAAGCATTCAAAATTTGTTTTGGCAGAAATTGGTTAATTAAGTCTCTTTCGCATTACACAAGACCTTAGCTTGGTCAACTTACTATCTTTGTTAAATCTGTGGCTTCCCAGGAGTAAATCTGGATGAAATGTCTTAGTATTGTTTAACTCATTTTTTCATAGGGAAAACACAAAAATTGTACAATTGAGTATATTAGACCAAAGAAATATATAAGTTTGCATTTTCCCATGAAACTCTCTTTTCAGAAAGAAGAAAACCTATGGATAGAGTTGTTGGTTTTAGGTCCCATATTGAGGGAAATGGCAGTATTTTATTTATGTTATGCCCCATCATTCCCAAGACTGGAATACAGATTCCAACAGCAAAAGCTGAGTGTGATATATTAATGACAGTGTTTTAGGAATATTGATGTATCAAGAACAACAAGTCAAGACCCTCTCCAGTGTCTCAAACAGATGACCTGGGACAAATACCCCAATATTCTTCCTAGCTTTAGCAGCTGTTGCTAGACCTAGGTTAGGTAACATCTTTTCAGGTATTAGTCAGATGATTGAAATAAATTTATTGAGGTTCATGGCAGTATTTTCTGACTGTAGAAAAATCTTTCCTGGAGGAAGAGTATGATTCTGGGAAGCCAAATGGGCTAAAAATGTATATGGAAGACCTCAGAATACAGGAGAATGGGCTTGGAGACATGCTAATTTTCTTCTCACCAGTATATTGTGTAGCCTGTGTTTAGCACACAGTAGACTTAAGTAGGTTCAAGGTCTATTCCTCCTCCCAAATATAGGAATAAATTAATGAAAATGTAGAAGTAATTTACATTTAAAGGAAGTTAACGGTACAAGGGGAACTTAACAGCAATTTTCTGTCTCAAAATATGATTCTAGAGATAATTTACAAAAATAATTTAGTCAACTCTAAGTTAATTTTTTGGTTTTAAATTCTGTCTGTTAAAAACAGAGCCACACTCAGTGTGTATAAATAAACTGGAAAAAGCAGTTTTAAAGTAGTCTATGGGCTTTTCAAGGTGGAGAATGTAATGAAGAGGTTATCAGAAACTATGTCAGCTTAAAAGACTTAGGGAGTAATTCCTCTGGTCTGTCTTGTTCCTATAACTATGCCAACAGGCCAAAGAGGTGTCCTTTATGTCAGCCATAGATTTTTGTGCTATAAAGGAAAGTCTGGGGCTGTCAAATTTCCAATTTCCAGGTCTGTGGCAGTCATGTGTTTTCTTCCTCTGCACTCTTCATCTAATGGACAACTCTGGGCTGAACACAGCATGTGAACACACATATTACATTACTGTGAGTTGCACTATGAGTCAAAAAAGCTCAATCTTTGAATATGATTCCTAAAAGCAAAAGATGAGGAAGGAAACAGCGCTACTGATTAGTATTGTAAAGCTTCTATCATTTCCTTTTACAGCGAGCAGAAGTTCAAGTAGCTGTGTAGATTCATATGTATTGTACATATGCATCAAGTATCAATCCATTGTTATCTTACTATAAGGCTGACCAAAGTCTTGGCTTAGATTATGCTTGATTCGACTCAGCTTGGGAGACTTTACTTACATTGTAAGTTTTACGTTTTGTTTTTTTTTTTTTTAAATCAACTTAATGCTCAAGGTATTACAAAGAACTTTGAGTCAAACTGAATGCCATGATATAAGCATAGAAGTCCATATACAAATGAACAAACTATTCTGGTAATACTCACTCTTGGCTGCAAATGTAAAGGTAATGAATGGCTGCTATAGTCTATTTCCCATCTGGTTTTACCAGTCTGTTTCTTTTTCATTTTTCAAAATCTTCTGGTATCTAAGAGCTTATTTAGCAAGTTTTTACTTTGCTAATTAATGAAACACTATCGGTTTTTAGTATACATCTGTGGGGCTTTTTCATTGGAAACACCATGGAAAGCACAGGATGAAGATTGTCTTTTATTTAAATTGGGGTAAAAATTAGAACTTTATTAAAAAGTTCTGTAGCTGGTTCCTATGCAGGATGGAGCATGCATTTATCTATTATTATTAAAGCCATACTCATTGCAGATATAACAGAACAGCTGCTACGACAGTGATTTTAAAAATATTTTAGATATAAACTACATTTTATCTGATGACCGACAAGTGAAATAATTATATTAAATGTCTCCATTTCATCCACTCCTCTTCTTACACAATTAGGCTTCCTTTCTTGAGGAAGGCTGAAAAAGAGACTGTGTATGTCACCAGCATCAAGAAACCTGTGCCACAGTACAGGACGTATCTATATCAGAAGTATGAACTTCATTTGTTTTTTGACTTCCATTTTATTTCAGTTCGTGTTGTAACCTCCATTTGAGAGTGTTACCTTGAGTTTCATTACAGAATCACAGAAGGGTTGAGGTTGGAAGGGAACTCTGATGAGCCCGTCCAGAGAAACAACAGATTCCTGAATGGGAACAGGGGCAGAGGCAAGTGCAGGACCATTTCGTACTTTGAGTCATCTGTGGCTCTGAATACCATTGACAAGATATGTCCATGGTAAATGCACATTCCTTTGCTAAGCTGGTAGTCTCTGTTTGCTTGCCCTATTTTCCCACAGCCAGCAGAGAGCCGAAAGTGAGTGGAATGCAACAGAAATGGACTCAGAAAAATGCGGCACTAATATCACATTCCAGAGCAGCTGGAAAACAGCATCCTACTGGAAGGGAAAAGTGCCAACTGTAAGATCTCTAGAGAAATCTAGAGCTTAAGGGCAGTGTTTAGTCACCACCCAGTCCCAGGAAGCTGGATAAAATCACCTTGGCCACTGGGAGAAACAGGTCAGGCTGAGATAAATCTCTCTACTCATTTCATGGTCTGAAAGGAAAGACTTGATGGACCTAATTTAAATTGCAACTAAGTGAAATCAACCATGTTAAGGCTTCTGTAGTGTATAGTAAAGGTAATATAAATGAAAATCAGATTCTTTATGCCTTGATATACAAGGTTTTTAGAGACAGAAATGTAATATTAGATTGAATAATTTTTATCATTGGACTTCAAAAACTTGTGTAATTTTACAGCTGTTAGCACCCACTAACATCAGTGTTGTGATTTGCCTGCTTTATCCAGAAGAGCCACTTAAGCAATACAAACACGAATTGAGATATTTAATTAAAGTGCTCGTTTAGGTATTCAAATAGGAGAACCTCAGTCAAACATTTAAATGATATTCAAGACAATGGGACAAACTATTCTTTGTAATTCTCTTGTACTTGGTGACAAATCTGGCCCCGTTTGAGTCAAGCAGTACAAAAGCGGACTACTCTGTTACAGTACTTCTCAAGGGAATAGCTGTCAGATATTTAGCTACTTCTTACAAGTACAAATTCCTTGTTGTTAACAACTGTTTATTGGTTACAGTCACAAGTGCTATATTATTTGGGATTTCTGAAATAGAGGGAGCAACATGTATCATTCAGTTAAAGCAGTGGAAAAATATAGTTTAAATATGTGTGCAAGAATATAGGAAAACAATCAGAAATATAATACAATTGACGAAAACTGAGAAGGAAAAAGTTATTTGAAGCCATAAACAAAAATCATTTGAAGCCACAGTATCAGGTAAAAAAAAATCTATTCTTTCCTTTTTTTTTTTTTGGTAGAAGTTTGTTTAGATATTCTTTAGATATCATTTTTGCACTCGATTTGGGAGATGAAATAGAAAAATATGGTAGCTTTTTATGGTGATAAGGACAGATTTTATTCCAAACTTTTTCTTTCCATTACTATATGATAGTCTGTAAGTATCTTTATTTATGCTTCTCTGCTTTCCATAGTGATTAAAGCAGTAAAGCCAATCTAAAACTGTGTATGTGCAATCTCAACATATTATGAACTTTATCATCTGAATCCATGTAGTTAGAGATCAGCAAGACATGCATGGGACAGCATGCATAGCAAGTGGCACTCCATGTGTTGTTTCATTCTCGCACTGCCTTAATTAGCGCTTGGCGTTCTAGGTATGAAATAGTATGTCTGAGCAGATTGTTTACCATTCAGAAAACAACTCACTGAGTTTTGACATACATTCGTATTACTACTTGCACAAATAGAATCATAGAATCGTTCAGGTTGGAAAAGCCCTTTAAGATCACCAAGTCCAACCGTTAACCTAGAACTGCCAAGGCCACCACTAAACCATGTCCCGAAGCACCACATCTACACGGCTTTTAAATACTTCCAGGGGAAGGAGGTATGCATACCTGCATGACCCTGCATACACTGCTTTTCCTACAATATTACAGATTAGCCTTTCCACAAAGAGATAGATAGGATCTTATACAAAATTTAGGTGTTTAGACAGATAAGTGCTGAAATTCTTAAGACATTAGACACAGCCTCTAATTTGGAACTAGTACCCCTTGCTAAGTACTCTTATAGAGATAGTTCAACTTTACCCTTCTTCTGTACTGGGCTTAACCCAGCCAGCCGACAACAGCCTGGAGGAAAGCAAGAGCAATCACTGACCAGTTGGTGGGGCCGGATTTCGCCTGAGTATTAAATCACCCTGTTTTGTAAATACAAGCATTTTACAGGAAGATGAAGGGATAAAAAGAAAAGGGGGGAAAAAAAACCCCAAAACTCAAACCTCGGTTCCCACCTGACTGCAGTAGTGTACTTTCCCAAAAGATCAGTAACGGAAGAAAAAAATGTTAGCCATCTCAGCTTGTACGTTGTTTTTACTAACAATAAGCACTAACATGGGAAAAAGCCCTTGCAGCCTTTTGCATGCCTTGTCACATTTGTTACAGACTAGGGCCTATAAAGGTCTGACCTCTCTTTAGAATTCGGAATGTAGTTGATAGCTGAAGTCCTGTCATCTGCTCAGGTACACTTACAGGAACCATTTTCAGCTATTTCATTGAATAGATACATTCTTACTATATATTCCCCATATATCTTAGAAATACTGGTAGACGATTTCAGGCTTTTTGCTGGCTCAAGTAGCTGCAGATGGTCCCAGCTATCACTTGGTGCAAACACATCCTACTGAGCAGCGTTAAACTCTTGGAATTGAACTTTTGTTTTTATTTACATGTTGGTTTTTGTATTTCTGTGACTTCTGCCAACTGTTCTTGTTTCTCTCTTTTGTGGTTTCTTCTATGGCACCACTGAAAGCTTCTCAGACGTGACTCTACTAACCAAACTTCTACATAAAACATTTTGTATAAAACAATGTCTGGCCCTCATGCCAATTATTTTTCTGCTGTGGGATATGGGAGGCAGAGCATTGGCGGATAAAATATGCCACAAAGTAAAAAGTTGGTGAGTTTATATTTGTCAATGCCAAATACTTTTTAATGTTAGCATTTTTAAAGCTAAGGCCTCATCTTATTTTAGAACTGAAATACAAGTCATTTAAAAGCCATGTTTGTGGAAGCTAATAGCTCTGAACTTGTTCTGTTTTTCCTTAAAAATATGGGAGGCCATTTCCATTTAAGCAGAACTGCAGGAAATCACATGGATACAGATGGTTACAAAGGCTGATGCTTGCTCATCTCCCCTCCATGCTCTTTCTGTACATATGCCGGAGCTCTGTTAGGAACCGATGGGTCCGTCAGCAGAAGACAGGAAGTTCTGCTACAGAGAAATTGCCAGATTTCTGTACTCTCTATTCTTCTCCTTCAATTACAAGACCAAAAAACTTGCACAACAACATGATTCACAAGCCTGCTGATGCTAAGCATGAATTGTCATTCAAATTAGAATTTCTGTGCGAATACTTCTCTTTAGATGATGTCCAGAAAGGGCATGATAAGCATAACTGAATTCAGAAGTCAGGAGATGAAAAATCTGGCACCTTTACACATTAACGCAGCCTTACTGAGGAACACTAGTACCTGCTTTTCCTGCATTATATACTATCTTTTAATTAATGTTAATTTCTTAGGTTTATAGTAAAGCTTTATATTGGTCAATTAGCGCAGGCTGAAAGCCTCTGACATTTTCTGCTCATAGATGATCCTCATGAAAATGTTTGAAATTAAAATTCTAAATTACTTGAATAAAAATTACATATTAGTTTTATTTTTCTTGTTTTGACTGTTTTACCATTTAAAATGTTATTTTATTTCATGTCATGCAAATTTTAACAGGGTAAATATTATAAGTAGTCCCTACATTGCTTACCAGCCTATGTTTTGGCATTGACTGAACAAATTATTTGGTTTTATCAAATTTTTTAACAAAATGATTTTTTATATTTCCTATGAAATCTTTCAGAATTTTTCTTCCATGGTAATGAACTTAAGTTTTAATTTTTTACCCCATTAGGATAGAGGGACATTTTAAAATATACAGGTTTTCCGTGGACCAGAATTTCTGTTTTCCAACTTTCTGTTAAATTAATGACTGTAACATAAGTAACATTGAATGCTCTCTAAATCACATTTAGGACTGTTAATAGAAAAAATTGTTTAACTTCTGATGTCTGGACATTTAAAAATCTTTATATTCTTTCTGTAGTATATTTATCTATTTGCAAACACATTCAGGGGCTGTACTTAGGGCAGGCAAGAGAAAGCATTTTAGCTGATATCATTCACTTAGTCTGGAGAACTGGGGAAAGGAGCTGAAGGGATGGGAGTTGCCCATAGCCTTCCTCTTCAGTCAATGATCTCTCCATGCAAAAATATCCATCCAATTTTCACTCCTTCTCCAGGTTCATCTGTTTCTTTGAAGGCAGAGTTGAAAAGTGATTAAAAAATAATCCAGTTATAGTCAACAATAGAAGAATATAGTCTTTGGTATGTAGAAAATACACAATGCATGAATGGAAGGAAGGTTACAGGCCTAAATGCAATGTGAATGAATTGGCTGCAAGACAAACTGGAGGACAGGTTATCTGGTCAAGGTAGTAGGAGTTAAGAGCGTCCTACTTCTCTTCTTATTCCCATGACAGGGTCTGGATTTGGACCAGGGAAGAGGAAGGGAGAAGGGGGAAGAGGAATTAAGATTTAATTTACAAGGTTGATTGGAACTAGACTTCAGAGGCCTATTTTTTGAGGGTGGCTATGTTTTCTGTCACGTGATCCCAATACGCATTTTTCAGTAGAATGGATCTTCTAGCAGCTTACACTCTGGAATTACTATACTGAAGGATCAGACTGGTGTTTGCTTATGTCAGAGCCAGGGAGGAGGTGGAAACATGGATACATCAGCTTGCTTCATCTTAAACTGTCACAGACCTTTCTTCACCGCTGAGCATGGGTGGTTTGGAAATGCGGTATGCTCCCTGCGCCTGGACGCCAGGCCTCACGTGGCATGGCAAGCTGGGTTTGCTGGCCATCAGCCCCCTTGGCACGGCTGGCAGAGCCGAGGTATCAGCAGCTGCATATCGAATGGACCTTAAAGCTACGGCACACAACACACGCCGTCAGTGGCGCCTTAAGCCCTGCCTGCGTGCGGCCCTCAGCGGCCGCCCCAGGGAGAGCCGCTAGGGGCTCTCCACAGGCCGGCCGCCAGCACCCCGCGGCGGCGGCGATGTGGCAGCCTCCCGGCCTTATTGCCACAGCGCGGTTTCTCCGTTACAACACGTGTATGCTCCCTGCATCGCCCCGCTTCGGCACCGGGCGGGACAACTGGCACTGTGGGGAGCGCTCAGCCCCAGCTTCCCGCGGGCACAGGCCCCGCGATGGCGGCGGGACCAGCGGGCAACACGGCGGAGCCCCAGCTTGCCGGCGGTGTCTCTCCGGACGGTGCCGCCGCCGCCACCGGCTAGCCCTCGCACGGCGCCAGCGCCGAGGGGAACGGCCAGCCCCTCTGAGGCCCTGCTGCGCCCGCCTTCCCCCCCCGGCCCCGAAATGCGGGTGAATCCCCTCTGCTCCTCGGGGGGGGGGCGGGTGTGTGCGTGTAAAAACGGGACCCCCTCCCGGCCCCTCACTCCGCCCCGCAGCCTTCGGGGGCGGCTCCTCCCGTCCCGCCGCCTCGCCCCGCCGGCTGGGCACCCCGACTAGAGCCGCGACCCCCAGGGCGCCGCTGGGCCGACCCGGCCTCCCCCCCACCCCCCCCCGAACGGCAATGGTTCGTCCCCGGGGAGGGCGGTACGGCGGCAAGTGCGGCGTTCACTTCCGGGTCTCGGTGCGGGCGGGCGCTGTGTGGTTGCTCCTCCCCCGCCACCGCTGCGGCCCGGCCCGGCGCGGGCGGGCACTATGCGCAGGCTCGGCCCTTGGGTCAAGATGGCGGCGGCGGATAAACAGAAGCACGAGCACGGGCGGGTGAAGATCGGTCACTACATCCTAGGCGACACGCTCGGCGTCGGCACCTTCGGCAAAGTCAAGGGTGAGTGACGAGGAGCGGGGCCGCCGCCTGCCCCGCCGAGCGGCGCGGCCCGGCCGGGCTGCGGGGACCGGGGCGGGGGGGGGGTGGCGCAGCGGGCCGGGCGGGCGTGTCGGGCTGGGCAGCGGCGTCTCTCCTGCGGTCACCTCACGGTGGCCGGTCCGCTGGGGCCGGGCGGGGGGACGTGTGGGCGCCCGGGCCGCCGCCGCCGCCGCCGCCCCAGCCCGTGGTTGGCCCCGCTCCGCCTCCCGCCAAGAGCGCTGCGGCGGGCTGAGCTTCGCCGGCGGCGACGCCGGGAAACCTGAGCTGCTGGGCGCTGCCCGGCCGTTCCCACCGGGCCGGGTGAGTCACCGGGCTGCGGCGGGGCTGGCGGCGCGGCCCGGCGGCGGCGGAGGGAAAGAGGCCGTGGGCAGCGGCTGCAGGCCGGCCGGGGCAGCCGGAAGGCGTTTTACGGGCCCTGAGCGGGAGCCTCGGCCCGAGCCGCGGTGGCGGCGGGGGAGGGGCCGCGGCCGAGCGGGGCGGTGTGGGAGCAGGCTCGGGAAGGGGAGCGGTGTGCGGGACCGGCCGGGCCGGGGCTCGCCGTCCCGCAGCGGGAAGTAATGGCTGGGGCAGAAACAGCTTTCTCCTCTGTATTTACGGAAATAATTACTGGAAGCTAATGATGCTGCATTTATTCAGAATAGTACAGGGTACGTAATGAAAGTAAGGAGTCTTAATGCTTGGGCTGCCTGCCCTTGCATTTTGCTGCACCAGTACTAACACTTGATGCCTTGATAAGGAAGGCAAGGTTTCTCCCTCTACAAAGAGAGAAATAAGCATAAAAAGATGAGTGTGGGGTTATTGGATGAATTGGCAACACAGCTGGCACACAGATCTGGAAAGGTGTGTGCTAAATCTAGTTGACCAGTAGTTATCAAAGTTTTTTTCAGCTCAGACTTTAAAAACTTTTCTCAGTAGGGTTGCAGATGCCATGCTGTAAATTTGAAGCCTAGTAGAAATAAAATAGAAGTTAAACTTCCCCTTGATGCCATCCACCACAGGTGGAAAAACTGTGCGTTAGCTTACACTGTTCCTGCTGTGCTGTTTCTGAGAATAGTTCAATATTGGGGTAGGCAAATTGAAAACATTCTTAGACTCAGGTTGTATTCTTCGTAAGGTTTTTTTTATGGTTAACCTAATGGATTGCTTGTGATTATAAGCAGTAAAAAACCACAGCTTATCCTGTTGTATCAAATGTGCTAGCTGACTTTTAACATGATACCTTTTTTCAATGTTGCCAGTTTTATTATTGCTCTGTTTCCATAATATCCCTCTGTCTGCCTTATTTGATTGATATTAGGTGGGTTTTTTTAGGCTGCTTTGTAACTATTGATTGTGTGAAGAGTACACACATGAATGTATGAACGTATTTTTTCCTAAGGATAGGGAGAAATCGCCTTGTGGTGAAATGCAGCATCATTCTGCATACTGAATACCTTCCTTAAGTGGCTTGGGAATTTATTTAGGATCTGGAAGCAAGTGTTAGTGTTCATGGACTAATGCTCTGTTTCCATATACAAATTCTTTTAAGTTTTTTTTTTTTATCCCTAGGTGATGTACTGTGTTAGTTTTGTCTTGCTTTAACTGTACTTAATAAAGGACATATTTTATCTGTGATATGCTGGTTTGCCTCATGAGCACACATTTTCTTCATTTAATACCAGATCTGTGATTGTTTTCCTGTAATCCTAATTTTCGTTCTCTGGTGGCTCTGATATGGTTTCACCAATTGACAATAAAGTGAAAAACTGTAACAAATGTGTTCATTTTTTTAATTCAGTTACGGCTTTCCTTGAACTCACGTGATGCAGGGGGTCAAGCATATGGCTTTTTGAAAGTGGATCTTCAATTTTAACACTGGTGGCAGCCCAAAAAGATTGAACTGGAAAACCAGTGCTTTACTTAGTAGTTGTTAAAGGTCTCTTGCTGTCAAGGTAGCTGTCAGATGAATTCACCCTGCTGCTTACTTACCCTTTTACCCTCACAGATAACTTACTGATAGGATGTTTTTCCAGTTTAACTGTTCTTCTGGCTGTACTAGCCTGAATTAACTACTGACTGACTCAATTCACTTGGCTCTGCCTCAGATGAACAGTCACGGAGGAGACAGCCAATATCTAGGCAAAGCTAAAATGCCACAGAAGTGAAAAGCTGTGGGGTAGAAGAGAGTACCAAACCTAAATCAATTATGTGAGACACATTCTTATTTAAACTTTACCGGGATTCAGTTTAAAAACCATGTATCCCTATTTTCATATATATATTTTTTTCCCCGTGCTGAAACCTAATGCAAGTTTTTATTTCCAGATATTTTTTGGAGATAAAGTTAGCTTTCATAAAAGGAAGAGTAGTCAGGCTTCCAATGATTTGTAATGAGAAAATGAGGGATACGACTTTAGGTTGTAAATATACAATAATTGTTCCAGTCTATAGAACTAAGTTAAAAACCATGGTCTATATAGGCTGCGAAACTGATGTAAATAGGTCTTCTTAGTCCAGGCAATGATAAGAGACCTGGAAATGGGCAGTAATGATCAGTTTGCTATCTAATGTTGTGTGGCAGTATGCCTTTGCACAGCATTAAATCAAGGTTTTTTATGTTAGTGAAAACATTTGTTTAGCTCATACCTTTGAAGAATACTTTCTTCTGAGCCTGGGGTTGGCTTTTTAGCCTATTGCAGGAATGTTTCATTAAATACAGCATCTGCTTGTTCAGCTTTTTTTCTACAAACTTCATGACTGGTACCTGCATTTCATAAGAATGTTGTATTTACTCTGGATAGCCTCGTAGTTTTCTCTTCCAATTGAAGACCTGCTGAACTGAGTTTAGAGACTGTTGCTCCTGCCCTTCAGCAGTTAAAAGAAGTCACTGCTGCTTTGAGACTGTGTCACTATCTAGGAAATCTTGGTGCTATGCATAGCCATAGTGAAGCTTGAAGGAAATTGGTATCATATCATCATTATATTATCATTATTATCATTATATTATTGTTATATCATATCATCATTGGTATCATATCATATCATCGTTATTATTATTGGTATTATCATCATTATTATTATTGGTATTATCATTATTATTATTTAGGACAAGAGGAAACAGCCTCAAGTTGCACCAGGGGAGGTTTAGGTTGGATATTAGGAAAAAGTTCTTTGCTGAAAGGGTAGTCAGGCATTGGACCAGGCTGCCCAGGGAAGTGGTTGAGTCCCCATCCCTGGAGGTATTTAAAAGATGGGTAGATGTAGTGCTTAGGGACATGGTTTAGTGGTGGACTTGGCAGTGCTAGGTTAATGGTTGGACTTGATGATCTTAAGGGTCTTTTGCAACCTTAACGATTCTATGATTCTATCAGAGAATAAAGAAATGTAGGGAAATATTTAGGTCTATAAAGTGAACTTGGTTTTGTGGTGATTTTTTTGAAGGACTGATAGCTGGTTGAGGATTAGGGTGACTAACATAAATATATTTTGATTATTTCTAATTTTTGAGCCTTTCCTTTTATAGGTAAAACTTCTGTCAAGAGGTGATACAAAGTAGCTTTTGGAAAGATAACACTGGCTGCTTGCTTTTCTACATGATGTTATCATGTGAGGTCTGGCTTTCAGTTCTGTTCTTTATGCTGAATTCAAAGTAGTTGGCAGTCTGTTACCAGTTGGTGTCTGCTGTTTTACTGATAACAGATACCTTGAACCATATCCAAGAAAACAGTTTTATTTCATGAAGCAGGTAGTTATTGGAAACTTTTATCTTAAAAAGCTACATTTGTTATAATCTTAAATTGAGTTAAAAAGGGAGGCAAAATTGCTGAAGAAAATAGTGATTCAATTTGAAATGTCTGAAGCAAGTGAACAGGCTTTTTGGGATCTTTTTGCACCTGCACAAAACCACAGTGTATTTTCATTACAATAATTTACTCAAAGTTGGCAAACAGAGTTGAAGAAGCAGAAAGTCTTGTTTTCTCGTAGTCAATGAATAAAATCAAGGCTTGAGGCACGCAATCTTGAAGGCTGTGACAGCTAAAATTGGTTTCAGTCAACTGCAAATGTTGCTGTTTAATTACTTTGAATGAAAAATGTGTTTTGAAAAACGTTTTCTTATGTGCCTTGCATATTTAACATAGATTGTTGTAGCTAATAAATTACTTTCTAATGTTTTTTTCTGAGTTCTAATGAAATTCCAGTTTTTGTCAAAGGTAGACTGACAAATCAGAAATCAAACAAATTGCTAAATGAAACTTTATAACAGAGTATGTCAGAACTGAATATTTATATGCTAAGGTGTAGAATTGCTCTACTATATATGCTACTTAAATTAAACACCTTCTTAAATGTATTTTGTAAAGCAAAGGAAGATGCAAATTCATATGTCTAACTGATTTTTGGTTAGTTTCTAGGACGCTGTTCTTACTAACAAATTTATGTTAAAATTTAACTTACTGATTAAAGATTTTTTTCAAGTACTTCTGGCTTACTTCACTTCACATTATTGATGGGCAAAGACTTTGTAATTCAAATGGAATAGTTGCTTTTCTAATGTTTTATATTAATGATTTATTACTCCTTGGGGTTTGAACATAGATGATATAATTTGTTGGGTTCCTTTAAAACTTCAGTCACATTGGAACTGAAGAAAACAAAGGGGATGTGGTTGCTTTAATTGTAGATATGGTTGAAAACAAGTAATTCTCATAGGCGACATGATTTTTACAGTTCCAGGCACTCACCTACCAATGCTTTGTGGTCTGTCTGGAACTTCTGATGGATGTGGGCTTTGTCCTGCGTTCCTCAGCAGTGTGAATGTGCCTGTCCAGTGTTTTGGTTATTGTGGCCATTTTTAGGTAATGGCTCCTCTGCATGAGGGGATGTGTTTTTTCACCTTGAAGTTGGAGCCTTTCTGTATTTGCAGGTACAAAAGGCATCTCACCGCCGCATTGTGATGGTTCAGGGTCTTGGGTAATCCACTACTTAGTTACTTCCCTACAGGAATTTAGACACATTGCTTTATTTTATGCAGTGGCTACCTTTTTGTTGTAAGAATAATCACTCAGATGCTTATCATTATCCCTGTTTCTCTGCTAAGAATTTCTTCTCACTTGCATTGGTTTTTAGCTCGATATAGAGGCAAAATGCAGCAGCAAAGTCTTGTGCTGGGAGATTTACAGATTGATACGTGTTTGCTAATTCTATTCAAATTATCTTGAATGTAGAAAGATTTTCGTGGATCACTGCTATTTATCACAACATCCCATGAATATATTTTAAAAAGGCTCGAAGCCTGGGGCTTAATTAAATTGTCAAGTGAGGAGAGACACCCAGATGAGTGAGTACGGTGTTCAGCACAGGTCTGTTAGCAATATCCATTCAAATGGACAAGGGTGAACCATGCAGGTGTCCCTGGAATCCAGCTTGTCTTCAGAAGGTAGATATCAGGGTGGCGAATGAAAGTGATGTAGTTATAATCACTGCATGCAGAAAACAGTGCAGGTAGTCAAGTCTTCTAGTGGAAGAGACACTTACCTTCTGTGGTTTATCTGTGATCCAATGTTGGGTTTAAGAAAAATATTCTTAGCAACTTTGTTGCCGCTACTTCCATTAGCACCTGCAAAATTAAGGACTTTAAGAGGGGTAACTGTCTAGGAAATATTTTACACTTTTGAGTTCCTCTGTTGAAAGAAAAATGGAACTCTCCTAGAAGCAGAAAAGAAACTGAGGAATGTAGGAGGTTGCATGTTTGCATTGCTTCTCATAGTTACTATTGGATTTTATTTTGTGCATTTCTTGTAGCTTTTGCCACTTATTTTATAGAATAAAGCTCTGGTGTTTACTGCACAAACTATGAAGCTTATGTAGGGTCAGACTGCTCCAAGGACAGATGAATAATTATTTTTCAAGTAAACTGGTCAGATACTCTTAGTGGTAATTCATAGTAATTGCTGAAACAGGCTTCTTGAGGGAAGGGTAGCAGTGATTTCTTTAGTAAAAGCGATCCTTGCAAATAAAGTAGAAGGGCTGCAGGAGAACATGCCTGAGTGGGTTACCAGGTGAGCCAAAAGCTTGGAGTGACTTACACAGGGAGAGAAAATTATTTTCCTAATTAGCAGGGATGGCAGTGTTTTGGGATATGCTTTGTTTGCTTGCAATACTGCAAAAATGCAGTCATGCTGCAAGACTTTTGAGGGTTAGGTTTAAGGTTTTTCTTACATATCCCATTCACCTTCTAATGACAGAGTTGTGGGAGAAATTGGAGTAGAGCAGAAGAAATGACGTGGTGCCATCTGGTTTTCAACCTCCCCAAAGATAATGGGGGTTTGTGGAATGCTAATGTCTTAACTTGTATTTCTTGGCTACAGTCGCAACGGGCAAAGGAATGTCTTTACGGAGCAATTGAAAACCCTGACTGAATACTTCCTTGTTCCTTGCAGTTGGCAAACATGAGTTAACTGGGCATAAAGTTGCAGTGAAGATCCTGAATCGACAGAAGATTCGCAGCCTTGATGTCGTAGGAAAAATCCGCAGGGAGATTCAGAACCTCAAACTCTTCAGGCATCCTCATATAATTAAGCTGTAAGTTTTGCTTGCTATAATTGAACATATTTAAGCAGTAATCTGTTCTTGCTCTCACTGATCTGAAACATGTTTAAAGGGCAATACTCCTAGCAGCATCTTGTCAGAAAAGTAACCACCTTCCAAGTATGTAACCGTTTTCAGTGTCCTCTGTAATCCATTTTCACAAAACTGATCTTCTCTGTAGGCAGGAGAACTTCCATTAGATCTTTGCTTACAAATTCTTTGGACAGGTATATAAAAGGTAATGGCATGATAGATACTTCTAGTAGCATCCACCTCTGGTTCTAGCTGCTACTTAAGTTTTCTTCTTGTTATATTTGGTCTTTTTTCCTGCTTAGAAAACAAGTTATTGAGAACAAGATTGTAAAGGGTGTTTGTATAGTAAGTTTATTGTGTTTTCTTACTTGAAATATGTTTTTAGTGATATGCTGGTCAGTGATCTGTGGTTTTCCAATGTAGATGGTGCTCTGTGAGGTTTTTCTGAATCTTAAGAATCTAAGGATATGCGGTTTGTTAAATGTGATTGATATTTCAGAATTCTTCAATATAGCTGCTACCACTTGTCTAAATGTGGTATTTACAGTGTGCCTGTTTATGTCTGTTAGTTGATCAGTAGTTCATCAGTGGAGTTCAGAGTACAACTACATATGTCCCAGAGTAGACCCCTCGTGTCTGGTCTGAGGAAATAAATTATAAATGCCATTGATTTTTTTTTTTATTTTCATTTTCTGTAAAGTTAACCTGCACCTCTAGAGTGTGACTTACTTTCACTGTCTCAATCACGGTGTTGGTGTTAGGTTTTTTTATTGGTAGAGTCTTGTATTAAGACCCTGCTGCCACTGACAGGTGCCATCCCTATACACTCCCTTTGATTTGGCAACAGCTCTTACACTGAGGCTGAATTGGATTCTGTAAGATCAACTTGCTAACTTCAGTGGGTTAGTTTTCAGGAGACCATTGAGCTGATTTGGCTGCAGAATTGCTAGTGCTGCCAGTTAGAGTTCATGAACGAGTCCAAAGGACATACCTGTAGTCAAAAAAAAAAAACCAGGAAGTGTCACTGTACCAACTGAGATATGGAGGTGGAACAGGAATGTGTACTTGTGGTGCTGTTAAACTGTTAAGTCAGCTTAACAGGTTTCAGGTGGCAGTTTTTCTCAAGGAATTATGAGAAGAATTTTTTTTTCTGCATGTGGAGAGAAAGGACAAGATGTAGGAGATGATGGAAAAATTGATGGATTCCCAACTTTTCAGTTGGTCAGCCTGCATATCTAAAGCAGAAGGATTATTAACCTATGTGTAAATAGCATTTGAGATATAATTGATACTGTTGTGAAAGTAGACTTGCTAGTAACTTAGGATCATGCTGCTCATGCTATTAGGAACTGGATTGGGGAACTTCTAGATAGCAGCTTAAGATATTTGGGATAAAGGTAACAGATTTCTTCAGCTTAATATTACAAATCAGACAATATCTAATTTGGAACATTGCTCTGCTTTATGGACAATTTCATATGCGGCTTTAGCAGTATATACAATTGCAAGCCTGTTGCATTAAGATTTTCTTTCTATACCATGCTTTAAATAAAAACCTTTGGGTCATCTCCTCTCGTGGTTTTTGACCTCTAGCAATAGAATGCGTCTTGTTTTCCTACATAAAATTGCCTCTTTTTGCATTCTGGTCATCTCTGTGGTTTGATAACCTTATTTCTATTATAGGTATGTAACTATTCCACAACCTCCTTTTTCATAACCAGAACAGTGAGTTGACTATAGAGAAGCATGGCTGTAACTTTTGGATTATAACGATTAAAATACTATTTCTGTAGTCGTGTCTTAGCCATGGCTTCAGAATATTGTTGATATTTAAGTACATGAGGTACTTTCAACCAAGATATTGGAGAGAAAATTGGTAAAGATAAAGCATCTTGAACTATAAGATTTTAGGTAAAACTTTGAAGATCACATGTTGATAACTGCCTCAGAAAGGTATTGCAATGTTACACTATAATTCTAAGCTGTTAAAACAGATACATAAAGATACGTGCACACACGTTCATCTGGATAGTCTGAACTCATTGCTGTCTATGTAGTTCAAGAATAACTTGTCTCAGTAAGCTGAAGCATGTCTGTTTTCCCCTTTGTCTGGGAATCTGCATTTTGCAGAATGCTGCAGTTCTGTAGCGTGTGTGTGAATTCCGTTATTTATTACAATTCGGATATTTGTATGCTTAAGTGTAGTACCTTGAAACATTCATTTTCATCCAATTGCTGCCTCCTGTCTTAATATAATATCTGAATTTTGGCTGGAGTGTTACCAGTGTTCATTTTCTTGTTCCATTAAAAATCGATCACTTCTGACTGCTGTAAGGGGAAAAAGAAACAACTTTTATGTAAGGTTATGTAGCACAAAATCAAAATCTCTTAAACGGGGAGTTTGGCCGTAAACTAGTTATTTCAAAATGTCAAAGTTATTTTTTTGAAACTTAATTGAAGTAGAATGACAAAAATAGAGTAACCAGAGTGTCCATACTCTTAAATACTAATGACAAATTTAGGTCGCTTTTACAAAGATGATATTCATGATTATTAACAGCGATTTTTTTTTTTCTAATCTTGAAGTACACTTTTTATGTATGGCAAGTCAGGTTTTTTGCACGTTAAGGTTGAAAAGTGTATATTTTTGAGAGACTAGCAAAGTCGTTTTGAATTCCTTCCTCACTGCACCAGGCTGTCTGCAAGGCAGCACTGTAAGTAGTTTCACAGAAATCATTTGGGCTAAGCTTAGTCCTCTGAAAGTACAAAGACTGATATTCCTGGTGGGAAATACAAGTTTCCTGCTAGTCTTGGCAATGATGGCATCACATAGAGAAAGGAGAGAAAATAGCTTCTGAAAAGTATCGTCATTCCAGTAGCTGTAAATTGGCTGATAAAATATTTTAAAGTATACTTTTATCTGACTCTCTGCACAATTTTGGTTTTAACTAAATGTTACTAGCATCTTTTACTTAGTGTGTAGACTAACAGATACCTTCTCTTATCAGGTACCAGGTCATCAGTACACCAACAGACATTTTCATGGTGATGGAATATGTTTCAGGAGGAGAACTGTTTGATTATATCTGTAAAAATGGAAGGGTAAGAAGTAGTCCAATTCTACAAATCAATGACTTGCATTCTGTTGCTTTTGCAACATTCCTGTGTCACCTGACACTGAGGGGACAGACAGGTTCTTTTGGGGGATCCCTGGCAGAATGTTATAATTAAAGCTTTATTTTCTTAACAGGATATTATGATTAGTGTAGCACAGAATTTATGATTAGACTGGCACAGGATTTCTACAAGCAGAATCAATGTAGTACAGTTTATAAGTAGCATAATACAGAATTCATAATACAACTTAACTTATGATTTCTAATCACCTAGACCCTCTGCAGATAAGGTCAAATCTTAATACATGGTTTGCTGTATCAATATAACAATCACAGTCTAGACTCAAAAATCATATGAAAGAATACGAGTCACTCAGTTCTCGGAGGAAGCAGAGGATGATGGAGGCATCCCTGGCTACCGGAGGGTCACGGGTCTCACTGTCCAGCAGCAGTTCTGGTCAGTGTTCCCTCCTTGGGACTTGTAACTACTTGATTTTGCAGACAGTGATCTGGGTGCTATTACACTTCCCTGTTCTGTGAGGGGGTCATCACCACCACCACCTGGCTGGCTGGGTGCCTGGGACCTTCAGGGCTGGTAAGGAAGAGGGTAATCAGCCTGGCACCCAGACATCCTGAGGCTGGTAGGGAGGGGAAGAAATCTGTTTGGTTTGTCTACTTGGTTCACAGGACCTTCAGGGCATGATAATCAGGGAAAGGGCAGGAATATGTCACTCACTTGGTCACAGAGAGTGGCTGCTTGCCTCATAAAATGACGTTAGTTATGCTAACCACATGAATAGGGGGTACCGGTCACACCCTGTCAAATGAAGGTTTGTTTTTATATATTCAACATTAATTTTGCTGTTAGCAATTAAAATATACTTTATGAGTATGTCTTGTTCTGAAAGTAAAAATCGTTATACGTTAACACATTTCAGATCTTTATGTATGACTTTGTCACAGCATTTTTCCTCTCTACGGATACTGATATATTAATTTACAGTTACTGGGTACAAACTGGCTGGATATGTATCCAGCTGGAGTAGCTGAAAACTGTTTGTTCAATATAACCCATTATTGGAAAGCTACCATCATGCTTTTACTACCCTCTTCTCCTAGTAGAACAGTTTCTGTGAAAGTTCTAAAGTCACTTTTGACAAACCATCCAGATAGCCAGGATGCTTTTAGTTAGTTGTTAGAACAAACTTGTGACATGGATTAGGGCATTCTTGTAGGAAATGCCCAGCTAAGTCTGCTCTTTGGTGCTAGCTGCTAATAGCATTAATAGCATCTAAAATTTATCACTTCTGTGTTGTGTGTCAGCAGCTTTTGTCAATGCTGTGCTTAAATGTCAATTTCATTGATATTCCAATTAGATAAAGTTAATGTTTGGGTGCTAATGTTTCTAGTTACTATCTGCCTAACCAATTGCAAAAGTGTGATTGAGAAATTTCAGTGACTTCCTGAGTTGGTGGGTATGTTTTCTTTTAGTCATTTTAGAGCTGTGGTACAAACAAAATGATGTAAGCTATGAAGCTTTTTGCTACAAGTTCTGATAATCTGCTGTATAAAGTATCAAAACTATAAATCATAACTTTACGTCATGGGAAAATTTCCTTTAATTCATGTAAATGAAAAACGAGTTACCTTCCACTGTCTCATAATTGTTTAAAACCTTTGTCTGTCTTAGCTTGATGAGAAGGAAAGTAGACGTCTGTTCCAGCAAATCCTTTCTGGCGTGGATTACTGTCACAGGCATATGGTGGTACATAGAGATCTGAAGCCTGAAAATGTGCTGCTTGATGCACACATGAATGCCAAGATAGCTGACTTTGGTAAGCATTGTTATTTTATATCTGATCGCATTTCTCGTGTTATGTAGATCCTGTTAATTACTATGGGAAATATTTAATAAAATGTGTGTACTTGAATATCCTTGTGATGCAACACAATACAAGAACCTCAAAAGTATGAATGTAAAGCAAAATTATGTTCTTGCACATCTGTAGAACTTATTTTCCTCTCAAGCTTTCTTTCCAGGTATTTTCTGTGACTGGGTGAAATTGTGGACTGATTTGTTCGGTTTTGCTTATTATTTTCTCCAAAATGCTAAATAGACTTAGTTCCTGTTCTTTCCACTTCAAAATTCACTCCTATTGCCTGTTGCACCATCTGTGAAATGTAGATGCTTAGCTCTCTTGGAAGTACAGTGCAAGGGCAGTTCACCATGTTTAAGAACCACATTGCTATAGTAAAATACACTAGTCCTCTTATTAAACTACTCTAAATTCACTTTAAAAACTCTAATAAAGATGTGATTGAAAAAATGTAATTGAAGCCTAAAAGGTAAAATAAGAACAGTTAATCTTGCAAACTCCTGTGCTTTTTTGCTATATACCTGCCTAACTAATCAGAAAGTGTAATTGTTTATACTAGCTGTTTGTCACAGCTGCTGAGAAGACTGGCAGCTGGTTCTTGGAACTATCTGAATTAGGAAACCTCACCATATAGGCATAGTGAGGTATCCATACTGCTATATCATCATAATACATCTCTTGTAGACATAGTGGATAATACCTGCCCTTGTAAAGCACTTCGAGGTCTCTGATGAAAGGTGCTAGGTAATGCTGAGTATTCTAAGTATATTTTAAAAGTATAGTGTTCGAGCATGGTGGGCACTGGGAATCGTATTGATTTCTTGTGTGTAGAAAATGCTTTGGGTGAAATGGCTTACGTGGTGAAGAAATGAAGTACAGTAACTCATAAAAATACCTTCCTGTAACTTAAGTATCAGCAAAGCTGTAGCACTCAGTTAATTGTGACTAGTGTATTAAACAAGAGCTTAAAAGCTTTTGTGTATTAGAATATGAAAGCTAGCCAAGCTGTACTCTTTCATCTCTGTGCCCACCCCTTCCATAAAAGGGTGTAAATCCTTCTTGGAGACTAAGTTCTCTGGCTTATGGTAGTCTTGATCATGCAGCCTCCACTGAACTAGAAGATACTTTCCACAGCTGTTCTACAAGTGGTAATTCTTTACTGATATTAGACTGTAGTGAGGGCTGGTCAATGAAGATGGCCTAGTTCTAAAGTACACTTTAATTACTAACAGTATATCTAAAATCAAACTACTGAACTGCAGTGATTCCAGAACCAGTGGAGCAGTGTAGGTGTCTACATTGTGATGAAGTCGTGTACTCCTCAGTTCCCTTATTCTATGTCATCTTATAGAATTTTAGGCAATTCTGTGGTATCATCTTCCACTTCAGCATTTAAAGCAAATGTGGTTTTTTTAAGACTTCTTTGTTAATGACCAAAATCCTATCTTGCTATGCTGCTCCATCTCCCTTATAGCAACTTTGTTCTCTGTCATGCCTGTGTCATCCAAATTGTACTGGTTTTTGTCTTGGAATTAATATGTTCTCAAATATTTCTAGGTGGTGTGCAATAGTGGATTGATGTTACTCAAATTTCTAGTAAACTAAATGGAGGATTATGTGGCATGCTCATATAAAAATTTACTGAAATTCCAAACAATGTTACTTCTTTACTGAGATAAATTTGTTAATTTTCTAATTTGAATTACTAGGTGGTATATGTGGTGTGAAATAATTTTGCTCTCTGAATTTTTAGTAGTTACTCTTATACACTTTCAGGTCTATCAAATATGATGTCAGATGGAGAATTTTTAAGAACAAGCTGTGGCTCCCCTAACTATGCTGCACCAGAAGTAATTTCAGGAAGGTAGTTTCTTTTATATTGGATACATGTATGCATGTACTTCAGTCATTTTGCTGCTTGATTCTACAGGCTACAAAAGTAGTTCAATTGACAACCTTGATGTTGAGAAACCATAGGTTGAGTTTTTAATTGTCTTGATAATTTTTCATGAGTATTTAAGGCTTCTATGAACTAGCTTTGAATAGTTCCTGTAAGGTTCAGGGTGATGTCTAATGCCCCAAATCCAGTACATACAGTGTGCTTGAATTGGTTTAAAAATCTCACAGCTCAGATCTTGGAAGTAGAGGAATGGATAGAATTGCAGGCAAAGTCTGCTCTGAAGTTGAGTAGCAGTGAAGTATTTGCTACAGAGTAGTTACTCAGTCTGAAGGTAACTTCCCCTTTTTTGGACTTGATGATTGTCAAATCTGCTTTCAGCTACCCACCCTAATATTGCCTCTTACTGATTGGAGGCCAAATGTCTGTTTTATTCATGAAGTAGCACAGATTACTTGACAAGTTCTGCTATATGGACTGGTCTTAAATTTTTCAGCCTCGAGATTTGGGGGATAGATGACTTTGCACAGACTCCACTAAAACAGTGACAGTGATGTATAACGTGGGCTTTCTTAGTAGTAGGTGCAAATTCCTTTGTTTGCCATTGTCTTAAATTGCATTTGTGGATTATTGTTGTACAATAGAGAGGAAAACTACGTACTTGTGCCCTGTTATATATTTGAAGGGGAAGGACACTAAAGTTCAAGGGAGGCATGGCATAGAACTGAAATGGTATAGTACTTGCAGATTAGTTGTCTTAAGTTCATACACTTTTAATTACTGTGATACAATGTAAGAAAGTAGAGAAAAAAATCTATTTGAATGTATTAAACACAAATCACTAATAGTTAACTCTTTCCCAGATTATATGCAGGTCCAGAAGTAGATATTTGGAGCAGTGGGGTTATTCTCTATGCTTTGTTATGTGGAACGCTTCCATTTGATGATGATCACGTGCCAACCCTTTTTAAGAAGATATGTGATGGTATCTTTTATACACCTCAGTACCTGAATCCGTCTGTAATTAGTCTTTTGAAGCACATGCTGCAAGTGGATCCAATGAAGAGAGCAACAATCAGAGACATTAGGTAAAACACTAACTGATGTCTGATCACAGGATGCTGGAATGATAATCTCAGTGCAAATATGCAGAACAAAGAAATCATTCATACAGCTTGTCTGTGTTTTATAGACTGAGATGAAAAATTCAACTTCTGGTGGTTTGGCTTTAGCTCTGATGGTTCTGATCTCCAGTGGCCAATGAAGTATCTACTGGAGGTCACAGTAAAACAAGTTATATACATTACATATAGAAATTCTGAGAAACCCTCTGTTTAAGACTGCTATAGCAAAGCTGTGTACCTGCAGAATAGTTTGCAAAAACTACACTGAATTGACTTCTCTGGGCAAAAAAATGTCTTTGCTGTTAGGAACCACTATTCCGTACTGTAAATGTCTGAGAGGAAGTTATGACTCTTTAATCTGATAACTACCACTTTTATTCATATTTCTTCAGACTGACAAATCATCTGTTAAGATGTGAATATTGCACATGCAAGATAGCACTTTCTAGCTTCAAAACCCTGGCATAAATTTGTGTATAAGTGATAATTACTGCATCGAATACTGATAAGTTAAAGCTTGTAGGTATAGCCATCAGGGGCTCCAGATTCCAAGAGGAGATTGTGGAGAAGGTGACTGCTTTGACAAGTGCGCAGCGGGTCAAATAAAAAAAATTGGTAGCTGATAGAGCTGTACTTCATGCAGAAGCTTAGTTCGGTTTTCCTGTTTCCTTTGTAAGAACCTCTAAGGAGAGAGCTCTGATATACTACCTTAGTGAAAATGCTGCTTCTTTTAGGGTTGGAAGTTGGCAATGTTCATGTTCTTTCAGTAGAACAAAAACCGTGGTGCACTTATCTCTTGCTACTTTATTACAATGGGAAGTATTTTCTTGCAGAAATCAAAGCACTGTGAGAGCTAAGCATTGTAAAACATGAGAAGTGGTGTGAAAAAGATGTTGAAAAATGTTGGTTACAGAGCATGGATGGATTTTGAATCCTAAACAGTTCTGTCTTACTAGCCATAAGACATGCCACCTCACAGTTTAAATTGAGTGCCTTAGTTCTTCTGGGGGGGGCGTGTGTGTGTGTAATGGGAGAGGCCCACTGCAATGAACAGTAATAAAATATTCCTCTGAGTTCAGTCATACAGCTAGGGCTGTGCTTTGTAGAGCTATAGGAAAAGCTTTTTCTGCTTCCAAATTAACTGGTTGTGATACAAAAATCCACGGATGCTTCTCCTCACAGTCCGAATCTCCTCAAGGGAGAAACGGAGTATTCAGAGAGTCCCTGAAATGAAACTCAATAGCAACGAAGTTACTATTAAGCAGGTATTCTTTATTGCAGCGCTGGGCAGCACTGGGGATTCTCCACCATAAGTGCTCCAATGAATTACTGAACTTTTAGATAATATATACTATACAATCATACATATTCATAGGATTTCCAAGAATTGCTATGCATAAACATGAGATTTCCAAGAACTTATTAACATATGTAAATATCTGATTCGCATGCGCAGTCATCTCTTGTGGTGGTCTTTGGGGGTCTTCAGATGAAGGCTCGTAGTCTTCCTCACTGTGTTCGCTGATTGACCTTTGCTTCTGCGCAAACTCAGTCCTAGGATCATGTAGACGTCCTTCAAGACTATTGTTGCCATTCTTCTGTGTCTTCCTCTCTTCATGGTTCCGTGCATCTGTTCTCCCAAGGCTGAGTTGTCTGTAATGAAATCATCCCGGAGCCCCCCTTATCTTGTAACTGTTCTTCTAGCTACTCCCTAAATCACATCAGACTACCCTCAAGTCTAACAAGGTATTCACAACATCCTTAAATCACAACAGGGTGTCTTCTGATCTAATTGAGTGACTAAGGTATTTACAACATCTTTCTTGCTCTTGTGGTTTTTAACCCTTTCAGTTGCTTCTGATGAAAGTGTATTTTGCTCAATACATTTGTGCCGAGGCATGTTCTCAGGATCACACTGACTAGAGCTTCATCCATTGTACTGTTTTTTGCTGGGATAGAGTTAAATTTCTTCGTAGTAGCTTGTATAGGGCTGTGTTTTGTATAGAGCTGTGTTTTGGATGTGTACTGAAAATAGTGTTGATAACACATGGATGTTTTAGTTACTGCTGAGTAGTGCTTACACAGTGTCAAGGCCTTTTCTGCTCCTCACATTGGCCTGCCAGTGAGCAGGCTGGAGGTGCACAAGAAGCTGGGAGGGGACACAGCTGGGACAGCTGACCCCAACTGACCAAAGGGATAGTCCATACCATATGATGTCATGCTTAGCAATAAAACTGTGAGGGAGGTAGGCGGGGTTGGGCTGCTGCTCAGGGATTGGCTGGGCATCAGTCAGTTGGTGGTGAACAAATTGTTTTCACTTGCATCACTTGTTTTTCTTGGGTTTTATTTTCCTCTCTCTTTGTTTTTTTTTCTTTTCCTTTCAATTTTTTTTTTACATTTCTTTCTAATTATTAAACTGTTTTTATCTCAACCTACAAGGTTTTCTCACTTTTACTCTTCTGATTCTGCCCCTCATCCCACTGGTGAGGAGTGAGCAAGCAGCTGTGTGGTCCTTAGCTGCCAGCTGGGGTTAAATGGCGACAGTCCTTTTTGGCACCCAACGTGGGGCTTGAAATGTTTGAGATAACAGATTTGACCAGAGCATACTAAAGAGAATTTAATTGCTATATCTATTAACAGTTGCTGGTCATGATATTGATTTATCTGTTCTCAATATTAGTTTATCTGATCTGTGCCATGTTGCCTTTTTTGCTGTATATGTTAAAGACTGGTTTTGGCTTTTGCAGTTTGCTGTGCTCTGTAGTGCTTGGTGATGTTTTGCCTGGGAGATTTATTGTTAAAAACACTGGCCTGGAGCTTAATTTGCTATTTGGGCTCTGTACTGAAGCTGTTACTGTACTTTGGGTACCATCTCCTGGAGACAATTAACAATTATACTTCTTTGGCTGAGAGGTTTTTTTGTGGAGGAAATAAAGAATGGCACCTTCACCACCTTCTTCTGTGATTTTTTTTTTTTTCTCCCTCGTTACAATAACTCTTCAGTATCTTGAATGTCCTTGGGTAATCAAAATTCTTCTACTGGTATTTCTTAGGAGTATTGTTTCAACTTTTTCTAAGGTTAACAAGCTATTTAGGAATATCACCCAGGCCCCATGGCAGTGTGGTTATGAGTGGCAAGGCATGTGGGAGCATATGGGCAGGTATCTAGAAAGCTTGTCACCTCTGATGGGCTGGGACTTCACTCCTGAACAAGTGCAGGATCCTGACAAATTGATAGAATGTTTGAAAAAAAAAAAAAAAACCATGCTGTGGCTATTCCAAAGAGGCACAACTTACCGCACTGTGCTGGGGCCTGGCCTGCACCTACTGAACACTGCCTAATACTATTCAGCACCCTTAAGGAGAAGAGAGTGTCTCTGGATCTGAAAACATACCAACAGATGCTGTGGCTAAGCCAGAGACCCAGCCTTCAACTGTGTCAGTTCCTCCTATAATTAAAAAGAAACAATCGAAGCAGAAGTCAGCTGTTTAGTAAGGGATGAAGAAGCATCTAAGAGAGAGCAGGAGATAGAATCAGAAGCAGCAGCCTGTTCTGCAGCAGAGCAGTCACAAGAACAGGAGGAGGAAGGGACTGAAATGAGACAGAAACCACCTGATCCCTATCCCTAAGTGAGCTGTGAGATATGCAAAAAGATTTCAGCTGTCAACCAGGTGAGCAGATTCTCAGCTGGATACTCTGATGCTGGGATATTGGGGCCAATAGTCAGGAATTAGAAGGTAAGGAAGCCTGGCAGCTGGGATCCCTTGCTGGGGATAAGGTCATTGACAAAGGGAGTGTAAAAGTGACAGGAGTCCTCAGTCTTTGGAGGCAGCTCCTGTTGAGTATTCAAGGAACATCTTGCAAATTCCCTAAGCAAATGGACCAACATTGAGGGAGGTATCCAGTGTCTGAGGGAATTAGCTGTAGTGGAGATGATCTATAGCAACCTGGATGACAAACAGATCTCCAAAGACCTGGATGAGATCTGGTGTGTGCGGTCCACGTGGCAAAAGTTCATACTCTGTGCACTGATGTCAATGCCAACACCCTGGTGATAATGAGCTGGACAGACATGGAGGCACCAACTATGGATGGATTGGCCAGCCAGCTCTGAGAATTCAGAGAATCTTGCTTCCTCCATACAGGCCTGTGTCTCAGCTGTGGAGAAACCCATAAGTTTCTTTCTCACTTTTACCCTTACAATTCTCTCCCCCATCCCACCAGGGGGGAGTAAGCGAGTGGCTGTACTTAGTTGCTGTCTGGGGTTAAACCACGACGTTCATATAACTGCTCTTAAATCTGTAGCAAGTGTTTATGTTAGAATACTTTCACAATTAGTGTCATGCCATACCCTTTGGCTATTTAAGCAGCTTACTCTAGGCACACAAAATGATCTTATTTTTTCTGTATGATTGGGCAATGTAGGTATTTGGTTCCTTCTGTATCTTTCCTTTTCCCTCTTATGAATACCAGTCTGTAGGTACAGTAGTAAAGAGGTACAGATTGATGCTTCCATAGCTTCCGTCAACCCTTTTAAGTCTTGAAGAGACAGATAGGGGTGTTCTGAATGAAAAAATGATAGGCAGCTTGTTTGGGGTGGGGAGCATGTGACTTCAGTGTTCAAAAATCCATGTCCAAACATCTACCAAAAAGTTATTAACCATCATTTCTTAATTTTGTTATGTATTGTTACGTGTGTACTTAGAGGGGGAAAACTTAAATGGATAGTATAAGAACTTCAGTTGAAAATATCTCAAAACTAACAGTGGCAGTAAAAAATATGCTATTTATATGAAAAGCTGGTTGATGAGTTATACTAAGATATTTTTGGAGCTCAGGTAGCTGAAAAACTTACAGGAAGGATTTTTTTTTTAGTCTCCTGCAAAATGTCTAGCAAAATCTTGTGAAGGTGATTACTTTCCTTTATGTATGGTTTTATCATCTGTGCTGCACAGAGTGGGACTCGGACTGACAACTGATTCTTTTTGTACAGAGTAAAAAGAATTTTATTTTTTTAAAGAATTTAATATTAAAAAGGTTTCCTTTACATACATATACTCAGACTTATTTTATTTTTTTAAATTTAGGGAACATGAATGGTTTAAGCAGGACCTTCCAAAATACTTGTTTCCTGAAGACCCATCCTATAGCTCTACCGTGATTGATGATGAAGCCTTAAAAGAAGTGTGTGAGAAGTTTGAATGCACTGAAGAGGAAGTGCTAAGTTGTCTATACAGCCGAAATCATCAGGACCCTTTAGCGGTTGCTTATCACCTGATTATAGATAATAGAAGAATAATGAATGAGGCCAAAGACTTCTACTTGGCTACAAGCCCACCGGATTCTTTTCTTGATGATCACCATCTGTCTCGCCCTCATCCTGAAAGAGTGCCATTCTTAGTAGCTGAAGCACCACGTCCTCGCCATACTCTTGATGAGCTGAATCCACAGAAGTCAAAACACCAAGGTGTAAGAAGAGCTAAGTGGCACTTGGGAATACGGAGTCAGAGTCGACCAAATGATATCATGGCTGAAGTTTGTCGAGCAATTAAACAACTAGATTATGAATGGAAGGTAAAAGAATAAAGGACCTTTACAGCAGACAACAGTAGATTTTTGTTTGAGCTGTGTAGTTACATAGCCTAGAAGTCTGAAGCTATGTTCTCCTGTGCTGGAAAATAATCTTATGTGCCTGTGCTGACTGCTTGTGCTTGCTGTGCAGGAAGGGTTTTGGGGGAGGCTATTCATGCTGACAGGAAAAAAAGTCTTGCTGACATGTCTGACTTTTGTATTGGGGCTGTAGGAATGTTTTTCTGTTGGCTAAAAAAACCCACAACTTCAACAGGTAAGCCTGAAATCACTTGATAATACCAGTGAGTTGAAATGACAAAAACAATATGCAGTGCTTTTCAAGCAGTTCTGGTAACTTAACTCAAATCTCTTTTGTACTAGGTTGTAAATCCATACTATTTACGTGTTCGAAGGAAGAATCCAGTAACAAGTGCATATTCCAAAATGAGTCTACAGCTGTATCAGGTGGACAGCAGGACATACTTACTGGACTTCCGTAGCATTGACGGTATGTGAAGACTTATATAAGTTAAGGGAGTTGTACGGGAAATCATTCTAAATGCAAACATGTCTTAATTTACTTGTTTACAAGTGAAGTAAGTGTTTCCCTTTATTAGTTTAAGCCAATCTAGATCTGTATTAGTGTTTCTTTATTCCTTTCTGGTCTAATGTTCCTGTGATCAGATGGTTAGCTCTTTCATCCCTTAAATAACAGGTTTTTAGCTGTATAAACTCCTGAACTGCTCCATTTTGTGTCTGCACCAGCACTAATAACCACTAGTGCAAAAGGGGACAGGGCTGTGAGAGGTGAGATTTGGATCAATCTAAACTGCCTTTGGAGCCTTATCCCCAAATTTAAACATTAATTTAGATCTGAAGTAAGCATGTGAATAACACTTCCTAGTGAAGATAAAGCTTGGCATCTAGGCATTTAAATTTGACTTGGACTTGTATGTTGCTGTATTGGGTCTGGCTGAGATGGAGTTCATTTTCTTCATAGCAGCCTATATGGTGCTGTGTTTTGGATCTGTGACTAAAACAGTGTTGATAACACACCAGTGTTCTGACTGTTGCTGAGCAGTACTTGCATGGTATCTAGTCTGCCTTTTTTCCCCACTCTGTTGCACCCAATGAGTAGTAGGCCAGGGATGAGCAAGAAGCTGGGAGGGGGTGCAGCCTGGAGAGCTGAGCCAGATTGACCAAAGAGATATTCCATGCCATATAATGTTATGCTTAGCAAAGAAACTGAGGGGATGGGGATTTGGGGAAGGTAGCCTTGAGACTGGCTGGGCATCAGTCTCCTGCGGAGCGGTGGTGAGTGGTTGCCTTTCCGTCACTTTTTTTTTTTTTCTTTCTTCCTCTTATTAAACTGTTTACTTCTACCCCTGAGTTTTCTCACTTTTGCCCTTCCAATTTTCTTCGCTATTACACTGAGGTATTAGCTGCCAGGCAGAGTCAACCCAGCAATGCTAGTAGCGGACAAAATTTGAAATAGGAGTTGTGTGCTTGCAGTAACTGAAGTCTTGAAAGCAGTTGGTCTAACCTGTAGAAAGATTATTTTGTAGAGTGACAGTAACACAGCATATGAATCCCGGTTGGATACCTTCTTGAAAATGAATAGAGGAGCTAATAGAGACTGCCCACAATCCTTGTTTATGGGCATAGTAGACTACAGCAGAATTGCCTACAGCCAATGGTGTAGATGACAGGCCTAGGAAAATATGTGGCATGGAAAAAGGATTTACTGGAGCGTGGCTGGATTACAGTATAGGGTGGCTAAGGCTGTGTCTTGTGACAGTTTAATCTGGTCTGACTTGGCAGTGCGGTTCTTGCCTCATTCCTTCCAACAATACAGGTGCTTTCTTAGATCCAGTGGTACATGATACAGGGGACTGATCACTTTCGTGTACTGACCTATGGCAGTGTAAGACAAATGTCATCCCTCTTGGAGGGGAGATGACTGCTTAGAGCTGTGCAGCTGGGCGAGGGCAGCCTGCTGCAGTCCTGGCTTCAGCTCTTGAGGAAGTACAACCCAAGGGCATGGGTTTGCCATCTCTCTTCCAACAGTGAAGCTGATTTGACTTTCCTTTCCCTCCACCACAGTTAACTGTTCTCTGTTCCTCTTACCAAACTGTAGTTTAAAGTAGCTTTGATGTGAAAAGGCAGTTTCTCCTGGAAATAACTTTTCTGGTGAGAGTCCAAACTAATGTTCAGTATTTAAAGTGAAAATAGAGATACTTCAGCAGAACATTACTTCTAAGATGAAAGTATTTCCTTCTCATACTGCAGGTAAACTTAAGCTGCTGCAGCCCAAATGTACAACATACTATGGGGAAAAACTTCCAAAAGTGAAGGATAAATTAACATAGATGCTAGCAATTAATGTGTCAATGAATTATAATAAAAATACAAAGAACAAAGTATAAACAACCAGATATAAAGAAAAAAATAGAATAAAAGTAAAGTAGATGCTAGAAAAAAGCATCTACAAAATGTTTGAACTGCTACTGGACTTAACCTTATGATGCTATCATGTTTTTGTTTTAAGTAACCTAAATTGAACGATTAGCCGCTGAAATGAGTTC
The DNA here is from genome assembly GCA_020745775.1 of Theristicus caerulescens. NCBI lineage: Eukaryota > Metazoa > Chordata > Aves > Pelecaniformes > Threskiornithidae > Theristicus > Theristicus caerulescens. The sequence goes on along the minus strand of CM036583.1, from coordinate 16,136,552 downwards.
ATGAAAAATATGGCGAGTGCTGGTCTAAACTAGATGTAAACAGTTCTGGAGCACAGTTCAGAGTACAGGAATAATTTGCATAAGGACACTAGCTTCTGTGTTACTATATGTATAAGCTGTTATTTCGTATCAAATATATACAGTTTGCAAAAGCTGTTTATGTATCAAGATTTTAAACAACAAGATTTAGAAGAGTGAGAGGGGAAGATGTTTGCTGTTCCTATAGCTGGTTTGATACTGATACTTAATTTTCCTGCTCTCTCCCCTTGCCCCCCAGATGAAATTACTGAAGCGAAGTCTGGGACTGCAACTCCACAGAGATCAGGTTCTGTGAGCAACTACAGATCTTGTCAAAAAGATTCAGATGCTGATGCACAAGGAAAATCTGCAGATACATCCCTTACCTCATCAGTGAGCTCTTCACTTGACTCTTCTACAGCTGACTTAACTCCAAGACCAGGGAGTCATACAATAGAATTTTTTGAGATGTGTGCAAATCTTATTAAAATACTTGCACAATGATTTTGAAGATGGGCTTATTTCTTTTATAGCAATAAGCATGCCTAAATCATAGTCAGATGCTTCCAATTATAATCAAGTTAAATTAACTAAGGCGCTGAAAAAGCTAGCCACAGAATGCAATTTGCACAGGGATTGAAATGATTATGGGCAGTTAACGTATATTGTTTTGAAGCTGGAGTGAATTCTGATTGTCTGCTGTCCAATAGTGTAATACAGGTACAGGAAATCACATGCCCTTGGGGCAGCATTCGTAACGTTTTATATTGAGTGCACATTAGGCTGCATATAACATTTAAGTTAGACCTTCTTGTTTTTTCACGTAATACATACATCTGATGCACTGCAAGTAAATGTACACTTACTAGTTCAGTGACCGAAGTATGACTTGTTGATCACCATCTACAGTTGTGCCTCAGTTGGTCAGAACTGTCAGCATCTTCTAACAGTAATGTGTTAAAACTGCTGTGTTTCTTCCCCCTTATTTGGCAGTAAATGATAAAGAATGAGACTTAATGCTGAGAAGGCCTGGCACCCCATGGGCTAAACCAAAATGTTGCTCCGTGAAGGAGAACTGTCAGCAGGTTCCTGATCTGTGCAGGTTCACTAGCTCATGCCTTAGTGTGGTAGCAGCACAGCAGCTCCCCACTGCTACTGCAGGCTGAGAATCCTTTTCCTTAGAAATGTGTGCATGTACGTAAGAGCACAGCCTAAGGGCTGTTGCATGCTAGTGCGGTATCTGAAATTGACGGTTTTTTGAAATACATGTTAATACTTTGATAGAGCTGTTTATCACATGTTAACTTAGCATATACTACATAGAATTCACTTTGCAGTTGAAACTACATATATATGTTAGGTGTTCCCAGGCCACCTTTATAGCAAACTTTGCTATTTAAATTAATTGTGAAATTAAATAGTCCAGCTTTCCAGTTAAACATTGAAAACTGATCATGACAACTTGAGTGCTAATATTGAAAAAGTTTTCAACAACAGTAGATTGCAATTACCAATAACATAAACCCCTTCTGCATTTATGGTTTTTGAAATGTTTCAGGAAGAAAATTGAACCTTATATGTTAAAATCACAGCTAGTACTTGCACAAAAACATTTAGTCTTTTGTAAATTGGATATAATTAGCCACAGTTCCATTTTCATCTAGCACTAGTAGACATAAACAGTAAACTATATGTCATACGGGTTGCTCTCCCAGGGAGAGACTGGAAATGAAGGCATTACTATGAACAGTGAAACCTGGACTCTTAAAATGGATGGGGATTCTTGCCAGTGACTGAGATTTCATCCCTGGAAAACTGCTAGCTACAGATATAAGAACAGTTTAATTCAGGCCAACTGGCTACAGTCCAGAAATGCATCTGTTGTGAACATGCACAGAATCTGAAGAAACATAAAGCTGCTTTAAGGCCCAGAACTGCTGTAACTGTTCTGAATTGGGCAATTGTGCGGTCTGTCTAGTATGTAGGTGCAAGTTACAACTTCAGTTCTTTATCCTCAAGTGTCGCACATGGTCCCTGTAATGCAAAGTTTTATTGCGGTATCTCAAAGTGGAAGATTTTCCTTAGATAAAGCTTTGGGTTTAAAGTCCTGAGATTGAGATGTCAACATGAGGGACCAGCTGCAAATCCTGCTTTTAAGTCCTGTTTTCAGTCTTGTAAGAATTGGTTCTGATGTACTGAATAAATCGGTGTGTTCATTTTTGTTACCCTTTTATTTTGAAATTGTTACATATTGCACTTGTACAAATATAACAAATGCACAGGCTTTTTTAATTGTAGTAATTCCTCATCTGGGATTGGTTTGGGATCACTCTTGCATATGTTAAACTAAATATTTATAAATGGTATCTGCTCCTTGTAATGCTGACCACAAATGCAAGGTGTCAAGGTGCAAAGAGCTTCTAATTTTTATATACTTTTTTGGCCCTCTTGTGCATTAAGACAACCATGTTTTTTCCTTTGTCTTGGTATCCGGAGGTTAAAGCAAGTTTCTGGCAGAAGTGTACTGTATGTGTAGTTTTAAATAAAGCAAATCTTACTGGTATGATAAATCAGTTTTGATAGCCAAAAGTTTTCTGATTGAATTGAGATTTTTGTAGGGGCTGGGGGAGGGAGAAAGGGGACTGACAACCTAGCTGAACCCACAACAGTTGTCTGTTGAGTGACTTTCCTATGCTTTGTAGATCTTGCTGTTTAAACTTTCTTCACATGTTCCTACTGATCTTGCAGACCTCTCCTTAGCATTGCAGTAGTTATCTGCCAATAGGCTGTGAAACAAAACTTCACTGAGAAAGCTTGCCAGGGTTGTCAGGAGGCAGCTTATGCAAATACAAAAATTGGTCATGTATGCTACCCTATATTCCCAAGCTTACTCCTGTTGGAGTACATTGAATTATCTTGCCTTTGTATTGTACTTTTTTCAAAGACATGGATGAACCTGATTGTCCATGTGCAATATAACTCACTAGGTAATGGATAAAAATTCATCTTGGTGGTGCAATATTTAAAAAAAATAACTTTCATGTTTGTCTTGATATAAGTGTTTAATAGAAACTTGGAAATAAATTTTATTTTACCAGTTGATTATCATTGTAAGATATGAAGTCCTGTTCTTTAACAAAGATGTGCCTACTTCCTATGTTAATTTCTTTTGACAAAGCTGAATGGCAAAAATGCTTGTTTATAACTGTGTAACTTTTTAAACTTTCAAAACTTAAAACTAAATAAACATGAAATACTGAACCTTCTTGTTTGAAACTGTGTGCATGCTGTCGTCTAGCATTACGTATGTTATAAATTAACAGACAAGAACTGCTATACTTGTTTTGAAAACAGCAGCAATTTAGATTTCTGAATAAGCAGCAATGTGACACCACCTGACTGCAGAATTCCCATCCAGGCAGGCTGGGCCACCACCTGTGCCAGCCTGGCCACTGACTGGCCGTTTCCCTGTAAACCCTCTTGCTACAAAAAGGCATTTGAGATGGGAGGAGCATGGAATATTCAGTGTAAAATTCCCCTTTTGCCATGACCTTTTGCCTTAACCCCCCATCTGCTCTGCTCTTTTCCTGCACCGTGGGCGGTTCTTTTGACTTGGTATTTGCCCCTGTAACTAGAGAGCAATTTTAAACCCTGTAGCCTGTCTTATATTTTGCTTCCTTTTAGGGGAAAAAGGCCTCCTTTTCGGCCTCGGTCATTTTTCCCTGTGGCATTTCCCGCCCGGAGGCGCCTCCCCGTGGGGAGGTGAGGGCTGTCAGAAGGAGCGGCGGGTGACACACGGGGGCCGTTCCCGCCTTCCTTCGCCTGTCCCCTGCGGGACCGGAGCACCTCAGAGCCGCCCCTTCTCACGCACTCCCGCCGCGCAGCCGGGAATAGGGCCCCAGGAACTCGCCCCCAGGCCGCTCCTTTACCGAGCTGCCGCCCCCCTGCGGTGCCCGGACGCCCCCGGGCCGGCTCACGGAGGCTGGGTTTCACCGGCCCTTACACACACCTCCCCGAGCCGGGGCCGCCGGGGCCGGAGTCGTTCCCGGCGGAACTACAGCTCCCGGCGGAACTACAGCTCCCGGCATGCCCCGCGGGGCCGGCGCTCGCCCGCCGCGGCCGCCCCGCCCTTCCGCTTCCTGCCGGCGGGGGGTCAAGGGTGACGCGGGCCTGCGGGAGGTGCCGGAGCGCAGCGGCAGGTAACGCTCTGCCGCCGCCGGCTGGGCCCGGGCCCGGGTCCGGGCCCGAGGCCGAGCCGCGAACCACGGGGGATGCGGGGCGGCGCCGGGGCCGCCTCCGCGGCCGCCTCCGCGGCCGCTTCCGCCCTCCCGCAGCCTCCCCGTCGGTGGTGCCGGGGTGAGCGGCGGGCCCTGCCCCGCCGGAGACGCCCGCCCCGGGGGTGCCTCGCTGGCTGCGGGGCGGAGGTGGCTGGGCCGAAGGCGTTTAGGGCCGGGCAGCGGGAGGCCTGCTTGGCCGGGGCAGCTCGTAGCGGTCCGGGGCAGCGGCCGTGCCTGCGATGCGTCGCTCACCTTGCACCGAATCGTTTCCTTTCTCCTTTTGTCTGGTTTCTGGTGTGTTGGCCTCAACGTTTTAAGGCTTTTTGGTCTGTCAGAGCTCTGGCTTCTTTTGTCCAGCCCCGCCCCGCCCCCCCCCCCCCCCGCTCCCCTCCGCTAGAGAACCTTTTCCAGCTGGGCTCAAAATTATAGTTGCCTGAGTGACATCTCGGGTGAAGGCGATGGCCAGAATTTGTGGGGAGGCGTGGCAGTCTGTTAGCTATTACTGGTTTAGAATCGAGACGAGCAAGGTGCATTTTTTCTTCTATGTACTTAAAAGCTAAGTTACCTAACTACTGAAAATACATTTTTCTTTAGTTCTCCAGATGGCTTCTTTTGGGTGGAAGAGAAAGATTGGTGAGAAAGTTTCAAAAGCTACTTCTCAGCAATTCGAAGCAGAAGCTGCGGATGACAAGGATCTGGCTGATGAAGATGATGCTAACTGGGTGCATGCAACTAAGAGAAGAAAGGAAATTCTCTTAGAAGACTGTGTAAAGAAAAGTAAGCAGCTGAAGGATGAAGGTGCAAGTTTGGCTGAAAATAGGAGGTACTAATGTTATCTTACTCTCTTTCATTGACTGGATAAGTGCTAAATGGTATTTTAATCCCTTCTGTAAACACTAAGTAATTTGCTAGCAGCTGCATTCACATTTTTCATATTTGAAAAAGTGATTATTTCTTTCATTCTACCTTTACTGTCTGGTACTAAAGAAGTTGTTTCCTTTCGTGGTGTTGGCAGCTGTGAAATGAAGTCTATTCCATCTCATTTTTATATGTTCACAATAACAAAAAAAAGATAGAAGGGGGGAGATGAGAAACTGATTGGATCTGGAAGTTAAAAGGGTAAATAAGATACAATGAGATAAGCCACACTGTAAGTAATGCTTTAGCTACTCTGGTGGCTTTCTTCTCTTTTGTAAATGTGTCTTTTCTCTTATTAAGAGTAAGCTTGTTTGGATGTGTACAGTGCCTAAGCAAATACTGCAAAGCAGGTAATGCACTGTTCATCTGTCTGATGCTTTTGGAAAGTCAGGTTCATGTGGCTGCTCTGAACATCTTCTAATTGCAGTACTAAGTCTTGAGACTTTGGCAGTTTTGGAAGGATATTGCAAAGATGGCTCCGTTCTCCTATTATGCTTCAAGCAGAAAGCACCTTTGGAGTAAGGGAAGGTTAGAGGAGGCAAGGAGGGACTATAAATTACATATTAACTACATAATTTGGCTAAATCTTCTCTGGAGGGGGACAAAACAGTTGCAAGAATAATCCACTTAAAATCTTCAGAATGCTTGACATGTAAATCTGTATCCTGACTTTACTTATATGAGCATCTGTGCTTTATTGATCGTCTCAGACCAGATATAACATTATTTTCCTGGTAGAAACAATTCCATAATACGTCAGTGTGCACTCTTGTGCTGTTAAACTTTTTGTGTTAAGAAATTTTATCCTAAAAATGGTTTCCCTGGGCAATATGAAGGAGAGAACAACTTAGAAGTTTAAAGCAGGCAAGTTTATATATGATAATAAACACGCTCTGTGTGTGGTCTGGTCTGATTTAAAAAATAATAAATAAATAAAAAATGTCTTTGAGAAGAGGCCTCTGTTCAAATATTTAAATACAGTTTTCTCTTTTTTACTGTTCACTCGAATGGTGACGCTGTTCAGGGGGACAGTAATTCACTTCTGTACATCCTTTTGTGTTCCTGAGTTCTGTAATTCCTCAATAAAATTTTGAAGCCTTTTAAAGGTGACTTTAAATTTAAACCAAATTAAACTAAATCAGTTTTAAGCCTGCTGCCATTGTATCGATACCTTTAATGCAGTAGCCGTGTAAGTCAGTTACATTAATATTAATAGCTGAAAACACAGAATACACAAATTAAGAGTCTGTTAACATCTTTGTTTTTAACACTGGAAATAAATCATACAGTGGTCTACAGAAAGGTAGGTCTATTCTGTTGTTTTCAGGTTACAGAGATTGTGTTTTTAAGCTTGAGAAAAGTATTTCTAAATGTTTTCATTCTACATCTAGTAATCACTAACATTTACTGTACTTACATATATTAAACAAAGATTAATTTTTATTTCTGTCTTATCTCCCATTTTACCTTTGCCTTCCTTGTATTTTGCTTTGGATGTTGTATATATTTTTCTCTGTGGATTTTTGTGTTCTTTTTTGATGTTTTGTTTTGTTTTTGTGTATTATGTAAAGTGCAATAAATCTCTTGAACAGCAGCAAACAATCTGTTGTATATGTGGTCTAGAGCAGGGAGATACAGACCGTGGCATATTTATTTTGATCAGCAGGTAATTTTTGGTGCTTTTAATATCTTAAGTTGATCTTAAAGATTGAGTTTTTCTTTATCTGGCAGTTAGAAAACAATACAAAAGCTTAACCCATCAATAAGTAGCAACAAAAGGGGTTTTTGTGAATTTAGTGAGAACTGTATCTCGTCAGAAGTGCTTATGAGAGCTACTGAGAATCACTGAGTGGCTTATAACAAGTATGAGAAACAAGTAACAAGAAAATGCAGCTTTTGGGAGGCTTACAACACTCTTGTGTTAACACTCTCATATCTGAGGCTTAACAGAAGTTCCAACTCGAAATTGTAGTTTCCATCAATTACTCTAGCACACTCTGTACAGTTTGGGCAATTATGGTGGTATGGTACTGGCAGGGTACATAACTTACAGGCAATCTTTCTCTTAAAAAAAAAAGATTACATATAGATTAGAGCCTAAACTCACAGTGGGAGGCTTTTATTACTTAAACAGGTGGAATAGTTGACATACCATTACAGGGGACTTAAGGAAGTAAACTGAAAGGAATGTTTACTCTCGCTGGTGGAAAGTGGTTGCTGTAATTGTGTTTCAGACTTACACGGTCTATTTCTTGAATATGCATTTGTACAACATAAGCAGACTCGCATAAATGATTAAATAATGTAGATTGTTTCCTGAAATATCAAAGCATAATAACAGTTAAAGAAAGATTTGAGTTGGATTGTGTAGCATTTAGGTAAAAGGATGGTATCTCTCCCACTGAAGAAACTCAGAAAACAAGCAAAGACTGAGTACTAGAGGGTAACTAAAGTGGTGCCTTAGTTGGTGTTACTTGTGGAATGGAGAGAAGAAGAGGGATCCTGAAAGAAAACAGACTTGGGAAGAAGCAAGAGGCTAAATAAAGGGAAAAATGGAAAGTAATAAATTCATTTTCACTTCTTATGGAAAAGAGACTCTGAGGTACAATATGAGTGGTAAAATTAATGTAGAATCGTTTAGGTTGGAAAAGACCTTTAAGATCAAATCCAACTGTTAACCTAGCACTGCCAAGTCCACCACTAAACTAGCAGAGCAGGACAGAGTTCATCAGGAGACAAGGAAAAAATGTCACCCTCCCAGATCAACCTGCGCAAACTTTCCAGGGCCAAGGCGATAAGTGTCCTTGGACTCTTAGCCGGGACCAACTAACGGATGCAAAGCTGGTGATGAAAGATGAATTTTATAAGCAGATCCACTATGACTTAGCTAGAATAGTGATTACCACCTTTATGCTTGGTTAGTCCATTAGCTTATTTTTCTGGTAAGGGAAGGCAGTGATGGTGTTACACCCCCACTATGGTTTTGTTAGTCTCTGCGTATGCAGTAAGTCTGTTTCTGCGGATGAGCGAGATCTGATTTGACTTGTGCTGGTAAAGTGAGTCTCAGTGCTTTCTGGGGGACAAAGGAATAATGAAGGGGCTTCTTGGGGGTCAGAATTGGTACAGACTTCTTTCTTTGCCCATTGACAGGAGTGGCACAGGTAAATTGTTTTGGAGGTGGCAGCCCTCTATGGGCTTTTGTGGGAGCTGCCTGAGGAGTATTTGTACCTGCTGTAATGTGTGTGTATAAACCTGTTAAGCTGTGATTGAGACGTGCACAGAAGAAAAATGGTGCTGAAGAGAACAGTTTCTGATCCATATTTTAGTCTTTTTGTGGGATGGGAAGAAAGATAGGGAGGCTACCAGAAACAAGTGTTGAACTAGGTTGGTGGTCCCGGTGTGTCTGTTATTGTGACCACATTCACAATAGGTCAGGAAATTCTGACCTAGAAACTTGATCAATAGGCAGTTACAAAGATGACTTGTGAATGAGTGATCTCACTGTCAGAAGAGAAAGAAAAGGCAGATATGTGGAAGAAGTGGCACATTTGTGTGCTCTTTTGATATGTGGGAGAGAGCAATTAAACAAACGTGTACAAACATACACACAGTCTTTCAGGAAACAGAATATTGTCTGGTGGTGGAAAGAAGAGAATATTCCAGAGGAGAAATTGTTTTTGCTTATATGAAACTTATAATGCTGGCATTTTATCCAACTTGAGACACCAATATGGATGTGCCCATGTACACAAGCTTAAGAATGGATTTACGTGAGACAACAGTGTTTAGGTAAACAATGAAATATAATGTCCTCAAACATGTGGCATGTCGACAGCTAACAGCATGGAGAAGAAAAACTTCTGTCAGACTAATATCTTCAATATAACTGAGGTTCATATTCATATAGATGGCTTTGCAATCCCCCTGTGTTGTTTTCAAACTACAAACATTTTGGTAGCTGGTCCAGTAGGTGGAGATAGAGTTCTTCTCAGTGTACCCTGAAGATGTGCAAAAAATGCTCATCTAAATACTTCGTTTTCTTTTGCAAATAGCCCCCACTATTGGATTTAAATTCTTACTGATTTGCATTTAACTTTTCAATTTTGCTAAATAAAAGTTAATACTGCTCTCTCTTCTGATGATATTTATTATTCTATATTGCACTAAAGAAATCTCCATCTCTAAAGCTGATACTGGTTTGGGAAGATCATGTTTTCAACTCTAACACTTTTATGTTTTGGCTGAGCTTATAGAGATTCACCTATGTTAAAATAAATAGGTGTGTCACTTGGTCACTTGCTGTCACTTGATGTGTAAATTTGATTAATAAGGTTTTACTCTTTCTTTCCTTTAGCTTTTGCAGCAGCAAATTAAATGCCATGCCAAAGTACTACGAGCAGACCACATAATAGGTCAATTTTCATGAAACTGCTTACTTTTCTAGAAGAAATAATCTTTGAGAATTACTTACTTTAATTTTCTAATCTATTTTAAAAAAATAAATTGAACTTCTGTGAAGTGCTAATTATTCCACATTTTAACAATTGAGACTCTTTTCCCCTAATGCTAATATGCCAGCATCACTTCAACATGTGTAGTTTGTGATCCCTTAGCTATATAAGCTGTAATTGAGTTTGTCTTTCTCAGTAGACATTGTAAGTTGTCGGTGTCAGCTGATGAGGCATATGCCTTTAAAAAGTGTGTTTAGTGTAGGGGTAAGTTAAGCGTTATCAAAAAAATAATACATTTGGCAGATAGAGCAGAACAGTAATACCCGTTTAAATAAAGTTGAAAAGCCATTCTGTCATGTTCTTGTAACATTTGTGTTTGTTCAATTTACCTGTGTCTTTCAAGTTTAGATTATGATAAGCTCTTGATTACTAATGAGTTACGAAAGGGCTAAAGTCATAAAATTGCTTTCAGTTTATCTTGATAATTCATTTTGATGCAACTAACATGGCAAAGGGCAAAGAGCATTGTGTCGAAATTGCCTTTCAATTTTCAGTCAATAAAACTGATGTTACTTACATAATATAGTGTTAATAAAGAGGTTTCCCAGAAGATCCAACAGCTGTCTTTGGCAGAAACATTTCCGCAGTTTAATAGGCTGAGTTACATTATGGAGTAGCATAGGAGAAGTGGGGTATGTTGGAGAGAAGAAGGGTCCAGGAGAACTGGTTGCATTTTTTTCAAGTCATCTCCTGCAAGCTCAAGAATGGTTCATCCTGATGAGGAAGAAATCAAGAAAAGGTGACAGGAGTCCTGCATGGATGTACAGGGAGCTTCTGACAAAATCCGAATATAAAATGGAAATGTACAAAAGGTGAGAGCAGGGTCATGTGACCCAGGAATACCACAGAGACCTTGTCTGAGTATGCAGGGATGGGATTAGGAAAGCCAAAGCCCACCTGGAGTTGAATCTGGTGAGGGATCTGAAGGACAACAAGACGACCTTCTCCAGGTCTCTCAGCAGCAAAAGGAAGACTGGGGAAAAATGTGGGTCTTCTGCTGAATGGGGTAGAGAATCTAGTGACAAAGGACGCAGAACAGGCCGAGGTGTTCAATGTTGTCTTTGTCTCGCTGTTCACTGATAAGACTTGCCTTCAGCAACCCCAGGACCATGAGTCCAGGGGGAAAGTCTGGAGCAAGGAAGACTTGCACTTGGTGGAGGAGGATCAGACTATGAAATGTTTCGACAAACCTGACACGTACAAGTTCATGGGACCTAGTGGGGTGCATCCATAAGCGCCGAGGCAGCTGGTTGATGTCATTGCAAAGACTCTTCAGCTGCATTTGAAAGGTCACAACAGCTGGGGGTGGTTCCTGAGGGCTGCTAGAAAGCAAATGTCACTTCTTATCTTCATGAAGGGTAAGGAGGAGGATTCAGGGACTTCGGGGCCTATCAGCCTCAAATCTGTCCCTGGGAAGGTGATGGAGCAAATAATTCTGGAAACCATTTTGAAACACAGGAAGTGCAAGAAAGTTATTGGGAGTAGCTTGCATCGATTAGCAAAGGGGAAGTCATGCTTGGCCAACCTGATAGATGATAGATTGACCAGAGAATGGTGTGGACTTTCCATCCTTGTTGGATCCATCTCAGAACCAGACTGGACAATAACCTGAGTAACCTGCTTTAGCTGACCCTGCGTTGAGCAGGGTGTTTGGACTAGATGATCTCCAGAGGTTCATTCCAATCTTGGCCATTCTGTAATTATATCCCATTAAAACTATAGATGCATTTAGAATACAGATGGTAGTTTCTCAGACTTGAATTTGACTGTACATGTCATTGATACAGAACCTTTCTCAGTGGGTGGGAAACTTCTTTCTGTTTCTTTATTTTTCATTTTGTTGCACTAGTCCATATATCTTTGCTGGAATGCTTTGGGTACAGAGAGGGATGCAAAAAAATGGGCAGTCTTTGCTCTGCCTTCTTACCATCTCTATCTGCTAACTGACCTCATTTAAAACAAAGTTATATTTTAAAAGTTATAAAATTAAAAGGATTGATTCAGTAGATAATCTGGGAGTCTACAAATTTAGCTTTTATTTCTGACTCCTAAAATAAAGTCTAAAATTCTGTTAGGCTGCTGATGTATTGCATTGGGAATGTTGACTCTTCCATAAAAGTGATCTGAAAGCCTTACACAGTTGAATTTTGTAATTAAGTGTAGAGGAAATCACTAGAAAATGTTTATAATAGAACTAGGAGAATGTAGTAAGTACTCACTCCTACTATTCCTTGTAGGCTGAAAATAACTCTTAGGTATCAGTCTTGGTTGTAAACTGCATGCCAGGTATAATTAGCTATTCCATATAGTGCTTACCTCTTTCAGAGTGAATGACCAATACCAGTGTTTTCCACATAAAATGAAAATCTTTAATCTCAGTAATTATTAGCTTTGATTAGGTTGAGTGTTTTCTAAGGTCAATCATGCTAAAATACAGAGAAAATAGGTAGGCTTATCACTCTAAGTAAAATTGTATAGTATGAATAAGGGTTTAATTAACATGGTCATGACTTCTAGTCAAAATACTTAATCTGTTTTTAATGTTTTTCACTGTTCAGTGTTACTGTCTATTGTGTGTGTATATAACTTCCTTGCTGTTAGATTACTTGAGGATGTCTTACACATGATATACTCACTCAAATGAGATTAAGGGTGTGTAAACTGTAATTCTTGATGGAAGAACACGAGCTGAAACAAAAGACTGAACAATTATGGACTTCTTACCTCAAGTTTTTGGGAAAATCACATGTTGCAGCTTCTCTCTTACTAGTCAGAACACATGGTTTGTTTTGCAGGCCTCATAACCTTTCTACAGAATTAAAAAAAAAAGGTGCGTAGAGTGTTCTACAGTGTTTAACACCCTCTTGTAAACTGCTGTGTGAAGTAACACATTAATTTTTGTCTTTAATTTTTATTGCTAGCTTTATTGTTTTTCCTCAATTACTGATAGAGTTGTTACTTCCTGGTGATGCATGTAGTTGTCTCCTCTCATTGAGGAGGAAGTTCTTTGCAGAATGTTTGTTTTAGTAGTTCCTTTTGTTTAAATTGCATTTTATCTTTAATTTACCTATTTTCCTTTTGTTCTGGCACATTATTTTCCAACAACTGGTTGTTACTTGGCAAAGCAGAAGTTCAGTTTTGAAATTGTTACTAATTTAGTGCAGATTTTTCTGAGTGTGTGTGCAAGAAGAATTGTAGATTATTTAAACTATACACAGAGTTTGAATAATTTTGAGAGTATCTTTTTGTAAGAATTATTGTTACTTGAGGATACTGAATTGTGACATTGTAGTATCCAGCTGTATTTGAATGTGTGCATATTTATGTAGGCATGTATTTGTAAATAGAAGCAGAAAGGAATAGTCATGGAACAACTATAGACTGTGGAAGTGCATATATATATATATATATATTTGTATTTTCCTTAAGTAGAAAACATAATTTAATTGATGCCTATATGTCATCCTATATAACTTTAGGAATGTAGTGGAGTCAGCCAAGATACGAATCTCTATTTGTTCCAGGTCTCTTCACAATGTAAGGAGAAAGAGGTATTGACATAATTCAGCTCATTTAAGAGCTTAAATTGCAATTTGGAGGTTCCCGTTGCTCACTGTTAACCCTATAGATACCTTATACATGCACCAGGACCGCTCTGTCGTGCTTTTGCCTTCCTGAACAGGGTGGCCATGGGCAACCTGGCTGGGAGAGTGCCGGCTGGCCTCAGCCATGCCGAGGACCACTCTGTAAAACAGAGTAACGCTGCATGGGTGCCAGTGACTGGGAACGTGCCCCGGCACTGTCAGTGTGCTGGTACAGATACAGCCTGCGAGGCTACAGCGTGACTGAAGTCTTTGTGTAAGTGCTTGAGGTTAGGTATCTAAACTTAGGTGGAATGAATCAGGCCTGGCTACTAATACCTGTTTGGAGATACAGGATAATTTGTGTGTTGTCTGTCTTTGGATTTAAGCTTAGAGGGTCTGTTCCTTCTATGCATGAAATATAATTTGCAGAACTTTATAGGTGAAAAGCTGTTGTATTCACTGGACATGTGCTATGTAGCGTTTTTTTAAATGAACTCTTTCAAAATGTGTTTACTTGAAAAAACATTATATTTAGGTAAGTAGAGTATATTACTGGAATTAGAGAAGCATGAAAAAAATCAGTTCTTAAGTAAAAGTTTCATCAGTATATATTAATATCTCTCTATAGAGGAGTCATGCCTGAAAATTGCTTTTTTTCTATCCTTCTATTGCATATGAAGTTACTGGAAAATAATGAATACTTGCCTGTGATTTTTACATTTCATTAAAAAAAATTTGGATTTTCTTAGTAATCATTAGAGTGGGAATTGATAGTTTCTGAATTTTTACAATGCTAGTTGCTTCTGTTGCTTCTGTTTAAGTCCTAGCACTTTTTCCAGACAGCTTTTATTTATGACCAAATAGAATAATAGAATAGAATTTGCATCTAATCCCGGAATAACTCTGTAGTACTACTTAAGGACCTATAAGGAACTACATAACAAAATGGACTGTAAATAAATTATATAAAATATAAATATTGTTATTTTATTATTTTTATTTTATATCTCTGAAACTGTCTTTATTCCTTTTTTCTTGCTGCATATTACTGTTTTAAAATGCCTGGGACAGGGACCATCTTTTAAAATAGTAGACATGGTGGCAGCAAAACAAGCACTATTGCCATCCTGCAGAAACGAATTTCTGCTAGCAGGTCTGTACTGGTAGATGGCAGCTAGAGATTCATGTAAATACTTTCATGCAAAAGTTAAACTATCTAGTAAGGTCAAGAAGGTGTTTCTGACTTGAGCTAAGAGATTTTGCCCATAACTTCAGTTAGACATTCTAATAGTGCAGCTTTTAAATGTAGAGAATTCTATTATTTATATACATAGTATAATACAACTTAGCAAAATCTAGTAATTTACATTAATAATCTAAGCAGGTTTTACAGAGAAATTCAACCTGGGGCATTTTCCACATCATTTGCTTGACAGATACTGGCAAGAGTTGTTGTACTGAAGTACTGCTGTCACAGTGTCCAGGATTCCCTATATTGATGACATTATGTATTACAACTTGGATACTGTATAAAATATGATTGTGTTTTATTTTTTAAAATTACAGTTTTGAGGTTTTGTTTATTGTCCAGATCTACTGTTAAATACACCTAGTTGCTTTTACTTGAATAATAAAACCTTTGTATTTAGAAATGATTTTTTCATAATATTGTTTCTGTTCATAGGCTGCAGGGGAAAAAATAAAGCTGTTTCCTAATTTAATACCTTTGCCCAGTTGCTCTTAAACAAAGCCTAGTTACTGTTGCTGACGAAGATAATATTCCCCTCCACCCCCTTTGTTTTAACAGTCTTTATGGTTCGTGGAATTTAATTTTGAAACATAAATTCAGTATCCCTTGCATGATCCTCATTGAACATGATGTGTACCTGTTGCCCATATCTTGTAAGATTAAAATGTACTGAATTTAAGGGATCATAATTGCCCATCAGCATTCGTTTCAGGA
Organism: Theristicus caerulescens; assembly: GCA_020745775.1. Taxonomy (NCBI): domain Eukaryota; kingdom Metazoa; phylum Chordata; class Aves; order Pelecaniformes; family Threskiornithidae; genus Theristicus; species Theristicus caerulescens. The sequence goes on along the minus strand of CM036583.1, from coordinate 16,121,281 downwards.
GTTTTCTAAAGAAGCAGGATATGGCAATGTGTTTTGTTACGAAGATCTTGGTTTCTGTAGGTATGTCAACTTGTTTTCTAGTTCCCTAAAGGCATCCTCCACATCTTACAGCATGTCATGAAAGTATCCTTAAACTGGAAAGGATGCTTGGCAGTAAAGGCTCAGAATAAAAACTCCTTAGGAACAATGTCTTTTTCAGTTAAGTCTTTTGAAGTGTTAGTTCAAATAGTAGGTGGGGAAAATCAAGAGCAGTATATTCTCTTTTCTTCGTGGAAATATTTGATGTTATAGGACTGCTAATTGTTTACGAGTTAACTTCACAACATAATGTACTTCCACAAGAAAAATTACTTGTAGGGTCTTGTACACTAACATGTGGTCATAAAATTAATAAAAATCTATTTTATTGTGGATCTTGACTTTCTCTACTGCTTTTTGTCGTGTTCATTTATTTACGTGGGAGTTAACTGTTCAGTCATTTTGTAGACAATTGTTAAATTATATCAGGGCTGAGTTAATTGAAAGCAAGGGCTGGTACACATGCTACCTAGCTTTGGTTGTTTACAAGTCAAGTATCCAGTCAAAGGTTGCTGTTCCATCACTGGTTAAGCTGATTTCAGTAAGGGTCAATGTGACCCAGCTCTCCTGCCCTCTCATTTCCACCCCTTTGCAGTGGCCCTGTTTTTCTGTTTTACCCTGAGGGAGCCAGCTCAGAGTACCGGTTTGTCACTGGCCTGGAGAAGAAGCCTCACTGAAAAATAGCCTCTTTCTGGTTGCTGGCTTTGAGCTGGTTCACAAATGCTTTTGCCAAAATAGGCAGGAAAACGGGTATTAGAATCAGTGGCCAAACAACAAGGGAAGTGGAGACAAGTTCTTTCATTTATGCAGTATTGTTGTCTAGTGTTGCCTGAGTGTTATTGTTACTGTATTTCACTTATAATTTGAAATGGATGTCTGTGAATGTATTTTCACTTGCAGGCCAGACATTTCAGTTTTTACACTTTTAAAATGTTCATCTCCTTCAGAGTGGGTCTAATTCTTCTCTCACTTTGTCACTGGACCTTGAACAAATTACTCTTACTTAGCTTGTAAGGGACTGTGCTAATGTGTTATATGCAGAGCAGTTATTTTCTCTAATTTTAGCAGTACATAACTGAAGTATGCTTTCTTTACGGGAGGTAGGTGCAGAGGGAGTCATAACAAGAGAAGAATCATGGTATTTATAATATCATGCTCAATTTTCTAGTATGGTGTTTAAATACCATGGGTCGAAGGTTTTAAACAAAGGACCATACCTCTCTACCTCTGGATGGTGCCTGGTGCACTAATACAATATACTGACAGAGATAATGTATCCCTCCCCTCTTTCTTACTTTCTGAAAAACAATTGTAGAAATTTTGTTTTTATTAAGAACTGAAGTTTGCTATTATGAAGCCGGTTCAAACTGATAATTTTTACAGGCTGCCATTCTTAGTGTGTATTGGACATGTTTTCATGCCAGCCTCTGGAGTTTTACTGGCTCTAGCAACTAAATGGTAAATCTTAAAAAACATTGTTTGTTTTGTCTTTTACCTGTCAGCTGGTAATAGAAATCTAATGTAGTAATCTAATGTAGTAGACTGTAGATTAAGCTTTTTGTCTTCTGCAAAAATTAAGAAATGACAGTTAAGACAAAATGCAGTTCATAGCTGTAGATTTTTTTTTAAACTAGGTTCTTTGGATAAGAGGTGTTATCGATGAATAATGGCTTGTATTCAGCTGGCTCCACAATCCTATTTTACTGTTAAAAATGGAAGACACCTGTTAAATATGTTAAATAGCATAAACTTACTGAAAGGAGTTCTGCAGCCTAGGCTTCTCTGTATCAAGCTCTATTTTTCTGGAAGCTTTAATACATGCTTTTCTCTTCCTGGCAATTGGCTCTTGTGATGATGATAAATTCACCCTCAGTGGATTTGGATGTTGACATGGATGTTTTTGATTGTTTTTAATATAATCTGTCAATGAAACTCTTCTGTTTGTCAGAAGGTTAACTTTCCCTGGTATTGCTCACACATAACTCATTTTCCTGGACATATTATTTGAAGTATTGCAGGTTCTAAAATAGAATTGTAGCTCAGTGAAGTATTTCAACTTTCAGTCTTCAAAGAGCATTACTGATCTGAATTTGATTAATATTTATTGAGACTTCAAAAAGGACTTTAATAGGGGCTTAATAAAGAAAAGGTTTGTATAAAGCATTCTGGGGGGCAGGATCACATGTTGAGATTGAAATAAAAATTTTCCAGTGTAGAAAATAAATTTTGTTTTAGTCAGCCCTTGCTAGACCATCTTTCTCTCACTGCCAAATTGAAAGATCTGTTTGTAGAGCTCTCAGTATGAAGGTGGTAGGAAGCTATTTGCTAAAGATGCCATTTTTTTATAATGCATTCAGTTTCATGACTATCACAACATTTGTCTTGTTTAGTAGAGTAAGGACTGTGAACTTCTCCAACATCCAAACGTATACTTGAGATGTTAAAGTTTAGCTATCATGTGAAACCATTACCATATAGTGATGTCATGGCTGCCTAAATAAAGCTCTCTTCTTTGTGTTCGTGTAGCCGAATGGAGAATTACACTGGGGAGCTGCTTGGTGTTTTAAAACTAATGTTTGGACAAGTCGTAACCTGGATTAGACTGTTGACTTGGTTTAAGAAGCAAAAGCTTTTATAGTGGTGCAAAGCAGGGGCAAGAAAGTAGATTGAGATGAGGAGAGTGCAGAACAACCTTTGAAAACTCACTTAGAATGACTCTACAACTTTATATTAAGACATTTTTATCTTCCTTTAAAAAACAACTTTATATAAAGACATTTCTATTTGCCTTTCAGCAATGTGGCAGAATTCCAATACTTCTGTGTTGTGGGTGCAATTGAATGAATGAGGTTTCAGAAATTATTTATTTTATTAGCTGATTTCTTTTGTGGTATTCAAAGTGAGAAAGGAATTCCAAGCAATACTGGAAAAAATTTTAGAAGTGTTGTTGACATACAGAATGAAAGAAATGAATACTAAAATTAGAATCATAAATATTAAAATGTCCTAATTAATTTATAGAATAAATTGCTGTCATAAAACCTAAGGAATTTTAATGTAAATTACTAGTATAAACAGCTATTACATGGAGCATTGCATAAGTATGGGAGAAATCTTTAACCTGGGCTTTTTTTCTGGGTAATTTATAGTTTTGAATATATTTTAACTGATTGTGAGAGTGCCCAAGTTATTTAGTTTTGGTCATCACATTCAGATAATAAATTGGGATTGAGAGAGAGAAATTTTAAAGATTGAGCGAAACTGGAAAAAAACCACCAAGGTGAGTATATTTCTCAGTGTAAAGAAAATTCATTGATGCTCTTAGAGTTTGTGGACGGTAGTTTTCGTTACACCCAAGAAAAGGATTTGTGGAGAGATAATAAGGCTTTTGCAAGTCAAACTTTACTATGTTTATCTAATCAGTAGGATCAACCTAGTGTTTAAAGAGAGAAGGTTGTAAGGAATATATGTTAAAGGCCATATTTTTACACTCAATTGAGACACAGATCCTTTCTCCAGATGCAACACTGAAGCTGTCAAGCTTTGATTGCTTCCTTTTTTTTTTTTCTCCAGAAGAAGGGATCTTCTAGTTCACAGATGCATTGCAGCTGTGTGCATTATTGTAACAAACTAGTGTCTGTTGTCCTGTTTACTTTCCTGAAAGTGTGTTGCAAATTTATGGGTAGTTTAATGGAAAGGGAGTCCTCCCAGAACTCAAAATATTCTTTGTAGATGTTCCCTGCTAGGTAGAGCATAGGATTTGAGTCATAAAATAAGAGGAAGAGGAAGAATTAATTTTAGAAGTTAGGATTCAGAAGCATAGGATATTGTGGACTAAATGGCTTAAGTATTCCTATCTCGTAATTAATGTAGATAAGACCATCTGAAATATTAATCTTCTGTTGAATCTTTAATGTTTTATTTTGCATCTCATGCTGCGCTATGGGAAAAATTGAAGGAGATAGTTTAAACAGTTCATGCTGTTACTCTCTTTCAATAGGCACTATTATGTGTATGCAAAATGACACTGCCAATAAAAATCATCAGTCTGAATCTATTGGTTCTTGTAAGGTTGCTTATTAGTAGAAACATAACAGCATTGTAAGTGACTAACTAGCTCTGTCATGGAAATTGGAGCACAAACTTGAGCTTGCCTCATCTGTCCTTTTACAGAACATTTTTGCCTAGTGACACTGAGGCTTACCACACCTTGTCTCTGCAGTGCTGGTAGTGAAAGTTCCCACTCTTCTTGCCGCTTTTAAGTGTATGATTTGCATGTTAGTCATCTTGGGATTTAGAAATGTCTGGTACATTCCTTTAGGGCTGGATGGTGACATCCAGTCTCTATACAATCTGTATATGTGTATATTATGTCCTTGTAGGTAGATCATACTGTTTATTACATGTCTGTATTTCACTTATTTCAGGAGACTTGATGGTTTTTGCTGACTAGTATTTGTATTGGTACTTTGTAGTGGTTTTACATCAATACTTTCTAATCGTTTCAGCTATGTGGGGAGGTTTGTAGGGCACCTGCCTACTCAACTTACTGGCACTTTCATGAAAAATGAATTAAAATTGCCCTTTAAGTCTCAAAATGCCATAGAGAATTATGTTTCCTCTGTCCTTATCTCTTTCTCTCTGTTTTTGTATATAATTTCTGTCATTGTTACTCTGTGATGTCGACATCAGCAAACATTGCAAAGAGGCCAAAAGTAATAGAGGGAAAGAAAATGAAGGGGAATTACGTTATTTAGTACAGATAACAAGAGCATGTCAACTAGATGAAATGGAACTGCTCAGAACAGAGTGTGAGCAGATTATTGCTTTCTGTGTATAATCTCTCCCAAAATGTTTTGCCCTGTTAATACCCTACCCTTGAGCATCATATTTTGGCAATAAGTCATTTTGAGAAAGATGGAGAAATACTGGTATCTAATCCCAGAAATTTTTTGTGGTGCTTTTTTTTTGGTGCTGTTGACAGCTTTTGACTTCTTGGCCCAATTTCTATGACTGACTTCTGAGAACCAGTAGGTTCTTAACATGAAGTAAGAGAGACAAAGCTGTCAGCCATCTGTGGACAAATAATTAAAAGGTTAAAAGGATTAAATGCCTACTCAACTAAGAAGAAAACAGATGGTACCCATCGTTCTAGTTTTACTACTATGTTTCTAAAGGCTATGTGAACAAATAATTCTCAAGACCGGAATATGACCTCAAAATTGCTTCAAATGCAGCATAAAAATTATTCTTCTACATTTTTAATCCTGCTGCTTTCAGAGGAACTACTGTTGAAACTATTTTGAGGAACTAAAGCTTTGTATTTAAAACTTCATTTCAGCAATAAAAATACATTATTTCTCTGTGTAGACTTAAACTATTACAACTATTGCAATATCTGATACTTGATTTATATTAATTTGCAGCTTTCGTTTAGGATACTAAAATAGTGAATTGATGTTTCTGTTTTGAAGCTTGTAAGGTTACTACGGTCTGTTCTTACTGCTTAAATAATGAAATGGCAGGTTCAGGAGTAATAAAGCTTGTATTCCTATTCTTGATTTGAATTTCCATGTGTAAACCTTAGTTCTGCTCCTATTTGTCACTGTTTATTTTGGCTTCCTACAGAGCTCGCACCCATAAAATGACAGTTAATACCCAATTTTAATTATGTTATGTTAAATTACAAGGCTAGGATTTAACAAAGTACTCCACGTGTTTATAGGTGGTTGCAAAGCAGCTTCTAGACCCTGTAGAGGATTCCTTAGGTGTCGTCTTTTTTACCAGTTGTCATCTTATCTGACACTAATGTTGAACATGAAAGCATTTGAAAATGGAATTCTTTTTTTCAGTTTTATGTATATAATTCATATTTGTTCTTTTTAATGCTCTTAAATGAACACAGTAGTTGTAGGACATACCAAATATTCTCTTGTGTGAGAATGTTCCTCAGTGGTGTGGAAGGTCTTGACAATTTCTGTTGTTAAGCACTCTTAATATGGCTTACAGTATATGTGAATATAACTGTTACTTCCTCTGTATCAACAACTCTGTTGTTAACACTGCCTTTTTAAATAGAAAAATGATTTTTCTACTATGTGTTTAAGACAAACAGGTATGTTACCTAACTCACAACTATAGATACTGAAGAAATACAGCTAAAAGGTTTGCCTGTCTGTAAAGAAGTTCTCAAATATTGCGCACTGGTGAATTAAGATCTTTCACGTGTATTTTTACACACCTCTTTATGTTCTGTTTTGCAATTAGTTGACAGTTTCATGTTAATAGAATACAGGTAGAAATAGCTTCATTTCTTTTGACTCCTCCTTAAGGTCAAACATTTGTGCATACTGTAGTTTTTAACTTTTACATAGTAAAAATCTAAATATTTCTCACTGCAGTCTCTCTGTTACTATTTCTATAGTTAATCTGGTATGCAGTCAGAGACAGCAGGGTCTTGTGGTTTTCATGACAAAACTAAACCAGCAAAACCACCACTTAGTTGAAGGAAGCATAATATATTCTTCCAATTCTGTTCATCCACTCTGAATAATACCCTGGTGTCTAAGTTAACAGCTTGTAGAGAGAACTTGTGCTATTAACAATTCTCACTTAAACATTACACTACAAATTTCTCAGTACTACGACAAATAATTAAAATTAGCCTGAACTTGTAAAAAAAATTACAGTTATTTTGACTCTTTTGAGTGTTTTTGTAGGATCATTTGCAATGATAAGGAAGTCTCTGTGATTAGCAGTGTATTTCTTTGAGCTTCTGACAGTCTTCATGATGTAATCTTATTGCAGGTAAGTAAATTCCTCTGTGTTATATGTGTTTTATATCAAATCCATATTTTCAGGGAAATAAGATGAAGTAACAGTGCCAGGTCCATTCTACAGCAAAGCCAGAAACAAAACTGTAGAGCATCCAGTTTCTAGAATTTTGCATGTCATTGGCATGTTTAACTAAGGTTTTGTTGAGTAGTATGCAACTTATTTGGGTTTTTCCTGAATATAAAGATTTTTTTAAAAGAAGAAATATGTCCTTTGGTCTTGCTTTAGCCAGTGCTTGCCAATCAGCTGTATAATTCTATATTAGTCAGAGCTGAAGTCATTATTTCATGGTTAAAAGAATAAACACAAGCATATATGAACATACACACTTTCCAAAGCCCTCCTTGAGGACAAAGCCCTGAAATCGCACACACTGATAGTACCAGTGTACAAGGCACAGGAACGAAAGTGGTCTTTCAGTTAGCAGCAAGAGAATTGATCAGCAGCCAGAGGTGTTGCATTTGTTTACAGATTTTCTTGTCTCCTTACAGATAAGTGCAGTATCTGAGTGGGGTGGACTGTGAATCAGTGATTCACCAGATTGTAAAGAAGGGTATAAAATAAGTCAAAGGCAGCAGGGCCTTCAGCTTACAATTCAATATAAAATGTATTTGTGAAAGACATATTATGTCAAGTGTAGGCACTGTTCACTCCCCATTGTTATCCAGTACTCTGTTGCATTAACTCCTCTGTCATTTGTTGCTAAAATTATTTACTGCAGTATATTCCATTCCTGGGTCTCAATAAAATAATTATGTAGTAATAGTGAGTGATTTTTTATGCAATAACTTTTTCATATTGTATGTGAGGAAATTAAATGTTATTCGCACGTGAGAGAGGATGTCAATGTTAGAGACAGTACCAGAATCCCGATTTTGTGGCTTTCACTTCTGGGTATTAGTTACGAGATCATCTTTCTCCAATGTTGGATTTCATTCCTTTTCTTTGACAAAGGTAGTTTCAAAACTGTATTTGTCTAATAGATGCAATGATAAAAGGTGTCCATATTTACATGTGTGGCTGAAATAAAAATTAGGAAAATGGCAAGTCGAACTTATGTTAAAAACTTGATCTTGTAGTTTAGCATGGTAATTGCTTTTGGCATGTGATGAAATGGTATTTCACATCTGTTACTCTGTGTGAGTTCTTGAGTGAAATAAGTCTCTTTGAAGTATTTGCGTAGCTATTTAATTTTGTGGTATATTCAACTGATTTACTTGTAACAAAACTTTGTATTTGCTGCATAGGAAAAGATTCTGCTGTATAAATCTGACTTATTTTCACTATGTGCACTACTAGTGTCCAGGCGTCAACGACCTGATATTGAGGGGTCTAATATGTGCAAGAATAGTAACTCTGAATATGTGTGCTTTGAAATTGGGTGCATTAGCTACATGCATGTTCTTTTACCCTGTGGTAAATTCAGTATGGTTTACCTACTTGAAGGGTAGTTACAGCAAATTTGTTTGTGTTTATCTCCCCTTCACTGTGGGGCAAGAACACTTATATGGTCAGGTGCCATTGAAGAATTGTCAGGCACCTCTTTACCTGTGGTCATTAGTGTGGTCGTACCTAAATCAACCTGTTAAATTAAAATGTTTTATTGGAAGTTTTAGTAGATAGTAAAGCAGTTGGTTTTAACTTTCTCCCTCCATAATTAGAAGTAACGTATGACACTTTATTTACCACAAAATAGCTATGTTTTTGAGCTGCAGTAATAATGATTCATCAATAGTGTCAGAATTGTCTGCAGTAAAAAAAAAAAAAAAAAGTAGATTTGCTAAGACTTCAAAAGAGAATTTACTATTGTACTTCATGTGTTTAAAGACCTACCAATCTTGTGAAGGTTACCAGTGAGGTTAAACATGCTGTATGGCACTAACGATGCAGAAGGATTTTCTGTGCATACTTACACAGACAATTTCCTTTCACCTGTTCTGCACACTGTTCTTCTCTAGATGCTTCTATAAAGTGCCACACACCTCCCTCCTCATCCTCAGCAGAGGAAGTATTTTGCTGTAAAAACCTAGCTGGGTTGCAGGACTCTGAAGTTGTTAGACACAAAAAAGCCATGTTACGTTCATTCTCCTTTATTATTTTTAGTTTTCTCCTTCACATGTTCTTTGCATCTTTTCTCCTACAGTCCAGCTCTGCATCGTCTCCCAGCTTAAAAAGGGAAGTCTATTTCTGTAATCAACTTCTGCTTTGCTTTTCATTTCATTTCATTTTCATTCTCTTTCCTTTTTATGTACTCTGTGTAATTACTGACTAGTCTTCTTTTTCTCTAGCTTCCACCAAAGTCTGAATTTGACCCTACACTGCATTAAAATTGTTCTAGCTGGTGTTTCTGGTGGCCACAGACCGTTCACATTCATCCTATATGATATGAGTATTTGACATTTAGCCGTATTTTTTTTAAATGTTGTTTTCCTTTTCCCTTCCTTAGCTCTGTGTAACCATGTTTTTGCTCATCCTCCTGTAACATCAGATTGTAGGAGTCCAAGTCCCTAAGAATTCCCAGAAGTTACATTGCCTCATCCCTTCTCCTGACACTGTACTCCTGTGATCTGCCTCTCTCCTGCAGGCCTGTGTCAATTTTGTCTGAATTTGATACCATCTCATCTCTTCAGTATATCTTTGGATATTTTCGGTGTCACTCTGAGCATGCCCTGTCTCAATCTGTTCTTGAAGCATCAACAGTGGCCAGCCTGTCAGAGTAAAGCTCCAGGACTCCAGATCCTGCATCATCTGCAGTAATGGTTTTTAGCATTATATATACATGTATGATTCAAAAACTGATCTCTCTGTAATTTGAACAGGGTTTGGTATTTTTTTTTACCCAGAAGCCTCCAATTAAATATTTTTAATGGAAATAGGAATTTATTTTAATGATTTTGTTTAAGAGTTCAAGAGATCCTGTTTTCCCAGAAGTGGTGTTGAAAAAGTGAACTGTAAGCATGAGATGTTTGTTTCAAAAGTTCAGCAAGCTGTAGTAAAACATGCCAAGTCTGTATAGCTCCCAGATGGTCAGTAGCACATCTAAAGACAGCAGTTTTAGTGCCTCAGGGGAGCTATGGGATTTCATATGCTGTTAAATAAAAATTGGCAAGATCCATCAAATCTTATACACTGAAACCATCCCAGATGTATCCAGTTCTCAATAATTTATTCCTTTTTATGGCATGGCAATAAAGAAGAGAAAATGATAATTAAGTTCTGGTTACAATTGTATAATTTTTTGTAGTGAGGTGTACTATTTTACTGAAATCACTGTGGGTAGATAAAATTAAATATGCTGTATCTCTATACTCACATAAATAGTAATTCAGTACTTCAGAATATGATAATCTTTTTTAAAAATGCTTTATTTCTGGAGTTTAGATGCTTAGTTACAATTTATATACAGATTATGGTTTTACTTTTGCTGGAAATATTAATTTGATATTCTATAAAATCAAGATATGCCTATTATGAATATTCTGTGACTTCTTTACTGCTATATTAGATAAGTTTTTATAGTAATCCCAGACATCTAAAAATCAATGGGTCTCTGTTGTAAGATTATATTTTGCTTAAAATTTGTTTTCATTTAGCCAAGAGATAATCATATTTCAGCTTAAATCATGTATCACTGAGGTTGCTGATATCTTAGTATCATATAATCCTAAGGAACTCTAGGAGATTTTCTACTCCAACTCCTGCTCAAAGCAAGGTCAACTAGAGGAAGTTGCTCAGAATGTTGTCCAGTTGGGTTTTAGATATCTCCAATGATGGAGATATGTTTAAACAGAATTTCCTGTGCTTCAGTTTGTGCCTATTGCTTCTTGTCCTGTCACTGGGCATGACTGAGAAAAATCTGGTTCCATCTTCTTTACTCCCTGCCCCCCTTCCAAATTGGGTATTTTTACACTTTGATAAGATCCTCCTTGAGCCTTCCCTTCTCCAGGATGCATAGTCCCATCTCTCTCAGCCTCTCCTTATATGACAGATGCTCCAGGCCCTTAATCTTCTTTGTGGCCCATTGCTGGACTCACTCCAGTATGTTCCATGTCTCTATCATACTGGGCAGCCCAGAACTGGCTCCAGCACTCCAGATGTGTTCTCACCAGAGCTGAGGTAGATCACCTCTCTGTCTGCTGGTGATGCTAAGGCAGCCCAAGATGCTGTTGGGCTTCTTTGCCGCAAGGACACATTGCTGGCTTATACTCAAGTTCTTGTCTTCCAGGACCCCCAGGTCTTTTATCTGCAAAGCTGCTTTCCAGTCAGTAGGCCCCCAGCCAACTGTTGCTTGGGATTAATCTCCACTTTAATAAATGTCAGAGGTTTCTGAAGAAAGTTTATAGCATCACCAGTGGATGGATCTGCAATTTTTGAGTCTGGTTTCGGCTGGGATAGAGTTAATTTTCTTCCTAGTAACTGATATAGTGCTGTGTTTTGGATTTAGGATGAGAATAATGTTGGTAACACACTGATGTTTTAGTTGTTGCTAAGTAGTGCTTACACCAGTCAAGGCCTTTTCAGCTTCCCATGCTCTGCCAGGTGCACAAGAAGCTGGGAGGGAGCACAGCTGGGACAGCTGACCCAGACTGGCCAACGGGCTATTCCATACCATATGGCATCATGCTCAGTGTATAAACGGGGGGAAGTTGGCTGGAGGGTGGTGACCGCTGCTCAGAGACAAGTTGGGCATTGGTCAGCGGGTGGTGAGCAGTTGTATCACTTGTTTTTCCTGGATTTTGTTCCTTTCTTTTTTTGTTGTTGTTCTCCTTTTCACTACAACATATTATTATTATTATTATTAACAATAATAATATATTATAATAATAATTATATAAAATAATTATTATTGTCATCATCATATTATCATATTATTATCATATTATCATCATATTATCATATTATCATTACCCAGGGAACTACAGGCCAGTCAGCCTCGCTTCTGTCCCCAGCAAAATCATAGAGCAGATTCTCCTGGAAACTATGCTAAGGCACATGGAAAATAAGGAGGTGATTGGTGACAGCCAACATGGCTTCACTAAGGGCAAATAATGCCTGACAGATTTGGTGGCCTTCTATGATGGGGTTACAGCATTAGTGGATAAGGGAAGAGCAACAGATGTCATCTACCTGGACTTGTGCAAAGCATTTGACGCTGTCCTGCACGACATTCTTGTCTCTAAATTGGAGAAACATGGATTTGATGGATGGGCCACTCGGTGGATAAGGAATTGGCTGGATGGTCGCACTCAAAGAGTTGCAGTCAATGGCTCGATGTCCAAGTGAAGACGAGTGACAAGTGGCATTCCTCAGGGGTCGGTATTGGGACTGGCGCTGTTGAACATCTTTGTCGGTGACATGGACAGTGGGATTGAGTGCACCCTCAGCAAGTTTGCCGACGACACCAAGCTGTGTGGTGCGGTTGACATGCTGGAGGGTAGGGATGCCATCCAGAGGGACCTCGACAAGTTGGAGGGGTGGGCTCATGTGAACCTCATGACGTTCAACAAGGCCAAGTGCAAGGTCCTGCGCATGGGTTGGGGCAATCCCAAGCACAAATACAGGCCGGGTGGAGAATGGATTGAGAGCAGCCCTGAGGAGAAGGACTTGGGGGTGTTGGTTGATGAGAAGTTAAACATGAGCTGGCAGTGTGCACTTGCAGCCCAGAAAGCCAACTGTATCCTGGGCTGCATCAAAAGCAGTGTGACCAGCAGGTTGAGGGAGGTGATTCTGCCCCTCTACTCTGCTCTTGTGAGACCCCACCTGGAGCACTGCGTCCAGCTCTGGGGCCCCCAACATAAGAAGGACATGGACCTGTTGGAGCAAGACCAGAGGGGGGCCACGAAGGTGATCAGAGGGCTGGAGCACCTCTCCTATGAGGACAGGCTGAGAGAGCTGGGATTGTTCAGCCTGGAGAAGAGAAGGCTCCAGGGAGACCTTATAGCAGCCAGTCCCTGAAGGGGGCCTGCAAGAAAGCTGGAGAGGGACTTTTTAAAAGGGAGCATAGTGATAGAACAAGGGGTAATGGCTTTAAACTGAAAAAGGGTAGATTTAGATCAGATATAAGGAAGAAGTTCTTCACCATGAGGGTGGTGAGGCACTGGCACAGGGTGCCCACAGAAGCTGTGGATGCCCCATCCCTGGAAGTGTTCAAGGCCAGGTTGGATGGGGCTTTGATCAACCTGGTCTAGTGGAAGGTGTCTCTGTTCATGGCAGGGGGGTTGGAACTAGATGACCTTTAAGGTCCCTTCCAACCCAAACCATTCTATGATTCTATGATTATTTTATTTTATTTCAGTTATTAAACTGTTCTTATCTCAACCCACAAATTTTCTTACTTTTGCCCTTCCAATCCTCTTGTCCATCCCATTGCAGGGGGAGGCTGAGCGAGCGGCTGTGTGGTGCTTAGTTGCCAACTGGGGTTAAACCATAGCAAGTCTCATTCTTGTTCCTGAGATGTTATTTTTGATACAAGTTATTTTAATTTTTGAAGTGGTAGGTTTCATATCCCTTTTTCTGAAGGGATATAAGATTCAAATGCATGTTACTGTGCATCAGCTGTGCCATGGCGTGTGTTCTGAACATGTGTGCTCTCTTTCCATATCAGGCATATAGGAAGAAGTTCAGGCAGACCTCCGTGGAACAGCATTAAGCTAAAATTTGTTACTTCAGTTTTGCCAGCTATGTCATGGTAGTTTTTGCAGCTCAACTGATGCATATGTGCTTGTTACCGGCTAGTTACTCAACTGTGTGCGAGCTTATTTACTTGTTAAGGAAAGAAATGGGAATAGGAAATGAAATGCTCATTAAATTTGTGTTCATTAAACCCAAAGTAGATATCATATTTATATTGGAAGTTTTCCTTTTCAAAATTACTTCTTCCTCCTTGTAATGATAAAGGTCCTGTACAGTTCAGCTCAAAAAGATACTGAGAGACAGTAAAATGATCTATTTTTTAATAATTTATTCTACAACACTACCCCTGTGTTAGCTCACTTCTTATTTCAGCGAAGGTTTATGGTTTTCATAAAACATTTACTGGAACACTGACTTTACAACTGTATCTTATATCCCCAGGCTACTTTTTCAGTAGGGCATTTGATATTTAATACTATATATAATCTTTTCCTTCAAAAGAATGAGGTAGAAAATTCTTTGATTAAAAGACTGTCTTTATAGAAAGGAATTTTTTCTTAAGTTTGCATTATTAGAGCAAGTAACATGGCTCAGTTTCTTTTAATAAGAACAGTGTCCTTAGCTTGTCCTGGAACAACACTGGAAACATCTTTTTTACTGAGAATTTGTGAAAGAATAGAACAGTCATGTTTTATCAGACTTTCTTCTTAAGGAAATATATGCACTGCAAAGATTGATGTTTCACAGCAGTGTGGATATGCCCACACTGTAAACTGTTAGTCAGCAAGCAGTCTTTTGAGCAGGCGGTTCAGTATGTACCTGCAGACAAATCTTCCTTCTCCAGCCCTCTTCTGTTGTGTTCTCAGTCCTGGGAAGCGATTCCAGCATTCTGTCATCATGTGTCTTTGATCACGCTTTCTGAGGCTCGCAGGTGGAGTTGAGTAACTTACTGTTTGTACGCAGAACACACATAGTACAGCATTTCTGTGAATGGACAACCTCTTTTCCCTTGCCCATCTTTATTCTGTTGGCAGACTGTTGACAAATTGGCAGCAAAACCCAACAGGATTTGGGGGAATATTTCCACGTATTTGATGCTCCCTTCAGAGGTAGTGTGTTCTTGCTATGAGTTTTTATCCCATTCAGATTGACACTTTGAGCAGTAATGTCCCCTCCACAGAAGTAAAAATGGAGGCTCTTGAAACGCAACTTTTATCTTACATCTATTTCCAGAATGCCACTGTTGTTCCTTCCATTGTGGTTACTGATGTCATTACTGTGTTTGTTCTGTTCTCCGAAATCATCTGTTTCTAAACTTTTTTGCTACACTCACAATATTGCGCCTTGCTGCATGGCCAGGACACCACCTAACTGAGCTGAGGACTTCCCTTACTCGTGTTTTTTTATTGTGCTAGGTCTTAAACAAAGCTATAATCTTCTACTCAAAAAGTAGTTCTTGCTAACTAAATGACAGCTTACGGCTTCTACTGACATATGTAGAAAATGTGGTGATGTTTCCTTCAGTGTGAACACCTGCCCATGGGGAATGAACTGACATGACAAATGCACAGCTGGTGGCTAAACTTTGAGGAAATGTGAAAATTTATTGAAACATCCTTTGATGTTTAATTTGAGTGCTAAACATACTTATCAGTGTCATTTACAAACTAATATGCCTGAATCACAATGGGAGTTTTACTTCAGTTGCATTGCTTTTCCAATCTATTCTTCTATTCCTGATTGGTTCAGAAGTTTCTGAAGTCTTCATGTGACTGCTCTGGAAAACCTGGAGGCATAATGCAAGCTGGAGGACTGAAAAATGGGGAAGGGAAAGAGAAGGAGGAATGGGGAGTAGGGGAAGATAAAAACTGTTCCCATATGAAGTGCGTGTGAAAATTAGTTTTATCTATACTATGTTAAAATTGCAGTGTGTGTCTCTATCAAGAGTAACTGTTTTCATTCCTTTGCAGTGAAACTAATATAAATATAGTTCCTATGCAGTTCCATAACAAAGGTGGATTTTGAAACATATACAGAGAACTCGCGGCATCACACAGACTCATTAATCTGAGGCCACCTTTAGGGCTGAAAGACTGCACCCCTCTAACTGCATCTTATTATGCTGTTACTGTTCTTCAGTATGGTTCAAAACCCTAGTAGGCATTTGTCCAAGTTTTACCTCTTTGTTTGAGACAAAGACCTACTTTTTGTTGGTTTTGGTCAACTCTTCTGTTTTCTTCAGTTTTCCAGGGAAGGGCAACATACTGTGAAGCTACTGTATGCCTTCCCAAAGTTGAGTGATTTCAGTATAGCTGTTTACTTTCAACTTCCTTCTTATATTTATATACCAAAGTTACTCAGATGTCTTTAGTATCTTACAGTACAGAAATGCAGGAGGGCAACTCCTATGTTTCAGCCTTTTTAGGCTGAAAAGAAATTTTAAATGATGACTGTAGCAAGGCATGTTAGGTTCAGATTATGTTTCTTTATGCCTGACTAAGGGTGATTTTGACAATAACAGGAATTGGAGTCAGTTCAAGATTTCTAGTTTTAAGTCATTGCTTTGCCATAGGTTTCCTGTGTTGACTTGTAAATTCACTTGAGGCCAGTTGTACAGTAGAACTTAGCATCCATTTGGTCAGAAGAACAAATAGCCAGTTCCTGAAAACAGTTCAGCGTGTCTTACAGGGAAGTGGTTGGAAAAGTCATTAATACTAATGACATGCTATGGAACTTTATCTGGGACAATGTCAGGATATAAATAGAAATATCTAATATCTTTTAAATATAGTGAGACTGTAATATTGTTTTAACTACAGGTATCGAGAGGCTATTCACAAGTGGGATGAAGCACTTCAGTTAACTCCAGAGGATGCTACGCTTTATGAGATGAAATCGCAGGTAAAGCATGGTAATTCTTTATCAGTTTAGAAATTAAAAAATAAAACATTGTGCTTGTGAACAGATTCTGTACAACATTGTGTAGTTGTGCACATAAACTACAGCACGACTTAGATTTTTCTTTTTTCCCAACACAACAGGGTATCTTTTAACAGGAATTAAAATAATGCTGTTATCCCAGCCAATCACAATAAACAATGTCTTTGTTAGGACATGAATTAGGATGTTACAATGTGGAAAAAGCAACTGAAATACTTAAAAATTGTATTGGGAGGAGCAAGGAGAGCCTTACTGTGATAGATTAGCAAATTTCACTGTTAAAAATCTGCCTGCTCTTTCTAAAGAGTTGGCTTAATATTATCAACATTAAACAGGGATACTATACGCAAAAGATATGCTCCAGTCTGTTTTCATATTAAGTATTACATAGGTAAGTTAGTCTTGGAAAAGAGCATTAAACAGAGTATATTTACGATGTCAATTCATCTAAGCCTTTATTTTAAAGCTGTTTCGAGGAAAAAAGCTTGCAGCCATCAGCGCCTCACTAAAGTTATGGGATCAGCTTGTAGTTTCAGTGTGTCTTTATGTGGCTTAGATGGCAAAAGTGTCAGGATCCATTATTTTGTTCGGATTGGGAAGCTTTTGTCTCCATCTGTATGCAAAGGTACAAAAATACTTCTTTTTTTTTCTGTATTAAATAATAATAAAAAATGATTTTAATTTGGATTGAGGATGAGAACAAGAAATGTATGGCTTCTTTCAAACAGCTGGACAGATTAGAATGTGAAAAATTATTTTTAGGAAGCTAGCTACTCAAAATATGGCTGAAAAATACATTGTTTAAAGTTAGGAGAAAGGAAAAGAGAAAGTAAAATCATGGTACTTCAGTGAATGTGTTATGTAACTTTTAGGAAGCTTGGTATATTGTTTAGTTTTAAAATATTTGTTGTTATTGTAATTCTTTTCTTGTATGAAAAACAAAACACCCAAAAAACCCCAACAAAAACAACAAACCCAAAAAACCACCCAACAAAACCCAAGAAGCAAAGCTGGCTGTTTTCCAAGGTGTGGTGACTGCTCTTTTTTTTGTTCCTGGACGCTGTCACATCTCCTCCTCCTGTCTGTCAAGTGAAGAAAGTTTGATTCTGCAGAATAATTAATTGAATAATCATAAGCTCATTTCAGTACAGTAATGCTGAAGGAGGCTTTCATTTGATATAGTTGCAGAAGGTTTAGATCTTTCTTGGTTTTGCATTTGGTTTGAGAAATACTTTACGGTCTTAAAGGATTTTTCTTCCTGAATTGTTTTGGGAGAAGTGTATTGTTGGATCGCTTTGTCAACATATCATACATATATAAGGGATCCAGATAGACTGTGTTAGGAAATACTCAGGGAGGGCTGTGTATGAAGGGTTAATTTCTGACTTGGTTCGTTAATTTGAATGGTGTTGGTAATAAGATGCAGTAGCTGTTTTTTACTTTAAATTGCTGAATTTTTCTGGTGCAATTCTCTCATTCTATATCCTACATGATGCTGAAAAGTGGGCCAGGCTAGATTTGTAGTTAATTATATCTTCATAATTTCTTCATATTTCTTCTTTCTATTTATGTAGTTAATTATTTCTTCATAACTTGTATAACAGGAGGCATCTCTCTTAAAAAAAAAATATTAAAAATCTCTCCATGTTATTCAAACCTTATGGAAGTTCTGCAGTGGTACTTTATCTTAACTTGGGCATGCTTAGGATCAGATCTATATGCTATATGCTATAGATGGCATATTAGCATTTACAAATCTCCTATATGATGTAGGTGCTGGACTCCTACATACTTCCAGAGTTCTAGAACAAAACATCTTAAACATGTAAATCTCCATTGAATATTTACTTGTATTTGGATGCCTTTACATCAATGCTAGCTTAAATGAAAGATCTGTCTAGCTTAGTATCCTGACAGCTTCTAACAGGAGATGGCTGGGAAAGAGCCATACAAAGGATACAAGCATGTAGCAGTATTTCCCCCATGATATATGCCTAGACTCCAGCAAGCTTTGGCCCTGGGACTTCTCTGTGTTTAGAAATTCTTGAAAGATTTTTCTTCAACAAATTTGTCTCATTGCTTTCTGCTCTTGTGTAAACTTTTTAGCATTTGCAGAGCTATGTGCTAAGGAGTTCTGAATCTTAATTATGCATTATTGGAAGAGACAGAATAATACAATTCTGCTTTAATTAGCAGCTTTCCACGTTGTTGTAAAGGTTGTTAACTTATGTAGCTGTTCATTTGTGCATCTAATTTTTAACTCCACTAGTAAAGAAATTCTGTTAAGATGTGAAAATGGTACCAGTCCTATAATTTTTTTTTACTATAGTTTAAAGGTTTAACTCTGTTTTGAAGAAGACAGACCACCTAGTAGAATTTCTTCTAGGTTGGAAAGAAGTGGTTCATGTGCTCTGATGCTGGCTCCTTAACATAAGGTGTTTTTGAAGTAGCCTTTATTTTGCAATTAGAATTTCTTTTTTTTTTGACTTAAAGTCAAGAGAAAGCTGTTGAAAAGGACAGTTATGCTCACTGGGACAAATTAGTGAATAGCTCTCTTTTAACAGTTCTTTATTATGGTCTTATGTTAATGCAGGAATTCAAGTAGCTCTCCAAAAGTACTCTATTTAATTGAAATTATTCTAAAATTAAATATTTTCACAGTGGAAATAACAGGAGAACAGGGAATTATGTTAGCTTACCAGGATTTGAACTATGATGCAGTGACTTATGCAAATGGATGCTTACTACAACATCGTTCAATTGGTGCTCCAGCTGCAATACCTAATACTGAAGGGTGGTTGCTCACTTAGCACCCCAGTCCCTATATTTCAGCTAAATGGCAAAGGTGAGTTTGAGGAATAAGGCACATGGCTTTCCTGCTGACCAGGAGGAGCTGAGAAACCACCTGTGTGGCTCTGATTCGTCTTGTAAAATGTCTTTGCCTGTCTAATGAAACCGTTGGAGAGTAATGAAAGCTGACAGAATAAAGGAACCCAGGCCTCTGCTTCCACCATTCCTTTTCTTCCTTTCCCGAAGAGGAGAGACCAGTGCTGGGCAGTTGCACTGTTTCTCTTTGGTTTTACTTTCTGATATTGCATAACACTTCTGTTTATACTGTGAATGAGAACACAAGAAAAGTTTATGTACAAAATATGCATTTATAAAATTATTTCTTTAATCTTTTTAATAAAACCTTGTATCGTTAAACTGGTAACATCTCTCTAGTACACACAAATAATTATTACAGATTTTTTTGTGGTATGACTTATGCTTACTGGAAGTTGATTAATATAATGTGTAATTTGATACCTTTCTACCTTTAAAGGCACTAATGTGAGCTGTAAAAATCCATGTTTGCCAAAATAGGAATATGTAATTCATTCCAAAAATATCGTGGTTAATATTTAAATGATACTGTCTTAGAACTGACTATGGTATTCCAATTCAGCATACCAGCACAAATACTGCAGCTACTATTGTGTAGCTAAATCAGAAAGTTTTGGTAGCTCCAGATTTGGAAGAACTGTACACCAGCTTCAGCAAGGGCTTGACCAGCACTGGGCCTATGGAAATCTGCCTGTGTCGGTATGTGAGTCACATACTAGAGGAGGTAATTCATGTTAAGGATGACACTGTGCAATATGCAAAGATTCTTTATGGTCTATACCAATTTTCTTTCAGTGAGGAAAAGTCTCCTCGTGAAGTAATTTCTTTTGAGAATTAACATTGGACGGAGTGTTTTGCGTGGACTTGAATATCTGAGTATCCTGTTACATTTATTTATGAAGATAATTGTATGTTGGGTTATATAGCAGCTTCCCAGTTCATTAGTATTTCCTTTCTCAGCAGTGAACTTAACATTTTAAATAAATTTGAATTAATAAATCAAATAAATATGCTAATGACACAGTAGGAATCTGTAAATATTTATGGTAAGTTTTTAAAGATTTGTGATTTAACATAACAGATGTAGGACAAATGTCTTTCAGTATTTCTGAAGAGTGGAAATAGTGTTTAAAGTTCCCAGTTGTCAATGTCACTTGCAGTAAGTGTATTTCCAGAAAATTATACGGGAATTGTGGAATTGCTTAACTGCTTCAAAAACTCATAAAAGTTGATGAGATTTTTTTCCATTGCTCTCAGCTACTTTTTGATCCATTTAAAAGCAGATTATTCTGGTGTGTGGAGAGGTTAGTGGTGCACTTAGATCTTGCATGCAAGCAACAGTTTTTCAGTGTATATACTTGATATTCCATTAACAGCCTAAACTGCTCCCCTGTTGCAAGAACAATGAGTGACAAGTTTGTGCAAGCAGTTAATTTCTATATTGTTTAAAAAAAATCTTAAAAAACCCCCAAAATAACAGCCTAGTGTCGACTCTAGTATTAGATGAGTAGTATCATAAGTATATTCAAAGGAGTGTATGAAGACTACCTATATTAATGCAGTCACTAAGACTGCTTGAAATTCATGTGGGCTAAATTTTTTAAACATTGACTGAATTATTTTATTGCTGCTTTGAATTACAAAGATGGAGGAACAAGCTTTCAGAAATTCTTCGAATTTGGGTCTGAACATTTGTATGCTGGACTACATGGAACTCTTGGGTGAAGAGACACATCAAAAGACTTAACACATTATGATATATTTATAACAAACTCTCTCGGGAATCAGGCACTCTGCTATTCTACACCACTCGTGAGAATTTACCTGGTTCGTGCTGCTCATCCAGTGATACTTCCACCTCGGATCTCAGATAACATTGTCAAACACACTGCAACTATGACAGGATTCCTAAAGTACACAATACAGTTGTTTATCGACATGTATAGAAACAAGTAAATACAAATGTAAACAAACAGTCAGGTTTATCTCCATTTAATAAGCTGTTTGGATGTTTGTCATCAGCTGTCTGAGGATCTAGTTTCTGTACAACCCTGCATCCTCAATTTGCATTCATTGAACGGGACCAGGATTTCAGATTTTTTTTTTTTAATAGGCCAAACCCATTATAGTCATATTCAAATCATTCCATTTCCTCTCTTCTAAAGGTTTTCTTAATCTTGAACTCGGTGAAGAAATAATATCAACTTCCACCCATCCCTCTTCCTGCTTAAGAAGTGATAAGGTTCCTAAGTCATGACCAGACTCACAATCCCAAATTTAGGTTATAACAAATCAGCTAATAATTGATGATTTTTTTTTTTTTAACTGGGATGTAGTGAGAAGAGTTTACCATCAAAACATTGATGTAAACTCCAGAAAGCTACGTAGCAAAAAGCATTGCTGTGTGGTGCAATGGTGATTGCTTTACAGCATGGATAAATGTAAACTGCTTATGGATAGGAAGAATTTTATTCATCAGTGTTTTGAAATGGATTTCTGGATGGAAGAAGGAATTCGGTCAGTTTCACTGGATTTGGAATGTATCTATATATAGTGATTCAGCTTCAAGCCAGTGAGCTCATCCAAAACCAGGACTTACTCAGCTTCATAACGCTTCCAGAATTTTGTGGGTAGGACAGGATGGGTCATTCTACTGCCTGGATTTTTAATACTTGGTCAGTCTCCCAATGGCAGTTGCTATGTTTTATTGGTTTTTTTGCTGCTGAGTTCTTCTCATTCTTCTAATCTGTCTCATATTATTTTTAAGCTAGATCTATTAAACTAACTCATTGTAGTGACATGGATTTTCTTTGTTTTAATGCATGTGATAAAGATAAGTCTATGTTGGAATAAAGTAACTACTGAAAATCCACCTACTGAACATCATTATAAGACATTTCCTTCTAGTCATTTTTAATATATGCGTGCATGAGAGTCTTGAGATGTTTTTTCTGTGAGATTTTTTCTAATTGTTTGATTATTTTTAAGAATGTTTTCTAATGAAGTGTTACCACTATAATTGGAAAATAAATCAAATATGCAATGAGATTACTTAACTGTGAAACTTGAGTGCCATCCTGCTAATGAAGTTTGCAAAAGAAAATTCACCTGAGAAATTAATTTGAGAGCAACAGGAAAGGAATAGAATCTTAGTGTGTCAGCTCTTAAAAGGGTGTTCATAAGCAAACACACACATCCTCATCTTTACCTTAGGTGATTCTGGCAAAATAGCCCTCTTCTGTCATAGCTTGCTTCAAAATAGATTAAAGACCCATTTCGCTGGTAGAATTGTCTCTTATGAAGATTTTCCCCAGCATAATTTTGAAATGTAAAAGCTTAATATCTTTATACTCTCTTAACATAAGTTTATATTTTTGTGTTTTTCTGAATGCATGGCCATCTAAAGACTCTAAGTTAATGCTAGAACATTGAGGAAGAGGGATTTAAATGGAGTTTGCAGTGATACATAGTTCCTCCGTGAAGCATCATGCAGACCATTCGTCTGGTTGTTGAAAAACACCCTAATGCAACTGAATTAGTTTCTCTAAAAAGTAAACATCTGTTTAAAAAAGAGATGTTATGCCTGAGTACTCTATTTATAATGGTTTGTGACCTTTTTAGAATAATGCTTGCTTGTTCCTGTTTTTACTAGTAATCTGAATGTTTTGCAGGAAATAACTAGCAGAGGGCGACAATTATCTCTGCTGTCAAAAAAACCCCCACCAAAACCACATTGAAATTGGTGTGAATGTAACTTGAATCAAAAGAGATTGCACAAAGTTACTGATGAACTAATATAATTGTATGCAGGTCTGGATTGATGCTGATGGTGGCTTGTAGTTTAGAGTCAATTGTACTGAAGTAGTCCATCAAGGATTAAAAGAGAGTCAAGAGTTTGTTGTATTAAGTACAATAGAGCTCCCAACAAGAAACACTCCCAACACAGACGACTTCACTTTACTCTTTTGAAAGAAATTCAGCCAAATCAGAGAACATGCTTATTTTGGAGGGAGCCCTTGGGGGTGTGTTCTGTTTATTCTATTTTCTACAGAATAACTATTTCAAAACAGTTACTGAAGTTAAATATCTAAGTGTAAGCAAACTTATAAAGAAAGTAAATGACTGTGAGAATGAGAAAAAATTGAGCAAAGGTTAGAGTAGCAGCAAGCATTCTGCTCAAATTGGGTGTAGGGACTGCTGCTTGCTTCCAGATTCATGTTTCAGTCACACATCTGAATGAAAAGATAATAGTTTTCTGATCAGCTCAAGTATTTCAAGCATATGGGATGAAATGAAAGAAGACCTGGGGGCATCTTTGTAAGAAGCAGAAAAATAGACCATTATGTTGATGCCATGGTGGAGCAAATAAAATAAGCATAACTTATTAAAAAAAGAGGTAAATAAAAGGAAGCAAATAATATAGATTCTTAAAACAAGAGGAGAAAATCAAGTAGTAGAAAGTGGGAGCAAGACTTTGAACAAGACATTCATTGAGTGTCTAATTTTTTATGAAGTCAAATGGACTTTGGTCCATTATGGTGTGATATGTAGGGATCAAGGAAACCAACAACAAAGGGAAGATAATCAAGACAATGAAAAGAGTTTTGCAGGTAGCAAAATAACCTTGTGTTATACAAGGCATAAATGTAGACTAAATTTATGTGAAGGAAGAGAAAATTAAAAATTATACTGTCATGGTAATGACAGCACTGCAGATAAAAGAAAGTAAGATGATTTGGGAAGGAGGCAAGGAGTTCAGTTCTCGGTATGTTTAAACTAGCAATGAGTTATGCAAGAAGATCTGAAATGCAATGGAAGTAGTATTTTGAAGTAGCTCCATCCTTGAAAATAAGCCTTACATCTTGTATTGTCATGTAGAACTCAAGATTATTATGCTATATTATTCAAGTATGTATAAATACTGAAGTATATGTTGTGCATGAAATGCTATCCCATAATTAGAAGTAGAATTGTGGGGGTTTGTTAGACTGATACGTTAAGCTAGTTCAGGATGAGAAATCTACATTTTGATGAAGGCCACCAGTACAATTCCCATGATCTACTACCTGGCTTCCCCCCTTTTGGACACCCCCTGTCTAAGGGGCACATGTGTAAGGAGTGACAATAACCCTTTAGGTACTTACCATATCAGTGAAATGGAGACCCCACTAGACGGTGTGTTATTGGGGGATGATGTATATATACGTAGATTCGGTGCTTGACGTGGCTGCACGTTGAGCATGTGACAGGCACACTGTACGACCGTGGGGGCTACAGCAGACGCGGTTCCTGTCTGGCTTTGTTGTGTCCATGTGGCGTGTCCCAGTAAAAGGACTGAGCACCTCTTGTCAAATCTGTGCAGAAGAAAACTTTATGCTAGTGGGTTTTTTTAATTCCTTTTTCAGCATTATTTTCCAGATGTAGAAGAACTGAGTGTTTGCTGGTTCAGTTTTCAAGTAGCAGTGGTATCTAGCATGTAGAGGTATTTTATTAAAGTGATAATAATATCACATGTAGCGTAACCGAAGGTAAGGCTGCACACATTCAGGTCTGTCATTATATGTTCATTTTGATGATCTCACCTGAAAACAAAAGTGCAGGAAAATGGTGTGCATTAGTAAGTTTATTCTTTTATAATGACTGAAAAGTATAGCTGAGTCATTTTATTAATAACTGAAAAAACCACCTGTGCTGGACAAAATGCATATACGTTCAAATTTATGTTTGTTTGAATGTACCTTGAGAAACTGATGTCATAGTTACTAGGAGCACAGTAATTACCACCATGATCTGGAAGAGCATTTTTAAAGCAGCTGTCTAGTACACCCAACAGTCATAAAAAGATGAAAGTGGAATAAATGTCTCTTGTTAGTGAGGTCACAATTCAGTAAACAAAGCAGTAAAATTCATTAAAAACTACAAAAGATTTCCTAAATACTTAAGTAGATGTTTTGGAATTGTGTTGCAGTAGAAAGTATTGGTAGGAAATACTGAACACTTAGGATGCATAAAAATTTTCAGGTGAGTGTATACTTGGATTTGTTTTCTCTTCTGAAACAAACAGATTAATGTAAAAGCTAGCTGATAGATGCAGAATCACTTAATCTTGGTAGGATGTACACCTATCCAATAGTAACAGTTTGATTCAATTTACAGATCTGCTGCAAGTAAGAGAAACTGCGCACAAAAATGCAGTTGAACTGAAAGTTTTGGAAAAATACATAGGATTCATTACAAACTTTGCTTACAAAGTACAGTAATTGAGAACTGTTGAGGAAAAAAGGAAAAATGACATGACATACAGCTGTGGGTTGTTTTTTTAAAGATTTTTAGGTAATTCTAAATTACAGTGTACAGCCTATTAAATGGCATTCAAGAGAAGCCATAGGGCTAGTCTTTAGAGAAATTTAGTCTTATTAAAACAGCAGGAGTATGGATCCAAAGGGTTTATTGGAAGACATGCTTCCTGTGTTTCTTGGGTGCAGGATTACTTTCTGTAGTAAAGTTATTTTTTTTTACTGGACTCACCCCAGTGCTGTGCAAGTACTTTATGTTAATTAAAGTAAATACTCAAGATTATTGCATTTGAATCCTCCTCGACTCCACACTCATATTTGTCTACTTAATGTATCATAGAACAGTAAGGTTAAATAAATGCTTTTTGCACTTCAGCAACCGTCCTAATATGTTCTAATATTATTCATCATGCTTGCAGGTCAGTTGGGATGAAAGTGGTTGCCCACACATGAGTCTTACTCGTGTGGTTGATATTCTCATCATACTATAGGAATGCGGTTGTCATTTGTTTCTTATACTGGTATCTATCACCATAGCATGTGGGTGTCTGAAATCATGATCTCAGAGTGATGCAGGTCTTCAGGTAATGTGCCAATCTCATGGTGGTCTTGGAAAAATACGACAAGCTTTGAGCCTTGTTATGTATGGTTAACTATGATCTATAGGCTTCGTAATGGAGATTCAATGCAAGGAGTAGAATACTGTGGTAACAGGCTGACACTAACCTGTACTGCTGAGTAAAACACTTCCACATTCAGAAACCGCTTTTTTTTTAATGTAGGTGACTTCATGTCTAAGTTAGGCTTTGCTGTTGCAGAATGCTTATTCTCCAAGTACAACAGTCATTGTTAAGGGCTGTTTCCATGCTGAATTACAGGAATTGTTTCTGTAATTATATCATGTGAACTGCAACTGTATTTAGTAGATTCCAGTCTTCTATTAAAAAGAAAATATACAACCCAGGAGTTTTTCAACAATATTTGCTTATTTATTGTGTTTAATTCTCAATTTTTTTTGTCCTTCAGTGTATTCTGTTATGCTTTTACAGAGTGAGGGGTTTGTAGGGAGGAAGGCAGAGGAAGGCATGCCTTCAGAAGCAATTAATATACTTCTAATAGAGTTGCTTAAATAGTTTAGATGAATCATCCTCTAGCATGCCTGTTTCTCTCCGTGGACTATGGAATGTGTCCAAGTGACTATCTGAGACAACTAACTTTAACACTAGAAAAAGCTAAAAGGTGAGATGAACCTGTCCTTAGGTATTGAAACAATGGTGGTTGCGTGGGTAACCCCAGAAAATTTAAATCTTTCTTCAATTTTGCTTATTCTTATTCCTCTTATTTTTCTGTCATAGGTCCTGATGTCTTTACATGAAATGTTCCCAGCAGTGCATGCAGCAGAAATGGCTGTCCAGAGAAACCCACGTTCCTGGGATGCCTGGCAGACTTTGGGACGCGCCCAGCTTGGATTAGGAGAGATAGCACTGGTAGGAAAATGGACAATATTAATATTCTAAACTTGTAAACCACATCATCTGAATTGTGTGTGAGAGAATGAAAGTATAGAAATACCAAGGTAGCTGAATATCCATGTAGCCTGAAAGTAGGCAAGGAAAAAGGTTGTTGTTATTTATCTCTAGTATTCCCTCTACTTTGTTGTTTTTCACAAATGCTTCCTGTGTGGTTTTGTTGCTGGGCTTGTGGAAGACCTGCCTAGCTCAAAGCCTTTTGTGTTATATACTATATTTATGTGGTGGCTTTATGCAATAGATTAATTATGTTGACATAACTGCACGTACTACATTCTGGGTACTGTATTGCTACAGCGCAGCTCACCATAGTTTAAAGATGAAGGTACTGTGAAGTCCCAGTTGATATTCAGGCTCAGGTTTATACATGCCTGCTAATAAAATTCTAATATCTTGTTTTCCCTGTCTCCTACTCTCCTGTGTCAGGTGTAGCAAATCATATGTGCTCATTCATGCTGTACTCTGGCTCCTTGATCCCAAATGGTGGCTGAAGTTGGTTCCTTTCTTAATAAGGCAGCAAAAAGGCTGGGATGCTCTGCAGTAGCTGGAGTGCATCTTTTCTCTAGCTGCCGCTGTATGCCATGGTGCTGTCTTGGCTACATGATGTGATGCAAAGGGAGACTCTTCCCCCATGTCAGATCACCCTCTGCCTACAGGCTATACACCTGTAAATAATGTAACATATTGTTTTCTGTTAGTTAGTGTGAAAACAGTGAACTTCTTAATTCAGACACGTTCACAAAAGTCTATTAGAAAAATAATTCATCGTGAGCTCTCAGATAAAAAAAGATACTGTTTTTATTTTGTTTCTAATAGAAGTAGCTGTGTGCTGGTTTGATACAAATACTTTTGTCATTAATTTAGAGGTTTTTTGCAAAGTTACAATGTTTGGACTGAAAATTTTCAAGAATAAAAATAATTATTTTTTGGAGGGAGGCTAACAGATCATGCAAAACCAGTTTCTTTTTAAAATGTAGTAAGGAGCAGTATTAAAAAAGAAAACCAAAACCCAAAAATCCCCAAATTATGAGAATAACATAAGACAAAAGCTGTGTGTTATGGATGTGTAGTGTTCTACCATGTGTTGTTGCAGTATCATAATATATCATAATATATCATAATATATATAATTATACCACCAGGTCTGCTGACCAGATCCTATAAGCTTCGTCTACATTAGCAAGTCACATCACACCAAAAGGAGTGGATGTCTTGAGTTAATAGTGCTGGGGACCCAGTGTCCACATTGTATTAATTTTGGTTTACTTCAGAGTAGCTCTGTTGTTTGGAGCACTTCAGGTGCTCTCTTGGAGTATATTGTTGAGCTTAATCAGAAAGGAATCCAGTTTATGTAGTCTGAGACTATTCCATGATGCAAACCAAAGCATTTTAAGTGGGAACAATCAGAGATTTGCATCAAAGCACATTATTCATCTGAAACAAAATGCTACTATAGATGCTCCTGTAATTGTTATATTGGCCTTACTGTCTGTGAAGAGACAGGGAGGAGGAGTTATCACCGGGTAGTTTGCCCTCTGAATATTTTTGTCTGTCTCTGTTTGCATAGGGAGCCCAGAGGTGGGTAAGCTCCTGTTGGTGTCTCCAGTGCTTTAGTGGAGTGTGTAAAAACTGGGTGTTTTTACTTTTTTGCCCTTCTGTCTTTAAGGCATATTGAACTGCCTTCTGATGAATATGTTCTCACGTACAAAGAATAACTTGGGGAGTTATTCTAAAATGTAGATAATGTTCACTATTTATTTTTGAACCAAGAAATTTTTAAGGAATCTTAAAAGGTTAAGACTGGAGGAGTCCTAAAAGGTTAAGTGATTTCATAATTATTGAACCTGTGGAGGCTTCTTGACCAGGTGATCTAAGTCATAATTACCTTGTTCCCACTAACCTTTCATTACCATGATCTTCTAATTTTTCACTGCATTATATTTTTACAGAGAAAAGTTAATAAAGCATAACCGTCAGGGCTTTTTAGTAGTGTTTGAGATTTGGGAATTACTACCCTTCTCAAGAGCAGCTTCTTCTGTTTGTTTCATTTCTCCCCCACCAATGTCTTTCTTCACTACCCACATCCTGCCAAATGGTCTCTTGTAAATATTTTTATTACTTCACAATGAATGATGCACTTTTCCTTAGGAAAAAACAACTTACTGTATTTTAATTTCAAGTTTCCCAGGTCTAAAATACAGCTTCCAAACAAATCTAATTTTATTATGAGCTGCATAATATATTCATTTCTTGCAAACAAAGAAAGATTTGTTTTGGTTTAGTTTTGTCAAACTTGTGGCAGAAGGAGTGAGATAAATTAGCCCCTTTTTATTTAGCTTTTACAAAAGCTGTTTGCTCTTTTTTCTAAATTTACTAAATAGGGTAATTCAACAGTAATACTTAAATGTGAGCAGGCAGAACTTTATTTCTGTAAAGGCATAAATTCCTTAAATTCTACAAATTCCTTAAATTCTACAAATCAATTTGCAAGAGCACATCCTCATCCAAACTTTGCAATGTGAATGTAGAAACTGTAGAAATGTAGTCAGGCTTGCAAAATTTCTCTCATTTAATCGTAAATGATTGTTTTTACAAATGATATTTACTGTATTGGTGATGACAACTTAATCAGTAACAATTTCACACTGATATCTTCATTAGAACAGTTCTTTCCATGAGACAGAGTGAGCCCCACACTTTCATTAAACAAGCAAACAAAAAGCCAAAACAAAAGCAACATTAGGAAAGAAAAAAGACCAACTGAAAGTGACTGAGTCTCGCACTTTGGAGAGATTCATAAGCCATTTGGACATGGTCATGGGCAACCAGCTCCAGGTGGCCCTGCTTGAGTGGGGGGTTGGCCCAGATGACTGTGAAAGGTCCCGGCCAACCTCAGCCATTCTGTGATCACCCCGTTGTGAGCTGGGGCCTCTGTGTAAAACCTGGAGTACTGAAGATTACAGAGTTAACTGGGCAGATGTGTAAATATGAACCAATTGTGCATGCTTTTTGTTTGATATTTTGAAGGATGTGGTTTGCTGTATTGTTACTAAGTAGTTAGTGATTTAGCAGCCTTTAAGTGTGATACTACATTTTGTAAAAGGAATCAAGCCTTGACAATATGAATCCTCAGATCAGCCCTTTTATTTCTCTCGAAAGAAGTAGTTTTAGGTCTTTTACATAATGATGGGAGTAATGTACTAGCAAAGAGAGGAATTATTGCATTTTATTGGAATCCAGCTAATTAACATAACTAATTCTGAATTTGAGAGAATTTTCAAAATGTTACTAATGTAAGTGTGTAGAAACATAAAGATTTTGGTAATCAAAAGGAGACTGATGGTTGGCTTTCCATGGAGAAGCAATCAAATCTGTGCTTCAGGTTGTGTTCCTATCAACTTGAGAGGATAAATAACTCAGATTTTATTTTTATAGATTTATCTGAGATTAAAATATTAAATAGCACTGTGTGGTAATCTACCTTCTAAGCACAACAAAATGTGTGGATTATTTTATAGTAATGGAATATTTAACTTTATCATTATATTAATATAGTTGATACTTATTTTTCATATGTGCATAAATAAAAAGAGAAAGAGGCAATGCAATTTTTAAAGTTGCTATTTGTTTTATAGTTTTGGCCTGGAATTTCTTGTTATTCCATTTACAGTTTTTGTGTCACACTTCAAGTGGTACTGCTTTCCTAATAAAGATTTGTTAAAAGACATTTCTTTTGAAAATAAAACGTGACAGGGCATACTTCTGTCCTGTCGACTCAATCTTGAACTATACTCCAGCCACATACACATTCTAGCACATAGTATTTGGGAAGTATTAAGTTAGAGAGAAAATAAAATGCTTTGTCAGTTAAAGTGGGGTTCTGCTAAATTCCTTTCAACAGCTTTAAACAGTCCTACCCAGTTATAGGCAATACCCAGTAATTGTAGCTTCCCCAGAGGTCCTGTGGTAGCGCTGCAGTCTCCAGCTACTATAGTGTAATCCTTTTTTTTTTATTTTTTTTTACCACTGTTGGAAGTCATAAATATATTTTGATAACCCACCTAATGATTTTTTTTAATGCATGAAAATATCCTTTACTCAGAGGCGACTTCTATTTTCAGTCAAGAAAGCAGAAGGGCAAGCAAGTCTCCAAAAGTTTAGATGCTCTTTCTGCTACCTTTCTAGCAGAGTTACTCACTTCTTGTGAGCTTTCCCCACTGACTTAGCTGGCACCTCCTGATAGTTATTCTTGTCAGATGCTGAGAACTTTTGAGGCTTTAACCATGATGATGAAGTCCATCTTCTCAACATTTAGACATTGTAATTAAAAGTGTTAGCTAAAATAGATGCAGAGGGTATGGCAAACTGGAATTGGGGAGAAAGTTGTTCTACCATTATTGTAAAATTCCTTGTAATAATTTTAGCAGTAGAATTTGGTAATAGAGAGGTAAATGTTTTCAATCCTCCTGGATTTTCCTGATTTACCAGTTAAGAGCACTCATATCACTTCAGGCTTTATTTTGTTGGGCTAAATATGTCAATTTCTAGGATGGGATAGAGTTTTTTGTTCCCTCAGTCATCCTGGATTATGTCCATGCATGTAATAGAGCATAGTGTACAGATCTCTATGGTGGAGGCAGCCTGAAGCAGTGACTTCTGCCAGGCATGCTGAGATCTCTTGCAGGGATGCTCATGGAGGTGTAAAGGCAGACAGGCAGTGAGCGTTGTGAGGACAGAGGGCTGGGAAGAAGTGAGCTGGTGCAAAAGGAGATCTGGGAAATGGGAGTACATCACCGAAGCAAAAGAAAGTACAAGACGAAGATAGAAACTTCTTCAAAAGAAGAGGAAGAAGGAAGCTGTGGAAGTGAGGAAGACAGACCTTGAAGAGAAACTTGAAGTGGACACCCTGGCTGACAGAAATTTTCTGAAACTCTAGTCTCTACAGAGATGTGTGCCTGGGGCCAAAGAAACTGGGGAGATCTTTTTCTATCAGTTGCCTCAGGCCATTACGTTCCTATTCTCTTCTCATGCCTCCAGGCTCAGGCACATGTTCTCTGGCCTCTGGTGCCAGCCAGGCACTGCACCCCAGGGAGGACACGTGCTGAGTCACCCCTGGGGTTGATGCATCTTCATCTGTGAGGCATAAATTCTCTGCAGTGGAGAACCTCCAGCACAGGAGAATTAAGCTAGCATCGTCTCACAGACATCTACCAAATGGAAACGAAGACTTCTATGGGTTTATTACCTGACTGAATTCCAATAGGTGTAAGGCAAAAATAAGTCTTTCACATCAGGAAAATTGCCTACTATATTTCAAGCCTTTTCTCCAAAACATGAGAGCACCAGAACCTTTGAATAAAATGGTTTTGTAAATGTAAGAACTGCAAAATGTTAAGTGTTCACCTCATTTTTGAAGACAGAAGAATTATTTTTGCTGAAAAGAAATTTCCAGAGAGAAAATTTTTATTGAAAAGAAGAAATAATCTGAACAGAAAAGTTGCGTAGAAAAGTTCAGCCTGACAGTTTAAAGTTAAAATAAATAAGACATTTGCCATTCAGTTTATATCATATAAACTGTTAAACTAGAGTGAAAATATCTGAAATAACTGGATTTTTTTTTTGTTTGTTTAAAGCAGAGAAATGTGATGAGGAGTCTTTAAATATACTGAAATTTCCTTAGTCTCACTATGCTAAAGGTTTCTATAAAAATAAGTTAGTTGTGTTCACGGTGAGTAGTACAAGAAGTAAGACTTAAATGCCAATAGAATATTACCATAGAATCATAGAATGGTTTGAGATGGAAGGGACCTTTAAAGGCCATCTAGTCCAACCCCCCTGCAAAGAGCACAGACATCTTCAACTAGATCAGAGCTCTGTCCAACCCGGCCTTGAATGTTTCCAGGGATGAGGCATCTACCACCTCTCTGGGCAACCTGTTCCAGTGTTTCACCACCCTCATCACAAAAAATTTATTCCTCATATCTAGTCTGAATCTACCATCTTTTAGTTTAAAATCATTACCCCTTGTCCTATCGCTACAGGCCCTGCTAAAAAATCTGTCCCCATCTTTCCTGTAAGCCCCCTTTAAGTATTGAAAGGCTGCAATAAGGTCTCCCCAGAGCCTTCTCTTCCTCAGGCTGAACAACCCCAACTCTCAGCCTTTCTTCATAGCAGAGGTGCTCCATCCCTCTGACCATTTTTGTGGCCTCCTCTGGACCTGCTCCAACAGGTCCATGTCCTTCCCATGCTGAGGGCCCCAGAGCTGGATGCAGTACTCCACGTGGGGTCTCACAAGAGCTGAGCAGAATCACCTCCCTTGACCTGCTGGCCACACTGCTTCTGATGCAGCCCAGGATACAGCTGGCTTTCTGGGCTGCAAGTGCACATGGCCGGCTCATGTCCAGTTTTTCATCCACCAGTACCCCCAAGTATTATGTTGGATGTTGTAAAAAAATCCATATTTAAGGATCCTTAAACACAGAAAAAGGTTACTTATAGATGTATACATATCTTCACTGATGGACATCCTTTGAAATAGGTGAGATAGTGTCTGTCAGATGGAACATAGAGGCCTAATGCAAGCCTTCAGGGTAGATGTGAACCTCTGCATAACTTCTTAAAATGCCCGCTTACCTTTTTTAGGAGGTCACTGTATAGTGACAATTACTAGGTCCATGTGTTACAAAAACATGTTATAAAAAGTATAGTCTGATCAAAACTGCTCTTCACATTTAAAGGCTGTGCAAACCAGTAGAAGAGATTTTGCTCATGGGAGAAATGAAAGATTGTTTGCTACAGAATACCCTATAGTGAGACAAAATGTAAAATATTTTGAAAATAGGAATTCTTCAAATAGTGTAATTCAGCAAGCAGGAATGTCTTGCAGTAGATTTTATAGTGCTCTTCCCTAGAGAAGCAAAAGCAGATATGTGAATACATACCGATTTAAAATCCCATAGTCCTTACATGCAGGGCCTCTAAGACCACAGCTGCCCTGAGGCTAGAATCTAGTGCCACCACATTTTCCTATAATGCCAGATAGGCAGTTGGAGAGGGACATTTACATCTCCATCAGTGGGAGATTTAAAAGTAGTACTTTTATTTTCTTTTCTTCTGTCTTAATAGAAATTAATGGCTGTGGAAGTAGTGGCAACATAAAATTTTATGTGGATGACAATTCTGTATCTTTTGGTGTTACATTGCTACTTTAAAATGAATCCCTCTGATCTTTTGCGGCACTTGAAATTTACTTTACTTTTTATTATTTATTTATAAAAATGTCACACAAAATCTTTTTTCTAGTAGATTTACAAAGGTGATTGTTTCATGCTATATTGTATGAATTGTCAAGGCATCTTCTAAGCTTATTAAATGTTACCTTATATTTGATTACTGTGTTTAATATTGTTTAATGTGCATGAATATAACTATATAGACAGGTTTTAATTAGGGGGTCTCTTTTATGAAAAGCTTAAACTAGATGGTGTTTGTTTATATTTTGCTTTCCACAGAAATACAAAAAAAGAGCATTTAGTGTGTACTTGTAGCTTATCTACCCCTGGAAATTAAAAGCTAGCAAAGTTGAATAAAATGACACTGTTTTGCAAGGATTAAACTGCACTCCTCCTTCTGTTTAAAGTTCAGCATGCTCCTACACTTCAGAGCTGGCTGTGGACCAATAATAAAGTTGGTTTTTTTTTTTCCTGGAACTGAAAGGCTGCCTATTACAATAGCAGTAATACTGATAGCATAATCAGCATTTCTTAAATCTGATTTGTATCTCTTGTGTGCCGAGTTCACGTCATACGGAAATTGTATATTAATCTGTGCCAGCAGAAGGATGAATTGGCAGTTTCCTTCCATGCAGATGAAAAGTTGTGATTTTTCAAATTAATTTGCATGCTTTAAGTATTTGTAAATTGCAACAGAATATGGAATTCGATGGTTGTTCACGTATCTTTAAAGTTGTTATATGCAAGTTGCTAGAACTTTTCCCAAATATAATCCAAATCCATATCATCACTGTTTTCCGACCCTACGGGAAAGCTTCTGTACATCATCATGTAATAGTTTGGTCACCCAGCTGGCCATTTCCATAACTGACCATACAGTTGTAAATGTAAAATACACACATGCCTGTGTGTGCATACGCATAAGTCTGAGTAGATAAGGTCAGTCTTGACCTTTTCACTGTTAATATAACTATAAATCCTACACAGTTGTAATTCTTGGTCTATTGTAGCAGTCTCTTCTTATTGCCAAATGTCACATCTACTGGACTAGATGGTCACATTTTTTATATTTAACAACAACAGTGTTAAGTATTTGTACTTGTGGAACTTTTCCCAATTGGGCTGAAGGACAGGAGAAACAGTATCAACTATACCTAATTGTGTTAATGTTACATGGTTTATAAGATTATAGTTCTTTCTTAGAGCAACTCTCCAAGTTGGGAGTTTATTTGGCTACTTTTTCCTGTTTAGGTAAATGTGTTTGCAACTACAAACCTGTTACAGAAACTGCTTATTATGGGGCTAGGATTACTGTAGTATGAGGTCTGTATGTGAAATGACTACGTGCTAATTTAAAAGCAGCAGTATTAGTGATACTTCAAATCCCAGTTATCCCTTTTCTGTATTTCCTTAAACCATATCTGCTTTTGCCTTCTCATACATCTGATAATAGGAGAAAAGTGGGATAGAAAACTGTCAAAACAAAAATTATTTTTGCTTTTACCTTTTTAATTACAATATTATTTTTGACATGTGAACTCTTATTTGTGCCCTTGTTGCCACATACCTGATTTGTTCATGCTTTCTTGGTACTTACAGATACCTGTATGCACAGCTGTTTGGGGGTAACGCTGCTATTGAATTTAAAGCTAAGGGAGGATTGTTCTGCTAAAGACAGACTGGAGTAAAATCACTTTTGTCTTTGCTTGAATGATGTACATAATTTTTTTTTATTGTTAATTTCTATGATGAAATGTGTAGTCTTTAAAGTTTCCGATCCTTGTTTTTTCCCTATTCTGTTTATAGGCAATCCGAAGTTTCCAGGTATCCTTACATATCTTTCCAATGAACCCTGAAGTATGGAAGGAGGACCTTTCCTGGGCAAGAAAACTACATGAACAGCAGAAGGCAACAAAGACTGAGGCGGTGCAAGCACTGGCAAAAGAAAAAGAGCTTGCACAAGAATCAATCCCAGACTATGACTTTGAAAGTGATGAAATTGTGGCAGTCTGTGCTGCCATCGCAGAGAAGGAGAAAGCTCTTTCGGCAGCTAAAACGGTAGTGATTGTGTCTGCTTCAGGCACAGTAGAGACTGTTACTGAGAAGGAGAGTTGTCCTGCAACTCCTGATGAAACCCTTTTCATCAGAGCCCGATAGGGCTGCCTTATGGGTTGTGAGTACTGTTTTAAGAACTAGTGTTATTTATTGTATTGGGCTTGCTTTGTTTTTGTTTTTTAAGCAGTGGGAGAGCCTACGAAAGTTAAAGAATTGAAGGCATTTTTCTTTTGGAAATTGAAAAAGCAATGACCTGAGTTGTTGTTCCATCCATATTTTTGGAGAAGAAAGCCAAGAGTTGATTCTAAAAATCTTATCAACAAGTGTAATGTTAAAATGCTTAATTACATTCTAACAACTGCTTTCATCTTTCTGTATTTCATAATTTTACAAGTTAATGTCTACATTTTCCCAGTAATTAATAAGCTTTTATTTAAACTGTAAAAGAAAAGGGGATTTTTAAAAAATCTATTTCAGTCCTTATTGATTAACATTATTTATCTTCCAGTTAAAGTGTGAACTGTTCTCTATTATCAGAAGTCTTTATTTTCATTAAGATTACTTTTTTTATGAGGAAGCTTCCTGTGAAGCAGAGATGTATTGTTATTTTGCTTATGTGTGTGTGATAGATGTGGCATCTGATTTGTAGTCAAATGAAATCAGTAGAAACCTTTATGTTGCTTTCATAGGTGAATGGGTTAAATGGTGGGAGTTGGAAATAGGTATGTCTGAAGTGTATTACATTTAGCCTTTTCTTTCCTAGTGAGGCTAGTCTGATAAAGGGAGTCAATTTGCTTTTCCTAATTCTTACAACCTGCCATTTAAAGTATGTTCTTAGTGAACCAGTTTTTCAGGACAGCATTGCCTCAGTCTCCCTTTTTATCTTTTTTGGATTTTGGATGCTGTGGTGGGTATTCACATTGTGTTAACTTAGAGGCATAATGTAGGAGATTTGTTTAATGTTCACCTTTCTTTAGGGGAAGGTGGCCATTGGTTCCTCACACAGGCAGTTCAGAGAAACAAAGTCAGGCTGTTTCTTTGGTGTGCTCTGTGCTGAGACTGCTCTCTTTTACATTGTCTTGGAGACATGATAGAGATGGTCCTAGCTGGACTGGAAAAAATGGGTCAACTGAGGAGTTCCTGGAGAACTCAGGATTTGGAACGTCATTTCTACTTGATTTTGATAACATTTTGCATGATAAAAACATTTGAATAATAGTTTTGTAGACAAGTGAAACCTTTTGAAATCAGTCATCTTTGCATTTTTCATATCTGATTTTTATTTTCAAAATAATACATTTTTAAAGGAAA
Source organism: Theristicus caerulescens (assembly GCA_020745775.1). NCBI lineage: Eukaryota > Metazoa > Chordata > Aves > Pelecaniformes > Threskiornithidae > Theristicus > Theristicus caerulescens. The sequence goes on along the minus strand of CM036583.1, from coordinate 16,083,487 downwards.
TAATGTTGCTCGAGAAGCATAGTGATTTTTGCAATAGAAAGTGTATTGTAGAAAAATTATTAATCTCATCATGCTTTCAGTTGAGTTTCTTTGTTTAAGTTGGAGACTTAAAGTCTTTGCAGAAATTAATTATCCCTTTCAAAAACTTGATTGCCATGTTGTACTTACTAAGTTTTCATTAATTTTTGTTAGATTCTTCCTGAATATATTTTTGTATATATGTGAATTTTTAGATCTGTGCTTGCACGTGCACACACAAAAAATTTACACTTTTTAACATCTCCTGAGTATTCAAACTAATTATAATTACAGCAACTAAAATATATTAAGAAATGTAAAACATCACCATGCTGCATTTTTATTTGTTCATTCAGTTCAGAAATAGATCTTAAATGCTTACTGAATGGGCATTTGATTAAGATATGGTTCAATAGGTGGTTTAAATTGTCCCTGTTGAAGAATTTCTTAATCTTATTTTTCCTAACAAATAATACAATCTATTCAGCCATAGCAAGAGTTAGTATGAGAAGGATTTGGACAGATGTCTTCAAAGAAGAGACATTCTCTGTCTAGAAAAGGAAATGTGGGAGAAGCTGTAAGGTATGTTTTCATTTTGAAGGAGCTCGGCTATAATCCAACACATCTTTTCTTTCTTTGCGCTTTATACTTGCGTCAGTGTTATGTATTTACTCATACAGGAAGGACTGCCTCCCTCCTTTCAGAAGTCCATGTTATCACAAAATCTGTTTCCATTGAAATGATTCACAAAATTCCTATTGACTTCAGCACTGCCAGGCCAAACTAAAGGAGAGGTGTACATCTATACCATCAGGCAGAACGGCCATGCTGGGTTTAAGGGGTGGTTGTTTCTATCCTCTGTACTAAATGTGTTTTCTTTCTGATTAGATTAGGTTATGAATTCTAGGTATTGTCAGGACCATACCGTCTTGTAGAGCACTGTAGAGAGGATAAGTTCTTCCAACACTGTTATTCTCAAACTGGGAAGAAGTTCAAAAATTGATGATTTCAACATTGTTTTTTGTACAACATGCCATGGTTTGCATGTATGGGATTTTTTGGATCTGTTTGAATAAAATACTGACTTCTCTGCTGCTTTAGTGATGCCTGTTTATTCTTTTGGTTGTAACAAGAAAAAGGGTTAGCATTGACCATTTTAGAATATTACTCATTTAATCAGTTGACTTCTTCTGTCTCTGCTGAACATGTTGATGTGTTATAGTAAAAAAGAAAAAAAGACATCTCGGGAAAAATGTTTAATAAAAGGTAGTGCTCAGTGCTTTTTAACTGCTCAGGGGTATGCAAATGAGAGGGACCCAAAGGAGAAAGCCTTTGTTATCAAAAATAGGATATCTATGAAGCACACTCCTACTTTGCCAGCAGGAATTTATTTTTATTGTTCTTCATTGTCACTAGTGGTAATGGCTGCAGTAGCTTCCATGCATTTGCCTTCCATATGAATCATATATTGAAATGCTGAAGTGTTGCAACATCGTTAAAGAGGAAATCTCAACAATAGTAGGTTAGGTGGATTAATTTTGCTTAATTTAAAATCTACAATTAAACATTTAACTATAATTTTCTTCCTTTGAATACCTTTATATCCAGTGGAAAGAAATACACAGCCTCAGAGGGCCATTCATATGCCTTGTGTTAGATAAGTGTCTTAGAAGGAGTTGAATCAGCCTCACAAGGTGCCTAATTATTTCCATTGACTACAAAGGAAACTGAAGGTGACTGACAAATGCTGAAACAGGGCAGATGAATTCCATCTGTATACACAGAGATAAGTATCTTTAAAAAACTAAACTGGATTATACTGAGAGAGAATAAATCCCTTCTGACAATACTAGAGGGTAAAAAAAGTATGGATCAGATAACACAACAGTGACTCTTAATTTGTTAATACCATAATAGATTGGATTTTAAAAGTAGTTATGGAGGGGGAAAAAAGCAAATGTAACAGTTTCCTTTACTCTTCTAGTTCCTGAAAGTTGTCTTTGAATATCTGTTGGTGCTGGGGTTCAAGATGAGAGAGGTAGCATTGGAAACTTACTTGGCTGTACAAGTTGAGTGCCCCCCAGATCCTAAAACCAAGGGGAAGGAGGTAAAAACTAATACTGGGGGCAGGTGCTCTCTTAATTTATTCTGAGGTCATTTAATAGCTGTAAGACTATAAGAAGTGTAGTTAGGACTGGCACATAGGAGAGCAGAAGCATGTGGGCTTGTTTTATTGGCAGGTTGCAGGCACCATGTCTTTATTGTAGGTCGGTATCATGTTAACATCTTGTCCTCAAACGGATTGGAGTCCTTGGCCTGTGGTATCTCCAGAGAGGGGTAGTTTAGAAGCGGGAGGAGCTTATGAGCATGGGTGATTGCTGGATCCTGCCAGATGTGCTGGCATGGTTTTGAGGGCTGATTTTCTAAGAGCTGCAACTTCAGGAGCTCTAAGGGTAGTAGAGGGTAAATAATCCAGGGAGAGATTAGAGGCAGGGAATGAGTTGACTATTTGAGTTCAGAAAGCAGGTGATTTAGACTTCTGTTGGTTTCCAGATCCAGTAAAGCTGGCAGGTCTAGAACAAGGCCTAGGAGTGGAAAAGTCTGGTGGTATTTAGTAGCTCTAATAGTAAATCTGCCTTAAGTAGAATAGATTTGCAGTTGTGTCTAGGAGCAGAACTAAAAACTTTGTAGAAAGCTTCTTGGTTAGGATGATGGCTTGTGCCATTTGAAGATAGTGGATTACACTGATTTTGTTAGTGCTTTGGCATTGCGTCTATAGCACCAATTCGGGTTAGGCGGCACTAGTGTTGCAGACAGCGGAGATGTATAAGCTTGATTTAAAGCAGGATCCTACAGCCCACCCTTATAGTCCAAGCCCTCTATCAGTATATCCTACACCCTAAACCTGGGCCCAATCGTAATGCTAACTTACTGAGCAGAGATGAAAATTAATCTACAAATTTTCATAGAAACCACTGTCTCCTACAGATACTGGCTGTCATCCTACCTGTTGTGGGTAGATTCTGTAAACCATGCCAGAGGACAGGGATTTAAATTGAGTTAGGGCTGAGGTTTGGGGCATGGTAATGGGGTAGGAGGTCTAGTGGTACCTCTGAATGGAAAGAGTTCTGGGAAACAGTGGTCTGGGATGTGTGGGCAGGACAGACTGCTGGAAGTGAGGGAGCGGGACTGCCAGTCACAGGATTAGCAGGATGGAGTCAGGGAGACACAATTTTGGTATAAGAAATTTTTGAGAGGCAAATTAGTGCATTTTCTGCAAACACAGAGGACTGGAGAAGGTGGATGCAGATGTGGAAGACGACAGGCTGTTTTGGGGGTGTATCATCTCTGGGGACTGGGAGTGGAAGGGAGCTATTATGTGTGAGAAGGGAAACCCTTTTGAATGTGTGGAAACTACTCATAATACCTAGCAGAAAAATAACCTTTTAACTTCCATGTGGCAAATTGATCTCTGCAAACTTGTAGCTTTATTTTATGGGGCTTGTTATGCTCAGGGAGGCTGAGGAAGATAATTCAGTAATGTGTTTCTGGTCAGCATGGAGGAAGGTGCCAAAGCTGAGCGGGACTGTCAGGCAGGTGAGGAAGGTGTAATACTCTGTCACCCTAAACATAGGCACACTTGCCTTTTAGCCAGGCTACTTCTGAATGCCCATCTGTGTTTGCAACTAGGCAGTAGAGGTACTCCCATTTTGTCTTTCTGCACTGCCATTGAGTTGTGGCAAGCAGTTCCAGTATTGCTCAGGAGACTTTGTAATCTGTGGGCTGGTTGGGAATCCTTGAGTTCATTACTGAAGGAGTTAGTGTTGATGAAGTTGCGTGTTGTGAGTCCAGCCCACTACTGACACACCAGCAATGCTGTCAGCAGGAGGAACACCTCAGGCTTATTGTATGGGTTTGCTAAGGGAAGCTAGAAGGTCAGCTACTTAAGATAGTCTATTCTTGCTTAAGGCTCTTCCAGACCACATGAATTTCTCATCAGTAACAATGAGAAATAATAATAAAATAATATTAATAAAATAATAAATAAAATAAAAATAATTAAAAATAATAAGCCCTTGCTTATTTAAATACTTATTATACACTGTAGATGTTTGATTCTGTTATTGCATACAGTACCAATAACATTGGTGTGCTGCTTTGGGCCAGCTGCAAAGGTGTGGCCCAGTCCTGGTATAGGTGGTGTATTTGCCGGTGGCTGTCCCACCTTCCTGCTCTGCCAGGTACTATTTCCTGTCTTGGGAAGTACGATGAGTATATTCTATTTGTTGGTCACTAGTAAGCAACAGACCATAGTTAAGTGGTTTAATTGCAAAGAATTCAGGCAGATCTTCATCTGTAGCTGCAGTAGGAACTTGAGTAATACTGTTCTACAGCTTAACCAGTGGAAAAGTGGTTACTGCTGCAAATATTTGTGTAGAGATTTAACTTCCCTTTCTACATCTATCAAGGCAAACACGCTCAACTGCTCCCCTGTTAAAGCAAAATAATGGAGCAGGCCTGAGGTTTAATTGAGTGTAGTTTTTTATTTTTGTTTGCATGAAGAATTTTCATGGCTCTATGTCAGTGCTCTTGGGGACATTTTTGAAGATGGCTGCCTCTTGCTGATGGTGGTCATTCTGTGGTGTTTTGGAAACTCAGAGAACAAAGCATGTTTTGACAGCAGCTGAATGCAAAGCGTTCCAAGATGGGAGGCTTGTTAAGGTGAGGAGTTGGCACTGAACAGCAGACTCATGAACTTCTGAGATCAAGCAGAACATTTCCATTTAATTGTGATCTCCAAAATTACTTTGGTCAATACAACTGCTTAAACATATCAACCTAAGGCTCAAGATTACAATAAAGCATTTCACATGAAAAGACTTTAAGCAGCATAACATGCTTCGTATTTGACAAAACATCCTCCAAATATCTGTACAGAATTATTCTAATAAACAGTGTTTCTGGAACAAGATCGAACCCTTACAACACAAAACACAAAACTCCTTTTTGTCAGTGGTTAACAGCTGGTTTTGGTGATGTGTTTGCCATCAAAACTCTAGGAACAAATGATTTTCAAGGGCTGCAAGACCAGGATATGTTTCTATATAACCTATACTTTTAAATGAAGATTCTGCTTCCATGGTTTTGTACATTTATTTGATGGAGTATCAGATTACACAGTCATAAAATTCTATTTACTATTTAAAGTAAAATGATAAATGTTATGAAAAAATACCTTTATTACATCAGTGATGCTTTAACTAAAGTGAATATTAAGACTATTAACCAGGGGTTGAAAGTTTCAGGCCCTGATACCTCTATAGGTCCTTAACTTTACACGTAAGGAGTCTCCCTGGCAGCAGAGGGACTGCTCTGATGGGCGATGTTAAGTGTGTGCCTAAGTGTGTGCAGAATGTGGGCCAAAGTACTCAGAGAGGCGCAGATGTGTTATACAGAGAAACGTTCTCAGCGCATAAATAAAATCTGACTTTTTAGTATGTACATATACTGAAACGAAATATTCTTAACTGAAAGGATGTGTTTTATTTTTTTCTCTTAATAGCGCATATATTCCCATTTCACTCAGAAAGTGCTTATGTATTCTCAGCTAGAGAATTATCTCATCAGCTGTGAATCTAGCATAGACAGTATATCTAAACTAAGAATGTCTTATCAGCAGGAAATACTGAGGGAAGAGAAGGCTGGCAATCTTACCTTGTATTAATAAAAAACCTTCTCACAGAGAAGAATAGACTTTTAAATATTTTGAATCCTGATATATATACAACAGTAAAAATTCACATTTTCATGCTTTAGTGAGACACTTTAAAACCCTGCCCCAGGCAGCTCTCAGAGTAGCTGTATCCAGTTCCTAGCAGCTCCCTCACATTCAGCTCTAGTACCAGAAGCTTAAACTCTTGATAGCTGAGCAACCATGGGGACAGAAAACACAGTTCTACCAGATTTGGAAAGGGAAAGAAAGAAAAAAGTAAGTAAGTAAGTGATAGGTCATTCTATTTCCAGAGGCCCAGTAGCTCTCCTGTGTCCCAGAACAAGAAAAGGCAGTTCATGTTTCCAGTCCCATTAGACCTGCCTTGTACCATTTCTGATGGCAGGGCCCAAGTGCAGTGTTTCTTCCACACAGTCCTCAGTAGTCTGAAAGAAATGTACCCATCACATGGCAAGAGAAAAATAGCCCTTTGGAGCACAGCTGAACCCCTCTCCCCTCGAATAGGCAGAACACCTATCTATTGCACCAGTTTTTTCCAATGTATCAGGAAGTATCCCCAGGGTTGATGCCTTTCATGGCTATCTATATAGACTTTTCTGATAAATTCAATGTCTCTGTAGGAAAGGTGACCTGCAGAGGGCTGCCCTTACAGGCAGAGCTGGCCCTGCCACCAGACCTGATTTCATTCACCAGGAAGACGCTCTCGGAGTCCTGCCCCTGCGAAGAGTCCGAGGTCTCAGAGCTACGCAGTGTCCTTACTGACGTGGTGTCAGACTGGGCCAAGCTGGCACTGGGACCTGGAAGCAGCACGCGACCCCCGACGCTGCTTTCGCTTAACTCCGGAGGATAGAGCAGCGTTTGTGAGGTGCTGCTGATCTCCCTCAGCTCACGGGAGATGAAGGAGGGCGACTGACTTGACATGGCAGAGGAGGTTCTGCGGCCATCCACACAGTTGAAATTGCCCCCCGAGTGCTGCCTCCGAGCCCCTCCAATGCGGCAGAAGAGGCATTTGATCTTCTCGATGGCTTTGCTGAGCACAGTCTTGCGGAGGAGGATGTAGACCCACGGGTCCAAAATGGGGTTCACCGAGGCAATGCGGATGGCTTGCAGATCAGGGTTTTGCCTCACATCCTTCACTGATTCCGGCTGGTACAGCTGGTTCACGAAGACACGGACCTACCCAAGGAGAAGGGGGGAGAGAATGACACAATTATAAAATTACGTCTGGAAATCAAACTTTACATTTCAAAGCAGAGATCTCAATTTGCTACTGCAAGCTACGACAAGAGAAGAGGCTAGCAAAGCCAGGCATCTCAGATTGGCAGCTGTGAGTTTATTTTTGGAAATAGCAAAAAAATCAGAGACATGAATCTGCTGTAAACTGGCCGCCTTTGTTACAAGTAGGAAAGGAATGGCTCTTTCTCTCTCCTTCCCCTCATAATTAATCCTTGAATCTCCACCTTTTGGCTGATGCTTTTAAAAATTCCTTTTTCCTGGTAGAACTGGGGAGCAAAGATGTAGGCCTGCATCCTGCTTCCTTGGTGTACCTTGAGTCTTACACTACCTGCAAAGACACATCTGACTGAGGAGACATGGACAATCAGTTCCTCTAGCAAACGTCTAATAATTGTTTGTTTAGAAACAAACTGACACACAGATTATAATCCAAGTACACTAGGCTCTGGAAACAAGTCCAGAGCTGTCGATTCCCAAGTTTAGAAATGCATCTTGCTGGCACCTGCCCTTACTGAAATTGTTTGCATACCCTCAACTGTTTGCTTGCTGCAGCATTGTTTGGAAAAAAGAAATGGGGGGGGGGCGGGGAGGAAAGGTCCCCCAGCTAGGAGATTTTTAACAGGTCAAGATGATGAGATGATTGCAGCACTGGACTGGAGTGCTCTGCTCACCTACAAAAGCCAGCATTTTGGTTCTACTTACAAAAGCACAAAAATACTGATGAAGTGGTCAAGAATTTAAGATAGTGCAGCTGCTGCATGAAGTGACTATTTAATTAGCAATTTTAGTTTATCATGCACAGAATTTAAGACTAAAGGATTCTGTCTTCTACACAGAAATGTTTTCTTCATCTTCTTTGAATCCATGAAAAAACCCAGTAACTTATTCCCTCTCCTGGTTTAGAAGCCACTTTTGTAAATGCTACTGTGAGTAAGGCACAGTCCAATTCTTTCATATCAATTGTTATCTTTCCAGAGACACTAAGGAGGATGGCATCATATGAGTTAGTTTGTTATGTTGATCAATCTCAAATAGCTGTTCTCCATTTTAGCAAGACCTACACAGTGTCCAATTGCAGGAAGGCCTAGGAAAGCCACTGAAAATTTAAATGAACGAGCCAAACTAGAACAGCCCTCTTAAGTCACTTTTATTAGAAGTTCTGCATGTGAAGCTGTCAAAGTCTGGTGAAAAATTTCACAATTCTGTTTGGAGAAGTATTCGTGCAGCAGGGCAATGTGGTGGCATTCCGCTTGTCAGAATTCAGAGACTGAGTGTGCTCCAAAGCTATCAATGAAGTATGTTTAAAATAATGCAGGGTTCCTCCTCAGAAGTCCTATGCCTACAGTCTCTCTCAAACCGACTGTCAAATCAATGATTGCCTATATTTTCTTTCTCATTACTTTTCTCTAGGTTTATGGGTAGCAAAACCTGCCCACAGAATTCAAAATCTGGGAAAACCTTGAATTTATACAGCAATATAATGATGCGAGTTTTATTCTCAGTTACTTTCCTAATGATTTCTAACACTGCAGCTGTCTTTTTGATATTTATTGACCTTATTTTTCTGTTAAGCCAAACATGCAATTCAAGTACTTCAAAGAGTGTTCCTATGCATATCGAGTTTATTTTTATGGGTTTTTCTTTTATTAGGCCTTACTTGCTTTACATTCTTTCATCATTTGTTCTAGATGAGCCTGCTATCCGATACCCACCACGGCATGATTCCGTGTATCACCAGCTGAGGGGAGACCAGCCCCTCCAGAGGCGAAAATTTTGGAGTACCTGCAGCTCGGCTGGTATCGAGGATTCCTTAAAACCGCCCCGAATGAAGCTCTCGCCCTTTGCCGGCGGGCGGCAGGGCAGCCAGCCGCCCCTCTGTCTCCGGGACACCCTCCCCGCGCGCCGCTAGGTGGCACGGGTGTCCCACGGCCCGGCCACAGAGCCGCCAGCGGCCGCCACCGCGCCGGCGGCTCTGCCACCTGCCCGGCGCCGAGAGGCGGCGGCCGGAGCGCGGGGGGAGGTGCAGGGAGGGAACGGGCAGCTCCCGCTCCGCTCCGCTCCGCTCCTCTCCGCCGGCGGGAGGAGGGCTGTGACTCCGGCTGTCAGCTTGCGCACGGAAAGCTGCTGCTAGCGACCGCGGCACGCCGAACCCGAAACGCGGCGGTCGGGATTTCCGACCCTGGAAGGCTGGAAAATGAGTTGACGTGGCGCTGTCTGGCATCGGCTAAAATCTGTTCTTGAAATGCCTACCTGACCACTTGTGTGACATTTTTTCCCCCGCCAAAATGATAAGAGGTCAAATGTATAAATATACAAAGGCCAGATTTCCCCAGGGGATTTTAACCTGTGCCATAACAATGTTTCTTCCCAAATGCTCCTTTTCTTTTTCTGTACTGAGGTCTCCTTATGCAGGGGAATAACCCTGAAAGAGTGCAAATGCTGGTCTATGTATTTGACCAGCGGATCATTGGAGAGGTGCGTGCCCTGAGAGCCAGGAGTTCAAAGGACTGAGGGAGTGGAGGCCTTCTAGCAGCTTATACAACTAAATGCAGTCATTACCGGGAAGATTAGAGGTGTGACAGGGAGGGGTATTTGCTGATAAATTAATCCAGATCGCAGAACCAGAAGGCACACTTTGAAGATAGCTGAAGAAGTACACAGTCCAGCTTTGGAGACCTCACTTTTTTTTTTTGGCCTTTAAACTTGGAGCTATAGTTACACGTCAGTGATTTAATAGCGGGATTGTTCTTCTGATAAGCAGCGTATGAAATTTCACCTTTCTCTGTCTACCTGGCAGACTTTACGAAAAAACAAAAATGTCTTTCAGTGCTGACTGTGGCTGAAAAGGACAATTGCTAATTGCACAGCACCGCTTGCTTTATGATATCTCTGTATGCCTTATTTCCTTTTGACAGAAATGCTGCATGTTTAGGTTAACGATTCATAAAATGGACCTATTAGTGAAAACTTTGGACTGTACAAAACTATTTCTACTTCCCAGAAAGGTCCCATGTCTTTTATTAGAAGCCCCCCACAATGTCAAATGCATTTATCAATTCAGACCTGTTGCTGGGATTACATCTTAATCACAATAAGGTAAAAATTAATCTGTGTTGGAATGTCAGTTTTATAATTTCTTTACATACTGGTGAAACAGCATTTACTAATATATCACCTACAAGAACAGCAAGAGATACATCCTGTTTTGGCTACAAGTCTTCTGCTGCAGGAGGTAGCATGATAAAGGATATTGCCTTGCATCTTCTAAGTGCCGAGTAAGTGGAATCCACTACTAAGTTAGCTAATCTGATGACTGAATTTGTGCAATCTGAAATCCTAATTAAAGAAAGAAGCAAACTAGCACAATTCAAATCTCAAAAGAATGAGTTTTGTACGTTAGATTTGTAGCTGTAGAATTCAGGCAGCATCTCTTAGAAGTACTAGCAGTTTGTTTGCAATTATGTTAAGAAGCACATAGCTCCAAGGTATGTTGAGTTTATGCTCAAGTGATAGGTACTTGTAGGATCAGAGTCCTGTGTGCTGTTTGCTGCTTTTCCTTTTCACTAACTACAGATGCAAATCATGATTTCTAATCCTATGAAGTACTATAAAGTCACCTGTATAGTTACAGTCACACTGGTAATTGTCTTCATAGCTTCTACCTGCCCTCAAAATCTCCCCACATACTGATAGGATAAATTTAAAAACCGTATGGTAGTAAGCAGGAACAAGTTTTTCAGCTCTACAAGCCAATAACCTTTGCCCTTCAAGGGCTTGGTTTCTGCTTGGTATCTACTCCATTGCTCAAAAATCATGTCCGCCACCTTGCTGTTGGCTGTGGACAGTCCCTGACATTTAAAAAGAAAAGTCAAAACCAACCAAACCAAAAGAAAATTCAAAGTTCTAGATCAATTAAACATTAAGTCAGAAACTCCTGATTATTTCATGCAATCGACCAGATGTACACCCTGAAATATTATATTTTATTTTCCACTTCACCATAATTTAACAACAATGCTCAGTGGTCAGGATCAGAAAAAGATCATGCACTTAAAAATCTTAAGAGTATCTGACAGACTGCTGGAGTGAATTAGAGACTTTGAGTAGTGTGTGCCTGTTTACTCTTGAAATAGTTTTGGGTTTTTTTTAAAGGCCGGATAATAGTTTCTACTCTATTCTTGACAAAATTCCTCCTAAAATAACATTCCCTACTTTTAACTCTATCCCATTCTATTTTCTAAAAATTCATACTATTCTAAAAGATGAGATAACCAGTGTGAAGTGCAGACAAGAGTCGGCATATGATTTATGTATTTTCCTTATTTCATTTTTAAACTATTGTCAGATTCTTCTTCATGTCCTTCAGATCACTTTCTGCACATTGAGAACACATGAGGTTATATCAAAAGTTTCCTTTCACTAATGTTTTTTGTTCAACTTTTCTTTCTTTGATAAATTTGATCAGCCTTCAGTTCTGTCAAGTTTGTTCAGCATTTTGCACAAACCCCATAATTTTGTTATAGCACTTGTCACTGTAAAATTTTGCTGATTTTATGAATAAATCATTATGACACTAAACAACCCTACTTGTAAACTGAGCGCTGGAACATCTCATTATTAAAAACTGCTGTTCTCTGTGACTCAGCTTGCTGTTCTTTAACCACTTTTTAAATCAAGACAAGCCTTTGCTTATTATTTCAGGGCTATTTAATATTTTAAGACTTGAATTTTTTTTGTCAAACCCTAATAAATGTTGCCTGCTGGACTGCCTCTGTCTGCTATTTTATTATGTTGTGAAAGTGTTCATTCTAAAATGTTAGAGGTTTATATCTCTCTTTCAGAAGTTGCTTTGCTTTGACTTAAGTGATGGTTTATTCAGCTGAAATCATCAGTAGGAAGTCAGCTCATCAGAAAACTTCAGTCACAAAGCACCCTGTGAGCTTGCTTTGTGTGTCTGAATCATGCCACCACCACCACCGTAACTCGCGTGTTCTTGATGACTGCCAGGCTGTCCTGTTATAGATGAGCCTCTCGCTTGCTAAGAGCTCCCTAAAACTCCCCCGAGTCATGAAAAGATACGTCTATATTAGTGATTTACCTATTTCTGCTAGTGGCTTTTTCTAGGGATTTACAGCATAAAGGTGTCAATTCTCTGAGTTTATACCTGAATTCTTAACCTCAGTCTATATGCAACCAGAGGGCTTAATACAGCGGCATACACTGCAGTACACCGTGGCACAAAGAAGCATATATGGCTATAGCTTATTCCCGCAGGGGGAGGCAAATGACTTATACAGGCTACTTAACAACGAAGAAATTTAACCATACTGGACACTGTGATGATGTGTATATATGTGGTTGGGGTTTTTTTTGGAAGAAAGCTTCCTTTTTTTCTTAGTCATCCATCTAAGTGAAATGACAGTCTCTTACGTCATACTAGATATAGAAAAGATATGCTGCTTTAGCAGGGAAAAGCTAACTTATGTGAACACTCCCAAGGTAACACTGCGTTTATAAGTAGTGAAATCAAGGTCTCAGAGAGCTACACAACTTCATCACCTGCACCTTCACATACCTTCTGCTACATACAAGTTTTTTCACTAGCTACTGTTTAAATAATAAACCTTTTGCCCCACCCAGGTTCATTAATTTTAACTGTCAACAATTCAGTTCCCTTTCTGGTAACCCCGCCCTCTTGATTTTTCCGTTTTTTTGTTTTTCAATATTCTGTAAAAGACTCCAAATGGATATGAACAATTTCATTTTGCATTTTACGCTCAGACTTTTCAGCTTTCCTCTAGCTGCTCCTCCACGGGATAAAGTTTGGCTTTTTTCTGGAACGGCTGAAGTCCACCAGCTGATACCCTGTATCACATTACGACTCCGTATTTAATTCCCAGAACCCATTCTCTGCATTTACCAGCATCTCTTTTCAAAAAGCATTATTGTTCTTTTGTGAAGCAGCTGTTATAACACCAGATTAATCAAATTAAGTACTGTCAACCCATGGTACTGTCGGGGTTTTGGCCACTCCATGACCTGATGCCTCCCAGGGCAGCAAGTCAGCTCACCCCTGCAGTGTCTGGAGCTGGACTGCAGGGCAGGTTGCGCGCGGTTCCTCCATCTAACGTGTGCGCACCTCCCGGAGACACCCTACGCGCGGCTCGGCCAGCACCTCTCGACTTCCTTCAGATGCCAAGCAATGAATGCGTGGCACTGTGCTCGGTCATGCCACGGCGCAACACAAAGTGACAGCGCCAAAGGACGGGAGATGGTCGTCTCCCGTCCTTCGGCGACAGCTGGGGCGCCGGTGCCCCAGCACAGCCACACTTCGCTGGCTCCTGTTTATGTTAGTAATGTGGCAAAACTGGCCAGACCCTTGCGATTACAGCTCCTCTGAGGTAGGGGGACGGACTCACTGACCTCTTGAGTCCTGTTCACATGTACTTCTCTAAACCTCCTTATCATGGTATACACTATTTGTTTCACATCCCCAGCTGGCCAGCTGTATTTCACACACATAGTAGCCCCTCTACGACAAAGGGATCACCCGACTGACAATAAACCCCCTTAAAACAATCCTTCTAAAAACACTTTCTGTCTGACAACCACTGCTTGGCTCCCTACACTGTGTTTTGAAGGTGGCGAATAAGGCAAGCCAGCTATTTGTTTAATGTCTCTGAGCCAGAAGAGGAGAGAAGTTTGCCAAGTTTTATTATGGTGGGTGGCAAGCAAGAACTGAGCCTCCAGCTGGTGTGGTGGTTTTTTTTTTTTGTCTTCCTTGGAGATAAGGTGGAAGAATAGAAATAAGTGGATTCTGCATATTCAGTTCAATGACAATAACTGTATCATCTGTTTCAGAAAATCAGCAAACAGTTAGTGGTAAAGTTGTCTGACATTTCAGTATGATCTTTAGGTTTATGTGGGCCAGATTCCTCCAACTCTCATTTAACTGAGAATTACACTGACGGGTTGTTCCACTGCGTTTACTCCTCCCACAGTGGGGAAACTGATGGAGGTATGTAAAAGTGGGGGATCTACCCCAGAGATGGTGGGTGAATCCCTCAGGAGGGGAAGCTCGGCTCAGGTTTTGGGTGTGAAGCACTCTGCACGTTGCTGGTGCCAACTGAACGGAGCTCTCTCCTCCTTCCGCACATCAAGGACCGCTGTACCCTTCAGCAACAGTGTGCGCATTTTTAAAACACAATAAACATCCAGAAGTGCAGGCCAGACCCAAACCTCACTCATCACAAATTAATTTTGGAAGCGAACTTTAAAGTGCCTTTAGCTCTCAGTAAGATTTTTGCTGTGTGGATTCCAGTTAAACAGTGGAAAAATTATTGAGAAGTTTTGGCGCTGTATTTTAACCAATCAAAGGAGCCCGGGACTTGGGATAAGCGTGTTTCTTTCCTTGTAAATATAAATCAACAAAACTTTCTTTCACCATGCATGTATGCTAACAGCCTTTAAGCTATTATAACAGTTTGCAGCACCAGCTAAATAGGAGTCTGTCCTACAAGCACAGACTAGGAGGAGAAAAGACTCAGCAGTGCGGGTGATGGAAAAGAAGGGTTGCGAAACGTTACTCACCACCAGAGGAATGGAGCAGATGACCACCACCAGGGAAGTGGCAATGAGCAGAATAACCATCTGGATCTCTGCTCCAGCCATCCGACGGAAGCTCCGGCGTCTGCGAAAGTCAGATAAACGGCTGGAGGTGGTGTCTGTCCCCAAGGACGTGCGTCGCATGAACTGGCGGTGCATGCGAATGAGGGCCACGCACACCAGGATGTTGCAGATCACGGTGACCATGATTAGGAAGGAGCTGAAGCCGGCGTACATGTAGGAATATGCCGCGTGGGTGGCCTCCTTTGCTTGCCAGTCTATGAAACACCAAGTGTGAGGGTACTGCAAGGTAGATCTGCCGAGTCCCATGCTGGGGAGGGCGCAGAACAGCACGTTGGAAGCGTAGATGGCAAAGAGCGTGAGCCCTGCCAGCTTCTTGTCTACGTAATGGTTGTAGAAATAGGCATGGTTGATGGCCAGGTACCTCTCTATAGACATGGCACAGATAATGCTGAGGCCAGAGAGTCCAAAGAAGAGGAGGATGAAGGAGCTGTACTCACACAGCGCTGGTCCTCCTGGCCAGCGGTTCTGCAGGTAAGTGGCGATAGTGACCGGACTCACCAGGCAGGTCCCCAAGAGATCGGTGACCGCCAGCCCGCAGACCAGCGTGTAGAAAGTGGTCTCCTTCTGCTCCTTCCTGGACTTGCAGAGCACCACAATGGCGATGAGGTTGCCCACTACGCCGAAGATGAACATGACGGTGGGGATGGTGGGCGGCCTCCCGCCCTCGGCCCCGCTGGTGGTCCCATTGGCGGAGCCATTCGCAGGTGGCATGATGGTGGGGTTGAAGGACATGATGCCCACGCTGCCGCTGAGGAGTCGAGCGAAGGCGAAAGTCAGTTCGAAGAGGTAAGGCAGAGCAAGGCAGGGAGTAGTCTAGCGTGGAAGTAAAAATTCAAATGAGCGAGAAGCGCGGGGGGTGGGGGGGAAGTGGTGTATTATAGTTAAAAAAAGAAAAAAAAAGTCCTAAAAAGGAGCCGAAGCGTGGTGCCGTCCGGCAGCGACCGACTGCAGCCGGGGAAGCCGAGGCTGCCTCTTTCTGCCGCTGCTCTCCCCGCGCAGACCGCAGCGCTCCGCCGCCCAGCCCGCAGGGGGAGCGGGGCGGCCCGAGCGCGGAGCCGAGCGGAGCCGAGCGGAGCGCAGCCGCCTCACCGCTGCTCGCACCGGCAGCGGGCAGGGCTCAGCGCGGCGCTGGGACGGCCCTGGGCGGGCGGGCGGCGGCTCCAGGTGCCCCCGGGGGCGGCGCGGGAAGGTGCCAGAGCGCGGTGGCCGCCGCTCATCCCCTCCCGCCGGCCGGCGCGGCGGTGCGGTGCCTGGCGGGGCGCGGGCGCCGTCTCCCTCCCCGCGGCGCTCCCGCCGAGTTTCGCCGCGGAGGGCGGAGGCGGCGAGGGCAGCTCCCGCCGCTCCTCCCCGCCCTCTCGCCCCATTGGCCGCGCCGGGGAGGGCAGGTTGCGCGGGGCCGGGCGCGGGCACCTCCGCCCGGGGCTGCCTGCGGGGCGGGGGCGGAGGCGGGCGGCCGCTCACGGCGGGGGGCTGCGTGCGGGGGGACGGCGGGCACCGGGCACCGGCCGGGCCGGGGGCACCTGTCCGCGCAGCCCCCGCTTGGCCGCCTCCTGCCCCGCGGCCGCAGGCCCCCTGTGCCGCCCTCGGCCTGTCCCTCGGTTGTAATGGATGGGAGCGAGGGCTCCTCGCACCTTCCCCTGCAGGGCCGCGCCGCTGGACGGCCGTGTTCACCGAGGAGCTGGCTGGGCGCGGCTCAGGCCCGCCATGTTCCAGCGCGGAGGCCTGGACTGGGGCCCGGGCTGAGCAGGGGGCGAGCTCCTGTCTGTCACCTCCGCGCCCCCGGCGAGGAAGGGGCCGGTGCCCCAGAGCCTGCCACCGGCTGCGGGTTCGGGAGCGGCAGCTGGGAGAGTCTGCGGCCGGGCTGTTTATCGCGAAGATAAGCGCGGGTTGAGTGGGGTGATGCCGCAGAGCACGACAGCTGGCAGCGGACGCTCTTGCATCAGGCGAGCATGTCCGGTGTCCTCTGCTGCCGAAGGAAAGATCTCCTGATGTACTGCCTATATCTGCCCTCTCTTAGTGAGGTTACTAAAGACAGGAAGGGTGTGTGTACATTCAAGGGAAGTGTTTACATGTTGGTTTCAAGAACTTGTTTTGTCTTGACCATGAGAGGATCATGGATGAATTAGAAATAGGGTTACACTTGGCGGCAAAGCCTCAAGATTATAGTTCAGCCTTCAGCTGGGCTGATGGAGGGACAGCAGTTGCTTTTATGTGATGCCTCATGGCAGCTTTCACTCAAGTGGTGGTGGAGTCCCTAGTCCAGAAATGTCCACAGAAACCTACCATCACAGCAGGTACATGCATGGGTGTTTATGCTGGAGGGGAAAGTACTACTGACCTGCGCTAATGCTGTTGGGTCAGGGGTGAAGCTTCACACTGTCGTACTGAGTCGGACACCCAGATCCAGCTGGTCTAACACCCTTTCTCTTACATGAGGTGACATCAGTTGCTACAAAGGACACAAAAGCTGTGCCCTGAAGCATGACATTTATATCCTTACAAGAACCTCTTCTCTGACATAAAGGCAAAATGTATTATAAAAGTCTGATCTTTTTTTCAGTCTTACTATCTTTCCCCCTCTCTTTTTTTTTTAAGCCTGTGAAAGTGATGCCTGTGGACTTACTGGCATTTGGTAAAGTCATGATAATATCATGACATACTGCTAGCAAAAGTACTGACAGAACAAAATATGTGAGAACAAAATATATGAGAGAGGACAAGTTGTGTACTGTGGGAAAGAGAACAAAGAGTTTCAGTTTTCAATACTGTATGAACAGACATGAAGAAAATGATTTTTTATTTGAGCAGCTTTTTAGTGTTGTTATCTAACTGCTTTGAAAACTAAAATTCAGTTTTAGAAAAAATAGTTTTGAAATAACGCATACAGAGTTGTTATAGTAGTCATGGTGGTCTGGTTTTCTCAGAGAAAATAAAAACTATTTCTTATGTTTTGCTAGTATTAGCAGCTCTTTATCTTTTACAAAATTGGAAGATGATTCTGTCACAAGCACAGAGCTACCTGTGGGAGCAGAGGTTGCTCAATTAGGTTTGCCTAATTGTCAGAAGCAAATTATAAGCAACTTCAAAATACTTTCAAAGGAAAGCCCAGCACAAAGGTTGTTTTTTCATATCTTTTAAACAGTTTTCCAGCTGTTCCAGGAAAGCTGACCCAGGTACAGAGCAAGGTCTGAATTCAGGCGGTGTAATTGCACATACTTTCTTGATAGTCCTTCTTTCCTACACTGAGACTTTGGTGCTCTGGTATTAGAGGCCACAATGTGGGATTAAGTTAACACAGGTGCAGCAGTCATTACTAGTATGGGAAAAGAATTACCTTGCTTCCCTGAAGCAATGCAAAGGTTTTTAATGACTAAGGGCAGAGGAAATGATTTGTGTTTCTTTGTTGCTGACTTTTTTTCACTTTTTTTTTTTTCTTATCCACAGATGGAGTCTTATGAGGTATTTTGACCGTCTCATAACACACTGTGTGTCTTCAGAAGCCTCAGTCTATAGTAGAGGGTGCTCAGGTCTTTCTGTGGGGTACGTATACATGTGTGTGTATGTGAAGGAATGAATGCTGGTTTTCATTCTGTAAGGTCTGCTTTGTAATGGATACATCTAAGGAACTAATCAAAAGTGCAGGGAAGCCAGGAAGATCAGTGAAGAAACAACAGAAGTATAGTCTTGAGTACAAGGATAGTAAGATCAGTTTTGTCAAATAGTGTTACTTCTTTAATTAGAGAATATGATGGAAATCAGTCACAGAATTGTGGGACATGTTGCGTATGAACTTACTGTACCAACCCACTGTGTAAAACTTTTCTAGTTATTAGAAAAAATTGGTAACTTTTAGGAGTTTCCCTTTGAACTAATGATTCTGATACCTAGAACTCCTAGTCAAGATGAAAAGCATAATCACACAAAAGCCTTAGTCTTCAGAGCAAAGAAGAGACATAAAGTGGAACTGAAAAACTGAACAAATTCCACTTGCAACATGAGTAGTCATGCTGTCATAGCAGCAATGTCACACATTGTAGCACTGAGTAACCACCAAAGAACTTGTGTTTGTGTGGAAACCACTTAGGTGAGAAGTCAAAATATCACAAAGAAAAAATAAAAGATTTGGAGTGATAATCATGTATGGAAAAAAACTCAGTTCATTTAAAAAAATACTAGATTAGAAAACATGGACACTGAAAATGATTAGGATAAACTTCTACTTGCCTCAGAGTAAACTTTTTCTGATTTTAATGTTACATTTTTTAGAAGATTAATACTGAAATACATGAGTCAACTACTATATGGCTTGATTAGTAGAGTTGTAGAACTAACTGTGGTCTTAATTCTAGTTTGGTGAATGATTTAAATGAAAATACTTCATTTTTTTTTTCTTCTTCCGTGGTGTGGTAAGAGGCTCATATTTATTCAGCATGTCTCAGCTGCCATATGATTCCCCTTATAAAGCTCCTTTAGTCAGCTGATGGTTCCAAAAGCTTACCTGCTCAGGGGCAGCTGGAATATGGACAAATAAACTACACAAAGGTCTCTCTGCTGTATGTAACTGTGATTTTAACACCAAAATACCCATGTAGGCATGTGAATTGATGGGTATTTTCTCGAGGTGCTTCTATGAGCTCTGCTTCCAGAGGAGCTATGTGTTCAGTGGGCAGTAAAAGTGGATATACAGCCAGTTTTGGAAACTTTGGACTGCTCTTAACATGCTGCAGGTCTGAAAAACGTTTTGCATGGTAAAGTCCCATTAAATATCTGAAGTTCAGTAACATTCTTGATTTACTCAACAGTTTGTCAACGTTTCTCCTTTGATGGGAAATTTGGCTATGGGAAAATTTCCTTGTTGCTTTTTTGCTTAATTTTTGTTCAGCTGTCATGCTTTTGACACATAAAGTTTTTCAGGAAAAAACTCACCATTAGACTAAACTCTGTATGCCAAAACAAAATCATTATTAATAGACAATGGAAGTAGACTGAATCAAATGTTACATAATAGTCTTTAATTAATCATTAGAAAAGAAAAAATATACAAGGAGTAAGTTGAAAAAATGTTAAAAAGGAAGTGGGGAATTCTGTAATGTAATTTGAATAGAAATTGCATTGTAAGTAGATAAGAAAATTTATATTTTAAAGTGTATAATATTTTCCTGCCCACATATTTTCATATAAAATCATCACAGATAGTAACAGTATGGAATTTATTTTAGGAGTTCTGGTTATTACTAGTATGACTAGCAATATTACTAGTACTTCTGGCACATTTCTGTTGTACCTGATAAACCATCTTGATGAATGGGGCATTTCCCTGGGCACGGGGAATTCTCTGGGGAGTGAGAGCAGTCCTCCCCAGCCCCCTGCTCTTCTCGCTGTATGACTGTCTAGGAGAGAGCTGCAAACTGCCACTGCCAGGGGATCTGATGGTGCGCTGGCATGCGAGGCACCTCTGCACTCCAGTAGGACACTATCGTGCCAAAAACCACAGCTCTATAATTTACTCCACAGTCATGTGTTCCGTATTAGTCAATCATGCTACTGAAGTTAGTTTTTTTTTTTTTTTCCTGTTTAAACGATGCTGTTAATCTTTATAGTACACTGAATGACTTTTTCCTCTCTAATAACATTTGTCACTGCAGCAGTACGTAGTTCTATTTTAGCAGTTATGAAGTCTGCATTAACAGTTAAAATACTTTCAAGTTATTTTTTTCAACCCATTTCTTTGGAATGGTATAGATTACATTACCTTTTCCTCAACTGTTGCTTATACTGGTTTTTCTGATTTTTTTTTTTAAGTTTGGCAGTTCTTACTTGCCTTTCAGAGGCCAACAGCATAAAAGGGAAGTTCATACAAGAGCACTAATAATAAGCTGTGAACATATTTTCTTATTTTAGAGCCCTTAAAATAATTTTCACTATTTCAGGTCCTATCTGATGAGTTACAAGTAGACATCTAAGTCAGACCCTATGCAGAAAAAAAATGTTATGAATTAAATTGCTCTTGGGCACAAAATGTGGCACCTTCACTGAATTAAACTAATATCTTTTTAGAGCATTTGCTGGATTGGTTTTAAAGGGAACTTTAGGATATACTTTTTAAATATCAGCAACTGGAAATTTTTGTATTTTTTTAGCTTTCTGCAGTTGGCTGTGTGTGGTGGTTCATTTTGCTGTGACAAGGTATGGTAATCAAGGGCTGTGATGAAAGGAGAAACAACCCAGCATTGCACAGGAAGCAGTTATCTTGCAGGTCCTATTCGAGCCTAGCTGTTCTGCAGATTTTCCATGAGAGATCTGAAGACTGAAGACTCTTTCCAAGAGTCCTGACTATAACTCTGTGGTGTTATCTGTGTGCCAGAAATTTCAACAAAGTGCCAGGCTTTCTTCTGTTTCTTTTTTTCCTTGAGCTGTGATAAATCGACCCGGGAGTGTGTTGAACAGCCATATTCTGTAGCTTTGAAGAAAGAACTGGAGCCCTGCATTTCTGTTTGAAAGTTGATACTTTTATCAAGTGTTAAAAGCTGTACGAAAGGCACCTGTGATGAAATCAGTGGACCTGTGATTTTTGCAGCCAGATTAACAGTCATGGAAGTGGCTTAACTCATGATACGGTTTTGTAGCATTCCTTTCTTTGTTGTCATACTTGGCATTGGTTTTTTTTTCAACACCTTCTTGTAAAATAAACTGAAGTTTCTCTGGAAAATATACTACCTCTGTACAAATTGTGTTCTCTGTTTCTATCCTGGTGAAGTACTCCAGGAAGATTGTCAGTAATTTTGAGGGAAAATTTGTTTTCTTCTGGGAGGGTTACTGGACAATCTTTGGAAAGAGGGAAGAATGCTTTATAGTATATGCTGAGGCTGTATGCTACCTCTGCAGCATGAAGGCTGGCTTGGGCATGTGATTTGAGGCTAGATGTGAGTTACAATCAGCTGAAAGTTTAATAGAAGTTTCTTCTTGTACTATCCTGCCCACTGTGGGGCTGGGCTTGAAAGCATTTCTAGCTGTCAGGATAGATTAACAATTAGTAGTGCAATGCAATGGCTCTTTCATTGCCTGGTGGAAGAATTCTCCTAATAAAACCTGAGGCTGGGCTCTTTGGGAAAGATTTTTCCTTTTTATAAATGCTTGCCGTTGCAAAAGTTTTTGTACATGATGTAACTACTGTATGTAATCAAATCTGGCATGGCGTGAATTATATCGCATTAAGCTTTGAATTCTGAAAGATTCCAGGACCAAGAAAAATAATACAAACCAACAAGCTACTGGATACTATCTGTAAATCAGAAGCTTGGTTCTTAGAAAAATCTACTTAAGCTCATTGAAAAAAAGGCTAATTTTGTGGAAATGATTCATGTGTTAGGTGAGTCAGTTATCTTTCGCTACAAGGACACTGGCTGCAAAAACACTGGAATAAGCCCCAGCTTTAATAAGCCTGCAGCAAATGACAAGCTATATTTGCAGCTGAGTGCTTTTAAGAAGATCTGCAAGAAGTTCTTAAGGAAATGTTTTCTTGCCTGTAAATTCTCTGTTATTCCAGCAGAGGGTAGTTTATCCTCTAGGAAGCTAGGTGTGTTGAAGGAATGATCAGGAAAGGTAAAAATGATTCCCATTTCCTTTTATTTGAGATAGGGCAATAAAAATTAACTTCAACAGACTGACCTCATCAGATTAACAAATACTGAAACATACAGTTAGGCTACAGTGTGTTCTTAGGCTGAAACTGGAAAAGACAGCCAAAGTCAACAGTCGTCCCATTTCTGTCCTGCTACCAAGCGCTTCATTTGCCCTTTAAGAATTACTGCTGTTTGCTTATGCTAAAAACAGTGGCATTATCAGCCTGATGCTTAAGAGCTACTTGACTTTCATTTGTCAGCTAGTAAAGCAGATACAACATGAAACATTTTTTATGCCAAATGCATAGAATCGGTCTAGTTGAAGAGTATTCAGCTTGTTTATAGTTGCTTAAAACCTCTTTGAGATCTGGACTGATGCAATTGTGCCTGGTTTTAGCTCTTTACTCTAGGGCCAGGGTATCTTAGCTGTGGTAGTGAGACACACACCACTTAAAGCCTGGTACAAAGTTGGGAGTGATTTTGCAAGGGGTGGTATCTATCACCCTTCTTTCTGCTGCTGTACCCGCTGCTACAGCAGCTGATGTTAAGGAGAATATATGTTTGTGGATTGTCATGATAGTACCTACCTGCATCTGCTCTCTGCTATACGGATAGTACGTGGTGACTAGGGGGATACTCTTTGTGAGTTCTGTGATATTTTCTTTTAAATCAGTCATCAGGAAGGAGTCCTGCGGGTAAGCTGCTGTGGCTGTCAGTCCTGAAGTGCAGCAGAAGCTCTTCTGATGTGAGAGCATGAGGGATTGCAGCAAACATCGAATCTTTGAAAGCATAACAGCAGGGATATGTGGATCCGCAACTATTCTGTTACCATGGTTCAATGAAGCCCTTTTAGCAGAATTTGTTTCCATTCAAAGCAGTGTTTCAGCTCCTCATGGATATTAGCCCTTTTACCTGATTTCTAGAAGGACTAGTTTGGTCCACTGATTGTGGAAAGAAAAGGCAAGGTGTGCCTTGAGAGCCCCACGAGGAAAACTAAGTATGGGTCTACTTCAGGCTGCTTTGGGCCTTGGCGGATCGTACAGCTGGCACGCGAAATTTTCCAACATGGCCATTGATAAACCACCTAACAGAATAGTAAATAACATAACAACAACTAATATTTATAATTTTATTCATCTTAGTCAGCAGCCTAATATAATCAATACTATGCTGCATATTTTAATTTTGAACATCTGTATCATTTGCTCTGAAAAAAAAAAGCGCTACTCCTTTAAGAAACCTGTGAATATGGTTAGTGTCAGTCATGTCCATGGAAATGTTTCCATGGCTAGTTTGATCTTGGCATTACTATCACTCGGAGTTTCCCTGTGGTGTATGGGAGGTTTTTTGGGGTTTTTTTGTTTGTTTGGTTTTTTTTTTTTAATATATGTCTGAATCAGGTAGGCCTCTAAGTCAAATCTAGCTGTATCCCTCTGTGTTACAGCCTTTTTCCCCCTCTTCGAGTTTTGAATGTGCTTTCAGAAATGACACGTCATTGTTTTCTGTTTATTGGAAAAAACCCTAGACTATATCAGGGATGAATAATGTATCTAAATTCTTTATTTTGGAGCAATACAGGTATAACTAATTACCTTTATTCCATTTTTAAACTCATATTGTACATTATCAAAGGAATACAGAAAAGCTTTTATATGGATCAGTAGAAGATTTATGTCATGCTCTCCACTGATTATACAAGAAGCCTAGGCAATTAATCTCTTAAGGCAGATGCTTTGGTTAGGTATCTTACTAACGTGGGATGATTCCAGGCCTGAGTACTGATCCAAGATCGCTGTTGTCTAAACACCAGACAGACTAAAGAAGGTGGGGGAACCCAGGAAAGTTTTTCCAAAGTCACAAAAAGGGTTAGGGCCAAAATTGTTACTTGCCCGTCCCTTGCAATCTCAGTTGATTCTGTTGCCTTCCAAAGTGCAAATAGCTTTGTCTAGAGGAGACAGATGCATTTATAGTTGATTTAATGTATTTAGTTTGAACTTTATACTGTTTCACTGGTAAGCAGTTTGCAAAGGGCTAATGTCTGGTTAATTGAGACTGTAACCTTGTCACAGATGGCGAATGTTATGTGTTAGCAATTAATGTACTTTAAATAGGCATAAGTAAACTTTGAACCACTGCATTCTATAATAAACAGTTCACCATTTATTAAAGGTATGTATTAGCTTAGTGATATTTTTGAGCAGTTTATAAGTGAATCTTCATACATACATCTGGTATTTATATATTCTGTCCATTGTTATAGCATCTGGCTGTGGTAGAGTAGCAGACTGGAACAAAAATGAACTCCATTCTCTTTAGAAATGTAGATCGATAATAGTTTTAAATAATATACAAATTGAATTCCTGATGCTGTTTTCTTCACCAGCTGGAAAGCCTCTCACTGTCGGAAAGGCATTCAGTGTTTGACATTAAGGGTGGGGGAATGTTTGTGTAATTATAAATGTTAGACTTGCAAACACGCCTTTTGATTGCAACAGCCTGAACTTCCACGTGTCAACAGGAATGGTAACTTTTCACAAGATAAACCTTAGTTTATGTACCTTGTCATTGTTGCTGCTCTTTTCTATACAATTTCAGTACATATATCGCTAAATTGTAGCTGAATTTTACACGTGTGCACTTTTCAGATGAGACATTTAGATAATGTAAGTATTCTTGACTAAACATTCCGTTGCTACAGCTACTGTATGCAGCTGTAACAGTTTTGGTACTGTGATGAAAGCTCAAATCGCACTGAGTATGAGTAATTACCTGTGATCGTACAGGCTTGTGATATCTTGTGCAGTGCTGCTGAGCATACTATTAATTTTAGAAAGGTTGTTGGTTGCTGAGGTCTGAACATTTTCAAGGAACTCTACATGATTCCTTCCTAGTTATGCAGCACAAAAAAACTTCAGTGCTCTACAGTGTCTCTGCAGTGCTTCACAGGTGGTTTTGTTGTTGTGCTTTTTTATTTGGTTTCAGTTGGAATAATTATTTAAGAACTTGAGGATGGATTTAGGAAGTGGAGTGGCTGCAGTCCTTATCTAATCTGAGGAGGAAGAAAGAAAGAAGATTGAAGCTGCTACCATGTCATGTGAAGGATTGCACTTCAGGACTGTTTGTTTTAGTATGGTAAATGAAGTGTCCGTGTGCTTCGCTTTCTTAGATAAACTGACTTTTATGTGCATGACGTGTGTTGTCTAATCCTGGAAATGATTGGGAAGTTCTCAGAAAAACGATAGCTCAGGATGTATTAAGTTTTGTACCAAGTATTTCTGTGCTTTGGGAGACCCCTTGAGACATGCTGACAAGAAAGAAAAGGAAAACAATGCAAAGGAGCAGTGTTTCTTGTTGGATGATAATGGCCTGTGGAAATCTCAAAAGTTTATGCCATCTCATTTGTAATTTCTTCCTGCATGTATATCTGTAATATGCTTATTGCAGTAATGCTTCAACCACACCTACTTGAACAGGTGCAAGTGTAGCAGTGTTGTGGGACACTCTCTCTGACATCTCAGATCTGGAAGGAATGCATGTGATGTATCACTCAGTTCATGGACATATATGCCATGTGGAAAGCATTCCTGCATAATGTCCTGATGCATATTAATTAGACAAGTGAGATACTTGTGTGATGTGAATCAGATAGTTTCTTGGAAATGTACTGATTCATATCACAACTGAAAATCTAACCCAGTATCCCTAATTAGGGGAAATTACAATCTGTGTTACAAATAATATAAAATAATTGTATATATGTTCAGGGAGAGAGATACACATAGAATGTTTTATTTTAATGATTAATGGTTAATCATGTTAATTTTATTAGTGTGATGAGAGAAGGGATATTATCTGTAAGGCTGTGGAAAGACGGTAGCTTTCAAGAAGACAGCTGGTGTGGCATACAAATTGTGGGAGGTTTAGTGATAAGACTAGAAATGATGGAAGAGAGGAATACAATGGGAGCATGCAGAGAAACAGAGTTGGAGAAGACTTGTTTTATAGGTGCACTTCTTTTCCCCTGAACTTCACTGTTTTTATATCCAAAAGCTTTTCTTCACTCCGTTTCCTTGTGACTTTCTGTTGAACTACAGTAAGCGCACTCAGTCTGGGCTACTTGCTTTTAAACTCTGTTGCTAGTGTCCACCCAGAATTGCGCTGCCGCTCAAGTCATCAACGTATTTCCCCACTCTGGCAGTGACACCTTGCTTCTTGATCTCTTCTCTAACTTGCTGGGAACCACACTCACAAAGAAAAGCACAAGTTGCTACAGCTTTGAGCTTTGCAGTGCATAGGTGCTCGGTGTTAGTGAATTAATATTCAGGTTAGCTGCTTAGGCAGCCTCTCTGAAAAGGAGCGTTATATGGCAAATCCCAGCAAGCTGAATGGAGAGCTGCTTGGGAGAGATCTTGAAAAGAACTTCAGATGGGGGAGTGCCTTGAGCAGTGTCGTTGTCTGGGTCTGGGATGCCATAGTCCCCTTCAACTCAGGATCCCTTTCCTGACGTTAGCCATATAGCCTTTTTTGTTCAAAAACCTCTTACTGTTCTGTTCCTTGCCTGCCACTCCCAATGCGTGCTATGCATTAGCTCAGCAGTTAAAAGGCAGCAGGCTTGCATTTGGTTCCTTCCTCTGCCTGGGGGAGCTCTAATCAGTGTCTCTTATCTTCCAGGAAAGTATCCTGGCTATAAAATACTCTGAGGTGGGATGGTTGCAGTGCCTCCTTTTGAAGGTGTTTTGCTTTACATGGAATAATTAAATATTAATTGAGAGTGCAAAAGAAGATCAGTTTAAGGATTAGCTCACACATCTGGGAGTAGAGAGACATGGGTTTTAAGCCCTAGCTCCAGGGAATGCTTAGCATTAGTCTTGCTGTCTGCCTTCAGCCCGCTTTTCTGAGGATGTCCTTTATTAGGGTGTCACAGCTGAGGGAAGCAGAGGAATGTGGAACTATCCATAGATATGAACAGAAGTGAAACTGATTAAAATTAAGATAGTACTACAGATGTCAGCTATCTTGAGCAATAGCAGCTGAGTGTGCTGATATTCAGGGTTAAGTAGCAGTGATGATGCCAAGTATCTTATTTTGGAGCCTAAGCACCAAATCAAGCATCTGAATCCTACCTATAGTATACTCATACAGATCTAACCATGCATGTCAATGCTGAAAATGTAAGGTATTTTTAAAGTCTCGTGTAATCTCTTGTGCTGCTATCGCTGCTTTGATCCTTTTTGTGTTGTATGCGTCCATCTCTCAAACCTCCTCTTTGTGTCTCCTGTTTTCATGGCTTTCCATTTCCATATATGTTGCCCCTTATTCTTGCAGGAATCTCTCAGTTCCTTTTTGCGAGATTCCATGTCTAAAATTGCTCCTTCAAACATGCTGCATCGTGTATCTGTTCAAAGCTGATTATCTTACCAATAGGTTCTGTGGGTTGTTTTTAGCTTTCATCACTTCTTTATTGAAGTGCTTTCTGATACCATATTAACCAACTTGGCTAATGTATGACAATGATAGTATCAATGTTCTTTCTCCTCACTTTTCATTTCCTACAGGAACTAATCAATCTATTTTATCTGAATTATTATCCCAGTTTTTGTTGATTATTTTACTGGATAGTCATTGATAGTCACCTTTTGAGAGATTAATTGCTCATCCAGTATTTTATACAAATATATAAAGATTTAAATAGTAGAAATGATCTGTACCAGTCACATATTTATCAGTGATCTGAACTCTTCCAACATTTGGGAACTATATAGATTATAGGACTTTGTTCTGTTTCTTTAATAGTAATTATGACCATCAAGAAAATAATACTTTTTTTTTCAGTTTTACTACTGGTCCAGAAGGAACTGTGATGATAACTGAATTGTATTTTCAAGCTGTAATCTGATATGATTTTAGTTGTATGCACTAAGCATATAGTAGTGACTTCAATCTTTAAAATTGTGGTGGGTGTTAAAGTTAGCACTTTACTGCAAAACACATTTTTTAGCAGAATCCAGAAGTAATCAAGAAGGCTAAACTGGTTATGGTAGTTTGCTTTCACTGTCACAAGGCTTTGCTAATAAGTAGTGTGCTTGGTAAGACACTCCCAGTAGCTCAGATAACCCCACGTAAACCCAGAAATTTCTGTAATAAAATATGTGGCTTATGTAAGTGTCTAATACCTAGAAATTGTTAATACAAAAGCTGATGTTGTGGACATCAATTTTTGGAGTAGTTTCTATTCAGGAAACTTGAATGCCAGAGCCATCTGTAGTGAACACTATTTTGAAAAAGTGTATCTGTTAATTGTAGGACCTTACTGGCAGTTCTAAGCATTGTGTTTTGTCTGGGGATAAGAAGAGAAAGTGTTAGAGCAATACCTAAACTACAAAACCTGGTCTGAAGTCCGTTATAATAGCAACCAGAAACCTGTTTAGTTGTCTGAAATATGACAGTGTGGCAGATTAATGGGTGTTTTAGTGATACAGAGAACTGCAGTATCTATTTTAGTAGACCAGCATGAACTTTTCAAAATACTAGTTGTTTTATCTGAAATACACACAGATATTAATATCAGTCCATTTTAAAGAAAATGGATCATCATGACATTTCAAGAGCGCCAGTAGAGGTAGTTTTGACTATATGCTTTCCCACTGATTTAAGAGTGTAATGCATTTTCATTTAGCCACAACATACATTATCTAGCCCTTTTATCTGTGCAGAGACAGAGTAAGAAGCACTTATTCTTTTAACATTTTTGTTAAATGTTTGCAGTGTTATTTAATTTTTTTCTCTGTGCTGCATTAAGGCAACAATAGTAAGTATAATGTATGGTTTTCATTCAGACTGATGTACTCAGTTGCTGTACTCAAGGTGTTTAGCATTGCAAAGATGTCTGATATCATAACTCAAAACTGAATTAACTTCTTCTACATTTGTTTACTCTCCAGCTTCCAAACTATTTAGTATTAATGGAAAAATCTGATTCCCTTTGTGAATGTACTGATACAATGTAAAGTAGTTGTGATGCTGATCTTAGGGAAAGAGTATGCAGATGCACTTGGAATTGCCCGGTTAGTAACTTCTCTCTAATTTCCCCCGAACGCAGAAGAGGTCAGAAAGTTTTTGATAGCCAGTCGAGAAAGTTGCATCATAAATGTTTTAAAATGACAAATAAAATTCCATTAATTGTGACCTGTTTCTATGTAACTGTAGTGATGCACCTAAGTCAAAACAGATTGAAATCATGCTGTGCTGTTCCTGGCTGGTGTTTTCAGGGTATTTATGTTAGCAGAATATTTGCTAACTGTGATTGAATTGAAGGTACATTGAAAATGTCATCAGCCATTGTCATGATGAGATGTGCAGATAGGCTAAAAGTTCCATTATTTCTTTGTCAGTTATTCCTTCACTGACAAACTGTATGTTAGGGATGTGAATTTTTTTCTTTCTTCATCTTAAAACTTTTTGTGTGTTCTTAATTTCATTCTTCACTTCTGTTTGTTTCAAGCAGCCTCAAATTTGATTTGAACTGTCTGATTCGTTCAGTTGTGTTCATGTCTGAGACATGAACAGTGAGTAAACCTAATACAAAGTAATATTGGATATTAGTATAAACTAATATTGGATAGCAACTACAAGCCCTGACTCTGAGTTTCCTGTTTCATTTTAAAGATTGACTTTTTTTTCCCACCCTTTTTCTTATGTTGAGTGTGTGTTTATTAGCCCTGAAACTGCCACTTTGGGTTATTCCTGGAAATAATGTTGATGCAATTTGTATAGGGAACAGGGGGGTTAAAACTAATCTACATCATGTCTTCTGTGTTCAGATCACTAGCCTTAATGCCATTTCTGAACTCCAGTGGGGCATGTGGTTTTGAGGAAGATTGCAGAAGGGCATAAAAGAAGAACTGCATCCTAAATTTACACTTAATTTCCTCCATGCACTTGAATTTGGCCTCCAGAAGTTTGTTTAGCAGAATGCTCAGTAGAGGCAACAGAACTCTTGAGCACTAATGAGATACAGAAAGATAAATACACTTCATAATAAATTCATGTTACTATCCACTCAGAACAAATTTTAAGGAGGCAAATGAAAATTAAATATTTATAAATAAAATGAACTGAATTGCAAAACAAATTTCAGTCTTTAAGAGGAAGGGGAAGCCTTCAGAAAGATAAAATTGCTGTTACAGTAACTGGAAGGCTCAAATATTGCACAAGAGATTTAGACTGACAGCAGATGAACAGTTTAGGGAAATGGACAACTGCGCAGCTCTATTTCCAGTAGACATAATAGACTCAGCAGATTACTTGTAGAGATTATATCTTCAGGATTGGAGGGCTAGTAAGGTGTGTAATTTTTTGCCAGTTTTAAGCCTTAATTAACTATGTTTAAGAGGTACACTGAAGGATGCTGCTGCTAGTTTTTAAGAAGGGAGCTCAGACCTTAGAATTTGTCTTCTCAGCAGGATTATGTACTCTTACCCTTGCTCTTTGCTTTTCAACTTGCTCTTGCTATTGCTATTTGATCTTCAGCTTGTTCCTGAGCCTTCTTCATGATGGCTGGATGCTTTCTTTTTGCTAAAAATAACTTGCAGTTTAAGAAAAGTTTAACAAAGAATTTACTTGATGTCCTGCTGACATATGCATTTCAGAAACTTTTTGTCTAGTTGATTTACTTTAAGCTGGTAATTTAAGCCTTTCAGCTTTAGATTGTTGATAGGCAGACCTTTGTCTTCATAGAGATTAGATCACAAAAAAAACGAACAACATGGAGATTTTCACCCAAATAATGACTCTGTGCAGATCATTACAGATCTATACTTGTTGATCTATCCTGTAGAGATCAACAGCAATGATAATCTACTTTGTATGCTGTTTAGCTCAGGATGACAGGCTGAAGAAGTATCTGAGAGGAAATTCATTGCTGCTTTTCAATATGGTCTTTCAATGATGCAATGAAAGAAAGTGACACATTTTGAAATATCTCCTCTGTTAGGTAGCCTCAGTTTTGCTTTCCAAGAATGTTTCCCTGGTAAGTCCAGCATTTCCCTCTTTCTCTCTTGAGTCAGAGGACTACCCATGTCACCATTTCCTTGGTAATTATAAGGTCCTCCCACGAGTTTCTCTGTCCTTTTGCTTCTGAGTAATGCCTTCTCTCTTTCTCTTTTTATTTTTCTTTCTTTTTTTTTTTTTTGGTGTGTGTCAACATATCTTTATTTGTCAGAGGCTTCTGTGAACACTGACTCCTCTTGGGTTTGCCTCATGTCCCTCCTATCCCTGGTGGTCTGGATATCCATTCTCCTGGACGCTGTAAGCCAGGAGAAATACCTAGTGCTTTTTGTTCGTTTTTCCATTTTCAGGTTTGCAAATACAGATCTGCTCCTATTGCCACATTACTTGGTAATGTAAACATTTTCTATTTACACGTTGCCTATAGTAGCTTTTGTTTGAAAAACAGTACTGTGGTGTGTTTTTACCAAGTTAAACCTTCCTGAATGACACTTGAACAGATGAAAAAGGTGGATTGCTAAGATTTTTTTTTGTGCCATGAGTTAATTTCTGGCATTAAAATCATGAGACGAGTACTCCTAACAGAACTGGAAAACATACAGTTCTAAACACTCCGTAATCATATTTCTTGGATAAAGTATTTCTTTTAAAATCCAGTATAATTAGCAGATTAAATATGCCACTTGTCTTCAATCAGGGCAATGGAAAACATCCTAGAACAGGAGTGAAAGCAAACAAATTGACTAAGGTGGGATTGTCATTTTAATTGCGTAATATTGAATGTATGTCAGCAGGAGAGACAAAAAGAAGAGGGACATCAGAGGCTCACAAATGGGTGTTAACCATGTAAGTGTGCCAGCTATTTCAGGGGCTATATTGTTTTGAGCATGTGAATTGGGACAAATTCAACTGGGAAAGAACACAGCTATCTGAAACAGCAATACAGAGACATGGGAATAAAAATAGGTTTCAGATAGATGTTTTAAGAGATAATACCAATACCTTATGTGTTTGCTGGCAGCTAGAGACTTGGGCTGGAGAGTGGACAGTGAGGGTAGAGAGCAGGGGCTGAAGTCTGCCTATAAAGGGTTTCAAGAACCTTGTGCCAGTGTCAGGCTTGATGCACTGTGGTCTCATGGTCATCTAGTATGCTTGAAGGCCTAAATTTTGTACTTTGTCCTCTGGCATTAACAAGGCCTCATATTGAATGTTTTCTGTATTTTCTCAGCCACCATCATACTGATTTACTCAAATAGACTGTGGTTTTACAGTTATGGGGGATTTCTTGATCTTTGCCCCTCTTCAAAGAGTGAGGAGACCAGGGAACATGTTGTGAATCCGTTCGGTAGCACCAGGAGTTAGCATGGTGCAAGCCCAGGAAGATGCACTTTGTAAGCTCTAGGACACAGAAGTAATTTGGTCTTTGTGTTGCTAGACTGGCTGATAGGAATAGGTTTCAAAATGTGAGATATGTGCTGGAGTGGCATGAAAATAGCTCAGAATGCATCTATAACCATATGAACAATGGGTCTTGCAGCAGTGAGCCACATACCAGTTTATCGGATACATTCATGTAAGGGACCTGTGTCCTGTGTATAACTTGGTTTGCACCAAGGCACACTGACCACTTACAGGAAATTTGGAAGGTCTGATGCTGTCTTCTCAAGCTTTATAAACAGCCTGGGAAGTCTTACAAAAATCATAAGTGATACAGAAATGATGGAAGTTGAAAATTCTAAAATCAAGTTTTATTCTATGTATTTATGTAGCCTCAATCTTAAAAAGCAAAGTCTACTCTTTCACCTAAAATATGACAAGTTTAGTCTGTTTACAGAGATGATTTTTTTTTTCCCTGGGGAAACTGTGTTATTAGGTAGTATTAAGTAGAAGAAGAAGCCATGCTTCAATTTTTTTTTAAAGGGAAGAGTCTTACATTACCTGGAATATCAAGTCTCAAAAGGTATAGCATAGGAGTTGCGAAAATGTACGTACCAGATTATTTTCAGTACTTTCTGATGTATAATATTTTTTTTTGTTCCAAAGACATGAAGTTATTTACTAAAAATAATCCATGGAGATTATCTCACTGTGCTTAGAAACACTGCAGGATCAGCTTTCAGAGTTTTCAAATTTATGAACGAATAATAATACAAATAATTAAAGTTCTAACAAAAAAAAATCATGAAACAACTCAGCAGGGATTTAGAAGTTCTGTGCAGTAGTCATTAAGTGCTTTTTTCTGCAGCTCTCAGGTTCCATAACTATCAATTCTTCAGAAGCAATCTAAAGTCTTCTTAAATTATTACCCAGAAACTTTCTAAGGTGGAACTCAGTTGCACATGAAGAAGTTTATGATTTCAGTTTCTGAAATTTTAAAGATGGACCTAGCTTGCTGCACTAATGCAATAAGGGCAAGGACAAAAGCATCTTACATTTAGAGGCTCGCTTTGTTGTTTGCATCTTCACTGGGAAGAAGTTTTGCACAAACAATCGAATGGTATGTAAGAAAAAAGCTTGCTCCACAAGCACTGTGGGGAAAATCTCATAACCATGCTCTGTAGACTATAGGGAAATTAGAGACATTAAAGGAGGTTTCATGTGATTTCACTAGTCTTATAGTGTTGTCTCGTTTTTTTCTGTAATGAAGGGGCAGTCTGGAACTGCCTATTTTAAGCTACAGTTTTATCACCATTTAAAATTAAACTGGGTACAGGCTGCTTTTCTTGACATACAGATTTTTTTTCTGTAGGTGTTTGCTGACTCAAATTGGGTTTTACGTTTCTAAAAGATTGTTGCCTGGAGTGCTTTCACCTGAATTTGGAGGTTAATTTTCACCTGAATCTGTTCCCTTATGTCATTGAATGTGAACATACAAAGGGCTGTAGTAATGTGCAGCTGAGGGAGGATGGGGTTGTTCCTTTCAGCAGCAACCTGAGTTTAAGAGTGTTTCAGGTGCCATAGAGACCTCCCCTGAGAACATGTAGAGTTGTCCTCTCAGAGTGCCTGTCTGTCTCCTCTGAGCAGAGGGGGAATCTTGATAGCCTACTGAAACAATATGCTTTATTCTGAGATGGTAAAATCAAGTGTGAACAATTCTACTCCCAAATTCTATGTTTTAATCCATGGTATTATGTAAGAGAGGACTTGTGGTCCTCTGGTATGAGAAGATATCTGTAGGAAAAGAGCATTAATTTAAAAATCAATTTCCATGACATTTTCTAAGCTTGGTGTTATATGAAGCACAAGATGTTAAAAACTGTATAGAAAAAATGTTTTTATTCTCTGTTTGGTTTGGGGGGGTTCTTTTTTTACATTTAGAGTTCTTTGTGAAGGGTCAGTTGTGATGTTTCTTTTAAAAAATCATGTTGCACAAACAAAATTACGGTTGTAATTTAGGTTTCCTTCCGATGAAACTGTGGAGAATGGATTTGATTCTGTAAACTGCTACCCATGTGAATAACACCATGAAATGAACAGCTAGAAAGTTTGTGCCAAAACTTCGTAGTGAGCCCGTAGTCTGTGTCTTTAAAGTATTAACATTGAATCCAGTGCCTTCAGTATTACTGTCTTTGAGTTTAATGGGGAAAACACTACACTAAGTTAGTTCAGATATCTGTAGCTCCTGTTTTTCCTTTAGTCTCTTTGTGTCTCTTATTGTTGTTTCCCTGCTGAATTTGGTTTAATTTCCCAGCTGGATGTTTTTTCTTTTAACTTTTCCCTAGCAGCTTTCAGAAATCTGCAAGATACGTGAAGAAAATAGAAGGAAAAGTTGTGGGTTTGTTTTCTGCAATGTGTTTTTGAAAGAAGAGTTTATAACCATTAATCTTTTTTTCAATGGAAAAAATACTTTCTTGATCATCATAGGAAGGTGTCAGTGCCTCAGTCACTGTGAATAAAACAGCATTATATGGTATTCTTTTACAAGAAAACCTAGCTTTTTTATACTGTAAGCACTATAAAGATATTACTCATTAATCAGTGGCTAGGACTGAGTTTAAGCTTTAGTTTGCAAGCCTATTCCAAGGAAGAGAAAGGGAATAGACCGGGGAACTTTTCGTATGGACATGTCTTCTGGCCGGATGTTTTTTTACCGTGGAGGTAAGCTCTCTGTGTGTCCTTTGGCTCTTGTTTTCAACTGCTCATTCTGGAGAAACAAAGTAAAAGAGAAAAGAGGCTTAAAGAAGCATGCTTTCTACCTGAAGACAACTACTATGGAGCTTCCAATTTTCACGGTACTAAAGAACAAAGAGACTTCATTGAAGCACTGGGTAATAAAATGAAATAATGGAAAATCAGTCTGTAAGGTTAAAATAATTGTAATGATATGATTCTGTGAAGACTGTGCCAAGGCACAAAGGGATGATTTATTCTTAGTTTTTGTTTCCAGTGTCCTCTGTTGTTAAACACCTCACCAAAACAACATCTCAATATCAAAGGACAACATTCTTAATGTGTGTCCTGCATGTGGTAATGCTGATTCAAATCTTTCTTGTCCAAACTCTTCACAAACTTATACTGGCCCTGCAAAAATCACATGCTCAGCAGCTTATCTACAAGAGCTGAATTCTCGTTCATCTTGTTCAATATCAGCTGGTGTAATTCTTTGGGACAGTTTGCCATTGCCATTTAGGCTGAATTGCTTCATGCATGTGAAGTGGCATTGATTTAAATGGGACTAAAATGTGTGTGACTGTTCTGTGGAAGAAAGAAGGAATTTTCTTAGGTGTTTTTTTGATAGCAGAAAATCTGTCTGCTTTATTCTGTGCCTTTTAAGAAGGTAAGTTCATTAAATCCCAGAGCGTATTACCATTTTGTGCCTTACGACATTTGTATGGGTGGTCATTGAAAAGTAAGATAGTCATTCCAGCAACTGATATTTTCACCTCAAGATGCAAAAACATTTATAGTTAAGGTTATGTTTTCTTGCTGCATTACATCTGTGAAGCTACAACTACATTTCCAAAGTCTTTGTTTTTGAAACATTTATCTTCTTCTTTACCTGTGATGTGTTAGCAGCCATTGTCTGTGTTATCTTTCCATTTCTGATAACAGGTAGAAATACCTTCACAAAAAAAAAAAGTTTGAAAGCCTGGTTTTACTGAAGTTAAACAGGGGCTACAGCTGTTAACTGTAGTGGGACCAAGATTTCAACATCAGCATCCTCTTGGAAGAGGATTCCTACTTAGAACAAAACCATCTTAAAATTCTTCTTCAAAATGAATTTTACTAGGGATCAGCACAAAGGCTTAAGTGGAACATAACAGTTTAGTCTGGCTCTGGACCTGAACATTCCAGAGATATATTTCATCCTCTTAAAGCTCTATGACAACATTCTTGACACATACTTCTCTTGTTTATAAACCATTCTAGCACAAGATAAATATGGAAAATGCTGTGTAGAAGAAAGTATTTTTGTTGTTGTTTCAGAAATAAACTATTGACATTCACCTCTAGCTTAAATTATATGATTCATTTACGTGATTGCCTTTGATGGGCTCCATTATGATTAGGGTATTGGTCATCGATTTCCTATACAGGGTAAATGCCATTTTGACTGGTAATATTATTAGCTATCTCAGAGGTACAGAAGTTTAAAAATCATTGGACATGTTTGTATCTAGGAGGGCTGTTGGTTTTGGTTTTTTTTTTTTCATTTTTAATGTGTTATTTTGGAATGAAGTGCTATTACTTAGGTTATTGTTTCTCTTGACAGCTGTGTTGCTTTAATTTTTTCTCTTTTAATGGCTTGGACTGAGGATGAGTGTCCCCATACTAAAAGAGTTAGATGAATGCAATAAAGGAGGAGTTAGTTTAACTTAAAAAATATGAATGTATTTTGATGGTCCCACTTATTTGTACAACTGCTTTTTATTAGTATTTTTTCATTGATGTTTCATTTTGGAGAACTACTATGGAAAGAAGATTGCCAAATAAAGACTGTACAAGCATCAAGTATACAAACTTTGCACCTGACTCAGACAAGTTTGCTGTTTGTTCCATTTTCCTTTTATAGCAAATGTTTCTTGTGAACAAAACCAATGACAGTCTGCATTTGTAGGCTTTGATTCAATAAACATAGCTGGTGATTGCGTCCTTGAAGTCACTTGAGTTGCTTATTATCTTAAAGTTAGCACATATGGGTTCTGGTAGGTTGAAGCCCTAGAAATATGTCTGAATTTCCCCTCCATCCCTTTCCCACCTTCATTTATACACTGGAGCATTAGATCACACAATTTCTATAATTCTACATTTTAGGAGGTGCACTATAGCCTTGGATCTTCCCTCTGGTTCCCTCACCCTCAGCAAAAAATCTTTGCATCAGTCTTCCTGCAAATGTAGTTGTATTTGTTCATGCACTGAGGGAAATGTGATCATGGAAATGGAAAACAATGTATAGAGGCACCAGCCTAATTAATTCATCTAGAATAAGATTTTTTCATCCATAGAAGTTGGAAAGAACAAAATAACATCAGAGGGTTTTTTGGTTTTGTTTTTTAATTAATGACTGGCAGAAAGGTGGATATCCTGGTTTTGGCTGGGATAGAGTTAATTTTCTTCCTAGTAGCTGGTATAGTGCTGTGTTTTGGATTTAGGATGAGGATAATGTTGCTAAGTAGTGCTTACACCAGTCAAGGACTTTTCAGCTTCCCATGCTCTGCCAGGTGAAGCTGAGAGGGGGCACAGCCAGGACAGCTGGCCCAGACTGGCCAACGGGCTATTCCATACCATATGACATCATGCCCAGTATATAAACTGGGGGAAGAAGGACGAAGCGGGGGACGTTAGGAGTGATGGTGTTTGTCTTCCCAAGTAACTGTTACGCGTGATGGGGCCCTGCTTTCCTGGAGATGGCTGAACACCTGCCTGCCGATGGGAAGGAGTGAAGGAATTCCTTGTTTTGCTTTGCTTGTGTGCGTGGCTTTTGCTTTACCTATTAAACTGTCTTTATCTCAACCCACGAGTTTTCTCGCTTTTACCCTGCCAATTCTCTCTGCCATCCCACCAGGGGGGGAGTGAGCGAGCGGCTCTGTGGGGCTTAGCTGCCAGCCAGGGTTAAACCATGACAGTGGACTAAGAATTTTTTATGTCTGTACAAATCTATATTATGATGTAAAATTCCCTCCTGCTTTGAGAATGTACTTAAAACCTATGGATTGTTAAGGAGCCATGGATTTTCACCCAGAAGGTGTATTGCTTTTGAATATCAATACTTAACTTAATGTACCCAAAGCAGCAGAATCTCACACAGGAAATTAATTAAAAATATCTCTTACAGTATGAAGATGTGTAGAGTCATCTTCGAGTGGGTAGATTTCCTGTGGCCTTTTACATACTAGCTGCAATAAAATAAGAACTTTTATGTTCTGTTTATGAAATTAAAGTTCATGCAATTTTATTTCTATGAGTAAGATTTATGGTTATATGTAATAAAAAGTGCAGACCAAACTGAGTCATAGCATTCCCTATAGTGAACAGTACCATAATATGTGGATAGTACTATTTGCCATCAGTGGGACTATTCAGTCTCGGGAAGTGCTGTACAGATGGGCTTTGCAATAGTCAGATGGATTGGAGTTCATTCAAAGGGAGTATCTTAACATTAATTTCTGGCAAAATTAAACTGTTCCACACTGAGGGGTGTATTATGTAAGTTAAAATTTATTCTGTGCAGCTTGACATGCTCACCTGTTCATGTCAGGAATTCCATGTGTATGTATCAGCAATTTCGTCAGAGTTCATTCAGTAGCTGTATGTTCACCCGGAGCCTTTACGCACATAACACAATCTTCATTCAAACAGCCTCAAAACTCAAACAGGTTCCTGCATGATCTTTCTCACTTTTTCGTGGGTGAGCTCAGACCTACTTTCTTGTGTAATGGATCGAAGTGATCTGTTGTTTCACTGGAACACTTTAAATAGTTTGTGCAGCTCCTGAATATCAATACTAAACAGTCACCAACATGAATCCATACATCTATGTATGGAAGAGCAAACTGTACAGTCCCTCTGGAATGGGATATTACCATTTTCATATACTTTTGGGACTAATATGTTCAAATCCTTCAGGTTACCAATGTTGTGACATATGAATTAACAGTACTCACTTTTTTCTTTTCAAGAAAGCAGTGGGATGTCATTTGTAATCCGGGGTCAAGTATTGTTACAACAGAAGTTGATGGTAAGGTTTGCATTGATGTTCATGGAGCAGGATTAGGCTCTGAACCATCAGAATGTGGTTGTCATTGCACTGGCCAAATCTTTCACCTGTGGTGTCAGCTTTGAACTCAAGCCACACAGACCTCCAGTAACTGAGTTGGCTGATGTTGCTTATGCCTCAGCTTGTTCACTTTACAGGGTACCCACTCATACAAAGCTCAAAGGAGGACTGGAACTAGAAATGAGGAGTTCTCCTAACAGGAGCTCTGCCTCTTAAACATCTACCCAGCTTTTTAAAATCTGATAGTACTCTGGGTGGTTAAATGTTTTTGAGCCTTTGCTATTCCAAAATAACACAAAAAGTTGAGGCCAGTAACGTGGAGGGGTGAACCCAAGTGGTATGTATTAAAATATGTAATAAGTATACATATTTGAATTAGGGGAATATAAATGCTTGCAGAATCCTGAACAAGTAAATATTGTTCCTACTAACATTTATGGCAAATTTTCTGTTGATTCATTAGGGCCAGGAATTTACTTTGAAACAGAAGTTGAGGTTGAGGTGGAGAGAGAGGTTAATTGGCAGTAGCTGTACTTGTCAGCAGTGAAAGTGTAAATGGATTTTCTAATGCACACTATTATCTGGAATATATGGTATGCTGTGGTAGCACACTGTGTGCCATATCCCTCACCCTTTCATGTTACTCCCCCTCATTTTTAATGACTCGCTCTGTATATTAAGTGTGGAAACTATTCCAACAGTGAGACTGGCACATTCTTTACACAGCTGAATTGACACGTCTGAAGCTGCCTCTGGCTACTGCTTATAGACTGCCTTGCCTTTCTTTCATGAAGAATATTTTTTGCCTAATTTTAGTCATGCAAATCCTGCAGTATGATGTTGTCATAAGTCCTTGCGCAGTAGAAGGCAGCAGTCTGCCTCCTTGTCCATATATGGCTTTTGTGTTCTTGCCATGTACCGGCTCTGACATCACCTCAATGTCACATGCATTTCATTTTGTGTGAACTAAGTGCATCAGAGGGGAAGAAAAAGGTTTTTTGCAAGAGAGAAAAATATCTATCCACTTGGGACTTCTGTAATGACAGTAATGAATAATAATAATAATAATTAATTGTATTTTATTTGATGTTCCCCCTGTTGTAAAGAAAAAATACCACCAAAATTTTAAAAAACCCTACAGCTCAGATGCTGATAATCAGGGGCAGGGGTCCAGGAGCTGCTTTGTGCTATCAAGCAGTACTAGGGCATCTGCCATGCACTAGAACTGGGTCTTCTCTGCTGCTACATCACAAGAACAGGCGCCACCGTGCCCTGGCCCAGGCCAGCTGCCCCTCTCCCAGGCAATTCCTGGGCAGGATTTGGGGGTTGGCACTGCCCAACATCCATTTCTAGGTTGTACCTTCTCTGTTCTGCAGTCTAAGGCACTTTAATAGTAGAGACACAATCAGTTCGTTGCCAGCTGGCCTCAGTGTCAGAAAATGGTCCTGGCCATGTTTACTTTGCCTATATATACATATAAATGCATGTATAAACAAACACACACACTCATATATAGCCAAGGGATCTTAGTTCTATCAAGAGGAGATTTGTAAAGCTGCATACACAATTAGCAATTTATTTTGAATATCAGTGGGACCTAAAAGTGTAGCTCCTGTTAGTGTCCCTGAAAGTTGTGTCTAAATCTCTTTTAGTCCCCCAGATGCACACTTTGAAATATAAGTTAGTTTTCTAAGTGCCTTTGTGGAGCCTCAAACTACAGTCACTTTTAGAGTCACTTTCTGAACTGAGTTCCTGTATTCCCACCTGTTTATAAAGCGTTAACTCAGTTTTAAAGCTTGTAAATGTGCCTTTTCTGAGGCCTGTGCCAGCACACCTTTGCTGTCATGCAGATATACTCCATTTTAAACAAAGCATAATTTATTACTTTTTCATCTTTAAATAGGTTAGTTAGTGCTATGAGAGTCCTGGAATGAGCTTCCTTACCTAAGCTTGACCTTTGCCAGTTGTGTATTCACATCTCTACCTTAGTAAAGCTACTTTTTTTCCCATTTATCTAGATTTTATAGTTATGTTCAGGGCATCCTTGTTCCTTCCATGGTCAGCAACTTTAGTTTGGCATTCCTGTCATTCTTAAATTCAACTCTGATGAATGGATTTTGATAATCTCTTATAAACTACCTTTCACTGTTTCTTTCCAGTGGTGTCTCTCTTAGCTGTCTCCATTGCTGATGTACAATGCACGTCACTCCTTCATCTCTCACAGAAGCAGGGCATGGACCGGAGTAAGTTCAGTTTTGTGGTTGGTTTAGTTCAGCAAGCTGCAGTTAACTCTTGCCATTGCCAGGTAGCTGAGGAAGTACAAGAAATTGCTTGTAAAACAGAGGGTAATCTGCCTCCTAGGTTTGGCTTACTCCTTATCCCTAATTGGTTTACTGTTCGATCCAAATTTTGTTAGCCCTCTGCAGTTCTTTCTTTTTTTTAATTGCTTCATAACATATAGAAAGAAAATGACTGAGTATAAGTGCTTGGCTTTAATCACGTTTATGCTTTATAAAGATTAATTATGTCTTAGATGTGAAGTATCTCCTTTTTTGTTTTTAAATTTGTAATGTTTTCATGTCAATTAATGACCTTGTTCTTGTGTCATGAGGCAGGGAGAAGGAAAACCCGTATTTGCTTTCTCCATACTTCATCATAGTGCACATTTGTCATTGACAGTGTGTTCCTTTCAGAAGCTAAGTAATTCTTTTTTCATCCTTTCTGATTATTGTATATAAGGTTTCCAGCCCTTTGATCATTTGCATTGCTTTTCTCTGAATCCTGCCTAGTTCTGCAGTATCCTTTTTGAAACTGGGTAATCAGAAGTGCATACAGCATTCCAGATGAGACTCCACCACTGATTTATATCATGGCATTACAATACTTTCTGTATTATTCACCATCCTATTTCTTATCCTTCAAAACATCATGTCTCCTTTTTTACCACAGCTCAGCATTGAGCTGAGGTCTTTAATGAGTTTTCTACAGTGATACCAGACTATTTTCCCAAGTTCACACAGTTAATTTAGGATGATGAAAGTATGCTCTTCCTTTTTTCTTCTGTCCAACGTGGGTTATTTTATATGTACTAACATCGAGTTTCATTTGCCATTTTGGTGATTACTTCGGTTTCTCTTGTAAACTTCTCACAGTCCTGTCTGGACTTGACCACCCTAAATAACTTTGAAGCACCTGCAGTTTTTTCTTGCTTACTACTCAGCCTTTGTTCCAGTTTTGTTTCAGTTATAGTTAAAAAGAAACAAACAGCTTGGTCTTATACTGATCAACTTACTTTTTCAGTAAATTCACCACTTATTGCTGCTTCTTTATTTTTGTGTCTTAGCCAATTTTGGTTTATGACAATACTTCACAGCTCATATATTTAATACACTGTTTCTCTGCTGACATTTTGAAAGGGATTTTGTTGAAGTCAGATTTTTTTTTTGTTAATTAAGGTGCCACCCAGCTCATGCGTTCTGCTCTCTATTGATTTGTAACACATGAACTCCTGGCTTCTCAGACTGTTGCTGAATAAATCTACTTGTCTAATTGTCACGCCTTTCTCATATTTTTCAATGGTGAAAAGAGGTCTTGAGTTCTTGCCGTTTAGTAGCAGAGTAAGTGACAGTTATAGGAGGCAGGGCAAAGCATGGTTAATAACGTGAAATTCACACTGCTTAACCCATTTTTAAAGACCTCTGATGATGCCTCTCAAGCCATTGGTCTCAGACCTTAACCTGTCCTTACTGTTACAAAGTTTTCCTGAACATTTGAAGGCTTTCCTGTTACTTAAGCCTAATCACTGCTCCAGAAACTTCAAACAATGGTTCCTTTGCCTGTCCATCAAAGACATGGAGGACAGATTATTCCCTCTTTTTTTCATTATCAGAGTATCTGTAGTTTGTTTTTAGATTTCACCTTCAGTCTTTTCTTCCTTAGGGTAAACATTCTCAATCTTTTTTCACAGATGATGCTATCTAGTTTTCTAATTATTATTGTTCCATGCTCTACTATTTCCAGTTCATACACAACTTCTGTAAAATGCAGTTCCACAGACCAGACACAGCTGATACTTTTCCAATGCTGAGCAGAGCCAAAAGAGGTAGTCACATAAAGCTTATCTCAGGAAGGCAGTTTCAAACATTAGAAACCAAAACCATTGTGAGTGTCAAAGAGCAGGAAAGCCCCAAATCTGCTGTTTATTCCACTGATGCTTCCAGTATTGATGTTCCCAGATACCTGTCGTCAGCTGACATCTGAAACTCACTTTGTCTCCTGGGACTTTGCTGATCAGGAATGAAAAGTGTGCTTGCTAGGTAGAGGTGGCATGAATAGCCTCAGCAAGTTTGGCTTTGTTCACTTTTGTTTGGCATTTTATATTATGATTTTGTTAAAGATCCCAGCTGCAGTTTTCATGGTAGAAGTATTACTGCAGTATCACTCTACACAGTGTTAAAGAGTCTGTGAGAAGCCTTTGATAACTCTGTTGGATTTTTAACAGCTTTCAAGGATGGGATTATGAAAAAGTAAAAGTCTGTTTTTATTTTCTCAGTGGGCAGATTCTTTTTCTTCTTTGTTTGGGAGGTGATGAGGGTAGGCAAGAAAAATCTTGGGCCCATACCTTCCCTTGTGTAAATTATCTGCTTAAACTTTTTTCAACTTTTTTCATAAATAACCAGACTACAGTTATTGACACACCTGCTATATTTTTGTGTAGCAATGCAGGAAATATGTGAAAAATATAGCAATTTCTTTACAGATCCCACATAACTAAGTTTGCCTTTGAAGAGAAGTGGGCAAATTGTGGTACAGAAATCTGGTTTTACGTGGTACAGATTGAAGGAAGGGGATTAGTTTGTAATGTATTTTTGGCTTTGTAATTTATAATAAATGTCAGAATTTGCAGAACCCTTGGAAATTCACTGTATTTATTTGAATCAAACAAGCTAGACCAGTCCTATAATTCAAGTGGGCAGTCTGCAAGTATGAATACTATGCTGTCTGTGGAGTAGATTGTTTTTTGACAAAGGAGGAATGGCACAGCAAAGAGGCAGAGTTTGTAGAGTGGTGTCAGAGGAGCGGAGCCCACGGAAAAACGTTAAGTGAATGAAGCAAAGAAAGAACACTGCTGTGATCCTGAATGATGGGCCACTGTGTTCATTATTTAGACGTCCA
Organism: Theristicus caerulescens; assembly: GCA_020745775.1. Taxonomy (NCBI): domain Eukaryota; kingdom Metazoa; phylum Chordata; class Aves; order Pelecaniformes; family Threskiornithidae; genus Theristicus; species Theristicus caerulescens. The sequence continues at coordinate 16,038,792 of CM036583.1, read as the reverse complement.
AAGGTGTTCTGAGTTCTGAAGGTGAATACCAGCCCTTGCCCAGCCAAAACTGTCAGTTGACCCACACAGTAAGGATGAAACTAAAAGAATGAAGCTTTGCTGAACTTTCTCTGTTTCTCCTTGTCATGGTTTAACCCCAGCTGGCAACTAAGCCCCACAGAGCCGCTCGCTCACTCCCCCCCTGGTGGGATGGCAGAGAGAATCGGAAGGGTAAAAGTGAGAAAACTCGTGGGTTGAGATAAAGACAGTTTAATAGGTAAAGCAAAAGCCACGCACGCAAGCAAAGCGAAACAAGGAATTCATTTGCTACTTCCCATTGACAGGCAGGTGTTCAGCCATCTCCAGGAAAGCAGGGCTCCATCACGTGTAACGGTTACTTGGGAAGACAAATGCCATCACTCCGAATGTCCCCTCCTTCCTTCTTCTTCCCCCAGCTTTATATGCTGAGCATGATGTCATATGGTGTGTGATATCCCTGTGGTCAGTTGGGGTCAGCTGTCCCAGCTGTGCCCCCTCCCAGCTTCTTGTGCACCCCCAGCCTCCTCGCTGGTGGGGTGGGGTGAGAAGCAGAAAAGGCCTTGACTCTGTGTAGGCACTGCTCAGCAGTAACGAAAACATCCCTGTGTTATCAACACTGTTTCCAGCACAAATCCAAAGCATAGCCTCATACTAGCTACTGTGAAGAAAATTAACTCTATCCAGCCAAAACCAACATGCTCCTACAGCTCTTAATTATTTAAAGTTTTGAAACAAGGTAAATAGAACTGAGCAGTGTCTTACAGGTGAGAGTGCAGTGCTGCTTTCTGCAAGGATTTTATAATATTTCTTCGAACATCATTGCTTTTTGTTTGCCTTTTGGAACATTATTACACACTGACCAGCTTTCTTAACTAAATCATCATTGGTGAATGACAGTTAACTGAGAACCAAAAAATGTTCAAATTAAGCACAGAATGGCACAGGCCTGAATTTTATTTGTTGCTCCCCATTTGCCTAGCTGTCTAAAGATCTTCTGATACTTATCACAGGATTTAATCGTGATTATCTGCAACACTATTGTGTCATCTGCGATTTTGCTATTGCATTGCTCGTTACTTTTCTCGAATGACTTGTTTTAGTATGGAAGCTTGGAGGTCCCAGCTTCAACTTACTAATATATTCTTTTCTATGTGCTTTTGTTACAGATTCTGTCTGTACCATGCCAGTGTTTTATCAGCTGCTCAGCCTGTATGAAAGCTTCTTTGGATGACTTATATAAAGTTTTTCTTAAATGTGTACTTACAGAATTAGGATTTTGCTGCCATTCAGATCTTGACAAGGATTGTAGGATTGCCAGAGGTTAATTAGCCTAGGCTCTGAAGTTTCACCAATTGTTTTTCAGGCGTTCTTGCGGGGAGGGGAAGGAGGAAGTATCTGTATTGAAGTCTTAGGTATGACAGCAATTCACACCAACATGCCCAACCTGAATTAAATAGTTCTGATGGTGATAACCACATAACTGTGGTAGTGTGGAGCTGAGCATGCAATGCAATGTATGTCTAGAAAACTGTATTAACCTCAAATGACCAGCCAGCACAATGCAGTTCTCTACCCCAGTTAGTGTTCTATCTATTTCCAAGCCAGCCAGTTTCTGTACATAAGCTGTAATCAATCTTTTAAATGCAGTCTATATACCATGAAGTGCTTCAATAGCACCATCAGAGGATTTCCATTAGGACAATATGATCAAATTTATCTTTTTTTTTTTTAACTATGTAGTTATTTTTGGGAAGTCTGTACTGTGGTTCTGCTATCTATTCCATGGGCTTGTGTAGTATGCATAAACTTGGCTAGGTAGCTACTGATTTCCTGCGTTTCAACTGTGACTGACATGCGCATATCTCTGCTCACACCACTTTGATATGAAAAATCTAAAAACTGTATTACACCCAAAGTATTCCTATTGTAGCACGGTTAATATAGGTTAGATGTCCTTTGCACGTGCTACAGAGTACATATTTGTTCATTATGATATGCTGTTTATAAGCCCATTTGTATTAACATTTACCATCTGTTTTGCTCCTTGCACAGTCAGGTGATGTGGCTGTCTGACAATCAGCACATTATTTTACCTGGCAGCTTCATCGTCCTTGGTTTTCTGTGCATAAGTCTCCACTCCCTTTTCTAAACATATCTTGCCGGTCTTGTTAACTGTAGAATTGATTTTTATCACCTATCAGCTCCTACTAAATATGCATAGATGCCTTTTCAAAGATAAAATTCTCCCACTTTTCACCAGTCTGAACATCTGTGAATTTTGGCTGTCTATATTTATTTCTCACCCTTAGGACAATGTTTTCTGAAAGAGGACATTAATGCCTAAGGAACATACTTATACAACACAGCTTGGCAGCTACATAGGTGATTACTATAATTAAGAAAGGAGGGTCCAGTGCATAATGCACAAGTAAACACATTCAGAAGTAACTGCTCAGCACTGGGTTTAATTTTGTGACCATGTCCCAACCACTAGTGTTTTGCATAGCTCTGAGATTTCAATGGCTCTGTGCCAGCTTACAGTTGCTGAAGACGTGACCCAAGGTATTCAACACTTCTTTTTCAGGAGATGACTCTGACTTATGGAGTCTGCTCATCTTCCTCTTTTTTCCTTTCCAACAACTCACTTTCACCAGCTAGCCTTGTCACATTGTGGTCTCAAAACTCACCCATGTATACTAAGAGCCCTTTGTAACTATGACACAAAACAGTGCTGGGCAAAGGTACTTTAAGCTCTATGCTAGTGCAGTATGCTGCTTCCAATACTGGAGTTCGCTCATGTGGAGGCATTTAATTTCTCTCTGCATGACACTGCTTTGTCTGTATAAACCCGCTTTTTGTACCTCTCTGTTAACCTTGCTTTTAATCCCTGGCTCAGTCTGTCCTTTCCAGCCTTTATTACTATGTCTTTCTCCGCCTCTCCTGCAAAAGATCATCCTTTCAAATCCAGTGGATATGTGGAAGAGGGTTTATGGTGTTGTATGTAACAGCTATTTCATTCTGTTTGGGCAAAATCCATTCAGCTGCTAGTATTTTTTAACCAATGTATTCCAAGATAGATCGTACTGCAAATGCTTAAGATGAGGATGCTATAAAGTTCAGATTTAAGGTGCAGGAGCAAACTCAAATACAAAATCCATGTCATTACAAAAGTACTCAAAAATAAGAAATATCCATTCAAAAATGGTATGTTTGAGCAATTACTGTTTCAGCTCCATGCCTTTTGCCATGATGTGTTCCATGATGACGCCAAATGAAAATACCCTTGCTTTTTTAGGTTTTTCATGAGTACAGCTCACACAACATCAATTCAACTCTTGAGCCTATTCCTTTCTATTACAGTATTATGCTCATATGTCATCAGTCTGAGTGGATGCTTTTTCTTTTGTTTTATTCTCATTAAGCCAGATGTCCATATTTGTAAGACTAATTTGGAAATGTGAGGCAGAATTTGTCTCTTAAACAAATGGGGCCATCTGTTCAGAAAGCAGAACGACAAGGTATGGGGCTGAGGATGAGCTAACAGTGTAAAAAAAAAAGTTTGTTCTCAGGCAGGAAGATTAATCCTTCTTCCTTAGGGAACAAAATCCCGATCTGATCATTGATATCTGTGCTGACATTACAGTAGTAACTGGGGACAATGTGGAAATAGGGTAGAGAACATATCTGAAGATGGATTTGCCAGACTGGGAGAAGCAGCTCTTGTGGATGCTGTTCAGGTTTGTGAAGAACCAGAAGGGGCAATTTCTGAAATACTGCAGTAATGCTACAATCTTCTACAAGCAGAAGTGGCACCAGTGGTGAATGCAGAAGGGCATGAACAAGGGGAGTTTGTTGAACATTATTGACATGTGCATGACCTTACATTTTTTAAGACTCTAAGCCCTTCAAGGGGCTGGGATATCACAGTTTTACAGAGTGGCAAAGGGGATGGTAGGACCATTTTTTGGCCCATGAGTCATTTTAACTTACATTACTGCCAGGTTCATATCTCCTCCTTATTCCTAAGAGACATACTGCTAGTATAAGCTGAGTATTCAGTAGCAATATATACTTCTTAAAACTGATTTTAAAAGAATGGGGGAAAAATGACTGGAACTTGTTGTCACATGCTTTATGCAAACTATCTTTCTCCCAGAATGTTGATAGGCTTCTGATATATCTATTAGCTCTTCCTGAGCTCTACAGTGATTTTATTCTGCATGGCAAATAACAACAAGCCTATAGAGGAATTTAATTTCTCAGCTCATTCCTTAAGTAGGCATCACTCATATTTAAATACATACATAATGAGTATCTGTTTGGATTCTGTAGTTAGGTTTTATCTTGCCAATGTCATTCCTGTTTGGTTCTAGCTGTACTGAAACAAGGAAAACCACTGAGCTGATGCCATTTAAGTGGGTCAAACGTAGTGTACAGTTTAGCTATGTAAGTAGGTCTGGTTTCCTCTACGTTTAATTGGAGGAAGTATAAGTATTTTGAACACATGCCAAAAATATGATATGAAGTTGCTTAATTAAATTAATAAAAAGATTAAAAGATCAATAATGAGGTATAAAGCTCATGAGTACATACAACCACATTGCTCCAGCATCCACCTACATTAGAGGGTGTAGGAGGCCTCACAGATATGTTTATTCTCTTTATCATAATCTGATGGTTGTTTCCCATACTGAAAGGAAACTGAGATTTGAAGAGAGTGTAGATGGCCCAAGTCTAAAGAAACAGAGTGAATCTCCTTTTATATCTACCAACTTTTACATGAATTTAATTATTTCAGTAACTGTGCTTCTACCCAGGCAAGAGCAATATAAGCATTTAAAATTTTTACAATACTGTGGAGTCCCACTTGATCCAACAAATGAGGGTAACTGGTTTGAACAGCAGTTGGCAATAACAGGTTTCTGAATCAAGCATATAAAAGAAATAAATTTGCAATCACCAATGTTGCAGGTTTTTAACCTCCTGATGTTGTACTGCATAGTAGTGTGAACTTATTGTTATTTCCCTCACCTTCATTTCACTCAATTTTTTAAAGACTCACTGCTTCTGTCATCTTTAAAATTAAACTGTATTTATTTTGAGAAGAAAATGCAACTTCTGTGCCTGTAGTGTGCTAGTTAGGGATATGGGTGCTTTAAAATTAATGTCATAATATTAGTTGTCTGTAGAGATAAGCATAGAAAAATATTGTAGATTTTAATTATTAAAATACGATGCATTGGTCCATTCATATACTCTCATTTGCTGGGGCGTAAAAACTAGTTTTACCATTTTTTTCCACAAAGAACTACTTACATAGAAGAACTGGTTTTCTCCTAATGAGCAGGGTTACTCCTGTGCATTACTGTGACATTTATAATCATACAATCATAAATTGTTAAGGTTGGAAAGGACCTCTGAGATCAAGTCTATTGGAAGGGCTCATCATTCAGGCTAAGTCCTGATTGAATACATATGTAAACTTTGTTCTGTTTCTGCAAACATGTATTGTTAGAGCACAACTTATACTGAGTGTTGATCACTAAGGCCAATATAATAGGACGTGGATGCCTGAATTAAGTATGAGCGATTTCCAGTTTTGCATTAGGAAGCTCGCAGGCCAGGCTGGGAAATGCTACTGAAATCAAAGGGTTTAACAACCTGCATACATTGACTCCCACAGATGATCAATACAGGAGCTCTTTATTTAGGCACCTATTTTTCCCAGAGGTTTATAATACCACTGTTGCTGTTTTGTGATAAATTCTGCACAAGCAGGATCATTTAAAATCAGATCATTATTTAGGACTGATGATGAATTAGGCAAGCAAGGTTGGGTTTTTTTTTTGGCAAATACATAGTCTCATTTTTAAGAATGCAGTTTGATGTTCTTCCAGTGAAGTCAGCAGACCTCCCTCTGACTTTAACAGAGCAAATGTTCCATCTTTATGAAATGTATTTTATGTAAAATTCTTGAAAAGTAAGAGAGCCATACGAGTTTTTCTTTGGAGTATTTGAGAACAGGCCAGAGTCAAAATATAACTGGAACATGCATTTGTTAACAGCTCCAGGAATTGAGATACTTCCTGTAGCATAAATTCATGGCTATCCTAGTTTTTGTCATCAGCGTTTGCAGAGGTATTAACCTGACAGTAAAAAGTCTTACAGTGGTGTTTGTGAATGCCGCTTCTTGGGTGGGAGGAAGATCAGAAGGAAGGATTTCCACTAATAGTGCTGAACTATATTTACCTAGGTAAGAAAAGGTGTGGAGTTTAAAAATCATTTTTGTGACTTTTGTGCTAGTATTTTTGCTCAGAAATTTTTGTGGTGAGCCACAACAGGCCATTGTAATTATGGCTGCTCTTATATTAATGTGTTACAATATGCAGTTCCTAGGTAGTGTTGCTGCAGAAACCTAACTGGCTGAGGGAATACTTTGTTCATCTGGATGTGTGATCAACTTACTGTGTATTTGCTGGTGGACCAGGCTTTAACAGTGATTAGAGCTCAGTCTTATTAGACATACTTGGTTGTTAACCTATGGAAGGTAGGGAGGACTGCAGTGGAATATATAGAAAAACAAAACACAAATCTGGAGGAAATGGTATATGTCAGTTCCACTGCTCAGGGGACTACTAGCGCATTCATATTTCAGTGTTTACAAGGTTCTTAATTCTTACTGCAGTCTTTTAGTTGGACAGGACTGATTTTTTGTTAACAGACAGTTCTTACTATAGTTCTTAACATTACCAGGAAAATAATCGTAAGAACTGTTACCTAATCAGGAACTGATTTGTTGAGGGTTTTTTTGTGAAAGTAACAACTGGTTCTGTTGGTTTTTGCTGCTGCTGCAAACGCTCTGCTTCTACTGCAATTAAAATTTGTTTCCCACATAGAGTGTCACTTTATAATAGATTTTACCACAAATTTCAGTATATATTCTGCCGCTTAGCAACTTATGTGCATAACAATGTAAATCCATTTAGTCAAAATGAGAGTAATGATACACTTACTAACTTGGAGCTGCTGGGAGTTGGTATTTAATCTGCTTTATATGATTTATTCTTTAAAAGGTGATATAAGCATTCTAAACTTAAAGAAGATAAAAAATAACATCAGCTGAAATAACATCAACTCCTGTAATGTGGCAGTTCTTCTTTCCCAATAGTGGATATTGATAAGAAAATCACTGTTTTGAAACTTTTAAGCATATTAATCTAGAGTTTATGAAGAACTGTTCTAAATCTTTTTGACAGGGCCCTGCAAAATGTATTAAGTAATTTTTCTGCTCATGACATTAACAAATTGTACACTGGGTATATCAAAATACTAGTTTATTACTAGAAGTACCAGTGCATCTGGAGGCTAAAAAATTTAAGGTGAATTTCTGCTCATGACCTATGCAGCCACAGTGTATAAATGGTATCTAGCAGGATGTATAATGTAATATTTGTTAAGCAAATGCACAGGTAAACACCTTGCTTTAACCAAATGGAGTGTCAGTAGTCTTGCCTAGTGTACTGTGAAAAAAACCAGCATGAATAGAAAATGCTCAGAATAAAGTTTGTCAGACATTTATTCAACAAAGCTTTTAAAAGATGTCGTGTAGTGATATTTTGAAAACTGTTAAAGAGCACTGTTAAGGGAAGGGTCTTATTTCAATACTTAACTTGCTCAGAGTTTTGGTCTTTAGTTATTGTGTGAGTCAGTTCAAGCAAATGTCTAAGTGACTACTTGCATGGACTTCACTGGGACTGCTCAGATACTTTAAGTTATTCCTATATTAATAAAACAATATCTAGATGGAAATCTAAGCCCTGAGCTCTAAGCTGTCAGCTGGAGCCTTAGGTCTCTAAGGCTAAGATGAGGCTTAGAAGCTCATGGTTGTTAATGAGCATCATTCCATTGGCCTTAATGGGTAATGCATTATAGCCTTGCCACCTGGGCAAAGCTTGTGCATTGGCCAAACAATTAAATACCATAGTTTCTAGATACTTGCACAGGACTCCGTACAGCCTGGAAAAGAGAATCCTTCAGGAAACCTCCTGGACATTCAGAACACTTCAATAACTCTCACTTTCCTATCTCATGACCATAATTTTCACTTTCATTTTACATTAGAAATAATCTAATACTTTCTCAATTACAAAGGGAAAAGATCCAGTACAGTGGCATATTCTGTGCGTATTAGTAATATCTTATAGCAGGTCTGCCTTTATGCATCCTGTTCTACCCATTCTTTTCGTTTTCTTCATGTATTCCCCTTACTTCCCAGCACACAGTCTGAGGTCCTTATGGAGTTAGACTGCATCCTGCATGGCCATGTACCAAGTGCTCCTCATGCACCTGGGTCATCATTTCACCACTGAAGTTATATTCTGCCAGGCCTCTTGCAACAATGTGTTCGGTGTCCTTTTTCCCAAGAACACTTTTAGGGCTGGATTTCCACAAAGAGGAAGCTATCTGATAATTAGGTATTTGGGGAATAAGTAAAAGCAGGTTAGCTAGAGTGTGAGGCCAAGTAGGATGCCAATTTTCTGCCCTCCAGCCCTTCAAGTATTAGGAAAAGGCAATGTAATTTGAAATAATGTCAATTTTGTATGCTTACCTTCATAAAGGACTTTCCCTTTTGCTATCTATGGAGTGCTTTGATAAACCTGCATTGACAGGATAGAGTAGATTTCAGAGGTAAAACCCAAGACTCTCAGTCTACACAGACAGTGAGAGACAGTCCTATATGTATTTGTTTTGATTAACTGAGTACTTACCAGCTTTATTTCCGTACCTCAGATCACAGGTCATGGAAATGTGCTTGGACCTCTGAAGGTTTCTAGTCAAACTTTGTGCTCCAAGGAAGACTATCATTAACATGAAGTCAGCCATGACTTTGTCTGGCCAAGTCCGAAAAACGTGCAGGGATGAACATTCCACAACTTCTTTGGTTGCCTGTTCCAGTGCTGCTCTGCTGTCAGTCATACATAAAGGGCCTTTTTAGAGCAAGTAGAGTTCACAGCTGTAGGTTAACTAGTACCAAGTCCAAAAATATTTTTCAGAATAGAAAACAGGTACTATAAATTCATGAACATTTTAGTCTGGCATAAGCCAGTGGTGCTACTTAGTGAAGTTCCATCCTCTGCCAATTCTCCTGTGTTCATTCTTGCTCAGCAAAAATTAAAGGTGACTTTTCATCTGGATCAGTTCTCCAATCTGTGGCTGTGTTGATATGCAAACACTGATGCTGTAATGAAGCTGAATAGGTGGCATGCAGCTTGAAAGGAGTAGGTGGCAGAAGGACCAGGTCAGTTTATTTTGGGAGCAGCACCAAATTATGCCAATATAAAGGGCTTGTGGAGTACAGTCTGATAAAAAAGTGAGAGCATGTGGTACTGCAGCAATGAGAAAGCTTACTGAGAGATGATTAACGTAGTTGCATTATCCATTTCAGTGCTAAATTTTGACAAACTGTTAAGAAACTTTAAATCCCATGAAATGCCCTTTGATTTACAACTGGCAATATCAAACTGCCATTTCTTAGATAAGTTGAGTGGGGGTGGAAAACATGCATTTCAAAGGTATAAAAGATTTTGGGTACTGGAAGGAAAGATATTTTATTCCCCTGTTCCAACACCAGCATGTATTGCAAGTATGGGAAAGTCAAAATAGTAACACAAAATGCTGGGTTTGTCCTGCCTTTTAAAAACATCAATGCCACAACAGAAATAATTGATTCTGAAACTTCTTCACAGCTTTTGTGCATCGAGTACAACTTTTTGAAAGACCACATGCAGTTTAGTATGTAGGTCTCTGGAAAATTTTTGTATCCTTTATGAGAGAAGACCTTTCCCTGACCTTGACAAATTGATTTATAAAAAAGGAATACAAACTGTAATATTGAAAAACACCATTTCTCTATGCATATTTCTTTATAATGGATATCTGTGTTCTTATCTTTAGTTCTTAAATTCATTATAATTCATAACTCATCTGAATTCAGGAAATAATCTTCAGACTGAAAAAATTGTCAACCCTTTTCTAGGCATCTTTTGGTGCCTCAGTGAGAAAACGGAGTAAAGTGTATTAAAGACCGTTTTAAAGAGTGCAAGCATAACAAGCCAAAAATTAGAAGCTTTGGTGATGACATAATCACTATTTTCATATTTACTTGTTGTGTAGCAGTCACTGTGCCCTGTGCATTTTGTTCCTGGAAGAAATGACAACAATGTCCCACAATTTATCAAGGAGATGTGCATGTGTTTTTCCTCCCTGTGAAGGAACAGAGTCTTTCTTACTGGCTGAGCAGCTGGATCTGTAGTGCTACCCCTGCTGCACGATTTCTTCTTGTTCTTATTCAAGAATATAGACTCCAGTTTCTGTAACTGATTATCTTTAAGAATGTGATCCAACCCTCATTGAAGCCAAGGGAGAAATGTGACTGGTTGCAAGGGGTTTATTGCTGTAAATGAACTACATGAGTGCATGTGTTTCCAAGGATAAAGCCTAGTTGAGAGTCCACTTTGAGCGTGGCATTCTAAAGGCTGTAATTTAAATACTTAATCATGCAACTAAGCGGACTGTATACTTCAGATAAATGTGGAGAACATTTGTCTTGTTAAAACAAGATTATAATCTACCATAAGATACACAGCTTTTAATATTTAAAATAGAGTAACAAACTGAGCGTATTCTTCACCCTGAAGTAGTGTAGCTGTGTTAGCACAGTAGACTGTATTAATCATTGAGAAAAATAAAATAACATCAGGATACTAGAAGAACTCTTGGTAGTTTACAGTAATAGGTTGGCAATATTTAGGCTTTCAATCTGTATAAAAGCAATTCCACAGTTCGTTAGTTATCATGAGATTGAAAACTGTTTGAAATCTCCTGTGTATTACAGAAGTTAGTGTTTGCTTTCCATGGGCTTGATGTTCACCTAGTGCTGTTCTCCACTGAGTATTTCTAATCAGACTGAAATGCTGCCAAAACAGCTGAGGCTGTATTAGTTCTAAACAGTATTATCTCCAGGAGCTGTATGAGGCTAGGTATCTCTTCATTTTAGCAAGTCAAAATTAGACTTTTCAGAAGCATTATAGTTCATTTTTTAGTAAAAGGGTATCACTGCATTTTAAAATTAACTCTTCGTTAAGGAACAAGCATGCATGAAACTTGCACTATCTGTCTTCATTATCTTTATGGAACGTATTCTGTCATAATATATGAACTCAAGATTTATACTAAAACCAGTATAACTGGGGAGTTTCCTGACATAGCGATTGCCTCTGCATTAGTAGCTGGTGGAGAGTGTTTTTAAATAGGCTCTTGTGAAAATACCGAAATGTAAAAGTGTAATCCATATGTTAGAACGATGGTATGTAAAGATTAATACATTTTAAAAAAGTTAAGTGCTTAAATTTATCTCCCTACTACCTTCTTACATGGGGAATGTCCTATACATATGATGCAGTTCACAGGAGTCCAAATTCAGTCCCAGCACAGGAGATAAACTTGACTTCAGTGAGTAGAACAAATGTCACTGAAAGCTTAATCCATTAGCAGCCTTAATGCATAAGCTGGATGTAGGCAGAAAGGGCCATGACCCTTTGAATTTTTTTGTGCTTACAGATAAAAAAGGTAACTAGCATATAGTTGTATCTCTTTAACAGCCAGATGCAACAATGGCACTTCACTTACAATAGCTTTAAATGAGAACAGAAAGTAGTATAGAGAATATCTTTTTCTTTCTTTTTCCTTGGCTTCATAACTTGAGAGAACTAACTACCTTAGAAGTTTGAACTGGTGGGAGAGCAGTATTGTAAGATGAGAGAAATAGAGAGAGAAAGCCAAGCCACAAATAACTGCAATATTGTGATCCCTTAAGCCCTGCAGTTAAGAAAGGAAAAAAATCTCCTTGCTGAGAATTCAGAGAGGGCAGAGGAAATAAAATGGGTGAACCGCAAGATGGAAAACCGGTTCCAGACTATGATGTTCTAGTGACGCAAGCTGAAAAAGGTGCTGCGGCACAACTGCGCTCTCCTGAGACAAGGCAATAGTCATTTCTATAGGAGAAAAACCACATGAAGACAGTGAGTAAGGGAAATTTTAATACTAAAGTAGACTGGAAGAGACTGCAAATGCAAACTGTTTTCGGAAAGCAATTCTGTGTCTGACTGGAAAACAATGAGGCCTTATCCACAACTGAAATGACGATAGAGCATGTACTGGGCGTTCTGCTAAATAGCTGAAAAAGTAAAGGGAAAAGAAGTGGAGGGGAAAATATAAGTAATCCTATAAAAGGTAACAAAGCAGAGTGTTTGGGTGAAGGAAGAATGGTAGTATGGGAAGTTTAAGGAATATGTTCACAATGGACATGGGTAAATGGAGGATAGGGGCTATTTCTCATAATGAAGAATGGAGCAATTCCTGGATCAATTAGCTATAGATCTATAATACTGGTGTAAAAGCAGAGGTCCCAGATCCTCTGTCGGCCTTTATGAAAGATTAACCTCTACTAAGTGATTTGTAATTAATCCAAAGATGTTAAATTTTTGCTTTTCTTGATCAAGAGACATGCCTTGTTTAAGTTAGACAGTCTGAATCACAGAGGCTGACAAGAGATGTGGAAGCCATCTTTTTTCCATTTGTCTTTATAGAAGACATTTTCCATATATGTTGAATATAATCCTTGACTAGGATTATTGTAGGACAACAACAAAAAGTTAAATTGTTAAATTCTTTGTGCAGAATGACCTCCTTCCCTGAGATGGCAAACTCACACAGAACTAGGTATGACGTAATCGAATATTTTCATCCTTATATCCTATAATGCTTAAGCGGTACTGTGAGTGTGTGTGATTTTCCATATTAATGAAATGAAAGGTCTGTACATGGCACCGTGGAATACTTCTGTGCTTACATAGTACTTTCAGTTTTAGATTGGTCCTAATGCAGTGATATATTCCAAAACTTTTTACCTTTACAATTCTTCCACGTGAGCAAGTGATTTCCTCTTATCCTCCCAAATAACCTTGCAATGTCGTAACAAACTCCAAGTAGGTCTTTCCCTGATTCTGCAATTTTCTACATCCTTCAGCTGTTCCCACTGTTGCTGCAGTGGTCTCTCTGTCCCCTGATCAGGAAACAAACCATGAAGATTGCGCACACTGGAGACTGGAGATTAGCATCTGAGGGTCACTGGCATCTTGGTCTTAAAAAACCCCCCTATAATTCCTTCTTGATTGATGCGCTAACCTCAAGTGTGATGAACAGAACAACTGCGGCCACTTTTTACATCCAAGTATGGAAGTAAAACAACTATTTCTGCTGTAATCTTCAGATTAAGGGAAGCCTTAGAAGACCATGGCTGTATCACCATATGTCTAAGTGTCAGATTTAGCTCTTTTCCTTGGTAGCAGACAGACCTAGGTCCAAACCTTGGGCCCTGCTTCTGTCAAAGCTGGGAAGTTATATTTACCACCTGTGGACAAACCATGTAAATGTCCCTGTATCTCTGCAGAGGAACTCTCCTAAATGCCTTTCTCCCTTTCTGATCGATTCATAACCTTTGGCATTGCTCCATGGAAGAGATTGGTTTCTTCTATTGGGAAGACCACACATATCAAGAAGAGACAAGCTGATCATGCCAGGTGAAAGAAAAATGCTGGTGTCTTACCAAGAGCACTTCACATAGCAATATGTGGTAAACAAATTGGAATGATCAAAAACCATATCACAAGATGATGCCGATGCCCACATCATTCATGCACTTCTAAAGTAGATACACTGCTTACAGGCTTGATCCTTGGATGTGTGGAAACACTTGATTCAGCAGTGAGCCTAAGTGCATGCTCAACTGGAAGAGTGAAACTTTAACTCATTTTTTGTGATATCCCAATAAGTGATACAGGACTAATGAGAGGCTTAAAGTTATTAAAAATGTTTAACTAATGATACTGAAAACTGAAGTCTAGGTTGCAAGTATAGAAGGATCAAGTCAATATATCTCAATAAGCAGGAAGAAAGAGAGGAATCCTTTACTTATTACTGGGAAGTTTATGTATATAATTTGTTCCTTGTTTGGTTACCAGTTAGATTTCATAGTTAGTACGTTATTGCTACCTTTATCAACAGTGGGTTTTGTGTTATGAAAACCTGTCCTTAGGAATTAGATGGAGTATATATTAGAGGTTATTGATGTAATGCCAAGTGAAATAATTATTTTCCCTGTAAAATATATGTGTTATTTGGTATACAACTAAAGTGCTTAAAGCTAAACAAAGCTCATCTCACATTTGTTCAGTATGTGATAGAAAAATATTTTGTTTTATTCAACTCTTAAATTAGTAAACTAATTTAGTTAAATCAATAATTAACACACTATGCAAAGAAATAGAATCAATAATCTTTTCATCATTTTAACTGTAATTACGTTTTTATGTCAGTGTTTTTACTCTGACACATTTAATCTTGGTAAAGATACAAGGAGCCCATTTTTGAACCATTAATTTGCATTTTTCTCAGCTGAAATGAATGGAAAAGCAAATATTTGGCAGAAATCAATATCAAGGAGAATTATGGGAAGTTTAAATCACTTGACATTGTATCTGTTTATCATTCTGTACCTTGGCAGCCAAAGATACTTTAATTATGAGAAACTCAAAAAGGAGAAGATACGTGCTAGAATAGAATCTTAACTGAGATTCATTCCCATTGCAGCAGAGGGCACAGAGAGTGAGAAAAAAGTAACCAGCAATTAATTTAAAAACCTAACAGACCAAATAGGCTTACACAGTAAATATGAGGAGTAGCTATTAAAACTGTTCTTGGGGGAGTATAGGAAGGAAATCCTTTCATGCATAGTGCACAAGGAATCCAAATTCTTTGGGGTTTACAAAGAGGGCAGCCAAAGAGTTTCTGTGGAAAGCAAGCAAGGCCCATATTAAACAAGTTCTCACCTATGAGAATTAAACTTGCATAGAAAGAACAATGTATAATTTTCATCTACATAAAGATGTTGCATAAGTAGAAAAGCACTTAAGAAAATTTAATTGAATGTGACAGAAAGACTCCTGCTGACCGCTGTTTGCTTTGGATTAAATATAACATTCCTGAAGAAAAGTTTCCATTAGATGGTGTTCGCTTACCTTTTCATAGCTTTAGATAGCGTGACTATTGGCATAATATAAATAATAATTGGAGAGCAGGGATTTCTAACTTGTTTAACAATAAAATTAACTTAATAAATATTATAGTTAACCAACAAAGTTTCATTTTAATAGTTAAGAACCTAAAAAGTATTTAATTATGAGTAGTCATTTGCAATTGTGTTAAATGATTTAGTGACACATAAAACTTGTCAGCACATGTTAAATAGCAGGCAGTTTATTTTAAATCCTCTTGCCTCATAGCTTTCAGGATACAGTCACATATATGGATATTGTTATATTGTAGAGATGGTCTATGTTTTTTGATTGCCAGTATTTCAGTTGTAAAAATCTCTTGCAACAACTCCTGTAAGAAACTTCACACACACATCTATTGTGTACAACAGCCTGTTGGCATTAAGCGAACATATCCCTTTATGTTATAGAGTGCAGGGGCAATATGAAGATAGGAGGCTGTCATATAAGTTGGAATTCAACAAGGCAGAGTAAATGCTGGTGAGGTGAATTGACTGAAAATAGCTCTCTAGTTACATAGTACACTTATTGCTTGAGTCCCAGTCCTATGGATGTTACTTTATGTTACTCCCATAAAATTCCAGACAGAAATGTACAATTTTCTTTTCATCCATCCAAATATGTACATGCATAGCTGTTTATATAAGTAGTTTTGAAAAATTTCAAAAACATAGAAGTGAAATATTACCAGAGATGCTAACAATGATAATAATTTAAATTCTTCAGTCAGTTCCTGAAGTAGTCTGAAAAGAATACCTGGAATTTAAGTTGTTCAATCTCACACAACTCAGGCAAGCTTCAGTGTCAAACACTTGGCACTGTATGTGATTTTTATGGCAGTCTTTATTTTGTTAGTAAATGAACTTATTACACAAAGTAAGAGAAACTTTAATGAGAAAAGCAAACTCCTCATTCTTCCAGAACTCTATGCTTATGCACGCTTCTTTTTCGTTCTTCCCCTTTCACTACACCTAGAGGAAACTTACCATGATCTTGAACTTTCACAGCAGTAAAATGTCCTCAGAAATGAACCTTGCTACTGTGTTATTTAGACTTGAATTTTAATTTCCATCATCTCACTTTTTTTCACTATATTGTTGTCAAAAATAAATTGACTGAGAAGTTCCTCTGCTGAAGTTTAATTCCATATGTTCTGATTGTCAGGTTCTTGGTATCAGTTCAGAAGAATTATTCCTCAAGAATTATTAAGTGATTCCTTCACAAGTCTGGTTTCTAGTAGTTCAGTTAATGTTTTAAATCACATTATAACTGCAGTTGCAGAAATTAGCTTTAAATAGCCATTCTTAAATTGATGCATGTTTCCCAGGCCTGTGAGATTAAATGTTATGCTTTGTGTATGCTTATTTCTTAGATCCCTATAGTAATTCAAAAGGAAAAAAAAAAAGTATTTTTCCTTTCAGTATTTTAATACTCGGTTGTCAGAAACCAGTTTTGAAAGTCAGGTGCTCTCATTTCTATATCCTAGGTCCTTGGGCACTGTCTGTCATCATTTCGGCATGGCAGTCTTGCTGTGTTATAGCCCCACTTATGATGTTTCATTGGCTGAGAATGTACAACATGTGGTTTTGGCTGGAATCATTCCTGAACTAGCTGAGACACTGTTGCATAAAAAGCCAGGGGTATTATTCTGCTGTATCATCCACTGACCTCAGAGACAGGAGTACTGAACCAGTTCTCCTGTACAAGTGGTAATGTATGTGTTATGGTTTTGCTTGGCTGGAAAACTCTTTGGGCACATTATGATTTTGTCCTGGCAGAACAAAGCATGAAATGTAACAAGAGACTTGGATAAATTCTAGTCTCTGTGTGTGCGTGCTTTTTTCCCCCTAAAGAAACAAATCGAAGACAAGAAGATGCTTTACACATCATTGCAACCGTTCCTTAACTGAAGTTGATTCGAAAGCCACTGAAGTCAGTTTTAGGACTCTGCTTTACTGATGGGTCAAGCACTAGAACATCCTCAGTATGAATCAGAATAGCTAATAGTGCTCTAGTTCCTGAGCTTCAGTAGATACAAGAGGGGGCAGAATTTAAATCTGGCTGCCATGCATTTTTGTACTGCCCATTCCGTTTGTCCTCTTATACTTACTCCATTTTTCCTTCATTTTGCTAACACAGGAAAAGAAGAACTGGAATAAATATTATTAAATACTATTTTTCGTATTATTTCTTACAGTGGGTTGTTTCCATCTACATCTGCTTGCTTTATTTGTCATGTTATTGATTTATGAGTTGAAAATTCAATCACAATATTTTTCAATAACTATTGAAATTCTTTTACAGTCTACAGTGACACTCTGCAATAATTCTGAATGCTGCATAACTCCTTGTCAGTTATCTTGTGGTAAAATAGCATTCAGTAATTCTGCTGTCTACTTGAGAGATTTAAAAAAACATTTAATCTCATTTGCTACTTAATAAATCATGATGATGTAGCTCTTGCACAGGTAATAATAACAAGATAGATTATTCATTCATTTATACCCATCATGGTCTGTCCTATCAGCAAACAAAATTGTAGATAATACATCTGTATACTGTTTAATGTTTGTACTGTCCAAGTTTATGTGAATTTCACTTACAAGTTTAGTCCTTGCTTTTAGCCTAAAAACTGCACTGGAGTGTAGTGTGAATACGTGGTTGATATGAGTAAGTTTGTGGTTGCACAAATGTGTATGAGTACATTAAAGTGCTAGGACTGGTTTCTAGCACTAGCTTACATGAAACAGCCCAAACAGTAAGAGTATAGGCAAGTGAATCCTTCCTGGGATTGTTCACTGGAGCTGTTTAATTTATGAGCATACATGTTGACCGTATGACCAAGCTCTTGTTTAACACCTGAATTCCACTCTGAGCTATTTAAAAGTTGTTCCATTAGCAATGGATTCTGGCATTTGACCTAGTCCTATCATCACTGGAGACTTACCAGAAAAGTAATTATTAACTTATGTTAAGCAGAATTACAGGCAAGCTAAATCTCCTTCAACAGCAACACAGAAAAGAAAGCAGTTTAAACTACAGAAGGTAGCTTTGGGTAAGCTCAAAAAGGCAAGAAATAGGGAATCTATCCCTGTTAAGAAGGAGTTAGAAGAAGAAAATATTTGAAGCAGTAATGATTTTCCTAGCCAAATTCTGGGTCACGCAGTCAGCCAAAGAACAATGAATCAATACAATATATCAAGTTCTGGACAATGCAAGTAAAGAAACTCTCACAAATGACGTCAATCAGGATTTTGACATTACAGTGATTTAAATCCCTATTCGGCACATGCTTAACTTCAAGTCTGTGAGTCAGTCAAGTGAGTGAGATTAAAATTAGGCATATTCTGCAGAAAACTGGTCAAAAGCACCGTTTTTCTTCCTATTAATTAATTCCATTTTAATTTCCTCCCCCCTTATTTAAAATGCAAAAACTTTCCTGTTGATTGTGGCTAAGAGATGTTCATTTTTTCAATATAAAGTTTGTGTCTTCCTACACCCTTCTACACCACATATACACCCTTATGCTTATATAACATATATAGAAGATATATAGCATACATACATCAAGGGTACATGTGCATGTTGCATTTTTTTTCTCATTTTGAAATATAAACCCCTTATGTTTTCAAGATGTGTTAAACAAGAATTTCTCTGTCATGTCAGCGCTGAGGGTTGGCATTTTGGGCTAGGAGGGTTGAGATTTAGAAGGCAAGCACTACTAAGAAGCAGTTGCTGATCTGGAAACAGGTTGTTTCAAACACACATCTCCTACAATGCATCCAGCACAATGTGTGCTAAATTTGTGTGGTCTTTGGCTAGTCTGTTTAATCACAGCTGGGATTTACTTCAGAGCAGGAAGGGCAGAAAGTCTGGCATAAGCAAAGTGCTGCTTGTGCCTCAGACTTCTCTGTGGGCTCCCATAGCCTGCAGAGACTCGACTTGGGTCTAGTTCAGAAGCTGTAACTTTGTTGTCACTCTAGCAAAACAAGCGTGAGGAAGACTGACCTTGTGAAACTCATTTCTAACTAGAGCCATGCCAGTAGAGTGGAGCAGTAGCTGTCATAATCCATTTGGAATTTTTTTATTTTTATTTTTACTTTTGTTATTGATCCTGTTGAAGCTACTGTATCAGACTGAGATCTTCTGCTTTGTGTAGCAGGTACTCCTGCTGAGTGCTGTGTTTGAGTCATTGCCTCTTTGCTTGTCTCAGCTGGAAGATGTTCTTTGTGTATCATCTCTTAATGACCTGCCCTGCTGACTCATTTGATTCAATCTTTTGAAAAGGACAGTGTTGCTCTCTCCAGTTAGTAAATCAAACTGCGTTGGGCTGAGGGATATACCCACTAGCTTCGTAAACAAATGCTGCTGGGCTTGGATTTTTATCTGCTTTTAAAACCAGTTCTATGTCTTTAAATATGGGATGCACTGATTTATGTCCAATTATTGCCTATTAGGTGTTGTGTGCAAATAACCTTGTGTGGCTGTGTCAAAGCTGATCCTTCTGCTCATTGCTGGAGCAATGACCAAGAAGCAGGACAGAGGACAAGTAAAATGGCTTTGCTCCCAGGAAAAAGCTGTGAAACACAGCAAGATGCAGGAAGGTAATTCTGAGCTGCAGCAGGTACCTCAAAACTCATGACCAGTCACCACTGGAGATCCAGCTCCTGCTGGGAGTGTACGACTGACTGAATTCTTTCAGAGAGAGCCCGGTAGCTATGTTTCCTATGGCACAGACAATTCCCAATGGTATATAGCAATGTAGCTGTACACAGTAGTATAGAAAGATCATTTGGATGGGCTTGTGATGGAGTGCTGTCTAAGCAACAGCAAAGTTCTTTGCAGATGAGTTCTTTTTGTGTAGTTGATCCATGTATCTCCAGTTTTGAAAATAATACCTTCCTATGGAAGCTCTTAAAATAAAGCTAAAACTCAAGGGGACTCCAGCTTACTTTGTTATCCCTGAAATTGTCACTGATTCAAAGAAAAACCCAAAGCATTCTGGAATGCTTTTTCCCCATGGTTTTGGCAGTGTAACATTGTTGCTGAAGCTCTCAGTCTGTTAAATGTCTGGAAGACCATGTAGATATTACACATAATTAGGGCAGCCACTTCACTTTGTGTCTGATCCAGGAACCCAGTATGATTTGTGCATCTAGTATGGCAAGAATTAACATGACACATCTGATGAAACGTGAGACCAACCTCACAGCTAACAAAACAGAAGATTGTTGATCAAATAAAAACATCTGCAACTGTTATTTTTCTTGTCTTTGATTAAGTATGACACAGATTAAGGCTGAGAGGCTTGTAAGGTCTAGACAGTGCCAGCTCTTAAAAAGATGCTCAGTGTGGGTAGAAGGACATAATCGGCTCCTTTCACCTGCTCATTTTTGCCTGCGGAAGGACAAGGCTAACTGCAGCATGTGCAGCTTCCTTCCTTTCAGCCCACAGTTCTTCAGAGCAGAAGTGGATAGGATGAGGGCTCTGCAGGTGAAAGCCATGCACCAGAGCACCAAAGCTGCACCTTTTCCATCTAGAGAAGCATTAAAGTTACCCTTTTACCTAGCCGAAAGCTCAAGGAGACACTTTGCAGAATGCTTCCTGCCCCGCTCTTAGTCCTGAGGACCTTCTAACTCCAGGCTGTAGCTATTAAAACTCAAACTTTGGCACACGTAAGGCAACAGAAAACCAGACTCTGAAGTACTGGAGTAAAAGGGATCTCTTTTTCACTAAGTATCATTTTTTTCCTTTATAGGAAGAGGAAGTAACTGGTTTCTGCTCTGTGCAAGACAGAGATGATCTCTGCTGAACACCTGCTGTTGAGTGGCTGTTGGAGGAAGGAGGTACAAGGCAGCATGCTGGGCTTCAAGGAAGAGTGCTATAGTCTGGCTTCACACTAGTGCTTTAGGATAATGACTTTTTAGAAAAACTGTTAAAGCTGTTTACCACAGGCTAGAAGTCATGCTTCTACAGAGTGTGGGAGATGCTATAACTTTTTATTCTGCTGAGAAAGACTTAAACCCACAGTTCTGACGCCTCAGCAAGGTGTAATAACCTACCAGCTCAGCCAGGGCTGCTTTACAACCCGTCAAATCAAGATTCAGTGACCAAAAGGGTTTCTTGTTTTGTAGCCAAGAGACCATGTCACTTTGCTAAAAAGGAAGAGAAATAACTTGGATTTTGAGCCCTTTCCCCAGCAATTCTTATGTATTTTGCATAGAGTTATGGAAAATAAGTTGATGGGGACATCAGGGAGAGAGATTTTGTGGTGTTCCTGACAGAAATGTGTATATATTTTTAAAAGCTGCCAGCAGCAAAAGCTTCAATATCTCCTTCTGCAACTTATTCCAATACTTCATTGTCCTCAGTGTTAGAAAGATTTTCCCAGTATTTAACTTGAATCTTTCTTCCAAGAAATTATTTCTTGTTTTATCTATTGTGACCATGGAAACATACGATGGCCTTTCTTTTTGCAGCAAATTGGTATGTATTTAAATATTGTTCTCACCTGCAGCGTGATATGTTACAGGTTAAACAGTCCTAATTCTGTCCTTTCTTATACTTATTGTTTCTATAGCTCTGATAATAATAGTTCCTTTCTTGTGGGTCCTGTGCAGTTAGTCCACAGTTTTTTTGAAGGGCAGTTCTGAGGACTGAATGCACTATTCCATCAAAGGCCTGACTAGTGATCAGTAAAGCAGAATGCAATACTTGTGGGTAAACATCTGAGTATGGCGTTTGTCTGTTTTTTTTGCAAGAGCATTACTTTGTTGACTCATTCAGCTAGTGATTCACTATAATCTGTTCTTGGACAAAACACATAAACAAGTTTTATCCCTAAGGATAATCTTATATGAGGCAGTCCTATATATTGAGTTTTTCACTTCAAGGCTTAGAAAGCTTGTGATTCATGGGAAATCTTGATGGTATTTAGTTTTGGACCAACTGAAAAAAAATGTTCATCTCTCAATTCAGGTACAGGAGTCAAATGTCTGTAGCATTACTTAGTTCTTGTATGCTACATCACCACAAGCATTACTTTTTCTTCATGTAACAGTGATAATTTAGCAAACTGGATGCCACCCTGCCTGCTGAAAGTACTGTGCTAGTGAGGGGATTGAGTTTGGAAGCTGATCAGCTTTTTTCAGCCTTTCCTTTTCCTGAAAGCCTGGGAAGGCAAGGGGCTATGGAAAACATGCACATGTTTGTAGTCTAAACCTTACACGTAGAGTTTCTGCAGAGCTCACTCTTTCCTTATATTAAGCAAGGAAAATGCAGACCTGGGACCTTCTGGTTGCCACAATGGCAAACACTGAAGTTCCTAGCAATACAGGCTCAAGATTTGACAACATGAAACTGTACTGTGGCAAGGCTGAGTTTGGAGAGCCCAGATGGCAGTGGAGTGATGGGAGGTTGTGTATGGCTGTCATTTCTCAGTAAGGCTGCTGTTGGTGTTCAGGCTCAGTAGTAACTCAGAGCTAGCAAACTTAGGTGTCGCAATGCTGGACATTGCAGCACCTCACTCTCTAGGGGAATCCACAGCTGTAGTTACAGTGCACAACGGGATTTTAATGACTAATGTAAAAGGGAAAATAAGAGATCCTGTAAATCCTAGCATCTCAGTTGCCTGCTTCAGTAAAGGCTTATTAAATACTCATTGCAACACTGAGTGGGACTAAATTTTACTGGACCAATGAATATTTAATTCAATCTTAGAAGGCAGAAAGAAATCAAATGGGAGTAAGGGAGCTGCACATGAGAACACTTTACATCGTCATGCTTAGAGCATTTACCTTGGCGGGGAAAATCAATTCCCCTTAGGCACAGAAGGAAATTGAACCTGGTTTGACTGTGCACAAGATGAGTACTTTAGTCCATGATAAAGCAGGAAATGCTGTGTTTACTTCCAGCTGCACTTACTAAGTGTATGGATCCCCCAAAAATGTTTATTAACTGTTTCTCAGAAGCAAGACAGACACATTTTAGTTGTGAAGGAGGTACCTACTCACTTAGTGTATGCTGTGTCCCAGTAGTGGCCACAAGTTGATCATAGCACAGAAAAGTATAGAACAAGGTGGGTAGATTTGATACTATTTCTTACCATTCTATCGTCCACCAAACATTTTCAGCTCGGGGACTTCGTGAGCTACATGTATTTCTATGTAGTAATCTTCATTAGATTTCTATAAACCTGCCTGGTGACTCTTAAATCCATTTAAACTTTCAGCATCCTAAACATCCTTTGGCAAGCAATTCCATGGATCAGTTACTTGTTTTGTGAGGAATCACAGGCTTTGTTTATTTTGAACTTGATTCTTGCTAGATTCATTTTATACTAGTATTAGTCTGAACTTAGGCAGGTCTGTGTGTGTGCAACAGCAGTCACCTATGGGACTGTTCTGGTAGAGGACCCAGGATTGGAGCTCAGAGTCCAAAAATTCTCAGTTTGGGATTTAGGAAGCTCTTGTGACAATCAGATGGTTCAGTTGACTAAATCAAATAAAACCCTCAAATAAAAGTGTTGAAGTTAACAGGGCAATTTGCAGGTTTGCTATTTGCATTACTCACAGTGACACTTGCACAATTTCACCGTATGTAATTTAAATTGGGTTTGTTTCCTTCTTATGTCAACAAGTTGGGGAAGCTTGTAACATAGTAAATGCATAAAGGTAAATATATAGCAAATATAACAGGTTTCTAACAGTACTTGGCATGCAGGACAGATTTTCAAGGGTTCACCAGTAAATTAACAGCTGTCCTTTCATGAGGGGTCATCATGAGTGATTCTGAGAACACTGAACGATTTAGCAGCATAAACTGTAGACAAAGCTGAGCAAGTTTTGAAAATGTGCCCTTTTTAATTTTTACATTTTTTCCATGTTTTCCATCAGAGCATCTAGACTTAAGTATAAGATCTGAGTATTCGGAAAAGTTAGCAAAGATGTCTGTGAAAGTGTGTCCAAATTACCTGGTTCCTCATGTAGAATACTGAAGGCAATCAGAGCAGTTAAAAGGCACCCAGCTGTTTCTTTTTCTCTTTTCTCCCTTTCTTAGAGATCATACTAAATCTCATTACAGTATTAGCTCCAGGTTTGAAGCTTAAAAAAACTAGGTGTTTAGAACTTCTATCTCCAGAGTTGGTGTGGGTTCAGAGATGTATTGACCCCATGAGGAATGCTAGCAGAGCTCTGTGCTCACGGCACCCATGCACTGCAGTTCTCAGGTTCTATGAAGTGTCTCAGAATTTAGATTTCCCTTTTCAATCTCTCCAGAATTACATGAACTGAGGAAGTTTTAAAATACATCTCTTATACACATACTGATTTTTCCAGATTCATGCTCACTTTACATTGAATGTTAGCAAGAACAGGAAAAAAATTGAAAATGTTTTATTTTATGATCTCCAGGTGCTGTTATCTTCAGTTCATACAGACAGGGTGGTTGGGGACAGTGCCAGGACTATTAACAGAAAGATCCTTTTTGTGTGTTTACTTGATCATAAATTACCAGATACTCTTAGCAACGTAAAACAATTACATACTCAACTTATTCTGAAGATATAGTTTTCTGATACAAGACCTTAATCTTGAATAACAATTGTAACATTGGAGTCATTCTTCTGAAATGTTTGAAGCCTCTATATATTATTAGGTTTGCTTTATTAAGTTCATCTTCTCAGGTAATTCAACATCAGTTCAGACTGATAGTTGGCTACTAAAAATAAATTCTTTAAATCTGGATAATAACATCCTGCTTTTTTGAAGAATAAACAGGTAGGTTCACAGGTCATAATGATTTACGCAACCACCCAAAACAACACAGTAGATTTGAATGGTTAGTGTACCTACCTTTAGGCACTACAGATATAAAATTGTTGATCTAAAAAATGATAGTAAATGTGGAAAAGAGTCCAGAATTTCTGCTTCAACATAATAATGTTATTGGCAATAATTTCAAATATATGGAAAGTACAGAAATACCAGTATATAGAAAGTGCAGAAACAATCAATTATGATTGTTTAAGCTAGCAAAATGACTCTTATTCAGATAATTTTTCCAGGCTTTCCTGACTTGAAAGTGGCATAAGCTTTAAGTACTGTATTGATTATTCGTATTTATATAAAGTTAAAGGGATATCCGGAAAACACAATCATAGAATCATAGAATGCTTTGGGATGGAAGGGACCTTTAAAGGTCATCTAGTCCATCCCCCCTGCAAAGAGCACAGACATCTTCAACTAGATCAGGTTGCTCAGAGCCCCATCCAGCCTGGCCTTGAATGTTTCCAAGGATGGGGCATCTACCACCTCTCTGGGCAACCTCTGCCAGTGTTTCACCACCCTCACTGTAAAAAATTTTTTCCCTGTGTTTAGTCTAAATCTACCCTCTTTTAGTTTAAAACCATTTACCCTTGTCCTGTCGCAGCAGGCCTTGCTAAAAAGTCTGTCCTCATATTTCTTGTAGGCCCTCTTTAAGTGTTGAAAGGCTGCAATAAGGTCTCCCTGGAGCCTTCTCTTCTCCAGGCTGAACAACCCCAGCTCTCTCAGCCTGTCCTCACAGGAGAGGTGCTCCATCCCTCTGATCATTTTTGTGGCCTCCTCTGGACCTGCTCCAACAGGTCCACCTCTTTCCTGTGCTGAGGGCCCCAGAGCTGGACACAGTACTCCAGGTGGGGTCTCACCAGAGAGGAGTAGAGGGGCAGAATCACCTCCCTCAGCCTGCTAACCGTGCCTCTACTGATGCAGCCCAGGATACGGTTGGTCTTCTGAGCTGCGAGAGCTCATTGCCAGCTCATGTCCAGCTTTTCATCTGTCAGTACCCCCAAGTCCTTCTCAGGGCTGCTCTCACTGATCTGAGATAATTTGAGATTGATAATGTTATTATCAAAGTTATAGTAAGACCAATTTTTAATTAGAGTAAAATTACAAGTTCATATCTCGAATGGGAAAAGTGGGTTTCTAAATTAAATTTTGATGGGTAGAGATTTTATCCATGATTATATCCGTCCCAAGAGATTGTGGTTTTCTTATGACTTAGGAAAGGAAGTTTGTCTAGTCAAACTCCTGTTTGGCAAATACATAATCAAAATGAGCTCTGCAGAAAAAGCATACTGAATCCTTCAAATGCAATCTTACTTCAATTCAGAGAGGATTTTTTGCTGTTTCAAATTGAAAATCCCAGAAAAAGTCATAGCTTGGTAAATCTGAGACAAAAAGAATTCCTGGTAGACAAAAATACATCTTTTCAGATCACTCTATTATCTAAGCTGTTTAGTTTCTTTCTTCTTATTATGCTTATTTTCCTGGCAAACCACAACTAGGAAACAATACGTTATTTGACAATTCAAATATAAAGAAAGAATGCAGGAAGCAATAGTGGGGAATAGGAGGATGTTGTGTGGCAAGTTGTACTGTTAGTTATGGATTCTAATTAATTTTTTGATAGGAGATGCAAAACTAATATTTGTCCATAATTATTAATCTTGCAGGCTTTCTTCTTACTCGTTAAAAATATGCCTTATATTTTCTTCCTGATGTGGATATATCTGTAATTGTATGTAAAGTTTATCCTAAAATAGTATGCAGGAATAAATTCTGCATTTAATTACTATGGTATGAATGTAGATGAACTTTAATACTTTCACTAGAACACTGCTGTCTTTATAGAGGCAGTAGAATTTTGCACCCAGATTAAAATTTTAATTGAATGTGTGAGAGGAGAAATCATTGGTAAATCACAGGAAAATTGTCAGCCATTGTGACAATATTTTTATTAGATATTTTTGTAGCATACAGACTTCACTGCTAGGCAATAGCTGGGAAGGTCCTGCATGCAGCACTTTTGTTGTAGGAGATAGGTCAGAGGAGCTAGGTGAATACGTGAATCTGAGGTAAGCGTAAAGGAATTATTAGGCAAAGTAGGTAAATTGGGTGTCAGGACCAGATGTCATTCTCCTGACAGCACTGAAGGGATTCTGATGTGAAATTGCAGAATAGCTGGCCAAGGCCATCACAAACAGCCATGGCACCAGAGCAGGGTTACCCACTACAGACCAGGGGGTCTGATTTCCACACCTGATTAAATATTGAAGTCTACAATAAAGAATATGATCAGCGTGTGCATGAATGAACATGGCCTGTTGGGAAGGAGTCAGCATGGCTTCTCACTGGCCTGCTGGAGCTCTCTGAGGGCATCTATAAAAACAAAGATAAAAGGGAGCCAGGGATGCACTTTGTTTGGATTTAAGCCATAGATTATTAAAGAAGTCAAGTTGCCAGAAAGTTGGATGAGAGGTTCTCTCATGGACTGAAAGTTGGTTAAAGGCTAGAAAGCAAAGAGTAGGTTAAACTTCATCTCTGCTTAAATCCTTCAGCCTTTGTTGTTTCATGTATTTCATACTTCAGGGACAATTAGTTCTTTATGTATTTAGAGACTTTCCAAAAGGGAGTAAGACTTTGGATGCTAATTGTTTTTCTGTCTTATTAATCTGAGCCCTTTGAAAATGTCTTGAGATATCTGTGCAGATATGAGAGGTGGGGTTATTCGGCCTGGAGAAGAGAAGGCTCCAGGGACACCTTATTGCAGCCTTTCAGTACTTAAAGGGGGCTTATAAGAAAGATGGGAACAAACTTTTTAGCAAGGCCTGTTGTGACAGGACAAGGGGTAATGGTTTTAAACTAAAAGAGGGTAGAATCAGACTAGATATAAAGAAGACATTTTTTACAATGAGTGTGGTGAAACACTGGAAGAAGTTGCCCAGAGAGGTGATAGATGTCTCATCCTTGGAAACATTCAAGGTCAGGTTGGATGGGACTGAGCGACCTGATCTAGTTGAAGATGTCTGTGCTCTTTGCAGGGGGGATGGACTAGATGACCTTTAATGGTCCCTTCCCAACCCAAACTATTCTATGACTCTATGATTCTAAGATACCTGTGATCGGTAACAACCTGCGAATAACTTGGTCACAAACATTCTTAAACCTGTTTATTTGGAAGTAGCTTGGTAAAATTATTAAAACATATAAATGCTCCAACATATAATACAAGTGTTCAGCTCTCCATTGTATAGCTAAATAGGAGTAGTTGCATAAAAAAGTTTTTAATAAAATATCCTGGGCTGAACCTACAGTGTAAAATGTTTTCTACATCTTACTGCTTTTGCACTAGGTCTCCCATACTGCAAAGTAGTATGCAGGATGATGATGTGAGTTCATGCTTTTATGAAGTTCAGCTAAGTTTTCCCAGGGTTTTCAATAGCCGCATCCTTCAATTTCAGTCTAATTCTGATGAGTTCACATAAGGGTAGCAAAGAACAAATAATACTCTATATTGTCTGTAACAATGTGTATGTCACATATGCAGGTTAAAAAAGCAACATGTACAGAAGCACTGTTTAGAAAAGCCATTAAAATTTATTCCAGTACTGGGCTAGTTTTCTGTGATAATTAATACATTATTAATATTCAAATATTAATAATTGTAATTTATGCATGACCTTTTCCTATACCAAGTTTCTTGGAGCTCTTGGGCAGGGGCAATGAGGCCTTTTCCTATATTCCCATGATAAAACTAATTTGCTTGAAAATTTTCAAGGGAAGTATATTAAGGCAGTGTTATAGCCATTAAAAGCTTGTATGTGATATACAGACTTGAAGCTACCAGCTGACATAGTTTCATGCCCCACAACTGCTTTTTTCCACCTGGTAACAATTTTCAGTAAAACCAACATGGCAATAACAGGAGCTTGTGCCTGTCAAGAGCTGAAGGCAGTCAGCTGTGTCTTGTACTCTGTAGCACTGCCCGGGCAAGGCTTTCAAAAGGCAGAAACGTGATGGTTGGGATCTTTGGGCTTGCAGCTTATTTTGGTTTCTGGTGCAGCAGCTGACTCTAATGATCAAGCTGTGTCTGGGAGAAACAGCAGGATTTTGAGGAAAGGTATTTTACAGTGATAAAAATGTCATACATTTAGCAATAAATTTAAAGTTTTTTTCTTTTTCTTTTTCACTGCAATTTATTGCAATTTAAGAAGTCCTCTGATGCACTCATTATTAACATCTAGACACTGGGTTTTACCAACTCCAGGAACAGTATAAGTGTTTCGAATGTATTTAAATTTGAGGTTAAGGGAGTCAAGAATTGGAGATTCTATTCTCAAGTAAAGGAGTAGGAAAGTAATGAATACTGTATCTCCTTCTTCTAGTCTTTCCCCCTGTTTGTGAACTGGCTGGACCCTGTACCCATTAAACTGTTCATGGCAGAAAAGTTCAAATGAGCTCTCATTGAAATGCAAGGTTCTGGTGAGAGCAGGAACATGCCCAAAGACACAGATAAGACTATGTTTTTCCTTATACTAGAGCTCTTTTTCATTACTTTACCCCAGTAATATGATTTATAAACATTTTAAGTCTCATTGAACTTGTTAACAGGAGCATAAAGGGACACAGTGAAGAATTTAATCCACTTTGTTTCTTAGAAACGTTGCTTCAGAGATATGTTTTGGGGATTTTATATATGAAAGAATAAGATTGTAAAAAAATCTGAAAGAGTAATTTACTGGACCCAATGTATTCTTTATTTTTCCCATTTGTTCTCAATGGTATTTCACTAGAGGTTAGTTCATTTCATTATCAGCTAAACCATGGTATACTTATAGGGATATAAACTCTGCCTTGATGTTGTTAAAATATTGCTTCTCCTAGCATTGAGTTGGAATTACTTACATAAATATTGGCCAGAAGAAAGAGGGGATTCAAAACCAGTCTGAAGTAACAAGCAGAGGTTACATCTGTTGTCACTAATTAAATGTTGCCTTAATTGCTTTCTACCATTAGGGTTCAGCCAACACACAGAGCCCATGTTCATGGTATTAAACTCATTGCAAAACACATTGCCCATATGCAACATGCTTCTTGGGAATGGCCAGTACTAACTCTTGATCTGTGCTTGGGAATTATTTGGGAGAGATGGATCATATTGAGCAATGGATCTCAGGGTTTCCCTAACGATAGGTGGTCGAGTCCTATTGCCAGGACATCCACGGATAACTGTAACACCGAAGAATGGCAACTGAGGCCAGGCTCCGTTTTTGTGCCAGCTGAAAAATCCCAAAGCCTGGGGATTATCTAAACTAAATTAGAAACTTTAAACTAATAAACTTTAGTTAAAAATAAAACTGCAGAGAGCAGTGAAGGTTTTAGATTCAGTATGAATCTTCATAGCTCCAAAATTACCCATTAATTTAAGAAGTGTTCACGTGACTTTGAGTAAGAGTATCTCATTCAGGTACTCCACATAAAGATACCAGTAAGAAGGTACTCCACTCATTTCCTCTTTTAATTTTCTTCTCTGTTTCACAGAGAAAATTTCTGTGTGACTTCCCCTAATTATCTGGCATAACTTCCCCCAATTATCTGGCAAACCATATAGTTAATCTCATTTGAAGATACTGATAGAGACTAACTGGCACTTAATTTGAACATTGCAAACAGTGCAGCTGTAGCTCATAATTGCCATACTAATTGCAAACATTGAAGTATATCACTGTTCAGGATAGCAAGAACTCACAGACAGTGGTCCTCCATATGTGAACCTCCTCTTCTGATAGAAAGTAGGTCCATAAGCATCTGTGTCCATGGTAAAGCTACTGTTGTAGGCACAAAAGACCACATGAACTGAAATCTGTAACCTTTGAAATTTCTGGAATAGAAGTTACTGATGTATGCTAGGGGATGACCAAACCCTCTTCTCAATGCATCTATGTCTCCTAAAATTCTCCAATGATTTTTTTTTTTCCCTACTCCAATGCAATAATACTTCTGCAGAATATATGTAGAGCTGCAGAACTGTTTTTTCACACATTAAAAATTAACATCAATAAATATTGTTTGAGAACAAATCCAGACAGATTCAGACCTGATATGCCATGAATAAGTATGTAATTCTTTTATTTTGTACATAGAAATAAGGCACAGATTGTATAAAATGGACTTACAGAGCCAAAGCAATAATTGACAACAAATAAACACAACCCCCAGAAAAAACCCATACTTTTTTAACACATGGCAGTAATTAACCTTACATTTTGGTAGCAGTTCTCCTTGCTTAGCAACTCTAAAGTGAGACATTCTGGATATTTTCTCAAGTGATCTGAGTGCATTTCAGTTATTTGAAAGTTAACAGTATCAAAACATCCCTGTGTTTACTCCAGCTTTCTTTAATGCAATTTCTTTAATCTTTTTGTTTTAGCTTTTAAGGCCTGACTTTTTTCCCACTGAAATCAGACAAAAAAACTCAAAACAAAATATGTGATTTCATTTGGGCTATACTAAATGTTGCACAACAATATTTATTTTATATTTGGGGTTACAGAGAGGATAACCAACTGTAATGTTGGGCCCTGATCTTCTAAATCCTTATACATGCCGGCAGGGCTACTGACATCAATGGCTTTCTCAAGTAAGTAAGGATTGCTCATTATCACAAAAGTTTGCAGGATAAATTTCTAAATGGCTGCAAGCTGAATGTTACAGAATTTACAGCTCTAGAGAGTTTTCAAGGCACTTCTAGCATTACTCCTTTAAACTCTCTGCAGCCAGTTTTCCGATTGATTTTATACCACTCATAATATTCAGACGTGTTTAGAAACATTAACACTTTTATTTCTTTTAAATAAAGAGTCCTATCTGACTTATGTTGAAATCACAAGAAGAACATGCATTGATCTAAACCTCTGAAGGAGTGTCTTCTGGTATAGAGAAGCACAGAAAAGAATGCTACACTTTAAGGCATAAGTGACTTGCTCCAGAGTATCCTCCCTTAATAAAAACAAAGCCAAAAAAACCCAAAACTAAACTTCTAAGTTTAACAATCTAAAAACATTATTTAGCTGGGAGCTGAGCACTTCCTGCAAGATCTGGAGTTTCCAAAGTCCTGCTGCAGTTTATAATCTCGCAAGATGCTTAGATTCCTCAAGGTGCCCAGCTCAAATAAGCATTTACTAATTAACTTTGAGATGGGTTGAACATTTTTCACAGCAGATTGCTTCTGAAGGGAAGTTGATTTTTAATTAATTCCTTGTTTTATATAAATTATCTGTAGTTACAGAAATTATTGATTTTTGTCCAGTAAAACTTCTGGTCCTTATTTTAGTTGAGAATTCTTAAACTTAAAAAAAAAAAAAAAAGTCAAAATTGTCTTTGAAAGTATTTTATAGAAGCTTTTGTACTGGTTTTTAGAGAGGAAAATGGAAAGAACTGTTTTACATTATGACA
Organism: Theristicus caerulescens; assembly: GCA_020745775.1. Classification (NCBI taxonomy): domain Eukaryota; kingdom Metazoa; phylum Chordata; class Aves; order Pelecaniformes; family Threskiornithidae; genus Theristicus; species Theristicus caerulescens. Next base: position 16,006,328 of record CM036583.1, on the reverse strand, counting down.
CAATACCGTTTTGAATAAAAAGTGTGTTTTGGAATTACTGTTGAATCTTAAAATTGGTGTTAAATAGAAAATTAAAAAAAATTTGAATCATAAGAACAAAATTTAAAACAAAGAGAAGACTGGTATGCAGAGATTCTATATTTTGCAATAATATTAATTTAAAGGTGCTGTGGAAGTCATAGTTTCTGGTAAGTAAAGCTCTTACAAAATTTCTCCATTCTGACTTTACATGGTTGAGCAGCGCTATTTATCCACATTGTTTATGGTTAATGCCAATTTGTCTTGTTCTCATCAAAGTGTATGTCTGTTTCTTCTGTCTTTTGAATCTTTTATAATGCAACTCTCATTATGTAGATCTCTTCCAGAAAGTTATGTGATACTGCCTAGTTCTGGAAGTTAGTAAGTTAGTCTGTCCATCACTGTTTCCATCTTCAACTCCCATGTTTATGTTTTTTTTGAACTATAGTCACCTGAAGTATAGCTTTAAAATACAATTTGAAAATATTTTACAAATAGAGCTAATGACCTTCATGTTAAGAATTCTGTAACTCTGACAAAGAAAATATCTCACATGTAGGAATCCTCGCAGTGCTGGTAGTTGAAAGAAAAGTTTCATCACTACAGCCTTTGACTCTGGTATTAAGAGTCGCTTGCCAATCTTTGTAGCATGACAGAACAAAATCAAATCCATGTTGTATCTGTTGATTTAAGACTTTTATGAATTTTCACAAAAAAAAAAAAAAAGAAGTAAATTTTTCTCAAGGAAAGAATGTTGTTAATCAGAAACATCAGGCGTGACCAATCCTTACCAGGAAAGGGTTTAGGTGGAACCACAATGCGGTATTTTTTCATGTCAAGAAAAAGTTTTAAAAAAATAAAAAAGCAAGAAAAAAGTTCTGATTTTATTTTTCTATTGTTGATATAATTCTGAATGTGGGGCAAATACCATGGAAAATGTATACATTTCAAGAATCCAGACATTGGAGTACAGTTTACATGAAGCTGGTATGACACTGCTTCGTAACTGAATCTAACTGTTCAGAGCTTAGTTCAAAACTTCTAATGCAGGTGACCAATAAACTTGAAAGCTGAGTTGAAGGAAGTTCAACTGAGGAAGCTGAATGTGAGAGAAGTAAGTGCCTTCAGGAAGGTGGACAGAGAGATTTTCCTGTTTGGAGAGCAGTTCACTTTCTATGGAGTTCCTGCTCAGCTGGCTTTGCTGTAAACCACTTTCTCTAGTTCTTGGAAGTACTGAGCTAAATGGCAAACACTAAATTATGATGTTTAATGTACTTTGTGTACTTTATGTACACATAATATACAAATGTAGTTTATAATTTCCTATGAGCAATATGTCGTTTACTACTTGTTGACAGAAAGATAGAGAAATTACATATAGCATTTACGAAAAGTAAGTGTTAAACAGGAAGCGGTATGCTTTCCTAATTAATGCACCAGGCTGGTATTCTGGAGATGTGGCTCTACTTGTAGTACTTCCAGTAACTTGTATAAGTTTGGACAAGTCTTTTCATGCCTTCCCATCTATTCTTTTCCTTCTCTTTTGACACAGTCTCGAGAGCATATGTACAAGCAAAAATGCTTTAACCTCTTCGGTGCTTTTGGATGCTGTTTTAACACAGATGAACAGTGGCTGTACTTCATTCGTGCCTGCAATCACTTCATCTTCTCTCAGAAGCATGTGTCCAGGTTCCAAATAGAGAAACAAATATAGTGCTAGTTTCTTTACTTATATTAATTAATTAAAGAATGAAATTTAATTTAAAAATAAATAGAAGATTATTGCTATACCTTTATTCTAGCATCTCAAACAAGCTACTGAAGAATTATTTAACTGTCTGCCAGAAGAGAGCTTCAAATCTTCCTGTTTCTCACCCTCAGAGAGCTATGAATTTAGGATCAGTTCCTGCTAAACACAGCTGGGAGCAATTGTGCCTAGTTCCTGTGGTAGTGTTTATAATAGCTATATATGTGGCAGGGCATGTGGAGAAGCACTAGTATGAGCATTGAACTTTTTACAGCTGATCTTCAGAGCTTTGCAGTTAACATCAAGGATCGCTGCTTAGTCTCAGACTATATTAAATGTTATTTAAATATTAAACTCAGCTTTAATACTGGTTCCTAAGGAAAAGGAAGTGGGTATTAGGTTTTTGTGAAAGAGGAAAAGAGCTCATGTATCCTTTGCTGCATGAGAAGGCAGTGCAAACTTTTGTTCCTGCAGACTACTGGACAGACAGATTGCCAGTCACTCTTGGGCAGGAATTTGGGCAGAGAGTGCATGGAGTTTACACTAGCCAAGATTCTGCTCTGGTGACTTAATTCCAGGGAGATGCCACCTCCTCATAGCAGGATTTCAGGGAAAGGACATCAAGCTAGCAGACATTAACTGTGCCTGTCCAGAGAATATCAGATAATGAGGCCCTCTGGGAGATGTGTAACTATTTCCTTTTTCCATTTTCAGGCTATCTCTTAGCACAAATGATGCCATTTGACAAATAAAAGACATCATTGATGACTCAGATTGGAAAAACAAGATTACCGATTCAAAATGTATTATATTGTAGAAGGTGGGAAGAAATTATTACATCATTCAGGATCTTGGGGCACTTCTCTCTCGGATTGCATTTTATTTGTCATGACAGCTTTTCAATGCCAGCTTAATCTTGCAGCCCTGTTGTGGAAGCTGATATCCTTTAAACTTAGAGTGACTTAATGGAACAGGAGGCACAATGTGAGGTCTTTAATTTAAAACAACATGTGCTTTTCCTTTCTAGTTAAAGATTTGTTTAACAGATGTTTTGCCAATATTTGAATAAGAGTTTGCCACCAGCCTTTTTTTTTCTCTTCCCGGCAAGTTTCCTTTAAAAAGTAGTGTACAATATAAAAAATTATGTATTTGTGCAAAAGGAGGTGGGGGCCTGGAAAATGCATTCAGTTTGGATGCAAAAGAAGAGAGAGAAAGAGGGGGGGCATGCTCCAATAAGGGAAGTGTCATTAAGTGGACTCACTAGAAAAGTTTGTTTCAGAAGATGCAGTTTGCACACTATAGGTTTTAAAATAAGGCTAGAGGAAGAAAGCCTTGCTGGCAATTCAGAGCATCTGGAAGTAGAAAGGAGCTTTGCAGCTTCTTGACATTTGTACTATAAAGTCCATTCCAGGAACAGCTGCTCTGAACGTGATAGCTATGAGCTGTTGCAATAATGCATAATAATTCCTGGGTAATAGGAATGGGTAATTATTCCTTGGAATAACCCCTGGGTAAAAATGACCTTGCTCCAAACTCTTTACAGATACTGAGAAAGAATCTCAACATGGTACATTGAAGTGTCTCCTTTCCTTCTTGTTATACACAGTTCTTATCCATTTTTCTTGTGTACTCTGAGACAGAAAGCATTAAGTAGAAGCAGAAAAATACTTGGATAATTCTTCCATTCACTGCTAGTGGTGTAGTTTACTGGATTAAAAGAGCCCAAATACAGACCTCTGGCATTCTGTAACACCTGTCTTCAGGGTGCTCAGCACCTTAGGTAGAACCTAGTGGTATCTCTGAGCAGAAGCATCTAGGTGATTCACAGGGAATGGAAGTGCCACAGGGGAAGCTTCAGAAAAGGCTAAGAAAAATACTCTAAATATTGTCAAAAAGAAGAGGACACTCAACATCTTTCCCTTGGAATCTGAGCTTCATGCAGAAAACAAATACCTGATCCCAAATCCATGCAAATACACAGAAAAAGGACCCTTGTTGTGGTTTAACCCCAGCCAGCAACTAAACACCACACAGCTGCTCATTCACCACACTCCCCCTGCCCCACCTCCGCCCTGGTGGGATGGGGGAGAGAATCAGAAGGTTAAAAGTGAGAGAACTCATGGGTTGAGATAAAAAGAGTTTAATAATTTTAAAAAAAATTGTAAGGAAAAGGAAAATAACAAAGGGAGAGAAATAAAACGCAAGAAAGACAAGTGATGCAAATGAAAACAGTTGCTGACCACCAACCAAACTACGTCTAGCCAGTCCCTGAGCAGCGGGCCCCACAGCCAACCTCCCCCCTAGTTTTATTGCTGAGCACGATGTCATATGGTATGGAATATCTCTTTGGTCAGCTGGGGGCAGCTGTCCTGTCTGTGTCCCCTCCCAACTCCTTGTGCATCCCCAGCCTGATCACTGGTGGGGTTAGGTGAGAAGCAGAAAAGGCCTTGACTCTGTGTAAGCACTGCTCAGCAGTAACCAAAACATCCCTGTGTTATCAACACTGTTTTCAGCACAAATCCAAACCATAGCCCCATACTAGCTACTGTGAGGAAAATTAACTCTACCCCAGCCAAAACCAGCACAACCCTACATATTCAAGTTTTCATAAGACAGGACATCGTGTGAGTAGAGGACTGTCCTTCAGCTCCAGTTCTCCGCTCTCTCCACAGTGCTTTCCTATGGATAGATGGGTTCCTGCACATTTTGCTGACTAGGCGGCTCTCTGCTCCATGGGCTTTCTAGTTTGAATCCATTCAGCAGCATTCAAGCAGGAGAGACATGTTTGGCTCTCTGCTGGCTGGTCAGGCAGCCTGAGGTTGTTATTTTTCTGAGTTAGGGTGTACTTAGGAAAGGTTAAGAGTTATGTATCTGAAAATCAAACACATTAATAATAAGTTCTTAAATAAATTTAGTTCTCAACAACCTACATCTTCAGGTTTCCAAGTCTGACCAAACATTAAGTTAGAGTTTGGAAGAGAGCTGGTGACTGATAGTTGCTTTCCAGTGCTTGCTAAGAGGCTGGTTATCTAAATGTTACGTGCTGCTTTCCCGCTTGTTTTTACAGTACCTCTATTAAGTTAGGTCAGTACACAGGTACAAAGGATGTAAGCCAACCTGTACAGTTACATTACCAGTCTCATTATTCAGTACTCATAAGCATGTTACATATTTTGAATTTCTTACAGAACGGTTGTGTATTCACTGTAAAGCCTTATACTGCCTTTTCAACAGGAACAGAGGAATTATGATAATAATCATAATAAAATCTCACATATGTTGTGTAGTTGCACAGATTGTCTTATGATATCAAGACTTGTGTATTTTTTGGCATGTCTTGGTTTTGAATAATGTGGTTTTAGAATCTCAGCTCTCGTTTCATAAAAGGACATTTTAAGCTCTCAAGATTGTGAAAGCAGAAAGAGGGGAGGAAAAACTGTTAATATCTCATTATCTGGGGGATGATCAGCATAAGCTTTGAATTATCAGCTTTGGGCAATACTTATGGAACGTAACTTATCACGAGACAAGGAGAAGGAAGCACGATGTTTTGTATGGCATCATGAGATCCTCCTCTGATCTCAGTGTTAGTGTGAACAAGGCATGATAATGCTTTCAGATTTGTTATGCACAGCTGATGTGCAATGAACTAAGCCTTTTACAGAGCAGCAGTGTAATAATATTGATAACTGTGTGATCTGCACTTATGGGAACATGTTGGTTTTTCTCAGAGTATTCTGATTTGCTAGATTGGGAAGCACATTATTTATCTCATCTTGGTTTTTAGTAATTGAAGATGTTTCTCTTTCTCTGTATATTGTTAGATTCGTGACAACTGGAGAGCTTCCAGTGGGGAACTGAATGGTGGGAGGATAACAGGCAGTTATATTTCTCTGGAACTGTCAAAACTCTTTTAACTTTGCTCTCATGCAGGTTCACAAGTTGTTCATGAGGGGAAAAAAGAAGTATGGTGGGTTTGTAGCTCTAGTGCCAGAAGAGGATCCCATTTGAATGAGCCTTGTTTATCTTCTGTCCACTGCTATAGGTCCTGACCTTCACTTTCAATAAGAAATTTGTTGGGTTTTTTAATATGCAAAACTAAACTATCAATTGGACCATGGGCACTTGCCACATCAGACCTTGATGAAAAGAGATACAGCAGCTTTCTTTCACCAGGGCTGTAGGGCCGCTGGACTTTAGCTGACTCTCCTTGCAGACTCCACAGTCTGATCCTGCTGCTGGCCCTCGCTCTACCCCCTTCCCACTAATCCGTGCTTCTGCCACCACCTCTTTTTCCTCTTCCATTGCATTTGCCAAGCAGCTACTTAAGAAATCTCAGCAGAATTCAGGATCTGGCCCAGCATTTCAGCTGGTTGATGTATTTCAGCTGTAGGGAAAATGGTAAGTCAGAGCCTGAGAAACAAGGAAGTGGGGAACCGAGCTCAGTCTTTATGAGCAAACCTTGTCAACATAACTTACTTGCCAGATGGTGTTGCTTAGAAGGTTGAATTTACTCTGAGAGCAGGATAGCAAGGCTGCTTAATATTTAAAGACACAGAGTATTTCCTTACAGTTTCATACTTATGCATGCGTATCACACTGTCTGGTTGCAGGTTTTCATGGTTTTGTTAGTTGCTGAGACTGAAAGTCAACCTAGGTTTAAATAATGATAGAAAGCTTGCACTTAGAACTCAGGGAACCAATGACCTCTTTTATTATTTACTAAGATGACAAAATTGGACCTTTCCCAATATCCGCAGTCATTTAGGAAGGTGTAAAAAAAATAAATAAATCTCAGCTGGGTCAACTGTAAAGTCAAATGAAAACTGCTTCCCCTGAATTATACATCTTTCCTTCCTGAACAGTGAGAAAATTAGGAGAAAATTGATTTATCCTGTGTAACTTACACAGGTGAGCTGGGATTGTACAGAAAGTGCATCTTGAATAGCAGCATCTTTACTTGGTAAGATATCCTCATACAAGAAAACCAGGAAAATCACAAAAAAAATCTAAAAGCAGTATGTTAATATGTGGAAAATGTGTGTTTCCATGGCACTGGCACAGGCTGCCCAGGGAAGTGGTGGAGTCCCCATCCCTGGTGGTATTTAAAAGACAGGTAGATGTGGTGCTTAGAGACATGGTTTAGTGTTAAGTTAATGGGTAAGTAAAGGTTATGTGGTTTGATTTATTGGTTTTTTATATCAGTAGTTTTTACATGTTGTTATTTTTATACTTTTAATGTTGGCTGTGTGAATGAACTGCAAGAGATTAATGCTTATTTGCATAAACCTATAATTTTTTTACCTATAAAATTATAATTTCCCTAAAAATAAATACTAAATCTTTTCAAACATGCTCTAGAACTAACCAGCAAATAAAAATTGGATACAGTATTCCACTCTCTTGCTTTTCATCCCAATCAAAACCAAGAATAATAAAGGAATTTTCATTCTTTGTAGCAATAACCGATGAAGCTGGTGAATTTGGATAAATTTGATCTGCTGAGATACAGTCGCTACAGGAATTATTCATTAAAAAACCAACAAAACAACACTAACCTCCCCAACTTCTCAGCCTTTATTTTAAGTTATCAGAAACTGGAATACAAATGAGCTTTTAATTAGATTTGGTGTGCTTTTTTTTAATATTGCGCTCTTGATTTGTAATTTATTTTCCATTATTGTGTTGACTTCTCCTATTGATAAGAAATGCCAGAGGGCTAATTAGCTAAGCAAACAGTTCCATAATTAAAATGTTTTTATGGGGTCAAAATGCAGTAAAATAAAAAAACTCTCTCCACAGTAAAGAAAATTAAGTGATCTACAGTAAGATTGGAAAGTCCCTCTCTGAAACCACATTATCTCAGCTGTGATAGTCATCTTTGCTGAATAGAGGGTTCCCCCCCAAATATTTTGGCCTCCTGTGAAACCCTTTGCATGAATATATGGACGCTGCATGGTTGACATGATGTGTCTCATCTAACTGGCAATTTAGGCATTTTTCTGGAAAGCAAGTATTTAATGTCTTTCCATGAAGGACAAAGCTGAGACCCTCAGATTTTCTTGACTCAAAATATCTGTCTATTTAAAAAAAAAGCCTTAAGTTCTACTGTGTTTGTTCGAATGATTTTACTACATCTGTCATCTTGCAGGCTATTACCTATCTGTGTTCCTGCCTTGGAGTAACAGATAAACTGTAAAGATTGATACTTCACTATTTAAAGTTACCACAATGCTAAGAAATACAGTTGTTAGCACTCTCATTGAAAAAGAATATTTGTCTTTTTCTTGTGTCTTTTGCTCACACCAAGGAACATAAATCATGACACAGTCCTCTGGTAAATACACTTCTCAAGATTTTAGCCTAAAAGCAATCATATTTGTAAACTATTACAAGCTAATTTATTGTATTAAACTACCAGTTGAATACTAACCACTCCAACAAAAGTACTTATTTAAATAAAATTACTTATATAACATTTTAAAAAACAAACAAATTAAATGGAATAAGTTAAAAGCATCCAGAAATCTTTCAATTTATCTTTCTCATAAATTGATACACTAATTTGTAGTTCCTATGTAGTGATCATGTTGAGAAACATGGCAATTTTGTGTAAGATGACTATGACATAGATGAGTATCTATATTTATTATAAGAAATACCTTGGCCACTGCCAAATTTAAGGTCATTAAGGAACTGACTTTATTTCATCATTCAAGAAAATTGAAGAAGTTAAATTACTTCTGCTGTATAATATACACAGTAAAAGGCTTTGGACTGCCTTAAACACAAAGCATCTCTGGAAGTCTGGCTTGAAGTAGGACTGTACAAATGTAATTTATCCTAGAGACTGCGAAGGCTGACAATAATTTGAAGAAGACATTACCTCTGTGTACTAGATATCTTGTCACAGATGCTTATTAGAAGAGGATGACTATGGCCAAAAAACGGGTTTTAAAAGAGAGTGTGGATGCCTAAAATGAGAGACAGACAGACTATAAGTCATGTATCCAAAAGTGCAAAAACCCTTCAAAAGCCTTGGCTAAGAGGCTGGCTATCACTGCATAAGCCTTGCCGCACTGAGTCATTCAGAGAAATTTTAAAACAAAAAGAGAATCCTTGAAGATATGCCTTGTGTATATCTGAGCCTACCTTGATTGGGTTCCTCTCTATGGCCTTCTGAAATAAAGAAACACTGAAGAGCATCACAAAATGGCAAACACAGTCTGTTAATGGCACTCTGACCCTGCTCAACATACTAGGGCAGTACACCCCAAAGGGCAGCAGTGAATTCAGCACAAGCTAGAGAAATTCCAGTCACCTTCCTTTAAAAAAACCTGACTGTAAAGGGATAAACACTATTGTTCATACTGAGGCATATTGTCATGCTTTTGGTAAATCCTGTATCATTCTACAAGTGCATTTTATCATCGCACCTGCAACTTTCCTTTCTTCTTCATAGAATCTTTGTCACCAAGGTGCAAAGTGGTGGTTGTGGCATCTTCAGACCTTGTTAAAGTTCAGGTTTCCAGCATCACCCTTTACTACAGATAAAGTTTTCAATTAATTTTGTATAAATTGGCTACAAGCTGACACAAAGAAGGGGGTGTTTTCAGCCCAAAGTTGAAAGTTTCAGAACATGAACTGGAGGTTATAGTGGAAGTTGTTTCATTAGAGCTTTAACTACTGACAGCAAGATCAGCATCCACTGCATTAAATTAAGAATCAACAGATTAGTCACAGTAATATGATATAAAATTAACTTGTTCCGCTGTAAAGACAGTAGCTTACAAAGCTGGAGAGACCAGATTTTTTTATCAGCATTTGAATTACCTTTGAGTAGATGAAGAGAAGTAAACTGTGAAAAAATACAGTTGTAAAAACACATTTTCAAAACAGTCCAGTTTGCATTCCCAGTTTCACTAAGGTGCAGGGAAATACCTGGGTATGGATTACTCACAAGAGTAAGGACTGTGCTGGAAATTGTCTCTAAAAGTATAGGAACAAGAGGAGAATTAAGAGTTATTGCCAAATGAGAAGAAAAAAGTTACTGGAAGAAGTTACAGCCAGAGAAGGTAAAATATCCTGAGATTTCAAATTGGTCAGAAAAGCGATAAAAAATGTAGATAAGAATGTTTCTCAAGTTGATATCAGCTGCAAAGGAGAAGAGTTTTGGTCTGAATGTGGAGAGATTATGGAGAAACAGGCAGGAAGATAATGCAAAGTGCTTGAAAAGGAGTAGCATGAGAGAATCCTTGATGGATTCTAGAGAAAGCCTAGAGACAATTTCTAAAACATGAAAGACTTTTTAAAATTAACATATCATAAATCAAAGAATATATTTTTATGTTTCTTCTACTCTCTTGGATTTCTAAATAGCAGCTTTGTTGTTTTAAAATTATCACATCAAAACTATCGCCTCTTGTTCTTCCACTTGCGTGCATAGACTGGGATTCATCTTGGTCACCAGCAAGTTAGTCATCTAGTCCAAAATTGGTTGTTTCAGTTATCTCTGTAGTCTGTGGTAGAAGTGGGTAATCCATACCTTTGTAAGATAGGTATCTAGGGTAGGTAGGATGTGTTGTTCTTGGGAAGTCTCTCCCCTGTTAACTAAGACAGTAGTTTATTCTGGATGTGTACCTTTCATATGGCTAATATTTGGTGAGATGAGTCTGACCCACAGATGGGAAGACAGCCCTTTTGACATGCTACTTATGACCTAAGTTATTATAAGCAAATAAAGAGATGAAGGATAACTATGATTAACTGTAATAAAGTTATGTTTATTCAGTTCACATGCATGTAAAACTCGAAGTTTGGTCATTAAAATGGAGATATATTTGTCTATGTAATTTTTCTCTGTGTGTTTTATTCCATAATCATAAAACATTTTGGTACAAAAATAGTTATTGCTGCATGCAACCTTTTGCTAGAAAGGCTGACCCTTTTCTTGTACAAAAGCCAGTAAGCTTTGGCTAGATTTTCCCAGGCAACGCTGTTTTCCGAAACTCTGTATGTTATGACATGCTGATGAAAGCCAATGTGATTCAGTAGAAGAACTTGTTCACAGAATCATAGTCTTCTAATCCAGTTAGCTGTTTAATTGCAGGTCTGGGAACAGCTTGCTTCTGCATATATTCAAATTTTAATTGTCTGCTGAGTACAGATCTTTGTATTATTTCTGAAATTCAGGAGCTGTATCGTAATTGTACTTAGTCAGGCAGCCTACAGGAGTTCTAAGGCAAGTGCACCTGCAAGAATGTAGATGATAATAGCATTTAGACTAGTGCTATGCAACTGAAGTAGCACATAAGATAAACTCTCCAAATGTTTTGGAGAAACACAAGTCCATAGAAGTAGGAGTCCATTGAACACCTTCCCAAAGGACTTCCATGTATTTATGTCTCCAGCTCCCAGATCAGGACATTGAATCTGCACATCCAATAATCCCTCCTTCTGCCATAGCCTGGGCATTTCTGCAATCAGGCATTTCCTTGGTCACGCCTCTGAAACACCGCTGTTCTGAATTCCTTCTGGGTAGGCAGTCCTCTCCCTCACCAGCACATCTTCTGGCTTTTAGTAATTTTTTGCCATAGAACTCTTCCCTTTTCTTTGTTTGATATAGCTCTGGACTCTGATTTTAATCTTAAAACTTCATTTCTCCCTGCATGTTTACATGAATGAACTTCTAGGCAGAGTTGCCTTGAGACGTCTCAGCCATGTGGGCACAACAGAACTTTGCCACACAAAGGATGTCAAGCCAAGCTTGTCCCCCTCTTATCAGGGAAGGAATAAAGCCAAGACAGGGAGTGAGTGAAATCAGCTTTGGTTTTGCTACTCCTGCTGCTGCAGGTGCAGGCAAGAGAGAAAGGGGACCTTGCTTTCAGCAAAGGTCTCTGTGTTTCTCATCAAATCTTGATTCTGAGTTGGTGGTGGCAGCAGGACCAGTAATCTTGCCTTTCCAGTGCACTGTGCGTCTGTGGCTGCTTTGCCACCCCCTGCAGAAAGCTGCCCTAGGTGACTGCCTTCGCCTTTGTCTAGAGCTGGTCCTGATCCTCCATGTGAGAAATGTACTGTGCATATGATGGCTGAATTCCCTTTCTTTGTGTAGATACGTAACTACTTTATCCTGGGAGATTTAACTTGCATAGCTCACACAAGGGAGGTCAGGGTTCTCCAACACAGTCACTACAGAGCCTTGCCAAATTAACATTCTTCATGGAAGTCCCTCAGAAAAGCTTGTTTATATTGAGCAAACAACTTTCAGGGGAGGAAAAAGAGAACAATCAGTTATTCATGCAACAGCATTGGTTTGGTTAGAGGAAATGTTCCTAAACTCTTACAATTGCTTTTGAAAGCTAGCCAGTGTGAAACACAGAAGCAATGTTAAGTTAAATGCAATTTCAAGAAGCTAGCAAAGAAGGAGCTTACCAAGGACAAATGTCTCCAAGCGCTTGGGGTACCAGACAGACAAAAGGAAGAAGTGACTTTTCTCAGACAAGGAGCTACAAACTAAAACTTTGTCATCTTATTACAGGCACAATAAAAATGAAATCCACAATATTTAGCCTACTTAGCACTTTTCAGAGTAATTTTAACCTGAGGCATATTTGAGATTATTCCTTCTGTCTGATTTCTTTTATCTGATGTGTCTTTACCTGTCCGTATCTAACACGATTGCTTTTAATTAAGGCAATCTGGATGTGGACTTGGCAGCTGCTGCAGTGGGGTAAATCACAATCAAGTTCTTGAGTGCAGAGCTGCAGAGGGGAAGGAGGCGTCACAGTGCCAATTTACAAACGATGCATAACATTCTGCATTTCCATGTTAGAGCTGGGTGTGTCATCAGCTTCTCCTGATATAGCACATGGGCCTGGATTCATCCCGTCTAAACTGAGGCACTTATCTGAGGGATCTAAACTAGGATCTTACTTAATGTTGCCTTCATGTCTAATTGGAGAGAAGCAAGCACCTCCGGAAGGTAATTCAGCCCACTTGGGATCTGGCTGATCCCCCGCAGGTGCCCTTAGCTGACTCCTTTGGCTGTGCAGAGAGTGGAGAGTGACTAGTGTTCCAGTTTATGTGCCTTAGGTAGGTGTCTACAGTTAGATGGGGAAATTTAGGCCACGATACTCTGCTGCCTGGTTGTATTCTAACCCTCAGTTAGTCTCTGAGGCTTTGCATATGTTGAATGGAGGGAGGCAGATACATAAAGATGAAATCCATAACAGCCAGTGTTATCTGCAGAGAATTGCTTCAGCCGGGGAGACCAGTGTGCATCAAGGTCACATTGCTGTTAATATCTTACATGGCACAACACCCACAGCCCCAAATCTAGGCATGTTACTTTGCCTATGCCTTGTCCATGTAAACATGGACATTACATACTGGTTCCTACTACTAATAGGAGGACAGACAACTTCTTTAGGTCCGCTTATCTTCTTCAAGTCCAGAAGAAAAATCTGTGTATGACTCAATCCCAAATGGTGAAAATGTGCCAGGGTTTCTTCTGTATGTGAAAGTTCAGACTGTTCTCCCAAGGAGCAGTTTTTAATGTGTTTGTCAGACAGCAATTTGGTCAGTGTTTCTGAACACATTACCAACATACTACTCTAGGCTTGAGCAGTTGTACAGCAAATTAGGGCTACATCCAAACAGGAATTTAAGTGTTGCAATGCTGAGGCTTGCAGTGCTAGGTGTTTAGGCACATGATCTCCACAGTGGCGTCCAAAGCTGAAAGTGGCCCTTGGTTCCCTCTGCAATGCAAAAGGAGAAACAGGTTCCTCAAAGTCAGATTCATAACACAGCAGCACATTAAGCAGGGACTCATACGCATCATAAGTAGGAAAGTCTGAGGACCATAGTGTGGCTGCAGTCATTTGCTGTTGAATGTTAAAACAACAATAATATATATCCTAATAGTTCAGAGTCCAACGAAGGATTAATTTTATTTCTGAAATGGAGGGAGACAGAGTGCTCTTCCTATTTCCCCTTAGTCAGCCTGCGTACCCATGGCACTAGTGAGGCTGCTGATTGAATGCATTGCCACCTTATTAACAGAGGCTTTAATTCTGAGGTGCTACTTAAGTACTTCAGCGGCAGGGGAAAGCCAAGGGGGTTCTTCCCAGAAGAATAACAAGCAAATGGGATGATGTTGGAAATAAGGCATGAGGAAACAGAAGCCGTGTTTGGTTTGTGTGTGAAGGTGCCATTTCAATGGTTGTACAATTCCCACAGCAGTCTTTCAGTGCCAGGAAGAGTGAGTGGGCAGCAATTTGGATGGGGGTGCTCACGCAAAGATCACAGGAGAAATGCTGGCAGCAGTTCCCCTCCTTTTGTTTGGGGCTGTGACACAAAGTGGATGTGGTAGGATCAGTATTCAGGAGGGAGTATACAAATAATCCCTTGACTGAAAATAGTTCCACCAAGATGTTAGTCATCTGGGGTAGGACCCAAACCACAACATACTGATCGAAGAAAGCTTGAGGCCTTGCCTAATCTAAAAAATATGAAGCAGGAATAAGAACCAAGGTCTGTCTGCTCTGCTGCTGTGCCTCATGTGTGCTGCAGGATATGTCTAGATTTGCTGTGGTATATGTCTAAATAGACAATGTCACCTACAAATGGAAGAAAATGTTCTGTATTTGTTGCACAGCTTCACAATATGGCCTACTGTGTTTCATCATGGCAAACAGAAGTGTTTTTTCTAAGTATTTCTGTTATTTTAGTTAACAATTTAGGTTTAAAAGTGAATCTGCCCAGGTCCTGGAGAAATTGGTTAGAAGTAGCAAAACAAAGCCTGTACCTTTGGGAATGTCCATTCTGCACAGGCAAGCAAACAAGCAGGCAAAAAGGTGCAATATTAACCTCTTAGAGCCATCATTATCTGTCTCAGACAGTGTCAGTGCTGTCATGCATAGTTGCAAACTTCTCTTAAAAACTAGATGACATCCTGAGTGTCCACAGCATTCAAGAAAGTCTACAAATCAAACCCAAAGAAAAGTTCAATTACAAAAACAGCAATACAAATTATAGGACAAATGCAAATGAATAGTCTTGCTTTGATTTTTGAGATTTGTGTAAATCTGCTTGGCATTTTGTTATAAAGCTCTTGTTTGGGACTTGAAGGGTAGTGCCTTGTCCTAATAACACAGGAAATAATTAATTTAATAATGGAGGGAGGTTAAATATTTGAAAGTAATTGCTTATTTAATTATTGCTAGGAAAAAACACCAATTTTTTGTTCATAAGACAAAAAAAAAAAGGGTGTTGATTAAATGATTTTTTCTTTTGAACATTTCAGAAATCTGCACCAGTCCCAGGTTTTGGGAACACACTTGCATTTTTAACAGGAATTAGCAAGCATCAAGAGTGGGATTCTTGACTTGGCTTTCACTATTATTTCAGTCTGGGGAAAGGTGATCTCAATTATTTCTTTGTCTTTCAGATGTTTTCTAGCTTTCATTGGTGTAAATGAGAAGAGATTTTAACCTTTTATGAGCAGCTCATGTGGTTTTCAGTTCTGAAGGCATGACACAGAAAATACGGCATTTCACCATGGTTTTGACTGAATTCTCCCTTTTTCTAAATAATGATTTCTGTGAGAATTAACCAGAATGACTAGTTTTAAAATTTAAGGTACATGTTGCTGTTTCAGAAAGGGGTAATAGTCCACATTTCATACAAAAAAAAAATCCCAAATCAGTGATGATATTTTATATGCATCTTGATGGTTCCTGCAGCTATACCAGTAAGTGGGACCTGTGAAGCTGGTGGCTGACATTAATTTCAGTGAAACATATTTCAGGCTCCTATTGCCTGCACTCTACTTAGTGTGTTTTGTTGTGTTTTTTTTGTTTTTTTTTTAAAGAAGCAAACTTAAAATTGAGTTATATGACCGACAACTCATTCTGCCTCATGTAAGTTTAAAGATGTCTAAAAATGTATTGTACATCATTGTAATGCTGTCAGACACTGGGGCTATGATATACTTTTTAAAAACCATTTGAATAAATCAGTATACTTCTTAAAAAAATGTTTAAGTAAGTCAGTATAAAACATAGTTTAATCAGATTGGTACAGCTTTCTTTTCTGGAAACGTTTGTGTTAATTTATCTTGCACCTGTGTAAGCAATACTTCTAGTGCTCCAAGAAGGTTGTTCTTATACTGAGGCACCTCCATCACCTTTATCTCAGTGTGAATCGTATTTTCTTGCTGTTCAGCTGAAGGAATACTTATTTTATTTAAAAATATATACCTTAAAGAATTATGTAGTTCAGGAATTAAGTAGAGGGTTGTAGAGACTCTTAAGTGGGTGTATCTGTAGCTTAGTATGACCGAAAATCATGTATATCTGATGACTACTCCAGTCTGTATGAAATGAAGTAGGTGTTCTCCAGTTTTTGCCACTATTACATTTAGTGAGTGTTACTGAGCAGAAAAATGGATTGATAGTGGGTGAAAAATCTTTTTCTACTAAGTTAAGAAGGGTTTAAATTAAAAAAAGGAGAAACTATTTATTATAAACATTTAAGCATAGCTAAGAGAAGTGTTATATTTGAACACTCCAAATAAATGTGGGTAATTCTACCACCCACAAACACCCATCTCTTGTGGATAATTAACATATCATCTAGAATAATTACCAAATATCTTTTCTATAAATATCTTAACTCTGTCATGTAAGTAATCTCTACAAATATTAGCTTAGTCTTATGGTGAATTCTTTGAAAAATACTAATTTTTGTCTTTCTCAAATCAGGATTTCTTTACACTTTGAAAAATCTATGAAGTACATTCGGTCATTATGCCACATTGGTTTACAGTAATTTTGATTTGGCAGACGGATCAAAGTAATATAGCGACAAAAAGATGCTCATATTAATAAGGCTGTAACACCAGCTGATAGATGTAGAGCTGTGCTTATGCAATGGGTAGGTAAACTAAATAAATAATTTGTATAAAGAAATTTCTACATAGCTCCATAAGGTACAGATTTAGCATTAAAATCTAGTTGTCCTATGCTGTCCTTATGCTTGGAATTTTATTGTTATCAAATATATGCATATCATGCAAGACTTTTAAAATACATGTCAATGCATATTACTTAAGTAGAACAAGCCTGACCATAGCTGTTATCATTTCATTAGTCCTGAATTTAAAACATATGGTTTCAAAGTTAATGTATCTCAGAATAGAATCAGGCCTTGTGAGTGCATTTATAGTAGTATAAAATTCCTTGATTAAATTAAGGGTCATGCTGTCCCAGCCTTTTTTTTTGATTCACCAGAGTGAGTTATTTGATCTCAAGATATTTACCTGACCACTTTCCAAAACACAATAATACCATAAGAAAACAAGGGCTCAGAAGTATGAGGTTGGTGCCTGAAGGGACTCCTGTCTGTTTTGACTGTAAACACTCTGAGGATTATATCTTAATATATGTTTTTATGTTAATATTGCATATTTATATTTATATTAATAGGTGTTGTGCTTTAGCCATCAGAGTCATGAGCCAGTCCTTCCTGACCTCTATTTGTTTCCCTGATTCTCTGTGACCAAAGTCTGCATGATTTTGCACTTCGTATAGGTTAGGACTAGATGGGAGGCAAAAGTAGCCCAGGGCATTTGATTGTGGAAAATATTATCCAAAAATTATTTGATTATTCTGGAAAAAGAAACCCTTTTAGAGAATGTCCCATTTCTGGAAAGTTTGAAAACATATGTTTTTAACTTAAATTGGAGTAAAATCTGCCTCAAGATACTTTCATTTCGAAGTTTTATGCAGTTTTGCTGCTGCTATATTGTGACTTTGCAAAGACTCAAACTCTAAAAGTAGGACTAAGACTGGACCAGTGTGATCAGAAAAGAAAATTCATATCTAAGTTCAACTTTGTTGTGCATGTTAAAAAAAATCCACTGTTGTAACATATTTAGGCTTTCAAATACCACATGGTAATGGCATTTACGAAAGAACATTCAGAACAATAACCACATCATCATTTTTCCTGAAAGTGGTTTTGTTTGTGGGAGGCACAAGCAGGGCAGATCATAATAGATAAAATGAATAACAGAGACAGGTATGACATTTTCTGAATGCTAGGAGAGATAAGAACAAGACTGAAACCTGCAAAATAAGCAGCTGGACAACAGAAAAGGGTAGTAGTGAAGCAAAGATCTGTTCCTTCTTACTCGTTCTAAAAGACTTTTCCCTTCTTTGAAATTAATAATCTTGCAAATGTTTTTGTATAGGTGCATTATTTACACGTAGATGGAATTACAGCCTGACACTTCATGGATTTTTTTTTAAAAATGCCCTGGGAAGCTTGCTTGAAAAGAATCATGGTCCCTGTACATGCGTACATAGTGGTATAACTCAAGTTCATTTCATGTCTCAAACAGAAACATAAACATTTTCAAAAATCAGGAAATGTGATGGGGTGGCCACCGAAAACTCAAGTATTATTCTGCTAAGTGTCATGTAATACCGAGATAAATGGTTGGGTAAAGAATAAAATAAGAATATTGTATTTTCAGAGATTGAAAATACCTGTGATTTTTAATCCGCTCTGCTGATAGTGACCAGGATCACGTGGACTTCTTACGAGGAAAATCTGGTTGAACATGACTTTCCTTGGTGAAGAAAAACAATGGCATGCTTAGTTTTCTGGAAGTTTCTCTTAGTCTGTTCATTACTTTGGGGGAGACGCTGATGTGTGCTCTGCTGTGTATGTCCCAGGCTAAGAACAGCACTTGAAAACCTGGAGCAACCTTGAGGAGATGCCATGGCTCTTTCTGTGTGCTTGGGTGAGAGTGTGGGTGTATTTGTGTCTGTCTCTGTAGTGTGACACAACTGTAATGACCTTATGACATGTATTTCTGTGGGAAAGAACTTTAAAAATCAGACTCCAGAGTGCTTCAAGTGAAATGCTGGTATTTGCTTGCTCAAATAAGAGAGTCCTTTGTAGGCATATAGAAGCAAGTCAGTATCCAGTCAGGCTGTCAAATACCGAATGCTGTTTTAATTGTATTAATATATTCAAAATTTCATTCTCCTATTTCACAAAGCTGTGAGGTTGGTGTTTTTGAAGTATTTGCTCATAAAATGGCAATTTTAAAGCTCTTTTCATTTTCCCTAAATTCAGTTCCAGTGTGACAAGACATCAGTCAGAAGGTGCCTCAGTAGGAGCAATGACAGCAACTTTAGATGAGATTAATAAATACTACCTGGTAATAGAGTAATTCTTATCAGTGCTAGTAACAGAGAGAATGTGTTTCTGGATGAAGGACAATGCATCTCTGCAGCACAACATGCCCAGTACAGCTCAGTACAATATAGGATATTACACAATTATCTAAATGACAGTATTGTTAACACTGTCCAGTTTGCCTTCTAAGTTACCTGTTCTACCAGGGACACACAGGGGCTGCTACATAAACTGAATCATAGCATCGTGTGTCAACTTGTCACATAGAGAGAACCACCAAAATAGAAAGCAGACACTCCTCACACCCCATTTCCTGGAGTGTTTGCCATGAGCTGTGCTTAGTTTCTGTTTATCTTGGGGCAACTCACCTAAGCATTGCTGACCAACACCTATTTTGAGCTGTGCTGAATTATGCCATGCTCAATAAGAGATGAATCTATAGAAAAGGAAAAATTTCTAAAGAGGAAAATCCCTTGCTGCAGTGGAGGGGTGTCTTGGAAATTCATGATGGAAACAGTGTTATGAGTTCTGTAAAAACCATCTCAACTGGCTTAAGTTCCTACTGCACTGTACAAGATGCAGTAAAGTGATCTTTAATCTAGTGATACATATAATGATATTATGACATAAGTCCTATTGACTTAACCCAACTGCCCTTTGTATCCTTTCTGTATTCTAGGGGTAGCTTGGACATGGCAACTCCTTTTGCTTTGCTAGGCTCAGCACCATGGCATACTGTTTTGAGCAGAGCCTTCAAAATACATTTCAATAATATGTATGCACATCAAGCCAGGTTTTCTACAGGGTCTCTGAAAGGAAACTTGAGAACATGGAACTGAGACTGATGATGGAAACCTTGTAGAAACCCTTAGAACCAGTCAACAGAAGAATTTGCTCTGCTGAAGTTTCCCCCGACTGTGGAGGATTTGCCAGATCTATCAGTCGTTTACATTGGCTTGAGCACATGACAAGACTACCAACATCTGCTTTGGTTACAGCTACCTTTGGTCGCTTCTGTCTTGCCCTCAACATGTTCCTTAGGTTATGCATTTTAAGTGAGGAGGCAGAGAAGCTGTATTTAGGGAAGCCACTCAGAGCTCAGAAACTCCCTTTAAACAGTGCAGGTTATGCAGAAGTCAGATTACAGCCATCCGTGTGTTTTACGCACTGCTTCCAGTGGGCTGGTCATTTTCTTAAGTAGGACAAAGGTAAATATAAAAATAGGATCTGAATTTATGACCTAGAAAACCAAGATGGTTTATAATGCAATCTTTGAAGCAATTGTATATGTGTTAACTGGGTCACATAAATTTGTGGTATGACAGCTCATACAAGGAAGTTACAAAGAGATGGCAGGAGGAAGTAACATAAGAAGTGACAAATAGGAGGCAATGCAGACAGAAAGGTGACCTTTTGATTCTGTGCTTCCCTTTTTTTTAACGTTTTTCAGCAAAAGACTTCCAAATCCCAGGTCTCGACTTCATTCATGGAGAAAATGCAGTGACCTTGTGATGTTCACATCCCTGCTTATAGCAGATTCAGTTCACCTATATGAAGCTTAGCAGGGATATGGAGATTCCAGCTTGTTGGTAGGAAGGATGGTTCAGGGAGTTTAATGAGAGCAGCTCTTCCCCATTCAGTAAAAATATAACCTTCGGCATCTGGGTGCATCTCTTCTGTGCTGACACTACATTTTCTGGGCTGGAGACAGGGAGTGTGAGATATGCTAAGGTACTGGATGTTCCAGAGTCTTCTCAGTGGCTGGAAAAGAAGAGAATTGAGTATATGACCCTGTACCTTCTCTAATCTTCAGGGATGGTTAAATCCATAGAGATGTTTATTCCTATACACATAAGGACAAAAATTGGGCTTTTGAGGTGTATTCACACTGTTTGTGATGCTATGGAAGGGGCTGAATTTAAAATAAGATAAATACACCAAAGCCTCTAGCTATTAAGTCATAAGATTTCTGCCTTAACTAATGGTGTTAACTGCTTTACAGCCAGCAAATTGCTATTTGATTTCCAGCCACAATGTTGAGGGGATTTTCACTTCTTTCTGATGGAACTACCAACTTGTATTCCTGATAGTTTTGTACCAGAGGTGGTTGCATGTGAGCAGTGGCTACCAAGACTTTTTTTGACAAAACATTCCAACATTCATTGGGTGCATTGGCATTCATTTGCGTAAAGAATGCTTCATAATCTAAATATGGTTTTAATCAACTTGTAAAACCTCACTAACCAGCAACATTATCTTCTGCCACAGCATTTTACAGTACATTTATGTAAAAGATCTTAGGTTTCACAAAAACAAGATGTTCAGCATTAGGCAGGAAAGAATTAGGAGTTCCAAGTTCCCTAAACTTCTGAAATGTTATGTAAAAATTTAGGTCTTCCATGAAACATTTTTTAAACTTTTTTTTCGAAGTAGCATTGCAAATACTTTATTTCAGAATGAGCAATAAAGAAGAAAATAAAGCCCAGGTTTCTCATACTGGTTGTGCTCAAATGTGATATCTTAAAATATGCTGTTATTGATGGCTTCACTTAATTTTTTGGGGATAAACCTCACCTTGGTGCAGTGAGCCAGCACAAGGCCAGCTATTACTTAGCTGCTGTTTATGTGCATGAGTTTTATGCTGGCCTATTGCAGAGTTGACATCTCCCCATCCTAAGACATATTAACTTTCTGTCACTGGCTTTCCTTGTTCAAAGTCATCTCTAATCCTCTTCATCTTGTTCTTCCAATACTTGAGGGGTTGCTTTTCCTGACTCTCTCAAAGGCTTCATTTTGCACTTGGTCCAAAGCTCCATGTAACTCGGTGCCTATCCCTACTGTGCAACACAGCACGTTGCATGCATGCCTGAGCTAATGGAGCCCTGGAATCTGGAGGAGGATGGCCATGTCAGCACAGTGATGCCAAGCTCATTACCTGGGTGTGGTATCACACTGATGCTGCTATCCTGCTTCCAAGACACGAGCTGGTAACCTGGCACTCTGCTATGCCATGTAGACAGACCAGTTTGGGTATGTGCTAGCTCAGGATCTCTGCTTTGCACATCCTTGCACAATGCAGACATGCTTTCTGACTCTGTTCAAAGGGCTCTGCCCATCCCTACCTCTACACAGCCTTTACTGTTAAAATCATGCTGATGTTAACTTTTGCTAATTATTCCTTTGTTTGACTGAGTGCAAATAAGTCTTCGCTGGAATAGAAGGTGTTGTTTTTACTTGCACATATTCTCAGTGGAGCACAACACGCTGAGGTGTCCTGGACATTCAGCCCTCACAGTGTTCCTGGCTTAGCTGCACCTTGTAAAAGCATTTATATAACACAACTGCAAAAAGAGAGAACGTTACTAGATTACGCACCAACGTGATTCATCTCAGGTGCAGAACTTTGTGCAAAAGCCAAGGCAATTGTTATGACATAATTTCTTATATGCAGAAATATTTACGTGTTATTACACATCTTGTTACAGCACTGACAATTATCCTGTCCAGTCAGTCCAGGCTGTTTGGTACAATGCAGTGTCAAGTAGAGAGCTTTAACAAGAACTTCTGTTTCGTATGAAATGTGTTGCCCTTAGATAAAGAATCTGTGTTATTGTTTCCTGTATTAACAGAAAGCAAGCAAGATGGGAAAGTCCATTTTCAGAAACAGCAAAAAGTCATCTTGACAGCTCCCAGAGCCAGAATCCTGTGAGCTGAAGCCGCTCAGCATCTCCTGGCATCCAGCCTTTGCTCTTGCTTACTTTAAATACAATGAAACATGTCTGATGGGACAGACTAGTTGGTATAGTCATGAAGATAAATCCACAGGCTGCACCAATTTGCTGCTTCAGACTGCACAATCATGTGCCTGAGTGATGTACTGTCTACTCTGATATATGAAGCAGGATGAACCTGGCCTTGTCTCTCTCCTTGTCTAGGCCAGCTGGAATCACAGAGGGAGGAGGGAAGAACTGCAGGGGTACATGGAAAGTGTTCAGTGGTACAAGGGAGGGAAAATCACTTGAAACTGAAGAACCTAACCCACAACTGGGACAACTATGGCAGTGAAGGGCAGTTTAGAAAAGGATACACTGTTTGCTGTTGAAATCTTACAAAAAGACAAAGCAAAATTTCAAGATAATTAATTTCATTTGAGACACAATACAGGTCTTGCTACAGCCCCTCCAGCCCCTGATACTGTTATGTTTCATTCCCATTGTCACTGACAGACTTTCAGACCACATTGGCATCCACCATGTAAAAACTGGTGAAGTGTAGAAGTAATGAGAATGAGAATGAAAATCCCTGAGGTAAGGCCATGGCATGATATGTTCCACTACAAGGCATAACATAAGCAGATATTTACATGATGAATAATGTGCTATTAAAGTAATGCATTTGTAAAATTAGATTGAATGGAGCAAATTGCAGAGGACTTAATAAGAGATATGGTATTATTACAGAGGAGAAAATCAGTAGCCATTTTTGTTTATGAAGATCAAGGAACTGATCTGGGCAAAAAGTTTGCTCAGTAGCAGTAGAATATTTATTTTTTGACCTTTCTTTTAATCTGGCACAAAACTTCCCACAGAAATCAAGGTAATGCGTACTAATGCACTGTAATTACATCTATAGTGGTAGTGCATAAAACAAGTTTATCAAAGAATACAACGTTGTTTTCTCTCCTGTTTAAGTTGTCATAGAATTGTTAAGGTTAGAAAAGACCCTTGTTTGAGTTGTAGGGAACCGCTGCTTTCTCAGTGTGACTCAGTGATCTAAATCTACATGTTTTACTGACTTTGTTGACCCCAAGTAGTCCAGCTTTCTCCTCTTTCTCTTTATCTTGCATTCCTTTTGAGATTTTCTCTTCCCTGTTGTCCACCATCCACTCACCACACAGCTGAATCAGCTCTGGAGAGCCCTGTGCTATAGACTGGAGTATATGTTTAGAATTGACTTTAAAGATGCTCTCTTAAACATTCTTCAATACAACACGTATCTGTTTACAGGAGCACAAGATACAAGCTAATTTCCCTGCAAAGAAGGGAATGAGCTTATGGTGTGCTCTGCCAGTTTACTTCAGGTATGACAGTCAAGTCTTTTAAACCTAGCACACCTAGCCCTAAGGCAAAACTCTTGAGCATAATGATTACAACTGACGAAGTGGATGGCAGTCACTCCTTATGTATAGTAAAAGACATTGCTAGGCATATCACGTGTCTCCAAAGGCCATTTGTGACCCATTCCTATGATGCAAGTCTAAAGGAGGAATAAAAAAGTCTTAAAGCTAGCCCCAGAGAAGTCTGACTGCACTGTGTCCCAGAAAGCCAGCGGTCAGAGAGCAGAGTCATCAGCACAAGTCTGGGGAATTCCCCACCCAGAAGGCAAATGTTACAGCAGAAATAATGACTTTCACTTCTTAAAGCAGCACTCACATAAGGACAAGCACATGACTAGATGGCATGTGATCATTTTACACTAACAGAGCAAAAATTGTCTCACTAAAGTGGACATTAATCTACAGAGTGTTTTATTTATCTGATTATTTCTCCCCAAATCCTTTTCTCTGCTGCTAGATTGCTTCACCATTTTAAAAATGTGAGCAGATTTTGATTGTTTTCTGTGTATGGCAGTGTAGGGAAGGTGAAAATTAGCCCTTAGTTGAGCCCTCATGCCAGCCGTGACTCTTGAGAGACGTTACAGTAATGCCAGAATTGATTTGGCAAGTGTGGACTCTACTTTTCACTGCTTAAAACTGATAAAAACACCGTCATTGTTCCACAAACTTTAGGATATGAAAGAAACTGTATTTAAAAACAAAGAAATGGGAAGGGGAAGAAATCAATATTTGAAAAGAAAAAATATATTCAGATTTTAATGATGGTGTTAAATGATAGAGAGGAAAAGACTTGCTATAAATACACCTAGCAATGCTCTTTTCACAGAATTTGGGATTCAAGGTCTATTGAATTCAATGAATAGACTCCATTTGACGTCCAAAAACTCTAGATGATATATTGTGTTATTTGGACCAGTTCTATAGCCAATGTTAATCAGCTTAACTCTCCTGGCTTTAACTGTGCTAACTTCTTTTACTGCATCTGATAATTTTGGGTTAGATCCAGTGTGAAATTGAGATACCCACAAGTTTGGTGCCAAAGTAGCTAAATTCTTCAGCATCTGGCTCCTACAGTGATATTCTGGATGGAGATGTACTTATGTACTCAAGCTTCCTGCACAGTGTGTGGGAACAGCCAGGTGCCTGGGAATAAGTATCCTGAAACCCCATAAGCTACTGAGAGCTAGCCAAAAGAAAATGTTAAGCATGAGGGCATCCTCTGAGTGGGTGTGGGGGTTGGGAGTGTTGTTGAATTGTAAATCTGGACTTAATGCTTCAGTTCTTCCCCATTTTCTTATTTTGGCGTTGAAGCCTTTCACTGCACATTGTGCTTGGCTTGTTGTTTACTATGCATCTACCATATTGAGCTTAAATTAATTGTAAATGTTTGGAGGCTATCTTTTATTTAAAATAAAAGCTCTGTTGATAGTACAGCAATAATTAAGAATAATGTATTGTGAAGAATTGAGTCCAGGCATTCTTTTAGGTAAAACCTCTCTTTTAACTTGAGTCTCAGAATGAGGGAAAACTGCGTGAAGATGTTAGCTAGTGACTCAGTGCTTTTGGGGAGTTTTTGGGGTTTTTCTATTAGTACTTGGTCTTCCATCCTTTGCAATCATAGTTGCAAATAGAAAGTACTTTGCATGTGTGATGCCACCTTCGGCATTAGCCTGCACCCTAGAATAGCATGCACACTTGCAGACATGCGTATATATACTGGCAGAAGTATGTCAATTGGGCATGGTAGGTACCAACACTGTGCCTGGCTCAGGCCATTATTAACATTTAATTGGTAACAAAAATTTTTCTAATCTCCTGACAGCGGTGTGGGATGGATGTGGCACGTAGGAGGAACACATAGCAGCATGGCAAACAAGGATATTGGGAATGCATACCAAAACTGGATTCATGGAGTCACAGGGTTCCTGTTCTTAATTGCCTTGCTTTATAAGGTGATCATGGGAAGGTTTACACATGAATCATGTAATTGTCTCATTCTTACTTATCTGTTGGCAGCCTCTCTGAGGGCATCAAGGTTGTTGTAGCAGAGGCCTCATCTGAGAGAGAAGAGGATTCTTTGGCTATGTGAAGCCTACGGTACAACCCAGTTCACAGACTTATAAGACAGCAGGAAAAGCATTCAGTCCAACAACTGGAATGTATAGCCAAGTCTGCATCATGCTGGATCCAAACCAATTAGCTTTAATGGAAAAGGTGCTATTTGGCAACATGGTAAAATAGCTTTCAGGGCCTGTGGTGGCTTTTCTGCATGGAATAGCAGAAATGCAGGCTGTGTTGCAATGCCTTTGAGTTCTGCTGCGTGCTCTAGTCTCATCTATATGGAAAAATATTTTCTGATTGTTCCTTAAATTTGGAGGCCTAAGCTGTCCCAATGTCACTTGCTTCAGAACTCCTGCAATGGCCTTATGAAAAATGTCGTTTTGCAGTGAATCTGTGCTTCCTGAAATCTGGCTATAATCTCTTACCTCTCCTGCAGAGTCCCGTTATGTGATGGTAATAATGTGTTCCCCCAGAGATTCCCAGGAAGAGCAAATTTCAGAATTTACAAGAAATTAGTGTGGCTGGGGCATGTCATATCAAACCATTTTCAGTGGGTCCATTGTAATGATGCATAACTATCAGGACAACAAATGACATAGAGATCAAGACTGCAGGAATGATGAACAAGATGTTAGACGACCATCCCTTTCTGATGCTCAGTGTAAACATTGCGAGACTGAAAAAGTAGACAACGTTTATAAGGAAGGCTATGCATACTACCACCTGCCTTGGATGCCTTTGAAGGGTGATCTGTAGACACTAATGACTCACAACTGCCAATTAAAAACTAAGTTCAGGAGTAATTCTACACTACATCTTCTCTTTGAAGCTGTAGTGTTGAAATCAGGACTGGTTTCAAGGCCCTCCCATCTACTTAGGATCTTGAGCATGGAGGGTGTTTTGTTTGGGTTTTTTTGAAGGTTGGTGAATATACGGCTTTTGCTCCAGTCACAAGGCTCTATGAAAACCAACTTTTTGGCACTTCCCTGTCTGGACCATTGCTCATGAGAGCATTTAGGAGAGTGTTAGACACCCAATCCCAAGAGAGAGAGTGCTTCTCACCATGCATTGGTACTTCATTTTGCTTCCTAGTGGGCTATAGTTCTTCCAGCCGATGCTGGGAAGGATGCTGCTTGGATGCTTTCTTGGAAGTATGTGCACAAATGCTGCCTAGAGGAATACTTGGGCAGTTGTAGATGGGTCTGATCTTGCCCATTCGGTGTGTAAGGCTTGATCCTAGATGAGATTATACTGATCAAAATGCATAAGCCTCAAGGTCTGGCTTCTAGTTTTCTGTGCCTGAGTGGGAAACCCTGAACTCGAAGGATGGCGTTTGGTCTCCCTTTGGCACAGACAACGAAAGGTAGTTGCAAAAGGTAGCAAACTACTGGTGGTTCATCCTGGTTCAGCGCTGGACTGGAAAGCCAGGCAGAAGGGCAGCTGCAGACTGCAGGCATTTCAGGGCCTGCATGTCACTAGGAATATTGCCAGACTGTTACCACCTGCCTCCCTCACCGCAGGATCACTGTGCAGTCCTTACCTACCCTGTTTGTCATGGGACACTTCCAGCAGGGGTTTTTCTACAGGGAAAATTGTGCACTGCTGTGTATGCTACATGGACCAATTTATGCTGTTATTTCAGATGAACATGGATTTTACTGGCACTGCAATAGGGTGTAGGTACCTAAATTCCACCTCTGTCACATTAACATTTTGATCCTTGTTTTTTTTGCATGTAGCACCCGTGTTTTTTTCTGCCTGGAGCAGGCACATAAATCTCATTAGCATTATTTTCCATCACTAGACCTTCCCAAGGTGTGGAAGGTTTGCTGGAAGACCTCTGAGCATCATTCCCTAAATGCCTAAGTTGGAAGGCCCATATTAAAGCAAATACACAAAATCCTTCAGTTTAAGCTTTGAAAACCAGAGTAGCAGGCTTCATTGCTTCAGGCTACAGGAGATACTACTATGCAGCTTAGGACGGAACTTGAGTTACTGTTACAAGATAAGTGCAAAGCAAACCGGTTCAGATAGTTTTCCTTCCTTCACAGGCTCATTTGTAAGTTCAGAGAATCTCTTGAAAAGCAATAAAGTAGAAATAGAATAGGAAAATACCCACCCAAACTATCACTCTGAGCTTTTGTTGTTTTTCTTATTATGCAGGTATAAAATATCCTGTAAAAATACAAATTACAAAGCAAAATATCATCCCAGTTATGCTTATTAAAAAATTTCTCTTTAATTCCTCCCTTGGAAAATGCAGATTTCAAATATAATTTTGGTTTTCAAAACATTTCAAAACCCAAGGTGCTGGCTTTCTTGCTCATCCTCTGGCTTTCAGCCTTGAATTAGTTTACCCTCATGCCTATAACCAGAGCAAAATACAAATGAACTGTCCATGAATTGTCATATTCCTGATTTGCCTCCTGCACCACTCCTTTTTAGTCCCTACAACTGTCTTCCTAGTCACTCTGTGAACATACACATTGCCTAAACTCCCTCATTTGCTATGGCAGTTGTCTTATGTGTGAAAGACTAGATTTTCAGTATGTCTCACAGTCATAACTAGATCCAAATTTTCAGGAGATCAAAGCACCCAGACAGTCTCCCACCTTTTTGTAAAAAAGGATCTGAATTATTAGGGTGCTGCGACCCTGACTGTGGCTGGGGGACAGAGGAAGATGGAAGCATCTCTGAAGATATGGTCTAGGTGAGACTTACCCACTGTGATACAAGCATACAATTCGTGGTTCTGGATAATGATGTCAACAAACAGTAAGGCAATGAAATGATTCAGGCTGACTGACACTATAAAAATCAAGGTGCCCGACCAGTTCTGCTGTAGACACTCTCCATAACTTTGGCCAAGTCACATATGGTCATGCTTTTGTGGACAGATAGGAGTTATACACAGATATGCATTTACAAATCCAAGAAGGGTATTTATCATTAAGTTTTAGGGCCTAAAAATATTTAGACAGACTTTCCCCTTAACCTGCCAATAATAATCTCTCCTTTCTCCCTAGTCTTTGTGTTGTCTGCTTAGATTGACAGGTCCTCAAGGTGGGAACTGTTGATTATTCCCTGTTTGAATTGCCAATGAATGCCAAAGGATTTCATCTGATGCCTCTAGGCTTTATGATAACATAAAGTATTACAAACAGCAGTAGAGAGATACAAACTGCTGAGGAAAAGGTATAGGACTTTCTTGCTGCAGGGGTCTCAAGGGGAGGCCCTCCCCAC
This sequence comes from Theristicus caerulescens, assembly GCA_020745775.1. Taxonomy (NCBI): domain Eukaryota; kingdom Metazoa; phylum Chordata; class Aves; order Pelecaniformes; family Threskiornithidae; genus Theristicus; species Theristicus caerulescens. The sequence goes on along the minus strand of CM036583.1, from coordinate 15,976,935 downwards.
ATGGGGAGGACAAAATCTCTGAGGTAGAGGGTGAAGGTAAAGCAGGTAGACGTGACTTAGCTTTTCAGCGATGTACAAATAGGGCATTCTCAATAGCAATATCAATGATATTTTATTGCTTGACATTTTCACTGGTATTTTATTGCTCTACCTTTTAAACAAAAGCAGCAATTCCTATCAGAAGCTGCTGACAAGTCAGATCTATTCTCAGTAAATACATTACTTTCATATATGTCCTTTTCTTCAAACTTTTATGGAAGCTTTCGGGTATTAATCATTACTGGGTTCCTTGGGATTTTCCATTTGATTTACCTTTAGGATGGCTTCAATGTTGGCAGTATGTACTCCCCAAAATGATAAAACTGCTCACTATCAGACTGCGAAGGCTGTCCTGGCAGAACAGGGTAGTAACAGAAAGACTCTTGGCGTGGCACCTCAGTAACCCTTAAGGATTTCATGATATTCAAGATGGACAAGATAAGTCACCAGTGAAGTGTTGACAACCCTGAAATATTTAGGGTTATTAAGTCAAGTCTAGAAAGCATAGGCCTAGGAAAACTTTAGTAAGCTGAGTAAGCCAGGCGAGGCAAAGAATTACATGCAATGTTGTTCTTTTGTTGTATCCTAGCATTTTGAAGTGTCTCCTTGCAGTAATTTTTGTGAACTGTGAAATTTGACTAAAAGATAGCTGCAAGGTATAACAAAAGAAATTAAGTTTTTTAAATTTTGATTTTTTTTTTTAATTGTAACTAGTTGTCATGAAACAATGAACAAGATCAAGTTTTGCATGTGAATACTAGCAAGGTGAAATTACTGTCTTGTATGTCACAATCCTATAAAAGTTTTCGAAAGACTTTTGGTGTTAGTCTATTTTAGGACTGTGGGGTGAGGTTAGAGAAAGATTAACTAGCTAAACCTCAAATTAAGCCTAATATAGACACAGTCAATTGCTATTTACCTTGACTTAGTAACAGGCAGGGTTTGTTGTCAATTATGACTGACCTCAGAGTGACTTCATATTGTAATCAAACTTGTTTGTAGCAGCTTGTAGGATTTCAGTAAAACTGCTTTTACAGCAGATGGATATCCTGGCTTCTGCCAACTGCTGTTAAAGCTGACATACTATGCTGCTGTCTCCTGCAAATTCCTCTGAAGTTTGACATTTTCTGTACTGTTTTCATCACAAGTTCACCCTGAAGTAAGCTGATAAAAGATGACCTGTAAAATTTTCTGACATTGATTCTGAGCTGCAAAATGTCAGAGCTTTAACTCATATCCATCATACTTGAAACCTGATAAACTCTGCCAAGTCTCAATTGTCAAATGACCCCTTTAAAGTATTCTGTAACATATTGTTTTGTGGTCATCAGGGAGGATTTGTTAAAAAATAAGACCCTGCAATTTAAGTATCCATTGCTAACAGTTTGATCTTTCAAATACATGAATAAATAAGTTAAATTAATTTTGAGGGTATCTCTAGAGACACATATAGATAAATGTGTCCACATTTAATTGGGGCAAATTCTGTAATTTAGACATGGTTTTCTTTTGCTGATTTCTTTTCTGGACTTTGAGAAGGGAGCCCTCAGATCAGTTGCCATTTTAGGTATCCTAACAGAAATGTTATGCATTGGAGTTAAATGCAGTCGGGGGTAGGAAAGTGATATTCACTTTGATATTTATCTTCATGAAGATCTCACAAGAAGCATGTGCAAAATGGTAGCTCTGACTCAAAAAATTTAAAGACAGGCACCTCTTTTAAAATGCTTTGCATGTGACCTTGTTTAAAAAGAAAGCTTTTAAATAGCTTTTCAATATTAACTTGTGGATGTGTGGCTGTTGATGTACTTCTGATATAGGTGCTGCTGCCTCAAGCCATTTACCAGAAACACTGTGTGTAATCCAAGCAATAGAGAAAAAAAAATCTCTTTGTGTTGAGCCACCCTTTGAAACAACATTTTTCCATAAAAATAGCAACTGTCCATTGGGAAGAATTAGTTTTATCCTGGCTTTCCCTCCTCTCCCAATAATTTGTGTGATGTTGCTCTTCTAGTAGTCTGGAACTGCTGTAACCTGTGAATTTAATTTAAAAGCCCCTATTAATCATTTTTGGGACAAAAAGGGATTTCTGATGTTCTTATGTGAAGAAGTCTTCACCAAGTTATTGTTTATAATCCAGATTCTCCCTTTTGTAGTGTGCTGAACTAACCTTCTAAAAAAGCAGTTAAAACCCAAGTGCTTGCATTTTTAACAACAACTTTAAAATGTTGTAAGTGGAAAACCTTATTTCTTTTTCCTCAGTGTATACTTATCTTTTCATGTGGCAAGAAGCTGTGGTTCACCCTGGGTGTAGATTTCAATCACTTGTCTCTCCTCTGCTCATCTTAATACGAATGGCAAATAAGAGTCAATGTGGAGCATGTGCAGGGAAATGCAACCCACGTAGGAGAATCAAAATGAAAATTTACTCCTCTTCTGGCATCACTTTCCTGACCCTCAGATTTCCCCAACTTTATGAATATAATGATAGTAACTGGGATTTGGAAAGTTCTTTAAGATTTCCAAGTCCAAAGGCCTAGTTAACTGTTACTCCACTCAGAACAAAACATGCATTGCATTAATGTTCCATTGCCAGATATAATGGCAGTGCTAACAATTTTTCTGAGGCAACTGGGAAAGCTGCTTTTTCTTGAAGGCATTCAATGACAAACATGCTAATGATGTCAGCTGAGATCAAAGACTGTGTTTTATACCTTTAAACTTTGATATGTCTTTCTACTAAACTCGTTTACAGCTTAGCCTTGTAAAAATCTCAGATTTCCTGGTTTACGTGATTTCATTTCAAGTGGGTTGCATTTGATCCATCTGTTTGATGGGACTATTGTGCTTTTGTCTTACTAGTAATAAAAATTCTGTGGGTAAAACATTGCATGTTATTCTGGCAGTTGCAGGAAACACTATCACTAACTCCTGAACAATAGGTCTTTCTAAGGACTGCATAAATTGTTCTTTGTAGAGCAAGACAACTAAGATTTCAGATAGTCATAAACAGTAAATAAAAAGGGAAGTTTGAGATCAAAGAGCAAAAAAGATGACTAAGATTTTTTTCGTCATTGTTGAGAAAACATACACAAACTGCAGATCAAAATCATTGGTGTTTCCTTCAGAGCAAGTATGCCATTTTCTGAAGTGTGCCATCTTCTAGGGATGGCAGATGTCAGAGCATACCTCTACCTCCTCCAGCCACTGGGAATTTGTCTACGTAGCCAAAGGCCTTGAATTGCAAAGCTAACTTATTTTAACTAACAAGACATTAACACTAGTCAGCATTTAATGCAGACAAGAAAAAGCCTTTGTTTAACAGTGTCCCAGTTGGAATAGTAACATCGGACTGGTATTGGCCCCAGCAGCAAAAGAGTCCATGCCTTCCACACAGACATCGGAAAAGTTTCTTGTGCATCACAGCCTTCTGCAGCCCATTATTCACAAAACATTTTCTGAAGCCTTTTAACAAGTCAAGACCTTTAGTACTAACCTCCAAAAGTCATAGCAAAGCAATTTGCCAATGGAGGAGAGCAGGAAAGATAACTGCCAAGCCAGTGTTCCCAGTCCTGCAAGAGCAAAGGGTTTGTTAGGTGAAAATGCCCACAGGAGTCTAGGAAATGAGTGAGTCCACTTCTGCAGAATGATGCATCACTGCCTTCTCCTCTGCTGCCAGCTGGACTTGGAGGAATACTCCCTCCAGGTTTAGCACTGAGAATATGAAAAAACGCTTTAACTAAACATGTGTGAAACTTTCAAAAAGCTTTGAGTTTCCTTTTCAATGAGGAGTGTTTTTCTGCTCTAGCAAATATCTCTTTCTATGACCAGCCTCTTGTGCTTCAGATCACAGTGGAGATACTACCTTCACATCTCCTTCACCAGAATCTGCGCTATCTATCAAAATAAAAGAAATTCATAATGTCCTTCTGGGTGATCTACATAAGCGCTAAAACATAATAAGATGTAAATATTTTAAAATACACATTCTTGACACAATTCTTCTAAGAGTGCTCAGGTTTAGGTATCTGTGCTTCTGCATGAGCTTTGATCCTTATACTATGAAAATCATACTGGACATCCTAATAAAAATTTTCCTAACACTGCTACTGTTTTCAGTGCATTATGATAATCACAGTCTTTGGAGAAACAATAATAACTGGTATCAAGAGCAAAACTTCCACAAGACATTTGCAAGGAGTCTTGTTGCCTTGCATTTTACTGTAAAACAATAGTGTGCTAAAACAATAGTAAAGACTATAAAAAAAAAATTGCTTGGACCATGATGCTGCAAATTCCATATGTAAGGAGCAGGAGACAACATAATGGAGCTCAGTCTATGGAGGAGCATCTCTTCTAGATGCTTCTGATGCATCTTGTTTCAAGGCCAGGCTGCCTCGAAAAGCATCTATCCATGTAGAAATATCCTTTGGGAAGCCAAATTGCATTAAAAGCATTTCTATTATCTTCTTGAGAACTTTTCTGAGTGAGGTAATTGTTCAGCACATTGTGCTGTTTTTAGGTTGTGATGCATGGGAAAAAGATGAAGATTGTTTTGAGAAAGCTGGAGAAAGCCATTTTTTCTTCCTATGAGAAAACATATAAAACTCACAAACACATATATACAAATAGACAAAATGTTCACATTATTATTACCATTTCAAAACACATTTACTCTTTGCAAGTATTTGAGATGAGTTCATAAAATGTGATGGGATGAGGTGAATTCCCCTGAGAAGAAACCTCCCAACCCTGCATTAGCCAAGGAACTCCCAAGAAGGGCTTTCTAGCGCATCTCTGCCAGGGAGGTTTGGACAAATCCCATACTGTCTCTTTCCAGAGCTAATGGCAAATTCAGTTTCTTTCCCCCATGAACTTATTACCAAAGATTTTAAGTGAAAACTGGATGAGAAGCAGACACATCGGATTAGGGAAAGAGGGAGAAAAAGCTTCTAAATTTTAGGGCTTGACTGCAAAGAAGATGATACTAGAGCTGATTTTTACTCTACTTTACTGCTTTAAAAATATTTCCTTTGGTGCTAAGATAGTGATCAGCATGCTACAAATACCACAGATAGTGCTGATACCTGCTGGCAGTGGTGGATCTACTGAGACCCACAGGTTTGCAACATGCCATACCAGTGGCAGAGCTCTATGGGGAAACTTTGTCATTTTTTCCTCATGCCTCCCTTTTGGCTGTGGATTTTTCCATAACTGTTAGAGATTCCAAAGGAAATAAGAGCACAAGCAAATAAATGAATGGACTGTGGATAGAAAAGGAAATGTTTATTCAAACACAAGAATAATGCCAGTTGTAAAAGTCTGGATGCTTCTTGTATGTTGCTATTTCTGAGGAGATCCCAATGGGTAATGTTTACTAATGGTGAGCAGTATCCAAGAAGTCTTCAGTTTTATACCAGATTAATTTATCTGTTCTCAATGTGCTATTGGCTTTTGCTGAAAATCTATTGCTCTGTAGGCTTGATCTATACATGGCTATTTGCATTCTCGTTTTTCAGATACAGAGAATATTTCAGTTACAGTTACTAGGAATCGATACAAGCACACATGCTTCATTTTCTGTGTCTATTAGTACATTTTAGTTCATAATAAATATAGCATATTACAGAACCATGTAGAAATGAAGGAGAAATTCATCTGCTTGTTTTAAATACATATATGTACAGTGTGTGACATTAAAAATGCAGTGTCATCAGGGTAGATGATGTGTATTTTGCACACGCAAAATCAATCTGCCTTGAGCTAAGTGTGCTGTAAGATAGTTCTGTTTTGTACACTGGAAAGTAATTGACAGCAATTTCATTTTCAAGGAATAACTAGAGATCAGCTTGCAAGAGAGCAATAGTTAAGAAATTTTTTAAAGAAAAAATTGTTGTTACTTTCCCCAAATGAATACTATTCTTGCCAATTTCTGTCACTTATATTGGCCTCAGAAGTCATGAGATTGACGTACACAGCCTGAGATTAATAATAAAAATAACAATGCTTATAATAATAACATATATCAGGACTTGAGAACTGTTACCACTAACAACATGAAGCAGGACTGCCTTTCTTTTTAGGGAGGACCACTCACCCCTTAATTTATGTACAGTTGGGTTAAGTTCAAAATTCAGCTCTGAAGATGTCCACAAAAGTGGTGTTCTTCCTGTTAACTGATGTAAGAGAATTCCACTTTCCCTTGCTATGAGATGAGTTTGCTGCAATTTTGTAATCATTTTGTGTTCGAATGTCCCCTTTATCAATTTCTCCTTTTTTTTTCTTTTCCATTCTTTATCACAGTACAGTTGGAAAAATTTTGCTGTAAAAAATTTCTGTGTAATGTCCATGGTCTTATCTGATGGTCAAAAAGGAGAGTGACTTCAGATCTTCCTGAACTGCAGGGCACTCCCAATGTGTACTTTGAAATCTTGTAGGTGAAACCACCTGCTCTGGATGAGGCCAAAAAGGATCTCTGGTCTGGGTCTTCCAGCACTGCAGATGGTGCCTGAACCATCAGGACACCTTCCGCTCTGCCAAAGTTTTTTGAAACATTCAGTCTTATGTGGATTAAAAAGTTGCTTTGAAATCGCAGCTATTCTTGCTAAGTAGAAGGGTAATGAGTTAAGCTGGTTGACACTGTTTCTAGCTCTCACTCCTTATACTTCACGTTTTTTCCCCTTTTTTTATTATCCATAAAGCAGATGGGGTAGCTTTTTTTTTAACATGAATCTTAATTCATTTAGGAATTAATTAAATGACAGCTGTCTTGACCAAACGTAATTTCTGTTTGAGGCCCATGGAAGATAATGAATCATAGTAGTTATTTTAGATCATGATAAACATTTACATAAGCCAGGAATAAAAACTAGCTATTTAAAACAGATCACAAAATGTGACAACACCATTTTCAGACCTTTTTATTCTGCTGTCTTTGCGAGTATAGCAATACAGTGCAACATATTTTCAACATGTAACATGGGAAGAATCCTGTTTCAATATTAAAATGGAGAAAACAGATGTGATTGTATATTCTACTGCGTAGCCTAGTAAATCAGATTTGTGTAGCACGGCAGGGGAAGGCAACAGTCTTGTTTCTTTAACAATAATAATAATAATAATAATAATAATAATAATAATAATAATAATAATAATCTAAACTTTTATATGTAAATCTTTGTCTGGAAACACTTTAAGCAATGTGGCCAAAATTATATAGAAGGATGTTTCAGTCAGGTCCCTAAAGCTATGTTTAGGCATCTGCTTCACTTTCAGCTACTAACAGCCAGCATTGTCTTCATGGCCCTGAAAAATCTCACTGCCAGAATGGGGTGGATTTATGTCAATTTTTGTACAGAAAATCATTAAAAACTATGGGGTAAGCATGTAACACCTTGAATCTAGAACTGGTACTGTGTTCTCACTGATCCTGGTGTATGTGCATCTGGGATGTTGACTCACACTAATCTAGAAAAAGGTGTCAGAACCAAAAACTCCCCACCCTGCATGCTGGCCATCCCCAAACAGCAAGGATAGTTCAGTGCTTCAACATGTGCTTCAACATGTCTCTTCATGAGAATCTGTCTGTTGTTTTAAAGTAAAATGGATCATTTTGGTTTGAGATTTTGAGTTCATCTGAGTTTGAAATTTGGAGTGGAATGAAGAAGAGCAAGAATAGCCAAATACCATGTCAGTCTCTCATACTCTCGGAGACTGGATCCCCAAGGACATGCCATCGGTCAGGTTAACTCTTCCACTCCCAGATCTTCATGCCAGCACAGTGGCAGTGAGTGGCAAGATGTAGCTCTCCAGAAATCCCACCATTACTTACTGATGATTCAAAGAGCTGCAAACTCCTTGGAACCCTCAGGGAGCAGGGAAAGTGAGACTGAGCAAACCCAGGAAAAGGAACAAGAATTACAAGTTCCCTGAACCTGCACAGGAACTTGTCACACTGGTTGGGCCCATTGTAATACCAGAGGGATGGTTTTTAGTACTGAAACCAAATTATTAAAAGGATGACAAAAGCTTTTAAGCTGTACTTAGGCTAACTCTTCATATTAGGAAACAATAGGCATTAGAAATAACAGCAGCTACATTTTTAAATAGTCCTGTGCAGTAGAGTCCCGCAGTAAGGAATAATCAGATTTATTTTATAACCAAATCATGTATGCAGAATAAGTCCCCCAGGCTCTCTGAGTGGGGATGTGCATCCTAGGCTGGCTGGTGGGATAGAACAGGATATTCTGGCTGACAAATGTTGATGGTGAAGATCTGAAGTTAAGGTTAAAGGTTAGAGTAAAAGACTTGAAGGTTTGTCTTGCAGCACAGAATAGAAAAGGCATAAATGTGCCAGTTACTGTCGCAGAACAGTTAGAAGAAGAAATCAATGATCAAATTGGTGTAAAAATGTAATTTCTCCCCAGAGAAGCGTCCCTTGGTCTAGTGAAGCGTAGGAGCTGAGTGCTGTGATGCAAGCTTTCATACCCCTTAGGAGAGAGAAGGAAAGAAGGTAAGATCCTGGGGCTCCAGGATTCATTCCTACGCTTTTGCACAATCCCTGATCAGACTGGGAAGAGGCAACAAGACCTAGGATTCCCCGTTCTGTGGAGGAGGCACTAACTGCTAGATTGCAAGGCTGCACATTGTCCTGCACGCTCTCTTCCGCCTCATGAATTCTTTTCTTTCTTACTTTACAGACGCATAGCTTTACAGTTGGGGAAGAGGCTCCTGCAGTGTAGCAGGCTTACTAGCACATGCTGAATCCCTCTGAGCTTGTGCCTTTCCCCTGGTGTTTCACAAGCAGGAGCCTTGCAGGTGATAATGCCTCTGACCATAAAAGGGAGTTTCTAACCAGGCATGTGGCTGTGTTGCCTCATCAGAAAAGGGCTCCCTGTGCATGCGCCCATTTTCCATGGCTACATTTGCATGCAGATCTGACATAGTTAAGAAAGAACTGCAGTTTAGGTAAAAAAAATAGTCCCTCTGATAAATAATCACTTCCATGAAAGCAGATGCATGGAGACAAGAAGGTCTCACAGTGCTGCCAGGTCCTTGCCATGCTGCTGAAGAATGGCACACTCCCACATACATTTTGTTCTTTTTTTTCCAGGATCTAAAGCCAAAGGAAAAGGTGAAGTTTCTGTAATCCAAAGAATTTTGATAAACTATGTCTGAGTCCAAATACTTTGGGTATAAATAATATCCCCACATAAAAAATGTTGCCTCCATAGATGGACATAGTTGTAAGAACAGCTACCTGACTCTTCCTCAGCTGCACATTTATACATTTTTGGGTGTAAAATGGAACTTAAGGTAGAAACAAGGGATGCTTAAAAATTACAGATTTCCCAAGTCAAGATCTACAATAAAACCAGGCCTTCACACCTACATAGTATACTATAACTACGAGCATTTCCATTCAACTGCTCCCAGCTTTGTCTATGTTAAAAAACTTTAGAAGAAACCGTGACTTCTTTTTGATTTGTTGACACTGAAGAAAGGCATGTAATCTTCTAAAATTGAGAGTCCTTGCAAGTTTGTAGTAAATACTGATTTAATTTTTACTATTTTTAGCTGATGTAAAGTAACCCTTGCAATCAGTATTGCATGAAGTCAGTGGGAAAGATCAAATAAAAAGATTGCTGTGCAATCCACATGGCCTTGTGCTGGGATTGACGTCAGTGCTATCCGTCATTTGGAAATGTACATTCAGTGTAGGCATGAGTCGATATCTCTTTGGCTACTGTTTAAGAGAGTCGGGAGTTGGACTTTACTCTCATTTATGATTGAGAACTTGGATTCTGTTAAGCTGAAAGGTCAATAATGCACTACAGAAGTTCCCAAAGAACTGAATGAGAAAAGTCTTACTTAAAATTCATATGCTACAGCGTATTAAGGAAAAAATCCCTTCAACTGTCTGCTAATATGGCACATATAAATCTTCAGGCTTGTACATTTATAGTAGGAGGCCAATTGTTAATATTCCCAAGGCAACATTAATTCACCTTTCTTGTACAATGCCTATATTCATTAAAATACACTATTATCACTTAGTAACATACTAAGGAATCTGTTTTAGATAAAAGAGTAAGTTAATATTACCAGAGTAAAAGCAACAGTGCCTGAGAAATTAGATTTACAATCCCTCACTGGACATCTGCATCAATACCTGTAGTCAAGCTGTCAGCTGCTAATTACTAATGCCTTTATGTTCCTTTCCATGTATTGTCCTTTATGATTTATATTGGATTTAGGCTGTATTCTATGTACAGGATGGAGGTACTGGATCTCTGCCTTTTTAAGCCTCCTCTCTGGAAAAGTGGGGATTGCAATGTCAAACTTTTAGGCAGGGAGATGACAGCCACAATTACTTTAGGAAGGGGTACTGCTCCCTGTGTCTTTACAGCACTCATGTGGAGTCTTCATCTCTTTGTCTTTGGAGCGGGAGCAGGAAAATGAGGCAGGGATGCATGGAGGCAGATGGAAGGGGAAAGCACCTCAGAGGGACAGAGCACTTGCTGAAGGTTTTGCAGAAGCCCAGTCAGAGTATTTCCAAACTGTTTCCACCTCTGGATTTTTACTTTTATTAGTGCTGCACCTTACCACTCAGTTACACTGGAATAAATCTGTAATAACTCGACTGAAGTTATATTATTGTAATTTATCTTGAAGGGACTATAGTACCAAAGCCAATATCTTTGTTATAGGATTAGACTAATTATGTTTATTACAGATTCTGAATATGCATCATGAAGTACAAGCCTTAGATACTTGTTCTGTGTGTTAAACTTTATGCACTCAAGTTTAATTTAAACATGTGCTTAAAATGAAGAAAACACTTCACTGCTTTAATGAGAAAGGGTTTTGTAGCTGAAGTTTTTCATCTAAAGTTCATTATCTAGATCCCTGTAAATTAAGTGGCTTTGTTTCCAGAGTTACTGAGTACCAAAATATGCTCACTGACTTCATACAGAGATGAAGCAGCTTATTATTTAAGTGTATACACATCTAATGCCCAAATTCAAACTATTAATCCCTCTTATAACAACAGCAAATGCATTTATTATTTTTATTTCATTGACTTCTGATATGTTGATGTCATAAGATTCTTGTGATTAAAGGAAAGATTTTGTGATTAAAGGAAAAATATCAACACTCTGTAAACAGCAATGGAGCAAGAATGTTGAAGACTAGGATGCTCTTTTAATGATATTGGGGGAAAGAAAGGCTTTGTTAACCCTACTCCATAATATAGTTCATGAAGTTAGCATTTTCTGGGGTAGTCAAAACCAGTTACTTTATGGGTTTTTGTTTGTTTTCATTATGATGGTAAAATTACAGCTTCATTTTTGATGATAAAATCCTTCTTTACAGCAGCAATGGCTTCTTAGCAAAAGAAGCAAAGTGAGACACAGGCAAGTGTTAATGGAGACAGACTGTACACCTGTGTAACTTTGCTTCATACCAGAAAATTGTGTGGAAAATAACAGTGGGTTCCTAAGTAAAAGACTAGTTTCAACTGCAGCATGCTGTGTGCTGTGAAGCGAGGGCTTTCAAAGTCTAACCACTTCCTGTATTTTTATGGTACTAGCCTCATCACATAGGCACTTCAGCAAGCTAGACTACAAGGGAAATTTCCTTTCTTAAAAATATAGCGTTACTCCACCCTGCTGAAATGCACTAAATTGCATTTTTTATCTAAAGACCCTAAAAGTTTGATCTGATGCGTCTCATGCAACTCTATCTTGCAAAATCATTTGCAGCCAGGCCTCATTTTGCCTGGATATCTGTCAGTTTGCTTAGATGGTAAGCTTTTGGGTCTTCAATTGCTTTCGTCCACTGTTTATGTACACTGACATGCAGTATGCATCTGACAACTGTCTGGGATTCTTTTTAATTACTGTGAAGCAGAGATCTGTGAGAAGTTTCTGAAGATAAAACTCAACCAAATGAAGATGTTGGATATTGTAGCAGTCGGGAATTATGCAAAAGTCATAGACGTGTTGAATTTTTTGGTAAGATGCAAATACATATGTTACGATGGTACAGAATCACTGGGATATTTGAATAGCAAATAGTATGTGGCTTATAGATTTCTTGTGCAACTTGCATTTTCTTACATCTTTACAATGCTGAAATAGAAAAGCTTTTTGGTTCTTCTACAGTGAAGGTCAAGGCAAAGAAAAAACCCCTCTTAACTACCAGAAACTTAAAGTGCCGGGCTAGCAGATAAAAGAACGGTAGCTACAGCATGGTGAAAAAAGCAGACAACTTCTGTTATTCACTTTTACAGATAACCTGAGCTCAAATTCTGTCTCAGGAAGGTCGGATGGTTAGCAAATGATCAGCTAATACACTCTTTAATTGGCTAAGCTCTTACTGTGCCATAAAATCCATGGGAGTCTCAGACATCCCCAGAGACACCAAGAGGCTTGGTTTAATTAAAACAAATGACCTGGTGGTTAGAGCATGTTCTCTTCCTCCAGTAGACCTTTCTACCTTATTTGTTGCATTTCCATATGTTATTACTCTCTCCTTCCTGCTCTATTTCTCCTCTTTGCCTCAGTCTCACAAGCTCAGTTCTGCAAACCTTTCTCGAGTCTCTGGCGATTTCCAGTTTGAGTATTTTCTGCTGTGGACACAGAAGAAGAGCCCTCTGAGAAAAACACCAGAGCCAGGCAATGAAAGGTCTTAATCGTCCTTCTTTCCACAGTCTTCCTTGCACACTTTCTTCCAGTCTACCTCGCACAGGACAGATGCTAGAGTTTCAACCACCCGAACAACTTCAAACAACTCCTGCAACTCATGTCAGTCTGTCTTTCCCTCCAGAATTACAACGTCTCAGGCCTAGGATGGGAAAAATCCAGCTCTGGATCAGCAGCAATTCTGTTAGGTCTTGGCTTGTGTAGTAGAGGTGTGTGAGACAGGACCTGTGAGACAAGATAAACTTCAACTGTGTGTGGCAGAGTTCTTGTTGATGGGCTTTTTGGTGAACATCTACCTGCTTTTATAGCTTTCTTTTTCTTCTGAAGCCTTTTTCTGAAGTCCCTCTAAAGGACAGTTGTTATTGTGGTATCTTACTTTACTTACTGGAGAAGTAAAAATATAATAATGTGTAAAATTTTTGTAATATTATGGTAAGAGCTCTGTCATGGCTGATCTCTAAGGTGTGTGAGTGAGTACAATTTTTATGCTCATAGTTTTATTAAGCATTGCATTTGTAGGTGGCTTTTCCTGTCACTGTGGTTTAATTAAACAGTACTCTCTGGCAATGTGCATCAGCTTTTGCAGTGTCAGTTGAAAAGGAAAAAACACTGAGCAATGACGTTCAACTGACATCGTAAGCCAGACACGCATATCTCAATTAGATGCTGATTTGGGGAATGGGAGGTTGTTGACTTCAGGGCTGTTGAATATGTTCTTGTTTTCTTTCTTTTGATGTAGACTTCCAGTAAATAAAATAACAATGGTGCAAAGGAAATATGCTGTAAATGTTACTACTATGCTCATAGAAGGAGTTCACAGTGTTCTCTCTTTCAGTGTCATTTGTGGTCTCCAAAGCGCAAGGAAGTTAGATGATCAAAAGGCAGATGAAATTGTGCTCTTCATCATTATGCCAGCAAAATAATCTATACAGCGTTGATGTGGATAGACTGTCAAATAAAACAAATGCATAAAGGCCTTGTGGCAGCATTGCGGGCATGTACGGACACTTGCCCAACCAGTTAACCTTCAGATGCATCCACTCTGGGTCTGTGAGGATGCCTGGTTTAAAAACATTTATTAGCAGATATTAGAGATCCACCTGAAATGTCATGTTTCAGAAGTTCAGGTATTCATGACACTTTACTATAATATGAGAGCTTTGGTCATTCCTTACCCAGAAGAAGTAAGGGCCTACCCAAACATCCAGTCCTAGATGTCCCCGTTGTACTGGGCAGTAATCTGCCTAATGCTTCTAAACATGGAACTTACTTTGAAACATTTAAGATGATGTCTAGGCATCAGCTATGCTGTCATGGCTGGGAAAGTCTTGAAGAGTGGACCAGAAGTGTCCAAAACTTGAGACCAGATTTTTAGCCACATTGCACTTCTTTTGTGCCATTGGGCACAGCAGAGCTGGAAAGCAAGTTAGACTGGCTGCTGGGTTATCGGAGCAACCCACACATGGGCAGGCCTGGCACAGTGACTCACTGTCAAGCCTCCCTTTGCCTTAGGTGTAAAGTGCATAGCTAAGAGAAGTCTTAGGTGTCTGATAACCCCAGATACTGGACAGGCTCTTGTGTAAACCAGAAACAGCTAAGGTGCGAGTAATTCTTAATTAAGGTAGAGTTGTTCAGCCTGGAGAAGAGAAGGCTCAGGGGAGACTTTATTGTAGCCTTTCAGTACTTAAAGGGGGCTTATAAGAAAGATGGGGACAAACTTTTTAGCAGGGCCTGTAGCAATAGGACAAGGGGTAATGGTTTTACACTGAAAGAGAGTAGATTTAGACTAGATATAAGGAAGAAATTTTTTACAATGAGGGTGATGAAACACTGGAAGAGGTTGCCCAGAGAGGTTGTAGGTGCCCCATCCCTGGAAACATTCAAGGTCAGGTTGGAAGGGGTTCTGAGCAACCTGATCTAGTTGAAGATGTCTGTGCTCTTTGCAGGGGGGATGGACTAGATGACCTTTAATGGTCCCTTCCAATGCAAACCGTTCAATGATTCTATGATTCTATTAATTATACCCCAGGGGCTGCTGCCTAGGCCTCTGGCTTTTATTCTTGCATAAGGAGATGGGAGAAATATAAAGTTTGCACAAATGTGCAGGAAAATGGCAGGTAGACAGACAAACTTGTCCGCACTGACTTGTCTCTTTTCTCCTTGCCATCAGAGAAGAATTTGATTGCCAAGCTAATTTGTCTCTTTAACTCATTTTAAGAGGTCATAAATGAAGTCATTGCCGAGGATACAGCCATCCTAGAGGAACCAGTGCCAGGATCCTTTTATCTATCCATTGACTGTGTGCTTCTGGAAGAGCTGTCCAGGCCTCGCGCCAGTTCTGCCCGTGCGTGGGTGTGTGAATGAGCAGGTTATTGCTTCAGTGGCTGGCGCAGGAGAGCTGGCCTCTGCCTCCCACTGAGCTTAAAGATGTTCACCTTGAACCTCCCCAAACCCCCTTTTTTTTGTTAGGTTTCTATATGAAGAAGTTTATATATAAATGTGTTTTTTGATTATATAAGGGATTTTTTTTCAGAAAGTGTTAACCTTGTAGTATATAAGGGATTTTTTTTGCAGAATGTGTTAACCCTGTAAGAAAAGCTCAGGATCTCCCAGTGGTCTTATAACCACCGTACAATCCATTCTCTTGTGTGCTAATCTGGCTATAAGTAAATGAATAAGGCGGAAGCTGCTATTTTTTTGAAGAAGGATGTATAATAGATGTATAATATAATAATGTATAATGTAATAGAGGATGTATAATGTAATCTAATCTTGAACCAAATGTCAACGGAAAGATTTGATTTGTATGATATGTTCACAAACCCCAGATAAAGTCCCTAAATAGCTGTATGACTAACACCATTCTTATTTTTAGGTACTAGTAAACAAAAGATATCAGAACATTTTGCCTTGCTTTGTTCTTAGAGGTCTGTTTTCTGTAAATAAATTCATAGAAGGGCAGAAGGACAACAATCTGAAGGATGAGAACACAGCCCCAGGTGACAAAACATCATGTGAAAAAGTTAGTCTATATGCTGTTCAGCATGAAGAATAATATCCTGAAAGTATACTGTAAAATAGTGTAGTAAATCCTGTTATCTGTAGGATACCTTGATTTCACATTTACAAGTAGAAAAACACTCTTACCCTAATACGTTATCCTTATCCTAACACCATACTCTGAATACCATTAGTTTCCACCGGGACCTGAAAATTATTAATCTTGTAAAAACCACCAGAAACAAACATGTCCTGTATAAATGAATTGTAACTGCAGTCTATGTCTGGTGGAAATGATTGGAATTTAGTCAGTGGTGCATGGAAGAAACTTCTTTATCTTAGCATTCCTTATTTTGTCTCCTTTATCTTATATAACATAGTGTTAAGGTACTAGTTTGTAGATTACTGAAGGGAAATGAAAAATAATCTTGTTGACCACTATTCATCGGAACAGCGATGTAAGAGTGGATCTGTTGAGCAAGAAGCTTGCCTTTCAAGATATTCTCCAGTTTCAACTATCAAAATGGATTCTATAAATCTAATTTTTCAAAATGCATCTTGATGGATGGAGCCTTTGTAAAAATTAACCTAATGAGGCAGTCAACTTTCCATGCCTCTCGATTCTTCCTCACAAAAAAGATTCTTCCCAAGCAGACTCCTGTTTGCTTCCCACGCATGTAGATACGTCAGTCCTTTCCATCCAGTGTGTACACTTAATCAGGGCCCAGACAGAATTACTGTCTCTGATTTTTGGGAGGAGGGAAATGGAAATAAACTTACATTTTGAACAAAGATCTGAAATTTACCCCTACACTTCAAAATGGCAGCAGTTATTTTCCACAAAAATAATAAACCCATGATGTGATTATACCCCATATTTTCCTGCAAAACATTCCATCAAAATTTTCAGCTGCTATCGTACATCATGATGCGATACACTGCTTGGTGAGTAGGAGAAATATATATTCACAGGTGAAGATGTTATATATGTATGAACTATTAATACTATGAAGCTGATTTCGCTGTTCTGTGTTAAAGGTTATCATAATTTCAGTCCTATACTTTCCTTTAAAGTATCCTAACACTAGAAAGCCTGTGCATAGGTACAATTCCCTGGCAACCCATGCACAGTTCATCTTACTTATTTCTCATTGTCCAAAGGTTGTCTTGCGATGAGTGAAGAAGGGGTGCTGTCAGGGGCGTGATTTACAATAAAAACTTCATATATATCTCCAGGGATACTCTAAATTGCTCATGGGCAATATCTGCCTCTCTCCTTTGACTGTAGTGGGAGCTTCAGCCACTGCCCAGACAAGATGATGGGTCTCCCCAGTGATGTTGAGCCAGTACCAAGAAAGGTGCACATCATTTTGAATGACCAGAATTGAACAAGAGTGGTCACCTCTTACACAAACTGATAAGTAGGAAAATACCAAGGTGAAAGAGGGAGAGACAACTCCGTGTGTTCCTGTGTGTGTAAAACAATAAGGTTTTAAACTTAATATACATTCCACTGGTGGAAAACATTAACCAAGATAACTGCAGAAGAGGAAAGGGAAAAATTAAATTTAACACTAGTCCTTTCAGACAGGAAACATCGTAGTCTCAGCAACATTTTAAAAGCAGAAGGCTCCGTGCGACATGTCTGGTTTTTGTGGATCTCCTGTTGACAGCAGATCGAGTGCCACACGGTTGGTGGCTGGCTACAGAGAAGCTGAGGCACAATTACTGTGCTAATTATAAAGGTCTGGTGTTTCTTTCCACTTTGATGTATATTCTCCTTTGAGGTGTCTTACTATTTTGCCTATGGAGTAAATTTTGTCATAATCATGTGGAAACAAAGTGGAACGTTTGGAGAATCAGAGCAAGTACGCTGCATGAAGCTGTGGCATTTTATGAACTGGAGGGCAAAGAGCATATGCACAAAATAACTTAGGAAAGTTGGAAACAATTGCCTGCTAGGCAGCATAGACTAACAGTTAAAGGCAGAAGTTTTCAGGATGGTACTGTACAGGTACAAAAGTACCTGCTTTTCCCAGCTGATCTCCAGTTTCTGTTCTTTGCGATAAAAGCTGTCATGCTGCAGAGAGTCACGCAGGTCCTGTGAAACTGTAATATGCAAAATATTAACTGCATTTTCCAGAAAAAAAGTCTTCTCCAGTTTCCTTGCTTTTTTACAGCTGCTACCTCTGTACTTGTAAATGAAATTATTTGAAGAACAGATTTTTGAAGAACAAACCCCCACTTTGACCTTGGATTTGTTTATATAGTCACATTCAATAATTATGGGAGTAGTTGATGTTATTACCAGAACTTGTCCATTCTTTTTATTTTAAAGATGAGCAATATCACAGGAGTTAAGGCCAGCATTTTCAAAGTACCAAAGTTTAGCTAGTCCTGTGTGATCTGCAGTAAGTCCCATTTCATAAAAAAACGTGAAACATCTTATTATATTGAATATTTGAGTCTCTGGGTTCAGTTGATGACTTTCAAACCAGCTAAACGTCTGCATTGACTACTATATTTTCACAGCAGCTCAGTACCCCTAAAAGTACACAGAGTAGTTGCATGACAGAGATCTAAATATTAAGTTTCTCCAAATCAAGGTGCTTCTAAAATAGATTTAGTTGAGTCACTTGAAATCAGCTAGTGGAAGGAATCAGGTGTCTCTGTTGTCCAGTCTAGTACTAAACCCACCGGACTGTTTCTTCAGAAGTCCAGTACAGATTTCTGTTTGACAGTACATGGAAATGGTGATTTTTCACATGCCACTTAGCTAAGCAGCAACTGTCAAAGTGTAAAAACATATTTCTCTGTATTGGTTTAGAAAACAGTGCCAGGTTATGAACTGAGTAATCATGTTTTATCCAGTTGCCTTGTTCAACAAACATCCTGGAACTAGTGAACCAAGCTTAATTTAGAAAATTTTTGTTTTACATATAGCTTCTTTTCTCAAACACATCAGCTCTGTATCATCAAGAAACTTGCATATTTTTTTGGTTCATTTTCATTATAGACAATGTTTCACCTAGCTATCCAACTTGCACTTTCTTTTCTGTGCTGTACAATGCCATTCAAATCTGGGACACAAATTAAAGTAAAATAAAGTTCACGACGTTTTTAATTGCAGTAGTGCTGGATTATATTTCCAAGGCTCCCCTTATGACAATTTTGGATTTTTAATTCATTCTTTGTCTGCTTAAGGATTTTCTCACAAGCTCCTGAAGAGCAGTGAGAAGCAGTCAGAGCACAGGATGACAGGGTTATAATCCAAATTATCAGATCAGAACACAAATCTATGAGTACAAATGCAAAACTTAGGTTTAAACAATCAATTGCCCAAATAAAGGATGAGGCCAGCTATTGAGATTGCATTTCTTACATCTGGGGGTTGTGGTGGATCCCGAGCTAAACAAGAACATCAATATCATGTTGCTGTGAAAAGATAAGCACAGACTGAGCTGCGTAAAGCAAGGCATGAGCTGTACCTGTGTTCTACTCAGCATGGTTAAGGACTCAGCTGGATTACCAGCCATCACAGGTAATGAAGACTTAGACTTACTGAAAGCATTACGAAGGACAGCAACGAGAATGATCAGGGATGTACGAGGTACAACTGAATGAACTGAGGGGTTTAACTTGAGGAAGAGAAGATGGGGGCAGTGGGGAGAAAGAAGGGGGCAGAATGGCACCACATACAAAAAGCTGATGGAAAGATGAGCAACGTCATTTTTTCTCCCTCTTCCCATGGCACCAATCCTTTCCATGTCTGTATTTCTGACAGTGTCTGGTTATGGGATATTTAACTGTGAAATTGCTAGAGCATCCTTAGTGGCTGCCTGACTTGCCTCCTTACGGACCCTTCTACCTGACAGTTGCCTCTGAAGAATACGATGTCTGGGGGGTATAAACATGAGTGTTTTTTCTGGCTGTATTAGAAAACACTGTGACTCAGGCCTAAAGAATTAAATCCTTTCTTCAGTCACAGAATGGACATAGAAAAGCAGCAGCATATTTTTTTCTGTGATAGGAGTGAGACATTAAGTTTGTGTGTGTTTAACCTCTGACATTGCTCCTGACATCATCAGCATGTCAGCTGCAGGGGGATAGCCTAAAACTACCAAGCTCATATTTACAGATTTTAAAAGAAAAATAACAGATCTGCTACCCCAGTTTTCTTCCTAAATGGGCCCAGTAATACTGCATGACTTCACTGACTGAACAGTGATGGCTCTGCATAAACAAGCACTGAGCCAAATTTGAACCAGGGATTTAGAGTGAAGATTTCTCTTGTTCCCATAATCATCCTAACTTTCTCTGAATTATTTAATTACAGTGTTCAAGTCTAATTGGTGTGGGTAAACATTAGATTATTCTTCCTGAATGAAGCAATGTAGAACTCCCCGCAATATTTTGTGTTGTGAATGGTTTCATATAAAATAATGATTTCTATGCCAATAATCAGTAAACTTCAGTCTTCCATACCAATATAGGTTAAAGAAAAGTGCATTTTCCAATAGAAATACCTGGCCTTGTGCGGCTTGCAGAGCTGTCCTAGCTGTGCAGAGACGATTCATCCTGCTTGGCTCCAGCCTCACCATGTTACAGCTGGTGTCTTGCACCAGGACGCAAAATGAATGTAAATATAGGCTATAGAGAAGAGATGGAGACAGGGCATTACCAAGGAACCCTGGGACACAAAACTGTGGGGAATCAGGTTTCATCTGTGCTGTTGCTGCTAGTGGAGCTGTTTGTTTTTCAGAGATCAGTCAGTGTCCCACAAAGGTGACAGATAGCTTTTCTGTGGGCAGTCTTTATCTTTCCTTTCTGGAGGTTTTGTTTTGTATTCAAAACAAGAAAAGAGAAACAGATTTGTATAACAAACTGGCTGATGCACATCTGTGCTTCAGCTTGAAGGCTGAATTTATTCTATTTATTCTAACATTGTCTAGAGCCAAGCAAATGAGACTAATTCTCCTTCCCATCCTGGCCAAGCCCAGATGGCTGAGCTTGGTGCCAGAGGGCTCCTGAGGGAAACAATTTCAGCTTCCCCTGGGTCACAGAGGGTCCTTGTCTATGACACAGTGTGGTCCTGGGCTGCCACAGCCCTTTCTACCTCTGTGCTCCTTCTTTGGTGGAAAAATAGCAAACAGTCTATGCAGCAGCAGAGCCATGCTCTCTGTTTTCCCCCAGATTATCTGCTCCCTATCTATCTATAAACTCGCCAAGTCATTATTCTTCACCTCTTTGACTGGTCATGGGGCTCTCTGGGGGTGTTTAGAACAGGATTTATTTTTTTAGGACCACTTGCTCAGGTGTAAACATGCCCATCATGGTGAGAAGGCAGAGTGTGGAAGCTGTGCTGCTGCCAGTCCTCTGTAACACTAAGGGTAAGGGTGATCTTGAGGTTATGAATATGTGTTAATGGGAACGAGTGACGAAGATGATGGAGACTCTATTCAGGTATCATTAGTCTCTGTGTTTCAGTGTTTCTGACCATGCACCTGGGGCAGTGGCATGTCCCTACCTCTCACATCTTTGGTGAGGAGTAATTCATTGGGCTAAGACAGCGTGGCATGCAGATGAGTGTTTCTAGATGAACCAAACGTGTAGGAACATATCTCCATTTAATTTTTATCTGCATTATTAGAGGTGGGAGTGATCTGAGCATCTCACTCAGCTCACACTTGGGCCCTGATTTGGACTCCTATTGTACATACCATGAGAAACAGAGAAACTTTTATGGCTCTTCCCTTCAGCAGAGTAGAAGTCTGAATGCTGTCCCCTGATAATCAATTGATCTGGTTTTAATTTGCTGTGAGCAAATCCCACATTTTTCTGTGGCTGATTTGCATCCTGCAGGGACCATTTCCCCCCACCCCCCAAACTGATGTTGCATCTGGAATAATGCTTAGAACGTTTATAGTGCTTTTTTTTCATGCTTTTTATAAACAGTCTGTGAACTGCTTTTCCTTTTCCAGTTTCACTGTCTGTATTTCCAGGCTACCCAAAGGACCCTCCCTCTTAGGGCTACTTAGCTTCCTTTGAAACCTGGCAGTGAGCTAAGCTTGAATTTCTTTTAAAAACATTTAATTTTTTTTAAAGGAAATAAATCCACTGCTCTGAATATCAGTCCAAAAACAGGCCAAAGCCGTAAATCATATTCAGTGGGACTGCTATCAGTGCAAAACTCAACTCAGCCTCTTCTATCTAGCCCAAAGTCACTAACTTCAAGATAAAAGACTTCCAAAGACTTTACATCAGCTTTAAGGTAGGGCAGGATCTGGCCCTTTATCTTTCATTTCCTTTAGGTGGCCTGATATTATTGCAGGTGAATTTGGAGAGCACCTCCTCCCTCAATCATATGCCTAAGGCACAGAAAGTTACCTTAAGCTGCAACATGTTTAGTATTTAATTAGGTTTAAAATATCAGTCTTCAGTGGGAGCAAATACGCTCATTTGATGTTACGTCTTTTCATTGTGCAGATCTCATTGCTACCATCTGTTGCTGTCACTGATAAGACTTATACCATTATTCAATCAATGAGCTTGCAAAATACTGTGGCCAGACTCCTCATGACGATGTTGTGCAGATTGTACCCTTAATGGCAATATACATATAAAGTATTTGAAATTGGTGAAATAGTCTTGAAAAACCCTCATAAATAGTCTTAAATCAAACACAATGGAAATGATAGCATGAGGTGTTGTGTTTGCTGAATAGACTAACCAGTCCCACACTTCTGGTGTTGAATTAATTTGAGATATTGTCCTTTTCTAGACTTTGCTGTTGTAAAGAGGTAGGCCTAAAGGGGTTTTAGATAATAATGTTCACAAAAGAAATAAAGGTAGAAGTTGTCAGCAACTCCATTCCAGACCAGGAATCAAGTTTCACAATACAGCAAGAAGTCAGACAAGCAATAATACTGCTAGAAAGAAGGAAAGAGTTGGAAAATATTATGAGAAAATTATCTGTAATGATGATATACCATTAGATGATTTTGTAAGCCTTTAATGTTAATTTTCCATGATCTCTGATTTTTTTTTCTTGATATGAATATATGAAGGAAATATATTTTAATCTGATATAACTACTTACTAGAAGACTATTTTAAATGTTGAATTGGCTTACCAAAATCTGTTAGCTTTGTGTTGTTTGGTTAAATAAATCAGTCAGACCTTGAGAAAATTAATGCTGTATAGGTATGTAACAGAATGAAATATAGCTGCAACTTGACTGGCAGTGTGTGTGTATATACATATACACACATTTATTCACCTGCAAACCTAATATACACATGTGTGAATTCTCTCTCCTACACACACAACCACAGACACAAACTGATTTAACACCCTTGATTTTCTTCTTTCCAGCTGCATCTGCCCTGGCAACTCTTCGATATCTCACAGTCTAGTGTGGACCTAACCCTTTAGGGTATTTTAAGTCATTACTACTTGTTGGAAAAGGTGTTTACTGAGATGCATAACATCTTTTTCTTGAGGTATAATGCACTTTTCCCAGCTTATAGCCTGTGTTAACCTGAATGAAACTTAATGGGACAATAAAGGGACTTTTTTAGCTTATGGGCTTTTGTCTGTAGACTACTGAAATTATTTTGCAAATAATTGAATTGCTTTTCAAAGAAAGCACAAAAAATCTTGTGTAATACAAAATGTCAGGCAGCTGAAACCTATGAGTTTGTACCAGCTCTCCAGTAACAAAATAATCTGAATGAGAAACAGAACAATAGTAAATAACCAATCAAATGCTTACCTCGCGCTAGGGTGAGTCACTGCACAAATGCTTTCTACATGCAACCTTTTTCTGAAGCTGCCCAATTTATCTACATATTGTTTCTCAAGTGTCTTGGATATACATAGCTGGGAGGGATCTCAAGAGACCCACTGAAGACATCCTCTTGCTTGGGAGAGGATTGACTATACTGAGCCCATCTATAACATGTCTGTTTTAAAAACTGCCAGTGAAGGACTTTCTCCAATAACTGTGGGTAGCTTTTTCCAGCGCTAGACTCTCTTTTTTTTGTTAAAAACTTATTCTTGATAGCAACACTTTTTTATAGAACAAATTAAATTGAATTCTTTTTCTACCACCAGTGGGCATGAAGAACAATTGAATGCCATCATCACAGTAGTAGGATTTCTTCTTTTTACTCTTCGCTTTCTTAACTTAAACAGTCCAAGTATTTCAAGCTGCTCATCTTACCCTGAGGAAAGTCCTTGGAAAGTGAACCAGATTTGCTTTCTTAGTCATTGTCCAGTTGCTGGCGTGGTTGGTGTTAAGCCTAAAGCTGTTTTTACAACACAAAGAAATTAAAAGAGCAACAACAGATTTGCAGGAGTATCTTGCAGAACTAGCTTCATCACATATTGACGTGAAACACACACGTATTTTCACAGCATGTGAGTATTGCTTTCTAGCTATTTCGTCACAGTGAACTTTGGGGCCTTCAGATGGACTCCTTATATCCTGTTTCTGTCCACTTTACAGAAATTAGACCAAGACTATCATGAGTGAATTTCATCAGTCCCATAAAACATTGTCCTGACCTTAAACAAGTTAGTCCAGACAATGAAATGGAGCTCTTCAGTTTTCTCAGAGCCTCAGTAGTCTGCAGGGTCCTCACCTTCCAACATCTCATGGACATCACAAGGAATCTCTATTTAGTGACTTTAATGTGCTATTTAAGATGTTACTGTAAATTTTCTCCCATTTTTGTGCAATTTCAATTATTAATGTTTTTTGAAAAGTATCCAAAATGAAAGATTTCAGGAGATAAATATCCTTGCAGGTCTAACACCCATGTTGTTCTTTCCAGCTAAAACCACACATAGGAATAAAAATTCAACCTGAAATAATCAGTGGCAAATAAGCCATGAGACATGCCATCTTAAAAAGAAATGAAGGTTATATTTTACTCCAGCTGATGTTGAAGACAAACTCCTATCAACTTCTATATTACTGGTTTAGGTCTTTAGTGAATGTATAATTGTACCAGGTAACATGGGCCAACAGCCACATAAACTCAATATTCCTTCTAGAAACACGCTTATTGCTGTATTTGAATTCAAGTCAGATTTCCCCTGTTGCACCGCAGAGTTCATGCAACCAGCCCCATGTCTCAGCACAGGATGGTGCATGCCTGCTCCCCCTTCCTGGAGAGCAGAGGTTGCAGGGGCTGGGCATTAAGGAGTAACAGGGCATGTGGAGAGGACCCACGGCTGCCACAGGTGGTCTGAGCTCCTCCAGTCCCTACCCCACTGGGGCCTCACCCGAGTGTGAAAGCAGTGGGAAGGCTAGAGCATAAAACAGTAATGGGATCCCTTAACTGCATTAATTTCACAGATTTTTACCATGTCTTTTCTTTCTAAGAACTTTGCGCGTAGTCAGTTCCTCTCAAGTGATTCAACTAAATGCCAAACAAATCTGAACAAATAAACTATATTTGAATGGAAAAAGTGTTGTATTAAAATTATTCACTTCAAGACATCCAAAACCTACTATCAACTATTATGAACATTAGCTTTGGGTCAGCACAGTGTGTTGAAATGGTTTGCATCTGTGGGAGACCGACTGTCCAGTTTGCTAATCCTCAGGCATGTCTTTACCTAAAAAAATATCTGATCTTCCTCCGCAGAAGAGTCATTACAAATAATCCCTTAAATCAGGAATTTCCAATATTAAAAAGTGCTTTTATGATGTGTTGTCTGAGGTTGCAGTTGAAATAAGAAACTTGCACTTAGAGTCAAACAGCTGCTAAAAGTAGGCCAAATGTATTTAATTTGAAAGGTGTAGCAAGCTTCAAGTTTTAATATAAAGCTGTAACATGCACAAGACTTAGAAATCCTACCCTCTCCAAATCAGGAAATTCAGACTGCAATATTGACAGCTTCACATTCATTTCGTTAACCTTTTAAAAATGTATCCCTTTCTGAGTGTTATGTGTAGTTGTCAGCCACTGTCCTTTTAGCTCATAATTTATCAACATAGATATAATGAACATAAGTATAATGCACCTATTAGCTGATTTATATCTGTAAATATTTTTACTGTGTGTAAACTCCATTATTTTTTATCATAAACATTGATTTCTATTTGTAAAATGTGAAATAAACTATTAGTTTTATTTGTATCAACCTCCATAATAGCATCTATACCATGCTTGCCAAAAGCCCCATTAAAGACATATGTGTTTTGACTCAGTAGTTCCAGTGACAGAATGTGTACCAGTTCCCAGCAGCTGGAGTTAAACTGGTTACTGAAAATTAAACTAACAAACAGAGACCTACTTGCAAAAATTGGTTTTGGTAGTCTATCTAGAGTTTTGCAAAGTAAAGTTTCAAGCTTGAGCTTAAAAATAACTCTCCCTAAGTCCTATTTCCAATCAGATAGCACCCACAGCTTGCTAATTTGTGAGTGAAGGAGGACACATTACTCAAATGTGGCTTGTATTGGTGATTGTGTGCTCACTTGATTCTGTCAGTAATATATAATAATTGCAAATGATGTTTATCTTGAAGCAACACTATTCTTGGAACAGTGCATGATGTGATTCATGAATGGAAATGAGAATAGAGGAGCACTTGCTCTTTTTCCCAGTAGCAGCCTCACTACTTTATTTACCCACCCCAACAGTGTGGGGTTGAGAGACTGGATTTTTGAGCAGATGAAAACTCTGGCCTTGTGTTTAGCATCTGTATTTTTCATTTAGAAACTGATTTACCAAGCAAGCTGATGGAGGCTGCTAAGTAAAAATCACTTTGATTTACACCAAAAATTTCAATGTGTATAGTAAAATTCTTCAAAAATGTAGTGGAACCTTTGGAAAGGTGAGATTCAATGAACAGGAATTTACTTCACGAACAGTCTGGATCACAGTTTACTGAGGGCAAAGAAAAGAGCGCGCTATAGTGACTTCAATGAGTTACAAATAAGAATCAAAACCACTGCTCTGCTCTGAGGGCAACTGTGGTAATATCACAGGGGTTAAAACCAAAATCACAAATAAAGAATGTCTACTTCAGAAGACATGCCTCGTTTCTTTCCTTCCTAGTCACCAAAATTTACATTCTTGCTATATGCAAGTATATGAATCAGTAAATTTGTACAAATCCTAACAGAACTGCACAGAGCATAGAACTAGAAATGAGCATATTTTGCTCAGTTTGTGTCTAGGGTCAAGAACTTTGCAAAACAGATGCTGACCAAGGGGAGGAAAGAAAGAAAATCTGATGCAGCCAACTCACAAAATATCTGCTAAAATGTAGTCATACATTGTAAAATGCTCACCTAATTGTTGTCTAGAAAAATATTGTGATAAAGCAAATAAACCAACACAGCAAATGTCTGGAAATATTAGAAGTTCACAAGAATTAGGAACTTACATTCCATTGAACCAAATAACAGTGAGGTGTCTAGCTCTCTTAGCCTCGAGCCCCACCTTTTATTTCTAGTATTATACATAAGGATCGTTTCCCTGTGATGATAAGTATGCAGCACTGCTTTCATCAGGGAACTGCAGCTATTCATAAACCTGATAGGATGACTTCCTTAGCAGGGTACAATTTTGACAAACCGCACGACTAATGAAAATAAAATTAGATGTTACAGAGAATACTTTGTGATCAGAGAAGTGTTTGTTCCTGGTTTTGTGCTCTGCAGGATAAATAGTGGAGTTCAGGCTGGTTCTTGTTTTATCTGGACAGGTTAATCTATGTAAATACTCTATTATCATTTTATCATTTTTCAGAACACAGCGACACAATTTGAATTTACAAAGTAAAGAAGAAGAGTGTACATGTAAGCACCAGGGAAAATCTAGCTGAAGTTTCTTGTTATTTGTAGCTTGAGAAAAGTTAAAATCTTTATTTCTCTCTTTTTAAAAAAAAAAAAAAATCCACATGACACAAAGAGAATCTGCTGTGGAAATAACCTGTGGGTTAGTGAGAAAGAACACATGCAGTGCATCCTGCCCCCAGCTGCTTGGTGAAGTGGAAACGCTGAGAGAACTGTTCCGTCATCCCCTGTGGAAGAATGGGGTTGCAGCTACATGACCTGCTTTGTGTCTTCCAAATGGCCAAAAATAAAAATGGGATGTAGTCAGTATGAACAGGGAACAAGAAAAGATGCCTTGTTGCTCCAGAGAATTGTCTTGGCTTGCTTTATCTACTGCCTGAAATGTTAAGAACAAAATACTGTATCACCAAAAATTCCTGCATTTTCTTCTTAAAGGTGGAGT
Organism: Theristicus caerulescens; assembly: GCA_020745775.1. Lineage (NCBI taxonomy): Eukaryota > Metazoa > Chordata > Aves > Pelecaniformes > Threskiornithidae > Theristicus > Theristicus caerulescens. Next base: position 15,948,932 of record CM036583.1, on the reverse strand, counting down.
TAAGTAAATTAAGCTTTTGTGAAAAACAGTTATTTTCAGTTAGCTTCTTCAGAAAAGTCAACTTCATTTTTCTTTTTTGTTATTTTGAGACAGTGTGATAGTGAGTCACGTGACATCTGGGTGTATCTTATAACCCAAGATACTGTTGTAAATGAATCGTTCTATGATGGCATCTTGATATGACATCCAGCCCAGGAAATCTCAAGACAAAGTGAGATTGTTCAGCAGAATACCAGTGGGAACTATGTACTTCTCATAAAAATCTTTTTCTTTAGAACATTTTTTCAGGAAAAAATACATGATACTTGCAATTGAATTGCTACTTTCTATAGATGCTCTCCACCCTATTTCAATTGTTATAACACTGAGAGATCTCTCTGAAGTAGAAAATAAGCAGGCTTTGCTCCAATTCAGACTTCTTTTTCTGATTTCTCCTCCAGAAACTAAGTACAAAAATGGTCTTTTTATGATCTATCAGGTATAAAAGAGCAAACATCTGCCCCACCCCTCCAGTCCCCCCTGCAACTAGAATATTGCCATGTAAACCCAATACAAGCACCAAGAAATCTAAAACCTCCAAAGACTCTCTGGAATATCAGACCTGGAAGATCTCTGATCACAGAGCTTACTCGCCTGCGATTTATGAGGTCGCAATTAAAGTATCAATATATTCAAGAACTTTCATCAGTTTTGGGACAGGCTACTGTTCATTTGATAACATATATTGCAAATCAAATTGCTGTTCAGAAATATCAAAGTTTCAGGCATTCAGCCAACAAGAGCAAACTGTACCAGCATAGGTCCAGTAACAAATAACCCAGCTCAAGTAATGAACAACAAATGCTCAAGGTAAGCAAGTCACAAACAATTTCATAACCATGGAGGTACAATTGCCATAACAAGCACCATTTAAAATCTCTAGCTGTGTCAACTAAATGAGTCAATGATTGTTTAACAAGAGCACGATTTGTTAATAATGATGAGTGATAAACACACTCTGTTTAGTGGTTCAGATTGCATAATCGTCTCAGCTTGTTGGTCAGCCAACTTGGAAATTTCATGAGACGCTTGAACCTCTTGCAACATTTTCAGTGTTTCCGGCTTTGGCTAAATCAGAAATATATGAAAGTATCTTTCTGCCGCTCTTTTGGTACTTCTGGTAGTAAGTGCCATCAAGAAATGAAGACCTGCAGGTTGAAGATCTAACTACAGGAAAGGATGAATTTTGATTCAGCTCAATTGATGGTTAATGGTATAATATTAATAACTTCATCTGAAGTATTATGCTGATTTCAATAAGCTCTATTTCCATATTTTCAGTGTAAAACTCTTGCATCATCCTTTAAAACATCCAGACAACATCTAGAGGACCAAGTGATCTTATCTTGTCCAGACACTTTTATATTCTTTTTCTTGAATATATCTCCAGGTTGGCTTATGTATCCAGTTTTCCAATCCATAGACTACAGTGTTCATGATGGAACCTGCATTAGGATAGACAAGCAGTATCTTGTTGACAAGATGATCTGCGGTGGCTGAGAGGTTACAATTCAATAAAAAGCTTTGAATATCTTTCAGATGTCATGGGTGACTGACTCCTGTTTTATGTGAGCAAGGGGATCTGTGGTTTCAGTTTGGATTGATTTTTAGATATTGTCTGTAAGAACACAGCTGTACTAAAACCAGCATCTGTTTCAGCTGATTCAGCTGAATCAGCAGATTCAAACTACCTGAATATTCCTTGTCACAGTCCACCAAGGGAAGCAAATAAGCACAAAAGTGAAGCTATAAAACTTAACCTATTTGGGGCTTTTTTTTTTTTTTTTTTGTCAAATCAAATGAAGAGTGTATGATTTTGCTTAGAGCCTATGGAGAAAACATAGCTTTGGAAACACCACATTTGTTCCAAACAGAAATAGAGATTCATAAGCTTTAAAGACTCTGATCTGAGTTTTGCATTGTAACCTCCCCCTTAACAAGCAGTATCTTGAAGGAAAACTGCACGCAGGACTGTATTAGTGAGCACATAGCTGGTAGGTAGAAGTGATTATTCAAACCAGCTCAGCTTTGCAGCCCCTGTACAGCACTACTATTTCAGGCCCCCAGTGCAAGAGAGACATTGAGAAACCACAGCGACCCCAGTGAAGGGGCATTGCACTGGAGCCATGCCATGCCATGCCAGGAGAGGCCAAGGGAGCTGGGCTTGCTTAGCCAAAAGAGGACAGGGACAAGGTGCACCCTCACTGTCATCTTCAGCTACTGAACAGGTGGTTACAGGGGTGACTGAGACAGATTATTCTTAGACTTGCACCTTGCAACAAGGAAAACAAAACCAATTTTTACAGTGAAGATGGCTAGGCATGACCAGATTGCCCAAGAGGCTGTGCAATCTCCATCTTTGACAATATTTGATATTCACCTGGACAAGGCCCTGAAACAACCTCAGCTAACTTTGAAGATGGTCTTGTTTTGAGCAGACAGTTGGATTAGAGACCTCCAGAAGTCCCTGCCAGCCTAAGTTACTCTACGATCCCATGTTTTCATTAGAAATTAGGATTGTAAAACACAATGTTACTTCAGGGCGTCAACAAACTTGAAGAAAAAAACTTCAAAAACTTGAGTCAGGACTCTTTCTTATTGATCTTTCCTCTCAATTACAAGAGATGCCTCAGCAAAGCATTTAAAACTCATTAGCATGATTTCATCCTCCCCTAAAAAAAAAATCAGGAAATGATGAAAAAAAGATTGTTTGTTATTTGTCTTCTGTTTTTTTGTTGGTAGTTGTTTTTTTTTTCTTTTGCATCACATCGCATGATCAAATTCTTATTTACAATCCTTTTAATGTTGTTTCCAGGACCTGGGTCTTTTCCAGCAAAATACCGGATATTGCAAAACACCATAATAAAATAAAAGCAACACTGAACCACTCTTTTTCTCAGGTCCCTATCTTTAATTGAAATTACAGTTCCTAACTCATTAGACCATTAATGTGGGTAAAAACCATTAAAGATTGTGGTGGCCTCAGTTAGCTGTAGTAAAGAAAGGTTTCTCAGGAGTTACACAGGAATATTATATTACTGGTTGCTATGATGTACTTCTGAAAATCCCCTTTAAATTAACTTATTTTTTCTTCATATGTACTTCCCATAAAAATACTGTATTTATGCACTGGCTATGGAAACCTGCTGCTGACATTGCTGACAGGTTCCACTTAAACAGATGCATGTGCATAAATATTTAAATGTAACAGAGAACATAATAGCAAATACTTTTCCAGTGCCTTGTATCGTGTTTTATGTCATTAATTTAAAAGCAATGTCAGATAGCTATTTTTTTATAAGATAACAACTGTTAACACTTAAATACTCAAGATCTAATCACTTTTAAAAACAATCATAGCCCTTTGCTATATTAAAGTGAAAGGAAATAAATAAATACAAATAGAGACTACTAAACTGGGAATGCAGCTAAGGACACTTGCTAAAAGTGAGTCAGGCTGTTCTGGAATGAGCACATAAAAATAATTTTCTGAGCAGATAGTATTTTCTTGCCCAATGTCAGTTAGGATAAATAGAATAGTGGAAAGTTTGTAGGCTGGCTTTTGGAATATGAGAGGTCAGGCACTCCTCTTCAGACTCTCCCTCTCTCTTTAGGCAACTTTAAAGTGCCCCACACATCGTTTATGAATGTGCAAAATTACCACTTGGTTTCGCTTTCCCTATGCCCTGTATTTCAGGGGGTCAGAAAGTTTATTCTGAAAGGTACGGACCATTAATTGTTATGAAAAGCAATGTGTTTGACCCTATTCCCCCTCAGTTCAGACCGTGCCTCATTTTGGAATTTTTATTACTCTGTGCAGTATTATTCTGCAATATTTGCTTAAAGAGGGTTGCTACTTCCAGCTGATTTGCCTGAATTTGTGGCACTGTTCATAACAAATTAGTCCAATTTCCACTGTCTATCATGGCTGCCAAATATAACAGATGTTCCCTCTTGTAACCCTGATACTTTCTTTGGAGCACTGTCATACAGGTGTTAAATGTAATATGAGACATCTGAAAAGAACATTTGGCAGAAAAATACAGTAAAACATGAACTATCCAAAGAGTACTTGGAACACATATTAGCATTTTGTCATAGACAGCAAAAACAGTAGCTTGTTGGGAGACTTTTCTGGGTTGTGTCCTAACAGAGGAGGAACCAGTTAAGAATGACAAAGTAGAAGAAAACTGGGGCAAGTCTGAATGAGAAATAATAAAATACTAATTTTAGGAAAAGATAAAGAAACAGGAATAGCAAAAGAAAAGCAATGGCCTCCAAGAAAATAGAGTTTAAAAAACGCAGGGACTAAGGCTAGAGAAACAAGTGTAAGGGGATAAAGAAGTTATGAAGAGTTATTAGTCCTCTGAAGAAGTGGGAGCAGAATTAAAGCCCCTGTTACACAGGAAGGATGCAGGAGTAGAGGGACCTTCCACCAAAGTCAAACACAAAAAGGAAATATGCAGGAAGGGGAAATTAGGACAGATTGTTAAGGACAAGTATAAATAAGCATGCACAGTTAAAACCAGAAAGGGCAAGTCACTAAAGAAGATACAGCTAACAAGAGACCTGAAGAAATTTGTTCTGGAAGCAGAAAGAAGACTGAGAGGAGCACTGGCTGGATATTCAGCAGGAGGGAAGGCTATTGCCAAATGATGCTGAGAAAACCAAAGCTCTTAATGTCTTCTTTGTGTCAATATTCACTGTAAAGATCCACAAGAAACATCTAATACTAGTGATACAAGGGTAATATTTCTGACTAGAACCATTAAGAGCAAATTAGAGACTAGATCATGTCCTTCAACAGATTTTTTTTTTAAACCAGGTGAGCCTGACAAACTAGGATGCAAAAAATAACTGGTCAAAGCAATCTCAGAACTGGTGAGTGATTAACTCTCAAAATTCTTGGGCCAAAACATTGAAAAAGGGCAATACTGGGCTCTTTTATGAAAGTTAGAATGAAGGCATTGCACATCCCAATTTAATTTCAGTTACTGTATTGTTATATCTAAAGAAGATAACAGCAAGATGAGTAACAGACAGTTGTCTAAGGTCCAGTCCTGTTGAGTATCCCTGCTGATGACTGGGCAGGAGAACAGACAGCAGCTTTATTACAGGTGCAGTGACACAAACTGACAGTTATCACCACCATGTTGGAGCAGACAATGAGAAATCAAAACAGCTGTGACAAACCAGAGAATTGCAGGGTACCATATGCAGACAAGAAGCGTCAACTGCATGGGGACAGGAACAACGAGTTTGAGCAGCAGTGCTGAAGAAAAGGATCTAAAGATCATTATGAAACACAGGCAGAATGACAGTCACCATCATGATACTGCAAAGAAAATACAAACTCCCAGCTGGAGAAACATAGCCCACCAGATGAGAAGCAATCCTTCTGCTTTGCTTAGCACTGGCAGAGCCCCAGCACCATGTCCCATTTGGGGTGCTGCATTAGCTTTGTGTGAATGAAAGGAGTGCAGAGGAGAGCAGTCAGACACTCAGAGGGCCAGAAAACATGAGTTATGGGAAAAAGCTGAAGGAAATTAGGTTGGTTAGGCTATTGAAGAGAAGGCTGAGAACTGGTACATACGTCCCTTCAGGTACAGAAAAGACTCTCAGGAAAAGAAGGGGATAATAGTCCTGCTTCTCTTCAGCAAATAGGACAAAAAGGAACCGTGCTTTCACTGCCATGAAAACTCAGATAAAATACAAAGAAATGCTGTCTAATCCTAAAACCAGCTAAGCACTGGAATACAGAGCCTGTGTGCACTGTAGAATCATCACCATCATGAGCCTTTAGGAAATTAGGCAAACATCTGTAAGGATTGGCAGAGATAGAGAGGCAGAATATTTGCATTTGAGGTCCATTCTTTCCTTACCTTCCAGTGGTCTGTAATGGCTATTGCCATAAGTGACCTGGTAAGTGCAAAAAAGGTTGTGTGATTTCACTACCACTCTCTTATCTAGCACTATCATTCAGTCCTTTTGTCTGTTTAAAACAACTGGGTTTTGAAAGTATCCCTGATGAAAAGTTATTTTCCTAGATCATTCACGGGAAATTAGAAGTTGGAAAAATTGGGGGAGTAATTCTAGTCAGAAGCCAAATGAATAGTTCACAGAGAAATCTGGCTGTAGAGAATATCCTATCTCAGGAAAGAAGCCACTTCCAGACTTCTGACTCCGGCATGAGTCACCCCTCAGCTGTGTCAGAGAGTCACTGTGGCCAGTTGTCAATGGCTTCTTCTAGGAAATCAGCTAAAATCCACCTGCTGACATGCACTGAATGGGCAAATGATACCATGCAGCAAAGTTGCATCATGCTGAAGGTGAAGTGATGGACACGTAAAATCTCAGAGCCAAACTATGAATTTAGGTTGCATCTTCTGTGGACTTTCATGAACCACATCAAACTGCCTTCCAGGTACAAGTGGCCCTTCCAGGTGCCAGTCCTGGGACAAGAATCCCCAGATCCCTCCTGTAAAACATTTGTTTTCATTGCTTATCATGCTGTCAAGCAAAAAATTTCTGCAATAAACTTTCTCATCTGCATATCTGCCTCCATTGAAAATTTTTTGTGAAGATTTAGCCAACATGACTCAGTCATTTCCAAGCATAAGACAAAGAAAAAAATACATTGTTTTGCTCATATTAAAAATCCTGGCAGTGCTTCTTTTGTATCACAGCTTTTCTTGTGTAAGAGACAAATTTTAATTGAGGACAGCCACTGACAGAGATGGCAGCAAAAGTCAGAAGTGACTTGTTTGCATTTTTCCATTACTCCATACTGTGCTGCTTTCACAGAAGACACCCCTGAGAAATTTCCTGAAGTATCTCAGGAAAATAAAAAGATGTTGTGATTTTAGGTCAGGTTAGAGCCCTTCAATGAAGCCACACTGTTTCAAGTGGCCTTTGGGGTCAGGTGGATACACAGAAATAAATGAACATCAGGCAGATGAAGCTGCTCTTGACCCTGCCCTTCGCCTTGCCCTTCCGAGAGATGGTGCTATGCCTGAGGATATCTGAGCTCCTCATGAATCACACCAGGCTACAACATGGTCAATGAAATTACAGTCAACACAGTCTGTAGCTCTTATCACTGGCATGGACTAGAAACAAATGCAGTTGATCTGTCACTTAGAGGACCTGGGAAGAACAGTTATATTTATTGTCACCAACCTGGTTGCGGGTGCTGAAGAGATGAGCACCAGACACAGAAGCACAGCAGGATCTTACTTGTACTTCAGCAATGCTGACTGCTACCTTGGCCCTTCAGCTGCTACCAGCAGCTAGTATCTAGGAAGGATTCTCCTGCCCTAAGTCGTGTCCAGTGCTCATCAGGTGTTGCACTGGAAATGCTTCTCGGAATAGGACCCTTGGCTGGCATACCCAATCAGGAGATGTTTGCTCAACTCCTCTTGAGGAGGGGGAGTGAGAGAGTGCCTTTGGTGGGCACCTGGTGTCCAGCCAAGGTCAACCCACCACAGCACTCTTTCTTTAGTCTTATCATTCATGCTGACTTATTAGGACCAGAAAAATCACAATAGAAAAAAAAAAAAACACCACAATAATTTGTTCTCAACTTTCACACAGCAACTGAGGTAAAGATGAATATACAAATAACTAAGTGTGATGATGCAAATCAGTGTACCTGAGACCCCATATTTAGTTCTATCCTGATAAAGCAAGCATGTCTAGGATGATCTTGGTTGCTTGCTGGAGTCTCTGTTTGCTTTGTTAACAGGAGGGTGTGGGGTCATTTAGCTGGTACAACCCAAGCAATTTTCCTGGCACCACCAGAACCAGAACTTATCTCTGCTCCTCTGCTCTGCAAAGCCCATGCCATAGAAACTGACTTCCAATAGCACCTCTACAGCTTAATGGAAGTAGTTTATAACTCCATTTTAGCTATCCTGGAGAAATGTATTGGAGCACTTCACTTTGCCGGAGTGAGCCAGCACCAGATGCAAAGGTCTGTGTGCCTGTCTGGATGGTGTGCTTTGATGTTTGCCAGGTGCTTTGAAATTATCCTTACTCCTGGCCAGGTTACGGTAAAAGCAAGTAAGAGCATTTTTTTTACAAAATCCAAACATAGCCAACATGGTTACAGAAGTTATGAACAAGGATGACTAGAAATAAAAGTAAACCATGCATGTATATACTTCTCCAGGGCTTTCTTTACTGTCTGGTAACTGCTAGCAAGCTGTTTAGACACTCACCAAACTCGTGGCACGCATTGCTATCTTTAAATACTAAACTTGCAGTGAGTGAAGAAAACTGCAGTTTCAAATGGGGGCAGGACATTTTCTACCCAGTCCTTTCATGGGTTAATCAAGGATTCATTCAGACTCATATTCATTCAGACCTCAGGGGAGATTTCGGTTGGATATCAGGAAAAACTTCTTCACTGAAAGGCCAGTCAGGCACTGGCACAGGCTGCCCAGGGAAGTGGTTGAGTCCCCATCCCTGGAGGTATTCAAAAGACAGGCAGATGTGGTGCTTAGGGACATGGTTTAGAGGTGAGCTTGGCAGTGCTAGGTTAACGGTTGGACCTGATGATATTAAAGGTCTTTTCCAACCTAAACAATTCTATGATTCTGTGGTTCTATATCCTTTGTTCTTTCAAACCTTTTCCTTCTCAACTAAAACCGTATTCATTTTCTTAATTGGGAGACAATTTTGACATACTTATGCCAGGATTCTTAACTATCCTTGTGCTTAATTAAACAATTAATAAATCATCCACCTTTATAATCCATTAACTTTTCTTTGTGGCCAGGGTGTATTCATAAGCTATTCACAGCATTTCACACGTTGTTCTTCATGCAGAACATGTAACTTAACAACCACACTTACATGCAACCATCCAAGTAAGATTAATGCCTGTGGCTCATTGCAGGTTCTTACTTATGACGGGACCTGCCACTAATCAATAATACTAGGATGATAATTCCAGGTGCCTGACCCTCCAGGGTCTTCACTGTGCCTATTGCAGGTTGGCCTGATTTCACAATGGTTGCCACTCCTGTCTCTGTTCCTTCTTGGGGTTGAGCCTTCTTGGAGGAAATAACGACCACCCATGGTACCAGAAGCAGCTCAGCAATGTGCTAGAGCTGCCCATACAGCACAGAATGTGAGGCCTTGCTCAGGGAAACTGGTGATTAATGAAGCTGAGGCAATGCTATCTAGAGGCAGGCAGCAGCTGATAAATTTGGAGTGCTCCACACCACCATCACCAGTGGTGTGGCAATATCATGGGGACATTCAGTATCACAATCCACTCAGGACTGCTGCACTACGTAAAGTGCAAGCACAAGAAGTCTAACAGGCTTTTACTCTATGTTCTCCCGAATTCATTATGAACGGAATACAAATAATAAAGTATGTATCCCCTGTCAGTTATGGATTTTTTTTTTTTGTTATGGAAAGGACTGGCTAATGAAGCCAAATTATTGTGGGTTTTTTAGTGTCTTCATTACTCAATCATTTGCACTCCAGCTATCATTGTGAAATTGTATGGAGTTTGTTTCTGCAGACTACGTACTTAAGGGACCTTAAGCAAACTGGTGCCTTTCATAATGCCCCTCCTGCCAGCATTTAAAATGCAGTGATTCATCTGATGGATCATTTAAATTGACTTAAATAAACAGAGACTTCCAGTAAAAAATGGAAATGGAAATGGGAAAGCTCAAGCAGCAGCCTAGAGTTTTACAAAAAGGAAGAAAAATACATTTTTATGTGTTTTCACCTGTGGGATGGGACCTCCTGGAAATATCAGGAGATCTAACAGCAGAAATGTTACAGATCATATCTTTGTCCTAGCTTTCTCACAGATAACTGTTACATCATCACAATTTAGAGTCAAAATGTGACTGAGAAGTGAACTTGCCTGGACAGTTGGCCACTTTCTTTCCTATATGAACGTGAAAGATTTATTTTTAAATTCTGCTTGCTTTTTTTTTCTTTTTAAAATGTACCTAACTATAAATGGCTGTGCCCTCATGCACTGAGTTCATAATTTTGAACATCAAGAGGACCATTAAACCACGATTTACATTTTGCTGTCACATGTTTAAACCTCCAGATCACTTCAAACAAGTTTTGAGCTTTGATGCTGCTCAAATGGCAGGACACAGACCTGCCATTCATCACCAGTGTCCTCCCCACTCTGCTGCAAATGGACACAAAAAGTCCCCAGGACTCATCTTTTAAGCAAGAACATCTCCTTATCCTGCCCTATCATGTGACAGTCCAATCAAGAAGTCAGCCTGTGCTCTGCCAATCTATCATCCAACATCAGAGTTGATGAATGTACCTCATTTTGTTCCCACATATTTTGCTGATTCTTCTGGTACTTCAGTTCATCCATATCTAGTGTTAAATCTTTTGACAACTTCTAATCTACTTATTCAAAGCATGACCTAAGAATGCAAAGGTATCGACTATGAAACTTTCTCCCTCAGCTCTCTGACAATGCACAGCAGCTCATTATTCATTTGTATTACACTGGCATGTAAATACACAGAGGGTGACCAGGGAAACTGGGACCTTGCTGCCTTTGCAGATTCCAGTATGGCTGCCTGCCAATTTACATGCACTGCTGTCTGGCATGTTCATTGCCAGTGATCTCTGAGCATGAAATGTAAATATAAGCTAACCTATATGACCAAAATCGGAAGGTGTGTTTTATATAAATTAGGTCAAAAAGTCCTCAGAAATATTCTGTTGATTCTTTGAGTTCTTTGTGAAGCAGTGATTGGTGAAGTCTGGGTTTAATATCACCCTGAGCATGTCAGATGATAAATGCAAAAAATGGACAAGCTCCATATGCAGTACCTGCATAGCTGCACATTTTGTGTGCTTGAAAATGGAAAGCATGATCAAGAACACTGCAGCATATCCATGTAGGCATTGACCAAGCCTCTCATCCCATAGTGCTGCATTAGTTTTGAGGTATGTTCTCAGGTACTTTGCTTTGTTCTCTACAGTCAAGCTCATTTTCATCTACTAGGTTTAGTCTTACTTAGGTAACAGTGGAAAAATAACGATAGAAACTTTTTTTTTTGTCATATCAAATGAATATAGAGGGCCAAATTATCAGCAAGGAAAAGACCAGCAAAGACAATTAAGCTAAGAGTTTGATCCAATACACCTAATAGAAACTCGACCCTGGGAAGCGGATAATGTTGATACTGCTTAATGGGAGGAAATTAATAATTTGGATCATATTTTCTCCCAAAATAATGTGGTTCAATAAAGAAAAAAAGCTTATTTTATTAAATCAACTGAATTATTTGGAAAGAAGTTAATTGAATAGTATATTATAGTTCTGTTTCAATTGATCAGATTTCAGGGTTTGTCAGACTGTGTTTCCCTATGGTCTTTCACGCAGCCCAGCCTGTGTTTTTTGATAAACACAATGTGTGTTATTTCTGGCTAGCTGAGTTTTAGCTATTGGTCTTTCTTCTCCCTCACCTACGGGAAGTGGCTGTGCAACTTAGTGGGGACTGTTATCTAGACACACAGACAAGCCATCTTTTTCCAGCGTAGGTCTGGGGTGGGATTGGTTCCACAGCTTCAGCATGCCACCTGCAGGGCTTCTCTGCCCCTGTACCACTGCATTTTGCGGTCTCATGGATTCATCCCACGCTGTCTGCATCTCCTCGGCTGCTGTAATGAGCATCCCCAGTACCAGCCCAGCCAGCACCTGGCAGAGGAATGCCCTGCCCTGCTTCCTCCAAAAGAGAAGTGAGATATGGAGGTGTGAGACGACAGCTCCATTGCTCTTCACACACTCGTTCATAGCTGTCTCACAACAGCCTCCTTCATTTCCCGCCTTAGGGTATATGTACAGCTGCCATGAGACAAGGTCTAACCTTGCTTTCTTCTTCTTTCCAGTTCTGAGAAAGATGCAAGTTGAAAGGTTAGGCATGTGGACTATTTTAAAAGGAAATGTTTCAGAAAAGTTGGAACTGCATGTACCATCTGGCCCTTCCAGGTAAATATTTCACAAACCAACATGATGAAATGTGAAAAACAGATGCCTCAAAGTTTTTAAAAACTAACATATTTGGAAATATATGGGGAATTAAAAATCTGGGCATATTGTCATGATTCAGGATGAAATGACCACTTCCGTTTTTCATCTATCAGTAGTTTTATCCACTCAATCTGCAAAAAGCTATCATCCTCATGCCTCTCTCAAAGTGGAATGGAGCTCAGCAAGAAAGACAGTATTTATACATACTTCTATAAGGACAAGCAGGAATATCAATACTCAGTTGACTGCAGAGAGCAAAATACTAAGCTGAAAATATTAGGGTATGGCAAACTAGATTTTATGATATTTTTCAGTTCTGTGTTGTAGCAGGGAAGGAAGACAAAAAGAAAAAGTAGGACAAAAAGGATACACAATTTAATTAGTTTAATGATGTGTCTCATTTATTTCTGTAATGCAGTTGCATGTACAAAAGCACTTGCATTTGTATTTTATCTTCAAAAGCAACATTTCAGCTATCAAAGGCACACAGGTAGCTGTCAGGATTTTCTCAGAAGGAAATTCTCATGACAGAAATGCAGTTTAAGAACCTATAGAAAAAAATAGAGAATAGACACAGCTGTCTAAATTTTTGTATCTAATTTTACATCTTTTTGGTTTAATAAGTAAATACAATAAAACCGGATACAGAGATTTCCTTGACTTCCAGAACTAAAATGGAAGGAAGACATAAAGAAAATGAAAAAAAAAAAAAAAAGAAATTTAGGAGTCACCTAGGGGGCCAAAGAAAATCATATATTCACAGACATAAAAAATAGAACAATGGACAATTTAAGCCTTCATCATTACAATATAAACATCTCAAAATATTTGTAGAGATGCTGTTCTTTCCATAGTTAAATCCATAAAAAAAGTAACCTGTGCACTTTGGGTGGGATTTGCCGTAATACATAAATACCTTAAGAAAGGGAACACAGCCTCCCATGAAAACAGGAAATTTGCTTTTAAATTATGCAGTCAGTTCTAGAATTTTCTTCCCTTAAAGAGGAAAATCAATCTTAAATAAATTTTAGATTAAACAGGAATTTTGTGTTGATTGAGCTGTGCATTTTTTCCCATGACAGAGAGGAAGAGAAATCTTTTGGAGACTCCACCAGGAGTACAGCTTTGTTTTGAAGCCATCACAAAAATAGGTGGTAATCAGGTTAAGTTAAAGAAAATGAAATCACACATACATATGCATATGCACACACACACAAATATCTTTTATGCCACAAATGGTCAACCTATGGAGTTCTTTGTTGCAATAGGTAAGTCTCAGTCCTCCGGGCTGGGTACATGAGAAGAGAGGGGTAAGTAGTCCAGTATGGTGTGTATATTAGTACTTTGTTCTTAAAGGCTTAAGTACATGAAAGTTTCAAAAGAACTTGTGGTAGACTTTGGGATACTCATGGTGTCAAAAAAATGCCTGACTTGCTATTGGTGTGGAAAAAGTAAGCAAGGAATCTACATTTATCAGCATACAGTTTAAAGTTTTTTAACACCTATTGGCCTTTCTTGGATGCTGGGTAGCTTCACATTGGAAATTTATGATCATATGTCTTTCTAGATTTTTTAGACCCGTTGGTATCACCACCTTGCTAATGAATAACTTGTGATCAGACCAGAAACTGTAGTTGTGGTAGTTCTTTAGGAAGAGTATTCAAACAGCATATTTCCTTCAATAAAACAATAATTAAATCCAAGTTATTTTTCTATTTTTTAAAAAAGTACAGTTTTCAGAAATGTCAAGCAGCCACCCATACAATGTTCCAGAATATTAAACACTGTTTCTTAATTATGTCTAGAAACACAGTTTGAGAGTCAGGATCTGCTGCAAGGTATTTCAAAAGTGGACTTGACGGAGACTTTAAAAGTGTCATTATTTTGCCAGTTTATGAACACTGAGGAATATTCCACTTGATGCTTTACTTTGAAAATGCTAGGATTGTTATGTCTTTGCCTACCTGACATTAATTTATTATTTTAGCCTAAATGGGTTTCTGTTCAGTTAGATCAGTTTAAACATGTTATATATTGAAGTGAGAGTCTGTGGCCTTTTGAACGATTTTGACACTCAATTTTATTCTCCCTTCTTTACCCTGTGAGAAACTCTAAAGAGTTTTTAGGAATTTTACTGTGACCTGTCATGCCTTAGTTGAAATGACAAAAATATCAGTCACTGTATTGGAGTGGTTAAACACTCAAAAACAAAGGATTGTGCACAGTCCAACCAAAAGTCAGGTTTCCTGTCAAATTGCTCAATTGTATTCTCTTTAGTCTATCATGACATCATCATTCAGCAGTTCCCCTGTCATCACGCGGTCTTGGAAGAAAGACAAAACCTGAATTTATATTGCAAAAAACAAGCCGAGGAAAAGGAAGATTTGCGTCTGTTTGGGGAAAAAACAAAAACAAACCAAACATGTCTCAGAACAGCTTTATGTGTTGCAAAGACACAAAAGGCTGCCTAGGCCCAGTTTTTACTTTTTTCTACTGCTGGAGAATTCCAAATAGTATGAAGTTTTTCCTATATAAAGTGCCCTAACTATGGAAGGAAAGCAATATATCATGCATGAGCAGCAACATAGTGAAGTCAGCGAGCCTCTGTGTGGGTGTACAATACATCACAGCCCAAAGAACCACGTTTCAGGGGCTGTTCAGGGACTATGTTGCAACAGGGCCAGAAGTCTGGGGATGAGGGTGTGCTGGATGCTTCCTGCCTTTGATCACTGCAGATCGGCAGTGGCTGCCAAGCCTGAACAAAGAGACAGAGCTGATCTAGACCAAAGCCTCGGAGGCCAGCTGCAAAAAGAGACCAGAATTATGAGAATTTGGGGAATTTTCAATCTTTTTTTCTTTAAGCATAGGGACTAGGCAAATAAAACTAGCAGTTAATGTGACAGCAGAAGATGACCAGAAGAAAGAGGATGCAAATAAAAAAATTGGCTACAGAAGCTGGGCTACAGAGTTTCCTGACGGAAATTATCTAGCTATGAAAGGAAAGGGATAGCTTCCACAGGAGAAAACACTTGAAAACTAGGAATGTAGGCTAGAGGTGATGGTGAGTTTTGAATGGCGATTTGAAGACATGATGGAGGTGAAAAGGGAAAATTCCACAGACACTCCAAGAATGGCAACATCTGTTGATCTAAAACACCTGAGAACACCTCATCAAGGGTGCTGGTATATTTTAGTAACATTATAAATTTTTAGCCCACTGCTCCTGAAAGGACTTTTTTTATACACCACCACTTTTTTGTTTTCATAGTTTTCAGCCAAAATATCTACATGACCAGTTTAAATACTTGGCTCTTGTACTAATATTGTCCTGTAACATAAGTAGCCCTTTTCTCTGCTGGTTTCCCCTTCATTAGAAATTTATAGACAGCAAGCATATTCTTAATGTTTGTTCAGCCTTCATTTTCCTAGATTAGTCAAGGCTTTCTAGTGTCTTCAGCTGAAAGCTGAAGTCTTCTGACCACCATAGTAGCCAGTCTCTGTGTTTGGTTTATTTTGAATCTTTATTGAACATGGATGACTGGAGCACAAAATAAACAAATTATCATCAATATCTTGCACAATAAAAAAAATGTTTCTCTCTGGATAAATCCTGGGAATGTTCTTGCCTTTTATTATAAATGCATTACTTTGAAATTTCATTGTTATCCTGTGGTCAACTCATATCTGTGGGTTTCTTTCTTCTCAAGATATTCCCAGCTGATCACAAGCCTCTCTTCTTTGGTCATGTACTTTATTCCCAGGCCTTGCATGTCCCAGAAATAATTAATTTCCTCCCATCTGTTACTCAAGTAAAGAATGTAATTTGTTCCTGTGCACTCTCCTACCTTTTGAGTTGAGTTTGTTAATGCAAATATTTAACAACCTCAGTCATGTGGCTAAGCATGAGAACCTCCACCAGCATTCAGCCTGGTATCTTCTCTTTGATGTGTACCAGCTGTCATTTCCTCTTTAATATTCCCAGTCCCATATGTCTCCTGAAGAATACAACATCCAGCTCCTTTCTCCTCTCCTCTATGCTCCTGCCTTCTGCTGCCAAGTCAACTCTGCTCTTCCAGCACTCTTGTCTTGCTTTGGTTCCTTTACCAGATACCCTTGTTCTCCTGCCCTTCTACTATCCAGAAGCCTCAGTCAACTCTCAGTTATTTCACCTTCTCATATGGCTTCATGGTAGTTGACTGTGCCAGGTGGAAATCCTTCCCTGTCCTAATTTTTATGATCCCTGTGTTATGGAGCTCCTGCTGTCTGCATCACCCAGCCCTCTCAGCTCTCTGCCCACACCTGAAAAACCTGAAATGTGTTTTTGATTGACTTTCAGTCCATTGATCACCCACTTCTCTCATCATGTTGACAGTTTCAAAGATGACAAATTATGATACAGCCCATCAGATGAGCCATACCTATCTGTTAACAGCTGCCTGTTTGCAACCTTATACTCCGCGCTATCAGCAGATTGAAATTTCTCATCTGCTCCGTTCCTCTAGTCCACCTCCTTACCCAGCTACCTGTCCCCATCCCTTTCGCTCATCTCAAGCATGTCCTTTTCCATTTGCAGAAAAGTTAAACTCAAAGAAGTAATTTGTTGCTGATCTGAAATAATGCTGTTCATTTCTGAGCTTTTTTTTGTGTTCACACTCCTTCTCCCCACTCCTTTAGCCTGTTTTAGAATGGCCCTTCAGGCAGAAATCCCCACCAACCTGAACTCCCTTTTCAAGAGCTTTGAAACACAGGATCTGTGATTTTAGGAAATGCTATGGACTAGGAGTAAGTCTGTCCACAGCACAGGGCTGCTCACCTAGGATGTCTGACTCAGAGACTAGCAGCTCTTGGAGCAAATTATCCTCTCCGACCAGGGTAGTACAAAGGCAAGACATTTAGCCAGCTCTTCCCCGGTCAGCGGGACTGGGCACAGGAGCAGCAACATTGTGCCACTGGTTTCTGAGATCCAGGAAGAATGGGCAGGAGAATCTGGGAGCAGATAGTCCTAACACCACCATGTGAGTAGGAATGTTGCCTACACACATGTACAAACTCTGGCATGTCTTCCACTCACTTGCTGCTATAAAATGGGCCTAAAAATGTATTCTGACAGACAAGTTCAGGACTGAAACCACATTTTATACTTTTGTTAGAAAAAAATATTTTAAAATGTGATCTTTATGGTTGTGATTCCCTGTAGTTTTCTGGTATTTGATCGTAATGTTATTTGCATTACGAAGAACCAGGATAAATCCTCTGTCATGGTCACCACCCTTTTTTCGTTTTTCTCTTCTCCTCAGTAAATTGGTATTATGTGTATTTGTTATGAGTCAGGGGACTGCTTAGCAGTCAAGTGACTGCTAATGGTTTTTCTTTGCTTTACCCTTACTACTTCAGAAAAGCAGCATAGGCGGTCACACTGAGAACAATTACAACAGTCTAATAAGCTCAAGGTAAGTCTTAAGTGAATGCCAATAAATATCTAGTCCTGTATTTTCAAAGGTTAGGTCACTTTCTTTTCACAGCCCATTATCATCTCTTTAAGAATGGCTTCACTTTGGTAAGGACTGATAAGAGTTCTGTGGGACTCCTCAGTGTTGTCAATGTTCAAAAAAAAACACCACCTGAGCAAAAGCAGCCTGAAGAGACTGAGGTCAGGCTGTCATTATCAGGATGAATGTCTTCCTCACTACTTCTGTAAGTGAGAAAAATATGAATCCTAGTATTGTCTCCAGACCACTGAGACAGCAGTCTCAGTCATAACATCCCAGTGGCAAAATAAGAAACTTATGAAGCTGTAAATACAAACTTCTAAAGAACATGTGACTCAGAGCTGATGCAAAGATTTCTAATTTCCTGGGTGAGTAGGCAGTTTGGTTTGAGCAGCATTCCTTCTGGGTCCACTTAAAGTTTAAGGCTCTCCAAATAGAAATGTTACTGGGAGACAAATAATCCAGCTGTGTTCAGTAAAATACACGTGTAAGTGTACCTGTCAGAGAAGGATTGACTTTTTCATGCAATATGATAAATTACTCCATTACCTTGAATAACTTTGCCCTATTCTTCTTTCTCTGCCATGCTGTCATGCTTTGTGTCACTGTGGAGAGTATGACTTTAAAGTCCAGCATGTATTTAATGTAATTAAAACAAGGCATGATTACTTGAGGAATATCTACCTAAGGAATATCTGTTTAGAAAGAGAAAATGTTCTGTTTTCTCCCTTTATTAATATTTCATCTCAGTCTAGAAGTCTTGATGTTGAAGCTGTGGAAAACATCCAGATAATTACAAACTGTTCAAGACAGTGACTCAGCTGGCAAAGTTTCCAAAAGACCTGGACTGTGATATCCCCAGACAAGAATAATCAATGTAAAATAAATATTAAATAAAATTATATTTAAAAAGGGAAAAAAACAAAACAACTAACATTCGTTGTTACTTAGGTAAAATTTCTGACCAATTTGAGAGTCTAAATTTCTGTTTTTGAAGGTGATCAAGGCTGCTCATGCCTTAAAAACGGAGTTATGTACCTCATTCAGATATCTCAGAAAAATTTTTTAGGTATGCACCTATCTCTTAAGACACCTAAATATATTTGTAAATCTTTTCCTAGATGTCTAAATTGTTTTTTTTTTACAAGGAAATAGTTGATTTAACAAAGGATATAGGGGAAATTCACATAGAACTTCACTCCACTGGATAAAAAGCTGAATAGCAATAATAGGCACACACTAAAACACATGTGTTATTACCTGTATTGCTGCAGATGTTCCTTTAAAAAATTCATGCAAAAGATTTTGGGAGGAAAAACAAGTGGTGTGTTCAAGTATATGCTGATAGGAAACCAGGCACAAGTAGTTTTATCTTGAAGACAAAAACTGTTCTTCAAACAGAACAGACACTAGGAACTCAGTCAGTGCCTAGGCAGCCTAATGAATTTAATTTCAAGGCTACAGTTGAACAGCCACAATAGCTTATTCTTTTCAAAATGCAAACTATGTGCCTTAAATAGATGTTGCATCTAGGTGAGACAGCCCATGCTGGAGTGAGACCATGAGGAACTGAACGGACCCAGCACAGACCAGTTCTCCCAACAAGGACAAACACATCTTCCATTTGTAATCCAGGAAAAGCTGGAGGATGCAGTTTTTGCAAAAGGGAACAAGCTCTTATCTTCAAAATGACAGCTGAAAGTGTGGCCTGTGTAGGGCATCTCCTTTTCACACATGGTAAGGGCAGTAGGAAGAACTTTACAAAAAGGCACAATAAATTAGTTTAAAATACAGGTTACATTGCCACGGTGACCTGTAAATGGCACAGAATGAGCTATCCCTAGCTGCTGTAAGAATTGTTCTACCAGGAAATTTTAGTCTTCACAAACTGGACAAAGGACAGAGCTAAGAAGCTTGGGCCTCTCCAGAGTGTCACGTGCATGGCACAAGGACCCTTGTGACACCTCTTCACCTAACCCACTTACTAGTATCATTCAGGCCTTCATACCTTATTGGTATTGAAATTCTTTTTTGTGAACTCGACCATTACTGGGGAAAAAAACAAAATCTAATTTACAGAATTGCTAATACTAACCTCAATCCAGTGTTAAGCAAAACCAAACTGAAGCAATTTTTACTTGCACTGTGATATGCATCCTGAAATTATGCTATCTTTGTCTCTTCTGGAGAAAATTATTACATTAATAAGAATCTATTTGAAAGACAAAAACATTGATTCTTTCACTAGCTCTGAAATTTGATTCAAGAGGACACTTTTTGGCAGAAAGTATGTTTCTGTGAAGGATACATAAATGTGACCATTTAGTAGGTCAGCATTTGCTGGATGCTAGAAATGCACAGGACATCTCCTTTATGCATTTCTTTACTGACACCAGGAGTGATGTGTTTGAACATACTACTTGGAAATGGTGATTGGTGCTAAGGTCTTCGGCTCACGTTGGCTGTCACAGATGTAGGCATCCTCCCTGACTCCTGCCAGCCACACATGTAAACAGAGGCAAAAGAAAAAACATAACCAGCAAGAAGTTATAAAAAGAGTCAAGGAAAAGCAAACACTCAAATCAAAAGATGGCCTCTATGAAATGTCCCAAAGGTCACTGCTGTTAGCACAACGGAGGAAAGAAATCCCAGAGTTAATTTGTTTTTTTAATCTTTGACTCTCACTGCAAATTGATTCTAGGCACATCTGTTCCTTGAACTGTGAAAAAATCTATTTTGAGTGTTTTAGAAGCCATTATTAAGCTATTGTTAAACATAGCATATCAAGGTATTCCTAATTTCTTATCTTTGACAGTACTACAGAGTTCCTGCTGTTCAGAAAATAAATGTCCTGTGATTTCTTTTTATTGTTTCTTGGGCTAAGGACAAGCATTGCAGTTTCTTCTTTAATAGAACCCAAATGTTACACTGATATATAATTATTTTATTCATGCTAAATGATCATTTTAAGCTCTGTTAAATGTGTTAAAATGCTCCAGGCATTATTTGTAGTTTGTGTGGAGGAAGCAGGTTGCCTTCTGTTTCAGTATGATGCAGACAGAGAGAGCAGGTGGTGGCTGTGGGGTTGCAGCCAGCAATGTGTACTTGCCGTGGTGTGGCTAAAGCCCTGTTCTCACTTCAGTAACCGATCTCAGACACACTGGCATTGAACTTAGGGATCCGTCTAAAGGTTTTGGAGAAAAGAAGCAGAACAAGTAACAGAAGTCCAGGGCAATATCATGAATCTTCATGTAAACATAACTAGCCTGCTGCTGTATCTGAGTGCAACCATTTAGACCCAGTTCAGGTACTTCTGCCCAGCTCTGTGTTATGCCATGTGGGTGACTCAAGCTACCTCTGAAGCAAAGCTTCAGGATGTGAGTGTCACCTAACTAGGATGATGAAAACCCTGGGTTACAGGCAGGGCTGAGGTGTCTCAGATGCTGGCAATGCCGGGAAGCAACTTCTGCTTCTCTTCATCTGCCAGGAGGCCTCAGCCTGCAGAGACTGATGGACATGTAGTTGCCTTCTCTTTAATTAAAGATGTTTTAAGAGACTGTGGTAGTTGAATTTATACTTATGCAATAACTAGATTTAATTTATATGAAGAGCCTCTCTGTCAGGAAAAATCTAGCAGATAAAATAGCAACCAGAGGGCTTTTGACTACAAGATGTAGTGGGTCTGGATTAGAGTCTACAAACCAGAAATCATTGGGAGCTTCTTTTTCTTGTTTTGGAAAATATCCTTAGGAATTGGACAGGTTGGTGTGAAGACATGGAGATGCAGTCTGTCGGAAAATGATGAGAGTCCCAAGATCTCTCCATGTCTGTCTAGAGAAAAGGGCTTGCAAGTTCTTCTATTCAGAGCGAAAGGCAGCCAGAAAGAGGGGAAGGAGCACAGTGCTGGAAACTGCACCCAAACCATGGAGCTTTTTCCAGAGAGACCTCACTTGGTGAGCCATGTCTGAGCCAGGGAATAGAGGAGACAGACTGCGGCATGCTTCATCTGTCAGGAGCCAGCCAGTATCCTGGGAATAAGACTGGGAAATCTTCAAGCAGCCAACAGTATCTCTCCAGGGCTTAGCCAGATAAACCAAGCAAGCAGGGACTGGCCCTGCTCCAATAATTAGGTGTTACAGAGAATAGTGGCAACATTGTGCCTGTAGTTTCCCACCCCTCTCCCATCCCACATTTATGAGGTCCGGCTCAGACCTGGTGTGAGCTCAGACAAAGTCCATCCTGTCCAGATCTCAACTCTGTCCACTGTATGAAATCAGCCCAGCTTTCAAATCCCTATGCAGGCAATAAATGTGAAAGCAGTCACTTATGGTATTATGCCAATTCTCCTTTTCTAATGAAGGAAGGAAGGAAAATAATTCAGGGTGATACCTGTGCTTGGGTACCAGAGGGTATCAGCCAGAGAGCATCCTGTTTTCAAGTGCTGGAATGCAGCCTTCTGAAACCTGATGCACAGCAAATGGCATCACCATGTGAAACTCCAGCAGATAGCTCTTTGACGCGTGCTTTGAACTTTCATTTGCTGCTGTCACCACTAAGAGAAAAATAAAATCAGTTAAAGCTATTTTCTTGGCTTCCTTCAAGCTATGTTAACCTTTATGTTGAGTCACATATTGTTAATGTTTCTTTAACCAGAATGGCACCAAAGTAACCTTCTGTTCCCTGCTGCCACAGCAGAGTGCTTTCAAAGGCCAGATTTAAAGTATCAATTCCTAGGATAATTATCTGAGGACAGTTTCAGTGGCAGTGTGGTGGCAGGGAGCTGATGCTGCTCTCCACAAAACTGTCAGTGAGATTCCCATTCCCCATTTCTGAGCAGAGTCAGGCCTGATCCCGTGTCAGAGCTCAGTGCTTAGAAAGTACCACCAGTCCCACACAGCTTCTTGGCATATGTTCTTGTTGTGCAGACTGACTTCAGCTGTGTGACATTCAGGTTGTATTTTGTAGCATTTATCCAAACTCAAGCACATTTACATTTACCCATCCAGCTATTTACCCCCTGAGAACACTGCCTTTGAGCCTGCTGTATTTCTCAAAATCCAAAATAACCCCGCTTCTAGCACAAGCTGATAAATTATCAAGGCTGATTTAAGAAAACAGCCTTAAATCCCTTTCTACTGCAAACTAAAGCACACAACAACATCAACAAATGTAGCAAAATAAAGAAATCCCAAAGGGAAGAACTGCAACAAATGGTACTGATTTCTCCAGTGGGGAGCTCTTTACTCTGATACCCAACATGATGTGTTCCTGGAAAGGTGCTGTTTCATGGTAATGTAAGATATCCAGAGTGTATGAGGTCAACTTGAAAAACAATACACTTTTTCCCCCAAAAAAACCTGAAAGTAAATTTACTCTTTTGACAAAAGAAGCCTTTTGTACAACCCCAACTGTTTCTGCAGTTTCCCTCGATATTCTTGATTCTCTTTAGCTTCTATATAGAGCTACGTGTCTACACAAATACCTTTGCAACAAAATTGAAACCATAATCATAGTATTTTTTTGAAATGGAATTGAAGTTTGTGCAAAAATATTCATATCCATATGTGAAGAAAACACCAAATACGTTATGGTATTAAGACAGAAACAAATGGACTCACATTGCTCAACTTAATCACAAAAGAAGTTGAAGAATTAATCTAGATCGCGTGTAAAATCCATTTGAGTCATGAGACTCGTAATGACTTCAGTGAGCATGACTCACACCTCAAAAAGAACGGATTTTCAAAAATACTCAGGTGACACCAGAGTAATGTATTCTACACTTGCTTTCAGCAAAGTGGAAGGATTTGAGCTCTGCTAGTGCAGAGAAATGTACTCTACTACACTGTAAATATGAATATCACTTCTTGGACACTTACGTTTCCTTCAGAGATGCATCACCTCTTTAGATGGGGAATGCTGGGCATCTCGCAGGCTGCGGTAGGACAGCTGTTGGCTGGTGGCCTGGTGAGCATTTCAGCTCTCCACAAAGTCCCCCACCTGGTGCCAGCACACAGGGATGCGGTAGCCCAATGGCAGGTGTCCCAATCTGCTGCTTGTCATGGTGCGGGTCTGAAACAACAACTACAAATTCATAATCATGATCTTTTTCAATTGCAAAGAGATATTTAGAGACTGGGGATCAATAGCACCCTGTATTTACAAAGTAAAGAAAAGTTATTCCTGTTGTACCCGGAGTGTGCAGGATGTGCTTCTTTTTGGTGCTCATCTGAAATGGTTGCTTTAGTGCCAAGGAATAATGACCCTCAAAACACACAGCTTTGATTCAATCTCAGGTTAAGCTCCACATTAAGTTCTTGTTACAGTGTGAGGCATAGTATCTGTGGCTTAATATAAGCTGCTTTTACATACCAAATATTTCTTTCTCTCTGTCTTCTATTTTTTTTTTTTAAATAGATTTCTTATTGAGCAGTGGGGGCAAAGGTGGCAGGGCCTGACTGGCATGTGCTGAGGAGCAAACCCTGCTCATTGCCATAGAAGGAAAGAGATGGAAAAAAAAGCAAAAATAGGAGACAGAAAAGCAGCATAAAAGAGGAGTAGGAAAGAAAAAACCCAAAGGAGTAATGGAAAAAGGGATTGGCCAGCACCCCACATTCCCTTATCTTTGCAACAAGAAGTTCATAAACACATGTACGCACTTTACAAGAACAAGGAGAGATCTGAAATAGAGATGCGGTAAACAGTAAAAACAACGTCCCACTCATGATGCTCCTGGGGACAGATGCCATAAGAACACTTTCCAGTGACTTCAGGGGCATTTGCTTGCACACAGCTGATGTGGACTCAGGGCCCCTCGGAGTCCAAAACCAAGAAATGTGGCAGGCAGAAAGGAAAGTGTCAGCCATAACTTCTCCAATTATGTAGCAAAAATGTCTATCTGAAACCATGCCAGGCTCCCTAGAAACCCTCCCCCTCGCTCCCCCCTGCCCTATTCCTGCAATAGCCCACAGCATCACCCACGCCCCCTCAGGCTGCCTCGGGGGCAGGAGCCCCCAGAAACAGGCTTGCCTCCAAAACAGCTGCTTTTGGTATGCACTGCAGGTCTTTTAAAGGGAAATGCTGTAATGCAGATGCCACAGGAAAGGAATAATCTGAGACCTGACAAGTCTTTCAGGCATGACTTTATGAAGGGGACAGACCTTCTTTCTGTTGGGATACTGGGGCCGGTACCAGCTCTTCCTCCCCTCCACTGCTCCTGGCCAAAAGCGAAGACCATGTCATTACAGTGCTGCTCACTAAACTGCTCCTCACTTCAGTTCCCTTTTTGAAAGCTTAGCTCATTTGTTTTTCTCTCTTACCAAATTAAAGGGTAAAACAAATCCAACTGAAGGAAAAGTCAGTGCTAATGTCCTCCTGTGATAGCTACCCATGTCTTGACTGATTACGTTATCACTTGCAGGGTGATGAAAGCCCCCTGCTGTGGTTGGTGGTTTTGTCTTCAGTGGACAGAGGGGAAGAGCAATATTGCTGTAAGAATGGGATCATTTATGCCACTCCTTCATCTTATACAAAAAAATGTAAAATGTAAACAATTTTATTTCCTTTTTTGTTAGTTTGTTTATTTAAAATAATGGTAAACAACCCTTTTTCTTTTTTCTTTTTCTTTTTCTTTTTCTTTTTCTCTTTCTCTTTCTTTTTCTCTTTCTCTTTCTCTTTCTTTTTCTTCTTTTTTTTCTTTTTCTTTTCCTTTTCCTTTTTCTTTTCCTTTTCCTTTTTCTTTTTCTTTTTCTTTTTCTTTTTCTTTTTCTTTTTCTTTTTCTTTTTCTTTTTCTTTTTCTTTTTCTTTTTCTTTTTCTTTTTCTTTTTCTTTTTCTTTTTCTTTTTCTTTTTCTTTTTCTTTTTCTTTTTCTTTTTCTTTTTCTTCTTCTTCTTCTTTTTCTTCTTCTTCTTCTTCTTCTTCTTTTCCTTTTCCTTTTCCTTTTCCTTTTCCTTTTCCTTTTCCTTTTCCTTTTCCTTTTCCTTTTCCTTTTCCTTTTCCTTTTCCTTTTCCTTTTCTTCCTTTTCCTTTTTAAAAATTCAGATAATATTCCTGTCCTGGGCCCCTTGTGCAGGAGCAGTAGCAGGAGCACCCTGCACACAGATTAATCTGCCCAACTTCAAGAAGTTATAGAGGAGCCCCTGAAGCAGGCTTCATTCAGAAGAAAGGCTGATACTGCTCCACAGTTCTGCTCAGGGTAGGAGTAAGGGTCCAGTTATGGATCAACTTGTGATACTCAGCAGCAAGAAGATGCTGGATTGACATGTGTGAGAGGGCAGAGGGGGAGGTGGACTCCTTGGTAATCTATTCAGAGTGCAAAAAATCCCTGTTGCTACAGAGTCATTGCTGTAAGGGAAACCCAGCTCATTTATTCACCTTTCTCTTTGCCTGCACATATGCTATTTCACTGGCAAACCAACATCAAGCCTGTGTTGGTTTCCCACACACGCAGAACCAGAGTGTGTTTATATACTTGCCTCTTAAGACAAGATTCAAGCTTGAAAACCAGAGTCAGTACTCGAGATGTCGTGATCTTTTCAGGAGCCTCTCACAGAAGGCAGATGCTTCGATGCTTCCAGTAACACTCTCACTCCTTACAGGTTTCTGAAGGATCTCATTTGTGTTTAGTGAGTCTTTCAGTGATAAATGACTTGTATTGCTCTGAACTGAAAGTAACTGGCCTTTCTTCTGCGCAGCTCCTGAAAAAGTGCCAAAGAACTTCACTGCTCCATTTTACATAGCTTGACTATATTTAGTATGTGCTATACCACAAACTGTAATACAGCCTGTGAATCTTGCCTTTTGTTCAAGAGATGCAGTGATTGCAAGCTATGGTCTCAGTCAAGGGCACATTAACATGCTTTCATATCTCCTGGTTGTCCAGCTTCATCTCTTTCTTCCTAAACATTCAGCACTGTGTCCCGCGTAAGAGCAAGGTCACTGGTTCATGCACTGTGTGGCAATACAGGAGCAAACTCTAGTAAGACTTTTTTTTAAAAGACATATTTCATATAATAAGCACTTTGGCAGACTTCTTCCCCACAGTTTTCTCCCTTTATTCAGAGGAGATAAGTGAGCGGTTGAAATGCAAATTAGTTTCTTCCTTGAACTGGGTGAGTTTTTGAGGGCAATCACTACGTGCTGGTTTACCACTTGCTGTTTTGTGGTCTTTTGTATTAAAGAGATTTCATTTTTGAAAGATGAAGCAAAAAATGTGCTGGAAAAAATGAAAATTGGAGGATTTTTCACCAGCATGCTTTTATTTTCAATTACAGTTTATTGGTGAAAATTGAAGCATTTTGTGGGAACGTGTTTAGACTCCGATGGAACACCGATGGAAAGCAGGCAGTCTTTCTGTTTATTTAAACATCTGAACTTGACTTATTTCTTGCTGTATTTTGGAAATCTTGGTGTGGTCATGCTGCTTCTGAGCACTGCCAGGTTGTCTTGACTTTAGCTGGATTGTCCCACAGCCCAGTGATCCCAAGTTCACAAGTTAGCATTTCAGCAGTTATGTGGACCTGGTCTAGGAATTTGCAGGCTCTTGCGCTTTAGTCTTTAAAAGCTTTGAAGCTTTCAAAAAGATGGAAATGAAATATAATTGTGATTTCTGGAATCTGGGAATTTTCAAATGGCAGTTCAGTGGAGATACTTTGCATGACCTTGAGTAGGACTGTTGCTGTTGGAGTCTGAATTGTCCTTCCATGCTGGAAAGCCAAGTTCCAGATGACTCTGATTAAAATCTCGTACTACTTTGCAGATTTCCAGACCAAGCAATAAAGGCCCATGAGTTACAATCCACATTTTTCAAAGCTGGTCTCTGAGTTTGTTTTTTAACTGCTCCTTTAAGAAGATCAGCTTTTCAGAGAACAGTTGAAGGCTTAGGAGAATCCCTTATATCTATAGCAGCTTTGAACTGGTATATTCAATTAAAATGGGAAACTGCGGCACCTGACTTCAAAAAGTGTGATCCTATGTAATTTTTTAAGGTCATATATTAAGTATGAGCAAGAGAAGTCCTGCAAGGGTGGACCATATGGTGCAATAATATGTGATCTGCCTTGCTGGTTTTTGTAGAAAGGTGGAAAGCTAGTAAAGCGGTTACCTCAGCACACTTTAGGGCATTTTACAGTTTTACTGTTTGTACCTGGAATTTATGCAAGACCTTCCCAGAAACGCGTTCACAGAAACAGATTCCCAATGTGGCATATTTGGAAAACCCCTTGAAAATAATTACTGTGACAATATTAGGAGCTCTGCTAAGAAACTTAGCAGCATATTTCAGTGGCTGGCACTGTCTTCTGATATATTGGGAGTTCAAAACCTCAAAATTATGCTCACAGCATGAAGCTGATCTCTACCAGTTGCTCCCAGCATCTCTCTCTGAAGCATGACCATTAAAAGGACTGTGGCAGTTTCAGCACATCTGCGCTTACGATTTTAACACCAAAATCTCTCTATTCTAATTTTATCTTTAGTATCTGAAGAAATGTGCAAATAGAAGCAGATGTCTTTTGAGAAAAAATATTAACAGAAACTTAGGAACCATTTCAGATTCTTCAGGAATCCATATTTTCTCTGTTGAGTTTGGAGGGTCCTGCTTTTTGCGCAATTCTGTTAAAGGGAAATCGCGATTGCTTTGACTGAGAAAATGTTAACGTCTCTGGAGCCAATACAAAAATGATGCTGCAGTCAGGAGACACATGTTCCTCTTTTAGAAAATGAGATCTTGTCAGTCTCTGGGAGAAGGTGGTGGCAGCTTGCTGTTGCTTGGAGAGGGACAGCTTTGACCTGCTCAGCAGCCACTCTTCTGGGTGACTCAGGAATTTCGATGATGGGTTTGGGACCAAGCCATGTTCATTCCTTGGCTGGCAGGATAACCCACATGATGCATGAAACTACTGAAGATGGAGAAGATAAATTGGAAAAGGCAAGGCCGTTTAAAAGAGGCTACAAATAAAAGTGTTCCTGTAATCATCCAATAACTGTAAAGTGTCAGAAATTCCAAAAGTTGAGAGAAAGACAAAGATGGCACTGCTAAATGAAGAATGACATACACTTTCCAAAATATTTTTTGCTTTCTTGGTGTGTATGGAGCTGGGCTTACATAATTTCTCTCACTCCATCTCGCCTCTTTCTTAATTTCCTGACTGCATGTAAAAAACATTAAAAAGTTATGAATTAATGGAAATTACAGGAGAATGAATTAATGGAAAAGCTTTCTCTGTGGACTTCTATTACTATAGAGAACCATGCCATCTTAGCGAGACATGAGTTATTCTGATTTACAATCTTCATCTTACTAATCAGAATGAGTCATTTAAATATAAGTGTTTGCAAATTATCATTGAGCCTCTCTGTACACAGGGCAGCGACTCACAAGGGACACTCAGTATTTCAAACAACGCTGTAACCAGTGAGAAAATGGAAAGGGAGGAACTCTACAGACTAAAGATTTACTGTTAAATTGCTATGTTAGTGTATTTGTAAATTTAATAGAAATATTAATTTATTTTTAACTATGCAGGTAGGCAGTTCTTTCTGTGTATGCATTACCAGCTTTGTCTTTCATTCCTTGTTTCAATTTCACACATAAAGAGCTTTGTGCAAAACCCTAGTGATCTTTCTAGCCTTCTTTATTCACAATGATGGGGTGCTTTGAGAGATTAAATAAAATTCCTTTTTTTATGCTAATCATAATGAAAGGCAGATGTTTGGTGTTCTCCATTTTTATCAGTGGCTGCATTTCACAAAGTTAGATCCACCAGCAGAGTTGTTAAAAGTATAACTGTATTCCCAAGGGTAGCCACTTCCAGGTGCATTTAGTCTGAAACAATGTTTGTTTCCGTTATTTGCTCACAAGAAAGCACACAGTCAAAAGACTGCTCATATTTGTGTTGTATGATCATTTGACCTTTCCCTCCCTGTGCTTAACTCAAGTATCATTTTTAAATTAAAAACATTTTTGCCCCATGTTACTAATTCCAGATGCTGTGAATAAAACACTAACTTACCAGCCCACCATGTTGCCATGCATTTACTGTAAGATTTTCATTAGCAATGCCCTCCTAGATAACTAAATTATCAAGGGTTACTGAACCCCTCAAAAATAACAAGCTCTCTCTTTAAGGTCCTGAGAACAGAATATTAAGCTTTAATTGACCTCAATGAAAGTGGTTAAGTAGCTTAAAGTCAAGTTAAATGGCAGTCAAGTTAAATGACAGTTAGGCACCTGATGATATTCCTATAAACCTGATGAGCATTTTGCAACTGGCAGGAAGAGGAATAGGACCAGATTGATCTGGTAAAGGACTTGACTTTATAAAATTATGTTTAATAGCAATTTGTTTTGTAAGAGGAGGGACTCTCAGACATATTGTGCACATCAGCTGTGTCACAGCCATATGCATGTGTGCACTCCTTGTCTGTGGCAATGCACAGGAATTTATATGAGTTTGGTGTTTTTTTCACTGAGGCTGAACTAGTTTGAATTACTTCACCTCTGCCTGGGGCAGGGAACATCCACACACACAGTTACCCCAGCTCAGGCAGCAAATGGTAGCTTGCTTGGACTTGGTGGAGTCCCCATCCCTGGAGGTATTTAAAAGACAGGTAGGTGCGGTGCTTGAGGACATGGTTTAGCGGCGGACTTGGCGGTGGTAGGTTAACAGTTGGACCTAATGATCTTAAGGGTCTTTTCCAACCTTAACAATTCTATGATTCTATGATTCTATGATTCTAAAGCACGACAGTGAAACCTGATTGCTGATGGCCATGTTTCTATACATAGTCACAACTGGATCAAATCTTGCCTTCACTCTGAGATTTTAATTCTGAGTCAGACCATTGGAAAGAGAAGAAAATGTTTGGCACAGGAGCCTGACCAGACCTGAACGATAAAATACCTTATAACCAGGCTACAGTGATGGCTTTGGTCTGGGCTGCAGTGTTCTTATATATAATAATTTCCTTTTCTCATGTAGGATTTTACTTATGTATCCAAAAAGGCACTTTTTTCTTGAAAGAGCACTTATCTGACATGTAAAAGCTCTGTCCAAGGCTTGATAAACCCATGACAGTAGTTAAGGCTATCAGCTTAACCTATGGCTGATGACGTACAAGAAAACAACTGTGTTAATATCAAGATATTCCTGATCTTCCTACAGTGTTTCTGTGTGGAGATAGGTTGAGTGGGGGCACATGTGTGCCTTGTACTCCTTAGCAAGTCCCTGGAGCACTCTCCTTCCCTGGGCTTGCTGCTGGTATGCACTAGGCAAGGGGGTCCCCAGCTCCCTGTCTGCTGGCGTGGGGTTTCTGCAGAGTCCTGGGAGTATGAAGGCACTGTGCTGCCACTGCTGCTCCTCTGAACACTGCACCATCACTGGGAACAGCTCTGCAAATGGCACTGCCAGAAAAGCACAGTCACTGCAGTCCGTGATAAATGTGAATCTCATGCTCCCAACACAAAATGTGCAAATTTTAGAGCCACAAGCGGGACAAAAGTGCTACATTGCATATAAGCATTTAAGAGGCTTTCGGGTCATAGGATTATATGCAGGGCCACAGCGTGTTAGTGAAGACAGCAGCTGATCAATCTCATAACAAATCTGTTATAGATAAAACACAAAACAAATTAAAGTGACTTGTTATGTAAACATGGGATTTTTCATGGTTGTTGTTGGCCTGCTGTTATCCAGCTATTGCCTAGCGCAAGAAACAATCACAGGTGAGCATGACTTCATCCAGCACCTTAATTCACTATGCTGAATAATAATATATAATAATATACATTGTGTATTATGTATTATATATTATGTATTATGTATTATCTATTATCTATTATCTATTTATATGTATATATAAAAAAATCACTCTTCATTTAGATTCTGGGAAGTTGGTGTTGTAACTGAAGGTTCACAGTGTTTTCTTATCACCCTCACCTAGATACGTATGGTCCAACCCAAACATGTATGCTGCTTTAGCGAGTTACTTGTCTCAAAAAGAAATCCTTCCTTAGCACACATCTGATTGTGCTATCTTTCTGCTTACATCTACCAAATAAAAGATTATGCAGCCTTGCTCTGGAAAGTGAGCCATACATTGTTCCTTGATGTGCTTCTTTCCTCTTGGAGTGGCTAGGGATAGGTGAGCCACGTCACATACACAGCAGGAGCTGTGGGTTCACTGATGTTTAAGTAATCAATAGCTTCATTTGGCCGTTGCTTAGGATTTGTTTTCTCTGTTGGTTTTTTTGTATTTCCTTGCACTTGTGGTATTGTTAATCTTGCCAATGTTAGGAATGGGTGGTACTGGAAAGGCTGGAAGTGAAAAAATAAGTAGTCTACAGAAAGATAAATACCTCTGAGGGCATGTAGAAATCTTCAGATAATTTTCAGATTTCCAAAATGCAAATCAACATAAATCCATAGGAATTTTTGAGCATGAGATGAAACAAAAAGTAGAAAGGACTCATGATATGGTTTTTATGGTAACAAGAAATTTGTTCTACATATTGCATTACTATCTTAAACATGTTGGCCAAGTTTACTATGTCATATGGCATTAGATGTAGATTTTCTTTAGATTATTTTTCCTCTCTCCCTTTTTTCTTCCTCATTTCACAATCTCTTTAAATTTAAGACTCTAGTTTCTCTCAGTTCAGCCAAGTCAGAAAAATTTAGTGCAGCTTTTCATCTGTCACTGGTAGACAAAACACCCTAAAATATATATTACACAGTGGAGCTCTGTAAGATGATCTCATACGCGTGACATTAGCATGCTTGGATTTTTCATAAAAATTCTGTTTGCTAAGAATTAGATCACTTCAATTTGGTTCCTGGAACAAACTTTAGGAAAAAAAAAATCTGTATCGAAATTGAATGGAATTTGTAACTTTGCAGAATTCTCACTTTGAAAGGCATGCTGCAAAATGCGTGGGGCTTCCACAGAGACAGAAACCTAAGAATACTCTCTGCGATCTACACAAAATGTTTTTGTAAGAGAGAAAGTGAGAGGCACTGCACTGTCAGGCACTTGAGAAGTGTTATAATGGCTTGGTAATGCAAGCCCCAGAGTGCCTTAATACAGTTATAAAGTGGATCTGTGTAGCTATAAAAAGAATAAGTAAAAAGCATAAAACCTCTTTGAACAATTTCCAAGTCTGCATCACAATGAGCTTATGTCATTCCCTATAATTACAAAGCCATAATCAAAGAGTAATGATTCACCACTAGGCCATCAGCTTCTTAAGTTCACAGGGCAGTTAGCAAGAGAAAAAAGGATAAAGGAATTCAGGAATTGCCCCACAAGAAAAAAATAACCTTCTTCTTTTCTAGTGTTTTGGGTCATGAAGTGTGTAGTGCATGATACTTCAAAAGTCTCACAGTATGGAGTTATACTTAAGGTTAAAAAAAGTATAATTCTAAGCAATTTCATTCTGACTCAGGAAGTTTTATAGCTGAGTAAAACAGTAGTCATTCTCATTTTTCAAAATGAATGTTACTTGCTTCAGCATAAAATGTCTTTGTTTCTAGAAAACATTGCACGTTTGAGAGCAGCTGGCTAGTACTGTGTTGCATGAAAGCTTGTGACTTGTTCTGTTCAGCTTTCACTGCATCATTGTTATACCACCTCTTAATCTTCTCATACCTTTTAGAATAAATACTGTCGTTGAAAAATCTCCCTCGTGTATAGTTCTTGTTACCTCTCAGGACTTTCTCAAGACTTCCTGAGGCTTTTTTTTCTCTTGAGATGAACTATTCCCACTAATTTCCAGTCCATGACCACTCCCACTCCACTCATGCAGTCTGATGTATTTGAGGCACATACATGTTCCCGACACTGCATCGTTCAAATCCTCTCACTGCCTGTTTCATTTAATTGCAAATAAGTCCTGTAATGCATGGTATACAATTTTCACTAGTTTTACAGAAGTCATGCACAGTTTGAAGCCCAGATAGAGATATTTAGTGCTAAAATCCTTCTCTAGACACCTTAATCACAACTGGTTCAAGCTTTGAGCTTAATTGAAACTGATACCAATGCAAAAATATCCATAGAAAGGAAAATGTCTGAACATATTTGCATGAAATTTGGCTGCAAAATGACAGTGTTTAGCAAATACTAGTTGTTCACTGGAGAGATTTAGCTAGAAGTGAATTCTGGTTGCCCAGATGATGGACACTCCCATGCAGCTGCTGGCTGAGCTGCACAATCTTGTGAGACCACTGGGGGAAGACATGACTCCCCTGGGAGTGCCTCTTTGGGTTTGCTGGGAGTTGTGTGTAATGCAGCATTTCACACTGTTGTTTGATTCCTTCTTGTGTATCCAGCAAAATTCAGAGCCATGACAATTTAATGAAAACACTGACAAGTTTGTTTTATACAATTTGGCCGGTGCTGGCCTTTGAAACACTTCCATGTGTCAATGACAAAAGAGTGTGGAGAGAGAGAACATTTGTTAGGCTTGCACAAGAGCACTGATGCAAACAAAGAGTGGGGGAATGAACTGAGAGGCATTTGCAGAGGCAGCAATACAAAAAAGATTTGTTATATTACAGATCACCAATTCCCACCCTGATTTACATGTGTTTTATACCATTTGCCACTTCTATTAGCTCCTAACAGGAAAGAGAAGTTCTTGTTAGTAAGAGTGCTAATACTTCAGGCTGTAGGTACTTAAGCCTTCACCAGCACCCTGTACTAACATCCCTTTTCTTGTGCATCAATTCTCTGTGACACTATCTGCAGGTTAGCAATCTGTGTGTTTGAGGCATTTTCCGGTCTCCATTTACAACACAGAATTGGCATAAAGAAAAGTGTCTGGGTTATACCTTTTCTTCAAAAGAAGCATATGCTAGAATAAGTCCTCCACCAACACCCGGCAAAAGTGAAACAGCTCCTTGTCCCCACGAGCAGGTTTTGTCACCATGTAACTACTGAGTGTGTTAAGAACAGGACTGATATTGATTGGTATTGTTTAAAATACACTGTTAATAGTTCCAAGTGGATTTATCCAGCACATAGAGAAGACAGAAATGAACAAAATTGTTGGCTAATTGAAAATAGTATGATCCATTATTAACTTTCATTGGCTTTCTAAGGGGACATTTCCTTCCAGTAAATGCTCCCAGCTAAATGAGATCTAGTGAATTTTGTCTGTGCTGACAAATAATAGTAAATTTTATAAAAAATCCATATTTATTTGAAAAAAAAGCAGGGGTGAGTAAAGGAATGAAGCGCTCTGTCTGGAAGAGAACACATTTTGGCCCTGATTCTGCTGTCAAGGAAGTCAGCAAGAGCAGGATCAAACCATGAAGGACTCTTAGTTAAGGAAATGTGTTCCTTACAAGAGGTTTCAAAAGTCTTTATAAGTAGAAAAATCGTTGCAGTAATGGATGCTGATAATTAGTATAAAAACATGTTCTCTTTTGCCAAATGTCACATTTACTTCTGTATGGAAACATCATTGCTCTGCTTCACAACATGATTTATCACAGCATGATCTATTTTTCTGGAATGTGACTTCTACTGTTATGAGGAAGTCCTGAGCTATGAGTCTTCTTTCAGGGAACTAGACATCTTATATTATCAATCACTTATCTAGAAGAATTTTCAAGACCCTTCTTCCTATTTAGTTAATGCTACTGATCCACATGACTGGTTTCACAGCCCTCAGGCTGAGAATCCATTATCTGTTCCTTTAATGTTTCTAATGGTGTTATTGTCCTCGAAGAAGCCAATTAAAGCCTACAAAATAACTGGACACAATTCTTACATTTTTCAGTCTCATGATCTGTTAACAAAAATGATAGCTGGCCATTGTAATTTTATTTTTCCTCTGAGAGAGGCCATCATGCCAGGAACCAGGGCTGATGCCACTGTAAACTTTTCTGGGTGGGCGGTCATCTTTTTTTCTGCTTAATGCAGTGTCTGGTATGTGGGAGTCCCTGTTGGTGGCTATGGCTCTTAAGCGCTGTCATTACACCAAGTCTAAATAACGATGGAAGCTGTAAGCAAAGGTAGTGCATTTTGCTAGGAAAGGTGGGGATGCTGTTGATATGGAGGCAAATTAACATGATATGAGTGGCCCAAAAATGGGGATGGGACTTAAAGAAGAAACACATTATTATCTGCTGACCAGTCCTCTCTGACTGGGGGCACTGGAAGGAAGTTGGCGTCATGCAGCAGCTGGGACTGTGGCTCCATGTGCCTCAGGAGGAAGAAGTGAAATACAAGGCACAAGGGACCAAAGTACCTCTGGTGTAGCTATAGCTGTGCTGAAATGATATACTCAGGAGCATATGTAGCCACCCACATATAAACAGATTTCTGGCATTTTTATAGTGGAATTTGTAAATAAGAGGGGTGAAAGTAATTTACTTATTTATGTATATGTCTATGGACATAAGAAAATATGGTGCATATATGTGAAACACTGATCATTCCCAAAAATTTCTCAGTTGCCTTAAGAAAGGGAATGCTACTGCCTCAGTACTTCTAGTGTTAATAGCAGCAATATCTTCTAACCAATGCAACAACAATGAGCAGAAGATGAAGGGAAAATACATTAAGAAATCAAGAGTTGACTGCAGGAGGTAGAATAATGAGTCAACCATATGGGAAATTAAGGTCATGAAATGCTTGCCTGCATCTTACTCAGGGAGTTGCCTGGAAGGTTAGCAATGAAACCTGAAACTATATGAAACTGGCTTGGCTTTATACTGCATTACAAGTCTGAAAATCACAGCAGATTTCTCAGAACAGGCCACAAATGGCCTGCAGGAAAGCTGTGTGGTGCCATGACTCTTTCAGCCAGCAGAGACCAGAGCTGTAGGTCCAACGACTCAATGCAAGCACAGTGTGGCTCTTCTCGCAGTTGGCTGGCCACTGTACAGCTGCATTTGCAGGGCATGAGCTGGGAGGCTCTGCTGATAGACCACGGTGCTGTGTGCTCATATCCAAAGAAGTCATGAAACAGGAGCCTGTAACTAGACAAAAATACAGAGTAATGAAATACTTGCATAAGTTTGGATGTGAGGCAATAAGACGACCTCAATAGTTTTTTTGTTCATTGGGTCCTACACCACCATCTTCCAGTAACCTGCATCTGCTGGCTTCCAGTTTCTGGCATGGCTTTTTGGCAGACTCAGTTTCCCTTTCACTCATGAGGGATGTTTGCTTTCTGCTGAGACCAGAAGGCTCTACCTTTGATGGGATATTGAAAACTGAAATAAAATAACCCCTTCTCTTCCATGGTCAGAACGATCCTTAAAACTTTTCCTTTTCATCTTCCTAGCATGTCTCTTTGAGACCCAAGTCCGCTGCCTTCTTCAAAAGCCCATATCAGAACTCAGGAAACTCTGGAAAGATGCAGAAGGTAGGGTTCATTTTTCATATTATGGACATTTCCAGCAAAGATGTCTACCTCTAAAGCTGTTGTTTAGACTGTACTCAGGAGGAAACCAGCCACTTCCTGGGAACAATTAATTTCATCCTAAAATAGTCAATCTGAAATACATCAAGTGAATCATGGCCTGGAAGCATCTATTTCTCTCAGTTGACTACAGAGAGTTATTCCAACCCAAGAGATGTTTGCAAATATATAACCCACCTGCTTTCACTCTCTCTGGATGCATCTGTACTATAAGTGTAGAGAAACCTAACCTGTCTCCATGCAAGCCACCTTTGATTTGAAATAGCATAGATATGATCTTGGGACTCTGTGCCTTTTCTTTGAAGGCTTGCTAATCACCACCTCCCCCACCCTGATCTATTAGGTTGGGCACAGAAGTGCACAAATTGGCTTTGTTGCAGATGTACATAAACTGGGCTTTTGTACTACTCCGGGAAGATTTACTAGCACAGATTGGCAGTAGCTTGAGAAATCTCTGCCTAGCACTTCACCTGTAAGACATAGAGCTAAATAACCTCTTCCTCCCTTCCTTGATTGTCCCTTCTTTGAAGACAGGTTAGAAGGAACATATCATAACAGCCCTTAACTCTCCTGAACCAACTTTTCTGATCAGGAGCAGCAGTTCTTTGCACTGAGCTCAGGAGTATGCCAGGGTCAGACTTTTAGCTTTTCACAAATGTCAGCTCTTTTTGCAAAAAACAGAGGACAGTTCTGAGCTTTCCTTGGCCATGGTTACATTACGCTTTTTGTTCTTAAGCAGAATGTTTTGTCTGAGTGTTTTCTTGTTAGGAGAATTAATTTCTTCATAAATAACAGGTAGAGAACATGCTGCCAATGAATTCCCAAAGGCCTTGCTGAATGAGCCATAGTCTCCTATTATATGCAGACTTCCTGCTGATTTGGGCTTTTTCTTTGGTTGTTCAGCTTATCCATTTCCTTTTCAATCTGTGCTCATAGTGTGGGAAAATAAAATCTCAGAGCTCAGTCGTTAGTTGCATTAGGTGTCCTATTAGTCTTTTGCCTGGGCTTGTCACACGGCTAGTCACGTAGGGAAAAGATTTCAACTGTCTCATTACCTTCAACCACGTGCTCTGTGCACTGCTCAGCTCCACAGCCTCATGATGTGCCTGGCCCAAGCAAATGGGCAGTCCTTCTCAGGCACATGCCAGGGAGCAGCTTTAACCCTGGGGGGCTGCTGTGACTTTTCAACACTTGCTATTCTCCTGAGTAAAGAGAGCTCTGTAAGCAAGGGTATGGCATGCGTGACACAGGCTAGACCTTCCCCCACCAGACCTCCCCACTGCTTGCATGGAGGTGGGTGGGATGTGTGGTACCTCGTTCAGATATTTCACTTCTGAAAAGCGGCCCCTAAGCTATGAGATATAATGTCTTTCCCTTCTTGGGTGAGAGTACTGCTTATTTTATATCTTACTGCATTTAATATGTTTTTATACTCTTTCATTGCCTCGCTGTCAGTTCACAAAAGGAAAACTTCTAATGTACTCATGTGAACACAGATGCACATGTAAATATCTTAAAATAGTACACTGATGTGTAGATCAGTCACTTTCTGAACAGCAGCATCTGGGACTTCAGTTATCAGTACTGGCACTTACAGTACGTTCTGCAGAAATTGAATGTACAGATATAGTCACTGCCTGAAGGTTCAAAATATTTAATGCCAACATTAAAGAAAGTCCCTCAAAAATCCCTTAAACACCCTCTATTATTCCCTAGTTTGAGAAAGAGAGGTTAATACAGCTTAAAAATCTCCTTCCTTTCTAAGTTTATAATGTCTTTAATGTGACTCCAAGAAGAGTTCAGAACCTGATTCCCAGTACTGGCTCATCATTTCTTGTTCACCTGCAAACCACGTAAAGCAAATAAAAGTGTTTACCAATAGCACTCATCTCTTTCAACTCTTTATCTACCAACACTACCAAGAAGTAGCATTTCAGATTATGCACACAACTGCATTTCCCCTCTGTCATTAGAACAGAAGTTTTCTGCAATAGCTGCTGATGGATACCCAACTAGTGTTTACACATAATGGCCTTTCTTGTATGTTTGAATTCCTCTAACAGCTCATGTAAAGAAGAAGAAAAGGTATAATCACACTCCCCACTGGTAATCAACTGATTAGAAATGCAAAAAGCTTCTCAGTAACAATTCATCTTGACTGCTGGTAAATGGCTTTGGTGTTTCTTCAACTGCAGAAGGACCTTATCGCTATGACTCTCCCTCTCTCCTTCATGTTCCCTCTTTTTCAGAGGAAATTGATTGTTAAGTACATTTTGAACATTTTTTTGGCTGTAAGTTTGGCCAATCAAACTTCTCACACACAAAAATTCTGCAGAGTTTTGCCTTTTGTTCACATGTACAGCTGTGAAGAAATCTTTGATGCCATCAGGAAGCATGAGATCATATGATGTTTATAGACCAGAATGTCATCAAATGTAGAAAATTGCCTAGTTATTTCCTTTACTAAGTACAAAACATTATATTTATTAGTCATTTAATTATGATTTCAGAAATGAATTTGTAATGATGGAGGAAGGACAATATTAGTGAATAATTAGGGAAATGGGAAACCTATATTTATTCAAATAAGTCCAGCCCTTCTGTTTCCTGGTTGACAAACATTAAGGAAATATGATTTCATAAGGTACGTTATATTATTTTGGAAATACGGGAACGAATTGTCCAACTGCACATGAAAAAAATTTGGCATTTCAGCAGGGCAACATTATTCTGTTTACAGAAATTCTGCATCCTGAAAAAGCACAAGCATTTTGACCGTAATTCACTAGAGTACTTGCTTATATTTTTACCTGTAAACATATTAAGTAACACACTACAGACAATGAAACAAATGGAATATAAAATGCAAGTGCTCATTTCATTGAATTGGACTCTTTGAGCAGTTAGTGAATACTATACATTTTCTCATAAAACTTAACAATGCATTAGAATAATGCAATTTCAGTTCTTCAGAGTGCTTACAGTTAATACTTTATATGGAATATATACTACTGTACTCTAAAATGCTTTCTTAAGCCATACCTTTTCTGTTAAATGTTATTTACATTGTTTTGCTCTATGATACTGTTATGAATTACACTAGTGCAATTAATTTTTTAATTGATCCTTGTACATAATGCTCACAAGAGGCTTTTTATTTCAGTTTAATCCCTGTTGGTCTAAAGTCCTCATTGTTTATCATCCTTAATTCTACAAAAGTCATGCTTATCACAATTCCTAAATAAAGTTAACAAGAAAAGAAATTTAAAATTTTCTTGCTGGTATTGTCATAATTTGAATAGGATGATAAAAATAATGTTACAGGTAACTAAACATGTCACGTGTTCAAGAAATTCCCTCTATAATACAAGTACGGAAGTGAGCTGTAATTGTCTGCAAATATAGATAGAAAAATCTATATAACCAAATCCATTCATTGGCAATCACAAGAAAGAATCCAAGCTAAGCAGTCTCAAGAGCTTCGTTATTTCTACACTGAATACAGAAACAGGAAATGAAGGAAGGGGTTATATAAATGACTGTCATACTTTGGGCAGAAAGAAATTCGCATGATTAGGCCAAACGTTATACAAGTAGATCTACTGACTTCATAAATGGCACACAGATGTAATGAGGATTTCCCAATCCTTGTTTATTAAACTGTCCCCAAACCAAAACCCCAACTACTGAGATGCAGTCTGGTAATTTGTATGTGCAGTTTATATACATGTTAGAAAAAGTCACATTTAAATTGAGATTTTAAAAGGGACTTTTTTAGGGATTCTAGAGGAATTTAAAAGTTTTTTAAAACTTAAACATTATGATTTTATGTATGTATAATTATATCACCCATATACAAGTTTTCATTAAGTTTTATAAACAGATTGCCGCTGTGCTAAAATCTTTATACACAAATAGCAAGAATAGTACATGAAGCAAATTGTAATTAAACACTATAATTGCTGAACTATTTTCTTTTTCAGGTATTTTTTTTTAATTTTGTGATTTTTTTGAAAACTCCAAAACTGTACTTTGGTAATGCGATCCACGGAGGGATTGCTCCCATCTATGAACTCCATAGAAAATGCCTATATGGAAACATATATTCAAAAGAGTAGTCAGATTTTCTGTCATTTCCGACTTGGGAACAAACAGTACAAAGTGCTCATTAGTTGGAACACAAGGATTCAATAAAAAAGTGGACTTGGCCAGTGGGCGGCAGTTCCAGTACATAACAAAACGTTGAAGTTTCAAAATTTGTTTTCATTCTGGGTTAAAATGAAAAAAAGAAACCATGCAAACATTTTGGAAAGGAATTCTGTCAAAACACTCCTCTTTAAATTGAAAAGGTCTGTTTTCTTAATTTCTTTTTATTTTTCAATGAAAATGAGCCTTGGCTGCTGTCAAAAGCTGTAGTGACCCAGTGACACCTCTGCAAAATGCCGGCTTTGGCAAAACATTATAATTCAATAAAAATAAAATACAAAGCAAAAGTATATGTCATCAAGTTTTCTAATGACTTCTAAGACAAAGTAACCAGCAAAATCTCAGTGATTATGCTTATAAAATGGCAGTCTTTAACTGTTACAGCATCTTGGGTTAGGACTTTAAATTAATGACC
Organism: Theristicus caerulescens; assembly: GCA_020745775.1. NCBI lineage: Eukaryota > Metazoa > Chordata > Aves > Pelecaniformes > Threskiornithidae > Theristicus > Theristicus caerulescens. The sequence continues at coordinate 15,907,310 of CM036583.1, read as the reverse complement.
TAAAAATTATAAACCTACAGTCCTTTTCTACTTTAAAGAAAGGGTGGATACGTCTGGGTAACACAAATATAGTTCATAATTTCCATTCAATTTTTTGGCCAAAATATGAACGCTTTTATCATCAAATTTTCCCACATAGTGATGATACTGCTCAAATATAATGACAGCATGATGAGAAGAAGCTCATTTTATGACTTTCTTTAGCACTGCTAAAGTGCTTATTCTTTCTAATAGATCAGAAGCCATTAACCACATTAAGTTAGTCACTGAAATCTGCTCACCATTAGGTACATCCGCTCAGCACCCTCCTGTAAAGAAGAAAGCTTTCTGCTAATACGTTCCAACAGTTTGAATGCTCTTCATGGTGTCAAACAACTTCAGTCAGGCAGCATATGTCATTTTTCATATTTCTTATCACTTTTAGGCAACGACCTGAGGAGTCTGGTGTCTGTATGTGTGGATCCAGCTCTAAGACCCACAATCTGGTGCAGCCCTTGGTAGTGGCAGAGCCCCACAGTGTCTGCCATGCATGATAGCACTCAGGGGTCTCATGCCAGAGTCCAGGTGTCATCATGTAAACAGGAGGTCCATGGCACTGTACCGAAACTCCAGCTGAACATCTCATGGTGAAGATGTTATTGTCCTCAGGTACACCTTGGTACCCCATGAGTGGAGGAGACCTCTCCACAGGGGGTCCAGGAACCTGAGGAGACTCCCTCCTAACTTGGGAGTCTAAAATAGCTGCCTAAACCTAATCGGTGAGACTATCTCTCTCTGTAATTCCTAGCACCTAAAAAAAAAAAAAAAAAAAAAAAGGCTGCATATTTCCTTCCCTGTATCTTTCCATTGGCAGCCATTGTTGGCCTCTGACTGAAACAGCAGAAAGCTAAGTAAGCCCTTGACTGACTCCATCCAACCATTCCTTCATGCTCTTTGCTGGTGGACATCTCCTTTGTTTTCAGATTAGAGGCACAGGATATCAACACTCAATCTGCATCTGAAATCCAAGTAATTTATTACCTGTCTCTGTGTATCTGCTACCAAATGCTTTGGAAGTGCAAGACTCCCTGCCACCACAGAGATTTCTTCCTAGCCTTTCTAATCAGAGGTGGCCTTATACTTTCAAGTGTGTGGGGTAACAGCTTTTTAAACTTTTTTTTTGAATGAATCCCCTCAACTGAGGTTGATGGTGTTCACATTTTGTATATAACTCATGGTGTTTCTATGAGTCCCATTGTCCTTTTGACCTCAGTCACTGTACCAAAGGAAGATACATGAAGAGGAATACGAGCTTCATTGTCATCACAGGTACAGCTCACAGCCTCAGAAGCAGCTCTACAGAGTATTTTACAAGAACCAGAACTTCAGAATCATTTCCTTTTAATCCTTTAGTTCAAAGACATTAAGGGAATCAAACCTCAGCTGTTTTTTCTAACCACATACTCTTGTGGGCTACTTTTTGAGCATTAATGTTTCCCTTTGAAATTGGTACCCTTCTTTGTATGCATTTATGTAATTAATAACAATGATTAGACTTCACATTTTTTAAACCAACAATACTTTGAAATGGACCTTCATCACATATCAGACATATTTTAACACATTTAGTGGATGGCACAGTCCTTCCCGGGGCTTAGCCTGAGAATGGGGAGAGTAAGGTGGGTTCTTAGCAGTTTTCTTTCAACACATATGTTGTATGTGTTGTGCTTGTATAAACCACATGAAGTATTTGATTTTGTCCATCCTCCAGAATAGGAAGATATCATTTCAGTCTGTGTAGAGCTGAGGTGAGCCACAGTCTGCTGTAAGCTAACTGCTACAAGGCAAGGAGATGTATCTGGGTGGCATCTGGCCAGTAGTAATATGTTTGAGAGAGAGGTTGGAGTTGTTGTTGCCCACATGAGCTACAAATCACTTTCTGGTAAGAGAAAACCACTGAGCAGCACAGCATGAAGCTAATATACTCTTATCCAATTAAGTTATGCTTGTGGAGAGGTGCTGGTACCTCGTGGAGTTTAGGCCCTGGGGAATTCCATCACAAGATTGGATTTAGACTAATTTCTGTATTTAGCTGTGACTGACAACACCAGTTAGCCGTTTTTCCATGACTGATGTTGCTAGCAGTGTTGTATGTCATCTTGCTGCATCTTTGTATACATAAAAATGCCATAGGACAGTTCTCACCTGTATTTTATAGTGCATTTCAAAAAAAGCATACACCCCATGCTCAGGGGTAACACATCACTAAGAGCCAGCTCCCATCTAATGAAAATGCTCAGGCCCAAGAAAGGGATTTAAAATATTAATTGACAGAGTTTAGATGGCAGTAGCCACTACCTCCAAACCAAAAATCTCAGTTCTGAAGAAAGTATTTTAATGTTTACAGCTGTTGCAGGCGAGCAATATCAACTCTGTCATAAACTCAAATAAATTAGGAGTGTAATGGTTGTACTAACCCAGGCCAGGCTTGAAAGCAGGGTAGTGCCAAGATGGTCCTTGAAAAATATTTGTGGAGAAGACTGCCTGGTGTTGAAGGAGAGCTAGGGGAGAGCCATAGAGGCCATGGCTCTTCCTGGAAAGAGACATAATCAGTCCCTCTCCCTGCCTCATGGTGGAGCACATAGCAGGGAGGGTTGTTGGACTTACCTGGAACAGAAGGAAAAGAATGCTCAGGAATACACAGAATATAACATATTAACATATAGAAAGCTTGAATTAAAATTATACGTTCTGAAATTAAACCTAGTATTTCAATTTCCACTGACAGGCCTTTAAATCCTTGTCTTCCAAATACCATGTGATTAAGTCATTGCTAATATGCTCAGCATTTTTAATCTACTTAAAAAAAAAACCCATACAGTAGTACAGTTTATCCTTATCCAGATGATACTGGGTTTAACTTTGCTTCATTTCTGGTGGCTCTAAATCAGGGCAGGAAAGAGAAGGTTCCAAATCAAAGGACTGACTGCATAATTGCAAATCATTCCCTTGTGTCTTTGTCTTGTGACTGTTTAATACATTTGGGGAGGGGGGACTGTGCTGAAGGACTAGTAGTGGTTGAGCGTGACACAGGTTGGAGGCAGGAGGTGGCACAGATCAACAGCTCTCTGGGTGGTGGCTATCCTGCTGTGCCAGTTGTGCACCTTCGCTCAGAGGGGTTAGGGCTTCTGACTCACGAGGGGCTGGTGAGCAGTTTGACTATGGTGTTCAAGCCAGGGTTACACCTGGCAAACAGTAGGTCTGGCATAGATGCTGCTGAGGAATGAAAACTCTTGGCAGTGGCAGAAGATGATCCCACCAGATCTGCTGAGGCAAATACGGCTGGGTTCCTTTGGGTATGAGCTGTTCTACGGCCCCCACACCATCCCCCAGCAGAGTGCAGGGCTTGCTGGGAGGTGCTGCCAGTAACACCAACAGCATCCCCTCCTCCTGCGTACATGGAGGGCAAATTTGTCTTGGGTACGTGGCCTTTAAGACATGGCTGGTAGGAACATGGCTTCCTTTTGGGTGTATGGGACTGTTAAGCAGTAATGCCAGAACAAGCGAGTAAATTGTATTCAGCAGCTACCGAAATATTATGCAGACTTTTAGAAACAAGATCATTGTTCTCCCAATACCCATTCAGAATTTGTGGTGGTTTAAGTCCTGCTTACTGCAGTACATGATTAAATGACATCATAGGCTACTGGCTACATAAATTGTAAAAGATCTACCAGATTATCAGCATTACAATATATAAGGTATAGAAATTACACATATGTTCATATATATGAATATAAACCATATAGGAAATGTGTATATATAAAAAGAAGAAAAAAAGAAATTCAAGTTCAGGAATGTCACACAGTGCTAGGCATGGAGAAGACAGTAGCTATATAAATGATTTTAATAGCTTAGTTTGGAATGATTTGGTAATCAGTGAACAAAAGGCTAATTATAATGATGTTAATAGACACATAAATGTCTGTTTAAGCCTGTAGTTATTGCAATCTTTTAGGTAATCAACTTAAACCATGATCATTGCAAATGGAACTTGAAATGTGGTTAGATCCTAATAAGGTTATGGATTCGGCTTCCCATCTGGAAGCAAAACCAGCATGTTGCTCTGTCTAAAGCATTTGATTGAGCAAGGATTCTGGTTTTCTGCCTATGCATACCATTAAGCTTCCCCTCCCCGCCTTGGTATGTATGTTCTTCTTTAAATCCCAAAAGAAATTATATAAAGTACTTCCTATGTGAATGTTAAATCTTTTTCCAAGGAATTTAAATGGCACTTTTAAAGCACTTTTTCCATTCAGTTTCCATGACTAAATTAACTTGGACATTAAAATATACAGTGCCAAAAAAGACATAGATTCCCAAAGCAGGACTAAAGCAGAATTAGATGCCTACATATGGCATCATGGTCTGGAAACTCTTCATTTAATTGTCATCTAAAGTAAAATGTTTTTAACTCTGTAGTTACCTTAATTTTGACCTTAACATTGTCCAGATGCCTAGAATTGAAGCTCTGTTCATTTCTAACACTGCAGTTGTGTCCACAGCCCTAAGTACTTGGAACTTAATTAATGTCCAAGTTTAACAGGCATCCCAAAGTGAAGCGTTTCTCTTCTTTGAGGTCTTGAATGGATTTATGAAGGAGGCATTTGGACAGCAACAGAACTTGGCACCTGACAAAAACATCTGAGATTGTCACAGTAAGACCTCACTGTATTTGAAATTCAGGTCTTCTGTCCTTGACTGAATGCACTGTTAAGCAAGACAGCCCCTCTTGCTCTCACACACATACACACACACAGACTTTTTTACAGTTATCGGTGGTATATCATAATTTTTTTTTTCAAATTTGCACAGCCTCACCAGGAAGTATACTTCACTCCTGCCCCAGAAGAAACTGATAGGCTTTGGTTAGGGCATATTCCTGGATGGTGGAATACGTAGGGCTGAAGAGCCCCATGCAACCCCTAGGCATTTCAGAGCCCTGTTTCATCTATTACTAGGATGTTCAGTAAAGGTGACAAGGTAGGAGAAACACTGAACAAACCTCTCTTGTAGCAGTTGCAATGCTCTTACAATAAGGCTGATTGGTCAATAATAATCTTCAGTGTGTCCAGTTCCACTGTGTGCTTTTATTTGGGTATTTTATCACTTATGTAGTCCATGTGGCAATACTGGCAAAATATGGACAATTTATTATATTGTGAACAAAGGCATATAAGAATTTTTCTGAATGTTGCACTGGAAAACAGCAGAATAGAGTAAATATTGCTTGACTTTTGGAAAAAAGACTAGTGGTACCTGCACTGGTAGGGCACCTGGGCTGCGAATGTGCATGGGTTGGGACACTTCCCAGAAAGGCTGCTCAGGAGCATCTTGACCTTAGCAGTTTTCATCACATGCTTAATCAGGGTGACTGCTCTCTGAGAATAAAATTCAGTACATTTGCCTGTTCTGAACGCAAATTTTAGGCATTGATTTTTCTCAGATGTCATACAGAAAAGCAAATGGTTCTGGGTTTCACTAAAAGCTTCTCTTTTAAACACCTGTTTGTTTGTTTGGTTTTTTTTTAAATTAGATTTTTATGTCACTTGTCCTTTCTAGTGAGACAAAACCCCAGATCTTCTTTTGACTTGCAATCATGGAATCATAAAATAATTTAGGTTGGAAAGGACATCTGGAGGTTGTCTGGTGCAATATCCTTCTCAAAGCTATCTTCAAAGTTAGATCAGGCTGCCCAGGGCCATCTCCAGTCAAGTTCCGAATATTACCAAGGATTGATAGTCCACAGCCTCTCTGGGAAAGCCTCTTCAGGTGTGACCTGAAGAGTGTTACATGAAGGGGAATAATCACTTCCCTTGATTTTCTGTCTGGATCCTTGTTAATGCAGCCCAGTATGCAGCTGGTCTTCAGTCCTCCAACAGCACACTGCTGTCTCATCCTCAACTTGTTGTCCATCAGGTTTCCCCAGATTCTTTTCTGCAAAGCTGCTTTCCAGCAAGGTGACCCCTAGAGTTCACTGCTGCATGGGGCTGGTCCATGCAAGGATAGGACTTGGCATTTGTTCTTGATGAACATAATGAGCTTTTGGTCTGTCCATTTCTGCAGCCTATCAAGATCCCTCTGACAGACAGACCTGCCCTCCTCTGTGTTGACCATGCCTTGCATTTTGGTGTCCTCTGCACTCTTGTCTAGGGTGCATTCTGTCCCTAGGTCCAAGTGGTTCATAAAGATCTTAAAGAGTATCGCACTCAGTCCCTAAGCAAGACCAGTCACAAGTGGTGAGTCACCACTTGCACTTCAAACCACTGATTGCTTCACTTTGAGTCTGAAGATTCAGACAGTTTTCTACCACCTGGTAGTCCACGCATCCAGTCCATACGTCTCCAGTTTGGCTATCAGATTATTACTGAAAAACATGTTGAAAGCCTTCCTAAAGTCCAGTTAACTGATCTCCACTGCTGTCCCCTTGTCCTCAGAATATTCTGGCTGAAGCCAATCAGGTTAGTCAGGCATGATTTGTCCTTGGGAAATCCATGCTGGCTGGTGCTGATCACCACCTTCTTCCTCTTGCTCTCACCTCAATGAGAGCTGGCTTTGTATTAATTTCCTTAATGTCTAGATGTGGTGGGTTGACCCTGGCTGGAGGCCAGGTGCCCACCAAAGCCGCTCTATCACTCCCCTCCTCAGCTGGACAGGGGAGAGAAAATATAACTAAAGGCTTGTTGGGTCGAGATAAGGACAGGGAGACATGATTCACTAATTACTGTCATGGGGAAAACAGATTTGATTTGGGGTAATTAGTTTAATTTATTACCAATCAAATCAGAGTAGGATAATGAGAAATAACACCAAATCTTAAAACACCTTCCTCCCACCCCTCCCTTCTTCCTGAGCTCAAATATATTCCCAAATTCTCAACCTCCTTCCCCAAAGCGGCACAGGGGAACGGAGAATGGGGGTTGCGGCTGGTTCATCACATGTTGTCTCTGCTGCTCCTTCCTCCTCAGGGGGAGGACTCACACTCTTCCTCTGCTCCAGCATGGGGTCCCTCCCACAGGAGACAATCTTCTATGAATTGCTCCAGTGTGAGTTGTTCTCATGGGCTATAGTTCTTCATGAACTGCTCCAGGGTGGGTTCCTTCCATGGGCTTCAGTCCTTCAGGAACAGACTGCTCCAGCATGGGGCCCCCATGGGGTCACAGGTCCTGCCAGCAAACCTGCTCCAGCCTGGGCTCCTCTCTACACGGGTCCACAGATCCTGCCAGCAGCCTGCTCCAGCACAGGCTTCCCATGGGGTCACAGACTCCTTTGGGCATCCATCTGCTCCAGCATAGGGTTCTCCAGGGGCTGCAGGTGGACATCTGCTCCACCATGGATTTCCATGGGCTGCAGGGGGACAGCCTGCCTCACCATAGTCTTCACCATGGGCTGCAGGGGAATTTCTGCTCTGGTGCCTGGAGCACCTCTTCCCCCTTCTTCTTCATGGACCTTGGTGTCTGCAGAGTTGTTCCTCTCACATATTCTCACTCCTCTCTCCAGCTGCAGGTTGTTGTGCAGTTTTTTTTCCCCTTCTTATTTGTTATCACAGAGGTGCTACTACCATTGCTGACAGGCTCAGATTGGCCAGTGGTGGGTACATCTTGGAGCCAGCTGGTGTTGGCTCTATTGGACATAGGGGAAACTTCCAGCAGCTTCTGACAGAAGGCACCCCTGTAACCCCCCTGCTACCAACACCTTGTAATGCAAACCCAATGCACTAGAATTTGGGCTGTCCCTTGAAGGCTTCAGTTAAAGATTCCGCTGTGATTAGTTTATTTCTCTGTCTTAGGCTTATCTAGGTAGGAATCAGGCCTTCTGTGTCAGTAAACTTGCAGGACACGATTGCACAGGCTGCTTTACCAGAGGGAGATATGAGGTTTGTGAAGCTGCTAGACATTTTCTGACCAGAATGGGTTTATTCTGCTATGGTGTAAATAAGTATGTAAAGTGAAGGGCATTTGAAAATCTGACCAATAAAACCATTTGCCACTTGATGTAATGCTGAAGAACTAAAAATGGATGAAGAAGCCCAGCTGGGGTCAGTATAATTACCTATTCACATTCACATATATGCAAACTTGCAAGCTGCAAAGCAAAGCTTGAAGACCTTTCTGAGGGAAACTCATATGAGCAGTAGGACCTGAGCAGACAGAGGAAGCTCAGCTTTGCTGTAATAACTGCTGTACAAAGTGCTCTTCCAATGCAGGCCAGGCTGTGAACACATTAAAGATAACAGTAATGTAGAATTGGCTGCAAATCAAACCATTTCATTGCTCATTACCTTTAGTAAATCACTGAGATATGTGCTAAGTAAATCTGTTGCTAGCAGTAAAAGATTTATGGGGCAGAGGGAAGAAGGCTAATAGGACTAAACCCCCCTTAGTACAACCAGCCAGTATAATCTGTCATCGAAGAGTGGAGGAGAAGCTGTGCAACTCCTTCCCTAATCAGCACTGAAATTGTGCCCAGACCTGTCTGGCACATATCTTTAGGCATTCCTCTTGTCTTTTGTCATGAAGACAACAGATTATTTCTGATGATTTTTATTTCTTCATCTAGGTAATTTGTAGTCATTGATCATTTTGCTCTCTCCTTTACCAATTAAGCCTTACATTAAGAGCAGTACACGCTATATTTTATGTATTTCCATTGTCTCCATCTATTTGAACCTCTCACCTGCAATACACCTTTCTCTACAGTGGAATTCATGGCAAAATAGAAATGCTTTACAAATGTAAAAGTTACAAAATTTACTGAAGTTAAGGGCTGAATGAAATAACAAAGATCTAACTGTTGACCTCCAATAACTTCACATCCTTTCATCCTTCCTCTGGTTTGCTGGTCCATCTGTAAATGAAAAGAGTTAGAAAATGTTGGAGGAGTCACCATTTTGCTATGCTATTGTATTTTGTGCTTTGGCAAGTAGAAGACAGAGCACTAGGCTTGTTGGAAAAAAAAAGTTGCAGTCTGATACAAGCTGCACAGAGATAGCTGGCAAATATAATTACTTTATGCTAAAGAACATACGAATACATTTCTTTTATTGTTTCTTACTATTAGGGGAGAATTCAGTGTGATAGGACATGTGAAAGTGCTGTATTTTATCTGAATGTTACATTTTAATTCAATGTGTTTGCCATTACATTTGTCATGGATGAGTGGTTAGGCCACCTATGCTCTGCCAGGTGCACAAGAAGAAAGCGGGGGGGAATGCACCACCACAACATGTCACTATAAAACTCCATTTGATAGTATGGTCTAACAAGGTCAGTTTAAGAGGGCCTGGATTTATTAAAATGATTTATACCGCCAAACACTTTGGATATATATATTATCTTTTGGGGGACTGAAGCTATGGTTTATTCATGTTTTTTATTGCCAGAAAGTCTGTGAATTCAGTACTGGATCCAATTAAGGATTTACAAATCCAAGACAGGACTTTGGTGTATGTTGTGGTTTAACCTGGCAGGCAGCTAAACACCACACAGCCGTTTGCTCACTCCCCACCCCACCAGTGGGATAAGGGAGAGAATCGGAAAAAAAAAAAGTAAAATTCGTGGGTTGAGATAAAGACAGTTTAATAGGACAGAAGAGGAACAGAAAATAATAATAATAATCAATGATAATAATAATTATTAATAATGATAATGATAATAAAAAAAACATACACAAAATAAGTGATGCACGATGCAGTTCCTCACGACCCACCAACTGATGCCCAGCCAGTTCCGCAGCAGCGGTCCCACCCCCTGGCCAACTCCCCCCCGTTTATATACTGAGCATGACGTCATATGGTACGGAACAGCCCTTTGGCCAGTTTGGGTCAGCTGTCCTGGCTGTGCTCCCTCCCAGCTTCTTGCTGGAAGGGCATGAGAAGCTGAAAGGTCCCTGACTAGCATAAGCACTACTTCACAACAGCCAAAACATCAGTGTGTTATCAACATTATTCTCATCCTAAATCCAAAACACAGCACTCTACCAGCTACTAGGAAGGAAATTAACTCTATCCCAGCCGAAACCAGGACAGTGTACCTGAAAAATCTAATTGAAATACCAGCCCAAACCCCTCTCTACTCAGTGAACACCCAACTGTAGCAGGACTCAAGCTCACACGGTGCTGCCGTGTACAACTTAACCCTTCCAGAAGTGTCCCCAGACCTGCTCTTGTGCCTGTGCAGGGCTTTCCCACGCTAGGCAGGCTGGTGCCTAAGCCTAATGGGAATTCAAAAAACAGTGTAAGGGCAGTTTTCAAACCTCCCCTGTGGGCTGTGCCCCTCTGTAGAGTGAGGGACAAAACGCGTGATCCTCTGGGCTGGTAGTTTCAACACATAGCTGGAGGTGAGGAGGCAAGTTTTGGTGCTTTGGCTACTGTAACATCTTATGGCTACTGAATGTGGCAGAGATTGTGGCTGTGCTGACCAGCTGGAGGAGAGAGGGATGGGCTGAAATCTTCCCAGTTAGGAAGGCAATCAGTTCAGTTCAGGGAACTTCCCAGTTCCCCAGGTGCTGCAAGGACTCAGCTGTCATGCAAAGCAGAGGCTATTTCTGACTGTCTGCAAACAAAATAGCACATCCCATTTAGTCCTTTCACTGAAAAATATCAGCACCAGCCTTCACAAGAGCAGTCAGGGCTGCAGCCCCTGAGCAGCTGAACGTGTGGCCTGTGCAAAGTGTCTCAGGCTGAGTGCAGGGTACGGTGCTGGATGTACCCCTGTGCTCAGCAGTTTCTGCTGCCAGCCCTGGCAGAGCCCCGCTCAGTGTGCAGGGCTTCGCATCACTCTTCCAAGGCTTCCAGCTCTTCCCATGCCCTGCAGCAGCTGGGCACCTCACAGAGCTTCTGAATTTCACTTTATGGTCAACGTACTTAAAAGCTACCCCACCTATTTTTATTTTTTTTCTTTTGCTTAAATGGACAGAACCTTTATGACCTCTGAGAATTCAAATTGCTCCATCCGGTAAATTGCTGTTCATGTGAGAACATTAAGGACTTTTAATTATAAATCAAAATTACCACAGGTTAAGAGAGAGAGATGAGGAAGCTTTGATGATTTTTTTTGCTTGCTTCATACGTAGGGATAATCCTGATTCAGCAGCTGGTGGTGTCGATGACTCATTTACATGAACTTCAATATGTTAAATATCCATTCTTGTAATTTTTCCAGAGATTATCTGAGCAACTTGAGAGGTTTGGCTGTTGTTTTTCATTTTTTTAAAGTTATGTTTGCTCTTTTCCCATTAAGAGGCATGTCCATTTGTTTTGGGCATGTCTGCACAGAGGTAGCAACAGCCTTGATTTAAGTGCTAGTCAGTCAAAACCAGGGAAAAACTTAAGACTTCCCTCACAGAGGACCAGGTGTTGTAGTTATATTACAGAGTTACCCAATTTGATGATACTTTTTTTAATATTGTGACCATGGGTATAAGTGGTCGATAATGATTACTGCAATTGGATAGCACTCTTTGTAGCATGAATTTTAAATCTGAGAATATTAAATACGTTATGCCTCTGTTAAATTTTCCCTTGTAATTGTCTGGAACACACAAAGCAGAAGACTCTTGTCCAAATATACTTACCATAATTTTTCCAAAACGGCAATGATGTCGTGTTATAAAAAAATGAGTTAGGCATTGCAGCTTTTAATTGATGTTACCCCAAAACAGAGCTATGGCACTCAAAAAACTTCAAAGAATATCAAAAAGAGAAAGACAGCATTGTCAGGTGCCAAGGAACTGCTTGGTACCACTGTTACCTTCCTTCTTGTATTTGGTGGTAAAATACAGTGTATATGGCTGCATATGGACCACTGAATATGCTCCTGTTCCTAACTAATGCAGATGCAGTTGGCATTGCCATTCTGTCAACAATAGCACAGTTATGGCAACACGTCTCCCAGTTTGTGAGGTGGCTTACAGATCACAGGATTATTTTTGAAGAATATGCTTTTTCTCCCATTACCCTCTTGTTTCTGACCCATGGCATCACAAGATTGGCTCCAGCTGCAGACAGATGTTGTGCTATTTACAGGTAAAACCCATGCAAGTTGACAGCAACAGAGTTTTGTACAGAGTTTTGTATAGGGGCTGGGTTAAACAATGATTGAGCACCTATACCTTATGCTAATTTACTAGTGAAGACAACCACAGGCTGTAAACCCAGTGATTCTTTTCCTTACCACACAAAACAATGTCATGATTACAATTTGGGAAAGATTTTGTTTTGTTTGATCAGTGAAAAGCATGGTAGTTCTCCATGGACAGAGGTCAGGAGTGGTCCTGCTGTCCTCAGTCTCCTAGGCAGGGTAAGTGAAGGGTGAGGAATGGATGATAAGGGAGATGTGCTCCAAGTCCATGCTCCTTATAGAAACAGGGAGAAAGGGATGAGCCACTGACACAAATCCTGGATGGGACAGAATGATGGGAAAGGGGAACAAGGAGGGAGACAACCAAGCTGACTGAGAGAGACACACACACATGAATCTGAACTCAGGATAAATGTTAGGATCTCTCAGTTTAAATTAGGAGCAAATCGAGGGTGAGTGAAGGCATGATCCATTGTGGATGAAGCCATGTACTGACAGAGGTGTGGATGACTCAGCCAAGTACATGACTCAGGTGCTGGGAACTCTGACACTGACTCTTCACCAGGATCCTGGACAAGCCCCAGCTTTTCTTTGAGTCATGTCCGACCTCAGAGTAAGCAGGTTGAACTCCCACCACAGTCAATGAAGTTGTATTTACATATGTCGGCATCGTATTTCACAGAATGCTTCATTTTGTACATCTGTAAATGTCTGTTTCATTTGAAGAGATGCCAGAATACCAAATTCTATAAAGAATTTCAAGCTGGAAATGCCAAGTCCAGAAGGGAGTGAGAGGGAATCACCCAAATAATTGTCACTATCAGAACTAGCTACAGGACTTTTAATCCTGGTTAAAATCACTGATCCTGATTTCAAATATACTGAGCATCAGTTACCTACTCTAAAGTGAAGTGCCTCGGGCACTCAACACCTCTGTATATCAGACCACACGTTCCCCTTCTGGGATGTTAACAGGTCATTAAACCCCGCTGTATAAGTCTCAAATCAGCCTGCTGTTCTGCTTTAATTAATTGCCTCAAACACTGAAGATAATTTTCTTTTATTTTAATTTTTGGCTGACTTTTCTATTTTCTGATGATAAACAAAGAATTTTTTTTTTTTTTTTTCAAATAACACTTTCTCTTGTGAGGATTATTTCATTTGCACACTCTGGATCTGTCCGGATGTCCAAGACAGCACTGATCCCAGCAGAAACCTAAATCTAGGCATGGCAGAGCTCACTAGTGGGACTATACACTGAACTGATAGTGTTGCTATCATTTCCCTATCTCATTCCTCAAAGCCAACATTTATTTGTGCCAGCCAGGGCATTTTCATGTAATGAATTCCCTTCTGTAACAGGGACCTAAGAGAGAAACAAAATTCTTGATCTCTCGAGATTTTTGCATATCATCTCATATAGTTTCTGTAGCTTTTGAGTCTTAAATTTCATCAGCAATGTTGGGCACAGTTCCTGGCGTGTGGCTACATCCGGTGTATGCCTGTTCAGGTGGTTGTGGAATTGCAGAGAGCTGGACTAGACAACACAGGTACCCTCCAATCCTTCATCTAAGATCTGTGATTAGCTCAAATTAGCCTTTTTTTTTTTTTTTTTTAAAGTGCATAGTGCATCGTAAATAATACAAATAAGTCAATTCCTAGCTTTCCAAGCTTAACTGAACTAGATGCAAATACTTCCCAATCCAGGGCAAGATCTCATTGGCATCTGAACTCATCTGTGTTGCATAAATAAGAGCAAAGATGTTACTTTGAGAAAAGAGAGGCTAAGTCAAACAAATAAACCAAAAACAAAAAAAATCAAATAAACTCAAACTGTAACAAGTTACAGCAGTGTGCTTTTCACAGTTATTTGAACAGCAAAGCAAAATGACTCTGTTCCCAGAAACTAAGTTCACATAGTTATAAGAACACCATCACAGAGATGACTAAGCGCTATCTCAGTGTGTGAACACTAAACGACAGTGATTCCCAAATTGACCATCGGGGAAAAAGGATATCAGAAAGGAGGCAACTTGGCAAAATAAGAAAGCATATAAAGCAGTGAACTGATATGCTTGAGTCAATGAAACACTGAACACAGCTGACTACCATGCCCAAGGGACTAGCAGCAGTCTGGACAGTTCTGGTGACTCATTCTGCGTATGTAGAGGGTCGACTTAGGTGGAGATCCAAGAATGTTAACGTTTCCCCATCTTTTTTTTAATATTAGGATTTGCAATTTTTTGTTCTCTGCTGCCTTCCTTTAGCATTGTATAAACTTCAAGTGCCAAATCCTAAAGACAATAGCAGTTCAGCTTTTACCTCTGTAAAATTCTTCTCATTCAATAAACTTCCCAATTTACATGGACATCAGTATATGCAATGTTAACTTGCACTAAAGTGCTAGACTTTCAGAGAATATGAAGTATCACGAAGTAAAAAAGCTATTGAAGTTTTCTTAACACTAACTTTAAAAACAAGTGAGACTTACCTTCTTTCAAGTTTGATACAGACCTGAAATTCAGTCCAGACAATCTCAGATTTGCAATTCTTGTTTACAGTGAATAACCACTGCTTCTTGAAAAGCTTCAAATAGAACAATGTTTCTAAGCTTCATAAACTAATTCATGTTTTTTGGCAATCAGCACATGAAACTTACTGGGTTTACACAGGTTAATATGAAATCAAGAAAGACTTGGAAGTTTTGGCTGACTTTTGAATTGAAATTTGCGTTTGTTCAATCAGTTTCATATTCACATCGATCAGAAAAGCAACTGGGACTACTATGGGAAAAGCACTATGTGTACTTGAGAGTTACTTCTGGTGGATAATGTGGTGCTGCATGAAATGACAATGGTAAATTTAATATTTTTTTCTTCTAAGACCACTAGTAAGGAGAGCAGACTGTTTGCTCAGATTGTATGTAGACATTTTCAGGTGACATTTGTCACTGCTCACTGCACGTTGAATATCATTTTGTGCTGCAGAAAACATACATTTTTTGACTTACATACCAAAACTTGCCAGTTCCTCAGGGAGAGAAACAGGTGGGATTTTCTAAAGTACAGAAAGTTCTGCCCTAGCTGTTCCACTGCAGCCTGCAAAAGCCCACTGACATCCAGAGACAGAGAAGTAAGCCAATGCTGAATACATTAAAAGTCTCACCCAGCTTTGCACATTTGTGATTTTGACACGTTGGCAGCATCCCTTGTGGTGACGGAAAGTGTGAAGAGGTTGCCAGTATGTTACAAGTTTATTTGTGTAGGTGTTTTAAAAGGGTAAGAAATCCTGCTGGCACACAGGGAAATTACTTGTTTTATTTCACCTCATAATGTTATTCCCTAAAAGTGAACTGAAAGCTGTTTTTCTCTGGCAGGACATACTTCAGGACTTGTTTTTTTGCTGGCAATCATTGAAGACAGTGTTTTACATCTCTAACTGCTCTGGGAGAAGTGCATTTTACAAGTCTTTCTGCTCTCCAGATAATTAACTTAGTGGCTCAAGTGCGAATTGGAAAAAACAAGAACAACAAACCAGCAAACCAAATTAAACCTTTAGTGCTCGCCTAATGCAACTCTGAAAGAATTCAGGTAGTTTGGGTTAATCATTTGAATACCACAGTTTGAAGACAACTCAAGTAATGAAGTTCCTTGAGTGAATGCATTACTCTGAAATAGTCTATATGCATCCTTTTTAACTGTGTTTAATTAGAAAGAATTTAGAGAATTAAAAGGGTGACATATACAATCATGGCCTGGAGGCAGGAACACTTTGAATGCCCATTGCCTTGGTCCCTGTCAAAGCACTCAGGGCATTAAGCCAGCCTGCCACAATTTGGGGCTGAGTAAGAAGAAAAGCAGAGGGAATGGCACTTGTTTTAGGTGTAAAAGAAATGACACAGCCCGGAAAGAGGAGGTGGGCAGTCATAAAGCAAACTGCAGAAAGGTCTCCAGCAGGTCTTACCTGTAAAGCCCTGTGTCCTCTCAGGACCCCTTATCTTCTCTCCCTGAAGCCCCAGCCTGGGCTGGAGTCAGGCCCTACCAAGGATCATTTTCTGGACTTTGTCCTCTGTAGAAGGGCACCATGTTCAAAGTGCCTTTGCAGAGTGGTCTCCATCCTGTCTGTTTTCTTGGATTGTACCCAGGATTTCCTTGGAGACAAATTGGCTTGTGACGAGGCCACCTCAGAAGTCATGGAAGTGATTTAACAGTATGGGGAACACAGGCCAGTGTTTCAGGTCACTTTCTGAACTTCTTTAATTTATTACTATAGATATTCTAGTATACCACGTAGATGGTACAGAGCTATCTCAGAAGCTCTCTGTCAGAATAGTGAAGGGTATCCACACAGCAGAGTTCTTGCATGGATAGAGCTCCAAACTACCAGTGGTTCCTAAGCTGGATTAATTTCTATATTAGTATTAAAGTTCAGTAATTTTTTTTTTTACATTTAAAATGTAAAATCTTATTGGAGGCTGTCCTGTGCAATATGCTGAGTGGCATGCCCTGCAGGGTAATTCTGAAAATTCAGGAATTTAGGAAGCAGCTCTGCTCTTCTTTTCTTTCTGAAAATGTTTGGTTTATTGCCAGGAGAACTGTGCTGAATGTCAGGGAATTCTTTAATATCTTGGCAACAAAAGAAGCAAATGGACAAAACACTTCTGCTTCCACTGAGCTGGCAGTGGATATGAGCAGAAATATGAAAAAAAAAAAAAAGGTGAAATCCTGCATGGAAAGAAAAAGATAGAGATTAAAAAGTAGAACCCCTCTGCATTTGGTGAATTGGCCAAATTATAAGAGAACTGAGATGAAGAGTTGAAAAGATTTAATATTTCTTAGTTGAAACATTATTATTACTGAAGTTAGAGGCAAAATCAAGTAATTAGTGAATCAAAAATTGCAGCTAGAAAGCAGGGAAAAATCCTTCACACTGAAAATGGATTTAAATGCTATCCAATGCTTCAAAAAAATCCAAACCCCAACAACCAATTTACATTCCATGGATTCCAGGGATGGACAATGTCTTTTTTTCAGTGACAGTGAAATCTAATTTTAAGATAATTTAGTTATGTTACATCAAACACTGCTCCATCTTCATAATAAGATCTGTTCCTCTGTAACACATTGCTATAGAAATGGCTCAGAGCAGAAAAATGCAAAGATACTCGTCACAAGCTCTGTGTAAAATGGTGATGGTGATAGCAGCTGTTTGTGTATGTCAGTTTTCTTGTCTCGAAAAAAAAGAAAGCGAGAATTAAATTTTGACACCGTATAAATGCTGAAAGTCTGTTCTTATCTTGCTGTTCAGCTCCTTATTTCCTCTTGAGGCTGCATTGTGAAATCGCAGTCCAGCTTTTAAGTGACAAAGGCCTATCATCTCCTGTGGTCAGGCTAGCTCATAGTTCATATCCTATGGATTTTGTTATTCACCTATTCAGTGTGGTTATGGATGGAAACTGAAGTTGTTCCAATCACACACAAAAATTTACAATAAATGTGTCAAAGTAATTTTTAATTCCAGAGGTTTTGAAAAGAAATTAATTTGGGAAGTAGGGTGGGAGGGTAAAGTGGCTGCATTTTTTCAGGGAACTTTTTAATGAAAATGCCAAATTTTCTTTTGGCATTTGGTTTTAAACTTTTCCTGCCTTCTCCTTTGCTTTTTCTCTTCTTTCCCTTCCCTTTTCCTCTATGCTCTCCTCTCCTGAAAGAATAGAAGGGATGGAGAAAGAGAAGGCCATTAAGAATTGGCAGAAGGAGGAAAGATGTCTGCCTGGAACAAACTGGACCTGTTGAGTGAATATTTTCAGTGGATCACTCCAGAGTGTGTTTCAGTTCTGGTTAATTGTACAGTGAAAATTTCAGCTTTGTAAAAGACCTGCATGTTCCTGCAAATGTCCATAAGATATGCTGTTCTAGTGTGGTCAGCTTCAGAAAACTTGTGGTCACTTGTAGTGTGACAGAGCTTTCCCCTTGTGATCTCTGTTCCTCTGTTTTTATTGTGCATTTTTTAAAATCTCTGTTTTCATGAGGGGAAATACCTTTCGGTTTTCAAAAGGACAGGTATTAGTCAAACACATGCAACCTTTTGTTTTGTAACATCTCTTAAAGACCAGCCTCCTTCATGCCAGACAACAGATTGTGAACTTCCTTGTTCTCATTCTTGATACTGAGCTTTTTTTGGCTCAAGTTTATATTGAGGCTATTGATGGTCAATATTCTACCATTTATGATGTCAGCAAGAGACGTCATTTATTTGTATGATGCTTTGTATTATTTGGCTTGATAAATTAGTCGTCAGCTTACTGTAGGCCTCAGTATTATCTAAGTGCCATAAAGTTTAATTGGGTGCCATTTCCTGTACACTTTCTCATGCATGTTTATGAAAGGAAATTCCATCTTTTCATTAGTGCAGAAACATCCCTTGACCAGTTAAACATGACATAAAGCCGCAGGTAAGCAGACTGCAGAGTCAGAAATTGTAATTTCCTACTGTTTTCACCCTTATGTGCTTCCATAAATTACTTTGGCTCTTCTCTTTGCTTACTAGAAGATGAAAAAGATCATATGGTAGGTAGCTAAAGAAAAAAAAATATTGCTCTACAACCATGACTGTGACATATTATAGTTGCAGTATAAAGCAAGAGCTTCTCTACTGAATTCAGTGGCAGTAGAATAAAACAAAAATGGAGGCACAGGAACCTTAGTTGACTTGCATGGTGAAAACTGTGTCAAATCAGTGTAAAACTGATTTGATAAAGAATTTGTTAATGGCTACGTGTTCTACCACATGTGGAGAATCAGACTGTTGTCTTTGAAAAAAGCAGCAATTATCAAGGAAGCTTTGGATTCTAAATGGAGGAAAATCTGCCTATGTTGTCACTTGAATATGTTTGGCTTTCCAAAGGTACCTGGGATAGCAATGAAACCAAGAGCCTCTCAGATGAGCAGAGAGATTTTGGCTCACAGATGGAAATAAAGCCTGTACAGTGTGAAGTTGTTAGACATGGCTAGATTGGAGTAACTGAGTCAGTGTGCCCACTCTCCACTGTAAATTAATCTCTAAAACAGGAAAAATCCTTTTCACTTATTTTACATGTATGACAGACCCATGAGTCTGTGCTGTATCCAGACAGCCAGGCAGCTGTATGGCTTCCTCCACTCCTGCTGTAACAGCTACATGGCTGTCCATCGTGCTGCTGCCAAACAAAACAAACCTAATTTATCATCTTTGTGGTTAATGGAAATACCTTCTCTTGTTAGGGTTTTGGGAGGTCAGCTGTCCAGTGAGAGTGAGCAGCCCTCTCGACCCTGCCACCTTTGTTATGACCCTGGCTGCTCCTCCACTGCCATTGTTAGTCCTGATTTCTCAGAGGAGCAATAGGCAACTTGTGAAACAGTCTGTTGGCTTCGAGCTTCTTGGGATGAGAAAAGGCGAAAGAACATGTTCACCAGGACTGCAGAGGACTGCCAAGGAATTCCAGGTATCTCACTGACAGCATAAGACTCTATTCACAAGCAATATGCCTGGGACTTAGATAACGAATCAGCCCTTTTCCTGCTAATGATCTTCAGCACTGCTCACTTCAGGTCTGGAGGATGATCATTTTACAGTAACACTGCGTTCCTTGACTCATTTCCATGCAATGCTCAGGGAATTCCTTAAGAAAATAACCATTTTGAGGTCAGTTGTGGGAATCTGCTGTGAGTCCTTCAGTCTGGAAGTATATGTGTTGCTTAAAACTGACAAAAGTAGTATTGGAAGAAAAAAGTGAATAGTTAAAATTATTAGTTGTCATATTCCATTAGGCACAGAAGACATGTTCGCAGTGATTCTCACCACTCATGTCTCTTAACCTGGCACAGTGTGTGGGATGCGAAGAAATGATGTGCTCAGTCTACAGGAGGTTACTGAAAGTGCTTCTACGTGCCTCTACATTCACTCAGCCAGAAAATAAATAGGATTTAACCTACCAGAGAACAATGTTTAATTGCTTCTCTGATGTGTGGCAGCAAAATAAAGATTGATTGTTTTCACTGAATTTTTAAAACAAATATCTATGATTTGGGGAAAAAAAAAAACAAAACCCCCAAAAAACAGGAGTCCAAAATGATAGATTATGGATATTTTGTAACATTTTGAAGATCTCCTAATCTCTCCTAATCTCAGCGGTTACTTAATATTTATAGAGCCACGAGTGAGCTGATCTTGTGCTGGAAATAGTTCTGCTTAGAGCAGGAGGGTGGACTAAATGTTCTTCAGAGCTCCCTGCCAACATTTCTACGACTGTGGTTTTTTGCTCTCCCAAAGCAGCTCAGAGCTGTGCCTCACTGTCACACACTGGTTGTGCCAGCTTTCCTGGCTGTGAAGAGGAAATCAAACGTTTACTCCCCTACCCCACAGGGGCATGGGAAGGAGGAGTATATTTACACAGTGGTATGAAAATGTAAACTAGGTGTCACAGGACTATTGCTGAGTAACAGCCTTTGCATTTTGGAGGGGCTGTGTGCAAGGAAAATCAATTGTCCCTTCCTTGCTTTGTACAGGTCCCTGAGATAAATACGGTTGAATTATTTATTTGCTTGGGCAAAAAGTAGTTTGCAACCTGAGAAGCTTCTCAAGCACTTGTTTCCAGCTGTCCTAAGGCCAACCAGCCAATTACATGAAATAAAGAGAAAGGGATCCTACTGTGCAGGGTGAAATGCAGATCTGGGAGTGAAAAGAGATCCAATTTTAAAGCAAGATCTGCCCACACCTTGGTTTTGGGAGCTCCTTCAGGCTTTCTTTCCATGTGTGTTAGGAGCAGATTGTGGAACACAAGGGATGTTTAAATAACGTTGATAGTGTGATATGTCTTCAAAGGTTACTGAACACTACTTAGAGCAAACAGAATTCAAGTGTTTCTATTCCCATGGGGCCTCTGTTAGGAGGAGGTGCCCTGGATGATTTCAAGGGGACCACGAAAGTCAGAGCCATGCTGCTTGGCTGCATTACCTCGCTGCACTCAGGTCAGCTCTCTGACCCATGTGGCTTTTAAGGGTGGGTGCAGACTAGAGCTACACTGGAAGCCCAAGAACAGGAGCATGATGCTGGAAAGTGTATTTCCAAGATTTCTATTTCAAAACCTTGGACCTGGTTTACAGAGTTCTGAGGACCTCGGAGTCTGGTTCCCCCCATAGTTTTTCAAAGTAACTAAATAGGTCTTTGAACTAACATATGCTGTTGTCCCATTTGTATTACCCTTTGCAGATGAATGTCCACAACTCCAGATGAAGGATACGAGGCTTCACTCTGCAGGAGACTTCTAGACAAGACAGTGGGATGAGACAGGTGGTTTTTTGAGAGCAATTCTCATTGTTTCCAACAAGGAAATGAAATGAACATTCAGTGGAGGAAAGTTTAGTAATAGGTATGAGGAAACACTGTTCTAATAAATTCCAACCTTTAAACCCTCCTTGACTCTGCCATTTCTCATGATAGTTGTTTATTGCTTTTTAGACAAAAGGGCAAGCTCATGCCATAAATATGTTCCTCCAGTGTTCTCAGCTATAAGCAAGTTTCTCAGCCTAATTCTGTTCTAGTTCTCTCTTAAAGCAAGATCAGCCACAAGGATGATTCCTCTGCACTAAGATTTTCTGAGGGATGTCTACATTTCTACCTGGATTGGTTTTTGTTACATGGGGAGAACATCAGCTTCACATACAGAATGACTATAGCAATCTCTTCTTTCATTTCACTCCCCTTATTCTCATTTATTTACATTGCAGCAGCACCCACAGGCCTTAACTGGGGAGAAGTCTCCATGGCACTAGACAGCGTACAAACACAGAGGAAGATACTGAAGAGCTTGCAATCAGATAAAGCAATATTAATGGTGCCTTTTCTTTAGCTACAAGAGAAGAGACTAAGGACCCAATTAGATTAAGATCATGCTTAGCCCAAATCTACGAGATTACATTTGCAGTCTCTTCCTGACACTCTATCTCTTAGAGAGCACTTGCATAAATAAACCATATTATGGATTATGAGACAACATCAACTATGTTAATTCATGTGAAAAAAAGTCAATATGAGAACTAAACAAAACAATGTGTTTGTCTCTGCCTTTTGATAAATCCAGTTATTTACTTAATCTTTTCCGGGTGTGAAGGTTTTTTGTTCATCACAGGTTTTCCTCATGTAGATATTCTTTCAGAAAAATTAAAGTGAATTGGGATCAGCTGAAATGAAGTAGGCCTATTCTTGGCTCTGATGACACAGAAATCATAGTGAACACTTTCAGAGTTATTTTGGCTATATATGCATCTGACCTGGTATCAACATCATGAAAGCAATCCTAATGATTCATTTTGAATGTCTCTCATGATCAAAACAGGTTAATGGGATGCAGGACTAGCTGCTCAGATGTCTGTGAGGAAGGGCACGCTCTGTAATTCACAGTAAACTTGCCTTTGAAGTATCATAAAAATCAGGCATGCATGTTTTTAGCACACTTCACCTATTAAGCATAGCACTGTATAAATAATGATTACTGGATATAGAGGAAAAGGAATTAGCTATTTTATCCCAGAGGTACCAATAGCAGAGAAAAACCTGTTCTGTGTAAGCCAAGGGAAAGATGTGCCATACAAGCATTTTTATTATACACATCCAGTAAAACTAAAATACACAGAAAGCTAACTATTAGCAAAACAGAAAATGCACTGAAGAATCAGTTAAATATATTCCCAGTTACCTGTAGGGACTTTACAATTTGTGCTCATAAACATTCACGGTGTTATTAGCAAAATTTTATGTTAATTAGGAAGAAACAAGTTAAGGGACATCTAAAGACACATTCTGAACTTGATATGTGGCAATTAATAAGGCAAGAAAACTGTATTAAGGCAAAAAATTAGGAGAACCAAGAATGAACAAATTCCGCTTTTCCCTAATCCTTCCCAAATGAAACCTGAGGCTTTCAGTTTTCCATTAAATTGCCAGAACTGGGAATAAGGGAGCAGTTGTACATAAGGTCTTTGCTTCATTTGTTGTTAAGGAGTTTAATTCAGCTTTATCTTTTAATTTATTGCTTGCACATTTAGAGACCCACCTTGTGCATAACGAGTGATGTCCTTTAGAGGTGATGGAGAGCCAGCAGAGACACGTCCTACTTACCCCTGACTCTCCTCTGTTCCTGTCTGCAGCCTCAACAGCTGCCTGTCTGTCTGTGTCAGATCTTCAGCCACTCGTGCCACCCTAACTGCCACTTGTGTGCAATAGTGGCAAAAGCACAATGGCCACAGCTGTTACAGTCAGGAGCAGAAATACTTTTGACAGCAACATTGAAAAGAACTGCGTAATATTCCCATCCCTGTCAATGATGACACAACCTGTGTGAACAATTGCACCGTATGAGTAGGACCTTCAAGAGCTTCAGACAATTTGTCATTGCACCTGTGCGAGACGGATACGATCATCTGCTCCAGTTAGATGCACATAAGTCTATGAGCCCCAATGGGATTCATCCCAGGGTACTAAAAGAGTTGGCAGATGTCATCATGGGACCTCCCTCCATATTTTTCAATGATCTTGGGAGTCTGGAAGCTAGCAAATGTTGTCCCAATTTTCAAGAAGGGTAAGAAGGAAGATCTTGGTAATTACAGGCCTCTCAGTCTCACTTCAGTGCCTGGTAAAATTATGGAGGAGGTTATTCTGGGAGTTATTGAAAAACACCCGAGAGACAACACAATCATTGGTCATAGCCAGCACAGGTCCATGAGGGGAAAGTCCTGCTTAACCAACTTCATTTCCTTTTAGGACGAGATCACTCATCTAGGTGACCAAGAGAAGCCAGTAGATGTGATGGTTTTGGATTTTAACAAAGCTTTTTATACTGTCTGTCACAGTATCTAGCTATATATATATGTAGCTAGATATATCTATAGATATAGATATCTATAGCTATATAGGTATATCTATATATATAGCTAGACAAGTCCATAATATATTGAGTGAGCAATTGGCTGATGGGTCAGGCTCAAAGAGTTAGTACATGGGGTTACATCAGGCTGGCGGCCAGTCACCAGTGGGGTTCCCCAGGGCTCGATTTTAGGGCCAGTGATCTTTAATGTTTTTATAAATGATCTGGATGCAGGAATTGAATGTACATTAAGTAAATTTGCCAATGATACTAAACTAGAAGGAGCTGTGGACTCCCTCAAGGGTAGAGAGGCCTTACAGAGAGATCTGGATAGACTAGAGATCTGGGCAATCACCAACTGTATGAAATTTAACAAGAGCAAGTGCAGGATTCTGCACCAGGTACAGGGTAATCCTGGTTATACGTACAAATTGGGAACGAGAGGCTGGAGAGCAGTCCTGCAGAAAGGGATCTGGGGATCTGCATTGATGGTAATTTGAATATGAGTCAACAGTGTGCCCTGGCAGTCAAAAGGGCCAACCGTGTCCTGGGGTGCATCAAGCACAGCACAGCTAGCTGGACGAGGGAGGTGATTGCCCCACTCTACACTGCACTGGTGCAGCCCCACCTCAAGTACTGTGTGCAGTTTTGGTTGCCTCAATGTAAGAAGGACATTGAACTATTCGAGTGTGTCCAGAGGAGGGTGACCAAGATGGTGAAAGGTCTCAAGGCAAGACTTAGGAGAAGCGGCTGAGGTCACTTGGCTTGTTCAGCCTGGAGAAGAGAAGGTTGAGGGGTGCCCTCATGGCAGTGGAGGGGGCGGTGCTGATCTCCTCTCTCTGGTGACCAGCAACAGGACATGAGGAGATGGAATGAAGTTCTGTCAGAGGAAGTTCAGGCTGGACATTAGGAAAAGGTTCTTTACTGAGAGGGTGGCTGATCACTAGAACAGGCTCCCCAGGGAAGTGGTCATGGCACCAAGCCTGTCAGAGTTCAAGGAGCATCTGAATGAAGCTCTTAGTTATATGGTTTAGTTTTAGGTAGCCCTGTGAGGAGCAGGGAGTCGGACTTGATGATCCTTATGGGTCCCCTCCAACTTGAGATATTCTGTGATTCTATGATTCTGTCTTTCTGTTACAGAGGCTCGCAGCCCAATGCTGCCTGCAAGAGTTGCTCAGGGGGCAGTGATGGGCACAAGGCAGGTCAGAGGAGGAAATCCTTCCCTGACACCCAGAGAACAGACCCCCTGCAGTTTAAGTCTGAAAAACAGGGGCATGGCTATCTTGGTCTCTGCCCTGTTGTTGTGGTTTAACCTGGCAGGCAGCTAAACACCACACAGCTGTTTGCTCACTTCCCCCCTGCCCAGTGGATGAGGGAGAGAATCGGGGAAAAAAAAAAAAAATTCATGGGTTGAGATAAAGACAGTTTAATAGGACAGAAAAGGAAGGGGAAAAAAATAAGAATAATGATAAAAGAATATACAGAACAAGTGATGCACAATGCAATTCCTCACCACCTGCTGACTGATGCCCAGCCAATTCCGCAGCAGTGATCGCCACCCCCTGGCCGACTGTCCCTGGTTTATATACTGAGTATGACATTATATGGTATGGAATAGCCCTTTGGCCAGTTTGGGTCAGCTGTCCTGGCTGTGCCCCCTCCCAGCTTCTTGCTGGAAGGGCATGAGAAGCTGTAAGGTCCTTGACTAGTGTAAGCACTACTTAGCAACAACTAAAACATCAGTGTATTATCAACATTATTCGCATCCTAAATCCAAAACACAGCACTATACCAGCTACTAGGAAGAAAATTAACTCTATCCCCGCCAAAACCAGGACAGTATTCAGCCCTTATTCTATACCATGTATGTCATGCCCAGGTCTTACATTTTACAATACATCCCGGTTAATCACCACAACCTTTCCTGTCTTTTGATATATACACAGATATCATTCCCTTCGTCTATGGGTCATTGCTATAAATTGTTCATTGAGTTCATTTAGTCCATGACTTTGGGCTTCGTCTGTCATAACAGTCCTTCAGGGGAGGAGAAATGGTCTGTGGTGTTGAACTGTTGCATACTGAAGCCAGTTCTGGTTCCATTATCGCTGTGCTTGTCCAGTTCTATCATTGCTGCACTTTGCTTGGTTTCATCAAAGTTCATTCTTCATTAATCTAGGTGATTCTTACTGTAATACCATCGGTAGGGCATATAGCCACCGTAGAAGTGATGATATACAGTATTACACAGCAATTAACATTATACAATATAAATAATTGGCTATTCTCACCCAAAATCAAATCCTCTTCAAGTACACATTGGACTTCCCCATCCTTTCTCATCACCCACCAAGTGCACCCAGGTCCTTGAGCAAAAGCAATCCCATGGATGGTTTTGCCTTTGCCTGAGGCAGGAATAACCCAGGCTGTCTTCCCAAATGTGCATCCCAATGTTTGAACGTCCCAGCACCTATCACTCTCAGTGTAGTCTTTAACAGTGCGTTGTATCATTCGATTTTCGCAGAGGCTGGTGCATGACAGGGAATGTGATATACCAACTCAATGCCATGCTCTTTGGCCCAGGGATCTATGAGGTTGTTTTGGAAATGACTCCCGTTATCTGACTCAGTTCTTTCTGGGGTGCCGTGTCACCATAGGACTTGCTTTTCAAGGCCCAGGATAGTGTTCCGGGCAGTGGCATGGGCCATTGGGATATGTTTCCAGCCATCCAGTGGTTGCTTCCACCGTTGTAAGCACATGGCGTTTGGCTTGGCAGTTATGGGAGTGCGATATAATCAATCTGCCAGGCCTCCCCATATTAGTATTTCAGCCATTGTCCTCCATACCAGAGAGACTTTAACCGCTTGGCTTGCTTGATTGCAGCACATGTGTCACATGGATAAGCAGTGCAATAGCGTCCGTGGTCAAGTCCACTCCTCAATTACCAGCTCATCTCTATGTTGCATCTCTTCTTTGATGGCCTGCGGTGTCATGGGCCCACCAAGCTATAAATAATTTACTCTTATGTTGCCAGTCCAGATCCAACTGAGCCATTTCAATTCTAGCAGCCTGGTCTGCCTGCTGGTTATTTTGAGGTTCTTCAGTGGCCTGACTCTTGGGTACATGAGCATCTACGTGACATACTTTTACAACCAGGTTCTCTACCCAGGCAGAAATATCTTGCCACAATGCGGCAGCCCAGATGGGTTTGCCTCTGTGCTGCCAGTTGCTCTGCTTCCGTTGCTGTAACCACCCCCACAGGGCATTTGCCACCATCCATGAGTCAGTACAGAGATAGAGTACTGGGCACTTTTCTCATTCAGTAACATCCAAAGCCAGCTGGATGGCTTTCACCTCTGCAAACTGACTCGATTCACCTTCTCCTTCAGCAGTTTCTGTGACTTGTCATATAGGCCTCCACACAGCAGCCTTCCACCTCTAGTGCTTTCCAACAAGACAGCAGGACCCATCAGTGAGCAGGGCATATTGCTTCTCATTTTCTGGTTTCTTGTTATACAGCAGGGACTCTTTAGCATGCATCACCTCTTCCTCTGGTGATATTCCTAAATCTTTGCCTTCTGGCCAGTCTGTGATCACTTCCAAGATTCCTGGGTGGCTGGGTTTTCCTATTCAAGCCTGTTGTGTGATCAGTGTGACCCACTTACTCCACATAGCATCAGTTGTATGATGTGTACAGGAGATCCTCCCTTTGAACATCCAGTCCAGCACCAGCAGTCGGAGTACCAGGAGGAGCTGTGCCTCAGTACCAACCACTTCTGAAGCGGCTTGAACCCCTTCATATGCTGCCAATATCTCTTTTTCAGTTGGAGTATAGCAGGCCTCGGATCCTCTGTATCCCTGACTCCGAGACCTCGAGTGTCCCCTGGTGTTTTCTGCCAGAGGCTCCAGGTAGGGCCATTCTGCCCAGCTGTGGCACATTTCTTACATCTTGTCCTGCCCAGACTGGTCCAAGGGCTACTGCATGAACTACATCCTGTTTAATTTGTTCAAAGGCTTGTCATTGCTCAGAGACCCATTTGAAATCATTCTTCTTCCAGGTCACTTGATAGAGAGGGCTTACAATCAGACTATAATTTGGAATGTGTGTTCTCCAAAAACCCACAATGCCTAAGAAAGCTTGTGTTTCGTTTTTGCTAGTTGGTGGAGACATGGCTGTTATTTTGTTGATCACATCCCTTGGGATCTGATGACGTCCATCTCGCCATTTTATTCCTTAAAAACTGGATCTCATGTGCAGGTCCCCTTACCTTACTTTGTTTTATGGCAAAACCGGCCTTCAGAAGGATTTGGACTCCCTTTCTCAAAAACTTCTGCTGTGTTGCCCCACATGATGATGTCATCAATGTATTGCAGGTGTCCCGGAGCTGTTCTGTCCTGTCCTCTTCTAAGCCTCGTGCCAACTGGGAGCAGGCTGCTTGCAGACCCTCCTGTGAGCACTTCAATCAGCAAGAGTCAGGTCAGGCAGGTGGAGGGAGAAGCAGCCTATTCTTGCAAAGAAGAGGACAGAGCAGGACTGATGTGGTGGCAGAAGCCTGACAGCCATGCTGGGGAAAGGAGGTACTGTGGGATCTCTGCCTTCCCCTAGGCAGTAGCAGCAATATCTGGTGGCCTTGAGAATACCTGCCCCTGTGTTACCTTGACCCCCACATGGTGCTCAGGGCAGATGCCTCTCACACTGCAGATCTGCTGGTGCCGCTTGAGCTTCCTCCAGCCTCCCATAGTGTTTGCAGCTGCTGTCACTGCCCATATTGGAGAAACACATGGGACAAAAGGAAGCATGGCTAGGAAGGCAAAGAAGTGAGCATATAACATGTGTGGGAATGGGCTACAGGTTACACTAGTGAGGCAGGGGAACATGGGGCCCAAATATTTTGTTTGTTCCTTGGCCAAAGAAAGCTCTTGGTTATGATGAGTTGTCTAGATATGTGCTATGAAACTGAAGCGGGAAACTAGCTCCCAAAATGCACTGCTAGACTTGTGCATGTCCTACTCCTAGCACTCCCTCAATGGCCTGTTTCCAAATGCCCTGTCTCCATGCCCACAGGGAGCGTGTTGGACTGTAACTCACAGAGTTGTCACAGATATGTCTGCCTTTGGATGCTAAGGCTATGTTTGGAGAAGAGTAGGGCAACTTTATATTAGGTTTCTTGTGTAGCTATCTAACAGCTGTTTTAGATCTTGTTTTCATGATACCCTTCACTGGAATTTTTGGAGTGACATGACTCAGCAAATACTGATTTTTTTCTTGTGTACACAAATAAACAAAGCAATATCAAGTTTCACCAGGGAGTGAACTTTCTGCTAAGGTCAGTAACACCTCTGAATATGCTCCAGTTTTGTTACTGGCTTCACTTTCTAGATAGCTCTTTAAAAAGGCCTATGAGAAAAGACAGGACGATGTTGTCAGTCAGATTGCACTGATGTCGGAAACAATACTCTCATTAGATATTTTTTTCCCATAATTTTATTCTTCAGTTCAAGGTTTGCTTTTTCAATAGAAATTGTTTGCACCATCAGGAGGATGTTAACATCCTACATGTCTTGGTGTAATGTCAAAGTGCCTGGCTGATTAACTGTTGTGGAAGAGTCAGCTCAAAGCTAATCAGTAGGTAACAAGGAATTCCATTCATTTGCAAGAAAATGTCACAGTTAGCTTTAAACAGGAAGTCAATGAATAGGTGCTAATTCCCCCACTCCAATTTTTTTCAGTGTGTGTCTGCAAACCTAATGCTTACCCAATAT
Source organism: Theristicus caerulescens (assembly GCA_020745775.1). Classification (NCBI taxonomy): domain Eukaryota; kingdom Metazoa; phylum Chordata; class Aves; order Pelecaniformes; family Threskiornithidae; genus Theristicus; species Theristicus caerulescens. The sequence continues at coordinate 15,877,529 of CM036583.1, read as the reverse complement.
AGACGTTCTAGGTCTAAAAAACATATTGTGAATTGTGATGTGAATCACAAAATTATAGGAAATTTTGTCGATAGGATGTATATTCATCACGTATTTATATCTATGTGGTGTGAATATACAAACAACTGAATGATTAGGTGTAAGGTAGTCATTATGATGCTGATCTTCTGTGAGTTGGGCATCCTGACCTAAGATCAATATGGAAACTAGAAGCCAAATCCAAACCAGAACACAAGTATTCCTGGTTTAGGTACAAGGTTCTTGGTGTACAATTTAAGGTCCCAAATTGAACACCTGGTGTTTACAGCAAGAACGAGTTGCCTCAGGACAACACTACAAAAATCTGTGCATTGAGTAGGTAGCTGCCCAGAGTTGGACAGCAGGAAAGGCTGAGGATGGGGCTGTGCTGGATCACCCCACCTTTCTGGTGTTAAACACCAGCCTCTGATATCTAAAGTGGCTATACAGTCCAAGATCTTACTCTGTGTGGGATGCAAACCATAACATTATCTTCTGAGGAAGCACCTACAGCTATTCTTGAAAGCACTAAAACAGGCCAGCAGCACATACACCCACCTTTTCTGTAACAGGAGACTTCCTGGGGTATCTGTCCTGTTAGTGGACCCAAAGGGCTCAAGCCTGCTCTCCTGCACCTGAAAAGATGTTCTACAGCAGTGTGTGAGGCTGCCTTGGCCAGAGTATTTTCTATACACCTGCTGGTGCTTGTTGTGCTACTGAGCAAACGGATCAAGGGGTCTGGAAAAGAATATTCCCAAGGAACCCAGAGATCCTCTGCAGGGACCTGCTGAATCCTACAGGTGCTTAAACTAACTCAGAAAATATTTTGGTTTTAAATAGAGGGTTGCAAGTAGGTGCTGGTGCTGATTTTCAGGTACCCGTTATGCATTACAGCTACTGACTTCTGCATGTAAAGTGTGCATGTAAAAAGCAACATCCAAGGCTCCCCCTCCTCAGATGAGTGCTTCAGGTGTCTGAATTACCCTCCTTTTGGCTTTTTCTTTCTGTGACCAGTAGCTCTTACCTTATTGAATGTGTTGCCCTTTGGAGACCCCATTCTCAGACACTGAACTGTCCTTGCAAACTTGTCTTGGCACCACTAGTCTGGAGTCCACCCGGGGAGCAGCAGGAAACCATTTAGAACTGCTTGTGAAAGTAAAATTAAAATATGTATTTAGTTTTGGCTGAAGCTGCCAAATTTGACACAAATTCACTAATAGTTCTGCTCTACCCAAACCCACACATTTTCATAAGTAAAATGTTCTTTTGACCATGTTCCACTGTTCATTTTTTCCTTGGAAAACCCATGGAAATGAATAAGATTGATTCTGAAGTATGATGCTTACAGCCCAAAGCAGAACAAAACACCCACTGCAACTTATCCTCTAGATATTTTTGGAAGGGAGGGGAGATCAAATGGGAGTAAGGTGGTGAAGATCCTGTCAATCAGTTGACATCTGATAGAAATGGAGATTAAATGTTAAGATCAAGGGGTAAGGTTGTAACATGTTTACTTTACATGCTGATTTATTATGGTTTTTTGGTTAAAAAAGAGACAAACCATAAACTGGAGAGATGTTTCTAGTTGTAATAGTGTATAGAAAACTGGACCAGTATCACCATTGTATAATGTATCATCCTAATACAAAGAAATATCTTCTAGCACAAAGATGCAAAAGATGATAGCTTAGAAGAAGAGAAAAAACACAAGACTTTGTCTCTTGTAAGATCTGAAGTACAAAAATCTTTTTAAGAGTCTCATGAGGGCAAAGATTCACAAGAATTTACTTAAGGTCATCCTGTGTGCAATAAAGTGTCTCAGTTCACAATGTTACGTTCTTTCTAAGAGCTAAAATAACAGAATCTGTGAGTTAAGCTGGAATAGTTTGTTAGAGCTGCCAGTGGAGCAAAGAGCAGCTGTTGGGAGGGGAACATCTACCAGAACAGAGGCCTCTTGCATGCGAAGAATGGCAGCAGCAGGAACTGGTAGTCCTGGCAAAGGATTACAGGCTAATATAAAAATTCAGGATGATTATAACTCAGGCCCTTGACTGTGAGTGATCAAATCAAATGCAATCAATTTTTGCTATGTTTGAGGCTTAAAAGAAGGGGTAAGATGCTGATAATTTTGATATGAAACCAAGCTTACCTTTCCATATTCAGGTTTATTTAAAATTCAAAATGAGTCTGCTGAAATAGCAGTGATCTGTGAAGGAATCAGGCCTGAGTTTTGCCAAGAAGCTTGCATGCATTGAAGACCTTACAGTGGAATATTCAGCTCCATGTCTCTACCTTTTGGCATGTGTCAGTAAATAAACTTTGATAGTAAAAACTCGTCCAGGTGCTAGGAAAATTTAATAAATGAATGAATACAAAATTACTCTATTTGAATGGTTGTGGTCATTTTCCCAAACTGCTCTACTGTAGCAATTCTTGTAGATATGAATCATCTTGGTACATGGGCACAAACTTAATTTAAAAATGCATTTTTAAAAGATGCAAGAGCATCCAGCTATTCAGAAAGCACTGTGAAGCAATGAAAAAAACCAGTAGCTGCCAGCTGTGAGATTCCTCACTACCATCTTCAGCTACTTTTACTGTGAAAGTGTCAGTAATCTAAATGAACACTCAAACAGAGAAATCAACACTATAGAGTTAAGTATGTTTCATGGACTGCTCCCAGGCAAAGGTTTTTAATCTGTCTCTGCACATAGAAATCAGGAAAAGATAACTCTGTATGATCGCACAGTAGCAAAAAATAGGACCTACGCCACTGAAAAAGGGAGTAAGTTATGGGAGAGTAAATACCTGCCCCTTGTGTTTACTAGTCTTAAATTAGTTTCTTACATCAACTCTTAAGCAGCTGAGAAATAGGCAAAGGCAACAGCCCGCAAATACAACATATACGCAAAGACTCAGATATAACTCAGAGCATAAGTGTGTTGTGTTTGTTTACAATAGGTCCACAGCATCACCTTCCTGACAGGACTAGTGAGGACTTTGTAGAAGTGTTGATAAGTATAGAAATGAAGAAAATGTGGTTATCCTGCATGCAAGGTGTAGGTTTCCAGAGGTTGAATATGCTGGTCATAATTGAGGAAGCAATTTTTTTTTTTTTTTTTTTTACAAATTAATTAATTTGGAAATTAGTGCTCTTAAATGACACAGGGACCTTCACCTCTACCTCAGTGGTATGGAGTTGTAAAAAACAGCTGTTTAGACCCAATGCATGCAGAGGTTGGGCATGTCCACCAGAGGAAGAGCATCGGCTGACACACCTCTTTTGTAAGAAGAGATTCACCAAGGCCAAGGAGCAGTCTGGGGAAATCTGCACAGAAGCTGCCTCTGTTGCCACCCTTCTAGAAAGGACAACTGAAATGCTTATGATCACCAACATATTACCTCCTTCTGGGAAGTTCCCTCTTTCATTGTCATTTATATCCTTCCCTTGGTCTAGATTACACCACTCTGGCTTTGCAGCATTCATTTATAGATTCTTCAAGTGGAAAACCCATTATTAACCCCAAAATTATTAAGCCATTTCTTCTCCAGGAACTGAACAATCCCTTCTATTATATTTCTAAAACCCCTGAAATCCTATAACTAAATTGTTAACTTTGAGGTACGGCAGCTGAATTTTACTACCACACTACAGGTTTCAGGATAATAAACCTCAAGTCTTTCAAGAGGAATGCCTGCCTGGTGAAGTCACTTGAGAGCACCACCAGAATAAGAAGTAAGAGCAGCTTGTGCAAATGTGTCCTCTCTTGTGAAATATCCTCTCTCTCCTTCAGACCCCAGCTCTGCTACAACACACGGAGCTTTGGTGCCTGGCTGGAAAAACATGGGGAGTCCCATCACCTACAAAAGACTTGCTTTAGTGTAAAAGTGAGAGCAACCTGCACTTAGGAGAGACAGAAATCTTTACCTAGTGTAAAGCGTTCAATGGCTCCATGCTGAATTGCCTTCACTCAGAATTTGGCACATGGTCTTTTTAACTTTCAAGAAAAAACAACAGGGAAAAAGGCCCAATGAAACTAAAAAAAAAAATGTAGAGACATTGAATAATAATAATAAATGGGAAGGGAGAAGTTGTAAAAGAGGAAAACTAAGTTCTAGAAAATTGCCAGTGGTGACTTCCCTTCCCCTCCCTGCCCTCTGCTTCCCACACACAGGCTCAGACACTCTCCTCTCTGCTTTCCCCAGGAGGGGGACAGATTTTGCAATACTTCCCTGCTGTGGTGAGCTCTTACTGACACAAACAGTCCCACTAACATCTCACAGATACAAAGAAACTTTACACAATCAAGGGAGCAGAACAGGCGAATCAGGGGAGCTAACAAATGTTTGAGGCCATTGCATTTCTTTGCTCTGAGTGCATGTGTACTCCGTTTGCCAACTGGCCCATGTTCACCTTGTTTCTGAATGATTTTCTGAAGAGTGGTTTGATGGCTCTCTGGACTCTGTATCTCCATAGGTAAATTGCAACCTGACACAACTGATGTGATGAGAGTCAGCAAACAATCTGTAGAATACAGGTTTAAAGCTTTGGGCGTTTTGACCCAGACAGCTGACAAAACTCATCATAGACAAACAGAAAAAAATGCCCCTTTTTTTCTTCTGATCCATGTAGTCACATGATGTAGTGTAACGAAAGATGTGCAGTGACCACAAGACCAGATGAACACTGTCACTTTTGTAAAGAATTTAAGGAAGGCTTCCTGGAAAAAAACAACAAGCCCAAACCAAACGAAATCATCAAAGAGGCACTTCATGATTTTCTGTTATCTGGTAACTACTATTCATAAACAAGGAAATAAGCAAATGGATTGAACAGCCTACTAACCTGCTAAACTCCCAGAAATTTGAAGAAGTATATCTGTAGCTGCTGATAATAACATTATTCACAAATATTTATTGTTTTAAAATTGAGTTTATTCAGCTAAGCATTAACTTTATGATACAATAGTATATGTATTTGCTCCAGTTTCTGGACAATACATTTTCCCACGGGTACCCTGTTTAAGAAGGGGCTGTGTAATGAATAGCTATGACTTCCCCAAACTATTTCTCAAAAATTTTAGTAGCTAAATTTACTCAAAGTTTGCTATAAGAAAGGCAACACAAATAAAAAGTCTTGTAGCTTAAGCCATTTTATTCCCTAATCATCTAGTGAAGTGAAAGTTTTTTTTGTTGTTGTTATGAAGGAAGTTGGAAACTATCACATGCCCTTCCCAGATGTATAATAATGCTCTCCTGCCAGAGAGCCCTGGCAGTTCAGCTCATGAGAACCTACAATGGGATTCCCAGAGGTTTAAAGATTCAGTTTTGCCCAATAAACTCAACAAAGTCTTTCTCAAATTCTTTGAATTCTACAAATAGATAAAACTGATGTGCTAATCTCATCATCCCCAATCCCCTGAAGATTTTTTATATTTCCTGTATTTTACTGGACTGGAAATATTGTCACAGCAGCTTCTATCAGAGTTTTCAACCACGTCTATGCCCAGCTCTTGCTGTAACTACAAAATGTAGGATAGCAAAGTGATATTTTCCTCATTTTGGAAATTATTCACTCTGATACTCACATTCCTCAAAACAGATTTGGTTCAGACTCGCATAAAAGACTGGCTGAAGTTTTGGAAAGCTGAGCTCTACCTTGTCCCTTTGCAGCTGAATGAAGGTAACTGAGGCCAGAGAAAGACTGGTTTACACTGCTCAGTGGCAGTTATGGGCCGCAGCTGGGGCCATTGTCTGCACACAGTGCAGGGGGTTGTTCTCTTCTCTGGTCAGGATGCTTCACAGCATGGGAACTTGGCTCCTCAGGACACTGTGGAGAGGACAACCTTTTCCTGAAATGCAGTGGCTTTGAAGTGTGAAGACATTTATTTCCAAATCGGGACCCCACTTCTCCTTGTACAATGGATTTATCACTATCAGATTAATATGGCTATGTCTTTAGCTCTGCAGCTGGAGATGAACTTGATGATACCCACAAAGTAGGTGGCTGGGATAGGAATTCTTTCTAGGGATTAAAAGCAACAACATGAAAATTCTTTATCCCAAAGTAACCCCTCCTAGCCTTAATTTCTATCCTCTTCAAGTCAGAGATTTCCACAATATTTTTTTTTAAATACTATTAAACTGGTTTTGTTACATCTGCACCTAATTATGTTTGTAAAGCTGCAGGATTCAATCCTTGGTTTCCCCATTAGAGATACAGAACGTCTGGTTTTAATTTCTTTGCTGTATCTAGTACCTTATAGACAGGAACTACATCTCTCACCACTGCCATGTAATTGGAAGGGGATATGGTACATCCTCATCCATCTTTGTTGCATGATGCTAACATAACTTCCATTATGCAAATGCAAAGAAAACCATGACAGGGTCCAACATTGACAAGAACCAGTCATTCTGCATCAAAGAGTTGATTCATAACTTTCAGATCCAAATAATTCAATTTCTTTTTCTCCAGTTCATCCACTCTAAAGAGATAAAAGCAGTCCTTTAGGTTGACTATAAATATCAGAAACAACAGAAGAAAGAGTTTTTCAGCCTACTTCGGTGGTCACAAAAGAATGTGGATTATTCTCAATGTGCTTCTGTATGGGTAACCAGTGATAGGTGCATAGGCTGCATCTGCACAGTGATACCTGTATCTGGCCTGGGTAGTCATGGAGGCTTCCTTGAAAAGCTTCACTTAATTCAGGTTACATATAGATCTCAGTTGCCCTCACAGCAAGAGATGCTGATTCTCTTTGTAGATGAAGCCATGGCCACTGCATGGCACTGCAATGTTACTGAAAGGATAGATGATACACATGGAAGTGCTAAAATACTGCTGCAGTCCTTCCAGGACACTCTGCAATTCCATACCTGCTCAACCTGACCACCCAAGTGAGGGAGCTGCAGGGTCACAGCCAACCTCATGCTCTTCTTCTCTGACATTGTGAACTGTTAACTGTTTTGCTCACTATGGCACATCCTCAAGGGGGGGTGAGAGGTAACAAATACTCCTGCCTGACCCATGCCCAACATCCCTTCTGGGGATGCAGGTGATGTGTTTCAGTTCCCATAGACTAAGATGAGAGCTGAAGCTGCATCTTCCCCACTGCAAAATGAAGGCTCTAAGGCTTTTCTCTGTTATAAAATGTTAGAGACACTGTGACTATTTTTTGAAATGAGCCCTTTTCAGGTTTTAGAGCAAAGGTACTGCCCTGGGACCAGATTCCCAGCTCAGGATCCCAGGTAATCAGAGCTCCTGATCTGCCCTGGAGCAGACAGGTGTTCTAAGCAGCCACGGGGCTGCATATGCTGGTTTATTGGGTTCTGGCCTCTAGGTTTGGGGTTTAGCTTTAGAGAAAAAAGGCCTGAAGGTTCAGGACTGCAACATAAACCTGCATACATACATATGAACCTAAGGTTTTTAGTTGCTGTAGCTAAAGATATTCACAATAATTATTTTTATGCAAACTTCACATTGAAATCAGTGTTGCATTCTGAGCCTATATCAACAGACAGTCCCTTCCCATTTCCTATACTTTTTACTTGTGATAAAACAGATTTTGAAGCACATTTGGACATGGAACCCTAGAATACACAAGTGTAATACTGTTTCAGGAGACTGGCCCAAGTATCAGTGTTGACAATCTCTGATTCCCTTAAATTTGGCCCTGTAAAATTCTGAAGAAAAGGGTGGGGGTTTTTTGTTTGGCATAATTTCTTATCTTTTGCTTTAAACAATGGCTAAGCCAAGAAACTGCTGCAACAGGAAGCTGAAAACTTCATGGATGTGTCTCGTTATTCTTTGTGATGTCTTATGGTAAATAATTAACATATTTTAATGGCTTAAAAAGAATGCAAAAGCATCAATTTTCATTCATCTATAATAAAAAAGGAGGAGGAGGAGTGAGCTGACAGGAGGATATGAGATAGTATGAATTAAAGTTATTAAGTAATGCCTACAGTGTTAGTCATCAGTTTTGCCTTGCACATCCCATATGCTGCACACTGCAATGTCTTATAACTATTTTGAAATGGGCTTGTTTTGTGTGGAAAAAAACCATGGATCATATTTAAGCAGATCTTCAGAAGAACTCTCTTCAGATGGGAACTAAATAGAGGGAAATAAATCTAAACATTTTCTCTCAGTTTCTTTTTCTATTTTTATTTAATGTGATATGATTCATAAATATTTGATGGACTATGGCTCAGTAAATGTCATTTTCTTGGCTCTGGGGGGAACTTCAACTTTGAGTGTTGACCAAAATGATATATAGTCTCTCTGGAACAAGCAGGACAAGTACTATGTATCTGAAGGCCAGATTCTAGGTCTGTCAAAATAAATCACAAAACCTCAATTGTATTCCAAGATTAAAAGAGCCAAGCTTTTGGGGAAATCTGGCCCAAATTTTAGCAGTGCTGCTATACTAGCAGAACTTTTCTGACTTTTCTTTAGCTCTTCACTTGCTGATAGAGCCGTAAGTTCAAGCAATAACTTCTGTAAATTATAAATGTATGTCTTACATTAGGAAAAATACTTAAAGTGACTATGGCATTTTTCACTGATGTTTTAAAACTTCGTCCTGCCTAAGAGAAGAAATTCTTTCCCTCTGACCTCAGTGATGTGCTGACAATAAACTAGGGCAAGCTTCCTTCCATGGCTTCATTCCCTTCCCTGGACCATGCTCAAAAGGTGAGAAGCTGCTCTGACCTGAACGAGGAGATAGCCATGAACTGCATGCATTTTATCAAGCCCTTTGTGATTTTTGTGGGCTGTGCAGCAAGCATTGAACAGAGGCAGCTGGAATTGAGAGGGTAGAGCCTGATGCAGTCTGTTTCCAGAGTTTCATGGTGAACCACTCCACCTCCCTGTGGAGTTCGGTCAGACAACAGAGGAAGATGCAAGAAGATGCATTTGTTGCCTTTTTTGTTGCCTTGTTGTGCTAACTTGTAAACCTCGTCCCCTCCCCTCTCAAAAGATACACAAGTATTGTGGCATGGGACAAGCAGATTACTTGGGCAACAGGCAGCTAGGCAGCCTTCCCAAACAGAAATTCTTGGTTTTTAGTGGAAATGGCTTTGACTCAAAATTTTCAGTTTCCAAAATAACAGAACACTGATGAAGCATTTTCCCATACAACTATGGCTGTCTCACTAAGGCAAACAAGACCAGAATTCAGTAAAAGCAGAGGAAGAATAATAAAGTTAGAGATATCAGCTACCTTCCTGCACACTTAAATATGATTTTTTCTTTGATAACATTTTGTTATCCCTTTGTTGGGATTCATTCTATGAGCAATGAGAGCAATTAGCAATGGAAAAGATCTATTTTAAGTCATTTCATCTGGCTCTATAAGACATGAAGTTGTCCCTACAAATAGGTGATTACTACAAAAATGTTTTGATTCGTGCTTCCTGGGAACTGTAGCTGATACCCTGATACCATTGGAAGCTCTGGTGCTTGCATTTGCTTTCTACAAAAAGATTCTCAAACCAAGTGTCCTTTCACACTTATAGATGTGAATTTTAACAACTTCACCCTGAGCAGATGTTGAATCTAGGGCCCTTCACCCCTTCCTACATGAATCCTTCAATTACTAGACTATTGTCTTAATGAGGAGTAAAACAGAAGGGGACACCAAAAGCAATTCTCCTCTTGCAAGTACCGTAAAAAAAAAAAAAAAAAAAAGATGACAACTGCCCTCAATAAATTTTGTAGGGAGCCTGATCCCATTGGCGCATCTCAGGTGCCGCCTGGGAAAGCTGCCTGAGTTTGGGCACGTGGGGTGCTCTGCGGGAAGGAGGCCAAGTTTGGGATGTGGCTGGGATTAGGTATGATGGTGGTGCCAGCCACCTCAGCCCTGTCAAGATGCTGGGCAGTTCTGGACATGCTCAGAGGTGCTACAGATGCTGAGTGGGTTGGATATAAAATCACAGGTTAGGGCTATGGCACTTAAATTTTGCTGAAAAACCAGTTTAGAACCATGAAACTTTCTGGGAGTGGTGGAGCAGGAGAAGAAAAGGAAGATTTAACCCTGGTTTTCCATACCTATTAGTTAGCCAAAGACTAGACTATCAAAATGTATTGGTTGTTTTGCTTGGCTTTATAAAAAAATACCAGTTGGATTGGTACATGCCTGCCAAATTCCTTATGAATAGGTGACGACACAAGTTGATTTGGAAAGCTCTGTATTAAAGGAAGGTGATTTTTCAAAATTAATTTCCTTATGATCTACTTACAGTATTTCACATACTTTTCAGTCTAAAACTGCTTATGATGACTTTAATCCTAATGTTTTTAAGCATCTATTGAGCAGTGCAGTACTTATCTTTGTCTATTTTGGATCGAGTTTTTTAATGGCAGTGCTTTGCACTCAGCCTCTGGGACCAGACAGAGGCCATTTCCATCCACTCTCTTGCCTTTGGCAGCAGACAAATAAGTCAGTATTTCAGAAGAATGTGATAAGCTCCAGAAGTTTTTGTTTAGTCATTAATGCCTCAGGAGAAAGTTTTTATCCTTGGAAGCACAGACATTTGTGACTAGATTAAGGGTGTCATTAGTATTGATTAAGTGCACAATATTTTTTGAGTTGTCTGTTTAGCTTTTGTACAAGGACACCTTATATAAGAATGCACTTTGTGATATTGGATAACTGGTAAACAGAGCTGCCTTTTTAGCTTTCAACATCCATTTCGTGCTTCATTATCCACGACTGTCCTAAGTAAACTAAACAATGCCTTCTATGCAATTCACCTGGAAGTTGCCTGTGGCTGGTTTTGTTCTTTTTGGTGAGCTGAGCTCTGTTTTGGGTGGCATTAGTAGGTGATGCAGAGCAATTGCAGCCCCCTTACACAACTCTGATGAGACCAGCTAAGCATTGCCTTTACAGCCAACATCAGTAACAGCACAGAGAATGACAGCCTTTTCACCAGCCTAGCCTTCTCACAAAAGGCAGAAGAATGAGAACAATAAAAGGAACCCTGAAATCCCACCTCTTACGAGAAGGATCTGTTAGTGCAAGCCATATGGAAGGCTGCCATGAGCCACCCTTGCAATGAAGACCTCTCAAGCCAGACAAAGGGTGTGTGCAGTGCATCCTGGGGCCAAGGCATGTCAGAGGCAGGATCAATTCGCACAACACTGTAGAAACCCTGGATTGTCTTGAAGCCTATAAGGCAATGTAAGGAGACAGCACAGTCACACTTAGGAGAGAGAAAAGATGGTTAAAACATGTTAGTGATGCAACATACATATAAAAATTTTCCAAAGAAGGACATCAGTGATATAACTAAGGAAACAACTAGGGGGGGGAAATACAAGACCTAAATGACTGATGATAACCTCTCACCTAAGAGAGGTTTGGATCAGATCATCAGAAGGTGTTACTTGGAAGGGATCACAGAAGTCAGTGGCACAGTATAAACTGACATCAGCAGAGAGGCTGATTTCACATGTAGACTGTACAAATGCCCTAAGTATGGCCATGAAACAGGGGTGAGTTACCTTGCAGCTGCTAAGGAGAAATAGCGTAAGCAATAACCGTGAAATAGAAGTTATGCTGTGCATTTGTACCCCAGCATATTTTACACATTGGCTTTATTGGACTTGTATGTGCAAGGAAGTCCTGTTTCAAGGGACATCCGCTCACCTCCTTGTTGGAAGCGTGTAAGATTTTTATTTCTTCCAAGGCCAAAACCACTATCAAAGGACACGCTGTACTATTAAAAAAAATTAGTTGAGAAGCATGGAAGAACAGCCAAGCTGAAGCTAATGCATTTCTGGCAGAGAGGTGCCATGACAGTTGTGTTGTTCTGCTTGAAGGGAATCATGCGAAGAAAAAAAAAATTTCTGTTTAAAAAAGTTGTGGAGTTATTTTAAGCAGTTGCTGGTTATGGGAACACAGAGAAGAAGGGCTTAGAGCAGACTTACCTGGCCGGAGACACTGTCCTGGTTAGTAATCAGGGATGGGTGAAAATAAGAGGCTTTGGGGACCCCCTCAGAAGAAGAGAAAGAACAGCAAACCTTCAGTGCCCCAACTCTGCAGCAGGCCTGCCAGCAGAGCAAGTAGCTTGCTCAGTGGCATATGAGGACACTGTAAGTTTACTGCTTATGAAGAGATACTGGAACAAAATTTCTAGTTCAGACCTGCTCCCAGATTGTGTACTCAAGCCTAAAGATATTATTTAGTTTAATTATATAAATTGTTTTGTAAAACAGAACATGAAAAGTGGTATACAAATGACTGACAGAACAGAGTATGAATGACCATGTTGTTCTGATGGATTAAGAGAAAAGGAAAGTTTATTTTGGATAACACTTTGAGAAGAGCTATCCTTCAATTTCAGGCAAATAAGGAAGGATGTGACTGTCTTATTTGAGTACTCTTTTAAAAACCAGTCTCAGGTTTATAGACTTAATCCGGATCCCAGGAAAGTTAGCACTATGATTCCTATCCTTACCCATGTGATTAGAAGAAGTTCCCAGGTCAGCACTATGGAGTGTGGTCGAGGAATACAGATTAGTGTGCCAAAGATTATTTTCAGACCACACATATTAATTTTGCCTAGTGAATTTTCCTGAACCTGGGAGAAGTGCTTTATGTCAGCAGAGTCACTAAATGTCTGTTACAGAACATGGAGTCTTCTTTTAGCTGCTTTATTTCAATAAACAATTTTTAAGGGGAGATCAGAAATGTCAAGACTTTAATTCCCCAGGTGCACCTCTTCCATCATGTTATGTCATGTTCATATCAAGCTTGGGAGGTGCACTGCTTACAATTTCAGTTTTGGGATTAGTGCAATGAAAACCTTTATCTCCAGCACTTTTAAAAACAAAATCTTAAAGAGTGGAGGAGTTGATAAAAATAACTGTTTGGGCTGTCCCAAACCTCCCCCAAGAGGGGATGGTTATAGGAAAGGTCTAGGTCCATATAGAGATGAATCATAAATTATGTACTCTATCTAATAGTTAGAGAGGGAGAAATGCAGAAAAATTTAACCTCTCAACCCTTCCTTCTCCAAACAGCTAAAGCTCTCAAGAAAACATGAGCTATTATAAACATTGGTAAATCCCCTTAGAGCCTAATTTGCTGCTGAAAATCCTATTACAGAACTTGCTTTTTGTGCATGAAAGAAGGTATATGGCAATTTGAAATCAAGACTTGAGGGAACATATTCATTAGTGTGTAAGACAATTCTTGCTATAGATGATCACACTCGGAGGTAGGAGAGAGGGATAAATTTTGGATCCGGATGCTGACCCAAGAAATGGAATAGCCCGTTATTATCAGCAGTAAAGTGCAAAGAAATAATATATACTCTTCCAACCTCAGGATTTTATTCTGAGTTCATAAAAGCAGCATGGTGGGAGAGGAGTGGAAGCAGGGAATATCAGTTTTAATGTAGTACTGTTTTAAAGCAAATTGAACTGTGCAGTACAGATTACATTTGCAGCCAAGGTGAAGCCTCAAGTTAGAATTAATATTACTCTTAATGACTGTTCTCATATGTACATAAAAATCAAAGAGAAAATTCACAGCAGGAAGATGAGGGTACAAGTTCTGGGATGACATCCCTGACAACTTGACCATGATGATGGCAGTTGACAACATGCCGCAGGCATGCCCAGACAAATGGGGAAAGGTTTCCCCTGCATGGGTAGCACTAGCACAAGGACTTCAATCTGAACTGTTGACATTTTGGAGGACATTTCTCAGAGCGCTTGAACTGGCAGCATGTGGTCTGCCTTTTTATGAACTACAGATCTTACTAATAGGGAGGGACTTGGCTTAACGCAGGACTGGTAGAGTTTCTTCAAACAAAGCTAGCTATGTAACACATGCCAGATGCCAGACCATAAACATGTACATATTTCATCCAGATCATTTTATAGCTTAAAAATATATGCTCCTCCTTAACATTCTGCACTTTTTTCATTTAGACACCGCATATGCTTCCCCTCACTACATTTTCCATCTGTACATTTACCTTACTTACTTGTCTCTATATAATCTTGTATTCACTGTCATCATTAGTGTTACACTAGTGAAGTTGGCTGTATCTTTGTTCTTAGCATCATATGAAAGTATTTCCTTCTAATGAATACAGAAATCAAATTAACTGCTTATCAGATCAGCTCTGTCCTGCTTCTGTAGCAAGTTACAGGTATAGCACAGAGAGTTGTTATCTGATGCTCACAAATGCTCAGACGCTTGCTTTCTCAATGAACCGACCCCTTCAAAAGCACAGTGAGTCACCCCATTAACTAAAGTGTCACATTTCGTGGAAGTAGTATAGTCATACATCTCTTGGAGAAGTAGATTCTGTCAGCCTGCTGTCAATTCACTATTTCCCATATAGTTAAAGATATTTTAAGCATTCTTGGAAAGAAACTGTTGGGAAAAAATATTTAGTAAGTGCTCATTCAACACAAATAAAGTGGAAAGCTACCAGTATGCATTTATTATTGTTGGGAATAAATTAACTTGCCAAAGGAGTTGGCAAAGAACTTGAGCAATATTTATCTTTAGGGAGTAATGCATAATAAAGCCATTCCACATTTTTCATTGCTTGGCTTTTTTTTTTTAATTGGAAATGCTCAAATGTAAACTTCTCATAATATTTAGTCCCAGCTTTATATTGCTGAGGCTCAGATGCAGGTTGATACTCCAAAAGATATAGCCAAATATGAGCCTGATAAATGTTATTGAAAGTACTTTGATTTTAAGTATTCTTGAAGCTGGAAACGATGATTCATCTTTGTTGTTGACCCAAAATGATGACTATAAAGGTCTTTGGATTCAATGGTGGGAAGAAACTGTCCCATTACTTTGTATATCTTTTTCTGTAGATTCTGGTGGACAAACTTCTCATTTCTTTTTCCATGATGGAAACCGACTGCTTTCAAGTATTAAAATACCAGGTGCATAGATACCAGGAATTTCTGAATACAACAAGTTTACCCTAATCCCAAGAATGATCCACAGACATGTGGAAACCAACACTTACAACTTTCAGAGAAAATATCCCGGAGCCATTTTTAACTGATGAATAACAGCACACAGACTAGAAATCTCTTCAGAAAGTTATCCAATCAAATACGTCTAACTTGCAGGAGCAGAGATGAAGACAAGCCATCGAGTGAAAGGAAGGAGCTAAGCATGGCTCATGACTAATGATGAGCCACTCAAATCTGAATCCAAACATAGATTTTAAGTCCCAATTTTAGATGTTCAAAGTTGAGATTTTTGTTCAAATACACTGCTAATGTAAATAATGTTCCTGAATTATCTTACTTGATAGGCTTTGACTGGGGGAGGTTTATATTGTTCAGCCTGTTCTTATCTGGTAAGTCTCTCCTTTCAGTTGGCCACAGCTGGGGACTTGCAGCTGGACAGACAGTTTCAGGGGACTGGTGTGCTGGAATGAATGCACAGGGGAATGTATGGTGTACAATACTGCACTGTCTGTGGGAAGCCCCTGTAGATGTTTTCAGTTTAATGCATTTAGCATTTAGGCAATCTCAGAAAATTGCAATTATCTTACAAAATTTATTTTTAAGAAATTTAATACATTTTAACAGAGGTAAGGTCTTCTCAACTTCAAAAGCACTTTAAATAAATGGGATGATTTGGCTTGCAAAATGAAGTTCAGCACATTCATCAGAACAGGAGATTAGGAAGGTAGTAAGAAAAGATCATTACATTAGAAGCCACAGGACAGATTTTTACTCACTAGTTTGTTCAAAATTATCAACTAGGAAATAAACAATTAGTCATGAATTAGTGTCACAACAGGTTAATAAACCTAACTAGGCATTAGCAGATTAATAACAGGTTTGTAGTGTCCTCTGATCAAACCCCTGCAGCAAGGTGATATACCAAGTTAGTGTGTACACTCAACTCTGCTCCTCATTCTAGAAATAGCAATAAAAGAGCAAACATATCATGTAGCAATAACACAGAGGTACCATAGTCTAAAAATACAGTGTGGTTTTGTACCATACCTGAGCAGTCCTCTCACAGCATTAGACTGGCTGCTTACACTCACACCTGCATGTGTTGACCCAGGCCACCAGCACTTGAGGCTGGCCATGCCAAATGCCAGTGGAGCAGGTTATTAAAGTAAATAAAAGGGACTCTACAGAATAATGGAAAGCAGCCAAAGTATTTTAGCTCTTCCAGTGATGAAAAGGTTAGAATTATTAAAGCACAAAAAGGCTTGCAAGCTGTTGTTTTTTATAGATATCCACGGAAAAGCAGTTTTCTCTATCTGGTTTGATGTAAAAACAATTATAAATCTGTATAAAACATTCTGGTAATAATTTTTTTTTCTGTGCAGGCTAATCTGCAGCAGGTTTCAGAGGCTATTCATGCAAAACACACTGACACACCCACTACCTTCCCTGATGAAGAGACAGAAGAAGTTTGTCCACTCCCATTCCCCAGCCTTTCAAAGGAATGCCTTCACCCATCCCCAGTTCACCACAGAGCTAGACTGGAACCAGATACCTACCAGAGATAATTTAGGGCAGCTTGAATCTAATTCTCCTAATCTGCATTTCTGCTTGCTTTAAGGCCCTCAATCTGTTTTGGAGAAGTAAAGAATAGAATAACATATCCTGACAAATCGGTAACCTACTCTAGTCTGCTGACAAGGGTAATGTTTTTCCCAGTTCTTCCAAAAGGCAACAAGTTCAGGTCCCAGAGATAGGATCAATTACTGTCCCTAAGCATACAGCAGCAATTTGATTTATCTAAAATCATATTGACCAGCTGGCCCATCCATCGCCTTTCTCTCTGATTGACACTCGCAATGGAGAGAATACTTTTACTTTTTCCTCCCCAGTTGTCGTGGTTTAACAGCCCCCAGCAACTAAGCACCACACAGCAGCTCTCTCACTCCCCCCCTGGTGGGACAGGGAAGAGAAACAGAAGGGTAAAAGTGAGAAAACTCATAGGTTAGAGATAAAGACAGTTTAATAGGTAAAGCAAAAGCCACACATGCAAGCAAATCAAAGCAAAGAATTCATTCACTCCTTCCCATTGGCAGGCAGGTGTTCAGCCATCCCCAGGAAAGCAGGGGTCCATCACGTGTAACGGTTACTTGGAAAGACAAACACCATCATGCCAAACTTTCCCCCTTCCTTCTTCTTCCCCCAGCTTTATATGCTGAGCATGACATCATATGGTATGGAATAGCCCTTTGGTCAGTTGGGGTCAGCTGTCCCAGATGTGTCCCCTCACAACTTTTTGTGCACCCCCAGCCTACTCACTGGTGGGGTGGGGTGAGAGGCAGAAAAGGCCTTGACTCTGTGTAAGCACTGCTCAGCAGTAACCAAAACATCCCTGTGTTATCAACACTGTTTCCAGCACAAATCCAAAGCATAACCCCATACTAGCTACTGTGAAGAAAATTTACTCTGCCCCATCCAAAACCAGCACACCAGTCCAGACAAAATGCTCTGAGGTTGCAGGGCTGCACGCTGCTGCTCTGAACACAGATGGAGGGACTTAGAGTCAAAACATACTGACTATACTGTGAATATAAATGTGCTGCAGTGCTGCGTGTGCATGCATATGCATACCCTGTTTGAGCAGCATCTATCTAGAAATGAGGTGGATATAAAGAGAAAAATGCACTGGAAGTCCAGATGCATACATATTTGTCTGACTTCAAAAGTTTTGTGAGTTTATTAGCACAGAGCTGGAAAAAAGTTTTCCACCACAAATTTGCCTACAAAGAAACATAAGGTTTTAAAAATGTCAAATCATTTCTCCTTAACTGACTCTTTCAGGGGCTAAATTCCAGTCTTTTTTTCCATATGGAAGGAGGAAGGGAAATGGAGGTTAGGGGATACATCAGTTTGTTGCTGGCAATGAGGCCCTGGCAGGATGCAGCCCAGGTGTCCTGGGCCCAGCCCAGCCTCTGTCCAACAGGGCATCCCTGTCCAGCCTACCAGACACAAAATGCTTTATCTCAGTGATGAGGGACTAAAGGTCTGAGCACCCAAAGCACTGCTCCACTTCAGCCCATGACTTTGTCCATATGGTGGGAGTCCTGTGATGGGCAATTCCCATGTTTACCACTGTGCTCTGAGATATACAACTGAAGGTGCCACTAGAGTCACCAAGTCTAGGCCCCACAACTGCAGAAAACCGTGCTGAGTCAAGAAGGATCACTGACAATCCACCTCACTCAAGTCCTGCAGACAGCAGGCCACAAAATACCTGATATAATTTTATAAGGAATATATGGAATATTTCAACCCCTCCCCCAGATCTCAAAATTTCTATCAGTTCACAAAAAGTCTGCAAAATCTTGGACCCCTGCAATAGCAGAGAAGAATGAATGAGACCCGATGAAATGTGCCCTGATAAACCTGTGGTATAGACCATATTCTATACAACAGACAAAGGGGAAACAAGTGGAAACAACCCCCAAATTCAGTAATCCTTGGCTTTTGGACCTGGGGAAAACTTAGGAATTAAGAACAAATCTGACAACTGTTCTAAGCATGATAAACAAAGAAAACCAACCTAGGTTGCAAGGTATCTCAGCAGCACCATTACAAACAAAAACATATTCCCTCCCACTATTTTCAGGTACAGCCCCAGTTTTCCTATACCTCTGAATGGGAGAATCCCCATTCCTCCCTCTCTCTGGAGAAACATGTGAAGGGAATTTCTTCCAAAACCCAGATGGACGATCTCTGCCTATCCATTTGCCTGTAGTGCTCTCACACATACCTGCAAATGAGAGATGAAAATTTACCCCCCTACAAACTACATCAAACAGTTTTAGGTGCCACCAGCTGGAAAAGCAAACAAACAAACAACAAACCTCTTTGTGCTGAGTCACTGATTTAACATCTTCCATTGGCAAGTACTTCTGCATTTTAGGGTAGTTTGCAAGCATCAGCAGAGGTCTGCAAATAAAATCCACAGTAATACTATCAGTGCACATATGATGAGACCAGAAGATAAGAGAGTAATTTATTACTCTCTTTTTGTTTTTTTTTTTTGTTTTTCATTTCCTTTCATTCAATCAATATCTAAGTAAAGCACAGATACAAAAAGCTCACTGCAGGTTAACCTAAATTTAATTAGTTCCTTGTTCCTGTTCTACAAGTCATTATACTAAGTTATTTATTGATTATGAAGGACAACCTAAAAATCTTTCTGAACATTCGTATTTTACTTGCTATGCTATCTACAGTACAGCTATGGTGTTGAGATTTCTCTCTCCCTAATTGTGCATTGAAGTAGCTCTAGGGGTTATAATAGAAAAACAAGCAACATCCAATTAGTCTATCAAAATCAATGTTCCAGATTAAAGTAAACTTTTCATGCCTCAAGTATCATTTACAATTCTCTCCAAGAATGTACTGAAACTTCTGTCTGTTTGGATGCTTTTTCAGTTCACTCTGAAAATAACAATAAACAAATGAAACTTCACCTGGGAAACAAACAAAGCTGCCAATGAGTTCATAGGAGCACATCATTGAGTCTGCACTAAAGCAGCCGCTAACACAGATTTAGAAACAATTAATGCACAGCTTAGGAATCTTACATGAAGTTCAATCTGGCCCAGGTTAGAAGCAAGCTTTCTTAACATGAACATTTTATTCTTTTTTGCAAAGTGAAGAATTCACTCTCTAATGAAGCACCATGTGAAAGGGCTAATGAGCAGTCAACTGTGAGCAGTGGAAGAAGCAAGGGAAAAAGAAAGAACTGGCAAAAGCAATTCATAGAGGTTTCTCTTCCTTCAGAGAAGACAGTGGGAAAAAATGATTACATCTGACATGTAAAACATTCTGGATATGCCTTTCTTCCAGAGAGTACAAAAAAACCTGGGCACAAGCAGGACCCTGAAGGGTGGCAGAACATGAGAAGCACTAAGCAGTCAGGTTAACCTTTGTCACTGTCTGCTTTAGATTCAGTGAAATAAAAGTCCACTTGTTTACTGGAATGAAGAAACAAATGTGGAAAACCCATATTATATTCTGGAATATTTCTTGATTTTTATATAGCCTCCTGATTCTGTTAATGGAATATTTCTTGATTTTTATATAGCCTCCTGGAGTAATCCTGCTTTGGGAGAATCAAAACATTTAATTTTAAAATAGACTCCAGGCCAGCTTCTGCAAAGGTATTCATGTGTGAAAAACAGCAGGGGGGGGGGGAAAGGCCAACTATAAATTTTATTTTAATATTTGCTGATTTCCTTTGGAGCCTGACTCATGTTTTTCATGATGCAAGTCTGGTCCAGCACGTTCCTGTCTCTTGATTACTTTGCAGGTACATAGCAGAAGTGGACAGAAAACACAGTTTTCTCTTGGGAAAGAAACTAAAACACAACTGGGAAAATGTTTCCAGCTAGAAACAAAAAAATAGAAACTACAACCAAAAGTGGTGACAGGAAGATTCTGAGAGAACAAGAAATTAATTTATTGGCCTGCTCCCACACTTTTTGACTCCTTAAACAGCAAATAATCCAGGGTGCTCATGGGTAACTGAGCCACAGAAGATCAGACAGGGAAACTGGCCTTTCTGTTAGTTGGCATGAATTGAAGTACAGACATTGATGTTCTCCAGAGTTTTTCAACAGAAAATAAGCCCATTAGAAAATATGTGACCCACTCTGCTACAATATGAACACCTTTCTTTAGGAGCCTTGAAAACAAACTCAGATGAAAAGCAGTTTATCAACTGGCAATAAACAAAATTCATGGATTCATCCCAGTGTTTAGATGCAAGGCATGTTCAACTCTTGACCTCAGTCAGGGTTTCTTCCCTCCCAGAATATGCCCTCAGTCTGTATGTATATGTGTGAGATGTTTGAGTATATAGCACTAGCTACATTTCATGTGATTGTCAGAAGAACTCCCAGTACACCATATGGGCAACAATAGTTATCTCACAGTCACATCCAGTGAAACTGAAACAACCCATCACTCAAGCAAACCAATAGGAAATGCTTTGAAGTGGATGATTTGGCCACCCAGAGCAGACCAGGCTTCAGAGTATCCTAAACAAGCTCCAAGCAAGCTGCCAGGTCCTTGAAAAGCAGACCATGTGGAGCAAAGTATGGACATCCTAGCAGGTTTGGACACACCCTGAAGACATGATTGTCCTGCTGCCCATCCCATAGGTTGTGTGTGGATCCCTATGCTGCATTACACTGTTTTATTCTCTTTCCCCACTCTGTAAGCTTCAATGTCCTGACCTACAGCCCAGAATTAAGTAACCAAGGAAACTCTTTCTCATATAATGGAGAAGGAAGTGGGTGACAGTCCCGTTCTGGGCAATAGGCAGTAGTTAGACATCTTACACAGGCTGTAGAGAGGTAGGTCCACATTCTCCCACGGCCTGGGTGGATCTGCACTCATATCACCATGAAGACTTTATTTCCCCCCCTGCTGATCTACAGTAGAATTGGGTTCCTGCCATCTGTCCTGTTGAACTTGCTCCCTTTTCCATCTAGAAAAGAAATTTGAATTGAGCCAAAATAAGAAAGAATGACTATATCACAGTTGTAAAGGCAGTTGTTTAAAGAAAAAACAGTTGGAGTTGAATCCATAGCAAGAGGAGAGATAAGCAGTAGCTTGCAGCCAGGTATCCCATACCCTGGAGGCCTGGCTAGCTTTCCTGCAAGTAGATGGTCCATCAACATCAGAGCTCTTCAGCGCCTAGCTCTTTGGAAAGAAAGAGTGTTTGGAAGAGGAATAAAATATCATCTAAGCAGAAATCACTGAACAGCCCTGCTGTAAAGAATGAAGGTGAGGAGTTCACAAACACCTGCCAACTACAATGTGTAGGAGAGGTGGAATTTGTCAGCACTCCCTGTCAGCCTCAGAGCTTGCATGTGGTTTTGGCTGAGAGCATGGGAGACTATCCCCTGTCACCTCTAAGCTTTTTTCAGAGGCAGAGCTTTCCAGGATCTTGCACTCCATGAGATAAGCAAAGCATCAACAGTTGTGAAGCCCCATATTAACTCTTGGGTGTATGATGAGTGATACGAGTTGCTGCCTGGTTGTGCACTATGCTGAACCTAGTCAAATCATCTGTAACATACACTGTATTGCATGCTCATGAAAGGATCTAGGTAAGGCTCAGGGAAAAACTTGGAGCTTTCCCAGCCCTCACATGGTTCTTGGTGCTTCCCAAAAGCCTAATCTTTATACACTTTCAAGGTCTCATGGTTGCTGAATGGTATTTTCAGAATCTGGAGTTTGGCCGTGGGCACCACGGGAGCAGGTGGATGCTAAAGCCTTTTGCATAGCCTACAAATACACGTTTATCAAACACTGCCTTGTTCAGTCTATAAGTACTTGCATAACCTGAAATGTTCCAGCGTATGCTCTAGTACAAGAACTTGGATAAACAGAGCAGTCCTCTGTCTCTAATGAACCAACAAACGACACCACTGGAGATTACGGATCTGCCCTGTTCGTGCCAAACAGTGTTGGAGGTTCATGCCCAATCTTGTACTACATTTAATGCATTGATGAATGATTGGTCACAAGGGAAAGAAGAAACATTATGCTGTCCTTCAACTGACAAACACTAATGTAATCTTTCAGAAATAAGTGGTACACCTAGTAAGAACAACATATCCAACCAGATACACCGGAGTGTAAACCATTCTTTCTCATTGGCCCTGTGAGTTCAGCTCTTTCCTGGTATGGTCTCTTCTAAATGGCTTAAACACTTTCTGTGCATGTCAGTACCCTGTGTGTATGCTGTAATTGGGATCAGTGAACCATTTAGCTGGAGCAGTCCTTCTATTTGTAACTTTCTGGTTTTGCCTATCTTTAAACCATTCACTCAGGAAAGCTTTTGGTTCAGACTAAGCCTGAAAGGTAATTTACTGCTTTACATCAGCAGGCAGGTAGGTAGATATCCCCTTTACAATGCCAAAGTGGAACTCTCCTTATCTTGATGACTCTCTTCAAACAGAAGCGTCAGTGCTTACAGACCTGCACGCAGCAGGGTTCAGATGCCTGGGTAATGCCTTTGGTTAGATTTGCCTAACTGCTAACACTGTGGCAAAGTCAATACTAGTAAAGTAAACAAAAACCACAGGAGGTTCCCAGGCAGTGGAACTTATTACCCAGACAATTAAATCATTCTGGCACAGTCCTGGGTGGGATAAAGATTACCCTCCCAGATGATCCTCAGATACTGGTCAGTAGCTAATACAGAGTCCAACCTAATACACACACAGTTTGGATGTAGGTATGTAGGTACCATGTGCTGGAGTTTAGTAATACAGATAGAGTCTATGCTGTTGGTGTTGATGCTAGACGGAAGTCTTGCATGTGTTTAATTTATTCATAAAGATGAGGAAAATAAACCCCGAAGAATATAACACTGTGCTCTACCTTATAAATTATTCTGTTCTTATCATGATCTCATGAGTTCCAGAGCTAATTGGCCATATATACAGCCAGGAGGGACTGCCAGTGCATTCGAGAACAGCATTAGAATGCAACATTATCTTGGTAAATTAGAGTAATAAGTCCTGAGAAAATAAAATCAGATACAACAAACTTAGCGCACATATAAGACTTCCTTTGTCAAGGACAATCAACTGTGCCAATTCAAGGTGGAGTATAGTGGTCTAGGGAACAGTTTAGAAGAAAAGGGTATGAGCCTTACAAAAGATCATAAACAGGTGTGAATCAACAGTGTCACGCCCTTGTTAAAAAGGCAAACAGTGGCTCTATGAACAGGAAGACTGTAAGACTCACAAAATAATTTTAATTGGCCTTGGTAAAACTCCACCTCAAATATCTTGTCTGTATTGGGGAAATCTAGGGAATTTCCTTCTTCCTACTCCTTCCTCCATTTTTCTAACAACTGTGGAGCAAGTGAAGAGAGTCCAGAGAAGAAAAAAAAACCCAAGACTAGAAAACAAAAATGTCTAGAAATATGACCTATGTGCAGAAATTGGAAGTGTCAACAGTATTCCATCTAGAAATAAGAACACCAGAGCACTAAGTGAAAACAGTCTTCAGATATGGAAAAGCCAGGAGGATAATAATCTATTTTCTACATTGGCTTTAGATAGGACCAAGTGTCATGAACTTCCTGCAGCACTGGAGCGTGTTGTCTATGGAGGCTGAGGATGTGCTGAGGGGAGAAGGGTGCCCATGTTAAGAGCAGGTTGGGCAGTTGCTGTAGGGAGAAGCATGAGCACACTGGTTTGGGCTTGTAAGTGATGACGTCTTGAGAGATTATGGCTTACTTGCTATAATTTCCATACATACTTCCATCTCATTGCTTTATGTCTGCAATAATGCTAGAACTAACACGTGACTGTCTGTGGTCGCACTTGGAGCATCTCTACTTAGTGGTGATTTCTTAAGAACAATTTTTTGACACTTTCAGTTATCTAATTCCTTGAATACTTAGTATTCACTTTTCCTGTATTGCATAATGTATGGTTCAAATCACACGCATTACAAAACCTTTAGCATATAGCATCCGTACAGTTACATCTCAGTTTGACATTTGGCTTGCCCAGATAGTGCAGTCAGGTCTACAGAAAAGATTCTTATGCTTTAATCCTTCAATAATCAAAACTGTTTCTTCCTCATGAGAATTTAAGATTTGTTCTCTGTACAGTTGCCTAGAAAGTTGCCTGTGTAGAGCATGGCCCTAATCCACCAGGGATTTACCAACTGCTGTTGACAGGTAAAAAGGGTTTAAAAATGGTGGGAACATCCTGAATACTGAAGCGTGAGAAAAGCAATGACATCTCAGGCTTTGTTGTAACCCTGTTATTTAACACAGTAGGGAAAGACTATGTCATTCAAATACAGAGAACAATTCTTAACCCAGGATTTCTGTTACATTTTCACCAGAGAAGAGATAAACCTGCTGCGTTGTTCAGGCTCTTCACAGATCAGGTTTCGATTTTAGTTTCATATAGGAGGCAGGAAGGACTGAGAATATGTGAAAGAGAGAGAGAGAAAGAGAAAGAGGAAGATCATTCGATAGATAAAGAGTTATATTTATCACTATATATATAACTATATATATATTAAGTATATATATATATATATACTTATATTTCATTAGAAATGGAGAATCATGAACTGTGAGTTACAGACTGAGCTGCACAGACTTCAGCTATTCCCCAGGAGGAAGCCGGTGTGTCCCCTTAATCTGGGATTTTGTCAAGCACAGGACCTGTAAGTCTTGTGCTGGGGTCCTTCTGTTCTTTATGAAACGATAATATGAAAGAAACCACTGAGAAACAGGTGGACTCCAAATAACAACTTTTACTAACCATATTGCATTTGGTCATACTTGTTGCTATTCTGACTGACTGCTGACAGCTTCTAAAAATAAACTGTTGGTTTATAAACTAGTAAAACTGCAGTCTGCTCTCACACAGATTAGCTGACAGATGTAGATCTGACATGGATCAGCCTCTGGTGCAGGAAACTCATTGCATATCAGATACAGCAGCTCACTTTGCATTTCCTCACATTTCAGCACCCACTCTATGGCTGTCATGACAAATTACTGTCTTTTTTCAAGAGCGCTTTGTGCTATTACAGCCTATTCCAAGTAAACCTTTTGCACTGAAGAAAACTAGAATGACTGATTTACGTCAAAGCATTCAGGACCGATAGCAAGGCTCTCAGAGCCTGCTTCTTGACCATTTTCAGATACATTGTGTGAGTTTGGCTAGATAACATAATCTGTGATATCTGTAAAACAGGAATAATACTAAATCTTATTGCCAAAATGGATTTGTGGGGATAAATTTATTAGCATTATGAAGTTCTGAGACACTACAGAGCTCACAGCATTATTAATACCTAGACAGAAATTTTGCAACAGAAGCTGTCCAACTCCCGAGGTACATCTATTCTTATATGAACTAAAGGGGAGAACAGTCTTTTTTGTTTGCCATGGAAATAATGGTCTTTTAAGTCAAGCAGCAACCAAGTTCAAAGCTTTTGCTAACTTCTGTTTCTTTTATTCTCTCTAGTTTTTAAGTCAGCCAGTAAGTTTATCCACCTTTCTTTGGACTTGCTTTCAGAAACTTCTTCTTGAGATTTTCTAGTGAAGAGGCAGGAAGCATTTTGCATGAACCAGAAATGTTCCTTTGTTAACAGTCCTTCTAATTAGGCTAAAGAAACAGCCTTGGCATTCAATCAGAAAGGAACTATTCTCAACAAAACCCACAAATCTCTGAAAACAACATTTCTTTTTAGTTAGTGTGTCTGATTCTGATATGATCTTGATCAAAAAGGACGGACATGGCAAACCACAGAAACGTTTTTTAAGTCATTTATCTTCTTTGCTTTATAAGTAAGCTCAGAATAAGAAAGAGAATTTATACCTGGCCTCATCATCATCATTTCACTGCTACTTTCTCTGGTACCTTCTCCCAACAGGAGTCTCACACACCACTTCCTTACACCTCCTTCAATATGTCCATGAAAAATGAGCAGGTATCAATCTATGTCCCAGGTAATGCCCTTCTCAAAAGCAGCTTGCCCATATTGGACAGTAGAGGAGGCTGGATTGACATAAGAAATACAACGCCAAGCTGGTTCCGCTAAGTGCCAAAAGGGACAAAGGGAGTTTTTGACAAAGTCCTAACAGGAATGGGATGGAGACTGCCAAGGTCACTTCATACAAGTCATTGCACAATCCTTACATGGTAGCTACTTCAAGTATATCCTTAACGTAATAGGAGAACATCAGACATCTGAGACTCTGATAAACAGACCTCACCACATCCTGATTTGTATCCAAACTCTAGAGTTAAGCTCTATTCATTGTTTTTTGCGGTGGTTCCTTTATACAGTTCTTGGAGTTGAACAACAAAAAAATGTTGTTCAACTGACCTGATATTTTGCAAGTCAAGTCCCCAAATTACAAGGAGTTGAGCAACATTTTGGCAAAGTTTTTGGCATTTTATTTCCTTCTTTCCTGCATTTGTCTTTGGCCAGCGCAGATCTTCTCCATGATTCCCCTGTCTATACAAACTAACATTTGCTGAAAGAATCTTCACCTTCTTTTAACCCTTCCTGAACTTTACAGCTTCCTTTTTATTTAGTTCTCTCTTCTAGCCAACATATTTCCTTTTTTTTGTCCAATGAATTTCTGCTGCCTTTCTGAAGCTGTTTTTCCCTTTTTTTTTTTTCCTCAAGACCTGTCACGGTTCCTACATTCCTCCAAAGGCTTTAGCTTTTTTTTTTTTTTTGGTATTCTTTTACCTCCTTAGAGTGTCTCCTAAGACAGACTTTTGTAAGTAAATGACTGTGTTAATAAGAAGACAAGCAGGTGTGGAGAAGACACTCGTAACTAAAACCAGAAACTACATTCCATTTTTTCATGTAAATAATCTGCATTTCTGTATAGTTCTGAGAGTGCAAAGGGTGATTTCCATATCCACCATCCTTTGAGAATTACATCAGTGAACAGCAATCTGAATTGCTCAGAAACTCTGTGGGAGCAACACAGATAAAGGCAGGAGTAGGAATATCGTAGTTATTCTGATCCTGACCAGTACAAGCTGAAATGCTTTGCGGTGCATTCATGCCACAGAAAATGGAAGTCACTCAGTGACACCTGAGTATAAAGAACAGACTTACACACTGAGATCTCTTTTTCAGCATGTTTGGTCAATGCAAGTAATGGTCACCGTTGAAAATTCAGCTTATGAGAAAAGTACACACTCACTTTTCCAAAGTAGCTAACAAGCTCTCTTCCATTTCTAGCAGCAAAGGAACAACCTCTGACCTGTTGTTTGAAATAGAAAGCGAGTTGAAAGTCTTGGTAGTCAGGTTTGTAGAAATGAAGCAGATATCCTTGTTTTGAGATTAATGTCAAACAAAGTGCCACATTTCCACAAGAATCATTTGTGCATGTAGATATGCACATCCACACACACTTTTGAACATGCCTATCTTCAGTTAGGTGTCAGGAGTCTGGGCAACAGTGCTGAGAAATTTGCCAGCATTTTGATAGTCTGGCTTCATATCAAATAAGCTTAGCAAAAAATTACCAGGCAGACTGGGATTGTTTTTTTTTATTATATCAGGCAGACACTTTAGCGACTAACATTTAGTTTGGGAAGATCATAAATCTTACAGGTTTTATGTGTTCCTCATACATACCTTTATCCAGAAGATGTATGCTGAAATATCTGCTCTGTAGACTGGAAGCAGTTTAAACTTCCATTATTTCTGCATCACAACAACAGTTTTTGGTATAATGTAAAAACTTTTGACTAATTATTTCTCTAGATAGCTATTTACCTGTGATGGATTACAGATGATATAACTATAATTCAGTTTACTTATTCTTCTTCCAACCCTTTTTGGTAAGTTTTAAAAACAAGACCATGGCATGTGTAAACAATTCCAAATGCTCTTATGCTATTTCACTTTAAAATTCAACTGAATTTGGCTATATGTGTTTTAAACATTCTTTCATCAGAAAATATAAAATTAAGTATTTTCATTGTTTGTTGCATTTCCTATGGAAGCAACCCAAATGAGCACTTGGAATAATCAGAAATAGCAGTAAAATCAAAATCATGTGCTTTGACCTTATTGAAACAGTAAGTTTCAGCAGTTTTTCAAAAAATATTTCATGGAAACATTGCTTTTTTATACCCATTTGAATGAGAAGGAAATTTCTTATTCCAATGTTTGGCTATTTCTTATCAACCAGTACCCTATTAGCACCATATAAATACTCAGAAGTCCCGTATTTCAAAAGCTTGTAGTACATAGCAGCTTGAATTTAAAGGGAGTTCCATGGCTATTTTACCCTTGCATTTATCTTCTTGAAACCCAGAGCATCCTATGCAAGGTCTTAAAAAATGTCACTAGGGATTTACACCAAATAAAAATTCCGGACAGTACGTGCTGCACACCAATACCTCATAGCTAAGAGCTCGAAGGCATACAGCGTACACCCTGAAGAGTCAAAAAGGCAAGCACTGGTAGTGATGAAAGTTGATAACAGTCCTCCTGGATATTATACTGCTGAGACAGGGTTGGGCTAAATGGGAACCAAGGCAACCTTGTGATCTGGATTTTAGCAACCCTCATTTGCTTAGTTTTTCCACAGCAAGGGGTATGGATTACATGATAGTCCCTGAGGGAGCACTGCTTCCTGATGCTAAAGGATTTTCTAATGCATAGAAATTGCATTCAATCTGCTCATAAGGCATAAGTGAGTACCCAATGAGTACTCTCTGACAGTAGCTATCTATATTTGTATGCACACATACATATGTTCTGCCATGTTTGAAGTTGTAGAGTCTGAGTTATTAGGCAACAAGACTAAACAGCTACAGAAGGGCCCAAGGACCCACGAAATGTCTTGATTTATGTCTAGAGTAGTGTTCAGCCCACAGAAAGGGTTTCTTACAAAAACCCATCAACACCCTTCTGCAACTTCCCTGAGCTTGCTCTGTTTGCTGAAGGACAATGACTGCGTGTTATTTGTTTCTGGGATCTACACATTACTTGTTGTTAATATTTGTATATGGTATTTTAACCTACTATCTAGTAAATTAACTGAAAATCACAAACCACTTTACTGCAGGGCATTCTTATCCCTCAGTGGAGCGACATGAGGGATAGTGTACCTGAGAAGTGTCACTGAAGTTCACCCTCATCACCCTGCCAGGTGATAGTTATCATCTCTTAATACACTGCCACTCAACAGAAAACGTGACTATTCTTTTAACCTAACCTCAGTGCTGACATAATGCCATGCAGCCTCCTTTCTAAAGCTCAGAGTCTTTAATCTAAAAAAAGCAGTCTTTATCATCAGTACTTGCTGTTCAAACATGTGCAGAGAGAAAAAAAAGGAACATTCTCATAACCAGAGATAAATTCATAGAAGGAAAAGGTGATATAGCTTGCTGCTTTACAGCGCGCTGGGTTCTTTTTCTATCTTTACTCCCTGAATCTCACTTCTGTCAGCTCTGTTCCTTGCCAAAGATTGGAAATAAGATACCCAGAGAAATTACCCAACCTGCGTATTGCATTAACCGATTACAGATCTTTGCTTTTAGAGTAAAAGGCTACTGTTTTCCTTCTGCCTCTGCACCTTCACAGCAGCATTTGCACTAGCCAGAAGTATCACCACATCATGCCTCCTCACCTTTTACCTTTTTCCAAATTAATGGGTTGGTTGAAACAACCACCAGTACTTAAGGCAATACTATCCAAAATATAGAGTGGAAAGAAATTATCATTAACAAGCCCACACAGACCAGGCCGGATTCTGCATATCCTAACAGCTTCAACTCCTCAACAAACAATGAGTTAATAAGGTCTCGTCTGTTGACATTTGTACAGAGAAAGGGCAAGAGGCCATGGTCACAAGTGGCAGCAACGGAAATTCCAAACAGATATAAGGAAAAAATATTTCACAGTAAGAGTGGTTCAGCACTGGAGCCAGCTGCCCACAGAAGCTGCAGACACTCCTTCCCTTGAGATTTTCAAAACTAGACAAGGCCCTAAACAGACTGATCTGATTGAAGTGGGCCCAGCTCTGAACAACACTTTGGATTAGAGCCCTCTGGAGCCCTCCTTTCCCACCTGAATTGCTCTTTGCTACTGTAGGATGAGAGGTAATATTGCAAAAGAGACTCAGGACTGGAAAGTGCTTGGGATAGGGGAAGGTGGAGGCAGAGAAGGAGAAAGCAAATAGTCTTCCTACCACTTTGCCTAAATCTCAGGGGAATCAGACCCCCGTGGGGGGAAGCAAGGCAAAGGCCAGTAGAGATCAACCCCGCTGCAGGAATCAGCAAGCATACTAATTACATGTATAAAACTAGCTCTATCTCAGGACGTCTAGAGATGAATGAGAGGTTGGTGGTTTCTTGACAAAATTAAGAATGAAAGTGCAAACTGCCAATCACAGAGAAAATATGGGAAGCATAGCAAGGGACCAACCTTCTACTGAAAGCTCAGGATAAAGAATGCATAAGGGAAAAGTATGTGAAAAAAACAGAGGATGTATTTCAAGAAATAGCTCAAGCATGTGGGGACAAAATCAAGCACAAGAAATTTAAAGGGCAAATAGGAAATTTCTGTGATCACATTTTTGGTAAGAAGAAAGTCAGAAGGGAAAGCTAACAACAGTGAACACAATGAAGGCAAATGCATGTTATGCCTTCAATAAGAAGACTGACAGGGTAAGAAAGCTGACACAATTAAGACAAGGGACAAAGAGGGAAAAAGTCAGCCTGGATCCGGAAAGGAAGACACTGTTTATATGGACTACATGTTTGAATTGGGTTAGGTGGGAGTGAAATCATCCCAGGGCACTCAGGGAACAATTTATGGCTGGGTGAGATTCCAGGGCCACAAAAATGATCAGAGGGATGGAACACATCTGCTATGAGGAAAGGCTGAAAGAGCTGGGGTTGTTCAGCCTGGAGAAGAGAAGGCTGCGGGGAGACCTTATTGCAGCCTTTCAGTACTTAAAGGGGGTTTATAAGAAAGATGGGGACAGACTTTTCAGCAGGGCCAGTAGCGATAGGACAAGGGGTAATGGTTTTACACTGAAAGAGAGTAGATTCAGACTAGATAGAAGGAAGAAATTTTTTACAGTGAGGGTGGTGAAACACTGGCAGAGGTTGCCCAGAGAGGTGGTAGATGACCCATCCTTGGAAACATTCAAGACCAGGCTGGATGGAGCTCTGAGCAACCTGATCTAGTTGTAGATGACCCTGCCAATTGCCGGGACTAGATGACCTTTAAAGGTCCCTTCCATCCCAAAGCATTCTATGATTCTATGATGGAAAAGAGCAAATGAATGGCTGGTTTTGAAAAATGGGACGGGAGCAGCTAGCAGACTGGTGACTGGTCAGCCTAACCTAAATTCTTTGGAAAATGCTAAAATAAAAAATTGATCCATTATAAGCATCCCAAAGATAACACAGAAATAAATAACAGCTAGTGCTGATTTGTCAAGAACAATCAAAGAAATCTATCTGTATCCATGAAAAAATATCAACTTTTTAGAAAAGTAGAGGTGCGTACCACACTAACTTGTGGAGGACCTCTTCTGTCTGCACCACCTACATTAGTAAAAGATTAGATTGAATATTTATTAGGTAAGGGCTGCTGTTAACTGGAAAGCCCAGAGTGTAGTTATCATGGATTTACTGTCACACTGTGTAGTTATGTATGAGGTAGGATTTCAAAAGAGTCTGTCTGGGATTTAATACCAGCCAGTGTTTCAGTTGTTTTGAGAACCAGAATTCAAATCCAACAGGTTATTGACAAATGGATTTATGTGAATAAGTTACAAAATACTGTGCTTCAGTAGAAATAATTGGGAAATGAATGGTAGGCTGCAGGTTTTCAGACAAGGCATCAGTTATTAAAATTTATCATAAGTTGTGCACAAAGCAGAAAAAAACCCCAAACTTACTGACATGTCCAAACAGAAGTTTCATATCTGAAGCAGAGGGAATAATCCTTTAAATTCATGGGCTGGAGGCAAGTTCTCATCCATTTCCCAAGAGAAATGCAGATCAAGTGGAGAGAGCGCGGAAGAGAGCTACAAACAGTTCAGAGGTCTAGAGAACATGACCTGTGAGGAAAGAACAGTATTTGTTTATTCTTAAAGAGAAGAAAGACTGTGGGGAGACATGGTAACAGCCTTCAAATATGCAAAAGGCTGTTGCAAAAGGGGAGATAATAATGTCTACTGTGGACAGAGGAAAAAATAATGGGCTTACATTGCCAGCTAGTACACCTAAGTTAGGCACAAAGACATATTCTGTAACAGTGAAGATAGTTAGGAATAGGTTAGATCAGGAGTTTGCCAGCCTTCTCTGTGAACAACTGCAGAAACAGAGTCAGGGATGTTTTATGACTACATCAGGAATGGTTTAGAAATAGCTGATCCTGCCTCAGGACAGAAAGATGACCTCTTGAAATCTTCCTCAGCCCTCTTTTTCACACCTTTGTTTTCTCTTACTCTATGAGAATCATATAACTACTGATAAACATCTTCAATAGACACTTTAATTTGTAAAACAGATAATAATGAGAGGGAACAAGGGCAGCATGATTATTTGTTCAAAACCTGTCCATAAAAAATGAAATGCAAAAGAATCATAGAATCATAGAATGTCCTGAGTTGGAAGGGACCCACAAGGATCATCGAGTCCAACTCCGGTCCCTTCATGGGACAACCCCAAAAATCATACCATATGTATGAGGGCATTGTCCAATTGCTTCTTGAATGTTATCAGGCTTGGCACCACAACTGCCTCCCGGGGGAGCTTGTTCCAATGCTCCACCACCCTCTGAGTGAAGAACCTTTTCCTAATGTCCAGCCTACACCTCCCCTGGCATATCTTCCTGCCGTTCCCTCGGGTCCTATCATTGGTCACCCGGGAGAAGAGATCAGTGCCTGCCCCTCCTCCTTCCCTTGTGAGGAAGCTGTAGACCGCGATGAGGTCTCTCCTCAGTCTCCTCTTCTCCAGGCTGAACAGACCAAGTGACTTCAGCCACTCCTCGTGCAGCTTCCCCTCAAAACCCTTCACCATCTTTGTGGCTCTCCTCTGGATGCTCTCTAGTAGCTTCGTATCCTTTTTGTACTGCGGTGCCCAAAACGGCACACAGTGCTCAAGATGAGGCCGCACCAGTGCAGAGTAGAGCGGGACAATCCCCTCCCTCAACTGGCTAGCAGTACAGTGCTTGATGCACCCCAGGACACGGCTGGCCCTCCTGTCTGCCAGGGCACACTGTTGGCTCATGTTCAAAAGGTTTTACTTGCCTAAAATGTCGGGATATGTTTTAGGAATGATATCTCCTTGAGTGATCCCTCAATCTCTTGTAATTGTGAGACATCTCATAAGTCTGGGTATACCCTACATTTATGAGCAGCTGTCAGATTTTGTATAGCCAAGGATATGATCATTTATACAGGACACAGTTGACCCCATTTATTGTACTAAGTCATGGGTCAGAAAAGAGATAATTATCTGGCCAATTTGTCCTTGTATAAGTTGCTTCATTTCTCTGAATGTCTTTTTACCCCACTTATCAGCAGGGATAATTATGCTCAATGTCTCCAAACTTTGTGTCATCAGCTGAAGGGTAGAAATGTTGCTCTCATCTCTAATGAGAAGAAATAAGACAGTTCTTAGAAGCAGTGTGGTCTTTGTTCTGAGGAAACAGTAAAACCCTAGTCACGTTCCCACGGAGTAGAAAGTTATCCTGTAAACACTGTTGTTATGTTGCAAAAAGGTAATTTTAAAAATTAATACCTTCAGATTTACAGCTAAACACAGTGGGTAACAAACTGTGTCTTTAATGAGTCCGCTTAATGGGGGCTTCTCTACCATGAAAAAATATCCTGCTTGTCTGTGTTGAACTATTAAAACTGTAATTTAAAATCAAATACTTGACTACTCGCAGGATTATCTTTAAGTACAGTACCATGACTTTTCCTGAGCCCACTTGCGTGCATACAAACAAGCATATCTTGTAAACACTTGCAGAATCATGGTGAATGTAAAGAAATAAGATTGCTAGATGTAGCATAGAGATTATCATAGTTGGATGTAATTGATAATAAGTACTTGTTAACACAAAACCCACTGTCAACTCTGAAAGTATTTTCTGGGTCAGTAATTCATTGTTACTAACTGTGGTCTGTGGTTTTTGCTGAATTCTTTTTAACAGTGCAGAGGCCTCATTTTGCAGGCAAGAGAAATGAGGGACATCCTGTTTCTCTTTGTCAACTTTGAAAGTGGAAGGCAATTCAGCTGGGTTTGTAAGACCGAAAAAAATCAATGCCATAGAAATAAAGCCTGTCATTTTAACAGTGGGACTCTGTGGTTTTGCTTGGTTGTAGTGGAGTCGCTGCTGACAACAGTAAATTTTGCCTTCAAATCTCTCTCCTAACCAGGGCTTTAGTTAGAAACTCTGAATTGCAGTTAGTTTAAATAGCAGCTGGTTAGAGACCTATGGAAGGAGGAGTTCGAGCTCTGTCCTGGCCTTCCTCCACAAAGGCAGGCACCTGTAGACAGAGAAAAACATGCACCTGTTGGGAGAATGAGCAAAGACAAACAACAAGTCTAAGTACCCTCATCCTCCTGCAGCCTTGAACACAGCTTCTGCAAAACCTGCGAGGACAGGTGATTCCCTGAAGGGCTACAGTCCCTGTCCTGCTGAAGCCAAAAGGAAATCCTAATGGGCATCAAAGAGCAAAGGTTGAGCCATATAAATAAACAGATGTTACCATATTTTTTGGTGATAGAAGTGTTTACACTTTAGATAAATGGGATTATTGGGTGGAAGACCATGTACGTTCAAGGAATTACCAGATAGGTAGGGTCCATACTTCTGAGGAAACCTCCTTAGAGTTTTTAGAAATAAACATATTTTTTCAAGTTTTTCTTAACAGAAAATTAAATAAAGAATAGTTACATAACTTTTGACTGCTATCTGATCACTCCTTTTGAAGGAGTTCCTAGATGAGCAGACAGGAGAAGGTTTGCTGGCACTGGGAAAGCGGTAAAGAAGAATCCAGTTTCCTTCTTAGCAGGGCCACACAAAGA
The DNA here is from genome assembly GCA_020745775.1 of Theristicus caerulescens. Lineage (NCBI taxonomy): Eukaryota > Metazoa > Chordata > Aves > Pelecaniformes > Threskiornithidae > Theristicus > Theristicus caerulescens. Next base: position 15,841,925 of record CM036583.1, on the reverse strand, counting down.
TCATACAGTTTTTAGTCTGGGGTTTCACTGAACCCTAGAACACTTATCACCACTCCAGCTCTCTCCCTGTGTTGTTCTACATAGAACATGGTCTACTGCTACTCCAGGAGGAGAGTTCAATTCTTCTAGTAGCTTAGGTCTAGAGGTCCTACTCCAAACCCCAGCACATTAGCCAAGGAAATGGTTGTCTCATACGAAGAAACCTTCTGATGAATTCCATGTGTAAGGCCAAGATGCAAGAAGCCTGCTACTCACAAGCAACGTCCTGCAAGCAACAGCCATCAGCCCTCCAAAGAAACTGCCCTAGTTGCTATCCTCTTCACTTTCAAAGGGGACCCTGCTAACTCGAACACCTCTTTGCACCACAGCTGCAGCAAGGGAAGGTAGAGAGCTGCATTTTTTACCCGTTTCATTTCCAAGTCTGTCACCTGTGCTTGAAGAGGACACCTGGCCCTTTTAGCAAGCAAACTTATTAAAATGTGACATTGTTAATCTTTGAAGTAATACCTTGTTAAACACTGCAGCAACTGTTCTGAAAAATGTTACTCTCTTCAGTTCTGGGGTTCAAATACTTTGCAAGTGGGTGTTTACAGACATGCATTGTATCAAAACCAAAGCAGAAGCACACAAAGGATGTTTCCCAAATCATTCTCATATATAGAAATGCTTTGTTCTTCTAAAGTTCCTCCCTTTTGAGTATCTCAGAGCATTTTATAAACAAGTATTTGTATAACTTCAACCCAGCTCCTCTGTTAGTTATATACTCTCCTTACATTAGCCTGGATAAGTGCATGACTAGAAGAAATAAATGTTTATCAACACTGGCTGAGTATATGCATTAGAGATGGAAACTCTCTGATAAGAGGCTGCTAATCCATCTAGTTTGTTGCCTTGTCCCGAAAGCATGTATTCCTCAAATGTAGTATAGTTTCTAATTTCAACCTAGCGTGATTTTTCACAGCTCTATCAGTAACACTTCCATTATGTAGAATCATAGAATCATGGAATCATTTAGGTTGGAAAAGACCTTTAAGATCATCAAGTCCAACAGGTAACCTAGCACTGCCAAGTCCACCACTAAAACATCTCCCTAAGCACTACATCTACCCATCTCTTAAATAACTCCAGGGATGGGGACTCAACCACTTCCCTGGGCAGCCTGGTCCAGTGCCTGACTACCCTTTCAGTGAAGAAGCTTTTCCTAAACCTGCCCTGGTACAACATGAGGCCATTTCCTCTCATCCTATCCCTTGTTACTTGGCAGAAGAGACCGACCCCTACCTTGCTACAGCCTCCTTTCAGGCAGTTGTAGAGAGCGATAAGGTCTCCCCTCAACCTCCTCTTCTCCAGGCTAAACAACCCCAGCTCCCTCAGCTGATCCTCACAAGACTTGTGCTCTAGACTCTTCACCAGCTTTGTTGCCCTTCTTTGGACACACTCCAGCACCTCAGTGTCTTTCTTGTAGTGAGGCACCCAAAACTGAACACAGCATTTGAGGTGCAGCCTCACCGGTGCTGACTACAGGGGGACGATCACTTCCCTAGTCCTGCTGGCCACACTATTTGTGATACAAGCCAGGATGCTATTGGCCTTCTTGGCCACCTGGGAACACTGCTGGCTCATATTCAGCCTAGTGATAACCTACAAACAACCACCTGATTTTTTGTTTCACAGATTGCTATTAAAATAATTTGTAGTAGAAGTCAGTCCCTGCTCAAGTACAGCTTTTCTGTTGTCAGAAGCTAAACTTCCCATGCTTTGTCACTGAGATCTCCTGGAAGAAAATGGTTTTGTGGCCACCCAACTAGGCTATTTCTGCATTATCATATCAATCAGAATGTCATGAGTAAATAAATGAAAGAACAAACAGTGAAAAGAAAAAGCTGTTTTAGTACAAAAAGGGGGGTGTAGTTTTCTATTTAAGTAATGGTTTATTAATTGAAAACATTATCAATAGCAGCCTTGAACTTCAGCTATTGCTGACATTTTCCAACATCTGTGTAATTGTGATAAGGCAGTACACAGCTATCTTGGTATTTTGCTCGATAACAAGATGCCTGTCACCAATTGCTCATCTGAATACCTGAGCTGTATCACACTGTGCTAGTTAGTATGTCTTCCTCAACAGAGCAAATAAAATTCATTTGGAAATTATCCGGTGGTTGTAGGCAAAATATTTTAAATCAGCTTCTCGGCAGACGTTAAAGACCAGTTCTAAAAAATTAAGGTGCTTGATTTATCTAAGTATTGTGTTATGTGTGGAAGATGCAGTTTAATGTACACACATGTAAAATCCAGAAATATTAAAATCAGGCAATCATATACTATGTCTTTAGTTAGTTCAATGGGAACTAGACATTATCTAGTGCTACTATTTAATTCTCCGGGAAGACAGTGGCAATTTAAAATGTATTTAATGAAAAGATATTACTGTGATCTGAACAGATTACCAACATGTCATCTGATACTTCTGCTGTAACACACACAATATTCCCCTGTATTTTCAGATGTCCCCTGGGTCTGTGAAAGAGCTGTTTCCACATCAGGTTTCTAAGAGCTGGGCAAAGCAATCGTCCTGGCTGGGTTGCATACACATTCTGCCTGTCAGCTACAATGAGACAGCAGATGTAAAGACTTGAAAGAAAAGCTAATACTGGTTTTACCTTTCTTTCTAAACAGCAAGGATGTTAACAAAATGATCAGGCTGCAAAAAGAACCAAAAAAAAATTCTGCTGGAAAAGCAGCATGGGAGGTTTTGTTCTATGAAATCATGATTTTCTGTCAGCCCAGCTATCATTTTGATTTCCCTTGGTTTTGGAAACTTCAGTCTAAAGTATACTGGAAGAAATTCTTGGCAAAAACTGCTATTAAGAAAACAACACATTAGCATAACAAATTCAGTTCTGCTGATTTTACAAATGACAAGTAAAAGGCAAAATGAAACCAAAGGGTTTCCATTTGAAATATATACCTCCCAACCACAGAAATAAAATCATTTGGAACTGCAATGATAAGAGCTTCCTGTTGTAGGCAAATTAATCATAATTTTTTGTTTAATTTAAGAACATCTTGTGCTAAACTAGCAGAAATTGTTGTGTTGATGATAATAACTCTCCTTTTTCCAGTCCCATAGTGAAAGGCAGAAACATTCTGTTTCCTGATTTCAACCATGGGGGCACAGAGGCTACCCTGCTAAGAGAGATTTTTCCCACAAACAACCCTCATCCTAAAAACATTCTAATGCCTTATGGTAAATTAGACTGTTTTGATGATTAGCACATTGCTTTTAGACTGATTGCCTTCTACTTGGTTTTCTGACTTGTCACTTCACAGGACTTCTTTTCTTGTGAGGTAACTAAATATATGTCTGGCTGGTGAAAAAGCTGCCTGTCAGGATAATGCCAGATTATGTTGAAATTATCATGCTCAGGATCATATCTTGCACCCTACCTGCTCTTTTTTCATCCATGAATCACTCTTTGTTTCAAAAACTTTGGAGCCCCTTTATTTGTTTAAGAATAAGAACTTGCCCAATAACAAGGTGCTTGTTCAAGTCTTTAGTAAACAAGCATCAACATTAATACCAAATGTGATATAAGGAAGTAAATATATTATAATGAGGTTTCACGTAAGAACATTAGAAACTGGAGGAGCAAGAAAAATTCCCATTTGTCTCCTCTTCATGGTTTACCTTGTTCTCCTTTCCTTTCTTTTTTATGTTCTCCAGACTTCTCCAATGTCAAATTAACTTGGCTTCTAAATTCCTTTTTTATTTTTTTGCTGCATTTTAAGCAGTCAATTTATGTTATATATTAAAATACATAACCTGTGAATCTTTACTTCATGTGCTAACTGAAGCACTTGAATCTAGATCTTGTAAGTAAACGTTCAGAATTTTTTTTGAGGTGATTATTTGACCTGTATTAAAAATGTCACAAGGGTAAACAAAATATAAAACAGCTAATTTCTCAAAAAAACCCCAAAAGGTTTATATCAGGGCCTGGATCAACAATATTTGATTTCAAATTTTCTAGTAGGTAATTTCTTTTCTAATGTGAATAAGTACCACTTTCTATCCAGGTATGCACAACTTGGCTGCTTTTTTATAAATCCTCTAATAGAGAATTAAATCACCTGACCTAAGCTCTGTATCTTGTTATTGTAGGATGCCAAGACGGATATGCTGTGCTGAGCCCATATGATATCTACTGAGCAGGCAGTCCTTGCCCAGCAGTTTGTGGTCTAAGTATACCAAGAGGTTCAGTGTCAGGTAAGAAGGGGTATTGGAGTAAGGGGATTGCAAGAAGACACTATGATTTTGTGACCATCTAGACAAAATTTTCTGGTCAAAAAAGCGGGAAGTTACTGAAATGCCCACATTTCTCTCCTAGCTGTTTTCAGAGTGGCTCCCACTCTCTGGTGACTCTGGCTGTTTCTGGCAGACTTTCTTTCAGGGATTGTTAGGCTGAGCACATATTTGGTCTTTGCATCCATTGAATAAGAGTGACAGGATGTCCTGGACATTTATGGACTCAGGAACACCCTACGGCAATCAGGAATGTTCCCCAGCATTACAGATCAACTCAAAGTAAACACCATTTGCAACCACAAAATCTCAGCTAATTTAAGCTATATCCTTATTTGCCTGCTTGTATGGGAAGGAAAATTTCAGATTTTTTTCTTAAAATAACCTCTGCCTCCTTTTTCTGAACACTCTTTGATTCATCTCATCTCCTCTAGCTCCAGACGATGTGGCATAAGGTTTACACTTCACCCAGTCACCTAAATAGTCTATGCCCTTTTGAACTCACTTGCCTTACATTTCCTCATCTATTTCACAAGGTTAGTATTTGTGAACAGGAATCTTTCCACCACCAGTCAGACCATTTATTTGTGCCACCTGGGATCAGTTTAGTGCATTACTTTGAAATGGCTAAAGTCCATTATGACTAACAAAATATCTTATAATAGACTTATTCTAGAAGGACTGTAATCAAATACATTTTCTGATAAGAAAATACTATACTGAGGTGACTCCATGGAAAGATTTCATCTCTTTATGGAATAGTTCTTTGACAGTGATATAATTTGAAATAAATGATGGGTTATTTTTCATTGCTCAGTCTAACAGGAACATTGTCAAAAGCTTTACACAGCCTGGTACAATGGATGAGAATTTCATGTCTGTATCTTCAAGCAGATATGAATGTTTTCTGAATGAAGTATTGTGATCCTGATGTAATATATTTTTTTTCACATCACCAATACATATTTCTGAAAGTCGTACCTTGCAATGCTAAATTCTTAGTGGATTTCCCCGTTTGCCCCTCCCAAGGAGAATCCATTCCATGCTGCTATGGTGGGCTTTATGCAAAGCCTGGAAAGAATCTCAAAATGAGCTTCATGATGGCTGTTGTGGGGGGTCAGGGAGCTTCTTGAGTTCTGCTCAGATAGAGTACATTCTGCCCAGGGTCTGCACAGAGGAGAGACTGTGGGTGTCTCCAGGGCTTTGGCACCTCACTCCAGGCTGGGTATCCCTCTGTCCTGGACCTTTTCCTGAAAATGGGTACCTTGCTTAATTGCTACATACAAACCACTCTCTTCAGTGAATTCAAATGTGACAAAAAAGGTAGTGATTAGGGTAGTCAGCTTAATAAGGCTCTAAGAAAATTGGGTTTAACTCTGTACTTTGCATTAATGTGCCTCAAGCTGCAGCTACAAACTGGACAGAGCCCACTGCTCCTGCCGCTGAGAACTCCTTGCTCAGAGGGTGCACTCCAGCTCCAGGAAATGAGGACTGAGAGCTGGGCTTATATATCCATCCAGCTCTGAGAGACTGGGACTCTGGCTTCCCACTTGCTAGGCACACATTTTAACTCAGTGGTTATTATACTAGATATGGCCAGTCACACTGCTACTGCTTCTTGAAAAAGGGTGAGCCCAGCTTGGGTCTTTCAAAAGTCACTGGCAAAGCTTACTCTCTGGGATGAATTGAAGGCAAAAATCCTAATAGATATCATTGCGATGGCTCAGACAGCTAGCTCTGAGAGGTGGGAGATGCCCTAGATGTGTTTCCTGCTATCTCACTGTACCCACGTGCCTTCACAGCATTGGATTTCTTCTATTACTTTCTTAGGCTGCCCCATCATATTTAAGAACTCTTTATAGAGCCAAAGCTCCCAAATTTTGATTTTTGTATTCTCTGTTTGGAGTCTAGGTTTGTAACATGTATGCACTGCAGCACCTACAATTGTGTAAGGTCATGCTGTCACCACACTTTGCCATGGGGTGCCTCAAGTCTGAGCCAGCTAGACTCACAACCAGCTATGTCACTGTGGCACTGCGTCCAGAAAATTTAGATTTCTTTAGAAATGAGGCATATTAACCTGGCAGCAGCTGTGTCCCAGCTTTTGGCACCCAGTGAATATCTTTGCTGACTTGGTGGTACGCTGTATAACTCAACCCTGAACCTTAATCAAAGGTGTGCAAGGGGTAAAGGCACAAAGCACATTCAAAGGACAGCTGTGGTGCTGTTCCACATCCTCTCTATATAAGAGCTTTTATGGTAAGACTCCTTACCATAGTTTTACTATAGGTGACAGTGCTTGCTTGTTCCCACTGCAACCCCTTCCCAGAGAACATTGAAAGACACACTGTGCCAGCTGCATTCAATAAAAACATCTGCCTTCTAAGCAGTCTTGCTAGTATTTAGAAATAAAGTAGCTTCTACTTGCTTGGAAATGCCAATAAGCCTTTTAGAGAAGACAGATTCCTCTGGACAATATGCTGTGCTTATCGTATACAATGGAGGGAGTGTTCTGGGGACCCAGAGTTGTGCTTCTCACAGGCTGTGTTTCTGCTGATGTTGAGCAGAGCTCTCCCTGCATTGGGACTGCAAGGCAAGCGGAGGTGACAGGGTTGGCTTTCCACACCATTCAGGGAAGGGTGACACCTGCTCCTGGAGAACTGGCACAGTCATGTGTCAGGAGGTAATGGCCAGCTTGCAATTGTCACCACTCCTCATTGCCTCAGGGAGAAATTAAGTCTGGGACGCGGGACAGCAGTGGAGGAGAAAGGCTGAAAGCCTTGGCTGTTCAGTGCTCTGGTTTCCTCTTTTGGGAGGTGAAACCAAATATACACATGGGAACATTTGTGATAGATGGCACTTGTAGTTTGTCATATATATAGACAGTGTCTTCTAAGGAATAGAGCCTACATGTGTCAGCAAGATTTCTATGAAACACTCATCCAGTATACTCCACTCCAAGTATTCAGAAAATCATTTGATTTTAAAAAATAATAGTACATTTAAGGACTGTCTAGTACATTTAAGGGCTGTCATGTTGTGAACTTTTATTTTGAACCTTTAGAGTGCACATAGTTCGAGCTCTCAGTCTTGTAACAGCAAGAGCTGGAAACACTTAAGCAAACAAACCTAGATTCTCTCATGATCACCTGACTACAGATGTGTATTAAGAAAAATTCCCACTAAAATATGTCTTAAGCTCAGAGCCCACCATTAATCAGAGCTGACTACCCTGTCACAATGTCTATATATATAGCAGATCTCTCTGCCAAACTTGCACTCTAAACACTTCTTGCAAAATTCAGTGTACTGTAAGCACTGCCCTAGCAGTGCTGTTTCTTCTCTCCAGTTGTTATTAGAGGACAAAACAAACAAAACATTTTTGTTTAAGTTTGAAAATAAATTAGCTGATTCTCCTGTTCCCTGTTGACTCCTTTGTATGCTAGGATGCACTGGAGGGCAAAAGAGAGAATTTTTACAACAGCTAAAAAAAGTCTGAACAACAACAAAAAAAAGGAGAAAAGAATTCTGCATCTGAAGAGCTAAGTATAACCTTCTATTCCATTTATCTGTCTTCAGAATATATCAACCCCTTTTAATTTCTAAAGGTTAGGGAACGGGGAACGTTTCAAACTTAATTTTCCATGGTTTTTTAGGTGAACTTCATTGCAAGAACAGCCCCCAAGAAGTCACTTACCACATCTGACACCTACTGCTTTTCTCTGATTCATTTGTAGTGTTAACTGTGAAAAGAGAATGTTTATCTACTGTCTTTAAATGCACAAAAAGAAATGCCTGTAGCATAACAAATATTATAAAAGATATTTTTTCACTCATTAATGAAACCTGAATGAAAAAACAAGCATTAACAAGTACTGAACTACTTGCCAAGTTATCAAGCCAATTGGACAAATACACGTAGCCTCAGAATATTAACAGAATTATCCTGTGAAGTTTTATACCCAAAGACTTCGAATAAAGTGCTGGCAGAATGCACTTCAGAAATGACACAGACTGCACAGCAAAACTAACCAGCTAGGTTTTAACTCATTTCCAGCTTCCAGCCAGGAGGGAACCTGGAAGTGAACTGCTGTGTGTAGGACAAAACCACTGGGAAGGTATTCTGGGATACAACCTGACCAGGAGCCTGACATGACCTTGACCCACCAAAGGCAATTAACATGAGGGAATTGTCTGTGTGATTGCTCTTTGTGATTGCTTCCTGAAATAATTATACAGAAATAGAATTCAGACATACACTTGCCAACTTAACATTTCTAGAGCTGAACATGAAAGGCCTCACCCTGTCCTCTGAATTTGCTTCCCCTCCTACTGAAATCATCTCATTGTCCCCAGAGTAAGTTTATGAGTGCAAGCATCCCAGACAGCACATATCAACGAATCCAAAGGCTATGCACAATTAGGTAACAGGCAGCTTGGTTTGCAATCCATTTCAATCACTTCTGCAACCATGTCTTAATAAGTCTATCTGTCTAAGGCTATAGAGGGAATACAACAGGAGGCAGCAGTAACCTTCCAAGGATTGTCTTAAATGAAGTGACTCCAGGCCAGAATTCATCCACTTCATGCTTCCAGAGTGATGTAAGTCCTCAAATCTCTCTCTTATGACTTTACAGGATATCAGTTTTATCAATAAACACAAACCCACCACTTTTTGACACTCGAAAAAGTTCCACAGTTGTCTTTGGGGTTATTCTACATAAGCTTATGTAAACCCAACCTGACTAAAGAAACCAGTCTCTGTTGCTCACTGCAGACTATCAAGAAACTTGAGAGTGGTTCATTTCTACATCCTAGCTGTCCAGCCATGAGCACACTTTTACTATCAGTAACTTCACAGTGTCTCAGAAATTTTTCAGTAATGAGTCCGATCTGGGACTTACATCACTCCCACCTCCCAGTCCCCATCTGAATCAGCATCAGTGTCTCTAAACCAGCTTGGCTCTGTATCAGTTACTAAGTGTCCTGATTGCTGGGAGGAGATTTCTACATTTCCTCACAGGTCTGCTTTTCTTTCCACAAGGAGCTGAGAGATTCAAAGGCTGGTGTTTAAGCAGGGATATAAAAACAAACATCCTTCCAGCTTCAATATAATTGCTGGTGCAAAAATGTCATTGTATCTAACTGGAAGAGATAGGTATATCTGGTTTTAGTGGATAAAACAATCATATTTGGTGGCAACTGAGTTACTGACCTTGATCTGTAGCTCTTCAGGTTCTTTGTAGCTTAGCTATCTGAGAAATGACTTCGCCTTTTTTAGGCACCACAGCGACTATGGTTAGTCAGTTTTTCTCAGGGTAGAGCCTGTGCAGTGAGCTACGTGCAGCTGGGAAGCAAAGGACTGACAGCAGTGTTCCTTTAACCTGGGATTCACTGGAGCCAAAATTTGTCAGATCCAAAATTTACTGATTCTCCAGTTACAGTGCAAGGCTTGACTATTGGCTCAGGTTTCTGTCCAGAGCTGGGTAGGACTTAGTTCTCTCAATACTTGTATTTAAGCTCTCTGCATGTTTTTAGAGTGTGTACTGAGGATCCAGAGCAAAAAAAAGCTAAATCCTCAGCCTTCCCGGAGTCTTTTCCTTTTCCTTACTCTCTCCTTAATTGATTGTAGGCTTGCCACAGCTGAGACTACCTTTATCTCCTGACTGAAAAAAAGACTCTTCCTTAATGTATTACAGGAAAGTACACTGAAAATAAATCAGAAAATCAATACAGCTGAAATGTCTCAGTATCATTCAGACCACAGAAAGACAAAAAGCCTGGGATGCCAAATAAAAATGTACTTCTGAAATAGGACTTGGAGGACATATCCTAGGTCTTAGTGTAAGTATCTCTGTACTTCATGAGATTTTATGAGTTAAAAGGAATAGTTCCTTTCTGGAGTCTCTGAAACTCACAAACTCAGAGACTGGCACCTGTGAAAATCCCTTTGGGATTTAAAAGTGCTTGGAGGTTGTCCTTTTTTATTATTATTTTTCATTTTGTCCAGGACATTTTGAAAGTTTTAGTTTTTAGTTTTATGGTTTTGGGGGTTGGTGTGGGTTGCACAGAGTAAGCTTTGGCATGTGGGGGACATCACCATGCCGAGAAATTTCTCCAGAGACACTTTCCCTAAAGAGAGCCCTGACAGTCATATAAAAGCAATATAACCCTTACCTAGCAGCTTGGTGTCACATCTCTCCTCTTCCTCTCTGCTTGGGGTTAGCATAGCTCAGCAGAGGTTTAATCTAAATTAGTAGCAAGGTGTTGACAAAAAAGATAATCTAATCAAAGTCGCCAAGAGTTCTGGTCTTGATTATTGGATCTGTCATGGCCCTACATGGTCAGGAAAGTCATTTAGGGAGTAGTTTTCTGAAGCAGACACAACAATTAAATATTCAAGTTTTATCGGCTATCATTGACATTTGGAGACATAGTTATTTTTTGCACCTCTGAAAATCTGATTCTACCTCTGTCTACTTTCCTGTTTTGAAGACAGAGGTGATAAGTAATCTCCGTGTCTTTTAACTTCACTTTTAAGATTGGAAATAAAATGGTTGTTGTTCATTTTCAACACTGAAAAGCATAATGCCTCCCCTTGCTCTCCTCAGTTTTCCCTCGTATCACCTAGGACATCTGAATACTACTGCAAAATAGTTTTAAGTATCTGTTGGTGTCTTAGATTTGGTGATTTCTCTGAAGATATAACATATGGCACCAAGCTCCCAAATAACATTTGAGAATGGGGGCAGACCACAACACAAAATGAGTACCAGACAGGTACTATATAATTTTCACTTACAATTCAAACTGCTCAGGAGACAAAGTCTATGGTGACAGTACTATTACAGCTCACCCTTGCTCTCAGCTGGAAGTAAAAAGGTAGACTGAAAAAAAGAAGGTGGTCAGACATGACCTGTCTCTGTCATTTAAACCATGGGCCCATGCCTAATAAACCTCCCTCTGATACTTTAAAAATTACTTCCCATTTTATATTAGTTCATTTGAAGTAGAAAACTGTTAATTGAATTTTCAGGCTAACACATTCACCTTTTTGCTGCAAACTTATGAAATTATACTTGATCTGAGGAGGCTTAACAAGGACAGGCTTATAAACAGAACTTTAATAAGCAACAGGGTAAAACAAATGCATGCCCTGTAAAACAATTTATTTATTTAAAAGGATCACTGAGCTCATGACAGGGGGCACCATGCTGCTCAGCAGTTCTGCTCATTGCCTGAAGATTTATTCCCATGCAGTCCCACTAACATCTGCTTGTGGAGTAAGATGCTGATTGGTGTGAACAAAGTTCAGAATCTGATCCTTCCTAATTAAGATACATAAGGAGGAGACACAGAAAACCTTTCCCTCCTGGCACGCCAGTTTTCAGTGTCTTAGGTTCTGTGCCATTTGGCACAAATCTACCAGAAACTCAGCAATGATGTGGCTGGCCAGCCCTGGGGACTGATACTCATCGGATGGTACTTCTCCGCCTAGCAGATCCTCATTCTGGGAATTCAGTTTGTCAGTCAGATGTTATAGTAAAAACATCCTAAGCCCTCGTGATCTGTCAGATATACAATTTAATTATCTGTTAATACTTGTCTGTACATTTCTAACCTTCCCTGCTGCCTTTCTCCCTTTGGGTTTGTTTTTTTTTGTGTGTGTGTGTCAGTTTTACAAAATCCAGGAGCTTTAAGGCTTCAGCATCAATTAGAAATTCTGCCTCTCAATTGAATTAAGCACTTCCTAGCTAGCAAAGATTTCCTCATTATTTCATTTATAAAAACCTTAGTATGTTGGTAACTTTTGCCACGCAAGTGTCCATAAAAAATTATACAACCACTTAGGCATGATTCCCTGCTTATCTCAGAGGTAAACATCATGTTTCAATGCTTTTTAGATAAACACTGCTAATTCAAACCAAGTTTTTGTTGGATCCATGTATCAAAGCATCATTTACAACAATAAACAACTACAGCATTACTTTCGTTCATGGGTACTAGCTAGCACAACATGACTTTATCATAATTACCTAGACTTTTTGTGGTTTGCCTTCACTCCCCAGAATGCAGGTAAGGAGGTTCAAAGAGTCCCAATCCATTACAGTCTTCCTTCATGGGAAGGAAAGAACATTTCTATGCCTTCAACTGTACCTCCCCGTTTTCAACCCCATCTTGATCTGCTCCCCAGCCTTGCAGCTGAAGGATTTGCTAACACTTGTCTATCATAAAGACAGACACTTTTCAATGGTTTAGGTAACAGGGAAATTTTTTACTTTGCTGTTCAATAGTATGCTACAGCAAATACGTCAAGGGAAGTGCCCAAGTATTTAGAAGTTTACTTTGACTCATCTCTTAGCTAGTCAGCTAAAAGCTAACACTAAACAAGATAGTCGTTTGTTCCACTCCCCGTCTGCAATCTTGATAACCTCGAGGGTTGTTTCTGGTCTGTTTTCCATACAGCGACAACCTCAGGGATTTCAAAGGATTCAGTTCTGGTTTGTTTCCATGTAAAGATCAGACAGATGCATACACACAGTTACACTGGACACTACTATGATACTTTAAAATCTTAAAGTGATTCAGAAAGCTACAAAACCAAACACTGTCTTGCTCATCGAGAAATAGAAAATTAAGATAATGTTGCCTACACTGGTGGAAGTCCCAAGGACAGAGAGTGCACTGTAGGGTTTACTCTAAAACGTTACATCGATGTTTCTTAAGGCGATTTTCCACTGGCTTGTCATAACTGTGTCTCTAATAGGGATAAACTAATCTTCCTGGATAAAAATAAAAGCAGGAAGAACTGATCTAATTCTTCAGACAAAAATTAAATTTAGTAGTTTCAAGGTATGAAAATAACTATAGCATCTACAATTATTGTCAAGTTCAATGCTTAACATTCCTTTAATTACAGTCAGAAGCACTACTGACATAGGTTAAACAAGGGTGTTTTCCTGTGATTTTTTAACCCAGCTTTCAAAGCAAATGGGTCATATTACCATTAGAATTCCCTAAAATGAGATAAATGAAATTAAAAGTCTACTGTCAAGAAAAAGCTGAGTCCCTGCTCTTGCTTTTCATCCCTGCTTTCTGGCCAGAAAAACCTCCAGACCAAGTAAAACTCTGGCTTTGCAGTACATTGTACTATACTCACTATAGTATCACAGAAACCCAAGTTTGAAGCTGATTTCCCAAATTGTGCCTGTGAATTGAAGCTGCTCCCTTTGGCTGCAGGAGCAGAGGGTATGCTCTCAAGAAAGAAGCTTTTCTTCCCCAACCAGAAAAATGCTAGTTGGTCAATGCTGTGCGTAAGGAACCTGCCTGAAGCTTTAATCTGTGAGGCATATGGGCTGACGTGGTCCCATATTGTACATGTACTGCCCAGCATGGCTTCTCAACTCCTCTTTGTGCATTTTTGCCATTGAAAGGAAAAAAAAAAAAACAGAGAAGAATGGTGTTAGAGGAAAGACAATGCGCATAAAATGTCATCAGAAAGAAAATAAAATGTTTTCTGTGTAAACTGCTTGATGAGTTCAGAGCCTGGGATGTTTGGTGCTGAGCTTGAAAAACAGGAGACACTGTTGAGGAGCTATTACGTCCTTGTCTTGCACTTCTGGCTGTTCAGCACAAATTGAGCTGCCTTGACTAGTGTCTGAATACTTCAGAAATGAAAAATAATTTCTAATATGTCTTCAAACCAGAGAAATGCTAATTTTGGATGATTTTACAGATGCTATAGTCTCAGGAAGAACTCTGAATATTCTAGTTTGCATTGTTCATAATTTTGTTTGCACTTGGGTATATAAAGCATTAAATACAAAGACCAAATACAAAATGTAAGCTCAGAGGGTAAAAATTGAATCTGGCTATTATCTGTAATTCTTGGGGAAAGGCTGAGGAGGGAAAAGGTTGTTTTCATACTTGTAAATAAATTACGTTTATTATACTCTTAAGTCCATGAATTATCAGTAAACCTATGCCTTCAGCCTTGAGGACTGATCAATTCTCTGAGAGAAAAATTAGGTAAATATTCACAGCATTGGTTATGGAATTCTTACAGAAGCAAATTTAGCAAGTTGGCAATTGACTTGCTGTTCTCAGTAATGCATTCGCTCTGGGAAACCACTGGACTAATCCAATACTCAATTGATTAACATATTAGTAGCTGCCAAATGTCTTTTCTCAAAACACTGGGACTTTCTATATATGTACCCAGTCTGGAACGGACATGTGCATGAGCTTAAGCAACTCAGCTTCAGTAATGAAAGGAAAACTCTGGGAAAGAAACCAGCTTTGTTCTCATCTGTTCTGAAGATTTAATATGTCCCCTTGTGATTTTGAGAATTCATTCATGGGAATTTACCACCTGCAGTAAATACATGGTTACATATAAACATCTGGAAATGCATTGGTCTGTGCTTAGAAAATAAAGCTATTGACTCATTGTCTGTAGCAGCCATCAAATGGACTCACATTTGATATGAAAATGCTGTCCTTTGAGGATAAATCTTAGTAAGATTAGACTGTATCTGTGAAGATAATAAATTCAGTCATGCTTTGTACAATAGTAATTCACCTCACGTTTTCATCACAAAATGGGATTGTTATCTGATGATCATAGCATTGAGAAGTAATAAAAAAATTAAGAAAGGAAATATTTTTATAAGACCATCTACCTGGGTCAATGTTCTATTCTACTTATATAGCTGAAAAATCTTAAAACCAAAGTTAGGTACCATTAAAATAATAGATTTTATTACTGTTTCCCCTCCTCCTTCCCCCTTTTAAGGATGTTAAAGAATAAGGATATAGTATTTGCTTTCCAAATTTAATTTTTAGTTTAAACAAATCAAAAGTGTAGATGAAAGCCTTTCCTTTTACCTGGTTATGGTCCTTGGTAAACTTCCTCAAACTTTTAACAAAGTTATTATTTTAAAAAAAGTTCCAAACCAGGCAGATTTTTCCTGGCTACGGTCTTTGTTAAAAAGACGTCATGCGGTAGAAGGAAAATGGATAAACCTGCATTCCTACACCATTACCACCTTCCCTCTGATACCAGCTTAAAAATCCCTTTGTATATTTTTAACTTATTTTTTTCTCTCCTTTGGGATTTTCTTCCACCCACTGCACTAGTTAGTTTATGCATCAGAGTTTCTGTGTTATCTAAAAGATCTAAACATCTGCACTTTCTTCTTTTTTTTTTCAACTCTATATTGGAAAGACGTTATTTACTGAACTAAATGTTATGTTGCCAAATGCTTACAGGACACCTGAATGATCAGTCTGATTTCAATCTTCCCCTGAATACAATGTTTGTAATTATTCCAAAATAACTGTCATTAGACATTCGGAAAGAGCAGGGTAAATGTTACACTGCTCCTTTCCCACTCAGCACTCTAATTGCATCTATCTGTAGAGCTCTGCAGTCCTTAAATATGAAGGCAGCACCAGAAAACACAATGCACTGCAGTGAGACCAAGAGAAACTTTATGCCATACATCAGCCAGGAGTGAACAGCTGAATTATTAATACTTTGAGAAGTGTTGACACAAGTTCAACTCTGGTGGCAGGAAAACAAAAGAAAGGGAGAAACACAAACAAGTCTTTCTTTTACATAACTTTCATTGTTAATATTTGATGTTAGCCTCCATCTACAAAGCAACCTTCCCTCGTGTTTCCTTTTTCTTATCTTGAATTATGAACTCCTTAATCCATTGGAAAATTAAAAAGTCATCTCTCAACAGAGGGTGACAGTGCAAGTCAGAAGAAGATACATCTGGCTTAGGTCCATACAAGAAAAGACCTTGTGTCAGGCACTCAAACACTGAGTGTACAAGTCCATCCACAGCTTTACAATCCTCACGTGCCCTCTATAGTTTGTAATGAGGTTTCACACTGCAGTAGGCTGAGTTGCACGAGGTGTCAATTTGCAAGCAGGTTTGAATGACTGTGGAGAGACAATTTTGCCATTTGGAGCAGAAGTATATCACCCGCTAGTCCTCAGTTTCTAAATGAATGCCTGCTACTATATGAAAGTACAAATGAACTTTTCAGGCAAGAAAAACTGCTGATAAAATCTGGCAGATTTATCTTTGATGGTGCATGGGCCACTAGAACATATATTTTTTCCTATGGATAATGAAGAGGGGAAGTTTTAAGCATCTAACAGATAAAATAAGCTTTATAATCAATTCTAAGTCTGAGTTTGGTTCACAGAAGCTGTGCTGCAAACTCCTGTGAACATCGTCTGTCTCACTACAAACTCCTGCTTAGAATAATTTGCAGCCAGAAGGATCTATACGTGTCAGGTCATTTATTCTTAATGAATATGAATAGTTCCGCTTGCTCTCATTCATTTCTACTGTTAATGAGGCCTTTTGGCTTTCCATGCTCTTTTGGTCTGTGTTAAGTATTATTTACCGCTTGCATATCTGAATGCATCTGTGTGCTTTCTCTAGGTCAGTTCTGAGTTTTCATGTGGTTACGACATTTTTCAGCATATGAGTCACTGCACGAAGTACATTGTGTGCACTGGAGTCAAATCAGGAAAGGACAGCTGCAACTGATATGAAAGGAAGATACCAATTCTCACGACACTAAATGAACTAATATGGGGACTGTTTGGTTAACTACATCAAGATAAACAGAAAACAGCCAACATATGCAAAGATTAAGGCATCAGGCATACTCATCAGTCACCACTCCATCTCACTGAAAACAGGGTTACCATGGCTCTGACTGGGATTCAATGCTTGTTGGAAGTTGAGGCCTGCCGGGAGGATATGCAACAACGTTCTGCACTTGAGCTGCAGAGCCAGCGTTTCCTGGAAGCATCCAGCTTACTCCACTTACATGTAAGCTGAGTTGCCAAACTGATGTGGATATATATGACAAGAGCAGATATTTGGTAGCTAAGGAAAAGTTACTGCTCTGACACAACCACTGTGCATTTCAGTAATTAAGTGAAAACTTCAAAGTCTTCCAGGCAAAAAGGTCTTGGGAAACTCAGACACGTGACAACACTACTTGGGAGAAGAGTAATCCTGTGTGAAGAAAGCAGTGTTACATGAAAGAGTGTACAGAGGACTTTCCCCTTTTTCAAAACATGTGATTATTCTGCTGCAACACAAGACACTTTCGATATATCTATGCTGGTCAATCAGAGGTGATATCAAACACTGAGTCCTGCTTGTTGATGCTGATTAGCTGGTAGCCCTTTGTTCTGGTTTCGGCTGAGATATAGAGTTAATTTTCTTCCTAGTAGCTGGTGCAGTGCTGTGTTTTGGATTTAGGATGAGAATAATGTTGGTAACACACTGATGTTTTAGTTGTTGCTGAGTAGTGCTTACACTAGTCAAGGACTTTTTCAGCTTCCCGTGCTCAGCCAGGTGCACAAGAAGCTGGGAGTGGGCACAACCAGGACAGCTGACCCAGACTGGCCAAAGGCATATCCCATACCATATGACATCATGCTCAGTATATAAACTGAGGAGGAGTTGGCTGAGGGGGAAGGAATCGCTGCTCGGGGACTGGCTGGGTGTAGGTCAGCAGGTGGGAAGCAGTTGCATCACTTGTTTTTCCTGGGTTTTATTTCTCTCTCTCTCCTGTTGTTTTCCTTTTCATTACAACGTATTATTATTACTACTACTACTACTACTACTACTACTACTACTACTACTACTACTACTACTATTATTATTACTACTAGGTTAGTTTAGTTTATTTCAATTATTAAACTGTTGTTATCTCAACCCATGAGTTTTCTTACTTTTGCTTTTCACATTATCACCCTCATCCCACCAGCGGGGAGGGTGAGCGAGTGGCTCTGTGGTGCTTGGCTGCTGACTGGGGCTAAACCCTGACACCTTTTTTGTTCTCTCCCATGCAAAGCCTGGAAATGTTTCTGATACGAGCTCACCCTAAGGACTGCTTCCAAGGCTGCGTAGATACTGTGAGATTGGTTCCCTCTACCACACTATCCACCCTCCTTCAACTCAATCTGGGCAGACTTTGAACCCTCAAAGCTCCCGTGTTCCCTTATGCCACAGTGCAGAGCTATGCCATTTTTGGTCAATTTTTGTGCCATAACATCACCACTCTGGTGGCCTGCAACAGTTCTCACGTTCTCTCAGGCAGCTTGAACTGGAAAAGCACACATTAAATAATGCCTTAGGCTGCAAAGCTATCACACAGGGCCCAGAAGAGATTATATTATGTATTATGTTATGTAAGGTTATGTTGCGTGGACATGGGTATCACCGCGGAAGGTGTTATCTCTAAACTGCATAGATACATAGCAGTTGCACCACTCAGCCTCACAGTCAGGGACTGCTCCCTGGCACCCTTTATTCAGCAAGATCCTTTGGGCAGAGATGTACACCTTCATACACTTAGAGTTCACCTACACCAGCAAACTAATTCTGAACAAAACACTATTCCAGGCAGCACGTTCATGGCAAGAATAGCATTGTTGCAGTGCTCCTGCCCTGAGATTGCGGAGTTTGCCATGTAGCCTGTGAGGGTATTTAGCAAGCCAGTGCAGGTGTTCTGCTAGGGAGAAGCCAGGAAATCCTGTGTGCTCGGTCTTTTTCAAAGCCAGCTGGTAGTTTCTATTCTATCTGCTGGCAGATGTGAGTGTGCAAATTGATTAAGCTAAAAAATTTCATTGAGCCTTTATCTCTGCCAGTGATGGGGTGTGTGGGATGCACTTGCCAGAGCAAATTACAGCTCTAACTCAGTCAGTCATTGTCGACACATAAAATATTTGGAGACTTTACAACTGGAAAACCATCTGGAATGTGTTGATTTGCACTTGCTTATTTTTAAATTTTACTTTGTATGGCTAATAACTAATACAATCCATGCAGTGGAGTGCCACACAGATTTCACCATGTGACTGCACCAAGCTATTTTTGAGCCTGGGATATTCTCTCAAAGCACGATAGAAAATAAATATAATCTACCAACTTATCATTTAAAATGGAATATGCAGATTCTGAACACTGAAACATCAACCTAAGTCACATTAACTGAACGCAATAGAGAAAAGGCAAAAATATAGCAAAGTCAATATCCTGTTTTAACTTTTGCAATCATCTCAGCATATTTTAAGGGCATTTGAACTGTCATACTGACAAGCAATTAAGCAGTTCTAAAATTTGAGACAGAAAAATACAAAGACATAGGGCAGGAAAGGGGCCATAGGAAAACATCCAGGATGTATTTTGTGGTATTTTGTAAGAAAATCATGATGATTTAATAAATATTATTTAATAATAACCTTCCTACATAACACTGATAAAAATCTTCACCTGAATTATCTTTGTATTGGATAGAGAAATACAAAATCCCTCTTCATCAATGTACCATATGTCACTAGTAATAATAACCATGTGAACTTTCAATCTCTAACACTTATAAATATTGCTATTGTGATGATTTACTTAGATCATTTGACTTTGGGCCATCCAGCTGACAGCCATTTTCGTATGATCCATAACCTAATCATTTTCAGTATTTCTTCTGCAATTGATTTTTTTATGTATTCTTCCTTATATTTTTCACAGAACAACTGCTACAATTTTATGCCATTGTATCTCAGACAGATGTAATCACAGTGCATCCATCTGCTTTTATGTTTTCTCATTTTATAGTGGATTAAGTACAGGTGGTGTTTCTCTAGACAATAATAATTAAACATTCGGGTAATGGATGATGTGACAGATCTAGCAAATGTCCTGGATATTATCATTATTCACACACAGTAACTTATAAATAAATGCTCATGGATATTCCTTATAGAAAGGGGTCTGATGTCATTTATTTACCATGTGAGGTTTAGTTCTCAGTTAGCTTTCTTTTTAGGATACCATTCCACACGAAAAAGCCTTCAGAAGCAGAACTAATGTACTGTCTTGTCTTTTCTTCCGTTCTCTTTCCCTGTTCAGTCATATTAATTGACCAGTTTTCTCAGCCATATTCTGAACCAGAAATACTCTAGTTCAAAATCACACATCTTTTTGGAGTTATTTTTTTTAAAACAAATTTCATTGGTCTGATACAAATACACAGCAGTAGATTTAAATCATTCCTGATTTGGAGTGTAAGTGCTGTACCTACTCTTTGCTCTAGGGTACACAGGCCAAAACCAAAGATGGTCCCCCTCTCTCTATACACATATTCTTGTCAGCTGGCTAATGAGAGACCTGTCTTTAAAAGTTCATATAACATGTAAACTAGAGAAAAAATTACTGACAACTTTATTCTTCAGCACCTTGTACAATGGGAACTTTGCTACAGACAGGAGTGGGGACAGGACTTGGCTGGAGGGATGACTATGTCACTGTTAACAGGAGAAACTCAGAAACTCAGGTCCATTCCCTCCACACATGATGCCAGAAATACTGATTACATGACTGGATAAATAAAACAGAATTCTTTAATTTTCTAGAATCCCTATTTTCTAAATAGCCACCACTGAAGGAGGACTAAAGAATGATGCACCTCTTTGTGTTCAGGATGTTTCCCATCTTGCTGAGGAGCAGCTGTGTTTTCCTAATTCCGTGCATGAATCAACAGTTATTTACTTCATACTCCCACCCTATTTGAGTTCCTCAGAATTAATCTCTGGTCTTTTAAGGTGTTTTTACTGTAATATTAGCATTGCGACATGCTCTCCCATTTACTCGGTGGATATCGGATTCCCTAGCACGGGGCCTGCTCTGGTCCAAATCTCGCCTCTGCCTGCAGAGGCTTATACCCACTTTTCAGATTTACAGAGTTCAGCCTTTTTGAAAAGAGAATTCTCTGTTACTTAACTTGCCTGTCACTACTTGAATTAAGTCTCAGCCTAACAATTAACAAAATCACTAATTGTTAAAAGAATATCCTCTTAAGCAATCTCATAAGTTGTCACAAAGGAAAAGGCACTCTTTTCCCATCACTGTCACTAGGCTTTGTGTATTTTTGAAAAGAAAAGGCATAGGGGTTTTGGGTTTAGTGTTTTTGGTTTTTGGGTTTTTTTTTCCCTAAAAGTTGTACTGCTGCTGAAGTATTCTCTTCTAATTAGGAAATATTTCTTCAGTACATTTGCACTAAAGACAGCATGTTCCAGACACAGTTTTCTGTGTCTTGAAATAACAGCCAGCAGATAACAAAGCTACAATGAAATAAATTAAGAAAGTGAAGAATATTTCAAAAGACAAGTAGTTTTGCAGAATGCAATGCCATCAACCAGTCTTTATACTCTACATAAAAGAGTACTAAGTTCTACTTTAAACCAGTTCGAAAGTTATAAATACACTATATAGCTCTATTTTATTAACCTTTAACTACATGATACATATCTATCTTTATATTTTTAGAAGAAGAGATTAAAATTCTTTTTCAGCATGCCCATTGTTTCTGAATAACATAGATGGATGTAAATGAGTGTAGATGCAGCCCTGGTGCCAAATGAGTCATGCAGAGAGCATCTGTGGAGGAGGTGAAACAGAAGCTTCACCCACTTGGCATCTTCCCAGGCTGAGAAGAGCTCCAGCCATCCTGTGTCTACTTGCATGAGTGCCACAGGGAATAACACCCCAATGGTGCCACACAGGCATGTTTCTCCTATAGCTTCCTAGAGGCCACTAGAAGCATTTGTGGAAGACAACACCTACCAGTGGACCATTAATGGTCTAGTGTTGTCCAGATTTACCATCATTTGTCACCAAAGAGGGTTATTAAAGCAAAAAAATGACATCCATGAAACACCCCTTCCACCCCCAAGAAAAACAAACAACAAAACCAAAACCCAGAAGGGAATCAGAGCAAATCCTGGATTGTAGAACTGGATTTTCTCCTCTAGAGCTGAAGAGAAGATTACCGTAGCCACCTTCGACTGATCTGAAATAAAGTCTTTTCTTAAGAAATAACATGCTTTCTTCAAGACCAGATGTAAATCCCCCTTAAAACTTCTTGATTTGGGATCCATAAAAATGAGGCCAACAGCAACCTGTTCTGTGTTCACCACTCTTCTCCTGTATGAAAACTCATCTCGTATTGCCCCATCCTTTATCAAACTATTGGGAAAGTGCTGGAGGTATACCCATATGAATTACAGAGCTAGAGTCTTTCCTTTACTCCTCCTCTAACATAGTTTGTCTCTTGGGCTTCTCACTTGTAAGTGAGGCTATAATAGAGTTGCTGTCTTATTTTAAATGCAATGTCATTACACTCCCAGGGCTATGCAAAACTAAGTAAAAATATTTTCAAGCACTGTATTTAAATACACAGTGATAATGGGAACAGGGATCAGTCTATTAATAGGAGAGATTACAGCTAGCTTTCAGATGTCAATAAGTTAAAGATAACTTGCTAAAAATATTCAAAATACTCGGCATAGCCAATTTTGTTTGAGTTTTCTTCCTTCTGAACCAGATAGAAACAGCAAAGTGCTAAAGTATTGATAGAAAGGAGAAATGCTGAAGATGTTCATCTCTGAGATAGGGCAATGCCTGCTTCAGTCACCACAATCTCAAGATGGTTTTTAAATGTGGAGAGTGGCACACCTCAGAGCCTTCCCTCGTGATTTTTCATTTTGGATTATTACACAGTTTTGGCCTACGCTTGATTCTATTTAGAATAAAGTCTGAGGTGAAACCTTGCTGCAAACTCAAATAATATTGAGTTAACATTCTGCAAAGTGGGTCTGTGAGAGGAAAAAAGGAGCAGACAAGTGATAGATAAAAATGTAGGGGGTAGCAGAAGAGATAAGTGAAGAAAAAGGTAAGCAATGGAAAAGAAAGGATGAAAGCAGAGACTGCAGAGACAAATGTCTGGGCTGCAACTAACAGAGTGCCTCATGGATAACTCTGGCATTGCCATATGCACAGATAAGGTTCGGAGTGTTTATTTAACTTACTTTCCCGTGTGCCCAACATTATCCAGGTTCTCAGTAGAGCTTATTGCCTCCAGTGCTGTGCCACACTAACCTTGTGATGCTGCTTGTAGATGGAAAGTAGCTCATTTTCAATTGCGTCAGAGTAAGCAGTGAAACTTCAGTCTCTCTGAACAGGTGACAAACCCATAGCTAACATCCTGTTTTGATCCTCTATTTAGTTTAAACTCAATTAGTTCATATTCACTCAGCCCAAGATTCCTAGGACAAGATAAGTGAGCAGGTTGAAATGAATACATATGCCAGGGTTACAGTTCTGACCTCCCAAAGTGACATACCCAATCATTGTCTGCCTTCCATGAATCTGAGGAGTATTTTGAGCCATCTATCTGAGTCCAGAGACATTTATTCCAGTAGAAATTCTTATGTATCCCTGCTAAAGCAATTTTGACTGATTCAGTTTTATCTGCTTTATTTCTCTTCATAACCCTAGCTGCCAATACTATTCCACCAGTGTGATGATTATTTCCATATCTCCTGAAAAGTGCATCCACTTCAATATCAACGTACAAGTCATTACTGGTATTTTGCCATGCTATTTTGACATACAGTCACGGGTCTGCCTGAGCTTGGCTGCATAGTTCAGGGAAAAAAAAAAAAAAGGTAATCAGGCCTTTCTTGCATAAGACATAACACATAACAGCATTTATTATACAGTGCATTTCAAACCAGAGACAGTCAGTCACAGTTTTACAATCTAAAGTCCTCCAGACCACAGCATTTTGAAAAATGTCTTGAAAATATCTTCAACACTTCTCTGAATTTAGTGTCATCAGGATGAATTTTTCTGGCTGTGTTTCCATTGTGCCAAAGAGAGTGGATATTTTTTCTAAGTAATTGAAATTGCAATGCCTAAAAGTTATTTTAAGCTTTCTAAGCTGACTACCTCCTACACAACTGGGTGCAGTTAACATACAAATGTTGATTAATAATCCTGCAAACATAGTAATACAAGCAGTTTCTGAAAATATGTTGGTTGGTTGGTTTGTTTTCCCCCCAATACCCTCTTGTTAATTTTCAGACATGCTCAGCAGCAAAAGACAGGCCACGAAAACTCTATTCAACAACAGAAACCCAGTTCAGGAGGTGACTGCCCAACTTGAATGGAACACTCTGGTGGAATATTTTAGTCAACAGACAAATGGGAAAACAGGAAAAATGTAGTCCAGCACACCACAGAGAGGGCATTCAGTATCTCATATTGAATGACACCATTTTAGAAACCTGGTCGTTGTCTGTTTCTACTTGAAACTCAGAAGACCTTTCTCAGGTCTTTCTCAGGTCAGGTGGCATCATCCTGGCTTGTAATTAACAGCCACTGCTGCTCCGTGAGTGGATTCATAAATTCAGCTGAAAAAATCACAAACTAGATTGAGGGAGACAAAACTGCACCACTGTTGTTCCCTCAGTCTTAAGCTAACTTACAGACCTTTGCCCAGGTGTTCATTTAAACCACTTTACCTTCATTTCTCCAGTGATTATTTATCAGGTAATTTTACAGAGACACACACTTTCAAATGCATTTGACTCACTCAGATAGAAAATCTAACAAGTGAGATATTATATTGCAGTTCAAAATTGCACAGTGGTCTGGTTACAACTTCCAGTTTGAGTATTTCAGTGAATATGATCATTAGAAAAACTCAGTTTATGAAGAAATATTATGAAAAGTATCTTTTTATTTAGTGCCATTGCTCTGTTTAATTTGACAGAGAAAGTAAATTTTGTTAATTATTTTTCTTTCAACAGCTTTCAGATCCCTGTGTATTCCTATAGCAGTCATCTTTTACAGGACATGTTTTTCCATTTGAATCATTCTCCAATTTTAAAACAAATTCAGTGCTTTTAATGCGTATTTTCTGCCAGCTGTACCAACTTCTTCAATGATTTATTTTTTATCATTGAGCCATATTTAATATAAAGATCAATAATGTGACTCCTCCATATGAAATGGTGGAGAAAATGTGGCTTCACCAGCACTTCTACTACCCAGATCAAGTAGCGTCCTGTTCAAGAGACAAGCAGCAAGTCAAATCAGTGCAGGTGCTGCTAAGTAAACCTTATGATGTAGCCTGAAATCAGCCTCTGTATTTTGTTGCCTCCATTTTTCATTCTATGTTTGGGAAGACCTAAGGAGCCTGTACTGAGCTCAGGAGGTGATGCCAGGTGTTCACTTTCCAGATCTCTGTTTGGTACCATCTGGGGCTCTAAGCAATTCCATGTTCTGCTTTTTGAGAAGTACTTGGAATAAATATGCAGGATATTTACCCCAGAAGATTGTTGGTAGATGTAAATGTACCAGGGCAAGCTCACGCCTTACATCATCCTGAAGTGGTTAGTGAACAGATGACTATGGTTCAGTGTGTCCAAGACAACTGTCACTTTAGGGTTAGAGTGCTTGAACTTCTCTCATGTCGAAGTCCTTCCTGGATGCAGTTTCTGGAGGACAGGACTGATAATTTTCTACCTTGGCATATTTACATTGGCAACCAAAATTCCTTGCCACTCAAGACAAAACAACACGAAAAGTGTAAAATCCAGTAAAGTTCCATTTGGCTTTGACAGGGCTGTGATTTTACCACAGATTCTGGTTCTGGCTTTGCCACTTCATCTCTCTGCCACTGTGTTAAACATCTAGTGCAAACGGTTCATAGTTGAATGGGTGGAGGCATAGTAAATATAAAGTTTTCCCTCTCCACCTTTAAAGTATGTGCATTTCTGTAGCAGCACTCTATATGAAGAATAAGGAATAGGGCTTCATTATGCATAAGATAAATTCAGTCCAGGACCTAAGAAGCACGTCTGTTGACTGATGTTTCAAATCATATTATTATTGTCTGTACATTGCCACAAAGTAGAATACCTTACAAGCCCTACTTTGACACTTTTTATTTCAATGTAATAATCCAATCTGTAAACTGCAGTTATACATTAGTGATGTTCTACATAAATGGATGTAATTTAGAGAAGTACACTGATTACATACAGGAGAAAATATCTGTGATGAGCCTGATATTTCCTACTTTGAAAGAGCAAACCATCGTATTTTAAAGACTAATGTTACTCTACTTATTTAAGCATAAAACAGTATCAATAACTGTAATAAATTTTATTTTATAAAGGGAAGGTGCTGATGCAAGCAACAAAGTTTTATACATTGACTTTCCTACAGAAAATTACGAATTCTCAAGAACATTAATATGTGTTCTTTTTCTTATTTAGGCTTATTTCGTCAAGCTAATGGACCGAGAAAAAGATGACCTGTCATGACTGAATAATTCATGTATTCTGTCTTCACATAAGCAAAGCAAAAAAGTGAGTGAAAAGATCAGAACCAGGGAATTGATTGGTAAAACTGGGCTGTGTATGGCTATCTGGCACCAAAACGTGA
This sequence comes from Theristicus caerulescens, assembly GCA_020745775.1. Lineage (NCBI taxonomy): Eukaryota > Metazoa > Chordata > Aves > Pelecaniformes > Threskiornithidae > Theristicus > Theristicus caerulescens. The sequence continues at coordinate 15,815,282 of CM036583.1, read as the reverse complement.
TCCAGGTTTCATGCATGACTCTAACCTCTACCATGTAATATAGGACATGAACCAAAATATCCAGTCTGTCAAATGATAAATATTGGGGTTTTAATAAACAGATCCAAATTCCTCAGGCCAATTTCTGTTTGAGTCACAGTAATTTTAATATGCTAATGAAATAATTTACTGATGGAATGTAGTTAATTTGATATATTTCCTTTGCTACTGATATCTTGTCTGTGTGCCTGTTCCTTCCACAGCATAACCAGCAGGGAATTCAAGGTAAACACTCATTACCACAGCAAAGTGCCAAGACAAACTGAGAAAATAATTAGTATCAGGCAAAACACAGACAATCTTCAGACCCTGTACATTCAAAGAACAGCCTCCAGCTTTGTACGAATTATTTCAGGATTAAAGCAGATACTTGTTCCAATAGAAATAAAGAACACAACAAAGAATGAGGTTACAAGTCCCTGCAGAGAACCAGCACCTGCTCCCAACTGGTGGAGTGCAAGAAACAGGAAAATGATGTTTATTTAAATCACTGTGATGAGGATGAATTGTGGCTAAGCTTCTAAATGTTATTCTAATGATTTAATAAGATTCTCTTCATCAGGCTGACTTGTACAATCAGGAACAATACATTCAGTTATTCTTCCTGCCTTCTGTGGAGGCATTTAAAAACAATGAAAAGACTGGAATGCAAAGAAACTGGCTTGGCTCAGCTGCACTGAATATCAAAATGGATAGATGGTCATCCAGGCCCGCCCTGGTCTCCCTGAAGCATAACAGCCTTTCACTGAGCCATGCTCTGATGTAGCAACCTGTAAAACCCTTGGTTGCAGTGGTACCTGCCTGGCTGCACAAACACCTAGAACAGCAGTTCTTCTGCTTTGAGAGCATAAATTCCAGCCTGTAGGCATTTTTCCTTTATAGGCTACGAATGCTGATCAAGATTTAACTGACTGTGTTGAGAGGGGCAAGTGATTGTTTACTAGCCTAGCAAATATGTCCTGGTATATCTATTTGGCAGTCTTAAAATTTTTCCTTCCCACTTGTCACCAGATCATTACTTCTGGCATAATTTCCTCCAGAATTAATTCTTTCAGTAGTTTCCAAAATATTGGCATAAAGATCAGATGCTTTTAAACAACAAACGTGCTTCTTGGCTCTTAATAGAGATATGCACTTCCATTGCGATTTCTGGACCAATAGCCAACTTTCCTGGAATACAGATGACAAAATCCAGTGATTAAGCCCAAAGACGGGTGGCCATCTGCCCTCTGATTTGGTTCAGAGACCAAATTGAAGTATGAGCAGCAACAGCAGCTCATGAAGGCTGCAGAAGTACACTGACTGCAACCACGCTCAACTATCAGTCCTGACACTCCTGCTACAGCTGTTGCGGCTGCAACATGCAAGTTGACATTATCCTTTCCCAGTTTCACATCTAACAAGCTTGAGCTTTGATTTACTCTGCTGTCTCATATCTTCATTCTTTTTTCTTTCATATGCCCTTTAAAAATGTTCCCTGCATTAAATCTATCTCTGTCTGGGCCTTGTCTTTTCTAGGAGTTGTCTTTTCTCTTTTCTAGGAGACTGAAGAGAAACAGAGAAAAGAGAACAGAGAAAGAAAAAGGCCTCAGTGCATTGGTCATTGCCAAGGTTAGGAGAAGCCACCCCTATAGTTTGGAATCACAGAATTACAGATGGAGACAAGGAACGGAAAGGTCCTGCAGAAACCGCCTGGTCCTGTCCATGGCATCTGGCCAGATGTCTGCCCAACCTGTTCTTACAAACCTTCAATCAAGGAATCTCTGCAGTTGCCCGACAAAAAGCTTTCCACTGCTTTGCTCTGTTCTGCAGAAGCTTTTCCCAGTGTGTAATATGAATCTCCTTTGCTGTGGTTTATGCTTATCACATCCAAACAGGTCCCCAGGGCTACTTGGAACAGTATACCTCCTCTCCCTCCCCTGCCCACCCAGTCTTCTACATATTTCAGAAACCTTCTTATATTTTGTCTCAGTCTTCTCTTCCCTACATTAAACAATCCCACTTCCTTCCATTTTTTTCCTCATATTTCAGCTTTTTTCATAACTCAAATGAAGTGAGGGTGATCTCCTTGAGAGTCTCCACCATGTTCATATATATTTTTTAAGATCAAAGCCCAAATAGGAATGCAGCACTCTAGCTGAGGTCCTGAAATGGCTCCCTGTTCTCACTAGCTTTGAGATGAAAAATTTAAAAACTCTTTTTGTAGGGCTAAAAGGCACATTTCTCTGGGACTTCAGGAGATGGGCTATGCTAACACAGTCCCTCCGTGTTTTTTCTCCACTCTTCCATTCAAGATATATTCTGGTTCATAATCAGCTACATTTGTGAATGCCATCTGTGTATTCCCAGTTTTAAAATAAGATGATTATTTGAGTTTTGAAAGGTAGACCACTAAGTTAGTGTTTTCTTAACTTTCCTGCAGAAATCCACAACCTTGACCAAGCAATATAATCAGAAGAGTTTCAACCTAACACAAGTGCTAAAAGATAACAATAAAACAGTTATGAAATGACTGTTAAATACCCTGCTTTGGAGCATTGCTCCTTTTGGCAGTGTCTGCAGCAGGCCACACATGCTAGTGAATGTTCCAGCTGCTTTCTGCTATGTACAAATGGTCAGTTCAGTGAAACAATTTCTCCCCCTAGGAAAGCGCCGTTTTATTGAAAATTAAACATTTCACTGGAACATGCTGATTGATACTTTCACTCTAATCATATCACAATAAAGCTGCTATTTCAGTAAAGGAAAATAGATCAGTCTAAGTATTCCAGGTTGACTATTGATTAATATTTGTATTACCTTAATATTGAAAAAAAACCCCACAACATATAATTTAATTCATCTGAACAATGAAGAGGAACAGCTTTTATCCTCCTGAAACTTCATTGTTCATCATCATCATCTGATATTCTTAACATCAAATGCTCCATGAGTCATAAATTTTAATGTTTGAAAGGTTTTGCTTCACTGGAAGGCTTTACTTTCTGTTCCAATTTAAATTGGAACAAATATTTTTGTAGTGTCTGAATTATCCACAGAATGGAAATTCTAGTTTCCAGCCACCTTGAGTACTGTGCTTTCATAAGAAAGCCTCTCGTTAGAAAATCTTTATATTGCCTCTTGAATGTCTAATGTCAGTTATAAGGCATGATAAACATTTTTTCTCAATCACTGTGCATTATTAATTCAAAGTACATCCAAATACATTTCTACATTTCTGAAATTCAACTTTTTATCTCTGGAGATGATGGTGATGCTGCAAGTATCTGTTATTTTGACCACGTTTGTCACTGAAGCTATTGCCATTACAGAACAGTGTAAGTCAATCTAAGCCTGGGCTGCCATATGGCCACACCCTCCCTGCATGTCAGCAACAGCATTCATGCAGTTGCAACATAAAACAAGTTAAGGTATTGATTCGATTCCCTTTTTACTGTTGTGGGCTACTTTTCAGCCACTTGAACTACCTGAACAAGCTGACTGTGTAGTTGCATGAGACTATACCTTGTGTTACTATTTGTGTGTTTACTATTCCTATCATACACACCCAGTCTTGCATGTAAGCTCTTCCCTCATGAAACAACTGAGCCAACGCCCCAGAAATCAAATGAGTCCTAAATACCAGGGAAGCTAGTCAAGTTTTGTTCTCATTAAAATTTGCAGTAAATTTATTCTATGGAAACAAAAATATAAATATGCTTTCTTTTTCAAAATGGTCTATCATAATGAAATGCGGATAAAAAGTGAGTTGCCAGCACTCCCTCATCTCTCACGGGAGCAGCTGTTAATCTTCTTCCTTTCTGATTAGTCTGATCATCTGTACTTTGTCACATATACAGACGTTATGTATTCAGACATAAGCAACTCCACATTTACATTCACAATTCACATTGTGTGGTTGTACCAGTAGTTTCCCAGTCACTTTCCCAACATTTGTCCCTTCTCAGATCAGAGCTACATTCAGTCCTACTCTACATCAGCCAAACCTCAGCTTATTTCCTGTCCCTCCCTTGAGTTTTCTTCCTGATTGCTTCTGTCTTTTTTCATAACCATTTTATTGAAGATCTAATTTGTCCAAGTTGCCTAAGCTCTGTGGATGCTCTGTCCTGCTTGTCAGGATAGTTAAGCTGAAGTCCATGAGCCTACTCTTCAGCGTGGCTGTAGGCACATAGCTGAAACAAGTCCAGAGAGCTCAGTGGCTCTCAGGGCAATCCCTTCAGCACTACCATTAATACCTAGTATACCTGTTGCATATCAGTAATCGTGGAGGGGAATAAATGAGAGGGCTCTTTCTTGTAGCCCTCATGTACCAAATCTTGCTCTAAAGCCATTGCAAGGAATCCAAGCATGCAAGGCAGCACAGTACTGAAAGCCCTTGCACCAGTGCTGTGAACCGTTCCAACATCCATTTGTGACTATTTAACTTTTTTATATAATGCAACAGAGGAACATAGATATTGTTTGTTTCCCCTATACCCAGAGGGGAAACAATGGAACATTTATTATAGTAATTTATGTCAGTCGTATATGCATTTAAACCAATAAAATATCCTGCCAAACATTCCTCCAAAGCCAAAGTAGTGTTCTTGAGGAGTGATAAAAGATTGTTTTAAACACATGCATAATATATATTTTTTAAACAAAGCCTCTGTTGAAGAATCCAGATATTCCTTTTGATGTTATATAATGCCTGAGAGTTAAATATAATGATACCTGGCTCTGTCAGTGTTTCTTATTAAGCCCCTTACTGAAGGCTTCTAACTTGACCGAATTTACATTGGACCAGAGCCTGACACAACATATTAGCTCAAATGTAAAGAACTTGTTTGGGTTGGGTGGAGGGTGGGTGAGGGAAGTGTTTCTTGAAAATAGAGATTTTTAAAAGTTGGCTGTGATCAGTATAAATTCACATTTAAGTTGTTTGGAACTTTTTCATTCTAAAGGAGAATCAAACAAACATTATGATGCCTATCTCAATTTTCTAACATACTACTTTTAACTTAGAGCTAGTATTTAGTGCCTGCTGTTTCTCAAAACATAGCTGACATTAGAGAAGTCTCACTACTCAAAAGGATGCAAAATAAAATGTTAAAAGCAGGTTGACAGATTGAGCATTTCTGCTTTAAGAAATATGTCCTATTTTGCCCTAAAAGCTTAAAATCTCTTAATCATTGAAGAGACACTTCAGAATATATTGGGAAAAAATCCAGGTGTTTACATTTTTCATTGTTTGATATTCTTATCATTTATGACACATAAAATAAATTGTTAGCAGTACTAGTGTTTTCTGATAGCTTTTCTTTGTTTTGGCAGTTCTTATTGTGCAGGATCAAAAGAACATCTGTTACAGTGACTCAATATCTAAGGGCTAAATCCATTCCAACATGCAAAATCCAAGTAAACAAGGCCAACACAGGAGGGCTTCCCTATAACCTAGAGCAAGAAACTTGTTTCTTCATTGCTTGCCTACAAGTGATCTATGAATTCAATTCCTACAGAAAGAATCTCACCATTGAGTTTCTTCTCTGAGGTTTTCCTGTGCCCAAAGTCTCCACCACCCTTTTGTGATGGTTGCTATCATGGTCGACACCCTAGGAACTGGGCTGGAAATCTCCAGAGTTCACAGAACCAGCTGCCTGGATGGAGCCTGTGCTTCAGGATAGTCTCATCTGCTATTTTTTTGGCATGGAGAGGGACTTTATAAAGCACTCAGATGCAGTTTTGCTATTGTAGGTAATTTATACTCAGTCACTCACCTGCCAGTTTTATCAATATTATTTGCTCATATTTACCCTATTTACCTGCTTTATCAGAAAAATCCTTACTTGCATAGACAAATTCAGTGATGACTTGTGTGTGAAAGGCAAGGATAAATTACTACCACCTCGAATTATTATTTATATTAACTACTGGCTGCACCTAGGTAGATATTTTGGCATACTATGTCATGTGCCCAGGGACTCTGCCCCCTCATCACCTGTACGGGCACCGTTCTAATGGACCCCATACTCCCTCATTTGATGTACAAGAAAAGGCTGAGAGAAAAGGCTGAGAGAAAAGGCTGGGTTTGTTCAGCCTGAGCTAATCTAATTTCTGTCTTCAGCTACCTAATCGGTCATTATAGAGAAGATTGAGTCAGACTCTTCTCAGATATGCATGGTGAAAGGACGGGAAATGGACATCAGTTGCAGCATGGGAAATTCCCATTAGATATATTTGGAAAAAAACTCTTCATTGAGGGTCATTAAATGCTGGAAATTATTATTTTCCAGTAATAATTTGCTGTATGTTTATCATTACCCCATGCAACACTACAGGCTTGGGGAGGAGTGGCTGGAGAGCTGCCTGGTGGAAAAGGACCTGGGGGTGTTGGTTGACAGTGCCTGAACATGAGCCAGCAGTGTGCCCAGGTGGCCAAGAGGGCCAATAGCATCCTGGCTTGTATCAGGAATAGTGCGGCCAGCAGGACCAGGGAGGTGATAGTGCCCCTGTACTTGACACTGGTGAGGCCACACCTCGAGTACTGTGTTCAGTGTTGGGCCCCTCACTACAAGAAGGACATTGAGGTGCTGGAGCATGTCCAAAGAAGGGCAACAAAGCTGGTGAAGGGTCTAGAGCACAAGTTATACGGGGAGCAGCTGAGGGAGCTGGGAGTGTTTAGTTTAGAGAAGAGGAGGCTGAGGGGAGACCTTATCACTCTCTACAACTACTTGAAAGGAGGCTGTAAGTGAGGTGGGTGTCGGTCTCTTCTTCCCAGTAACAAGCGATAGGATGAGAGAAAACAGCCTCAAGTTGTGCCAGGGGAGAATTAGACTAGATATAAGGAAAAATTTCTTCACTGAAAGTGTAGTCAGACACTGGACCAGGCTGCACAGGGAAGTGGTTGAGTCCTGATACCTGGAGGTATTTAAAAGACGTGTGGATGTGGTGCTTGAGGACATGGTTTAGTGGTGGACTTGGCAGCGCTAGGTTAACAGTTGGACTTCACGATCTTAAAGGTCTTTTCCAACCTAAACGATTCTATGATTCTATGATTCGCACATTCATTTTTTTAGGGTAGAAGGTGCTGATAGACTTCATTAAACATGCCTTTGCTTGAGAAGAAGCAGGTAGGTATTTTCCTAGTAATACAACTATAAACCAACAGAACCTATGATCCATACTTCTGTTTTTGAGAAGACAAGCTGCAAATTTTCCTGATTAGATGGAGCTTCCTACAGGAAGCTGGAAGCTCTTACTGCAATGCATCACAACTGCTGCAATGCAGCCAAGATGTGACGGAAGTGAGAATAAATGAGGAGGGGTCACTGAGAGCCAGAATGGGTCATTGTCTAACCAGGGAAAGATGCCATATTTGCTCATTGATAGAGTTATACAAGGGATTTGTGTCCTGCAATAGTCTGGGAGAGTTTGGGAACTCTGGGCTGAACAGGCCAAGCAGGGGCAAGCACTTCCACCAAAGGAGACTGCTATGTGACTGTGAATTCTTCTCTATGTTTTCCCTGTCCACTCCACCAATGTAATGCAATTTGCTCAGGCTCAGCTCAGCCAGCTTCTTTCCATTCGTGAACAGATTTTAACAAAACAGTAAAGACAGTAATGTGATAGGATGAGCTAGGCAGTGACTATAATGGCTACATAATAGATTACATAGTTGCCTTTTTATTTTAAATTAACAAATAGATCCTTAAGAGAGCAAAATTTTCACTGATTTATTAGCAAACAGCACATTCACGTGTTTCTCTCAGTGACTATTTTGTTTACTTAATGAAAATAGAATCTGAACTTTTGCTTTTAGTCAGGTATCTCTTTGATTTAGTTGCAAAAATGAGCTTCAAGATTCACTTTCAGAATAATCATTTCAACCAAAGACAAGAAATTGCCTTCAAGATTCAGCTTTATACAAGACCTGGCATTTAGTAACTTGTCCTCCAGTTTTTCTTTGATCATAGTAACTGCCAAGAGGAGAGCTCAGAGTGCCTTTGGATAAGCATGCTAACACACTCATGTTTCCTTCCAGATAACTTCTTTAAATTGTCCCCTAGGGGACAACTACTTCTACAAAAAAAAAATTCTTCTGACATCCAGCAACTTCTAAATTTATAACAGTAGCTTAAAAAGTAATATAATTCTATTTGGTGCTGTCTTGATAGATGATATACAATAACATTCTACACTGCAAGATGGAACACATATACTATACAGAGGTATTTGAGTACTAAGCAGACCATATCTAAACTACTGCATCCAAGAATTATACATTTCCTCTTCCCGTTGGGTTCAGAACTAGCAGTGTGCTCTGAAGGCATGTCAGAAGTGATAAAGCATTACAAAAACAACAGTAACAACGAAAACTCCCAGACCCCCAATCCATCCAAATAGATGGACACCACGGACCCTGTGAACTACTTAACTGTAAGTTCTCTTTCATGAGTTTGAACTTGGAAGAGCTAACCACAAAAGCTGCTCTTGTTACTCTTTTCTACAGTGAAAAGAAACATAGCCTAGCTATCAAAAAGGGCATCACCAGCAGAGATAAAGAAGTCATTATCCCACTCTACTCAGCACTTGTAAGGCCACACTTGGAATACTGTGCACAGTTCTGGTCCCCATTATACAACAAAGATGTGGACAGGCTGGAGGGGGTCCAGAGAAGGGCCACCAAGATGATTAAGGGTCTGGGAAGCCTGCTGTATGAGGATAGGCTGAGAGAGCTGGGCTTGTTCAGCCTTGAGAAAAGGAGGCTTAGAGGTGATCTTATCGCCATGTACCAGTACTTAAAGGGGAGCTATAAAGAAGAAGGAGATTCCCTTTTTACAAGGAGTCACGTGGTGAGGACAAGGGGTAATGGGTGCAAGTTATTCCCAGGGAGATTCTGATTGGACACAGGAGGAAAATTTTTCATAATGAGAACAGTCAGTCATTGGAATAATCTCCTCAGCGAAGCAGATGACTCTGCTACACTGAACACGGTTAGGACTCAGCTGGACAGGGTTCTGGACCATCTCATCTAGACTGTGCTCTTGCCTAGAAAAGTTGGACCAGATGATCCTTGAGGTCTCTTCCAACTTGGTAGCCTATGATTCTGTGATTCATCTTAGGAGATTTCTCTACAGCATTCGAAACCATTGGTCATCCACTCTTGACATCACCCATGCACCTTGGCTTTTTGTTTCCTGGTTGGTGATGGGAAATAGGAAATTATATTCTTCTACATTCTCCCAGACCAGTAGATATTGTTTCGCATGTTCTGCATCATAATGTCAAGGTTGACCTCACAGCTCAAACATAACCAGATATGAGTTCATGAGATGCAAAGACTAAGTATGGAGAATTACACCTCAAACCAGAATGTTTTGGAATGCTATGAGCATGTATGTTTTCTGATCCTAATTGCAGAAACACCCTTGAAAAGTGATATGAAGAATATATATTTACTGTTTACCTACTAATATCTTGGGTCCTATTCTGGGAACAATATGAAGATACCTACAGAATGCCTATGCTCCCCTTAAAGGTTTCTGTGACATATAGGAACATTTCTAATGAGTTTTATTGCTATCATTTTTCACTTTACTAAATTACACAGTGCATGAACATTTCTGCTGCGCTGAAGACCCATTTGTGAACAACAAAGTTTTACCATTCCCTGAAAAAAAGTTGCATGGTTGGATCTTCTGCAAGGGGTTGCATGGGAATGAGGGAATTATGTTCTGAAAATGAAGAAGAGTTTGGGAAACTGAAGGGGCCAGACTATGCTCTGGGGAGAGAGCAGAAGGTGATCCTCTTAGAGTGTAATTTGTTCCTACCCTGCATATTTGTAGAATGAACTTGTAGTGTTTTGGACTGCATTCAGGCTGGAAACTGTAGGGTCCCTGTTGGTAACATCTTTTATGTTCTGGGCTATAACAGGTCCCCTTCCCCACCCAGACAACATGAATCTGCTCTAGCAGCTGGAAGGAGAGCCTCCTAGCTTAGACACCTTCCATTCTGCTGTCCAGCAACCTCCATAAAGTGTTGTGTACCATACAATGCACACAGAAAAATGGTATCATCTACTGCATACATTAAAGAATCTCCTATGCTTTTCCACAGCTCATTTTCTTTTCTTACACCCTTCTTACTTCTGCTGTTCTCAGTCTCTGTCCTGACTCACATGTGCCTCAGGAACAACCCACTCAATCTCAAAATGTCCTGCTCTACTTAGTAGTACAATCTGTTACTACTGCTGTGAACCAAGCAGAGATTTTCCACTATCCTCTTGTGCTTGCCTGGAACAGCTGCATTGTTATCTCATGATCAGAGGTATAAACTGGGCACAGCAGAAGACTAAGTTTGAAAACTACTCTCAAGCCTTAATTTATTTAGAGTGTTCTGCAAGGTCGTTGTTTCCAAGCCAAAATGCAATTCCCAGATAGAGACTAATTTATTAGGCTGTTCAGATAGAATGAAAGAACTGTTTTCAAAAAGTCAAAGGTTACTTTTAATCTCTATTTTCTCAGCATGGGCACAGCTAGTATTAAGTCTTACAATATTTTATTTAAAAATCTAACATTTGTATGACAGTGGTGAGAGATAGAGAACAAGGAGATTGTAAAAAGATGTACCAATGGAAATACTTTGTCTTTTTTGTGGTTATTTGTTGCAACTGTGTTAAGCCTACTGTATTCTATAGATTCAGCCATGCAGAATATTGCCTGGGAGACACATACCAAATCAGTCTGTTCATATTTTCTTTGGAGGCTCTAGGTTGAAGTATATGAATTTCCTTTGCCACCCCAAAACACCTCCTGTGCATCTTTATCAAAGTGCTCTAAAAGGATATCAAAAACATCCTTGGAAGACTCTAAAACCAGTAATACTCAGCACTCCCCCAACAAACCTTCAGTGGGGTAGAGAAGGGATGTGGATATCAAGTTTCTTCGTATAGAGTCAATGGGTAGTTGTTGAACTGTGTAGAAGGCAATTTGGGACAGTTAAGTGGTCAGATCTGCTTGTATCACCTGGTGGAGCCATTTGGATCTGGTACATACTCAGGAAACCAAGGAATCCTCTTCTTAACTTGGTCCTTTAAGTTAGACACTGTACTTTCCCCTCACTGGCTATGAATGTGTCTCTTCACTACCCCCAGTCACCATGAACACCAGTCTCACACTGTCTCTTTGGCACCTCTTCCCACGAAGTGTGGGGAGAATGTTTATTCAGAGGGTTGAGGTAAAATGCATGTGTGATTAAGCTGGACCACAAAACAGGAAACTGATGGCAGAAAGAGCCACTTTCCATGCCTGGAACTTTCATGAATATGGAAATCAGGATATTTGCATATTTCTTCCCCAGAACTTTCTATAAGATGGAAGCAGAACTGCTGACTTGCTAAACTTAGCAAAATGCACTCTCATTTTAAAGCTAGGAAATTATAAAGTAGGAGAAGGGTTTGATTTCTTTTTTCACTACCTGAGTGTTTATTCTGCAGAGCAAACATGAAATCCCAGGGTATTGTTGCAGTTCTTTAACAACCTCATTTTACAGAAATGCATTTGAACATCATTCTCAATGATTAATATAGCCACATTATGCCTCTTTCGTCTTAGAGGATGCTGATATATTTTAATTAGGTCAACATATTATGAAGGGGCTAGATCTGTAATAAATCATTTTGTGATTTTTGCATTAGGTAGCAGTCAGTTATTTTTAGAGGTTAGAAAAATTTTATAGACGTTTTTACTACAGTACAAGTTTTCTAAGGGTGAAAGGGAATATAATTCATTCTCCAAGAACACAGTGTAAATTCCATATTGTTCCAAGCCTCAATACTGTGAGAAAAAATTAGATTCAAAACATTACCTACTGGACTCATACATATGCGGCACAGGCAACAGATTACATGAGCACAGCTGAATGCCTCTGTCAGCAAAATAAGTTTATTTTCAAGTACTGCCAAGAGATCATCTACCTTAGTTTTCTGTCTGCAGATAGCCAGGACAGGACAACCACATTTTGGTATGTAAGCGCTGATACTCAGAAATGCAGCTTCCATTTATCTTAGTGCGATCAGGAGGCTCTCAGCACTTTGAATGTGAGTACGCTTATGAAAATGCCAAAACAGAGATGAGAATGTATGTGTCTAACTTTAGAACCCTGCATATGCGGTTTTGGCCTTCACTTAGCAGACAGCTTGCAGCAGTTTTAGATGGTATCACCACTTACATTTCAGTTCCTCCCCTTAAAATAAAAGGCCAACGCCTTTTTGAGGTTCATGCTGTGATAAAAAAATACTAATAAAAGAATCTATTCAAAATAACACCACCAACGCAGAAAGATTTCCCTCCATCATGGCAATTTGTATTTCCATATATAAAGCCAAGTTCTGCTATTTTTAATCTACTGCTAGGAAGCCATACTAGGCATTAAGCAAGCAAGCACCATGGTTCTATGAGCCAGATTTTTTACATTAGCGTGGATCTGTCAAAACAATGCTGAATCTATTCCTCCAGCAGAAACGCCCTTCCGAAACAGGGCCCAAGAAAGGCTGCAACTGACTGTCTGACTCCTCTTTGGCAAACTCATCCTGCCTCTTGTGAATGTCATAATATGCTACTTAATTGTGAGAGAAACAAAATTTATTGAATATTGAGCAACAGTCAATCTGCCAAAAATTATTTTGAAGACGATTTAGAGCATGTTAGTATATAATATTATAAATAAATGTGTCTAAAATTCCACTTTTTATTTTCTGTTTTTTCTGTAGTGCTCACCTGTCGTAAGAAGTGATGGATCTCTGAGGACTTGTTGGAGTTGAGCTATTTATCAACAATCACAAGTGAGGAAACAACAGCGTTCACTGAGCACATGCTACTCTGTTCTAGCAATGTGAATGGTGTATAAGAACACAACATCCAAGCTGTTTATGGTGACCCACCTTATTCTGGACTTTTGTATACTTACGTGACATGAAGGTCTATCAATTCTTCAGGAAATGTTTGAGATTATAGTTATGGAAATGCTTTTCTAAAAGGGTTCCTCTAGGTTCTGGTTCACATTTTGTGTTTTTCAAAGTCATAGAAATCTGAAAAATTCATCTAAAGACAACTGAAGTTGCAAAAAATATTTACCACTTTTTAAAGATGCTGTTATAATACCTCTTTATAAAACTAAATTAAATTTCACCACAGTGCTCAGGTCTCATTAGTTTGTATTTTTATATAAGATATCAGTTTAAGAATATTTTCCTAGACCTGCCTGGTTTGGAGGTGATCAGAAAGTATCAGACTATATTGTGACTGTGAGAGTTTCTTTTTCATCCTGTTTTACACTGTGGGAGTTCATTGTCTTGAAGGCAAAATCTGGTTTCATTGGAGTCAATGCAGAGACCTGAACACAAGGACAGAGATTTCAAAAGGGCTACATTCCTGTAATTCTGTAAACCAGTATGGACAGCCACAGGGGAAAATGTGCATGACTGTATGTCTGCTTACTGACCAGACTAATTGCTGTGTTGTGAATCATTTCAGTTTGACTTCTAGTACTAGGAGTTTCAAAGGCCAGTTTGACAGTCACAGATGCTCAAGATACCAAGGCCAGGGCTCTGCCTGAATAGGGTGCACCCTATCACTGCTGTATAAATACAGCATCTTTGCTCATGTGACTTCGAGGATCTTGTAGGGGTTTTCTGTAACATTCCTATAAATCTTTAACCAATGGAAAGAGGTAGCAAGGAAACCAATTTTTCAGATTGCTCTGTTACCTAGAAAGGTAAGTTCATATAGGTTGTGTGATGCACACCCAAGGTGGATACCTGACTACAAGTGTCCACACCACAAACCCCTTGCCCTTTCTGAGAAATATCTAACCCATTCCAGTACTCTCACTCTTTAGCCTTCTTGGGTTTCAGGACACTTACATGCTGCTAGTGATTCTTCCCATTCTTGATCAGTTTTGTGACTTTGAACAAAACCTCTGTTTCTTTTCTCTCCTCTTCCCCCGTTCAAAAAAAGAAAATACAAGATGAGCTTTATTTACTACCTGCCTTTATGAAATATGTTGCCTTCTGCAGCTAGATTCCTGTGGCTAGAAAATCATAGAATCATAGAATGGTTTGGGTTGGAAAGGACCTTTAAAGCACACCTAGTCCATCCCCCCTGCAATGGGCAGGGATATCTACAACTAGATCAGGTTGCTCCGAGCCCCATCCAAGCTGACCTTGAATGTTTCCAAGGATGGGGCATCTACCACCTCTCTGGGTAACCTGTTCCAGTGTTTTAGCACCCTAATTGTAAAAAATTTCTTCCTTATATCTAGTCTTAATCTACCCTCTTTTAGTTTAAAATGATTACCCCTTGTCCTATTGCTACAACATCTGTGAATGGACTTTGAAAACTCAGAAATCCTTGAGGTTCTGATACTGAAACTATCGAATTATTTTATATGCAACACCAGCATCCTTATTTGGCAAAGACTCAATTTTTAGTAGAATTGAATAGTTTAAATGATATAATTAAATTAAGGCTCATCATGTAAAAGTGTCCAACACATCAACAACTCAGCGGAAGTGGGCAATTGTTTTGAAAAATTCACTCACCAGCAAGAAAAAGTTCTTCCACATTCTCCAGTTAGCCTTGGCTGATATCTCATGAAACTGTGACCTTTACTGAGGTATTTCCAGATTTGTGCTAGGAAAAAACTGAACTGGCAAGCAAGCTCAAAGGTCATGACTTGTAATGCCCACAGTCCTTCTACTGCATATGATCCCTTCTGCAATGATGACAAAAAGTATTGAGACCCACTGTTTGGCTCTGCAGCCACTAGTTTTGATATTTTTCTTTGAATTTGAATTGTCTGTGGGCTTTATTGTGGCTGTGCTCAGCTTCACAAAGTTGAAAGAGATTTTCAGCTTCTTAAAGAAAAAAACAAAACCAAAACAAATGCAAGTTTCTTGCCAGGCAGATTTTTCCCCACTGAGTTCCCACAGCTCTAATTTTAAATACTGCAATATATTGCTGCAGAAATACTATGGATTATTCTATTAAACCAGTTCAAAAGTGATGATGAATATTGCCCTGTGCAGCCATCCTTACCACCCTATAGAGAATTTTTCACTGCCATCATCTATATCCCTGCTGCAATGACTCTTTGGCTGCAGCATGCTGTAACAGGGATCAAATCCCCTGGCTTCTCTCCTTCATTTTGTGCTTGTAAAGTCATGCAGACTTAGCCGCTTTTCCAACACACACAGTAGATGTGAACCCCTGCTTTTCAACATGTAGGCTGCCCTGACTTTACAGCAGTCTATCCCAAACATATGGTCCTATGCATAAACCTTTGTTATGGCAACAGCACTTTTTGAAACTGAAACTGATGGCCTAAATGACTTGGCTTGACCCTAATGGACATGCTAATGTACTTCTAGACTCCAAAACTAAAGAGTTTATTTGCCCAAGCACTATGGAGGTCAAAGGGAAAATTAACTAATCCTTGGAGAACTAACCACTAACAGACTTCTACTGCTTGTTCTTTAATCTTCTCCTCCCCCACTCCAGAAAAACCCACAAGTATCCTGTCTTCATTAGGACAGCCATATAAAATGTTCACTATCCAAGCAGGCACTGGGTGAATTCTCAAAAACTAAGGCAGATGAATATTTTTGTGCTATTGCTGCAGCCTCACAGAGCAGTGCCTTCTTCAAGCAAAACAAAACAACTTCAATTGCAGTGAATGTAAGGCTGGGCCATGGGAAAGTTTAACTGCCTGAAAAGCAGACAAACTAAACTCTTTGAAGCCAATCAAATTCCTGTTAATAATAATAATAATAATAAAAATCTATAGTATAAAAACAACTCTTGCAAGTCTGGGAAGTACAGTAAAGGCAGTAGTCCCTCCTCCCCCACCCTGGGGCTCTCCTGCAATGCCCTGGGTTCCCAGCCAGAGCCCCCATGTCTCCAGATATTGGCAGCCTCCAAAGGCTGTCTTGTAGGTCTGCATGAGTCTGTCTAATACTACCTGGGTTTTGCAATGTTCAGCTGATCCTTTGGGCCTCTGTTAAAGTGTAGTGGCAGGCATCAGATGTGAATGCTCAGTCAAGGAGATTTTACCTTCTTCTACTCTGGCATATTCTGCCCACAATCCCCAAACAGATCCAAATGTCAATGTTCCCTAAACACAATGCTGGGTAGTAAACCAGGAATAGACACGCTCCTTTTAAACCATAGATCCTGAAGAAAGCTCCTTCCTGCCCATCTCTCCCCACCAAAAGCACAGAGAGAGCACTGGATCTGCTGTGAGAAAGAGCTGTGAGCATCATTTCAGTCGCCACCCTTCAAAGAACGGATCACAGTTTCTGTCTGGCTGCCTAATAAGGGCTGGAGACTCCTATTTCCCTGTTGATAATCAAATGTTTCCTTGTTAGCTGAAAAATATTGGAAGGTATGACACTAAACAGCATCATCTCAAAAGAAGATTGCAGAGTACCAGAGGTATCTGGGTATACCTATCCTCTCAAGACAGTGATAAATGTTGGTATCCATGATGGTAGTTGCTTGTCACCTCAGCAATGAATAGGATATTTCCTATATAGACTATTTACGCATGCATACTTGGGCTTTAAATTTATTCATTAATTTATTAATTATTCATTATATGATCTTGGAAGATTATGATAATATGCTTTGATGCCAAATTTGGAAATAAGACTTCCTTCCTGAAGTGCCTTCTGATACTATATACATATTATATTTTTATGAACATGCATATGTTTAGAATATGGCCTCAAAAAAAGTCACACCCTTCTATCATAAACCTGAAGTGAAGACAAATTGAGCTTTGAAAATTAACTGGGAGAAGTTAGAGTTACTTGAGATCTGTTAGCAGAGAAAATCATAATGGAGTTTATGTAGGCAAAGGCAACCTGGAATCTTAATACTAGAGAAAAAAGCTATAAAACTTAGGACTGTGCTTTCCAAAGCTGGACACAGACCAGAGGCTTTGGGAAAAATTGTGGAGACATGTTCAGCCTGCATTTTTTTCAGCCCCTCAGGACAGTGTCTAAACCATTCTATTTTTAAAAGCTTAGACAAGACCTTTATATAGTCATGGGACAGTCTGGCTACTTGAAGAAGCTTCAGCTGTATCAGAAGGTAGCACCTCATACTCAGAAACATTATGTTACCTCTACCATGTTTCCAAGACAGTTATGGGTAAAGATCATAAGCAAAACTGATCACTTTCTTCAGTCTTTGGAGCCTTTTCACCACTCCAAAAAGAAACTCCCTTCCGTTCCTGTAAAAAGCATAACTCGTCACTAAGACAGTAGGGATCGTTTTCATCTTTATTTTGCCAACAGATTGCATTTTCAAATCTAATATATTAAACAAGCCACTAACAAAAATATGCACCCTTGTCATAGATGATGCAGGTGTTGGAGATATATGACAAATAAGACAAAGGGCGTTAAGGCAGAGGACGTTAATCAACATCTGTAAACAGTTAACAAGACCTGGCCTGAGAGAAGAAACAGGAAGACACCACAAAACAGTCTAGCAAGGAAATACGAGGATAAGCACGAGAAAACAAGGCTGCTGATAAAGCCAAAGTAAGACTCACTTGAACCATGAGTGAACTATCCTAATTCACACAGTAAAAACCACACCTTCAGCAATGAAGCCCCCAGCCCAAGAAAAGACTGCTACCCGCTGAGCATGCTCTGTAAATTTAAAACACACTGTACCTTTAAGTGGCAATGAGGCTTGTGAGAACCAGTAGAAGCAAGGACGGATAAGTGGAATTGTGAAAATACTGATAACAGCTACTCAGAATGTATAAAATGTCACTGCATGTTAACCAAGGTGTGCTAGCTTTGTGGAGTTACCACCTAGCACCCATCTCTGCGTAGACATGAAATAAATATCTCCACCGTGTGTTATTTGGCTTTTTTGCGCACCGGGTAAAAGAACCTTGCTTTTTGGGACAACACAGGCAGAGAGGGTTGAAACCTGATATGTAACTTAAATATCAGCCTAATTTCTTGGTCTCATCAGTAAGGTGCAATGTTCAACAGAAACATTTATTCATCTTTATTAGCAACTGAGCAGGCAGTTTGACTGACTACCATAATGAAATATGTTACTGACCTCTCAGGAAGGTCCATGAAGTTTGGAGTTGCACTATCCATTTTTATATATATATATATATATATATATATATATATATATATCTCCATTTATTTATATATCCATTATCCATATAACTTTGATAAAACCAGCTTCCCGATCCTGAATATAATGCAGTTTCAGAATAATATGAGCACCTTGAAAATGTTGAAATTGCGCTATACAACATAAAAGATTATTCTGCAGTTGGTGGTCTGTGTTCCTTGTTCGATTTTTTTTACATTACATGGATACTACATAAGGTTAAACTTCTTTAGGACTTTGGTTAATGTGGCAAAGATAAGGGTATACTTTTGTCTACATTTTATGTGTGCTCTCTGGTTAAGTGGCAGACTGAAGGTAACACTAGACCACCATTTGAAAACCACTACTATGGTGTGATTGCTCTAATCCCGGAATTCTAGCACCCACAGTGGTTGCAAATAGGGTTTTATATATAAGGCACAAATAGTATTTCTAAATAGTTCTTTGTTACCACTGTTCTGTATGGTGTTGGAAAGCAAGAATTCATTACAAAAAAGGAGAGAAGGAAATAACTCCTACTTTGGAGAAATCTGGTTTTAAACAGGTTAGGGTTGTAACCCATTTCCCCCCACCCTAATGGAGGTTTTTTGCCTCCCTCCATTCTGTAGCTCCTTATCTGTCCCATTACCATTCTCATGTTTCAGCACTCCTCACCTTTCACATCTCTTCAGTCTCACAGGTCTATTCTTCACTAGTTTATCACATGGAGGAGCCTGCCTACTTCTGCACACAGGTTTACATTTTCAGACCTGCCCATTGCACTGGTTTGGTTGGTGGCTGTAGCGGTGTGCAGTCATCTAGCAGCTTTTTAGAAGTTTGACCGTTCAAACACTCACTATATATGCACAGAGCATCCCCTGGTGCATATGCTGTGAGGTTCAGTGAGGCCCATGCCAGTCATTCTGTCTGCAACACAGAAGACCTCACTTACATATCAGCTGTTCTGGAATAGCGAAGAGACTGTCTTGGAGAGCACCTATCAACAACACTGACTAGAAGAGCTGATAAAAAGGGATGGAAAATTCCACATGAGCTTTTGCTGAAATTTCATTTTCAGCTAAGCTTTCAAAATGTAGTAAAAAAGTAATTGCACAGGCACACTATGTATAAACTTTCCAGCCAATTCTTAACAGGTTCTCACAGGACTGGTATTTACCTTATACCTGCAGGAAATATTGTGTTCTAAGTGTGTTTCTATCTACTTTGCCTATGGGATAGAACTAAAAATAGCTATCAAAGACAGTTTGTTAAGGTAAAATTGATTGCTTCAACCTTACCCCTGAGTATTCACATGTAGCAGAACTAACCATTTTTTTGCTCTTCTTTTCCCAATAGAAGTCATTCAGTTACCTCTCCACTGTTCATTCACTAGACAATTCTATATAAAACAAAATAACCTTGTGAAGAGACCTCATCTACAAGATCTTGATCTTTGAGGTGAAGCTTTACAATGACATGAAGAAGCTGAAGAGACCCATTTGTACAAGAGCACGCATAACTTTCAACACTTTCAACTAAAACCTTAAACTATCATTCTGTCTGAAAACTGGGGGTACATCTTAACCAATGACAGCAGCATTGTCTGGAGTCACCAAAGCCAGTATTAAAAATGGTAGTACCAATAGCAAAAGCAGGCTAATTTCAACAACAGGTTCATCTGGAGCAAGGTTATAAATGAGTCAGCACTGAAGTCCATATTCTTGCCATGAGATTGCTTCACTCACAAGCATCTGTCAAAGAATATTTTACATACAATACAGAACCATTAGCTGGGATTATCTTAATGTAAACAATTTTCATGCGACCATGATTTCCTCCCATGTCACTCCGTTTTTCCTCTGTCTTGATGTTCAGCATTGACACAGAATCAAAACAAGATACATTCTCACTGGTGCAAATGTATAGTCAGTGAGACTTCAAACCACTGTAATTTTCTACTTTCAAAAGCCCCACATTTCAAGACCTCTATTTTCTAGTGGAAGATCTCCAAACACTTTCCCATTCAATAAAACATGCTTCAACAAAGAATGGAGCACAGCCCAAGCCAGCTTTCCATCAGTTTTGCTTGTAATTGTTTAAGAAATTATCATGTGGTAAACATTAAGCATCCACTTTTGCTCTTAAAATCAAACCAAATCATCTTGAAGACATTTTTTTGGCTCAAGAAAGTTTAGGCCACCAAGTGTGTTCTGGGTTGGAAGCACAGACTATAAAATGGCCTTTAATTTGGCAGGGATGGTAAAGGCCAACACCATTAAACAGTACAGCCCATCAAACATTTTTCTTATACTAATTCTCTGGCAAAAGAGCAACTGTATTACTCAGAACTGAACTAATCCTATGTTTATTAGGTTTGGTTTCAGACTCAGGTATGCATTAATACCGAAACTTCATTGAAGAAAATTTTAGAGAGACATTTATGGATATATTATCTGGAATAAGTAAAAAAAAAATACTGAGGAATCATACACTTGGAAAAAATATTATTTCAGTAGTCCT
Organism: Theristicus caerulescens; assembly: GCA_020745775.1. NCBI lineage: Eukaryota > Metazoa > Chordata > Aves > Pelecaniformes > Threskiornithidae > Theristicus > Theristicus caerulescens. The sequence goes on along the minus strand of CM036583.1, from coordinate 15,794,559 downwards.
GGAACTGTTTGCAATATTGCAAAGTATTTTTCATGGTAAGATGGAAACATACTCCTCCACACTGATCTCTTACAAGGTGAGAGACATAGGTTCGTATGTCTCAACTGAGGACAGAATAGGGATGGGAGTCCCAGCTTCAACTGGTCAAAATTAAATGATCTCTTGAGTTCATTCACTTTCTTGTTGGAAGCTGGATCTCTTCCATTCAAATCAAATATTTTTTCCTAATAAATGTTTAAAGGAGATAATGTGGTTTGCCAGCTTTACAATTTTTGTAGCTTTCTTGCTAATCTCTTGAATATTTGAAAGATTGATGGGATAGTGAAAAGGACTTAAAAAAAAAAAGGTAGTTACTACAGTAGGCAAATATGGATCCAAGCCAAAGAGCAGGGCAACATGATTAAGTACAGTATGATTGGCAATCACTTTTATGGAAGAACAATAACAGAGGTAATCTTTCTATGGTATTTTAAAATATTTATGTGAAATCTGAGTTTCACATGTGGGCAAGGAGATACTGCAAATTTGCCCCAGCCTCAATATGCACAACATTGCTGGAAGACCCTTCTCTCCATAATTTTATATCCAAAAAAAAAATTTAATTTTTCAAATCTTTTTTGATCTTTCTCAGTTCAGGAAGTATATCCTTACAGATAACCATTTGCAAAGTATCTTATTAAGACAGGGAAACTGAAATATCAAATAAAAATATGCACCCTCTTACACAGTAATTGCCACAACCGGATTTTTAAGTTCCTATCCCATACAGCCAACTGCAGTCTTGGGTCAATTCCCATCATAAGAAACATCTTATTGTGTGAGATCAATGATCCATTTACATCCAATATTCTCCCTCTGACAATGACAATAGGAGATGCTGTTTAGGAAGAACATATGAGACTAATTGTTGCCAGTAGTCCATTCCCTCATACTTTCCCAGCAGTATTATTAGGGATGTTAGAGGGAACACTCCGTTTGGGCCTACTGTCCAGGATTTTCTCTTATCTCTTTACAGACTTTTTAAAAAAAATCTGTTCTAATTCAGGCTCTGTAATGCCTGTGTCATTACAGAGCTGTTTTTAGACAACCTTACATAAATATGTATATACACATATTTTTATACATGTACATATGTTTGTATGTGCAGTACATCCTGAAGAGACCTCCACAGTATCCACATATCTAGGAATGACATATTAGAAAAACAAGTCATTTGTTCTTTGGCCATTTTCCATTGTAAGTACCGTACTATTTAAAGCAGAGACAACAGGAATTGTTTTAAAGGTGCATAACATTTCACAGATACTGTTGCCTCCAGCAAGATATCAATCACTATTAGGATAATAAAAGGGCATGTGTCACAACTGGCAGTTCTTCATTTGAATGTCTTTGAAGTGAGATCTGAAACTCTGCTGCTGCTTTAGTGGTTGCAATTCCCAACTTGACAAGGCAGCTGAAGATAAACCCTCAAAGAACAGTGATTAGTACATGCTCTCTTTTTATCAAGGTATTTTCAAGGTCACTCAAATGTTTACAAGTTTGCTTTTCTTATTTCTTGAAGTGAAAAGTCCATCTCCAAAACTATCCCCCCACTTAGAGGATACTCTCTGAGGAAAAATATAGAGAGGAAAGAAAATATTAAGTGGTGAACTAAAAGAGATATACAGTTTCTATATCTGAGAGTTTTTGCCTGGGAGCATGTAAAATCTATTGCTAATTTTCTTTTACTTTGCATGAATAATCTTGTTTCAAAATGAAAAGACATCTTGGCACTGCAAGATGTTTCCTTAGACTTCTCTATTTAGAACCTACAGGTCTTTTTTTTTCCAGCAGAACTGTCTTTTAATGAGAAAAAACACTAATAACCCTACAGAAAGTTTTGCTCGCAATAGTTTTACTAACTATACAGCTACCATGAAAGCTGTATATAGAAAGGGCACCAGGAAAGAAAAGCATCAAAAAACCACAGAGAAACTGCTCAGGAACTCTACAAGCAGGTTCACTGAGAGATGTACATGAACAGGCAGAAAAAGTGTCAGAAGACTCATTTAAAAAGCAGAAAATTCAGAAGGAGCCAGAAGAACCCCAGAGCCCCAAATTACCAATGTCCTTATTACTAGCAGGTCTCAAGGGTTTATTAATCTAACTATACTGTTCAAGTCAGATGACCTGTGCTTCTCAAGGTGAAGTTAGCTATTACAACTGAATCTAATAGCCTTCTACCACCAAAACCAGAAATCTCCTTTTCTTACCACTTTACTTCCTAGTTCAAGCCAAATGTTCCTACTCCCTCCCTGGCATCTACTCTTGCACTGGTCAGCCCCCATGGTGAGTCAGTTCAGCTTGCTAATGTGTCAGAAAGCTAATCCAATGCAAAGAGACTGAAGTGTTTGCTCCTGGTTTAGCAAGCTAAATCAGCTCACAGTGTGGCCAACCACGTGCCAAAATCTGTGCACAGAAAGGGACAGGACTGCACAGCAGGAGTGAGAGGAATGGGAAACAGGGGAGGGCTTTTGCCTCTCGGCAGCAATGAGCCATGAGGTTGGCCCAGCTCTAACACCTAATCACTTCCCCAGGGGCTTTATGTCTGGAGTTGCATATTTCAGTAAGGCCAGACCAAAGCGTATAAAAGTCATATATCATTTCCTCTACCATGACCTAAAATCACAATCTAGGCTAAAATATAGAGAGATTTGAAAATCATGCATTCTTTTATTGGCCTTCTGAGAATGTGCTTTTCATTCTACCAGTTGTTTTTTTTTCTACCAACATCAGGAATGAGCTAATAAAAACACAAAAAAAACCAATGGAGAGACTTTCACAAGCCTTGAGAAACCAGAGATTTTGTTGGTTTGTTTTTTTTTTTTTTCTTAGGATCAAGCTAAATATCATGAGACCTCTGATAAAATGCATAGTTTACAAGAATGGTCTTTCTGCTCTACATTGTTTTCCATCAGATGAAGCAGCCAAATGTTTTTTGGTGCTGCCCTTACCCAATTACATCAGGCTGAAGAAAGTTTTACCTCCTATTATCACTGGGCCCAGCACAGATGCTTCTTTTGAAAGCAGTTCAAAAGAGCAGGCATAAGGGCTTGGGTTTTTCTCTTTCTTGCTTTTCATTTTTCCTCTTTTCTGCACAGCCAGCCTCATACAAGTCACATTAGTATACAAACATATATTAATATACAATTATGATGAGTATACAGTAGAATTGCTCCTGATTTATAGCAAACAAATGAAAATGAAGGCTATATATTTCAGGGGAAATCAAATACCAGTATGTTTTTCTTTTTAGATTATCTTCTTTTATAGCCTAACCTCCAGATGGTGAATGATTGTTTGCTAGACTAAACCGATGTTAGACAACAGCACTAGTTTTTAATTACATCTTTGAACACACAGTGTATTGAAGTGGAGGAAATGAGTTAAAGCTAAAAATTATTTATTGGATGAAGCATCTAGTATGAGACTGCAGACAATTACAAGAATGTCTGCTTCTGGACTGAAACACAGAGTTGCTCCATTAGTTCAGTGGCAGAGAGATGGTCTGAGAAGAGAGACAGCAGCAGTTGTCTCTCACAGCACGCGTTCCTCTTTAATTAGTGAGATATCAAGCACAATTGAAGTGTGTCATTTCAGTGACTTTACCCTAAGTGAACCCTTGGTACTAGCAGTTAAGAAACTTTACCACTGAACACAATACATTTTGCATTGTAATTTTCTCAATGGAAAATCTATTTTAGAGCCAAGGGTTTAATAACCTTGGAGTTTCTAGATTAAGTTTTATGTAGACACTCAAACAGATACTGAAACTGAAGCTTCATGATATTTTTATGGTTTTCTGCATATGAAATCTAGTTTTTAAAGTGTTTTTTCAAATTCATAGATTTGAGTTTCTGTATTTGTAATGAATTGAACACCTCTAGATCTCAAAATCTGAGACTGATTCAACAGTTAGGTTAAGGAATGCAAGATAGAAAGGGATCTGTGTAGCTGCAGACAGTAATACCATGCTATCTTGTTCATACAGTTATTAAAGCTCCACTTCAAAATTTGTAAATAAATTATTCCCCCTCTTTCTGTAGAAGGCTATTTTAGATGCGATGTCTAAAATCAGTCTTATTTCCTGGACACATTTATTCACAGCCAGTTCATAAGTCACATAATTTAAGATTAGATTTGGTTTCCTAATTCCATTTCATAAGTAGTGCAATGCTTGTGCATCTTATGAAATGCACAAGCACATACACAAAGAGAATTTCAACAGCACTAGAAGCAAAATCTTCAAGAACGAGGAACAGCCCTTAAAGAACAAATACACTTAACAAATCAATACAGACAGCAAATATAGGGCATGAAGAGAAGCAGTCAACAATTCAATCATGAATTTCATTTATCTTCCAACTATTCATAGTAATTTTATGAATGACTGAGTGAAATTAATCTTAGTTATTAGATGAACCTTTTTAAATTTATGTGAAGGTGAGCAAATTAACTTTCTTACAGAAAAATACAGTTTTGAATATTTTTCCTGATATATTTTAGATATATGGCTGGTAGATACGTATGTGTAGAGGGATATCTGAAACAGAGCAGATGTCATCTGAACCCTTTTGAATGTCAGAAGGAGCAGGGTGGGTCCGGTTTGTAGGTGTCCTCCGCCTTGAGTAGCTCACACAGCACATCTCTTCCCCTGCATGACACAGGTAAGGTGTTTTATCCAACACAGGGAAAAGGCATTTGTATTGATGGGACTAAGGCCAAGCTTCTTCCAGTTGTCTTCTGTTTCAGAATAGTCCAGGAAAGAGTAGATTAAGAATTTGCTTATCATAATGAACTGGAAGCAGTATATCACTCTCTCCTCTAGGAGTGATTAATGGGCTCTGCTGACCTTGCCATACACACACAGAGGCACAACTGATCTCATCAGTCCCACGGCACACACTCCCAGGGCATTGCGCAGGCAAGCATGATGGGGTCATCGCTCTCCCCCTTCCCCAGGGACTGAGTTGTTGATCCCTCCCTTTTTTTTTTTTAACATCAGACTTCGTTCTCTGCTCCCCAGTGGCTCGGGGAAGGAGAAATCCCTTCTTTCAATAGTTCCCGACATCCTAAGCAACCTGGGCTCAAAGTCAGGGTGTGCAAGGTTTCATCACTTCATTTTTCCTCTCTCAGTAGGACATTCAGAGGAGCACTAGTTCCCACCACCCCTTCTTCAGGGAGGCTCAAGGGTTACAGCTCTCTCTGCTATCTGTTCATTGTGTGTTTGAGAGGAGGAGACTAGCTGATAAGCAGGGATTCAGACCTTTACATGGTGCTATAAAAGAAAAAAGAAAGCAAAAAATCACACTCATTAAAAAAAATTGTGAAGTTGGGGTTTTTTTCTGTCCATTTCTTATACACTGACTCAGTTTGCACAGCTCTGCTGATGTCCTTGCCTTTTAGAGACTATTTGTAGAGTTAAGGAAATGAAGAGGAGGTAGAGATGGAATTTCCCTTTTTTAAAAGATCATAAATTGGCTAATTATAGGAGCTGTCATTTGGGTAAAGGAACTCCACCTTCCAGAGTGGTTTTATAACACATATCTATTCCAAACATCAACTTTATGCTGCCATTAAAAAAAAAACCCACAACAAAAACCCAAAAACAAACAACAAAAAACCCAGAAAAAAAACCCCAACAAAACCAAATAACTTCATTACTTTTTAATTTATATGCTTTTTCTGATTAGATACGTCCACTTTCTAATACCTGCAAGCTGGTGAGAATTCTGGTAGGAAAAAAAACATGCAGCAGCAGCAAGTCTGCTCATCAGGGGAGTGTGTTACAGCAACAGAAAGCAAAGAAAGCACTTAACCAACGTTACCCAATACTAGGGACTAACCAGGGTACCTTCTCATGTACTGCTGCTTGTAGACCTACTCCTGCTAACTCCAGGGCAGGAAATTTGACACAGATCCTTCTCTCATTCTCTGGAAACTAGGGAGAGCCCTTAAGCAGTAGCCAGCACTTCTACATGTCAATGTAACAAACATGATTGGAACTGTCACTAGAACACTTGATGATTTTATTTTCATATAATATATCCCTAACAGATTTGAGGATTAGTTTCTCATAGCTGTCTCTGTACCAGTACATCTGTACCAAACACTGAAAAAATCGTACTTCCTATCCCAAAGAATCCTAAGGTCATTGTTATACATTTAAAATGCTACAATTTGGAAACTATTTATTTGCCATCTCTTTGTGCCATGTAAATGTGATTCCAAGCTTTATTTTAAAATCATAAAGGCTAACAACTTCCATCATTAAAAGTAAATGCTGAGTTCCTCAAATAAAAAAAAAAAAACAAACATAACTCTGGATACAGATGGAGCTTTAAGAAAATCCACACTGAACGTCAATAGAATAGTGAGCGTGGGACACACCGCTAAAGTGACTCACAGAAGAAATATTGCTGAGGTCAGTTTCATCTCACATCCTGGCTTCCTCCTGGCAAGCTCCAATGCACTTCTTCTCTGCCTCAGTTTATCTGACTGCAATATGGAGAAGGTAGTCTGAGACTGATGAAAACTAATGCAGACAATGCAAAATGTCAGCAGTGCATTTGGCACACCCGGGAGAAATCAAAGAACATGCAACCTTCTGTGTGGACTTGCAGTCTAACTGAGGTGCAAGTCAAAACAGTCTATCGACATGCAGAGAACACAGTAAACTTGAATACACCAGATACAATGCATGAACCATACAGTGGCATGTTTTTTTGTAATGATCCATGAAAAATTAGTTAAGGAAGCTGTATGGTACATGACCCGGGATTATTAAAAATAATTTAAAATACAGCAAAACCTGCTTCCTCCTATTCCAGGCCTCACTGCATGTCTCATTCTCCAACTTCAGCCAGGAAGCTGTGTAATAGGTTGGAGTGTCTGCAACCAGCCCTGTTGACATGCCTGTAGATATCATGACTGTAACGAGGTGAAATGGGGATAGAATGCAGTTTTTTCCATTCTACTCAGTTTTTACATAAAATGTAGAATGTAGAATGTTTTTGGCCATATAGACTAAACTAGAATAACTCTGAGATCATTTCATTCCCTGATGTCATATTAAAAAAAAATATATCCATTTGCATGAACTTCTAAGAAGACTTTGACCTTACTTCAGTGTGTTTCTTGTTGGTATCTGGGTAAACTTTCCTGTGACAGATATAAATGTGGTTAATGAGATTCTAAAACATGTTTCAGAGTAGTTCATTTAATTACATTACAGAGGCTTAAAGTGACCTTTAAAGGCCACTCCCTGCTGATTCCTTCCTTTACAATTTCAGCGCTACCTACCATTTTAAAGGGAAAACCTTACACTAAATAGTAATGAGGAAATAATGTTCCTTGTCCCCTTGTCTGATGAACATCACAGTGGGATTTCAGGCTCTAGCATCCCTTATTCAAGGGGTAAAACTAAGAGGCAAGGAGAGAGAGAGTTTTCTAAGGTCCCCATTAAGAAAGAACAAAAAGTTTCATCTCATCAATATCTGCAGCCAGACTTGGTGGTCTTTTCTCTCATTAACATTTAGAAACACCTTTATTCTCAGCCTTAGGGTCCAAAATTTTCAAAATTACTGATCAGGCAGGCCCAACTGTTTGCTTACTTAACTTTATTTAATTTTGCTATTTAATCTGTGCTCAAGAGTGGGAGCAAAGTTAAAGGTTCTCTTTCACTGGAGTGCTCAGCAGGTCCCAGGTGTGATGGGGGACAGTTCTGCTACACTTACCCATCCTTTGCAAGAACCCAGGTATTCAAACTCATGGAGATTACAACGGGTCCCCTGTCAGCTTGAGCTATCACAGGATATAGGAGAAAACGTGAGAAAAAATGACAGCAGCAGTAAGATATTTTTGTGCTCTTTCCTTTTGCATGGTTAAAAAGGTTCATGGGGGTTGCCCCAAACACCAGGCTAGGTATATGCTACTAAACAAGAGAGAACCAAGGAACAAGCTGAAGTACTGTATTCATGATGGTCCCTCCTGCTGGTTATCACAGTTGTTAGCAGAATTTTGGCCCGCACCAACTAGCACCCACCAAGAAAATGCCCAGGAAAAGGTTGGAGGAGAACATCCACAGGGGATCATTTCCAGCAGATAGTATGGACAAGACTGAAACAGGATTTTCTTGGTCTAAAACAACCCTCCAACAGTATGTGAGCCCCAGGGAGTATTGCAGTGAATCAAGGGATGGCAAGTTTCCTCATTGATCTGCCTTGCCCTGGACTGCAATAAAGGTATATGGCAGTGTGGGCACCTTTAGCTCTGACGCAGACAAGCTGTTAATTGAATAGTGCATAACCTTTAAAAATAATTTACTTCAAGTGATGAAGTCATCTGTCATCCTAAATACAATTAGTGGCAATGCTTCATCACTTCCTTCCTACCACTTCTCTTCAAATCTTTCATCAGCTGAGCTTGAGACTGGTAGACTAATAGACAGTGCACATGTAGGAGAATAGTGAATCTGTCTGAGCAATTGAACTACTGATCGGGTTATTTGCTTTTCTTCTCTGGGCAGATTCCACCTGCCCAGATGGGCAGATTCCACCTTTTTATGACAGCAACTCCCATTAGCCTTAGTGATATTTGGATCCATTTGCATCAGGAGTGAATTTAATATGCAAACATATATCATCTGTGTTTGACTATCTGTTGATGATCTGTTGACTCCAGCTGAATACCCTTGCGGGGTTTATTTTTTCCATGTGTGTTTTCTGGATGTCCTTCCCTTAGCACTTGCATAAACATGCATTACTGAACAATTTGTATAGATCATCGTTATCCAAATTTACTGCAAGAGGGTTACTGTAAGTGGCTAATACAATCAAGTCTTTCATAGATGTTTCATTCAGTCTCACAGACTTCACTTCATTAAAAATAGCAGGGATGAGCAAACACAAAAGTTTATGTCCTCTCAAAAATGCATGATAACATAAAGAAATGGAGACTATCAGGCTGAACAAACCAATCAGAAGAGGATCCCTCAGTAAGGCTGTAGTAAAAAATAAAAGTGACAATATTTTCCTTGCCAGAGAAAAGCTATTACCCCTCAGCCAAGCCAATCAAATAGATGGTACAATTACGCATCTACCATAGGGAAAAGTTAGATTTAAATAGTTTCTCTTAGTCTAGACTTTTTCTGCTCTTCTGGCCATATTGTATGTTCTGCATCAGAGGTCTTGCATGTATCCTCATCTCAACATGCTCCACTTCTTTGCTCTTACTGTTTGTAATTAGTACCTGTCACTTGGTGTTTCACATGGCACCTGCAGAGTGGTTGCTCTCCTATTTTGGTAAAAGGGAACTTTTTGTAGGAACAAGTTAGAAGGCTTCTTTCAAATATTTACTCTTTAGTAATAATTAATTTCTATACCTAACTACTGGCAAGGCCTCTCATTCTTAAAATGTTTTTTGTTCATAGCATATGATATGGTCTGACATAAAATGCCAAAATCAAGGGTCACATAATTTATACTACTTCAGCAAAGGATCAAAGTTTTTTTATGGCTTATAATTAATTAACCAATTCTAATCTAATGTCAAAAAAGAGATACTGTAAATATAGAAAGAGCTTTGCAGCAAGCCAAAGTTTTATGGAAATGGCCACCTATTACGCAATAAATCATACTATTTCTAGAAAACATGTTTTTTCATTTCTGTAGTGCAAGAGCCTACTTTACTTGGAGGTGGATGTAAATTAATTTTCATGTCCTGGAAAACATTTTGAATTTCCATCATATATCTCCTGTACCCTCTTTTCTTCTGCATGATGATATGACAACCTTCGGGAGATTTTCATGAACATTACAGGAGTGCCTCCAGCCAAAGGAGGCAAGAGTTCTTTTGGACAGTAACATAGCCATGAGTGCCCTCAGCTGGTACACAAAGAATGAAGCCAAGGCATGGCTTTGCCTGATCCCATGTGCCAAATTTCTGAAGAAAACTCCAAAGTAGGCCACAGTAGGCCAGCTATGCCTACCAGACCTGTTCGTTAACTATTCACTAACTGAGAGAAAGAATGATTCAATATGCCAAAGGACAATTTTCCTGCAATGCTGGGTAACCAGATCTCTGTTTTAAGAGATGCCTGATAATCAAATGCAGAAAAGAACACAGAAAACACTCTTACTGTCCCATAGCTTAGTCCAGTAACCTCCACCCTAGAAAGTTGAAGGCTGTGGTTTCTATGCCAGATAAAAGAGCAGCTTGAACTTCTACCACTTTGCAGCCTAAATTAATATTGCAAGCACTGGTCTGCCTAGCCAGGGTAACAGGCACAGCAGTTTTGACCAGAGATACCTCCAGAGCACTGAGGGTTTTCAGAGAAGGTTAAATGTCATTTTAATGCTTTGTCATCTTCTGAAAAACAATGCATTTTATCCTAAAATTACCAACTATCTCAGAAGGCTTAGCTAGAATTCCTGCTTCCAGCTGGTGCTCCACTTGGACGACTAGGAAGGCAGCAACCCACCAGGCTTGACTACGCTGCAGAAGCAGGGAAGCCACAAAGGTCATCATCTGAAAGGATCACTCACCCAGGCTGTGCAAAGGGTGGGTCTGGTGGAGCAGATGCATGTGCAGTCAAATACACCCTCTGCAGCTGGTGCCCGGTGGCTGGTACACTGCCAACCATGCCTGGCAGGCTCTTCCCAGATAGTCCTTGGGTTGTTCACAAATGACAGGCAGAGCTCCCTCTGCTCCTGGATGCTTTGAAGACTGACCATGGACAGAAACACAGACATAGCCCACATCTTTACTGATGCTTAAATTAAAAACTTCTCCACCTCAAGAAAACAATTTCAATGTGACAAGTTCTTTCAATGTGAAAACAATTCTGTATGATGATCTGCATGGTCTCCCCAGTACAATGAGTCTCAGCTCTGATGTGCCTCCACACTAGTAGGTGCAATTTGACTCAGTTATGTTTAACTAAGTTCCACATATGAAGTGTGTCAAATTTAGAACATCTTCAACTATCATGCTCAACACTGCAGGATGTGCTTCTGTGACTCAAATAGCAGTACATATCTTTCCTGCTAGATTAGACATCTTTGTGCAGATGTTCAAACTGGTTGTTAATTGAACAAGACTTTTTTCATATCAGTTCCCTTCCATCAAGAAATATGCTCAGTATTTTTGTTTTTCTTTTCTCCTCCCTCTCCCACTTCTCTGCATTGTAAATGATATGATTTCACTCAGTTTATCTATTTCAATAGTACATCTATTTCTTTGACAGTTTGAGAGCTGTGTGTATTATCTCTCTCACTGTTGGCAGGTCATCCGCGCATTGGTTTTTTTAACATTCAATAACCCATGAGAAGAGGAGAACAGAAAATACAGCAACAGCAGATTTATCTTAAGCCTGGGAAAAAAAAGTTATGCTCCTAATAGCACTAAAGATCCTACTTTGGTCTATCACAAGTATCGCTACAGAGCATTTGCCCAAATCAGTATGGCATAAGTCTTAGCAAACTATCATCTTCATCCTTGTTCAGCCACAAGCAAAATGGAAACTAGGTTTTCTACAGTCTAAACTCTGGTGAAATACAAAGGTAGTGTTGGAAGTATATTTCCAAATGCTTCATATTTCTTTGGAAACATGGAAATTTGGAGTAACATTAAAACTGGTGGTGGAAGCAGAGTGCCAGGTCTGCACGTCACCTGTGTCAGCCTGCCTGCTTGCTTGCCTGCCTGCCTGCCTACCACTCAGCTGGACAGCCAAAGGGAAGCTTTGCCAGCCCCTGGTCTCCCAGACACCCAGAGATGCTCAGTCCCCAAGCGGTGGGGCTCTGCAGCCTCCCCTTCCAAAAGAGACAAACCAAAATTTTGTTGGCATCTATAGGGCAAACTGAGTTTTGCTTTGTTTTCAAGAACTGAATTGAAGACTATTCTCACTGGGAGAATCAAACCTTTCTCTTAAATTAGATTTACTCTGGTGCCACAGTATTGGCAACCAAAAGATTATTCTGGGGTTAGGATTGATATAACGGGAATGTCTGGCATAGGCAGACTGCTAGGTGAAGCTGGGAATAGATTTAAATTAAGATATGATAAATGTTACAGAGTAGATGAGCACCATCTGTCCCCCCTTCTTTTACCTATCCATGCACATGCTTACTGCTTTCATCTGCTCAAAGGAGGTGATCTGCAGAAGAGACAGGACTTGGATGGGTTCTCAATATAAATTCTCAAAGAGGGAAAGGGAACCCCACCAAAACCATCACCTTGTGCTATATTTAGTAATTATTATCTGCTACCTTACAATAAACATTCCCCAAATACTGCCATAATACATAATACAATTTACTCTTTCAAAAAAAATCCGAGCTTCTGACAAAAATAATTTACAAGGTTATCAGTCAGCTCCTAACATCTCCCCCAGATCTCTCCCTAAGAGGCCAGGACATGGGACTAAGGCAAAACTTACTGATGTATTTCAGAGTTTTTTACCTGGGCAGGTCATAACATGCAAAAAGATTATAAAAGCCATTGCTGAAGGAAAAACTCCTTGAAAGTTTTATTATAATCTTGTGTAAAGAAATGTGATTCCCCAGATCCCCACACATCTTTAAGCTTCCTCAGTGTCACATGACAAATTAAATGAGCATTAATGTTGACAGTGGTATATTTCTTATTTTTACTTTTAGAGCCAATACAGTGTGTGGAAAGTGCAAAAAAATATTCCTTCAAATAAAGCATCACCACTATTTAAACACCCAGAGAGGACTATTTCTTGTGTCTAGATAGAGATGGAACCATATATAGCCTGCTTGACTTCTCCTAAGATTTGATAATATTGGTGATTTTTAAAATACCTCTGTTCTACTGCAAATTGAAAAAAAAAAAAAAAAAAAAGAAAGAAATGGAAATATCTTGAAATGGTTTAGGCCACGTCCTTCAGATTGAAATCATCTACCCCCCTGCCAAAAACCTAAGTCTGATTATGTTTGCTCTATATAAAGTCATTGAGAGAGTGGACAAGAAGTGACTAGATACAGCAAAACTGTAGATCTGCAAGTTGTGGAGATGCAAGAGCACCTTGCAACACTCCACAGAAAGGCAGGAAGGGGAAACATGGTTTCTCCTTCCTTAGTCTTGGCCCTGTGGCTTTTTCTTCTGGGCAGGCATGATCTGGCATCACACCAGTCTAAGGGTCTGCTTTTAAAATGTGAAGTTCTACACCTCCAATAAAAACTTTTACAGAATCATAAGGATGATCATTATGTCACTGGGAACTGCAGATGGCACCAGGCCAGTTTAAGCAGAATGATGTTACGTAGTGACACTGTGAGTAAGCTCTATAACAAGGCAATAGAGTGGCCACACAGGAGCAATACAAAACCTGTGTCAGAATGGCCTTACAGCTGAGCCACTCATCTCCGTCTCTCAGCTGGGCAAAGTAGCTCAGCAGTGGTACTATACCACCTCTCCAAACTGCTTCCCATTCCCAGCTTGGGCTATTTCCACTATCTCATACATCTCTGCTGAGTTGTGGGGAGGCCCCCAGTGCTGCTTCAGCATGGAAAGCAAGCTGAGAAGACAGGGAAATATCCTGTATGCAACCAAGGCTCAAATTCTTCCTGAATTGTTTACAGTCAGCTAACATCAGGGATACATCTGTCGCTCTTTCCATCCAAACTTCCTTTTATAATGTTGCTGACAAGCACGTCTCGTTGTTACATAATGAACAGTCTTTTCCATCATTAAAAAGCAAATTTAAAAAACACAGCAAAGTTCCTTTCTGGATATATTGTTACACAAGCATGCAATTTGTTTTTCAAAAGCTGAGAGATAAACTAGATTACTTCCTATTTTTTTTTTTAAGTCATAGTCTTATCAGCATAAGACTAATCAAAAAAAAGAAAATAAGTTTGGAATATTTTGAAAAGTGCATGCCATGCCAGTGAGGTGGTAGTTTCTTATGCACAAGTTTGCCAAAGCACAGGCTACAGTTACCAGAGAAGAAAAAACAAACTCCAAACAGAAAAGCATGTCTAGTTAGTAAAATGCATTATTAATAGGAACAGCACTGGAACAACAGGCAAAACTCCATGTATAATGGAGGCTGTCGCTTGGGAAGTCACAGCACTTCCCACCAGAGTGCTCTTCTGTTTTAAAGTATTATGCCAGGACAGCAGTCAAATGCAGTTTTATAAGGAATTAGGATGAGCTAATATTAGAATATTAGTTGTTTGCATTGCAGGGTATGTGTAACCAGACAAATGTAGACAGATTCAAGTTCATTTTCCCATGTTCTAAATCGGACAGCTGTGGTCCAGGTCTGGTTATTCCAGCTAGGGCTGGTCCAAATGAAGTACAGCCATGTTAGCAACAACCCTTCTCCAAATTGATATAACCTGCTCCTTTGCACATTGCTTATGAGCTCCTTGTTTAATGCAAGGAGGTAGATCTTTTGGGGTAGAATTATTCCCCTTGCTTAGAGAAATTACAGCCACCTTTTACATTCACATCTTAGAAGTCCTCAGTGTAGTCAGTGCAAACTAGATCCTTCTGAAATCAAGAACTTCTGTTGCAGTTTTATTTTTGTTTCTTTCCATGAATCTATTCATGATCCAAGATATTACTCCCTAGCTTGCTGTCCTAGCCTATCACTATTCATCTGAAGCAATTTAAATGCATTGCTTTAATGATGAGGCTATCAAAGAAAAGCAGGAACATGGCTGTAAACACCTTGCTGGGGAACAGATGTCATAATTTGTAGTGGCACTTTTTTTCTCTCCAAAACTACCCCATCACATCAATCTAACTTTCTGTCTTTCCTGGTCAGTGTTATTCAGGGCTGATATTCCAGCTATAACAACAGTTTCACTAGGCTATCATGTCTGGTGCCTTTCCAGAGTTAATGTATTATTTTTCAGTTAATTCAAATTCCTTCTTTTTTCCTTTCATCTTCTTACACTAGCAAATGTTTTGGCTCTTACTGACTACACCCAATGTTCTATTCTGAATTAGTATGCATATTTCTTTCTTAATTGCAGCATTTTCCAAGACATGTGATATTAGCACTTCTTTTTCTTTACTGCTGTCCCTCAATATTCCTCCATCTCATGCCAAAGCCTCCTTTACTCAATCTTCCCCTTCCTGTATTTAATGCCATTAGTGAAGTTTATAGAAGCAATCTGCTTGCTTCCACCTTTTTTTTCACAACTCTCCTTTTCTGTTCTTGACTCAGTCCAGGATGACTGGTTTCTGGGCAGTGTTCTTCCCTGACTCCTTAATTTTTCACCGTATGCCAGGAGTTTTGCCTGACAGCAGGAATTCCAGGAGGAATTCTGGTTAACTGGAATAAAACAACTGTGGAGATACAGAACTGAATGGTAAACTACTCTGTGGAAGGAAAAAGATTACAACATTGTGAAATATCACAGTTTAAGATACATGTGATTCTCGATACATTATTTTCTTAGGGTACATATATAATTTGGTGGATTGTTATGTGTCATTTCTTTCCACAGGACAGTAGAAAGATTCCTGATTTGTACTGCACACAAAAAAAAAAAAAGAAAAGAAAAGAAAAAAAAAGTCCTACAGTGACAGGCAAAGGTGAGAAAAGTTTTTGTCCACAATCTAAATTCTCCAAGATAATGTTATGGCACTGAACAATGCAGATCTACACGATGTGACTGTTCTTCCTCTTTCTTTGATTAGAAGTAGAATAATTGCATTTCAACCACCATGATTAGACCTTAATGTCGGCATCACTACCTACGCACAGTAGGAACTATTTAGTTTTTTTCTTTCTGTTATTTCGAACTATCTACAGAGGTGAGTGTATGTTTAATTTTTAGCTCACGTTCTGAATATCCTAACAATATAGATGAAAGATGATTTCCCAGCCATTCCACATTCCTAGCGAAATACGCCGTATAACGGATGTCACAGACCCTCTCTGCGGACCAACTAAATCACCCTCTGTCTGTACAATCATGATTCACTTTTTCTTCTGTTTTCTCAGCACACAAGTATTCTGATCCCCACACTGAGTGCAGAGATCAGGCAGAGCTCACTCCGGCTCTTGCATAAAAGGAGCTGCCTGCAAGGGGACAGCTTGTGAGTGATTGCGGAGGGGAGTTGTCTCTGGGAGCATGGTCTGCAAAGAAGGGGACTCACCACAGTGTGGCCAGGGGAATGGCAAGCCTTTCTGCCAAGACTATTATTCCTGATTACTGGAACAAATCTTTGGGGCTTTCTCGCTGAGGCTAAGTTTGAGTAATATTTGAGCAAATCTATTTTGAATTGGAAACTGGACCCATTCCCAACCCATTTTTGTAAACCAGAGGTTAAAAAGATATGCCAAAGGTATGCTTACCCACCCGAGAAGTGCCAGATACAGATTAGGTAGAGCACAGGATGTTTTAACCTCATGGTCATATAGCAGGCTTTCAAATGCAAGTCTGTTTAAATATTTGCCATACAGAACAATCTAATTCCTGTACCCAGAGACAATGAATATGCAGCTTAAATCACTTACAGCAAAATCCATCTTGCAGCTGAAAGGTAATTAGGTGTTTCAGGATCATTCCAGCCTTTAATTTTGCCAAGATAAACACATCACAGTGGGGAAATCCGTATGCTGTTCACACTGTACAGAACACACCTCTTTGGTTGAGCAGGACCACTGGAAAGATACGGCTGTCAAGATAGATCTATTTAAAATGAACAGACTGGTATGATATTTTCATTCTTTTCATCTTTTTGTATCTATCATATCAAGTATCCAGCATCTATGCTCTCAGAGCAAGGTAGTGTGGCATTATTAAAAAAAAGAAGTTTACACTTTTATGGCTATGATTTTACGTAGTAACAGAAATTCAAATAAGACTATTATTGAAAATATTTTCTCTTTTTAAGTGTACTTTGTTTAATTGAAGTTATTGACATGCAGTCCTCTTTTGTAAAGGAATAGTATTCATATAGGCATAATACCATCACCATAAAAACTAAATGTAGTCACACATCTGTGTTGTTTCTTTTTTCTGTTGACGTGTCACCCTAAATCAAGTAGACAGAAAACATTGAAGACTTTTTCCTTCCTCTTCACAATTAATGGACTTCATACAGCAAAGCATCAATACAGACAGACCATAAAAAATTTTAGATTGAGCAAATCCTTGTGAAGTTAAAAGGTACACAGCCCTGCCACTGGGGCAGAATTACTCGGTGTGTTGGTGCAGGCTGGGAAGTGATGGGCTGAGTAGCAGCTCCACTCAAAATGAAATGGGGACTGAGCAAAGCCCTAAGCAGCCTGTGACTTCTCTATAGAAAAGGAAATAAAATATTTGCTGGCTGTATCATCTTAGTGAGGTCTATGTACTTTTTGTGCAGATGCCAGAAAGTACAATAAGTGTTTACACAAAGTTTTTTTCATAGTCTCGCTTCTAACAGTAGTTATATGGAGTTTCTATATTTTTTAGGTTACTTATGCTTAGGGTTAATGAGATTTTAATATCAATCTCCATGACAGAAAGACTGAACTGTGTAGTTTTCCTTCTTGTATTGGGACTAATGAATCAGTGGGCTGGAGCACCTCTCCTATGAAGACAGGCTGAGAGAGTTGGGGTTGTTCAGCCTGGAGAAGAGAAGGCTCCAGGGAGACCTTATAGCAGCCTTGCTGTAGCTGAAGGGGCCTACAAGAAAGCTGGAGAGGGACTTTTTACAAGGGAACACAGTGATAGGACAAGGGGTAATGGCTTTAAACTGAAAGAGGGTAGATTTAGATCAGATATTAGGAAGAAATTCTTCACTATGAGGGTGGTGAGACACCTGAACAGGTTGCCCAGAGAAGCTGCAGATGCCCCATCCCTGGAAGTGTTCAAGGCCAGGTTGGATGGGCCTTTGAGCAACCTGGTGTAGTGGAAGGTGCCCCTGCCCATGGCAGAGGGGAGTGGAACCAGATGGTCTTTAAGGTCCCTTCCAACCTAAACCATTCTATGATGATTTTATGAAAGTGACCGTGGTAGAGTCTGAGAGTTTTGCCAGGGCTCTCAAACTTTCTTCAATAAAATGTATTAGTAATTCTACTTACTTCTCTGATTCATCCTTATCTTTCACGCACATTTCAATATTCTAATCTCATATCATTAAAAGATGACAAAGCTTAGCAAACGTTTCTTTTTTGGTAAGTACTTCTGACTCAATGAAAATCTTTCTCTTAGCCAAACATCTAGCTTGACTGGAATGATAATATCTCTGTACTTGACATGGTTTTGCTATTACTTTGAAGTATTTCTATCATGACAGAAAACAAAGTAAAATTCCATTACTGCAAACCAAATCCTCAGGTCCTTTCTTAATTGTTATGTGACAATGAGTGTGATTAACTGCAAATTGATAAAAAGCCTCAGGAATTCAAAAGTTATATTTATTTAAATAATAAAGAGTAAGATATTTCATAAGTTATTGTTAATGTACAGCACTGTATTTTATCTGTGCTTGCATTTTATCTGTGGATGATATGCATGTAACAATGTGGCAAAAGTTCAGGTTCATGTAATTACACTATTATTGCTGTTTTTACTTAGTGATAAAGATGATGCAAAGAATCCACTTTTACTACTTTGCAAATCTGTAAATAATAAAAGGTAAATAATAAAATGGAACTTAGTTCTCATTGCTTCTATCTTATGGTATGCATGCAGTTTTTCCTTGTTTTTATTGTCCCAATTCAGTGGCTAAGGTATTACTTGGTTCAAAGAGGGGAATATGTTGAAAACAATAGTTTCTTAATCTTTCTTTCTTTAAAGAACGGGAGGTGTGGAGACTGAAATATAACTAACCCTTGCTATGCATTTGAGACAGTGACTGTTGAGAGACAGTTTATGATCTCCAGTGTGCAACAAAGAATTACATGATGACTTATCTTTCCATTTCTTTTTATCTATCCAAGATGAACACGAACAAGTATTGCTGTACATACAAACTATGTCCAGTAACCAACAGTTAGGCCTACAAATCCAAGAACAATACAGCAAAAACATTCAGCACTTTACATGCACACACAGATCTCCCTTTTATCTACAGAGCACCTCAGTAACATCACCTGTCATACACTGAAATACTTGTTTATTATATCAGTCCCAGGCTACAGTCCAAGAGTTGCACTAGGATACACCATGAATGATGGACCAGGTATGGAGAGTTAGAAGCTACTTTAACTTTGTTCCCCCATAAAGTACCTTGAAACTTATTCTGCTTCACACATCTGAATTTGGCCATTGCTCTTACACTTATTGACTTAATATACAAGGGATTGAGCCCTGGCTGTATGAATTTGAGGAACATTACCCATACAGCTTTTTCAGGTTTGAAGGAAATTTGTTGGCCTGTCACATTTCCTTACCTTGGGTATATCTTGAAATAAATCCCCATATGGCATTTTAGCAGAACCCAAGTCCACATGACGTGGTTTCTTATGGAGTCCCCTCTACTACAGTACCTCCAGCTATGGGTCCAAATACTGAAGTCAAAGCTGCTTTAGCAATATGGCCACTGGCTTACAAAAGAGCTTCTGTTCAGTGGTGGCACATTTGACATATCCATGCAAGCTATGGTATTTACTCAAGTTTCCAGCATCACAGCACAAACGGTGGATGCAGCATGCCCAGTGGACTGACGGGGATTTGAACACAAACAGCAGCTTTAAAGGAAGCCATTCATGGGAAAAAAAGGAATCAGTGATTTGCACAGTTTGTTTGCCAGTTGTGGACGAGTACAGCTACCTGCTAGCTTCAGCTTAATAATCCTTCTCACACTGTACAAACACTTCCACAGTGCAAAAGGCTCAGGAACACCCAGAGAAGCACAGGGTAGCTCAGTCACAAAGCTGAGGAAATACCCTCCGGAGAGAAGGCAGCAGCCAGCAGTGGAGCTGTTTGGACATGCTGCTTCATACCAGTTACCGGAGAGCACTGACATTCAAGATTCTCACTTTGATGTCAGTCCCAAGGAGTTTGGAGGCAAGCTCAAAGGAAAAAGCAGCTGAAAACAACACACTATCCAGGCTTAGCTGAATATGGCAGCCAGTGGGTGAATTCTGCTCTCTGCTAACATTGGCGAAATCCTCTTCTCCTCCACAATCAGTCATCTTTGCTGAGTTAGTCTGGGTTTTATAACTGCTATACAAGTGTAAAGTTTAAACCTTTATGTATTTTCCTGAAATGACATTTATAGCTGGGAGCAGCTGCATAAACTTTGTTTACCTGCCACTCCTACAATAACTCATACGCTCTGCAACTGCTTCTCTTCCCTTAATGCTCTTTTGTCCACCTGAAAGTGAGAAGAATATTCAGAGACTTGCACCACAAGTAAGTTTACTCAGTCCAAGCAGAGGCAACAAGGGGGGAAAATACTACTCAGCATAGTACCTCAGTTTCTAAGTGCCGCAAGGCAAGGCTGAAAGCAACAGCAAGCCAAGAGAGGCATCTGGGAGAAGCAACAGGCCCTGAGGCCCAAATACAATGGGATTTTCAAGCTGCTGTTTTGCAAAAGGAAAAGTACCATGGGTAGTATGATCAGCTGGATTCTTTGCCGTGCTGCCTCTCCCAGCCGCACTAACTTCTAATCACATGTTTCACTTCTAAGTTATGAAAGAAAACATAATCTAGCAGCCCCCTGAGAAGACTGCATGCATTGGCCTGGTGGCCCATGTATTGCCATCATTATGCAGTACACCAACATCTTTCAGAACCATAAACCTCGTAACACTTCCACATACAAAACCTAAGCATTTTGGTGGTGTTTATACTTGCTTCTTTATGGAAAGTGGTTAAGATGACGAGTTCTTTGTTTGTTTGTTTGTTTTTTAATTAGTTCATTAAAACATAATTTGTGGCAGGGACTTTCAGAAAAACTTTTTTGAAAGTCAGATATATGTATTTGGATTTCAGGTGCCTGCAATGACTCATTTTTGTAACCTTCTAAAAAACCCAGAAACTCCCTGAAAACCCCACTGTCTTGTTTTTTTTGAATAAATCAGCAACAGCCTAGGAAAACCACAGACTTATCATGTCCATATTTAAAACCAAAAATCATTAGCCCCAAGCAAGTTTAATTAAACTTACAGAAGAGTTTACAATGCAGAAGAAATAGGTCAGGAAGGAATAATATAAAACAAAATTACTTCTTGAAAATAGTCCAGGAAAAGCAAGGCAAGTCTGAACCCAGTCATTAATGATATCAGGGAGGAGATGGCATTGTGAAGGGTAACAAAGTCATGGGAAAAACAAGGACATCTATTATCCAAACATAGCTGCAGAGCATTCCTGATGGTTATTTTGTGAGGAACGTTACTTTTCCGCATGCAGTTTGTGGTACAAAGAAGAGGTTAGGCTCTAGTCTTGGCCTTTTTGCACATACTAGTATTTAGCCAGTAACTCTCTGAATAATGCAAATTATCCATGCACTCTTTAAAAAGCTTGGATTTCTGGCACTTGAGGTAGAAATTCCAACACAGCTGCTCTGCGGTGTTGAATGCTCATTCTGTATAACATAGAGGTATGGGTCACACTGATTTATCACAGATAGTGTCTAGAATTTTGTATTGGTTATTAGTTTGGATAACATCTGTAGGGTTATTCTATAACCAAGATCCGTAAAATCAAGAGGGTTCATCTTCTCCAGTTCCTCCCTGTCTTTTGATGATATTTCAAGAACTTTAGTTACATCAGAGCAAATTTCCAGTAAGGAGCAACTTTTTTTTTCTCAGCCCCAAAATGCAGGCTTTATCATGTCTTCCCATCTCATATCGCAAAACATTCTTACAATCAAAGTACTTTTCCCAAGATGTTGGTTCTTGAGTGCAATAATCTTCAAACAAAAAATTAAGACTTCTGGGGCAATAAAATCAGCCCCAAACTCTGCAAAGGGAGCTTGTTAAAAAAACCCATCAAGTGACTTCAGAAAAAATCTGCTCAACCTTTGAGGAGGGTCATTCAATCACACAGGACATATTGCTAAGTGCTTTCGTCAATTCCTTGAACTCACATGTCAATTATTTCACATTCTCTTGGGTTCTGCGGTACTGAATGTTTTCCACTCAAGTAATGCGGTAAACCTTTTCCCTCTGCAGCTAAACTTCCCCTTTTTAGGGGTGTTGAAAACTAATCTCTGTTCTTCAGTATGTGCATGAGTTCTGCTTTTGGCTTCCTGATGTTTCCATCCCTGCTGGGTACTGTGAAACCTTTTCTGCTACTTCTAGCTCCTTTCCTGTCAGTGTGGATATGGCTTTCCACTGTTATTATTAAACCACTAATGACATAGCTGTCAAATTATGAATAGATATCTTGATTTCTTTTTACTCTTTGAACCTGTCCCATACTGTCCCATTTGCCTCCCTGAGTTGTTTAAGCATGAGAGGTGGTTATTTACAAAACAGGCCCACTCATATTTTCATGCACCAATTCAGAGCTCTGCTGCACATCTGGCTCTGTGTCAGCCTGAATCCAAAGTCAGAGCAGATGCTGGAAACAAGCCCTTGTGGCCATCACAGACCTGGCAAAGACAGGCACAGTTTTCCTGTGGCACTTCAGCAACATGAGCAGAGAGCTGCAGGAATTCAAAAATTTGAAGCAAAGCCCTCTAAGCAGCATGGAGGCATCTCCTCCTCCTCCGCAGAGGTAAATAAGATATTACGAGGAGAAATGTGCAATCCCAAGGTAGAACAGCATTTAAGGAGGATGAATTGCAGGCAGATGGCTGCTGTGCAGATAGTGTCAGGGCAATCAGTAAAGACCAAATAATCCAACTTACGCCCAGAAGAATGAAGACCAAAAAAGAGCCTATAGATAGCAGCTTGGGGAAGCCACAAGGCAGCCAGACTGGACTGAAACATGTCTGTCAGCTCTTGGGACAATGGAGAGTTTTCTCACACTGGAATGGCTGACCTAAAGGGTCCAGACTCTTCCCACAACCTCAGGTAAAACAGAAATAACACTGCTGATATTTTTATTTCCTGTGTGTTTCATAATTATAGCTGTCACAAAATGAACTCTTTTATAGCAGCAGGTTGGGCAGTTTTATGAAATCCAAGCAACAATTTAGGCTCCTAACTTGAGTCAGACTGTGCTAGCCCGATACTCCCAAGAAAGCAGGTCTGTCTGGCTGTCTCAGAGAGGGGGCATTCATGGCTGAAACCAGTACCACATCATACATCAGCATCTCTTCTGATGGCTAGTGTCTCTCCAGGAAAATTCCAGGCATTTCAGTTCCCCCATGCTATTCTCACACAGGAAGATATGCCTATCATGACCTGCCGTGCTGCAGCCCTAACAGAAATACTGGGCAGAAGTCCTGTCCTACTATGAGTTTGAATCTCCTCTCCAGGATTCAGGAATAAGCGTGAAACAGCACAAAACCTTTCCCTGCCACTGCCTGAGAGGCTTGGCCTCTGTGGAGACTTTGGGGCCAGACACACTTCAAATAAAAAAAAATAGGGGGTGTGTCTCCTTTTATTCACCACCATTGCTGTTATTGCTGCCAGGGAGAATAAATATCAGTAGCCTTTACAGAGAATCACAGAATGGTTGAGGTTGGAAGGGACCCCTGGAGGTCATCTTGTCCAACCCTCCTGCTCAAGCAGGGCCACACAGAGCAGGTTGCCCAGGACCATGTCCAGACAGCTTTTGAATATTGCCTCTTGTCCTGTCACTGGGCACCACTGTAAAGAGCCTGGCTCTGTTGCCTTTGCACCCTCCCTTCAGGTATTTATACACATCGATAAGATCTCCCCTGAGCGCAAAGGCTGCGTGTAGATAGTTGCCTCCTCTACCAAAACCTCACCAGGTATTGAGAACAGTCTGCCTTAATGACAGTTTTTTCCCCTCATTTATTTTTCTCTCATCTTCACTCACAGGAATTTTGAGGGAGTACATATACCATCTTTGTTTGCTTATCCCTCTAGCCTCCTTTAAGAACTTATTAATAAGAAGATCGTTCTATCAGCCCTGCTTTCTTCAGTAAATAAACTGGCCATGACATCACCTTGTAGGCACTAAACCTAATTTCTTAGTGTTTTTCCTCCTTAAGCTGCCACCTGAAGCACCTCTGGCCTGCAGCAACCTCTCCCCAGGGTTTCAAGGGGCTGCCCAGACAGGGTATGACTCTATAGGTCCTTGTTCTCCAAAGTTACCTTCTCTTGAGAGCCCCTAAGGTCTGCTCCCCCTCTCAGCCCCAGTAAAGAGCAACAGCAAGGAAAACCATATGAGAAATTCCTGGATTAGCAAAGAAATTAGGTGATGTACTGTGTGATGGCATCAAATAACAAGCCTTATTGTGGGCCAGAGATGTGATTTCGGAGATGCCCATCTAAGTAGCTGCATATTCTGCCAGAACTAAACCCAGAGACATATGGATGGCCACATATCACACAGACATTTAGATAAAAGATGTACCAGGTATCAAATACTTAAGCGGTGGGAACTGCATATGAGACACATGCATTGGAGTACCAGTACAGACAGCTTTCAAAGTGTCTCAGGACAGCAGCTTTGCTTCTGAGTGAGTTTCATATTTGTATTCTTAAGAGGGCAGGATAATTGAGATGAATGTCTACAAAATAATAGGATGTCTTAAGTGCCACTGGAGATTTTTACTTTCAGCTAACTGAATCGCAGGTCCAGGACTTGTTTCTACTGTTTTAAAACTTACCACAGTCTGCATATCAGGGGTGATGGTGGCAGGATTTGCTGACACCAAGGCAATGCAAGTCTTGAAATTAATAGAGAAGAGGATATAGACTAATGATACAGGCCCTGGGATGCAATACCAACACTTCTATTCCTCTTCCGAGTTACCATATTGAGTATAATCACTCCTGTTAATTCTGCCTATCTTGGGAATAAATCAGCTTTCTAACTTCTCTGTAACTGGTGAGTGCTTACTGAGTTTTGTATCAGGTTTGAGTAGTCTTATTTATTTATTTATTCATTTTTCTTATGCTCTTCCCAGAATGCACACTGCTTCTGGAAGTGCTGACAGACTGATGAAAGAAGAAATAAGGTGTTACTGCCAGTCACAGTAAGCGCCTAGATGACTAAAACCTAAGGCTTCTGGCAAAATTAATTTTGGCATTGTTTTGACAATCCTTCTCACTTCCCAACAAGTATTTATATCTGATGCTTCACAGAACAGAACTAAAATAAAAATTAACATTTTTCTTGTCCAGTATTGCTCACTTTCATCACTTTCATGTATGTATTTTTTTACAGTTATTAAAAAAATCCCTAGCAGCTAAAATATTTCCTACAGTTTGCATAGGAAAGAATATGTTCCTACTGTATCGTGTCTTTCAAATAGTTACATACAGACTTTGCTAGCTGACTAAGAAAATCATGCATACAGGAAACAGCAACAGAAAAGCAGCTTTGTTAGGTGTTCTTAAACTATGCTCTAAAAAATCCTTTCATTTAGAATGGGCTATTTATAGTAATTGAGGAAATGAGCATTTTCACTTCTTCCTTTGGATCCTACTTCTCTAAGTTACATCATATTAATCAACGTACATAAACACATCTACTGACTTCAGGATGGCTTCCCTTGAGTTTAAGGGTTCATCAGCTCTAGGTATACAGGAAATGGTGTTTTGAGTGGAATGAACTCTTGGAAAGACAAATCTACAGGAACACAATTTTATATTTACATATATAATCTACAATAGAAAGGTACCTTGAGCCTGATTTAGTGTTGTACATAGTACAATTATATAGATTATTCTTGTATGATATACAACAATCATAGAAAAACGAGAACAGAAGAGAACACTGTCTAAATTTGATTTCTTGCACAGTATGCGTCTTAAATTTAATCCAGTTTTTAGAGCTCTTTGTTTTTCCCCCACAAAAAGGACATCTAATCTTGATTGCCAAAGATCTGCCAACACCATCAGCAAGTTCTTCCAATGATTACTTAACCTTTCAGTAAAAAATACATTTTTTTTTCCTCTGTAAATGTCAATGTACAATTTATAGCTCTTGGATTTTGTGTCTAATAGATTGAAGACCCCTCTCTTACTAAATTTATGTTCCAGAATCAAATACTTATTAATATACACTAACCAATTGTTCATTATTCAACCTTTTTTTTTTTTTAAAGATAAAGGGCTGAGCTTCCTGAGCATATAAGTAGATGTGTTTTCCAATTCCATCATTATTATGATGGGTTTTCTCTGTTGATTGATAGCTTTCTTAAACTGACCCTAAAACTGGACACAACATTCACAGACTACGTGTTGTGACTGCCAGATAGAGAAGGAATATATATGATATATTCAAGATTCTTGTTCACAGATTTCATGATCATATTCTTCCATCTGATCACAGCTTTTCATTGGGAGGTCACATTCAGCTGAATAGTTACTAGAACACGCAAGTTCTTTTCATGTATCACAGCTTTCCAAAATCCGACTCTTCATCTTTTATGTATGGTCTACATCCCTTCTACTTAATTCTACAATTTGAAATCTAAGATATATCGAGCTAGAAAACTAGCCCTATTCAAACTAGATCACAGTTACCTTGTACAGTTAACTCTTTATTGGTATTAATCATAGAATCATAGAATGCTTTGGGATGGAAGGGACCTTTAAAGGCCATCTAGTCCATCCCCCCCTGCAATTGACAGGGATATCTACAACTAGATCAGGTTGCTCAGAGTCCCATCCAGCCTGGCCGTGAATATTTCCAAGGATGGGGCATCTACCACCAATCTGGGCAACCCGTTCCAGTGTTTCACTACCCTCATTGTAAAAAATTTCTTCCTTCTATCTAGTCTGAATCTACCCTCTTTTAGTTTAACACCATTACCCCTTGTCCTATCGCTACTGGCCCTGCCTGTCCCCATCTGTCCCCATCTTTCTTATAAGCCCCCTTTAAGTACTGAAAGGCTGCAATAAGATCTTCCCGCAACCTTCTCTTCTCCAGGCTGAACAACCCCAGCTCTTTCAGCCTTTCCTCATAGCAGAGGTGCTCCATCCCTCTGATCATTTTTGTGGCTCTCCTCTGGACCCTCTCCAACAGGTCTACGTCCTTCTTGTACTGAGGACCCCAGAGCTGAACGCAGTACTCCAGATGGGGTCTCACCAGAGCGGAGTAGAGGGGCAAAATCACCTCCCTCAACCTGCTGGCCATGCCTCTTCTGATGCAGCCCAGGATACGGCTGGCTTTCTGGACTGAGAGAGCACATTGCTGGCCCGTGTCCAGCTTTTTGTCTATCAGTACCCCCAAGTCCTTCTTGGCAGGGCTGCACGCAATCCCTTCATCCCCCAGCCTTTACTGATACCGGACATTGCCCCAACCCAAGTGCAGGACCCTGCACTTGTCCTTGTTGAACCTCATTCAGTTCATATGGGCCCACCTCTCCAGCCTGTCCAAGTCCCTCTGGATGACATCCCGTCCCTCAGGTGTGTCAACTGCACCACTCAGCTTGGCGTCATCTGCAAACTTGCTGAGGGTGCACTCGATCCCACTGTCTATGCCATTGATGAAGATATTGAACAGCACTAGCCCCAGTACGGACCCCTGAGGGACACCACTCATCACTGTTCTCCATCCGGACATTGAGCCATTGACCACCACCCTCTGGATGTGACCATCCAGCCAATTCCTTATCCACCGAACAGTCCGCCCATCAAATCCGTATCCTTCCAATTTAGAGAGGAGGATATTGTGGGGGACCATGTCAAAGGCCTTACAGAAGTCCAGATAGATGACATCCGTAGCTCTTCCCTCATCCACTGATGTAGTTACTCCATCACAGAAGGCCACTGGATTGGTCAGGCAGGACTTGCCCTTGGTGAAGCCGTGCTGGCTATCTCGAATGTCATGTTGTATTCTAATTCAGTACTCCAGATCATAAAAATGGTAATAATTATTCCATGGGTAAGTGTATTGTGGTAGGTCCTTCCACCTGCACATCAACTTACTGATTTCCAGTCACTCAAACACCGTTAGGAGTCTGTATTGAACATTGAGTTCATTCTGAACACCAGAACAGTCAGAAGCAGATTATGGTAGAACATGAATAAAAGCAAGTTAACTTAAAAAGTTGGAAAACTTTTTAATGCCACTCCGGAACTAATTTTAGATGAATAAGTGGAGAACTTTATCAAGCTAGCATTAATTATCAAAGCATATGTACAAAAAATACCATAGAAATAAGAAATTATTAAAGTTTCTCCTGCCTTTATTTGGTAAATTGTCATATGTTGTACTCAAACAAGTTTTTATGAATTCAATAGGATTCCTACAGAAGAAGTGATTTACTAAATAGAATTATTCTTGTGCATAACTGTGTAAATAGCTTTTAATAGTGCATGTCAGATGACACATTTTACAGGACAAGGAAGAAAACAACAGCTAAGTCAAACGTAGTTTGTTCTCATATGAGGTTCTTTCTGCCATGCATTTCTTGGTTGCTACATGTTCCTTGAGATTTATGCTTCTGCCTCCCATCTAACTGTTCTAGGACCAGGGACTATAAAGTCATCTTGGCTAGAAGCCAGCAAAGAAGTGAAGATGCTGGTTCAGTAACTAAGTCTTATTTGTAAGCAGAGTACCTAGGCAGATGCTACTGAAAGTGTAAGTTCAAAGCAGAAATCATGAGAATATTCATGTTGAGACACAAAGATGTCTCAATCCTGGTTAGATATCAAAGAACTGCCATATGTTAATTAAAAAATGAGTAACATTGTAATAGCATTAGCTATTATGGGATTTCTATAATCTTTCTGTCTTCTCCCCCACCCCACCCCTTTTCTCTTATCTGTCTGATCTTTTCTCTTTACCTAGTTCTACCAATGCCTCAATACCCAGTCTTGGCTATCTAGGACACAAATGAAATCTTTACTGCTGGTGTTTACAATGCTTCTAGCTGTCTGGAATAACAACAATGTTAATTATAAGTGATGAATCAGAGATCAGATGTTAGTCAACAAATTCTCCTGCTATTTGCAGAGCAATATTGGTCTAAAGTCTAACTTGCTCATTTCCTGCCTGGTGGTAATGAAGCATCTGAACCTTGGATGAACCTTAGGCTCAACTCCAAAGGGCCATTTGTAGAAGAACCATCTTCCCCTGTACATTAGAAATTCACAGGCTGGAATACGTTAAAAATAAGTCTTTTGGAACCAAGTATTCTCAAATCATATTGAAAACATGTAATTTTCTCTGAAGTATTTCAGTGACAGGCACAATAAATACAATTTAAATACCATTTATAAAGTATATCTGTTCCATAAAAATAGGGTTTTTGTTTGCTTGTTGGGAATTGACAGAAATCATGCTTCTACACCACAGCTTGAGGAGTCAATGGCATCTTTCTTTTTCTTACAGAACATAAGGCTCACAAAAACTAGTTTGGTTGGTTGGGGTTGGGTAAGACAAACATACATGCTATGAATACAGCAACCAAAAATCCAAGAAATATCAAAACCTTTGCACTTATACTACAAAAGTCATAACTACATTATGGCAAGATGGCTCAGTAAAGTACAAGAGCAAGTAATAGTCTATGACTTTTATGCAACACTACACAACTTCTCTTCTGTGATATTATTTCAAAACACATTACCTCATAAGAAAGAGAAGCTGCTGCAAATGTGTTCAGCAAGATACCCTTAAAATATTGCTGGTAAGGCTTTTTACTAGGATTACATTGAAGGAAATGTTATTTCACATATGTCTGAGATTTAGACATTTAACTATACTTCCTTTGAAATGAAAACTAAAAATGTAAAAATACTCTGCAAATAAAGACACTTTGGTTTAGAAATTTCAGGCTGCCACAGAAAAGAAATCTTAAGGATTTTTGAAATTCTGCATTATAGTACAGAGTTAAAAAAAAAAAAATCTGTCAAAACTATCACAAAGAAACCAAAAATATTTCATTCTGAAAACAAGTAAATTTTTTCTTCCCCCAGCACAGGTTGAATAGCATGATAAACTTTGCTCCATTTCAGCAAATATTTTTACTTCAGCTGAAACGTATGATGACATACTATATAGCTAACAAAACTTCTCTGATCCACTGTAATTTCATCTTTCTTTATGGATTATCTGTTACCAAAATGTTGGAGGAATTTTCTTCTTTCTTCTGCAGCTTCTCCTTCATTACTATATACCTAACTGCAAATGATGCATAGTTATCCTTAGCTAGAAATATTTATATTTAGGCTTTGAAGAAATAACAATATCTTCAGTTACAGTTAGTTAACATTGCTAATTGCCACAGAAGACAACAGACTATCTCTTTGCAGCCATCTCAATAAGACAGGACAGTTAGAGTGGTGATTGTAATGCTACACTTCAAAGATTAATTTCAACACAGGTGTTACCTAAATTATTCAATATTTTGATGAGAGATATAGAGAAACAAGTGATTAGGCAGCAAAGACTATGATGTTTTAAAGTTCAAAGGAGGGATGAAAATAACTTAGCTTTCTGGATAACTGAGCATAAGCAGAGCAAATCAAAATGGTATGCCAGGTGGGAAGATGGTCTGAGCAGGAAGTCAATGTTGTTGAACTGACAGGGAAGTCTGAGGTGAGAACGCAGCAGAGCTGAGTTACTCTGGCACATAAGGGTAAGAAGCCACATAGTCTGACAGATCACACAGCAGCTTAGAAACCACTCACTGTCTAGTCTCACCTCTGCTATTTTAGGTAAATTTGGGGGTTTTTTTACATTTCTTTCTCAAGCTGTTGAATGGAAATTCAGCTGCTAAAACTGTAAAATATTCAGCAGTTACAAAAAGCTTAATAAAGCCTCTCTTTGTACATAAAATGAATAAACACATCTTCCAGAAAACAGCCAAACACTTTATGTTGTGCAGCACTATTGCTCCAGATGTCTTTTGCCAGTTTGAGATGACACAAACTCTTACCTCTTCTAGAGAAACAATAGAATAAACATATGTGTTTGTCACATTTGTGTCCCTTGTGTGAAGGGAAAGGGTGCTGACCACAGCAATTCTTTGCTTAGTCTGTTCTCTGAATGCTTTAAAATACTATTTTAAAATTGCATTTATACTTTATTCTTCTCTAGAAAAACAAACAAACAAACAAACCACCTCATTCTTATCTCCATCCAATTTAAATACAGCACAGGAATGAAACAACCTAGTAGTCTTAAAATGTGTACATGTGGAAATCCAAGGCATATTTATCACAAACCATGAGAAGGGGTCAATTAAAGAAGTACTAGGAGGAGAGTACCACAGCTCCAGACAACTGCATGAAACAAAGTATGGACCAGCTTGAAACCAGCTATGAACCAACTTTTCACATTTTTAACCATATTTTGTAACACTGAGAGGAGTGGTTGCTACACCAGAGGGTCGTAGTACCATCCAGAGGGACCTCAACAGGCTGGAGAAATGGGCTAATGGAAACCTCACGAAGTTCAACAACGGGAAGTGCAAAGTCCTGCACCAGTACTCCAGGTGCAGACAGAAAATAGGAGCTGATGTTCTGGAAAGCAACTTTACAGAAAAAGACCTGGGAGTACAGGTAGATGCCAAGGTGAACATGAGCCAGCACTCTGCTCTCAAGGCTGATGGTATCCTGGGCTGTATTAGGAGGGGTGTTGCTGAGAGGCTGAGGAAGGTGATACTTTCCCTCTCCTCGGCACTGGTGAGGCCGCATCTGGAGTACTGTGTCCAGGTCTGGGCCCTCCAGCACAACAGAGAAATGGAGATACTGGAGAGACTCCAGAGAACAGAGGTTCATCTTGAGCATGAGGAAACACGTTTTTAGTGTGAGGGTGACATAGCCCTGGCACAGATTGCCCAGAGAGGTGGTGGAGCCTCCTTCATTGGAGATCTTCAAAAGCTGTCTGGATGTGGTCCTGGGCAACAGTCTCTTGTTGACCTGCTTGAGCACGGGCAGTGGCCAAGGTGACCTGCACGTGTCCCTTCCAAGCTCAATCATTCTGTGATCACCAGGTAACAAGGTACAAGTCCTTCTCCTCTGACAGCCCTTGGAGGAGACAAGTCAGGGTGTACTGTGCGTGCTGAAGAGGTCACCAAGATTCACTCACCTTCATTTCTCTGCTGCCCATTGCTGGGCCTTTCTGCTCAGGGGCACCAGCCTCTCATCACAGGACCTGACAAGATGGCCAATGTCCTGTGAAGCAGGGGCTCTCTCCCTTTGGGCCATTTGCCATTCTCGCTGCATGACAGTTGTGGGGGCACCACCAGAGACCCTTGTAATGTCACTGTGGAGCAGCTGTGACTGCCCTGACCTTACTGCTCTTTAGCAGCTGCAGATTTCATTCTTGGACTGTTTTGCCCAGGGCTCTTACAGGCACACACACAGGACATGCAGGCTTGAGCAGGACTATGACTTGGACTTGAGACTTGGCTTTGGGGAGAGCAGCCTCCTGAGTACTGAGCTAAGGCTGCTCCTTCTATTGCTCCTCTCATCACTGCCTGGCTGTGGGGTCCTGCACAGCATTTGTTCCAGAGTCACAGGCCTCACGAAGACTCCTGGTGAGTTCCTCTTTCTTTCCTGACCACCTCCTGCTTCAGGTATCCTCTGATAGCTCAAGCCATGCTGGCTGTCTGGGAGCTAATATTGGAGTCTGGGACTGGTGTGTAGCATGCCTTGCGGGGAGCCAAGGGGGCGGGTGTGGAGGGCAGCCCCTGAGTCTGACTGTCCCACAGGACTGCTGCCGCTGCTTTTCAGCCCTCAGAAAAACCCTTTGGGAGACCCTCTCCCACTGCTTTTTTGGATTTTCTTTGCTTTTCTCTTCCTAGTGTGAGGAAAGCTCAGGCACGTTGCACGTCTTTCTCTGCAGGGCATAGTGTCGGCTGCTGAGGAAGCTTTGGAGAAGAACAGCTCTGCAGTGACTGCCAGCAGGAGCCAGCTGCAGTGGGCAGGGCAGTTGGAGGCATTAGAAGATGACCCATGCCCCATCTGCCTGGAAGAAGTCAACAACGCAGCCTGTGTGGCCTTGTGCTTCCATCACTTCTGCTTTGGCTGCATCCAGCGGTGGACTGCAACAAGAGCTGTGTGCCCGCTCTGCAGGAGGCCTTTCAATCATGTCCTGCAGGTGCTGCCAGCAGATGAGGAGGAGGAAGAAGAGGACAGAGTTGGCTCTCCTGCCTGCTGCCAGAGGAACATGGCCAGGGAGAGGTCCTGGAGCAGATACCCACAGCAATGCTATGTCCTGGCCAGATATGCTATGAACAACAGGATCCCAGCTGGGAGGAGCAGGCCTATGGGGACCAACCGAGCATCGACAGCTGACAGAGCTCCAGGGCCCACAAACACCACCTCCCACCAGGTTCCTGTACCCAACGCTTCTTGGGCACAAACCCCACTGAGTGCAGGGGAACGTGTGGTCATTCCTGGGGATGGAGCCTACATCCACATTGGCACACTGAAAGGTGCTCTCCTTTCAGAGAGCCCAATAATCATGCAGTTGCTTTTCACGGGGTGTTTCTTCAAAACCAAAGCACAACCCATTGCAGGGAATACTTTCCAACATTGTCTCAACAATGTAGGAGAACCAGAGATGAGAATTTCATGGAGAGCAGAGTGATTTTATTTAACATAAATGCTGCAACAGAGCACACCTCACTTATACTCTCCCAGCCTCCCGCTTCTAAGCACCAGGGTAGAGGTGTCCAGCCCTGGCTGAGGCTCCTTCTCCTGGGGATGAACAAGCCCATACACCAGTACATACTGAGGATGTCACAGGATGTAATAAATCTGAGGTTAAATCCCTACTGCAAGGCCACACAAAGATGGCAAATGAAAAAACAAACATTAAAATGGAGGAGTCTCAACTAAGTCCCTAACCATTCAGCTCAACTGTCTCAGCCACCCAAGCTCTGCAAGTGAGAGTGAGCTTTTACACACGCATCTTAATTTGTAAGTTCACCTGCCTGCTATACATCTTCATCACCTCATCCAGGCCCTGGTGTCACCTACTGGGATAGTGAAGAGCGAGTTCAAGACCACCTGATAAAATGAAACAAACAGAAGTCTATGGGACCTGATGACATACATCTCAGGGTCCTAAGGGAACTGGCTGATGTAGTTGCAAGACCACTCTCCATCATATTTGAAAAGTCATGGCGGTCAGGTGAGGTCCCCGGTGACTGGAAAAAGGGTAATATCACCCCTATTTTTAAAAAGGGTAGAAAGGAGGACGCAGGGAATTACAGACTGGTGAGCCTCACCTCTATGCCTGTGAAGATCATGGAATGGATCCTCATGGAAGCAATGTTAAGGCACATGCAAGACAAGGAGGTGATCCGAGTAAGCCGGCTTGGATTCACCAAGGGCAAATCGTGCCTGACTAATCTGGTGACCTTCTATGATGGAGTCACTGCAACAGTCGATAAGGGAAGACCGATTCATGTCATCTACCTAGACTTCTGTAAAGCCTTTGACACAGTCTCACATGACATCCTTATTGCTAAATTAGAGAGAGATGGATTTGAGGGGTGGACTATTCAATGGATAAGAAATTGGCTGGGTGGATGCATCCAGAGAGTTGCGGTCAATGGCTCTATGTTCAGGTGGAGACAGGTGATGAGTGGTGTTCCCCAGGGCTCTGTCTTGGGACCAGTGCTTTTCAATATCTTTATCAATGACATAGACAGCAGGATCGAGTGCACCCTCAGCAAGTTTGCGGATGACACCAAGCTGAGTGGTGCAGTTGACACACCTGAAGGACGGGATGCCATCCAGGGGAACCTGGACAAGCTTGAGAAGTGGGCCCATATGAACCGAATGAGGTTCAACAAGTCCAAGTGTAAGGTCCTGCATATGGGTCGAGGCAATCCCAGACATGAGTACAGACTGGGAGAACTCATTGAGAGCAGCCACGCAGAGAAGGACTTGGGGGTTCTGGTGGACGAAAAGCTGGACATGAGCCAGCAATATGCTCTCGCAGCCCAGAAAGCCAACCTTATCCTGGGCTGCATCAGAAGAGGCATGGCCAGCAGGTCAAGTGAGGTGATTCTGCCCCTCTACTCTGCCCTCTTGAGTCCCCACCTGGAGTACTGCATCCAGCTCTGAAGCCCTCAACACAAGAAAGATGTGGACCTTTTAGAATGGATCCAGAGAAGGGCCACTAAGATGATTAGAGGGCTGGAGCACCTCTGCTGTGAAGACAGGCTGAAGGAGTTGGGGTTGTTCAGCCTGGAGAAGGTTCTGGGGAAACCTTATAGTGGCCTTCCAGTACTTAAAGGGGGCTTATATAAAAGAGGGGGAGAGACTCTTTATAAGGGCAGCTAGTGATAGGACAAGGGGGAATGGTTTCAAACTGAAAGAGGGGAAATTTGGATTAGATGTTAGGAAAAAATTCTTTACTCAGGGGGTGGTGAGACACTGGAACAGGTTGCCCAGAGATGTTGTGGATGCCCCGTCCCTAGCAGTGTTCAAGGTCAGGTTGGACAGGGCCCCTGAGCAACCTGGTCTAGTGGGTGGCGTCCCTGCTCATGGCGGGGGGGCTGGAGTTAGATGATCTTTAAGGTCCCTTCCAGTCCAAGCCATTCTATGCTTTCTCCAAATACACCATAGACAGCATGTAGCAGATCAGGAACAAGGACGGCAAAAAACCCTACATAGGGCTAAAAAAAAAAAAAAAAAGTCCATAATTTGTTACCACACTTCTTGCCCAGCTGTAACTTACTGTCGTGGTTTAACCCCAGCCAGCAACTGAGCACCACGCAGCTGCTCGCTCACCCCCCCACCGGTGGGATGGGGGAGAGGATCGGAAGGGCAAAAGGGGAAAACTCGTGGGTTGAGATAAAAACAGTTGAATAACTAAATTAAAATAAAAATAGAACAGTAGTAATACAAAGCAAGCGGTACACTGTACAATTGCTCACCACCCGCCGACCGATGCCCAGCACGTCCCCCAAGCAGCGGTCGAACCCCTCCCCGGCCAACTCCCCTGCTTATATACTGAGCATGACCTCACGTGGTATGGAATAGCCCCCGGCCAGTCTGAGTCAGCTGCCCCGGCTGTGCCCCCTCCCAGCCTCCCGTGCCCCTGGCAGAGCATGGGAAGCTGAAAAGTCCTTGAACAGTGTGAGCACCACTTAGCAAGTACTTAGCACTACTTAACAAGAACCAAAACATCAGTGTATCATCGACATTGTTCTCATCCTAAACCCAAAACACAGCCCCATACCAGCTACCAGGAAGAAAACCAACTCCATCCCAGCCGAAACCAGGACACTTACCTAGAAGCATACTAATCAATGCTCTAAAGGAGGCTGAAGTCATCCCTTTCACTCACATATCAGAACCTCTCCTGAAATATTTCATGGAATTGGACTTCACTCAAAATAGGAGAGAGGTATCACACCAGTGATCTTACCAGTTTAAGGATTATTCTGCACAGGGAATTCTACAACAAGCTGCATAGATTATATTCCCTTCACCGCTGTCTTTTAATTATTTCTGGATGAACATGGTCACTGAATGAGACACATACATCCATCTGTCTTTAACACTATGGTTCCTTTATTATTTTTTTCTTCTTTAAACATAGGAGTCTATATTCAGAAAGTGAATGAGCTGAGAAATGCCTTAACTTTTGTTGTTGGATAAAAACAATGCAGGTTTTCTGCTTGGGCTTGCATATGTATATACATATATATACATGTGTGCATACAAATGATTTCTTACAAAAAATGTTAAGATAATGAAACTGGTTACAAGAACATCACCCACAGTATAGGGTGCTTACATTTAAAAATATCTATCATGACACGTGGAGGAAACAATGCAATGTAATATTTTTAAGATGTCATCCAAATAGAAGTATTCCTGACTAGTGTGTTAGTCTGCCTTCTCCCTTTGCTATGAAAGGATGTGACTGAGGTCATGAGTTTTTGCTGAACTGTTCACTTAGATGTAAAAAATATTTATCCAAATTCCAAAGAGACTCAGAAGAGGAGTTCCCACTGATGACACTGAAGGATAAATCTAGCTGTAAACTTGGCAACTGCTTTCACGATATCCTGCAAATGCCTCAGAGCTTCCTTTTCCCCTTACCTTTCATGAGAGAAATCAAATTGAAATAGAGTGAACTGTCAGAGAGAAATGTATTGGGCCAGGTTCATACGTCCTGCAATTCCAGAGTTTCTGACTGCACTAAATTCAGGATGAGCTTGACTCTTAGGAGATTTGATGAAATGCTGATTGTTAATGAACCAATAAGATAATTCATATTCTTTATATTGGCTTGAAGTTCTTTATTTTTATGCAGCGTAAGTGCAACTGTGCTATCACAACCTTCATCTCTGCTTGAGAATTTCCAGTATTTTACAACTCAGAACACATAAATCAGCTTCACTCTAGATTAGCTGTTCTGCCAAATACCAACAGCATATTTATTTACCCACAGCTTTTTAACCTTGACATGGCAGATATAGTTTAAAAAAAGAACACACAAGAAACCTCACTGTTCACTTGAGAACTTAGAGAAAATAGCAATCAGTAGAAAGATGACCTGAGGTAATGACATTTGGTTGCAAATATCTTTCTGGATACAGATAAAGTAAGAATTTGAGCCATTTATCAGAGTTGTGATTGTATTGACAGCCCAAACACAGGAATCTCCCACAGGAGTTCCTTGGGTTACTTCTACCTCCTCTCCCACACTCTGCCCATGCCTCACACAAAGAAGCAAGTCTTTAGGAAACACCATGCTCTTCATAGAATTATCACATTTTACACAGAGGATGACTATTTCCCAAAACTTCTGCTTTAAGATTAAGTAACTTTCTGAGGATAACTGCACCCCAGAGAAGAGTTTGCAGTTTTTACACTCAAACAGTTCCACTAGGAAAACCAGTGGCCACTCAAGAACTTCCTTCCAAGAGCCACTGCACTTCTCAAGGTTAGACACCTAAGGAGGCAATGCATTTAGAGAGACCTCCAGGATTCCCAAACAGCCAGCATACAACATGTACTAGCAGCTAAAGATGTTTTCACAGATTCACGGGTCATGCTTTGAGATCATGAATCAGCACTTTTCATATGTAAAGGAGTCCACAAAAGATGCAGATTCCCAGTTATATCCTATCTGTAGTTTCATGGCCTCCCTGTTGACTCCTAACTTTGGGCAACAGGGCTGTGTTCCCTCCATGGGCCTTTGGGTGAATGCTCCAACCAACAGATGGAAATGTGAAGAGAAGGAACTGCTGGCAGTGCAGTATTGCTGGAGGTGAGGCCCAGCTATCGTGTCATGGTCAGTTATTGGATTGTGATGCATCCAACAGGGAAGTAAAGGGCAGAATACCTTCCTTATGAAATACAGGGAGACTAGAAATGTTAGGTGCTTGACTGTACAGCACTGCCAAGATTTGAACCATTCTGGCCCATTCAGAAGCAGACCACCAAGCCCGTAAAAAACTTCTAACAGAAAAAAATATAAGCACTTCAGGACTCCAGATGCCTCGTGGGCTAGATTCAAGTTGCGAGTAGTTCAGAAGATGTGAAATTTGGGCTTTGGTGCCCCCAGGTCATGTGTATTAAGTGTCCAAGGCTTTTAGTCATATTAAATGGTTTTAGTATTAAGTGTGTCTGGCTATCTGGTTTCACTGATGAACGCAAGCTGACCTTGAAAAAGATACTTACTGGAATTTTTTCTTCTTTTGCATGACTGAAAACTTGGAAAGTAGCTCTTTACAGTACAGTACACTTGCGGCAAGTTTAGACAGTCTAAAGCTCCTACAGATGAACTCATGATTTCCCAAAAACAACAAAAAGAGCAAGAACAACATCAAGGAATGTATTAGCCTTATTTTGACAAAACTGTTTGTTGTAAAAGACAACCTGCTGGCTGTTTACATTTAGCTGCGGAGCCTTGGTTTGGGTTTACATTATGTATCATATGATACCTTTATTTCTTCATCCTCTGAGCAATTGTTCCACTAAGAAACACTAAGGAAATGACTTCCCACTTCCTCTGGGAAGTGGTTTATTATCATTAGTTATTATATACTTGAATATTAATAATGATGTTAAAAAAATGAAATCCAAAATTACATTAACATAGTGCACAAAAGTCCTGTCATTCTATTAACAAAGCAAAGGACAAAGAAGGGAAGAATATTAAAAAATAACACAAATATTTGAGTTACCTTGGATATACAAAAAAATTTTCCCATCTTTCAACTGAGTTGCAGGTGACCTGGAAGGGTGTACTCAAAGCTTTCTAAATCCATATATTATGCTCACACCTAAATAATCCTTTGGTTTTGTTGTTATTTTGTTTGGTCAGGCATGTTAATGTTGCATTGCAGTTATGATATCCTGCTTGTCTTAGCAAATCTAACAATTACATAACTTCCAAAAGCCATGCACTATCTAAAAGTAAAAACTTGCCTTGTACAACATTTGTTGCTTTAACCTTGCTACAGAAATCTGCCATGTAGTCTTCCCAGGGCCTATAAAAAAAAAAACCACCTTTGTACTTAGCACTTGTTTCACAAAATTCAATGTTAGAAACTTTCTCAACTTTTACAAGAACAAAGCTAGACCCAATATGAGGCCTGAAAGTGATGTGCATTTAAAGAAAAAAGGGGGTGGGGGGTGGGGAAGCAGCCTCTCCCACTGACTTTAGATTACATTTTCTCAGTTTACAGATAATTCTGTAACCTGTACTTTCTTATCAGAAGACGAGTTATCCTGGCTTTGGAATCATTGTTCCTATCTTGACACAGATAAAATATACACATACAGAAGTGAGTTTTCTTTGATTACCTTTAAAAATAAAGGGAAAAAAAATGATTTTGCCTTTATTCACCATGATAGAAAAAGCAGCAGTGAAATAAATAAAATAAAAACAAAAGCTGACAGTCTGGGAAACTTTCTAATGGCAAGGAGAATGAAGCTTCGGAACAGACTGTGTGGGAGCTTATGGAGTCTGTCTTTGGAGGTCTTTAAGGACATCTCTCAGTAATAATTTTGGTACAGTTGATCCTGCCTTGGGGCAGAGGGATAATTAAATGAAGTTCTGAGGTCCCCTCTAGCCCTCTTTCCTGTGATTAACAGTTCTCCCTTACAAATTGCCATTTTAAGGACTACATTTTAAGGATTGTGTGGCACTATCTAGTGAAAATTTTTTGTGGTACATCCCTTTCATACAGATTTTGCAAAAGGGCCTTTGTAAATAATGCAGTTTATAATACCTGGGCAACAGAAGCTAAATTCACTCTTACATAAATATTTTTGTCTTTCATGTCAAAATAAGAATTCTGACAGCTATTAGCAAGGAGCTGATAACAGAAGAAAAATGCTGAATTTTTTGGCGTAATTTGCTCTCAACTCTTTCATAAGCCTAAATTTACTTCTCTAAGATAGGGCTCTTAATAGTTTACATTTGAATTGCAATAAAACCATTTTTAATAAAACTGAAGACTATCCTTGAGGCCTAACAAGATTTTTTCTTTAGG
The DNA here is from genome assembly GCA_020745775.1 of Theristicus caerulescens. Lineage (NCBI taxonomy): Eukaryota > Metazoa > Chordata > Aves > Pelecaniformes > Threskiornithidae > Theristicus > Theristicus caerulescens. The sequence goes on along the minus strand of CM036583.1, from coordinate 15,754,077 downwards.
TATTATAATTTAGTCTGTTAGTTATCAGACCCACAGTCTTACTAGACCTCAATTTTGAGCAAAACTGACACTTGAGATTGCATGTAGTAGGCCAGTTTTCTTCTTTTCCCCTTTTACCATAACCTTGTTTTGGTTCCTTGAAAGCATTAAAGCACAAGGAGAGTAGAAATTGGTTCATGTCAATATCATGACAGTAATTTCATAATTCAAGTAGAATGGGATCAATAAGAACCAAAATCAGACTAATTTCTGAGCTCTCCCAGACAATATGCTAAGAAACAATGCAAATTTATCAAACACCATAAAAGCTACTTGTTTTCACTTTATGTTAATAAACTAACAGTTTCCAAAAGTTAATCATAATAAAATTCTGAAACCTGATCACCATTAAGAAAAGAGCAGAGGAAAATAATTTTATATGAATTATTATTTGCCTAATACTAAATTTTCTCCCTGGATTCTCAAGCAAGTGTGCAGGCATCACATACAATCCCCCTGAATTCTGTATACAAGAAACTAACTACTTCTAATATAGCAATTTTGAGGATGTTGTTAAAGCTTTGTGCCAATTTCAGAGAGTGGGAAACCTGGCAAAACTATCCTGGGAACCAACTGCAAGTAAGCTGTTCTCTAGGGACAGAGGTTCTTGGTTTGACCCCAGTTTTTGAGCAACTAGCAGTCGTATCTTCTGCCAAGAAATGAAAAATAGCCATGCACTTATTGAAGTTTCTTTATTTCATCTCAACTTGTATTTTTCCTCAGAATGAGCATAAGTCTGACCTTGGGATACACTTCAAATAACACTCAGTTCCCATCCACATCTATAGTGCTTTAGTTGCAAGCCTATTACCATTGCTTGACAACAAACCTATTTTCCCAATATTAAAAACAGGAAAGGACTCATTGCTTGTAAAAATGAATTATAGCTTAGCAAATGAAAATATTTTAAAATACTTGATTTCGCTTTCAGCTGTGCTGCCCTGGCCTAGAATCTCACTGCAACTTGACTAAGAGTAAACTTTAGTGCCATGACCAAATGTTTTTGAAAAAAATCTAGAAATTTAATATTTATGGTAAGCAACTTGCTCTGCAAACGCTAGTTGGCCATCACTGAAGATCTCAATGAAATTTCAAGCCTCAACATGCCATTTGATTCTACAATAGACAGAGGACATTTAAAACTGAAAAGATGAGTCTTCTAAAATTGGGTCTCTAAAGAAGGTCTTGCAAATCTGCTAAGAGAAGGATGTGTTTGTGAAACTTTGATGTGTGTGCATACACACAGAAATTCAAATAAACTTCATTTTCTTCATTTTCTTCATTTTAAAGGATAGGAAACTTCCCAATCAAGACATTTTTCATTGTTTAAAGTCTGCGACTAGTCTGTGCAGTCCTTAATTTTTTGTATCTGGATCTCTGGGTGGTTTTGGATCCTTCTGTCTCCACCTCATAATTGATTTACCAGAAGTTATCTGGCTTTGGCTGTCCAGTTTTCTGCAAACCCAGTCCTCTCCAATGGACGTTCACGCTATTGTAAGTTACCAACCTTAGTCTGCTTTCTGTATTCCCATGCAGAGAAGTTCAAGCCTGAACAGACAAACTCTCTAGAAATATGTGGGTTTTGGGATAGAGATCCAAGAAAGTCAGTTTTCTTAAAACACTCTTCCTTTCATTGTTATTGCATAACTCTCTTCTTTCCCAGGGGAAGATAAACAGGGGAAAGGTAAACTGTTGTTTCCATGTTTAGAAGAAAAATAAAAAGCTATTCATCTCCAAATCTCATCCAAGGGAAATTGCTGCAAACTGAGCTGCCACCTCAGTAATCTCTCATTATTAACTTCCATTTCATTTAACCAGAACCCGTAAAAGGGCACCAGCCATGACTAACTTCATGTGGCCACTTTGTACATTTTCCACCTTACTGGCTGGCCTTCTTCCTTTGACTGACTCCACAGTACTTTTTTATGACCATTTCCTGCTGAGGGACAACACCAGGTTCTCCCCTTCCTCACTAGAAGGATCCTGAGCAGTCACTATATGAAATTTAGTTTAACCAAATTAAGATTAAGACGAAGAAAATAATATCTTGCAAATTGACTCTTCTACCTCCCCTTCCACATTCGAGACTCCATATCACCCATTGAGTTCAACAGAAGTTAGGCATCTAAATAACTTTGACATTCTGGCCTTACACATGTCAAAAATCTAGAAGAGGTAAAGCAGAAGCTCACAGATATACACACAGAATCATAGAAATGTTGGCTGGAAGGAACCCCTGGAAGCCATCCAGGTCAAGCTGCTTGAAGTCAGTCTGTGAAAAACACCAGATTGGAGATTTTTGAGACTTGGCTACACAAAGCCATGACAGACCCAAGAATGGAATTTCCATGGCCCTGTGTGCAGCTCGTTCCAGAGCTGCACCACCTCCCCTTTTCCTAACAGCCAACCTCCCAAACAGCAATGTGTGGTCACTGTCCCTTGTTATTCTGCCTGCCCTTTCTCAGAAGAGTCCAGCTCCATTACCTTTATAACACTTCGTAAAGTTGTTGTTGGCTGCCGTAAGATTGCCCCTTAGCCTCCTACTTGCCAAATTAAAACCAAGCCCAGCTTCCTCAAACTGTCCTCATAGGTGATGTTCTCTAGCCTACTCAAGAAAAGACTTCAAACTTTGTTACCAAGTTTCTCATGCAAATTAGAATCTGTATAACAAGATCCATTTCTGCAATCAAGAACTTCAGGATTCCATTTCTTATTCATATTTTCAGATATTTTGTGTAAGCACAATGAACAGTTGCATCTGAATATTCATTATCAGTGTTCAGATGGTATTTACCTCAAGTGATTGTTTAGGTGGGTATGGGTTGATATAGGAAAAAGTCAAGCTATACCTGTAGCTTGACAAAAAAAGGTAACTGAAAAAAGAGGAGAAACTAAAATTTGCACCAAATCCAGATACTCACAACTGACCAGGGTTATCACTGTCAGCAAGGGGGAAGGGTGGAGGGAATTCCAAAGCCTATCTTGGGCCCAAGACAGCTTTCAGAAGTCCTACTCCCTGCACCCTGTAGAAACACTTCAGAACCACCATAACGATGAGACATCGCTATATCTGAGCAAAACAGTCACTTTCCTGAGGATCCCCCAAACAACATAAACAGAGTGAACTTTAAGAATACAATGGGAAGTTTTGGGCAAGAGACCCCGATATTTTAATATAAGTCTGCTACACCAGCAGAACTGCAGTGTAAAGTCTTTTCTCCCTTCCTGGCACTCTGTCTTCCAGGTAAACAAACATTAATGCTTCTTCCTTTTTACGTAATTGTGTACAGCACCTTCCATTTTTAAGTATTTTGTAAATTAATTTCATATAGTGAGCAAGAACCATTAAGGTTGCAGTGCTCAGCACTTAAAATTTAAAGTGACATAAGTAAATGCCCTTGTAAATTATCAAAACATTTGTTTTACTGAGCCAGTAAGAAGTGCTTTAAACTAGAAACAACAGGGAGGGAACTACCAGCAGTTCTGGGAGGCAGTGGATAGGGTTTACAAGCAAAGAGCCTAGAATGATGTAAGTGAAAGGGAACACATAATCAAAACAGGGCTTAAGTGGAGTCGCCTCATACATTTGCATATAAGTAAGGAAGTGCCTGCGAGGCACCATTATGGGGAAACCCCCAGACCCTTTTCAGGAAATCAGCATGCTTGGGTGTCTCTCTGAAGTACCTGTACACTAATGCATGCAGCCTGGAGAATAAACACAAGGAATTAGAGATGTGTGTGCTACTGCAGACATGGTGAGATGACTCGCATGACCAAAGTGCTGTAATGGTGAGATACAGGCTCTAGGATGGGCAGGCTGGGAAGGTGGGGCGAGGGAGTTGCCCTTTATGTGAGACAGCAGCAGGAGTGCATGGAGCTCTGGGTGGGGATAGGTAACCCAGCCGAGAACTTATGGCTAAGGATTAAAAAGCAGACAAATATGTGTGATATTGCACTGGGTGTCTGCTATAGGCTACCTAATCAGGAAGAACAAGTGGATGAGGCCTTCTACAGACAGCTAGAAGTAGCCTCATATTCACAGGCCCTGGTCCTCATGGGTGACTTTGACCACACTGATATCTGCTGTAGGGACAACACAGCAAGGCACAAGCAGTCCAGGAGGTTCATGGAAATCGTCTATGACAACTTCCTGACCCAAGTGGTAGAGAAGCCAATGAGGAGAGGCACTCTGCTAGACCTCATACAAGGAAAGGCTCATTAAGGTATGTGAAGACTGAAGTGACCACGAGATGGTGGAGGAGAGGGAGCAGGTCAAAAAAGCAGGACCACAGCCCTGGACTTCAGGAGAGCAGACTTTGGCCACTTCAAAGATCTGCTTGAAAGGGTCACGTGGGGTAAGGCCCTAGAGGGAAGAGGGGCCCAGGAAAGCTGGGTAATATTCAGGGATTGCTTTGTTCAAATTCAAGAACAGTCCATCCCTATGAGCACGAAGTCAAGCAAAAAAGCCAGGAGGCCTGCGTGCATGAACAAGGAGCTCCTGGCAAAACTCAAATACAAAAAGTATACAGAAAGTGGAAGCAGGGACAGGTAACCTGGAAAGAATACAGAGACACTGTCCAAGCATGCAGAGATACAGTTAAGAAAGCCAAAGCCCACCTGGAGTTGACTCTGGTGAGTGATGTTGTCGTGGTTTAACCCCAGTCGGCAACTAAGCACCACGCAGCCGCTCGCTCACTCCTCCCACGGTGGGATGGGGGAGAGAATTGGAGGAGTAAAAGTGAGAAAACTCATGGGTTGAGATAAAGACAGTTTAATAGGGAAAGCAAAAGCCGCGCGCACAAGCAAAGCAAAGCAAGGAATTCATTCACTCCTTCCCATCGGCAGGCAGGTGTTCAGCCATCTCCAGGAAAGCAGGGCTCCATCACGCGTAACGGTTACTTGGGAAGCCAAACGCCATCACACCAGATGTCCCCCCCTTCCTTCTTCTTCCCCCAGCTTATATACTGAGCATGATGTCATATGGTATGGAATAGCCCGTTGGCCAGTCTGGGTCAGCTGTCCTGGCTGTGCCCCCTCCCAGCTTCTCATGCACCTGGCAGAGCACGGGAAGCTGAAAAGTCCTTGACCAGTGTAAACTCTACTCAGCAAGAACCAAAACATCACTGTGTTATCAACATTATTCTCATCCTAAATCCAAAACACAGCACTCTACCAGCTACCAAGAAGAAAATTAACTCTATCCCAGCTGAAACCAGGACAGATGTCAAGGACAAGAAGGGTTTCTCTAGGTACTTAAGTAGCAAAAGGAAGACTATGAAAACTGTGAGCCCACTCCTGGATGGAGCAGTGTCCGTTGGTAACACAGGACATGGAAAAGGCTAAGGTACTGAGTGCCACCTTCACCTCAGTCTTTACTAATAAGACCAGCTTTCAGAAATCTAAAGCCCTAGAGACCAGGGAAAGTCTAAAGCAAGGAAGACTTCCCCTTAATGGCAGAGGATCAGGTCAGGGAATACTTAAGCAGACTGGACATCAGTCCATGGGCCTTGATAGGATGCACACATGAGTGCTGAGGGAGCTGACTGAAGTCACTGTGAGGACACTTTTATTATCTTTGAATGATCACTGCATTGGGACAGGTATCGGAAGACTAGAGAAAAGCAAATGTCACTCATATCTTCAAAAAGGGCAGAAAGGAGGACCCAGGAAACTACAGGCCAGTCAGCCTCACCTCAATCTCTGGGTAAGCAATGGAGCAGCTAATTCTGGGAACCACTTCCAGGCACATGGAGGTCAAGAAACTGATTGGGAGTAGTCAGCATGGATTCAGGACCACTAAGATGATGGAGGGACTAGAACATCTGCCATAGAAGGAAAGGCTGAGAGAGCTGGGATTGTTTAGCCTGGAGAAGAGAATGCTCAGGGGGGATCTCATCAAGGTGTACAAATATCTGCAGGGAGGCTGTAAAAAAAGACAGAATCCGGCTCTTTCCAGTGGTGCCCAGTGACACAACACAAGACAACAGGGACAAACTGAAACACAGGAGGTTCCTGCTGAACATAATGAAACACTTTTTTTTATTGTGAGGGTGACAGAGCATGGGAATCGGTTGCCTAGAGGGATGGTGGAATCTCCATCCTTGGAGGTCTTCAAAAGACATCTGGATATGGTCCTGGGCAACTGGCTTTAGGTGACCTGCTTGAGCAGAGGCACTTGGCTGAGATGACCTCCAGAGTTCCCTTTCGAACTCAACCATTCTGTGACTACATCATATACTGAACACACCTTGAGTAGTGGACAGCAAATAAAACAGAGCTCTGTAACTTTCAGTGAAAATAAGTTGTCCTGAATGAATCAGAGTCCTCTCAGAAATGGTACACAGATTCAGAAACTAATGTTAAGATGAAAACTGGCCTTGAAGGTGGCAAAAACATGAGTGCAAGATGTTTCATATCAATCCCTTTTGCACTCGGGCTTGCAGTTCATGAGGATAACATTTTGTTGGAGAGTTTTTGAAGCATTCTTCCTTTGCATTCTCTCCTAGGTTTCAGCACATGGTTTTTGTTTGCACATGCTCACTCTTCTGCAAATCACCCCTAAAGATCATTATCTTTAACATGTTTCCCTCTTGGTTTTGTCCATCTTGTTTCAACAGTTCTCCAGTCTTTTTGTCCCGCTCCACTCTGAAATAGTTATCTTCCCCTTCGCTCACTTTGTACCAGCCATCACATACAAGAAACAGTAGAGGTGAAATTTTGCTGTGTGGGCATATATTTTCTAGGTATACAGAGCAGTTTTGTGAAACATTGCATGCCCAAAGTATGTATGCAGTTAAAGCTATGACAGACTATCAATTAAGTTGATTTTAACTGCCCAGTTCCAAGAAGCCAAACTTCTGCACATGTAGATTCAGAGTTTCCAAACCATTATGTCAGTGTCTTTCATGGGGACAGGAAGGAGCGCTTTCCTGACAGAAAGGCCACAGCACTCTGACCAAATTTCAACTCCTTGCTCCAAAGCATGGACAGTACACAGTCAGTCAAAGAAAAGGTTGCCAGGGTTGTTTTAACATTGCAACACAATGCATTTTCTCAAGCGTTTTCTTGGAAATGGCAAAACTGTTTTGGCTGAAGCTTTCTGGAAAAAAAATTAAGTGAGCCCAATATCATCTAATGGTGAATTTTAGCCTAAGATGTTAATATTTGGCTAAGTTGCAAGTAAGCTAAGATGAAGGTATTGTAACAGGGAGGTTTGATAAATCTCAATAATAGTCAATGCTGCCAATACCAGCAAAACGCAGTCCTATATGAAGGCCAAGGAACTAATGATTACCGATAACACTGAGAAACTACAGCCAAGAGACCAAGTTGAGCAGTAATAGAAACAGACATGAACCTTAAATTTGAAACAGGCCAGAGAGCTGGTCAGTTTTAAGCATCTTTCCTGTTCTTACACTACTCTATATAATGCTTTATCTGGACTACTATATATACATATATAGGTACACACATTATGTTCTCAGCTGACACTTATTTCCAACAGATGCATGTATTTCAGTCCTGATGCACCAATCACTAAACTGAACTCAATTAAGAAAAAATTCAGATTTGGCAATCATGAGACGTGAGTTAACATAGCAGAAATGTTGTTGGTGTTTGCATATGTAATTATAGAGGATTATTCAATACCAATACCTTAAAACCTTTGCGCAAAGTCATATGGCACTAGGCCAACAAATAATGCCCAATTTACTTTATGAACTATTTGAAAAGGAACAAATAAACAAAGAAAGCAGCATACAAGTGTAAGGTTTGGTGCATCAGGTCATTAACTCTGCATAGTTAAAAGTGAAATTGCAACAAAAAACCCCATGTGTTTTATTTTGAAAAGAAAACCACAAAATAGCTTTTTGGGAACACTAAACTGTGAAAACGTGGACTAAAGAATTTTATGGGTTACTGTGGTATAGGCTTCTCAGGCAATCATACCTCATCTAAATTCCTCAACTCATGATGAATAAGACTATTAATACGAACTTAATTAGAACCAATGTAATATCATAAATCAAGAATTAATCATTTCTTAGTAATTTGTTTTATGGAAATCATAGGTAAGTTAATGTATAATTTAGGGTCTCAGCCATCAACATCTGAGTATATGATTCTGCCTTCCCCCCCACCACTTTTACACTTATATTTCACAGCCTAGGCTCTGAGAGAATGACTGGATGAAAGTATATGCTTCTCTTATGCAAGAGGCCAGATTACTAGACCTAATGGTCCTTTCTAGCCACTGGATCTATTCCATTAGAGATTTAACAGGGAGAGATCACAGTTTATAAGGCTATATCCTAGGTGTGGAGTTCAAAGAGTGACCCACAGATGGCACAGAAGGTAAACGACAGGAATACTGTACCTGCTGCACACAAGCAATGCAACTAATCCCTGTTTGGGCACTACTCCAGATTTATGTAACTACAAGGCTTTTAGCCTGCAGCTAGTTCACTTTGGACTATCAGCAGAGAAGTCCATGTGCAGGGATTACTGTGCCATGAGCAGCGTTCCTGAATATGCACAGCACTCTTGGACAGCCAACAATTTAGCGCATAGCATGACTCTACACTGGGTACAGCACCCACCACCCATGTGCAACAAGACAGACTCTGCATTGTACATGCAGTAAGACTGGAGACGCTGTGCAGATTCTCCTGTGTTTAATGAGTAAATCTAGTTCGTTGGACATGTGCATAGCTGGGTGCTGTTGCCAGGACCTCTCAGCCTCTTAATCAAAAGCAGACTTGATGATACTGGAAGGTATAAGGAATACTCCACAACTGGCATTCATTTATAAATGCTAAATAGTAAAAAAAAATAGTCTGGAAAGGCTTGATATACAGCTGAACTTTGGTGCCCAAATACCTGCTTGAATGCCTATGGCCAGCATTTATTTAGGAATGGGAGGTTCAAAACACACCTAACTTCATAGACACGAATTTCCTAGGTAAAAATCCTGGAATAATTCAGGTAAAAAGGGAGGCTTGGGGTCATCTCATCCAACCCCCTTCTCAAACTAGGCCCAGCTTCAAAGTTAGATGAGGTTGCTATTGTATTTTTAAAATCTCCGAAGGTGAACATCCCACAGCCTCTTTGGGAACCTGTTCAGGGCTTAGCCACCCTCAAGGGAAGAATTTTTCGTATATCCTTGTGGGATGCCCTTGCTTCAATTTGTGACTATTACTTCTTGTCCTATAGTTGTGCACCCCTAAGCAGATTTTGGCTCCATCTTCTCTATAAAATCCATCAGGTATTTGGACAGAGCAGTTCGCTTCAGTTCCCCTGACCAAGCCCTCTCTCTTTCAGGCTAAGCAAACATTGTTCCCTGAGCATCTCATTGTACATCATGCTCCAAATCCTGGTGACCATCTGGTAGACTTTCTCTAGATTGTCAACAACTTTCATACTGGTGGCCCAAAACTGGGCACAGTACTCCAAATATGGCCTCAGGACTGCTGAATAAAGGGGAATAATCACCCCCGAACCTGCTGCCTACACTCTTGCTAACACATGCAAATGTGCAATTAGCCTTCCAGCTGAAAAGGCGCATTTGCGAGCCACATTCCACCACTTTCTGCTTCTGTCTGGTGCTCACACTATGAAGTATGAACAAGTCCTGAGCAGATCTAGCTTAAACACAAATTTTGACACAATTAGAGAAAATAAGAATTCATCTGCTTATCTTGCTCTGGGAGAGTTGATCTGGCAGACTTGTTCGATGCAACACAACATAAAACAGCTGAATAAGGAGGAATTCCCCTCCTTGTGTATACAATACCCTAGTGGTTAGATGACTCATGCACATGTGTTTTGGAGACTCAGGTTCATCTCTCCCATGTATATCAGGGGTTTTGAACTTGTGCACCTTGAAAGGAAAGCACCTCACCTTTTGCCTGTCCCAGGCTAGGACCTTAACAGAGGGACAAGCATTAAATAATTTGACATAAATGAGATCTTTGATGAGATAGGAAATGAAAAGAAGGGCTCGTGCTAGGTAATCTCTGATCCCTGGTCTCTATAGTTGCTCCCACTTTCTCACTCAAATGAAAATACAATTGAGCAGTGAGAAATCTCCAACAGAACTTGTTGGGAGGTAAGAGAGGTTACAAATCCCCCACCTCTCCATGCTCTGGCTTGAAAGCTTAGACCATAAGTCTCCCATGTTTAAAGGGATTACACTTGTCAATTTAAGGGTGCCATACCCAGTCCTGACTTGGGGCAGGGATGGGGGGAGGTGGCAAGTAAATAAAACCCTAAAACCCTTAACATTGTTTTAGTTCATAGTGAAAAAAGTCTGTGTGGAAGGGACAGCTCCTGGAGATGGTTCCAGGTTATGAGACTTTAGAGGATAAAGGTAATTCAATCTGAATCTGAAGAAATATTAAATATCTACCTTGAAAAGAAAGTTATTATTTGAGAAAAGCAAAAAAGCAAAGTAAATTTCAGTTCTTCAAAAATTTCTGCTCATCAAACGTGTAAGAAAAGCTGAGCAATTAAGTGGGAAAAAAGTTGCAAAATAGTTCCAAATGTTCTCATTTCGTTTACTTTTCTTTTTAAATTCTGACCAGAGTCCCAACACTAACTTTGACTACAATGTGATCTATACAAGTGGGATTTGAGTGAAAGGCTCTGTTCAAAGAAACAGTGAAAAAGTCTTTCATATATTCTGCTAATGCTTCAGTTCATCTCAGTGGAAAATTACCAAGAAAAGTTTAAAGTATGCAAACAAAAAGGAAGTAAGGGAAAGAACTGAAGTATGGATTAGAATACAGGAAGGCAAAGGCAGCAAAGAATACTAGAAGGAAGCTTTTATCTCAAGTGTTTAACTTTATTTAAATTACTCAGAAAATGTTCTGAAAGTTCAGTTGTGCACCAGTTCCTCCTATGGAATCTAATCCAAACTACTGAAGACAACAGATATTTATCTTGGCAGCACATTCCACTTGACATTAGGTCCTACTCCAGTGATAATTATTTAATAGTGACAGAGGAGGGCTCCCACACCCGCTGAGCACTTGCAACCTCAGCTGAAGTCAGCAGATGCTTGCAGAGCTGTTCTTAATCTAACCCAGTTCTCTCAGCTACCTGTAGGCAGAGGAGGGGACTCCCTCCAAACTACTTGCACCTCTCTTCTTTACTTAGACTGCAAAATGTACAATAGACAACAGCAACACTTTTATTTGGATATCACTTTCCAGTCATGTGCTGTGCATATTAATGTAAAGGCTTCTAAAAACTATGTCTATAAAGCTGGTTTGTACAGTGTATGCTGAATAACTAGTACTATTAGTACTAGTATTAACAATAACTATGCAATTGATGTGAAAAATGTTATTACTTATGTATGGTAATCCTAACTGAGGAGGTATGAAAAGCTTCCAGAAGCTACCAGTAAGATTTCCTAGGCATTTCTCTAACTCTCTATATCTCATTTTGGAATTTTCAGCTTAGTGAGGGAAAGGTGCTCTGCTGGACTTGCACTGCATAAAAATTGGCTTCATATTTTCCCCACCCTCCCAACAGTTTGCTACCAGTGCCATGTTTATAGAACTCACCAAGGTTTCAGGAGATTTAAATCTAAATAACTCCTCCAGCCCTGTCCCATAATTCTCAGGAGATTGTCTAAATACTAGGCTCCCTAAATTGTGCCCACTGGCAGCAATACCCTAAACATTAGGCTGTAGCCTAATGGCTTCAGTCATCTGGGCTAATGACAATTATTCTATCCAAAAAGGATAGTGCTTCAGCAAGAAGATTTAAGAAAATGCCAGAATATCCAACAGGTCAATGCTCAGAGCTTCTCAGTAGGAAGCTCAGGCAAAAGGGCAGCTGCAACCTCCAGGGAGACATTCCAGCTCCTTGGCTATCTAATGAAGGGGGTTGCTGGCTGCGAAGGGGTTAACATGTTTCCTGCACACCAAAGTAAGGCACAAGTTCCCCTGAAGCTAAGCACCAAGCTAGTTCAGCATTTTGTACCTACCTCATTTAGGTAGCTCCCTACTCAACAAATGGATCCTGAAGAGTTAAGCCCTTTCCATGTGCTGAAGTTGAACAGAACAAAGTTCACCCTGTGGGCTCCTTAGGTAGCAGGAAATGTGAGAGCTGAACCAAGTCCTTTTTTTTGTGTGTTCTCTCCAGCTCTCTACTTGGGACAAGAAGCTGCCAATGGCAGCTCTGCTCATCATGAACAATAAAACTGTCAAGGACAATAGTGGTCTCATGAGAGAGGATCATCTCTGTATTTGGCCTGGTCAACAGAAAATCTCCCACTAAGAGGTGATTAACAGTGAATTTGGCAGCCACTGTGACATGATGAAAGACATGGAAAAAGAACTATCTACGCTAACAGAGGAGCAAGAAACAATTGGTAAATTGTACTAGCCTTACACATTTATTACATGCTCAGTTTCTACTGTAATTAACATAATATAAATATATTGGATATATTAACCTTCAAATAGGAGGCGGATGGTACAGCTCTGATCTAAATGTGCAAGGGGTACTATGCCACAAGTTCATAGCTGTAAGTGCCAATGTGTCCCACTGTGCATTGCAATGGCTATTGCTATGGAGAGGCAGGCAGCTAAAGCCCTGGATAAATCCATAGCTGTCTGTATCTGTGAACTCAAAATACGTTTCCAAGATGATCTTGTAGGCTGTTGGGTCTGGGCTTTAATACATCATGATTTATGGTTTGACTTGAAGGCAGATGCATTTCCATTTCTGGACTATGTCTGACATGCTGAATGTGCTCATCTAGAAACAGTATTTTTAGGAAGAAATTGTTCCAGACATTTGGAAGAAGGCTTTTCTGCCCAAGTTTTCAATAGCTCGGTAGTGGGTGTCCAAGCTTTTGCAATGGAACAGACAGTCACATCAGTAAAGCATCTCTCAGAATTTGCCCTATTTCAGGATTTTTTATTTACTAGAATCCCATTTTTACCCTGGGCAATCAATGTTTTCTAGAGTGCCAGACGCCATTGACTAAATTAATCAGATGCAAATAAATTGAGCCTGCAGATGTATTTGGCTGCTGGACTTGGGGGTTTTGGAGGAATTTTTTAGGGTTTCTGTGTGTGCAGACAGTACAGGGATCATCTGCATTAGTTTGCCAGGCCAAGGTGCCAACATCTGCTAACGTACTAACTTAGCTGGTCTGGAGAGACCATTTATACGAACAAGTGATCAGTTCAGATTCCTGATCTTTCTGTTTAAAGAACAGAACTAGTTGTCACCTGCAATTCTGCAGGAAACTGAAGGGAGGAAAAAGAAGGGACAACAGAAATTATCTGGCAGAAAACAAAGCAAACTGTCCAAACTGAAAAATAAAAAGATCTGAGAAAGAGGTTAAAGGGGAAGAAGTGAAATACTAGTAGGTACAAAGCAAGGAGGCTATAAGCATATTAAAAACAATTATCAGTGAAACAACTGAGACTGAATTAGTTGTATACAATTTTCAGGTTGCTAGCAAAATTTATCTGAGACTTCATGCTTAATTTAACCACTAGCAGGATTTCTAGCTTTACAGTTTTAAGTTTTCTTCAGTCATCTCTGTGTGCTTGTGTTCAGCAGAGATGTTTGCAGTTCTTTAGTTGGGATAGCATTTTGAAGTTGAACGGGAAACTTTTGCTATTCAAGGTCCTACATCATTCTTCTTCCTGGACCAGTTACCAGGCATACGTGTGCTTTTGAACTAAAAGACGGGGGGAGGAGGGAGGAAATCTAGAGTAATTACTGCATTTGAGGGGTTTTTGACTCATCACTACCACTATACCTGGAAACAAATTAGAATTTTGAAATCATTCCAACCTTCATAACAAAATGCAAGTTTTTGTGAGTACAGAAAAAAACAGCAGTAATATAACAGATTAATTTCAAATTTACAAGAAGAAACTAGCCTATCTTAAGACTTCCCAAGTTGTGGTTCCTGCATGGGAAGTCATTGAGTTTCTTACCTCCTTGAACTATTTGCCAAAAGACTTTTCACACACAAACAATTCAAGTTTTCTAAAATTAGCTTTTAAAAAGCTATTTTTGTTCCCACAGCCATGTCTCCATGAAAACTCAGTCTTGTATTATAAGCAAAGGAATGCAATTCATGCAAATAAGCCATGTTAGAAATGAAGTCTGTAAAGCAAAAATAAGACAAGATTTCTAAAATTATTCCTGGGAAGACTGGCAGTCTTAAGTATCTGCACATCATAGCAGCCTTCAATTCTACCCTGCTCTTGTAACTTGCCCAGTTTGTTAGGCAAGAGCAGATACCTTTTGTTCACCTCAGAAAACCGTGTACAGCACAAGTTAAACAAGAAAGTAATTGCATTATTTGGAATTTTTTTTTAGAAAATAAGACATCTTTCTACTTTTGCTATCAGTTAGAGACTACTACTAATTGTTAGAGACTACTACTAATTGATTTAAGTCTCTCAAATATGATGAGACAGTTTTAGCCACCAGCACACCTACATGAAATGCAGGATCTATGCCAGGGATTGCAGTGATTCGCTTTGTGACCCAGGTCTTTGCCCAGATCTCCCTGTTCAGCCTGCTGAATTCAACACTTCAGCTGCATGTGAATATCTCCTTTGTCCCTGGAGGCCAGCAGAACCTACCACCCCTGAGCCCAGCTGGGCGAAGGAAGGGGAAGGCTTGTTTTGTTGTTGTTGTTGTTGTTCTATGAAAGAAAATAATCTGTGAGAACAGTGTGGTATGAAGTTATCAGCTCAGATTGGCTTTACAGAAATCTAACATGGCTAAAGGTTCCCCACTCCCTCATAAACCATTTACATAAGACCTGTTTATGACTTCTCAGCATTGCACATAACCACTTCAAGCCACAGCTCGGCCATTAGACTTTACCTCAGCTCAGCAGGTCTGGCCGAAACAGCACTCGGCAATGGGTCTCTGGGGAAAACAGGGCCTCTCTAAGACACAGTGATAATTTGGTGGCTTCCTCGCTCAGGGTTAGCTCTGGCTTCCTCCAAAGGACAGCATGAAAGGGTACTGTGCTAATACAGGTGCTCAGATAGGAAATAAAAACGACACCTTCATCACCAGTGAACAAGAAAAACCCTACGAGTATCCCCCCTCCCTGCAGCCTTCAGACACAGCAGTGCACTTCCATCCACCATGGCAAAGGGGCTGCTTCCAAAAATCAAGTAGCATTTTCTTTCTACAACTTCTGTTTTCCTGGAGCGCATATGTGCATGTGCATGCACACATCTCTCCGTCAGGGCAGCCTATGTCCCAAAGCACAGAAGCAAACCACTAATCTTCAATAAACTTTGTCAAACCCAGACCAGAGAGACTGGTACCTGGAGACAGGAGATACCACCACTGACTCTGTGCTGAGCAGCTCTGCAACATTAACCAGACAGGGATGATGATATCGTCTCTGCTCATGCAGCCCAGGAGAGAAAGCAGAAAGCAAGAGCCAGGAAGGAAGGGTCAGATCCAGCAGGATGATCACATTCCCCGTACTGAGTGTGAGATTCAGAATAAGCTTTCTGCAAGCTTTCTCCATGGCATGCTGGAGCCAGGGCTGAATCCCTCGTGCTCTGCAGCACTGTGCCACAGCCTCTCTTCTTTTCTCTGCGCTAGATGTACACAGTCAGGAGACTGTTATCACCTGCCAGCCCGTAGCTCCTGGGACCACAGGGCAAGCAAGGCTCTGCTGGTCAGTGCTGTAGGCAGACAGTGCATCACTACAGCCTGTTAACAAGGAGGCATGTTTCCTATTCTCCTGTCTAGCACTTCATACAGCAAGTCCCCATGGACATGGCCATCACAGTGCTGTAGGAGAACTAACTTACAAGGCCTTGCAGAGAGCTTGTCGCCAGTAAGGGGAAGGAGAGAGATGGCCCAAGGAGGTCCCCCTACACCTGGCTGAGTGAGATGTGCAGCAGCTGCTCCAATACCTCCACCTGGGATGGCACCCTGTGGCAGACCATGCCAAGTCCAGCTAGGATGTAGCATCCAGTGTCAGCCTCTTTGGAAACCTTTGCAGAAGGCTACTCTAAAACACCATGTTGTGAAGTCATTAACCTAGGCCCGTTCAGGATTTATCAGCAACCCCATGCCTTTCCTCCAGAAACTTTTCCAAAAGATCTGACTAACCAGGTCCCTAAGTTTGCTATGGTCTTCCTCTGCATTTGGAGGGCAGAGTAGTCCAATATGTTCAGAGCATGGCTCACAAAGTGCAAGTTCAAGTCTTGCTTTGGACTTGACCAAAGTGTATACTGGGTCAGGGCTGGCATGATTCTTCAATAGGCTGTTGACCTCAGAGACCGGCAAGCATTACCCTCATTGGCCTTAACATAAGAGTTTATCCTAATAAACTAAACCTGGCCAGAGTTTAAGACTCAAGTCCTGACATGCAACTACAATGTAATTGTTAAGACAGCTCTTGACATAGTTTTGGCCTGTGCCAGCCAGCATTGCCCCAGCACTTCAAGGAATGAGAGCAGTCCTCATCTTGTGCTGACAGGCAGTACAGACAAGGCCACTGAGGTTTTCTGGTGCAATGTGGGTGGACAGCTTCTGCAGGTGCTCATACTCCTATACCTAAGATGGAGTCCTAGCCCATTTTAATTTACTGGTGAGGATATAACTGATGGGAAGAGGCAGCGTGACTTGCCCTTGCTCTGCTGCCCTGCATTCTCTTTTCCTCAGCTCCCATACTCCATCTTTTTCTCTTCCTCCTCCTAAATTTTTTTTCCATTTTCAGATTTTCCTATCTAGTAGGATCAAATCCAACATAATCCACTCCAACAGTTTCCTCCATATTCATTAAAGGCAAAACCAAAAATTCAATTTCCTTCTGGGTGTTGTCCTTAGCACTGCTTTCCAGGCAGTCAATCATCCAGTATCAGCTGATCCTTTCCGTTCTATTGTTAGTTACTAACACCATTAGCCTCACCACACTCTTATGCTAGTTTGGTAGGGGTAAATTTAATGACAACTAAGTTGTCACTCTTATTTCCTGTGAGCCAGTCGACATTCCTTTCTTCTTCCTGGGCTTCAGAGCAAATACAAAGTTTCCTGTGATGTAAAGCAAGGCCTTCTTTCCTCCCCTGCCAATCCTGTCTTAAACCTGTCTTACAGTTTTACATCAGACTGCAACAATTGTATGCCGTCAACACTTGGATAGTAATAAAAGAGCTTTCCTGAGGAAACTGCACAAATTTCCTGGCTGATGAGGTATACCCTTCTAAGCCATATCTTAAACTACCTCCTCATCTCTACCAGCAGAATGTCCTACCTGCAGCTTCTGTTCAGCCTTGTTTTATTTCAGCATACATGTGTTTTTCAGTATTAGCAGATATGTACTGTATCTTACATACAATGGAACAACAGTGACATCCATTGGCTAAAGTACACCCAAGGTAGAACTGTTCATTACACAAGAATTATTTTTAATGGAAAAAGGGTATTTGACATAAGATATTAGACTACATTTTTATGTGATCTATAATTATCAATGTTTTAGGAGTGTCATAGAAGTTAAGCTAAGTTTCACATTTTTCCCTCACGTCTTTCCTGAGAAGTGATCAGTAAGCTTGTCTTGCCTAGGAGAGAAATAGACACTGACTGCCAGATATCTACATCTTGAGAGAGAACTCATTTTCTGGAAATTGCAACACTGAAAGCTCAAAAGCTCAAGCAAATACTAAAGACATCTGAAAATATTTGTGAGGTGCAAATAAAATTATTTGTGGTCTTTCTAGCTTTGTAGGTACTGTCCAAAGGCTAGACCCTAACTCCATTCTGAACTGAGGAAATTGAGCCCCTGCCTCTTCCCTCACCCTCCTCCCCTTTTTTTTTTTTTTTCCCCCTCTTCCCTTCATCTGAAGGCATTTTCTTTAGTAGCTTAAGTAGCTTTTGTTGTCTGAGGCTTCATTAATCTACTTGTTATAGTGTAGGCTCTAATTATCCTGGCTAACCTGTCAACCTTTCCTGGAGTTTGGTGCAATACTAACTTTCTTCATTTCACTTCTTTGGAAATTCCATGCTGTTCTAAGATCTGCTAAAAATCAGCAGTAAGATCCCAGAGAGTTTTTTGGGCAGCTTTTATAAATTCCTTCTATACCTTTGGATTCCCCATACAAATACTACTTGGGGGGGGGGGGGGGGGTGGGGCGGGGGGAGAAATCCCTGCAGTAGCTGTACTTCAGCAGTCCACATGATTCTTATTTTAAATAAAAAGTATATCATCAATAACATTGTAAATTAATATTCTTTCCTCTCTCTTCCTCCAAACACAGACTAGCCCTCTGCTTAGACCCTTCTCTGTCTTGCTTGCTGTGATAATTTTCATTTCTGAACACATTGAACTAGCATAGAGCACCGTATTGTCTCTGTTTGCTCTCTGGTTATTCATCATGATTCTTGAGCACAGTTTCATGTACAGTTTTGAGCGGGCGGTTCATGGCTGAGTAGTGCTATAGTAGATATTGGAGAAGGAGAAGCTGTGCTGTCAAAGTCCTTTATTAGATCACACAGTGCTTGATTTATTTCAGGAGTATCTTGCATGGAAACCTACAATAACTACCGCATAATGGAGATGAAAAATCACCTGAAAGTATTACTCTTAGAATTTTTAGGGGCAATGTACTGTATATGATGACAAAGTGAACTCTCTTTGCAAGTTTACCTTTTTTTAATTTTTCAGACCTCTTATGGGTTTAAAATAATTTCCCTATTTATCCTTGGTAATCCTTGGACTGAAAAGCTTCCCTACTAATACCTTGTAGCAGTGGAGGTAAAGAAGTGACAAAAGTGACTCCCACAGCTATTCCAGCTTCTGTTCCAGTGTTAGTCTTACTCCCCACAGTGGAACACAGGCATGGAGTAGCTAACTTCTTAAAAAAAAAAAATTCATTATCATTCCTATTTTTTAGTAAGCCTTTGATACTTTTTACTGATTTAGCTTTTATTTTTATGAGAATTTTTACTGCTTCTTTGCTGGTGGTGTGTCTGGGGACCTGATGTCTCCTTTGGCTTGCAGTCATTTATTTCTCATTCTCCCTCAATACAAAAAATTACATGCTACCTCATTTGCCTAAGTGTAATATTGGTTTGCCTTGAAACTGGCAATAGCAACTGAGGTTTGTATAGGACACTGTTACTCAATAAAGAGTACAACAGACCTATCTGGAATATGACAGTCAACATAAGACTTGCTGACAAACACAAGCTTGGTTAAAAAATTTGGTTATGGTTTATACAAACATCCAGAACACACTTATTCTTAGCACAGGATTTAAAAAAAAATGATCTTGTGTTGGATTCTAACAATATGCTACCAATTTCAAGCAAGCAATTAATCAAAGATTTCCTACTAAAATCCTGCCAGCGGCTCACATAGGGTCAGCAAGTTCAGCCGAGTGCAGAAAAGTGGGAAGCATGCTGTGCGAAATGCTCCATTATGCCAAAACGACCTTCCAGAGGAGATGAAATAAATGTCTTATTTACTCAGGCAGATGAGACAGAAGAGTTTACAGTATTCAGTAGGAGGCTTGAGGAAAGCAGTAAAGTAGGAGGAGCACAGAAACAAAGAAAAATTTAAAGACTTACTGCTCCATAAGCATATCCTTTCATTTTGGAAATTTTTTTTTCTGGACAGTTGTATTACAGTGTCTCATTTAAAAGAAATCAACAAATTTAAAACAAAATACTTAGATGTCTGTAGAGGCCGGCTAAAGCTTGTTGAAAGCTGGGTTAGGAGAACAAAACCCAGAGGAGCAGTTTTGTGAATTGTGCCTTTTCTTTTCGTAAAAAACTAAGTTATCCAAAACAAAATGTTA
Source organism: Theristicus caerulescens (assembly GCA_020745775.1). Lineage (NCBI taxonomy): Eukaryota > Metazoa > Chordata > Aves > Pelecaniformes > Threskiornithidae > Theristicus > Theristicus caerulescens. Next base: position 15,734,218 of record CM036583.1, on the reverse strand, counting down.
TAGCCCGTTCTACCCAAACCTGTTTAGGTCCACAAGTATCCCGGCTAGTATCAGTTAGGAGTATAACAGAAACACAGACATCTTTCCAGTTATATTTATATTTTAGCTTACCAGCCACATCAAAGAAATCAATGATATGCACAGCACTATTGGTATGACTGGTCTGTTACATGGGAGAAAAAGTCTGTTTATGAGTTCCTTACTAAGTGGACTGCTGTGAATGTTGATTTAAGCCTGTCAGCAAGAGCACTGCTTGGGGAGGGACAGATGATGAGCAACGTCCTCCAGCCAACCACATTCAAGCTACACTGATGACACTTGAACCTGGTGTGAACCTGGATGTGGCTGAGGATCTTTACAAAGTATAATGTATTGGAAGGGCAATCACTGTCACAGCTCCTCCTCTCTGGAATTTATTTATTTGGCACCAAAAATCAACAGGCTGCTTGAATAAGGAAACAATATTCCTAACAAAGGTCATCCTTCAGATAAATCTTCAAGCTGGATCATTCCAGCTTTGCATCTTCACTTGAGAATACAATTTAGTAACACACTTACAGACATGCTGCAGTGAGAGGTAAGTAGCACAGGCAATAAGCATTCTCTGAGTCTACTTGGACTAAGCTTCTTTCCCACGTTCAATGAAACCTGCAGAGATTCAGCACACAGCGCTGTCTCCTGTAGCCCTGTGCAGTACCCTCCATTGAAAGTGTGGGCAGAGACCTCCCCAGACTCCAGCATCATCAGGTTCAAGAGGAGATAAGTGTGTCCTTAAGCACTTGAGCAGGAATGCTTTACTGAATCAGAGCCAGAGAGAGCAGCCAATATCTCCAAGGAGTCTGAGGAAACTCTCCTAGTTAAGAGAAATGTGCTTTAAAATTATTTTTAATTTCCCTGATGCTCTCTTTCACTCATTTATTTTCTACTTAGGAGGATATCAGGATGAGAACAAGATTTTTATTTAATGACTTAATCTGACCCCTCTTTGATCTCTCAGCCTACCTTAGTAATCACTGGTATGAGGAAAAACAATAACTTCTCCAGCAACTGGATGCACTATTAAAGAAAAGCTCATGCAACACAGCAAGGAAAAAAAAAAAAATCACAGATGTTCTCTAAACTATTCAATTGTTTAAAAGGTGGGAAAAGACTTCCTGATTGATAAACAAAAAAGACATTTTATGATTCTACCTTTAATTGAAGCAAATATAGCAAGCGTTTAGCACTCCCTGTAGCTACACATTTAAAAGCTTTGTTTCTATACTTGGTATTGATTTACTTGTTCTACCTTTTACATAAGAGGATGCTAAAAGCAGGATGTTTGTTTTTGCTGTACACCCTCATTTTCCCCTCTCTTTGAAATGCTCTCTAGGAATGTGAGAAAGTGTCATTACTAGATCAAAGAAAGCCAATAAACTTACTCTAGTTAATAGTTACATACATCACTGAGGAGAAAATTACAGGTGAGAATCGTGAAGCAATTAAAGGCACAAAACTCTGATACACACTAAACTTCAAAGATTAGGAACCAAATAATGTTACCTCATTGCTGTTGTATACCAGTATTTCTATAAACACAGAAAACCTGACCCGGAGCCCACAGAGCTCAGCAAAAGGGTTTCTTGCAGGTCTCAGCAGGTACTGAAACAGGTTTTTGGGCACTGCTAAGGCTGAACAGAATAAAGCATCTATTATCACCTTCAGTCCAGATCCTCAAAGAGCATCTAGGAACCTAATTCCTACCAGATCCCTGTAGGAATGAGGAGTTGAAAGAAGCAATATGCTAAAAACTTTTTCTGTTCCAAGGCCCAGATTGTTTAATCCATCAGGGCAGAGCTGAGGATTTACTTTAGGACAGATAAACGCAGAGAAGAGCACTGCAGTGGTCAAAGCTTTTGGCTGCAGAAGGCACAAGTGAAAGATCTCCCTTAGATCCAGGGCACACGGACTCCTTTTCATTTTCCAGTGTTTATCACTTTGCCAGTTCATTGCCAGTTACTTGTATTTAGAGCACTAGGCTTTGGGGAACTTCCACATTAGGAGACTATGCAAATGAGCAAAGCTGTTTCATTTCATCTGGCAAAATAGAGGCTAGGAGCAAGTGCTTGAAGAAAAAAAGGAAAAGAACAAGTGCTCCTTTCCTCTGTGTACCCTCCAGGTTTCCAGCAATTTATGGCTGGAATTCTGTATGTATGCCTTAATGGAAGAAAGCTACATTAATGTGACTTATTGCTTTTAAAGCCTGACTTTTTTGTACTCACAACTGCCTGTCTTGTGAGGTCCTGGTTACTCACATGTGGTGTGAAGTAAACTGCATTTCTTTGTCCTGAACTTGCTACCATATCTGAAGACTATTCTCGAACTGTGAGAAGTAACAAGAAGAAGCTGGAAGAAGTAGCATGAAAAAGGTGAACTGGCTTCACTGACCCCACTATCTTCTTCATTAGCTGCCCTAAATAAGAAGCCTACGCTCCCTGTTTAGTCAATACAGTCTCCATAGCATGGATCTCATCTTAGGGGTTTTGTTAATCACAGCCTCAGACATTTATTTCTAGAAGCCTTCTTGGAGGCCCACTCCTGTAGAGTCTGAAGCAGAGAAACCCTGCTGTGTGTTGCACTGCCCTCTGCTCCTGTAGTAAAGGCTTGTTGTACACTGTCAACCAGCAGACAAAGTGTAAATGCAACTACAGCATGCTCAGTCCCAACCACCCATTAACAAGTGGACATGGATTTGAACAAATCTTTCACCTAACTCAGCTTTTAGACAAACCCAAGCCATACGCTCAGCATGTGTCAGGAATGTCTCTTTTCAAATGCCACTTCCTTGACATTTCTGTCCTCACTGACAGGTTCTGCTCATAAGCATACCAGAACAAGGACCATCCACTGTAAACAAGGATCTGCATTATTTATACTGATGTAACTGAGATCAAAGTGTGTCCTTCCCACATACCACCAAAGCAAAGATATGGTACGGTTTTTTTTTATGTGGTGTCAAGTCTTTGGAGTCAATTAGAGTCATTACTATTTACAGAAGTCAGAAAAAGAAAGGCTGAATGAGGATGTTTGACAAGGTCAAGGGAAAGAGGATGATTTGCATGCTGATATGCCTAGGGAGAAGTATTCATTATTCCATAATGAAAGCCCTGTCAGCAGTGTGATGGCTGATATAATGAATAGAAGTTGCAGAGGCTGCTGATGACTACAGAAAGGATGTGACCACAAGGATGGAAAGAAGGAGGTCAATTAGATGAATCCAAGACAGTTCAAAAAGGGCAAGCAACTGAAACCAGCTCATGCATGTTCACTCATACAGAACATTTTTAAGGAAAAAGTCATTCTACAGCAGATAAACTGCAAATCCTGGCAGCGGAAGACTGTTTTCTCCCAAGCCAGTTTCTCCTCCTACTGCAGTTCAGCCAGGCAATTTGATCTGTGATACAAAGGGTTTTAGACATTGGCATCAAGGCTTCATGTAGTAAGTGAAAACAAGTTCTTCCATTGACATCAGACATTAAGGATTTAATCCTCAGGGTGCTGGTACTGTTCAGGCTCTTTGCCCTTGCAGTTTCACAAACAGGTCTACCTGCAGGCTATCCCCACTGTCAGCTCCCATCTTCTGCTCGCGTGAACTCTCATGCCCACATATGAGTGGAGAGACTGATTAACGCATCCATTGAACAGCAACTATTTTTCTGGCAATTTCTCAGTTTATTGATTTGACTGAAAGCAACTCAGCCCTCAGTAGCACAAGGGTTAGAGCTTATGCAAGCGTAATGGTAACATTTCCTTCAGAGAAAGCATCTCACTTTACCTTCAACCTACCAAACTCCTTCAACCTACCAAACTCCAGCCTCCATATGTGAAGTTTGGGAGGAGACTAATGAGTAAAACTTACTTTTGTGGAAAGTATAAATATCAAGAAATCAAGTTTCATAGGGCTTTCAAGGGCTTTCACAGTGTTAAGCAGAAAATAGTTCTTCAACTTTAAAGAAAAAGACTGAAAGGGGGAAATGTGATCACTCTTAAATTGTTATGCTGTCCTTACAGCATAACGGGGATGATTCCTTCAGCTCAGACTCAACAAGGTGAGGATGTTCAGTATAAAAACACTGAGACTGGCACGCAGAACAAAGCCTGTTGAAGATTCCCACTTGAGAGGCAGAACTTAAGCTCGAAGTAGGAGCATATATCAATCTGGATACACCAAGACAAAATCTTCCTATGAACTTTGGTAGTACAATACGTGGGAAGAGGAGGGAAAAGTTACCAGGACACTCCAACCTTAGTAGCAGCTGAGAGCAAATGTCCTCTGTAGAACAGTAATGAAGTATGACGAAAGACAGAAGCAAACGCAGGAACTGGGAAATATAGTGAGGCTTCACTGAACATTACTTACAGGGCCAGTTGCTTGTGTTCGAGGGAGGTGACTTCAAATCTAACCAGTACATTAGAAAGCTCTTCATCTCCTCTCATATATCTTTCCTGGAGAAAGGAAATAAAAATCTTAGTCTTAAAGCTACAAGACAGGGCAGAAAACTTAAGATGATCATGAATAAGCTTGTGTCAGAAATGTGATGGGGAATTTAGCCCTCAAAGCATTGAGCTTCAACATAGAACTTGATAACTTTTTCGTGTACTCCAGTGTTTCGGTGGGCTACTGACATGCATCAGGACAAGTCAAAACTGTGTCTCTTTCAGTCTACATCTTCCCACTAACACACTTCAAGGTAAGTGAAAAAAATCATATAGTTGGTGCTAGCATCATAGAAACTTAAACACAACATGCACCTCAGTAAGGATCCCCCTCTAAAATCTTAAGTTTCTTCACTTATTTATGTCTATATCTAGTCTTCAAGATTCATAGCAGATCTCCAATGCTACTTTTAGTGAATTACATTTACAAGGCCTCCTTAAGTCTGGAAAGTGCCAGAACTCTCTTATAAAAAAAAGATACAGAAAGTGAACAAGTACAGTAGCCTAATTCAGACCAGGAGTACCACCTAGCTCATTATATCATGACTATAGTCATGCTTACAGAAGGGCTAAGAAACACTGTAATGGTCCTTTCCCCCCACCCTGCCCCCAAAGGTTGGTTGGGGATTTGGGGTTTTTTTTCTTTCCTCCCCTCAGCCTCCAGCACTTTGTGGTTCTGGAACAGCTTGAGCTGGAAGTACTATATTTGTGCTTAAAAAGTAAGAGTTTTTTCTGTGGTTAGGAAAATTCTTTTGTACGCACTTTTTCAAAACTGCTCATCAGAGGAATGTTTACAAACATCCATTGCTGCCCACTATTAACAATAAGAGAGCAGGCTTGTTGGGTAAAAATCCTGGTTTGGGAAAGTGACTGCTCTGTTCCCAAGCACTGGTCTTCTCCGCTTTTTACAAATAACGTTCCCCTTGCATTTCCTCTGTATAGTCTGTCTTCGTAGTACTTCCAAAGTACCAAGAAAGGGTTTTAAAAGAAATTACAGTTTCTGCAATGAAAATTCCTCTTGAGGAAACACATAGAAAACAAGCAGTACTACCTTTTTGTAGTGATTTTGCTAGGACATTTGTTAACCTTCTTTCAAAAGTGAGGATTATCTGTGAAAGAGTTTTGCAAGACCAAAGAGGACCAGTTGCTGGGGGGAGACTTGAAGCTCTGTTGGGTTACAAAGTGCATGAAGGTTTAGGAGTTAACATTGCTATTGATTTATGACTAGGTTGGGGGGGTTATTTTTAATTATCTCATAGTTGTTCAAGGGGAACAGAAGGACCCCAAAATGTTTAAGGAGAAAGCTGCCCTTGATAAGACCAGGAACATTGGATATTTCACACAAGAGAAATGGGATATGTGGCACATGAGGTCTGAAGTCAGCACAAGACAGACAAGCATAGTGGCATTTAGTCATTGAAATAACCAGTTTCCCCATAAGAAGTATTTTTGTTATTTCTTACTGGAATTTACTCCCCACCCTACTAGCCCAGCAGATCCCGTTATTACTTGAGCATCAGGGCATATTGCCAGGTCAACTTTCCCAGGCTTTGCTAAGAGAGGTTAGTTCCTGCTCTCTTCAAGTCCTAACAAGCAGAAGATAAAGTGTGTCTGCTTAAAATAATTAACCACAGGGCGTTATTATTACTTTAAGGCTTAAAGCTATCTAAACAAAGTCAAGAATGGATTTTTTTTTTTTTTTAATTTAAGAAAGCTTTACTTAAACAGACATTGAGGAATGTTTTTCTCCATAGAGGTTATACAGGATGTTGGACTACATGACAGCAGCCCATTTTGACTTTGGCTTTTACAAACCAAAGAAAGCTGAATCAAACACATCCCTCACATCAGTGGTGGACAGAGTAGAGAGTTACGTGCCCAACTCCATGATTACAACCACATCACTTACCATGTAAACAGGTGCTTTGGTGCTCCCACCCTATCCCATTCCCAGTTAGATTGTACTCATCTGATTGTTAGCTACATAAATTATTCCACTGTGAACTGCCACGTGTGTTGTCCACAACAGGGCTGTGTCACCCAATAGGATGATTCTCTATCCATAGTTAACACTGACAAATGAAGTACACTGTTTATTAATCTCTTGAGGAAAGAACTGTATTTAAAAACAAAGAAACAAACTCAAAATAAAACAAAAAACCCAATCTTTTTTAATTTACCAGCACTTAGCATAAGGATTGGATGAATGCCTATTCCATTATTTTATGTACCAACTGAGACTGGAGAATATGTTCTAGCAAACTTGTTACAGGAAAAAAAATACTGCTGTCAGTCCTCAGATTAACAGTCTCGTTAGGGTGGATTATTATCTTCAGGGCCAGTCTTCAGAATAGCAGGGTCCGTTACTTATTTGGCAGTTAGCAGCCCACTTTGTTTGTAATTTAGCTGTTAAGTACTAACTAAACACTGACCTAAAGAGAAAATGGGCCTGAAGGAGACAACGATTCTTGGGATTTCCTGTCTGTAATATGTTAGTGGTATTATGACTCAATTAGTTTATCTTCACTGGATTCAGTAACTGAACTAAAAGTATTAATATGGCATTTCAAGATTCATTACTATCAGCTCAAACTCCTGTGAAACTTGCCATGCTGATTTAATCACCTTGCTGCCCTGTGATCTGTTGAAGACATTGCATCATCCTTCACTGCCCTTTGAAGGCATGCAATGTAGCAAGACCTTTCAGGAACTCTTCCAAACATATTATAGTGACTCAGATCTGCACTCTTAACAGAGCTGACCATTAAGTAACCACCTAGATTTCAGCTGTACACCAACCAAACAGCAATAACTGCCTTTAGAGTCACTTTTTTTCCACAAAATAGATTTCAGAAGCTGGAAGTGCTTAAATATTCATTGTTTTCTGGTACTTGTGTTATCTTTTAGTAGCATCCTAGTATAGAAGTTGATAAACTAATGTTAAAGAGCCTAAATAAAATAGTTTGTTATAATTAAGAATATGATTATTAACTGTCTTAAGGTTTGTTTGTTTGTTTGTTTTTTTTAACCTGTCCTCCAAAGGGCCATGTTACAGAACTGGATATAGCAGAAAGTTTTAAATTTTAAAATCATCTGAATGCAATTACCATCTTGAGTATGACTTTGGGTGAAATGCCAGCACTACATGTTATCAAATGGAAATTTATTAGGTTTGTCTGGGACAAGCCCCTGTAGGTCACATGAAGCATTTCCTTTCCAGCCTCGGCTGCTGGAAGCAGCCATGATTTTCGCTGTCATTTTCTAATAATGCAAGTAAGCAACATGGATTACACTTTGGTTGCCAACAGTACTCCCTGTGCCCCATGCTGAAATTCTTTCTCTTGGCTATTTCATATTTCTGGACAGCAAACCACAGGAACTTCAAATTACAGGAATTCTTACAGTTTATTCACATTAAAGTCTTTTGCTCCAGTAACTTGAGGTCTGCTGTCTTACACTAAAAATTATTCCCTGTTTTCAAGGCTGCTGACTCACTGATTCATACCGAATCATATCCAGTGGTTCCAATTGGTTTTCATCTTTATGTACTACTTCTTTGCCTTTGAGTCAATTTCTCATGAATTCTGTACAAAGAAACCAAAGACTGCTGCACATGAACATGACCAGGACGCACACTTACCTTACCTGTCTGCACTCAGTTCCTTTCCACCAGGAAAACAGGTTGATTTGAACACATGAAAAACTCTGCACGTCAATTCTCTTACCAGAAAAATGTCCCCATCCTGTCCCCAACCCCCCTTATTTTTTTTAAACCTCATCCCATCAACTTTGGCACTCTGTCTTTCTTTCGATTTGCCCAGAATAAAAGTAGCCATTAGCATAGCAATGTAACACTCTGGCCTATTACTCTTCAGTTCTCATAACATCAAGCTGTGTTGAGAAAACACCGTGTGATGTCACTTCATTTTGTGAAAAGCTTGGAGGTCAAATGTTTATAGGAACAGTGGCTGCAGCAACAGCTTCAGCCAAATGCAGTGCTGGCTGGAACCACACAAGGCTTTCTGCAGGGCATCATTACCTAGGCATGCAACTCCCAGATCTTTCCATTTGTCCTTCCTGAATAGGTCCTGCCACATGTGCCAAGCTGTGGAGTTAGAATGAGGAATCTATGTTTTTGGAAGTTCAGAGTGGAGGTGACAATGGGGTAGAAAACACATTTCCCAAACTTTCAAAGCCTCTGACCTCATAAGATCATGTTTAGAAAGACCCTCCATATTCTGTGCTTTCTTTTCTTTCTCCAAATGAAAGCAGGAGCAAAATTTTGTGACACACACAAACACACCCCATTGTTGACACTGGGTTTTAAGGACACCTTCCACTGTGGGACTGTTCAGTGCTCTTGTGGGACCACCTTTTATATGCTGCCACTGAATTCAGCTAGAAACACTTAAGAACCTAATCTGAAGCATGTGACAAGAGCAAGTTTGTCCAGAGATCAGAATTTCCTTCCTTTCTCAGAATGGAGAGAAAAAGAAGTTGTTGTTTCTGACAATATTTTTAAGCAGCCTACTTCAGAAAAGAAAGAATTTCCCTCAATGTACAGGTTTGCTCTTCCAGGATATTGCCCAGTTCTCCTCTGGCCAACATTAGTCAAATTACACCAAACTCAATATTTGCACCACCACTTGACTCTCTTGTAATGCTTTACATAACCATCACTCATTTCAATGGTCTTTAACAAAGTCATAGTAAAGGAGCATAATAATTATTATTATTATATCCATTACAATTAGGAAAAGAAGAAACATGGAGTAAACCATGAAGACTGGACAGAATGCATATAGAGCTGAATGGAAAGATACCACTGTGGATGCACCAGACTGAGTCATTCCTTTTCCTATCTATCTACCACTGCATGAAATTCCACAAGTTTCGAGTACAGTAGTTTTATCTTCCACATTCCTGACATGCATTCCTGCACAGAGAGATGAAAACACACAGAGGATTACAGAAATATCAGTTTGGCAGGCCCTCTGGAGTTCCTCCAACAGTGGACATCCAGAACCTCTTTGGATTGGTGATATGTTCCAGAATTGCACTGCCTTCCTACTGAAAAAGTTTTTCTGTATATCCAAGCAGAACCTGCCAAGCTGTAATTTTCTGTCCTTGCCCCTTGTTGCCTCATCTGTCACTACCATTTTTAGTTTTGTCATCTTTACCTGAGAGGGAAGCTATCAGATCACCCCTTCGTATCCTCCTCACCACATTACTAAATCTAGCTCCCTCAAACTCTTCACAAGAACATGCTCTAGACCTCAGTCCAACTTACTTCCCCCTCTGCTAACTCCTTTCTGTTTTTTTGGCTTCCCCCCACCCCATTCCTTTGGAAAAGGAGGCCCAAAGCCAGGCACTATTCTAGCTAGGCCTCCCCAGCACCAGCAGCAAGAGCAGAGCCAGGGAATACGAGTTTTCTCTCCCACAGTCCCACAACAGTAGAAGGCTGTGCTCGCATTAGAGATGCAGTGGAGGGGATGGGAAGCTTTGAACCCTCTCCGCAGCCTCAGAGGTATATCAATAGAGCTTATTTCCATAGACATTGATTTGGGCCAAATATATCATTACAGGCAATTAACTACTTCAGACATCATTAATCCCTTTTTGTTCTTCTCTTTCCTTTACAGAGATACCACTTCACTGCTTATTTTCCTCTTCTAGCATGGAAATCCATTCCCAGGGAATTAAGGGAAACAAATTACTGTCTGTTATGGTGTTGCAACTCCTAACCACAAGATTCAGCATCAAGAAGTAAAGAACAATTCTTGGAACACCAGGGCTTAACTAAACATTTCAGTATTTGGCAAGGCACCCTCTGAACCAACAAGGAAACAAACAGCCATGCATAGTGTGCTCATACTTGGTAGCTATAAGACATAATTTGAACAGTGGTTTAGGACTTTGAATTTTAGTAACATTATACTGGCTTTTAGCATAGGTGCTGTGATACTAGAATGAAGCGCTTCAAAAAAAAAAAAAACATTAAAAAAATAAAAATCTCATCCCCATTACTGTCCTTTCCACCTATCACCAAGTTTACCACCTTTTTAATATTTAACCATCCATAATGTTTGCACAGGCTAGAGATCATTAACCAGCAGCCACTGTGTTTCAGATCTGCAGAGCAGATGAGACTTCTCAGAAGGAGTCACTGGCCCTGCAGCACTGCCATCCTCCCAGGAGACACAGTCCTCTTTTTGCAGCCTGACTTCATGGCATGGAAGAGATTTCTAATATCCCCTGCCTTCTTATAATGAAAACACACAGCCCTCGAGGGCTGGCCAGCCCTTGCCTTCTCTGACACCATGTCACAGACAGGCTGGGACCCAGTCACCACAGACCCGAGGCAGAGCAGACATTATAGTCACACTCCATGTTAAAACCTTTCCTATGTTGTATATTCAGCTATGGCAAGAGACAGGGTTGAAATCTCATTCACGAGCAGATCTCAGACCAGGCTTTTCTGTGCTGGACACAGCTCACCTTCTTCCTTGGAGGATTTGTCCCACAGCAACAGAGCCCTAGGGCCCTACCTGCAGCTTTAGCTCCACACCCCGACCTGGCACACTGGCTGCTCTTCTCTTCCTGCCTAGGTTCCTGCAGGGGCAAACCAATACCTTACTCACTAGAAAGCCTTTCCAGTTTTGCTCTACCATTTCCCCTTGTCCAAAAGCAATACAAAAAAATACTATAGCATTCCTTTTCTGATCTACAAGGCACCATCTCCCCTCCCCAGCTGAGTTAAACACAGCAACCCAGCTCCACCACCTACCAACACGATCCTCCCTGTCATCATTCCAGATGAAACAGCTACTGCCTCAGAGTTTCTGCTTTTCTCTCTCTCAGGCCTGCTTTCCTTCCTCCAAGGAAGCTTTGAGATGCAACAGTTGCAGAGATGCAAAAGGAAAAGAGGCTACCATCCCACTGGGCTTTTCTCTATCCCTCTCCTGCAGGGTAGGGATGCTCAAGGGAACTTTCTGTATCTTCCTTCTTCAGAGAAGTCAGAGGAAGACAATCACACTTCCCTTCCCTCCAGCACATCCTGTGACCCCCTCCCAGCTGGATCTAATAGGGCTAAGTGGATTTCAGCTGGTGCAGATCAGCTTGAGGTGCAGCTGCTGATCTATGGCAGACTGGGTGGGGCTGGCTCCTCCTGCAGAGACAGCCAGCCTGTGAGGTCCCAGCAGCACCAGGCCTAGTACAGCTTGTGTGGCTGCTGAAGCCAACAACAAATATTTTGTTTAGCATGACAGGTACAAATAAACCAGCCTTAAGTAGCACAGACAGACACATCCCTCTCCACTGTGTGACCAGATTTTTGATGTCTACAGTGGCAAGTGATTAGGTGACCAATTAAACCTCCCAAAACAGAGTGTTTCCAATTAGAATAATTAAGAAAAAAAAAATAAAATGTTCAATAAATAACAACAAGTCTTCTATAGGAGTCATCACTGAAATTGGTTTGCTGTCCTGACTGGTGGAAGACAGATTTTGGTATTTCTCCCACCCTGTTTCCAGCAGAGATGTGGTTTACACTGGCAAAGGGGTTACTTAAACCAATTCCCGAGAGGAACAAATTACGCAGTAAGAATGATTGTTTCCATAGGCATAGCTCTCTGCATTATTTGCCATCAGAACAGTATTCACCAGAAGCAAAGTTTTAAGCACAGACCACATTCCAGTTTCCACCAATTTCATCACTATCTAGATGATGCTGGAAGAGAATCAGATTTACATGGTCTCAGCCGACTGCAAACTCCTACTGAGTCCACCAGGTTTTCCAAATCTGATCCATCCTCCTTCAGTGCTCTCAAAGACCAAAGTTAATTCATTACAGCTCTAGCAGTGTTGTTACCTACCTGTCCTTGCATGCTGTCACTGGTAGTCACCAGTTGGCTCTAAGCAGTCAAAGAGCAGGTGTTAAAGGCACCCCTGAGAGCCTGAGGTTTCTGACCATGGTTTGGGGTGAGCAGAGTGTGGAGCAGCTGGTGAGATCATGGCTTTCCTGACCTTCACAAAGCAGCAGTTGAACCATCTTAATTTACTATGAGGTCTCTTACAGTAAAACCAATCATCAATTTTGGCTTGCCTCAAAATACTGCACTGTAAATTGCAAATGAGAACTTGCAACTCCGCTGCCTATACATTAGGGCTGAGCTGACACTTTGAGGTTGTAATCTCATCAGTGTCTGCAAGGCATCTCCACACATGAATCAGAGCACTAATAAAGCATTTTAGAAATCAAATACACAGACTTTGTTTGAAGTAATAGATAAGCAAACCTGACAGCAGTCCCTGGCATTTGTCACTGACCCATTGTCACCCATGACCTAGGATTTAGCTTTCCTGACATTCAGATTACTGTCCTTTCTTTAAATGGTACTATTCTTCTACAGTGTTAATTTTTCCTTCTTTTAGTTTTTTATGATAAACTTACTATATTATTTCTTGCTTTCCACCCTTTTTTCCTAGTGGTGATCTCAGGGTTCTTCAAACATAATAAAATTCAGGAATTAAGGAGACCTTCTGAAGGGGATTCCAGTACATTCCATCCACTGTATCTCTTTGCTATCATCAGACCCATCTATGTATATCCTTGGAAGTTTTAAGACTGGACTGGACAAAGCCTTGAGCAACCTGGTCTGATCTCACAGCTGACCCTACCTTGAGCTGGACATTGGAGCAAAGATCCCCTGAAACGTCAATTATTCCGTGAGTTTATGTCTTCTTTGTCATGGTCATTTCCGTGACATCTGAGTGTCTTTACTCGTGCATTAAGCAACATGACTAACATCTGTCACATATTGTTTGTTTTCTTCTCTCTCCCCAGGGAAGAAGTAGGGGAGGGTCTGGTATTGGTTGAGTGTTTTTCATTTGTTTGTTTGTTTGTTTAGCATGCATGTTGCTATGTGTTTACAACAGAAAACACAAGGTCAATGCTTCATGGAATCAGAGTGGGAGGCATAATGAGTATAGTGGTCCTCAGGAATACCAGGAGTTCCTCAGACTCCCAGGTAAGACTTTGCCTCTTACTTTGTGTTACAGGAGCAGAGCTGGATATGGTTTTCCTTCTGAATTTCTTTGTCTCAGGCTTAGGCAGGCTTTGAATGCGAACACCAAGATCTTAAACCTGATTCAGAATTCCGCAGGGGACCGGTATGGAGAGTAAGGCTATGTCTAACATGGTTATGGTAATGTGTTGCTGGGAGGAGTACCATTGTGTTCTGAAGATGCCTCAGCACTGATGGTTTCACACACATGTCCAAGGCTATCCAGGATGAGAGAAGGAAAAGGTTCAAAAATTGAACATGGGACAGCATACAGCTATTTAAAATACTCTTTCCCTCAGATGAAGAAAGAAAGGACTGTCTATGCATTGTTTGCAAGTACTTCATGATGGCTTCTATCTACCATCCTCATCACTTACTGGCTCAAAAAGAGCTTCAGGAAGCTGTTTTTGCTAATCTCTTATAGGATTATGACTGCCTGAAACTTCCCTTTCTAATAAAATATTGTCTTTATCTCCTTACACACTTGCTAAACTTCATCCACGGGGGCTGAAATTTCCCATATCTATAAATATTTTGGCAAAAATTTCACCCATGAAACATTGAATGAGACAAGGAAAGATATGTTTTGCCCGTGTTAAAAATATGGGCAGCTCTACTGTGAAAAAACCTCACAACCTTATTCTTCGAGAGACTGCTAAGGAAGTTGTCAGCCTTTATTCAAGACAGATTTGTTTATTCATTTCTGTGAAAACACACCCATATTTGAGAAAATTGTTAGCCTCTGAAAAATCTCAATTCATATCCACACAGTAGTTACTATATAGGTTTCTACCTGTGCCTTGTAGTCTTGTCTTACCAGAACATGCATTCACCATTGCCAAAGGTCAGGAGTATACAGTTCCTGCCAACTTCTTTGGGTTAAGAAAAAGCAACAAATTTCTTCTGTGCTCACTAAGTCCTCTCTTCTGGAAAAATGGATGAAGAAGCTGATTCAAATGCCAAAGGAACATTTAAAGGTGCTAAAATGCCAACAAACTAGACTGCAGAATTATTGTACTTTACACAGAGGCAGGGAGAGAGGGGATGGGAGACACGCAACTTGAGTGAAGCTCAGAAAAACATGACATGTAATCCTTCATCCCAGATGGCTGATTTTGCATTTGGCTGTATGAGAAAAGGCTTTTTTAATAGGTCTTCATTATCAAGCAATCATTGTTATATACTATATACCTAACCTTATAAAATATCTGCAAAGATTTTAAATGGTGGTTTTATGGTTACTTTCAGATCTTTGGTGAAAATGTTAAACCTGACTGAATTCACATCAAACTGGACAGAGCCCTCAGAAATAATTTGATCAGGTGAGGTATCCACACTTACCTACTCTTGGAGATGGTCAGTTTTTAATTGTTAATCAATTTATTGTGTGCTTGATTAATACTCAACGGGATTTTTTTTGTAATTGTAATGTCATCATGTATTAAATAAATCAGTATCCACACCAGGAGAAAAACAGAAGTTCCATGGGAAACCTTAATTCTGGCTTTTCCTATTATTTCTTCATCATTTCCCAATAATTCTTCATTGTTATTATTATAATTTACCATGCCTTATTAAGCAACAATAGTGAAGATATTATCTTTGGCTCATTTCCTTTCAACAGAGAGAGAATCCTTTAAAATCCTTTCTTTGCCATTTTCTTCTGTTGGTCTTTCAATAAGCACAGAGGAACAAAAACAATCAGATCAGATTTTTAGCACGCTTTTAAGATTATGACTATCACAAGTACATGTTATTGCCAGTCTTGACCTTGGTAGGAAAGCTATGAAATGTTCGTTAAGTTTAATTTATTGTTGACAAAAACAATGCCCATTGTTTACTGACCAATTAACTGCTACAAATCCAAGCTGAAACATTTTCTTGTTTTGCCATGCATGTAACCAGCTGATTTGAAAGACTCTGAAAAGCGTTCTGGGAAAAGCATGGGCCAAAATACCCTTTAAACACCCTCAATAAACCTTATGAAGCCACTGGATTAAGAAAAGCAAGGAAAAACAAGAGTTTCCCATTTTGTATTTAACCTGAGAAATTTTCTCTTGCTCTTCTATAGACCATCTTCAAATAGAACACTACTAACATTTTAAAGACTAAAGAGATCATAGAATCATAGAATGCTTTGGGATGGAAGGGACCTCTAAAGGTCATCTAGTCCATCCCCCCTGCAATGGGCAGGGACATCTACAACTAGATCAGGTTGCTCAGAGCCCCATCCAGCCTCTCCTTGAATGTTTCCAAGGACGGGGCATCTACCACCTCTCTGGGCAACCTGTTCCAGTGTTTCAGCACCCTCACTGTAAAAAATTTCTTCCTTCTATCTAGTCTGAATCTACCCTCTTTTAGTTTAACACTGTTACCCCTTGTCCTATCACTACTGGCCCTGCTAAAATGTCTGTCCCCATCTTTCTTATAAGCCCCCTTTAAGTACTGAAAGGCTGCAATAAGGTGTCCCTGGAGCCTTCTCTTCTCCAGGCTGAACAACCCCAACTCCTTCAGCCTGTCCTCACAGGGGAGATTTTCCATCCCTCTGATCATTTTTGTGGCTCTCCTCTGGACCCTCTCCAACAGGTCTACATCCTTCTTGTACTGAGGACCCCAGAGCTGAACGCAGTACTCCAGATGGGGTCTCACCAGAGCAGAGGGGCAGAATGACCTCCCTCAACCTGCTGGCCATGCCTCTTCTGATGCAGCCCAGGATACGGCTGGCTTTCTGGACTGAGAGAGCACATTGCTGGCCCGTGTCCAGCTTTTTGTCTATCAGTACCCCCAAGTCCTTCTTGGCAGGGCTGCACGCAATCCCTTCATCCCCCAGCCTGTACTGATACTGGAGATTGCCCCAACCCAAGTGCAGGACCCTGCACTTGTCCTTGTTGAACCTCATTCAGTTCATATGGGCCCACCTCTCCAGCCTGTCCAAGTCCCTCTGGATGACATCCCGTCCCTCAGGTATGTCAACTGCACCACTCAGCTTGGCGTCATCTGCAAACTTGCTGAGGGTGCACTCGATCCCACTGTCTATGCCATTGATGAAGATATTGAGCAGCACTAGCCCCAGTACGGACCCCTGAGGGACACCACTCATCACTGTTCTCCATCCGAACATCAAGCCATTGACCATTACCCTCTGGATGTGACCATCCAGTCAATTCCTTATCCACTCAACAGTCCACCCATCAAATCCGTATCCTTCCAATTTAGGGAGGAGGATATTGTGGGGGACCATGTCAAAGGCCTTACAGAAGTCCAGATAGATGACGTCCATAGCTCTTGAGATGAAGAGCAAGGAAGTGTCATTTAAAAAGGAAATGTGTCTTGGGATTCAGGAAGTGCCAGGCAGGTTACAGAAACACAGCAGAAGTGAAGGAGTGGCTGAAACCCATGATGAACAAAGCCATTGCAGAGGTATAAAATAAGGAGCAGGCAGCTAGGAGGTCAGAAGGAAATTCAAGAACAGCCTGTAGTAGTTCTGATGCTCAGTTTAGAGATGTCCAGGAATTCAGGACAGGGCTGAAGGGATCCCGCCTGCTAGACCTTCTGTACTCTTTAAACTTAACAAATACGGCATTGGTTGGAATGACAGCAAATGACAGACATAGTGATTAAAGATGTGAATTTAGCAGAGGTAAAAAAAAATTCAAAGCCAAGGACAGAGGATGTTGCTGCACAAGCAGATGTGATTAAGAATGTCCTTGGTTAGGAATGTCCTTGCTAGCACCTGAAATGCTTTAATTTTTCTCCAAGAAACCAGCACAATTATGCTTTACTTTTTAATTAAAGTTCTCCTTTTCAGGTCTGCAACATTGGTATACGTTATGGCAATAGTCATGCTGCATGCACTCAAGCAATATCGGGTGGTTTAGGCATAGTGTGATTCTTCTGATGGCTGGTTCCTACTGATTCACTTTTTACTAAAACTTGAGTTCTGTCATTGTTCCAGAGTGATTTTCAGAACAGCAACTATAAGGATTACTTGTAAAATAACCAGCTTCCATTTATTCGTGAACTCTTCCAGCAGCCAATATCCAGTAACATGAAATACTAGAAGAAAACGGAGTAAAGGCATTCCAGGGCTCATTTTCACAGCCTAGGGTATGGTATGAACTACTAGTACCCTTTGGCTGAGAATTATTGGTATCTCCAAATCTAAGGTATACCATAGGCTATCAAATCACACTGACATTTGTATAAAAAGACACATTTCCTGGAATTTCCTTGAGTTCTTTCCACCCTTAAAAATTCCTAATCTCATAGAAGCCACATTTAAAATTTAGATTGTATTTAAATATTAAATTATTCATATTGAATCACATTTAAAATTATACAATTCATTGCTGAAAATATTTTCTGTGGAAATTTTGGAATATTCTTGTTTATTATGTCACTTTATAGAACTGCATAACACAGAACAAAAGGGTATTAGTCTTAATTACAGATTTGTCCACACAAAATGTGAAAGTGTTTGTATAATTCTTCAGAAAAGCAAATAAAATTTTCTTTTCTTGCTTCTAGAGATCTAGAAAAGATGAAATTATTATTATTGCTATTACAAACATGATGAGAAAACATTTTAATACAGTTTTCTGATTTCTCAACTTTTATGCAAATGTTTCTGAGTAAAGATTTTTTACTTTGTAACAAACATTGTAAGTTTTCCCAAGCTTTTAGGGCAAAACATGTAATGTATTATAATCTGAAACACCAGCTCTGAAAGCAATGAGAAGCCACTGCCTTAATCAGCAATAATATATGTAAATATCATTTGTACAACTTGAAAAAGGAAATACAGGTGTAATTCTTCCTTGGACAAAGGTAAAAACAATAGGAAACTTTCCACTGTGGTGTTATTACTCTGGCTGCTTGCTGTGATGCTGTAAATTTTGTTAGAGTGAATGGATATAGAAGGTGACAAATGGATATAGAAGGTGAATGTCAGCTCCATATTTCTGGCTGTGTAGTACATTTCTATGCTAATTTCATACTTTGCAAAAGCCATTTTAAACAACACTTTTCTAATACTGTGAACAGAAGCCAAAAATTGGTGGAACATGAATAAAACTGAAATCAGTGGTGTTATTAAGGTTACTTGTGTCAGAAAAAACAGGGTAAATATTGAAAGAGTAACCATAACAGGAGAGATTTAGTTAAACTTGATTCTATGGGAAATGTTGTGCAGTGACTCAGTCCTATATTCCATCTTGCTTTAACTGTAGGTCACACTTCTGAAAAGACAAATATTCAACAAACCAAAGTGTTCATTTATTGGCACACTTAAGAGTCATGTTTTATTTTTAGCTCAGTAACTACTTAACAGAGACTATAGAGAAATAGGGCATCTGGACCAAATATTCTTTTAAAATATTTATGATTTGCTCATTCAGAACTCAGAGTAATATTTTAGTTGAACTCAAAGACAAGCGATGATTTTAGTATTATTACAATGACAGCAGTATGTTAGCATAGTCATATTTGTATTGCTTCTAACTCCAAAGCAACATTAACATAGCTTTTGTTTCACCATCTGCTTAGAAAGCACAGGCTAAAAATATATTGGACAGTTTGTCTCTCCTCGGATCATCTTATAAATTGCTTCTATACAAACACCCACACCTACACCCATGTGTCTTATCTGTGCGGTTATCATACCTTGATCAAATGTCATGGTAGTGTAAAACACATCTCATGGTGAACGTCAGAAATATTGTTGGTTTCTTTGGCTTATACTGACACGATCTGCTCTTGAATCTACTTACTTCTGAATGGAGTAGTCCCATTTATTCCTCTGCTTATTTCTGAATGGGAGTAGTCCCATTTATTCCAAAGTTGGACCTCCATGTGTAAACTCTTGAAGACTCACAGTAATTAAAAATGGTAAGAAATACTGATAACAAAATTGTAAATAAACATGTATATTCTGCATTGTTCCTATTGCTATCACCTCAGAGCAATTATACTGCAATCAGAATGCCTGTGTCTTCAACTGAGAAGCCAAAAAGTTTGTTCACACAAAGAACAAAACCTCAGCCTTCCCCTTCTTATACTGAATAGAAGAAAAGATACCAAAATACATTAAAATAGTAACCCTTACTTTCAAGATAGATATTCAGTTATGCATCTGACTGAAAAAACAGTTCTATCTGAAACAGAGCAGAATTTTCATTTTAACTCTAGCAATACTGCAAGATTGTGGAAAGTGCAATCGAATGACAAACATACATGCATAAAACCACAACAATCCTTCCTCCGCTGACAAGCGCGCGGCATTTACACAGAATTAAATGATAGGTAACTAAATGACAATTTCTTTGTATTCTAGTGATTATCACTACCTTTTTCAAACTCATTCAGTGTTACTGTTAATCTGTGGAAATAATTTTGAGGTTTTAAGAGCCAGTATGCTCATGACTTCCAGCTGCATGAGACTAAGTAAGAGAGTTACTGTCACAATACGGCATTTTGTGGAAAAGTAAAATAAAGTGATTGTACAAGTTATCATGGAAAATCTTGACCTTACAGAGAAGATCCCAGACATTTCCTAGAACTAAAATTACTTAGTTTGGTCTGCTGATAACTTTATTAAAATCTGTAGCGCAATTACACTAGCCAAAGAACATTGCAGTTACCAGCATTGTAATTACCAACATGTAAACTACTGTGTTGGATAAAATACTTCTTTTTAACTGTACCATCCATTGCAAATATCCCAAAATCCCCAGCCAGACATTCTAAAATCATGATCTATAGATTACTTTTAACATGGAAGTGTATCTCTTTTTAGCATTTGTGGTGTCATGTGTTAAATAATGTTTTCAGACTTTTATTTCACAAACATAACAGCTTAAAATACATTTCTTTTTTTGATAAAGACCTCCTCCCTAAGGCAAAGATTTAGGCATATGATCTTTGACTTTAAAATGCAGTAGTCTAAGACTGACAATAACAAATACAGGTTGAGAGCTTAAAGTGACAATTTAAATTCCATTGGAAATGTACACAGGAATATTATACTTTTGACAGAGGTTGCTGTCCCAAAAGATGTGATTTCAAGACTATGTCTTCTTCTGAGTTACTAACTCTATGGATACTCACTTCTGAATACCAGTGAAACCCTGATAGCTATGCCAAAGAAACGAGCCTGACTAATGTTCTGGCTTCTCTCATGGGAATATTCCACTGACATTATTATCACCAGAGTCATAGAAATCACAGTTAAACTTGGGGTGTGATCATCCTGACCTCTGTAGCACCACCAATTAAAAGACAATGAGACTGTCACAGAGTTTGAAATTCTCTAGAAACACAAAACACTACTGACTTGGGATGTTGGTGAGACCATGCTGTGGCTATGCATAGTGAGCAGAAGGGATTTCTTTTTATCCTTTCCAGCCTGAATCCTGGTATGTGTATGTACATATCTGAATAAAGCATTAATATGACCTGAACTGATGAAGATAAAGGACACCATTTTGATTGCGTTTATCCATTTAGATTCAGTTACACTAATGAAGTGACACGTTTCTATTAGCTCAAGTCCTGGCTCAAGCTGCTTCTCCTATACGGAAAAATGTGGCCCGTTGAAAATGGAGCACTCTTGCTCTAGGTGCTGCTCCGTGCACATTTCACTGTGCCTGTTCAAAGAACTGAAATGCCCTTCCCGAACCCGTTTACAAGGGGATTTATGTCGTCAGTCAATGACAAATAATCCACTCTGACACCAGCAAAACAGCAGTTTGGCTATTAGACTAACAAAAGTAACATTACATTATGTGCCTAATGAGCCGGAAATACATTCACTTTGCACTCCACTTGCAATGCAAACATTAAACAGCCATCCAGGCCCATACTTTTAGACAGACATTTATCAAAATAAACCTTAAGCAGAGATTAAACATGATTTATCTCAGCCTTATTAGATACTGTCTTTTTTCTTATTTGTATTGTTCTTTAGCTCCTAGACAAAACAATGTAAGCTCTAAGATAATAGGCAAATGAGTAAGTGGTAAGTGGATTTAACAATAATAGGAAGTACCTGGAGAAAGGGAAAACGCTGTATAACTCAGGCATTACTTAATGAAACTAAAAGCCGTGTAATCCACTTGAACCAAAGCTTACAACTCAGATGGGTTTTAAAAAAGAAAAAAGGAAGAGAAAACATGAAACACTTCTGGGGCAGTTATGACACCTCTGTTGAAGCAATAAAGAGTCGTCATGTCAGAGAATAAACAGAGCTGATTCAGTGACTTGTCATGTCACCCTGAATATGTTGATTAAAAACCTTGAAGTTATCGGAAGAAGTTCTCCAGGTGTGATGCTCATCAACTATTGCTCAAGCTGGGGATTAGTAGCACAGTGTGCCGAAATACTCTTTTCCATCTCATTAAATATTCACCTTCCTGAAAGTCACTTGCCCCCACCATCTGTGCTTATGTAAGCAGACAATGCTTGCTCAGCCATCCCATTGCGAGGGTTTCCACTGACTATTTCTGTTTCCTAGTTTAGATAAACAGATTTGTCATCCCCACTGTCACACATTCAACAGCACTAATTCCACATGGATTATGCCAACTTTAAAGCTTTAAGAACCATAACTGTCTGACATCCTCTAGCCATATGTCTCAAAGTAGTGCATTCCACATTAACACAGTATTAATAGGTTCACTTCAGTGGCATGTCACACAATAGGTGACAAAAATTTGGGGATCAAATCTGGTATCATAGCTGCATGAATCCAGCAACATCAGGTTGGTTTACTGCTGTAGACACTTTTGAGAGTTGTGTCTGGAAACCAATCACTGCTTTAGACCATTTTGGCTTCTTTAGCAGAGTAAGTTGGCATCAATACATTATGCCCATGTTCAGAGAGTTTACCATCTTCTTCAAATCATAATCATTGCATATCCTTGCATGGTTTGGACTTGGGGACTTTGAAGCAGAGTTTTTTACTCTAAAAAGTCTGTACCCACTCAAGAAATTTGGCAACACTCCCGTCCCATCACTTACTAAGTCTCAGCCCCGAGACTACTACTGCAGTGGCAGTACTGTACCCAAGTACCTGTATCAGGACCTACTAAGGTGTCCCAGAGTATTAACTGGACCTGTCATGGAGCTAATGAAATGCCAGTGGTACTTACAAATAGGAATCCATGTCTTATCAATAATAAAATCCTAAAAATTTTCTTAATCCTTTACTAACAGTCTAACTTTACCCTGTTGTGAGCAGCAGTAATGCTGAAGATTGTTTTTTGTAGCCCAAGTAAGGCCACTGTATATTCACTTACACTCTGTTCATATTGCAGAGCTTCCCAACATACTGTTTTGCAGGGCATTTTATGTCTCAAGCTGCTTGTTTCATGTCCTGCCAAATCAGATGAACAACTGAAACTGCCCAAGCAGATAGTTGTTTGTGCAAAACACTGAGTTGGAACTGAGACCATAAGGCTGGGATTCATCTCACTGATTTGAGATGTCTGCAACATAGATTAGGACTTCTGAGATAGCTGTCCTCAGCTCCCAGGTGGAGTGATTCAGCTGACCTATTTCTAGGCACCTGCTTTAGGGTAAGATGACTTAAGCTCCAGAAGTGTTATCTATCCCTCCATGAGTTTAAAGGAAGCTGAAGGTGACTAACCCAGTGGGGGATGTTGACATTATCAGACGTTTTCTCCAGCAAGCCTTCTGAACTCAGCTCTTCCACTCACTCCCATTTAATAAAACACATTATGACAGGAACTACCACATCATTTGTTTTTCCCTTCTTTCTAGATCAGGTCACATTTACATTCAGTTACTCCTGCACTTGCGTAGTCATTTCCCCCAGACTAAACCGGATCTCCAGAAAAGCAGCTAGTCTCTTCTATTTGCCTAGAGTATTCAGAGTTGTTTTTATTGAGCGATATCTTCCACCACTACCATAGGTTCGTTGCTTTTGCACATCATCTCTTTTTCGAAGTAAGTGGTTCACATAGTGACAGGTAAAGCAAATGCAGGTACCATCTTCCTCTTGTCTCCAGCAAGATAAACTACGTAGCCACACTGACTTTCAGGAAGACCACCTCTGTCCTAAAAAAGCTACCTGTCATATTTACATCCCATGTTTTAAACAGTGGCTCCTCCATTGCTGGAATAACAGTGCAGCATAACTGATCTCCAATATTCTGCTGTTTAGATATGTATCCAGCTATAAGATACAGGAGGAACCTGGTTAATGTGCTGTTACTGATCTCATTAAAATTTCCCTGTGATGTTAAAGGTGGTGAAACATTTTGGTTGAAAAAGGATGTAAGACTTTTAGATTGAACACATATATCCACAATAGACTAACATCTATGCTAATACAATTCTAGATCTTGCTTTCATTCCCTTCTCTGGAACTTGTCAGTGAGTACTAACTATACGTTATCCAACTCAGTTATGGATACTATGAAGGGCAGATGTACAGCGACTAGGAAGAGAGCAGGCTGTTCTGCTTAGACTAGGAACACACAGGTCTGGATGGGACATGCTGGGACATTAAGTTCAGTTTCTTGTAACTGAAGGCAATCATGACATATAATGCCCCTACTATACTGAAACATACTTGTTAGACTCTTTCTAGACTGAAAACAAAACTAAACCTAAAAGCCCCAAGAATTCCTCAGTTTCAGAAACTACCTCCATCTGCACTGAAAACATGAGCCTAAAGAAAACAAGTGGCTCTTTTTTTCCATAAGTCTATTGCTCAAATTAATTATTTCAGTACATATACTACCCAGCTGTCACTCTCTAGCCTAATCTTGAGATGATTTAATCTATTCTTAGAGGTACTGGTATAAGCAGACACACAAAAGACAATGCCAAATCCCAGCATAGAATGACTGGATCATACACTTGTGTTGGCAACACGAAATTTACTGCAGGCCATGATTTTTAATGATGGCAATTAATCACATGGGGGGAAGTATGTTTCAGCTTCAATGGCCATGACACTGTCGGGTTTTCATTATTTTAGAGAAGCACTTAACATCAGGTGAAGGCCAACAGCTCATAAATCTAGAAAGAAATAAAAGTCATGTTTCCTTGGTGCAAAAATAGCAATTTGGTTTTTTTCAAATAACGTTTCATATATGTTTTATGTTATCACTATTTTCCAAGAGCAAAATGTATTTATAAGCAAAATCCATTGTAAAAGACTTTTTTTTTAACTCATATACATGATGGATAATGGTAGCTAAGGAAAAGAGAACAGGTATATCAGGCTATTGAACTTTACATGCATTTTAAGGGAATGAAATGCATATGGAAGTTATTTATACTAATAAAGACGAAAATGTAAAACATTTCAGCTACAGGTGAGAGAGACTGCACATTGAAGGCATGATCATTCTAACTGCTACTCATGTAAAAATAACGCTAAATCTTACTCAAGACTATATTTTTCATAAAAGTGAAAGGCAGCAAAACACAAGATAGCCATCACTTTTGGAGTTGAAATCATAATCCAGATCTCACCACAATGAAACATAAAAATTGGAATTTGTGTAAGAAATAACAATGCAAGTATAGCACTATAGGAATTGTATTTCAGAGCTATATTGTATTGTCTGAGTAGAGGTCTGGGAATAACTATATTTCTCACAATGCTACATTGCCCTCTGATCTGTTTCTGAGAGATGTTTGTCCTTTCTTACATTCATTAATTAAGAACATGAAGGTGCAGTTCTTTGTGTTTGAGATGCCAGTACTCTCCTGAAATGTACCTGGGGAACATACCAGGAAAAGCATGCCTAAATATTATCTTGTGAACACATTCATGTCCTAGACTTCCAATCATAAGAGTCCTGAAGCCATCATCAGTACTTTGGAGAAAACCTGTTACCAGAAACCTCTGTACTATAACACCATGATTGGAAGAACGAGAAAAGTCACCACAACACAAGAATTACAATGTAAAAAGGAAGTTTTATAATTGGTTCTAACTTGTGGTTTAGATTCTAGATAATATGTTATTTTCAGTTTACAAATCAACAGCTAATTTTGTAGTGAGAGAGATGCCAGAACATGCCAGAATACTAATCCACTTGACTGAAAACAGATACACTGTTCTGGGCTCTTCCTGATACAAAATTAATCCTGGTTATACCAATTACAAATCATCAATTAGACTGGCTTTGGTTCAGATCTTTAGCTGCGTAATAGACCCCAAAAACCTGAGATCTTCTAGAATGCGTGAGGATGGACTATTTTTTATTTAATCTAATTCTTTAATTTGAAGATCTAATTCCAGTCCAATATTGAGGAAAAATTCTTGTTTTATAGATTTGATATTATGTACATTCAGTCTCAGTTTCATTTAATATCAAACAGTATTTTTCTTTTCATTTCATTTTAGCTGCTGTCAATTGCCTTAATTCACAATACTGATCCAGTACATCAGAGGACCTAACAGGGTACCATCTCCTACACCTACAAGCCCAGCCAGCTCTACGTAATTTACCCTTGGTTCATTTCTGGGAGTGGGAGAAAGCACCGAATAAAGATGAACATTAAAAGAAGACAAGGAATAACATGAAAGAAGGAAGAAAACAAAAAGAAAACAACTAAAATCAAGAGAAAAGATCTGATAATTGTGCAACAAAAATCATGTGTCTGAGGAAGAAAAGAGGGATTGGTTAGTCATTAGCAGCACAGTCTGAAGTAAAGCAAACTTTGTAGATATCAGTATTTCAGGCACAACCCAGCTTCTCCTCTGTGCCACTCCTCATTCCTAGTGCAATCTCATCAAATATCATTCCAGATAAAAAGCAGCTTCAGAGTCTAGCATGAGAACGTGATGAAAACTCAAACAATTGTAAATACAGACTCATCTACTTTGCCAATATGACACACTTCAGTAGTATCTCACTGAACTCACAGGCATCTTATATTTTATTTTCAGTCTAATACAGATAAAAAAGCTACTTGAAGTTTTTTTGACTTGGCAAATTTTCCGAAATGCTTTCAAGTTTGGGATCATTTTCTCTTGGTCTTGCATGTCTGCAATTATCATAATCAGGATGGTACAGTCCCAACCTGTTCTCAAACTCACAGCTACTGTAGGAAGTTACTAGAAGTCACATTTCACATTTACTTAGAACCATCAGATCTGAAGAACCTATGGTGTATTTCCAAACTGAAAAAGATGCATTGTTATTCTTGTTGTCATACATCAAAAGCATACAAAAAACTGTAGCGGGTCGAGTCAGAGAGCCTCCAGAAGCATATATCTAGAGAATGCATAATAACAGAGCAAACATGTAGTGATCCTTCCCATGAATACTTTCCCAGGCAACAAACTTGAAAATTTCCCATGCATTTATAAATACTGCTTTTAGCACCCCTGACAACATGATAGTTTCTTATTTGAACACGCTTTTAAGAGCACTGACAGTTGGAAAAGTGGGTGTCAGCTTCAGATTAACCAAATTTGTTTATTCACAACTTTCAGCTTGTTATCTTTAGAGCACACATGAACTTTCTGTTTTTCTAAGCATCTCCCTATCAATTAAGGGACTGATTTATTTACATACCTGACCAACTTTGCTTCTATGAGGAAGAGCACTTAATGGAAGATAGGTAATACTACTTATTATGTGTTGTTACGCCTTATGTGTGCTGTCAAGTAAAGATAATATTGTCATTGTTGTCCTGTACGTTCTTACTGCGATGGCATTAAGCAGTAAACTCAACCTTATTGTTGCATATAAATTGGAGTAGATACCACGCACTCACATTTACTCTACTAACAGTGGTCCTATTGAATGCAACAGAGCTAATATTAAGTAAAAATATTCAGTATTATCAGAGTTTGGCAGGGCAGTCACCTACAATGGATAAGAACACAACTTGTTTTCTCAGTGGGAAAGGCAATGAGACTTCCACACTTCATACTTTTCACATTACTATTAGTTTCTGTTGAACCCCCTGAACTTCTTTTCCAAACTGCCCCTGGTAACACACCTGTCCTCTTTAGCACAGGTGAAAATGGGATCTATCTTGTTGACCTCTCCTGTTTCTGATCATCTATGAATCTGATTCCCCCAGTACCTCTTCTGACGATGCACTGACTTTCAACAGTATGTTTTTTGGTGTATAACAGAATAGGATCCCTGCGTAAGAATGGAAATCCACATCCACTGCTGAACAACTGGTCAAATCCATACTTAAGACCTGCTGAAGCACTAAGTAAAAAATGGTTACCTCTTAGGAGCATATTCTCAAAGCACATCTTTAAGGAGTTCAGAAAACAAGGACAAGACGTAGCCAATTGGACAATGAAGAAAAATTAATGACAGTGTATTCTCCTGCTGTCCATGTGATCCAAAAAGATTCCAAAAGAGTCAGTGCTGGAGCAGGGAAGGGAAGAAAACTCTACACTCACTTTATCTGCCCCAATAATTCGTTGACTGGGGAAGCCAGCACTCATGATAATTAAAATATTTGCCCTAAATGTCCCAGAAAACATGTTGCAGTCAAAAATTGACCTTGACCTCTTCAGTCTGAAGTCAGTAGTCTATCCACTAGGCCACACTACACCTACTTAGTCCAGCGAGACAGCTTTGGATCTGATCCAAAACACATGGAAGACACCAGGAGTCTTTTTCTGAACATCAGTGGCCAGCAGATGTTCAGCACTATGGTCACAGAATTACATGTAGCTCAGTGGCAGAAGAAAGATGTTACACAATGAAATAAAGGCAAATATTACCTTCGCTGGAGGCAAGTTTGAGCAGTTCAATCAAACAGTCAGTATGAAAGTTCTTTTTCATATCTTTAAAGTACATATGCGTCAGCTTTTAAAGAAGAGACTCCACTAGTCCAGTCTCTGGGCACAGGTTACTGGACAAATCAAACTTGTCTCAAACTGTTTGAAAGATAAAGGCTCTCCTGCAAGTCACCAAGCCTAGGTCAGATCAGAACAGTGTTTGACAACAATCCCCACGAATGGTGTAAACGTTTCTGTGGGTTGTAAGTGCTCTGTTCCTCAAAAACAAGCATTGCTGCTTTTATCTGACTATTTTTAGCCATTCCTGTTTTCTTCTTTAGTCAACTACAAATCGTTTTGCCCTCCAGTCCATGTTTGATACATTGCCTCTGACTCTGCAGTAGGACTGGCAACTTGTTAATGGGCATGGTATTTAGGAAATTAGTGGATGCTTTTAAGATGAAAGAAAAAATATACCTCATGCTTGTAATGTTTTCATAGACAAATGCGTCTTTGAGGCTTGGAGCTGAGCTAATTTTCTTTTAATATATGGAGGAGGGTTATTGTCTATATACCTGGTAGAATGCAAAGAAGTTGGAACCAGAAAGTGCTGGAGGGTTTTGCAAGGAAAGAGGCTAAATCACCGGTGTGTGCACACAGCCAGATCCTCCTCCCATGCCTACGTGCTCTCACCCTGTGAATGGAGAAGCTGCAGGAGGACTACAAGATAGAGAACACATGTTAATGCAGGTTTAAGCTCTGATGTCACTGGAGAACTATCAGCCATATGATTTCTTTGGCTGTTCTTTGCAGCACTATAAAAGTTAGCATGAATATCATAGCAAAGGCAAAATGGCCCAGTTCAGATCAAAGCTGAAACCATATAAAACTGGAATAAACTGTGCCAGCTGATCTCTAGCTACTGTGAGCAGATGGTGTTATATTTAACCCATTACTTGTGATGAATTTACTCTTCATTTAAACTGATGAAAACGAAATCATGATCTACCCTTAATGCAAACATTACAGAAAAAAAAGTCTCTTTCCCTCTCTCAAATATTCTTTTTTTTTTTCACATTTTTGCTTGTGTTCATCAGCTGAAACAGGCAAAGCTATTGAAAACCACCAAAAAATATTTATTTTATAAATAAAAATTTATAAATGTTTACTGACATTCATTTGTAATATACTAAAAGTAGCATTTTTTCCTTTACTTCCAAATATGTGTGCGCACTCCTCACTGAAATTACTACTCTGTACATATAGGCGTAATAGCTGCACAGAAAAACACTTTGATGGCAAAACCCCTTTTCCTTGTAACAATGTGTTTTTATACACTATAGAAAAATAGTGTTGCTATGCTATTATTACATGTATATCAGGAATTGAGATAAGTACTAGGACTGCAGTTTAAACAATCAGTGGGGTCACAGGTGACCAGATGTGATTCAATCCTTTACAGGCAATGCTGTTTTCCTTACAGGCACAGAACTGGATGTGCTTTATGCAACCCAATCTGAGGGGCTTCCTATCTGTGCAGTAAATCCTTGAGATCGATGCTAGTGTCAATTTAGGACAGCTGAGAATATGATAATTTGATTCTATAGCAAGCAGCAATTTTAATTGTATTAATTCTTAAAAGTTGAAGGAGGGTGCGATACAGACAGCATGACAGAGATTGCTGCTGCCAAAGACACTACCTTCTTGTTTTCTAACTTATGATGACATCAGTATGGAATATAGACACTGCCTAATTACAGTAGAAAGGTTGTTTTAATTTTCTTGGTTTCGATAATGAGTTAAAATAACACAATAGGAGTTTTTCTTGGAGTAAGAGGAAAACTTCTTGCACCATGAAATGATTTCACTGGAAGATGCACTGCATTCACAGCAATGTGACTACCGTAATACTGGTGCAGTGTTTGTTTGTAGCTGTAACTAACAAACAGTGGCATTGCTGGTTGTCTGAGTAGTCTGATGTACTAGTAGCAAATGGATTTCTGATTCATGATGTCAAGTCCATGAAGAAATATCAGTTTAAAGATTTTAAATGGGATTTTCAGGTTTTGGGTGGTGGAATGAAACTATAATGGAGCCTTGTTTAAGCTCCAAACTTGGAAAATATAAATCTAAATGGAGGTATCTGACCTGACTGAAAGCTTTTCATTAGGAGACTAAGCTCTTTATTTCCATGATGAAGATTGCTTTGGTGTGTATAGTGAACGCACTACCTCATTTTTAACTATATAAAAAGCTAGGTAATTCTGGAGAGTGATTCAGTGCTCTTACAGGGAGCAGCCCAGAGATGCCCACTAGGAAACACTAGATATGATATGCATCACTGACTCAGGACTGCACCAGAGCACCTGCACTTGGGATTCAATATGCTGAGTTACCAGGAGAAAGAGAACAACTCATCTGCAGAGTACCCTTGAGGTAAGACATCTTGGTTAGAGAGAGGCAGATGTAGGTTTAGATCTTTCCCACTCAAATAGGCTTGGATCCAGTGCTCCCACATCAACACCATTTTTCTAAATCCAGCCTATACATATGTCAAAAAACAACAAAAAGACTATCAAGAGAATATAGATGAAAATAGCTCAGAAACAGCCCCTACTAGATTAAAAAAAAAAAAAAAAACCCAAGAAAAAAGATGTAGGTTCACGATAAAGAGTTTATGGCAGCTTGTATTTTAAACATTACAAAAAAGTCTATGAAATATGTAATAAGCACTTTATTAGTTCAATTAACATTCTTGGTATTGAGCTAAGGAATGTGTTGAAACCTGTAGGTAATCTAGCTATAAGACAATCTCTAAAAACCACTGACCCAGAATAACAATAAAAATACAAAGATATCTTAACTAGGTGTTCTGTTTGAAATAGTACATTGCCTGGGGACATTTCATTAACATAATTATGTCTGGCTGTAACCAAAAAAAGTCAGACTAAAAAGAGGTGAAAACATTACCCTGCCAGCTTGAAGAAGAATGTGTGCACCCTGAAAATATGGAACATCTGATATTTATGTTTGTATACGATATAATGAGCTCTGGAGCCAGATGGTCTGATTTTGTTCATGGTGCTGGGCTTCTGGAAGGTATGCATATAGATTTAATAAAAGCCAGAAAAAAAATCTACTTCAGCAACATATTTTTTACTAAGTAGCAGCTGAACCAGAAGATAAAGGAGTCTTAAATAAAAAATTTGTTTGTATGAAGAATTTCTGCTTTTTGGAACTAGACTAAATAAAATCTCTCTTAACAAGCAGATTTTCATCAATTATAAGCATATACAGACACAAAAGTAATCACTTAAGGGTATGGCTTTAAAGATGAGGAGATGAGGAAGGAGAATTTTCAATTCTAAAAGGTGTCCCATTTTCCCCCTTCAATCAGTCTAGCCCAGTCTTTTTCATCTGTTGATACACTACAACTCCATCTCTGTCCTCTGAGCAATAGTATATTTTCTCATGTAACAGGAACTATCAAAACTAAACTGTCAAAGAAAAAAAATTACCCCAGAACAGCAACCCAAATGCCAGGGAGAAAGAGAAAAAAAAATGTTGAAAAATCAAACACTAGACTTTTAATGCTTTTCCAGCCTATGCATATACAATTCCTAGACAAACAGCATTTCCAAAACTCTAAGATGAGGTTTGTTTTAATAATTTTAACAGATGTGAATTTTAATTCACATCTGTAAAAAATATATTTGTGATCCAAAGTGTAAATTGTTTAAAATATCAAACTTTGACTTATCCTTTGGACTGTTATACATTCTTGAGAAGCCAGAAAAAGGGATTTTGTCTCACATTAAGAAACAACTCTTAACCTGCTAGGACAACAATGTATTGTATTTTCCATGCCCTTTAGTCTTTTGTGCTCTGAACTACCAATTAAATCAATTTGTGGAGTGTTGTTTGCCACAGGGATGGGCCCACTTTGATTGTAAAAAACTTGCAAAGTTCTTTCACATGAAAATTCACGTGGTTTGGTATTCAGGTTATTCGGTTTCAACTACTTCCTTGTTTATTTTATTATAGGTTTCTTTATCATGGAAATATGAAATACTTTTGCTAACACAGGAGGTCATTTTTAAGGGACTTTATTTTCTTGGGATTTTTAGCGGTTGTTGGAACAGGATATACAACATTGTTGTAGCACACTGTGGTCATGTCAATATTTCAAGGATGTCTGTGTGGGTACGGTGTCTCCAGAGGATGAGTTCCAAGACCTTTTTAGTCACATTAAACTGAAGAAGGGTAGGATTAAAGCTGACTAACTCAGACAGCCTGTACACAAGACCATAATCGTGTCTTTCTATAACTTCCCTTCCTTGTATGAAGCATATTGAAGGCACCCACCAGAAGCCACTGTTTTGTGCATTTCCATGTGAAAGCTGATTCTAGAACAGGTGTGAGACTTGGTGCTCCACTGTATTTCAATTGCACAAGTGGTCTGATTTTGTAGTTTGTTTAGGCAGACTTCAACACTCCAAACTTACTATCCACACTTTCATCTTATTCCAGGTCTTATCCCAGCATTGCGTCTCTCATTGACTCCTGGAAGAAGCAGAAAGGATATTTCTAGTCCTTCCATTGGATCTGCAGAAGGGGAAAACGCTTTGTGAAGCTCTTCATTAACAACACCATCTGTCAATGAGACTTTCAGAGAAGCAGGAACTTGAGTTTTTACTTTTTAAGGTAACTAGCAATTAATTTTTTAAAAATAAAAGGGAAACGTAACTTTCCAGAGATATTTTGATGTGCTGTGCTAGAACTTCCAGAGATCATGGTCTGTGGTAATGTGGCACTCTAATTTGAATGATGTTTCAGAATTATTATTAAAATTGTTGATATTTTGGCTATAGGCATAAAATTTCACTTTTGTCTCTACAAAAGTTGACCTTTCATTATTCCCATTTTCCAAACTAGTAAAAAAAAAAAAAAAAGAAAGAGTTAATTTTATACCTGTGCTGAACAACTCTACTGTAGAGATGTTATGGTTCAGGAATTCATACTCATTTTAGAGTCAGCAGACAAGTTCCACTTCCCCTTTCACTGCTGGCTAGGTGAGAAGAGTGGGAAGGGTTGTTAATTCCAAAGGGGTTAAGATGTGATGAAACTGGATTTCTTGTGGAAATTAAAGTACTGACTTAGATATGGAATAATTGTTGTAAGCCTACAATTTTCAAATAATTTTTTATGTGCAATTCATATATGATATATGTGATTCATAGTTATCCATGGCCCTGAAAGTCAGCTTTAGTGCTGCCTTTACACATGCGGATGGTAAGAAAGGGAGTTTACCTCAGAGCTCTTTTAGTACTTCACTGCCTTTTTTTCTCATAAACAGCAGTCACCAAATGATCCCTCACTTTCTATTCTACTATTCCTCTGGTTATTTAAAGATTTATTATTAAATAAAAGTATTTCATGATGGGACTCATGATGAATTGAACATTTGCCTTCAGAGTAGCGTTTGCATAACCCAGAGGAGAAGTAGACGAAGTTTGGGGCCTCTGTGTATGACTGTGTATTGAATGTGTATGGTCAATGGGATATAAAACTTCCGTTCATATTGTTGCCAAAAAGTGAGTGCAAGAGAAGGCCTCAAGAAGATACACAAGAGCTACTAAAGCCATGGAAATTTTGGGTAAATGTTAAGAGAACATGAACCATGTTTAATATGAAAATTTGGCTTACACT
The DNA here is from genome assembly GCA_020745775.1 of Theristicus caerulescens. Classification (NCBI taxonomy): domain Eukaryota; kingdom Metazoa; phylum Chordata; class Aves; order Pelecaniformes; family Threskiornithidae; genus Theristicus; species Theristicus caerulescens. Next base: position 15,700,234 of record CM036583.1, on the reverse strand, counting down.
GAGAGCTGTTTCAGACCCTTGACACTATTGCTGATGTGGGAAAATAGTATTTATGGCTACAGATAGACACATCTTTTTAGTTTGTGCAATTCTTTTTAATATGATGGTGTCCCTGACCTAGGCTAAGATGTTAATACCCTAGAAAGAGTTCACAATGACAGAAGGAAGCTAAATGGAAACAGAGCAAAGAAAAATCAAGGCTACACAGATAGCTGGCAATTTTTCATGTTTCCTAGGTCAGTCAGGAGTATACAAACATGGCAATGTATAGTTGATATAGAAACTGTCTAGCTTATCTCTAAATAAATTACTCAGTTTTGCCTTTTTTTGGCAAAGCCTAGGAGCCTCATTCTGACTCCTGATCGGGAGTAAAGGGAACGCAGGTATCAGCAAAATTCCCAGTAACAGATATTTTGAGCAGGTGATTAGATAATCTCAGCTGTTGTTTTTAAGGATAAATTTCCATCTTGCATGAGTTTAGGAAAAATCTTGAGCATATGATTCAAGAGTAATTTGAAATTAAAAAAAAAAAAACAACAAAAAAAACCCAAAAACCCCCAAACAAACAAAAAAAACCCCACCAAACTTAGCTACACAAATTACTGTTTTTAAGCATTGCAGAGAATTCCTAAGATTGGTCTTGGCACCTGGAGGGCTTTAACAGTAAAATATTTGGGATAAGCCATTATTAGGCACAGGCTACAAGCTGGGAGATGAAATGAAAGCAGGAAAGTCTGACACAGAAGGAGACCTTAATGCTGGATGTACCTTTGGCAACTGGAATACTTACTTGGAAGTGGGTCTCAATTGTGGATCTGAATTAGATTTTATTGCCCCATTTGGAAACACTTCCATGAAAAAGTAAGGATGAGGCTCCATTCCCCTCTCCTTCCTTCAGGCTGATCTCATCTGGCCAGAGCTGTGAAATCAGGGAACAGGCATGGATTTGTTAAACTAGAAATTAGATCTTGAGCACTACCAGGAGAAAGGAAGACAGCCTGTGGACCGATGATTTGTTCTGTTGTTTACAGACTGCAAAGCTGCTGGAAGGGAAAGTGCAGGAGGTAGACTCTTCTTGTTTGTTTTTGTTTTGGCTGAAGCTGAATAAAAAGTCTCTATGAATAAATCCGAAATTCTAGAGAGACAATGTTCTCTGTTGAACATGCGGCTCCCACTGAGTTTATGTCTAGCTGAGTGGCCCTGACTCAGACAGAACTTTAAGACCTCCCCATCTACATGAAAAAGTCCTGGTACCTGCTAAGGCAAGAAAATCCAAACATCTACCACTGGCAGTTTACCAGGAGCCAGAGGGCTACATCTAATAGCAAAACAGAAAGGATAATCCAGCTCTCCTTCTCCATTCAGAGAGTCTCTGCTCTGAAAAGAGCAGTGCTGTAATGCTGGGAAAAGGATCGTGAGTCACCAAGGAGAGACTTGCTGCATTGTACGGCTCCCCATGAGGCCCCTGTCAGAAATGGGCTGTGTTATAAGGCGGCACAACTTCTCAGCTGACAAGACCTGCAATGAAGAAGGAAACAGAATGTCAGGAGAGTTAACCTGCTATCCTAGGAAATTTGGCCAGTGAAAGCATCTATATCAGAAAAAAATTATTCATTTTAACTTTCATTTGTTGAGGAATACTCCTAAATCTGATGAACCAAAACAAAAAAAAATTGCTGTGCTGTTCTTAGCCGAGAAATTCCTCCAGGAAAAATCACTGCTTTGATTTATCCCCAAAGTTTTCAAAGGCTTTGTAATGTGATAAGGCAATTGTCAGAACACTTCTGTTAATTTAATATAGGATGTAAATCTCACCATTTATCCTTATTTCCTTTATTCTTATGCTTCAATTGAAATTTGGTCAATAAAATTCTATTGTTTAAGTCTATATCTTATCCTGAAAGCTCCAATCTTAAACTGGAAACCACCAGCAAAGGAAAAAGAAATAATAAGACATGCAAATACATTATCTGGACATGCATTATCATATACCAGAAGGCCCAGGCAGCTGGAAAGGATATAACATAGCTGTTATCAATTAAAAAGATAAAGAAATGTAAATAGTAAAGCAGAAACTTTAAACCAACATTTATTTAATGGACAAGAAATGCCTGAAAACATCTAACTAAGAATTTCCAATGCCTCTTTTACTGTTTTCCTTTGAGTACAAATGAAAAGATAGGACAGCTAATGTTCAGGTTACGGTATGCACCAGAGGTGCTATGGCACTGACATCGGGAGAGACACACAATCAGTTATACTGCACGGTCATATTTGTTCAAAACTACTTCTGTCTATAGAGTGTGTCTACTCTACAATGGCAAATAGAGTACAATATATGACATGGACCCATACAAACATTGGTGACCTTCGCACACAGATCTCCATCCCAGCTCTTCCTCTGTCTTCAAGTGAAAGAGTCAAACCACAAAATATAGATTGAATCTTGATGATTTGGATTTCAGTCTAAATTTAATAGATTATTAAGATTAATGAAAAACTCAGAAGTCAGAAATCAAGTGCCTAACACTGAGGAAAAACAATAAAATTTAGTGAAAAAGTGGAGGCATACATGTTTCAAAATGAAATCTGAAGAGGAGGCTGAGGGGAGACCTTATTGCTCTCTACAACTACCTGAAAGGAGGTTGTAGCAAGGTGGGGGTTGGTCTCTGCTCCCAAGTAACAAGTGATAGGACGAGGGGAAATGGCCTCAAGCTGCGCCAGGGGAGGTTTAGATTGGATATTAGGAAAAATTTCTTCACGGAGAGAGTGGATAGGCATTGGAACAGACTGCCTAGGGAAGTGGTACAATCACAGTCCCTGGAAGTGTTCAAAAAGCGTGTGGATGTGGCGCTTAGGGACATGGTTTAGAGGTGGACCTGGCAGTTAGGTTAACAGGTTGGACTTGATGATCTCAGAGGTCCTTTCCAACCTTAACGATTCTATGATTCTATGAAGATTTTAGAATACAACTTGATTAGATGGCTTGACTACAGCCAGGCAAGAAAAAATGCTGGTTACTTGTGGCAAAGTAAATCAGGAAAGTAAAAGCAGAAATTAGAACTAAAAAAAGCAATTTATAGCAAAAAATGTCAATTCAGGAGGAGTCAAAATGCAGGAATAACATTAAGAAGTCAGGTGTAAATCCCTGACATGGAAGGATAAAAAGCAAGTTAAGTATTTAGAAAAAAAAACCCATTGTAGTAGTGGTTTCAGTACACCAAGTAGGAATTACGCAGAAAAGGCAGAACAGCTTATATTTGTTGTATTTTGTGTGTCTGTGTGTTTAAAAAACAGCAGGGTACAGGAAAGGAGATAAAGTCCTGTCCAGCTCATGGATTATTAAGGAGGATGTTGTGTTCAGCATCATCTTTGGAAATAAATTTCTTAAAATTATGAGGACTTGTACTCAAGAATCCTAAAAGAGCTAGCCAAGAATATCACATTAATATTAGTTTTACATATATCTTACAAAACCAGGGACAGGTTGACAGCTAATGTGCAATTATTCACAACAGCAGAGAAATGACCTAAATACTTATCACCTGATTAATCCAGGTAAAGTAGGAGATGAGTTAATATGGAATGCAAGAGATAAAAGATGAAAGGATGGGAATATAATTATTGCTTGTTAACATCGTGTTATAGAAAATAGATCTTGTCAAATGAAACTGCTTTTGCCAATCAGACTGCAGGTTTGGTTGAGGTATAACATAGGGGCAACACGCTTGAAGTTACAATAAGCTGTTTGACTTGGTGCTGCACAACATTCTGGTTAAAAATAACACTATGTAATATCCTTAACATGCCAAATAAGCAGTTTAAGAAAGCTGACTGATAGACATCAAAGTAGATGTCACTGAGAATTAAACATGGAATGGGGATGTTTTGAGTTGACTACAAGGACTGTGGTTCTCCGATGATAATCAGACTTGTTATTAATAATCTGGATGTAAATACTAAATGTTTCTGCCAATAAAATCAAGTTCTCATAAAGATGGGTGCACTGGTAATAATGTTGAGCTACAATCCAGTAATGTTTTACTCTACTTGCCAAAGCGCAAACCACTGTGTCACCCTGAGACCACAAGCGTAAGGAGTCTCGGAAATGAGATTAACAGGGTATCCACCAGAAGGCTTTGCTCTGTGGCTCTGCAAGTTTGCTCTGACACCGGGATGTCACCCTGCCAACTATTCCCCACAGCAACTGGGAGATGTGTCAAGACACATCTCTCTGTTGCTGCAACTTGACTTCTTACGACAGGAGGAGCTATTGTAAGTAAGGTTGCTTTTCAGACTGTCACATATGGGGAAAATACCCAAAGGTCCACTATTCCTCCTCAGATCAGTCTAAGGAATTCCGTATGCCACTTGGTTGTGGTTTAATCCCAGCTGGCAACTAAGCACCACACAGCTGCTTTTTCAGTCCCCACCCCACCCCCAGCGGAATGGGGGAGGGAATCAGAAGAGTAAAAGTGAAAACTCTTATGGGTTGAGATAAGAACAGTTGAATAATTGAAATAGAATATTATAATAATAATATTTTTAAAAAAATTATAATGAAAAGGAAAATAACAAAAAAAGAGAGAAATAAAACACAATAAAGACAAGTGATGCAAATGAAAACCTATTGCTCACCACCAACTGACCAATGCCCAGCCTGTCCCTGAGCAGCAGCCCCTCCGGCCATCTTTCCCCTAGTTTATATACTGAATTTGACATTATATGGTATGCAATATCCCTTTAGCCAGTTTGAGTCAGCTGTCCTGGCTGTGCCCCCTCCAAGCTTCTTGTGTATCTCCAGCTTTCTCAGTCAGTAGAGTTGAAAAGTCCTTGACTAGTGTAAGCACTACTCAGCAACAACTAAAACATCAGTGTGTTACCAACATTATTCTCATCCTAAATCCAAAACACAGCAGCTGTAGCAGCTACTAGGAAAGACATTAACTCTATCCCAGCCGAAACCAGAACATATTTCCATTAAAATTCCAGTCTGTTTTGAAAATCCAGAGGTTCAACACACAAACAAATTATCTCAAAGAACAAGTTACTGCACATTAGCTGTCTATCTCCTTTGAGCTACAGTCTGAACTTTAAGATTTGCATCTGTAACTATCCTATAATCAGGATGATCTTAAGGTCTGCAATTAAGCAGTGTCAGACTTTAAGGGCACAGTATTTTTACCCAAAGACAACTAGCATTTTTTATAGATGTCCTCCTGAGATGGGGGATTGTACCTTTCATTTCTAGAAGGAAAAAGGCATTACAGGAGGAAGAAAACAAGCCACATGTCTTGTCCCTTAGGTCAATAAAAGGAAAAGCAAACATACTTTTTCAGACTTTGCTATTAGACACCTTTTCTGATAGGCTGCCTCATGCTGACAAGCCAGACTACATCTTCTCCCACAGGCCATGTCTCCTCACTGCAAAGAATGGGTTTGGCATTTGCTTTATGAGCACAAGACTTTGGCATGTACCTTGGCTAACTATTTTTAAAACCAACCTTTCTAACTGCCAACTCTTTTAAATATGTAATGCTCAAATGAGTTAATGAGAATGATAACTTTGTTCTATTGAGCATATTTTAAAAAAAACAGTAATCACTATGTCCTATAGTTTGTAGAAAACAGGCCTGTGTGTGGATCTCTTATTACCTCACTTGTTATTTACAAACTAAAATGTAATTTCAATAGGTGAAATCTTATATTTCTTTATTTCTTTCAGGTTAATCTCCCTGTCTCAGTCTGAATCTAGATTAATTGTATTTTACAATACAAAGTATTTATCCATTTCTTCTACCTTCTGTTCTGCGTCATTCAGACTAATGGGTATTACGGCAGGACTGGACAGCTGCATCTGAAAATATTGCCTCAGGAGTCTGCCTGTTTCTTTTAAATGAAATAAAGGCAGCAAGGGATAAAACTGAAAATGGAGGCAAAGTAAATCACTGCCCTCATGACAGGAAATGCCTGCCAGAACTCTTATTCAGCAGCTAATTGGTTTTCTTTATATACAATGCCCTAAAACTCCAACAATCTTTAAAAATGCATTTCTGCTAATCCTCATAGCATTAAATCATAGACCTTTTAATTCTATTTTAAAAAAAGCAAATGCCATAGTACATTTCAATCAGCAAATATTCATATCAATTATAACAAAGAAATTTCAAGTATTACAGTTTTTATATAATCTGCCTCATCTCTGGGAAGAAACTTGACTATAAAAATTGACTTAACTGCCTTTCACCAAGAAGAGAGAGCAGTACCAGTAAGTAAGAAAAAAGCCCTTTTCTGTGCTTCACCCATCCTGTCTATCACACTGTAATCTTAAGACTTGCTGACTGGAGACATTCACAAGTTTCGAAATAAAAATTTAGCATTCAAGTCATGGGGGAGTGAAAGGAAAGAAACACAATTTTTTCTGCTCCTGGTTATTTACTACTTTTGTTGACTTTTCAAACTTTCCAAGATCGTTTTTATAGGAGGCATTTTTTTGCCTGTGGAATATATCTTACTATCATGCTGCAAATCAAGTTCTAATCACCATAAGGAAGAAATTCACTTGGTAGCCACCTCGTTGCTATCACTTTTCATGGAGGATATTAACATGATTAGTCTGCCTTATTGTGCATGGAAGTAACTACTGTTGATAGTGTGACTCATCTACGACATGACTCCCAACATTCCATCTTTCTCCATGATAATCATACTACGTTATAGTAACATATATGTAAATAACAAAGTTTTGATCACAATGGTTTACCTACAAAATCAAGTGATCACCTCCTGATTGACAGCTTTTTCACCCTGTACGAGACTTTTCTAACCCTCACAAAGAAAGTAGGAAAAGATGCTAGAGAAGTGTGAGTAATGGGTATTGGAACGCAAGATTCAAATTACTCATTACAACAGGATCTATGTGGTTTTGTGGTCACTGACTGCGTGTGGGCTAGTTGGCAGGGAAAAGATTTTTGAATTTTGGACAAGATCTTCTAGATACAGCAAGGAGCTTACAGTCAACATAGTCCAGCATAAAATCCATACAGAATGTAAGACATCATTCTCCCAGGGATAAAGAACACTCTTTTATGACTTGCATGGCAAGAAAGTAGCCTCCAGAATGAAGAGAGTATTGTCTCCTTTCTACTGTTGTTCTTGTTCTCTTACTTTCACCATTACTTGTTATTAATAGTGTAACAGTAGTGCTTGCAACAATCACTAAGTTACAGACAAGAAAGAGGAAGGCAGTGATGAGGAGAAACCCATTAGATCCATGCATGTGAGATGAAGATCAAATGAGGGTAAAAAAGGACTTATTTTCAATAAAATTTGCTATGTGCTCAAATTTCAAGTGATTACTGTAGTCTAGATGAGACTAAACACACTATGAAGAAGAAAATGAAACTGATGTTTGATATTAAAGTTCTTTTTCTGGAAAAAAAATACTAGTTAGTAAACACATAGTGTTACAGTTACAATAGATTACAATGAATGATTCATTAACCTTGTGTGAGATGTTTAGGTATGGAAACTTGCTAATGAAGACAAAACTCAGAGACTGGAACTGAGTTTAGATAAGTTGGACTTTGAAATGAAATGCAGTCTGCTAATTGTCACACTAATTAAAGATTCTAATAGCTTCCCAGGGAAGTTATAGATTCCACTTCATTAGAAGTTTCAAAGCAAAATTAAGTAACTTCATTTTCACAGTCATAAGTTATTGTTCATCATTAAATCAGAAGGGGGAAAAAAAAAGACATCCATGTATTAGTCGCTCAGAATATACACCTGCAGATATGGAAAAAAAGTATTTAGCAGATTGGCATGGAAAGGCAAAGTCAGAAACATTTTAGAGTAATTAAATCTTCCCCAAGAGTCTTCTCAAAAATCTTTCAAAGTTTTTAACTTCAGAAAAATGAAAAGACAGATCAACAGCTGCAAAAACTATATTTTTAACATAGGGATGTAAAAATAAATCTAAAAAGTGCTTATTGTTGGGGATTTTCAATGTACCTGCAACTCATACAAATATTCAGGTGATTCTATTAGCATACAATGAGTCCACATGTGTGCGTCTCAGATCAATTTGTCACAAGCAGGGTCCCCCAGGGATCAATACTGGGCCCTGCACTGTCCAACATCTTCATAAATGATCTGGTTGATGGGAATGAAAGCACTCTCACCAAGTTTGTGGATAACACCAATCTGGGTGCTGAGATGAACATGTTAGAAGGGAGAACCAGGTGGTGAGATGAACTTGTCAGAAGGGAGAACCATCTTACAGAGAGACCTGGACAGGATGGAAGAGTGAGCTAGCAAGAACTGTATGAAGTTTAACAAAGATGAGTGCAAAGTCCTGCACCTGGGATGACATAACCGAAGAGCCCAGTACAGGCTGAAAACTGTGTGGCTGGGCATCAACCTGGCTGAAAGGGACCTTGGGGTCCTGGCGAACAACAAGATGAACATGAGTCAGTGTGCTGCTGCAGCAACAAAGGCAAATCATATCCTGGTCTGCATCTGCAGGGGTATTACCAGCTGAGATAGAGCCGTGATCTCTTCACTTTATTCACTACTTGTCAGACCACACCTGGAATACTGAGACCAGTTCTGCTCCCCACATTTCAAGAAAGATGCAGACAGACTGGAGACGGTCCAAAGAAGGGCTATGAAGATGATGAAAGGGATAGAGAACCTGCCCTGTAAAGAAACACTGAAGGATTTAGTTCTTTTCTCCCTGGAGAAGAGAAGGGTCAGGGGGGATCTTATCACAGTATTCCCGTACTTAAAGGGTGGCTGCAAAGAGGATGGAGGCTCTCTATTCACAAGCAGCCACATGGAGAAGACAAAGGACAACAGGTACAGTTTGCACTGGGAGAGGTTTCATCTCGACTTAAGAAAGAAATTTTTCACAGTAAGATCATTCACTGGAACAACCTTCTCAGGGACATGGTAGAGTCCCCATTGCTGGAAGTTTTCAAAAGGTGATTGGACAGAGTGCTAGATAATCTGATCTATGCCTTTCTTTCTCACAAAGGCTGGATCAGATGATCTTTTGAGGTCACTTCCAACCTGGGCTATTCTATGGTTCTATTTGTCAGGAGGTACTGTACAAGAATAAAGACACAATTTTGTCTCTGTTTCTGCCATGACATCAATTATTGGAGACCTACATCATGATCATTTAGATTATTGTGCACAGAACAGCTTCTGATTGACTTGGTGGAGAAAATGAGGAGGGGAACTTGTTTAACATTTTTTGTCATCTTAAATGAAAATACTTTTGAAGTTTCACATCAGTTCCCTGCCTTGTCTATTAAATAACAGCCTTTTCACCTGTCCACTAGTTGTTAACTAGATGTTAACTAAAAAATATTCTATATCACGCCTGGTTTTGTAGTGAAGAATTATATGGATGCATATGGTAAATAGGAAGCTAAATCATGGTCAAGTCTCTGATTTTATAAGCTAATCATCCTGTGGTATAAAGGAACAACTCACCATTAAGGAATAACAAAATGAAAAGATACATCTTTATCAAGAGTCTTAACACTTGGCATTGCCTCTCCCCCATACTCCTGGATCATTTAGTACTAAATTCACTCACTTTTGAAATCTTCCATCTTTGCAGGTAAAACCCAGCTGATATGCAAGTGTCTGGAATTCCAGGTTATAGAGAAATAAAATCATTCACTTTCTGGCAAATGGAAATTTTAAATCATACTCTTCCAGACACAATGCTGCTAGGAATCTGTAACCTAACTGCATTGCTCATTACTTTCCTACAAAAAGCATAGCAAGCAGGGGGAATTCAGCACAGGATTAGTACTCTGTTTGTTGATGTAGTAGTGGGCCCATCTGGTCATCCTATGTATCTCTTCTTTAAGCAATGGCTGTTCCCTGTTGAATTAAATTGTTGTGTCAACAGGGTATCTAGTGCTCTAGAAAGCTTTTATTAAAGGGCTGAAGATAGCGTGAAAATATATTGCAACATCTAAATTACTGTACTATTTCCTCTTATTTTATTGTGGTCTTACAACAATGTTTTCTTTAATAGATTGGCTTCTTGAATGAAACATACTAAAATGTTCCCAAAACATTTCTATTGCTTAGTCTGTTTAGATAAAGAACAATTTAGTTCTCTCAGTTTATAAACTTTTGCTAAGTTGGTCTCTCTACTCATTTATCTGAGAAAATATCAGTGCTGTCACTTGAAAAGGTGCAAGATACTATGTAAAATAAATCTCATTAATAGGCTTTATCCTTTACACCTTAGGATAGCAATTATGGAGAGTCTTTCCTGCCTACCATGCCATCAGTGTTTCCATTTGATAAGGATGTAGTACCTGGTGATTCCCAGCTGTAGAGACATACCCTTTTAGATAATTAACTAATGCCACAGCCAGAAAAGTCTGAGTCAAGGTCTAAGCATCCTTCAAAAGAAACCTACTTTAAATGAAACACTTAGGAGGTCAGTGTGGCCTTTCCATTTACATGAGATGGCAGATTTCTCTTCTGCCATAGAATTATCTTATCATTCTGTGCATTTCTTATCAGGCTTCCTTGCCTTTTGGCACTTAGACTACAGTAATAGCATTCTCACACCCTATTCTGTCTTGAGCTTGAAAATGTATTGCCTTATAATTTTATAAAAGGGTTCACTATCTTGAAATACATATATAGCCAGTTGAATTATCCTGACTTTCTGGAATAGTCACAGACAGAAACTCACACATTGCTCTGATATTTTACAGAACTTTGCAATGAAGTGCTCTTCTCTTCCCCTCCAGAAGCAGTCCCATTAGGTAAAATACAGGCAAAGTATAAATCCATTTTAAAATATTAAGCTATCTAAGCACCTGGAAGGATAGAATTATACCAAACCCCTGAAACTCACAAATATAATTCTTCTTTCTGTTATTTTTTGTTTTGGTTTGGGTTTTTTTTTTTTAGCAACATACCTAAATACTATTGATTATGCTTACAAATTGACCATACGCTGCTCATTACAATTCTGCACCATTTCTCTCACAGTCTTGTTTGTTAAGGGCAGATGTTGGGGAATGTATTGGGAAACACAGCCAGAATATTATCATCTCTTGCGCTCCTATTGTTACTCCCTATCACAGAACAAAGCCCCAGAGAATATACTAGATTTTGCATTTGGGAAACCCTACAAAGGACTTTGAGGAATGGAAGAAAATATTTAGACTCATTCAGGAACCTGGTGACTACCAGGCTGCATTTATGGCAATAACATGACCTGCTAAAAGCATCAAGTTTTGACGACTGCTGAAGAGGTCGCTGCTGAGCTCAGTGAGTGAGTTAACACAGAAGAAAGGGAGGAGGAAATACAGGCGGTATTTGTCAGGATTTCTACAAGACTAATATGAGATCTTATTTTCCTGGAAGTGTGAATAGTATTAGCATATGAAACAAACCAGGAGTGAAATCCTGATCCCACTATCAACTGCATGGGTTTTGCCACTAAACTCAATGTCTTGGGGCAGGTTTTTCATCTAGAATAGATAAGAAAATGTGCGAGGACACAAGGGAAGAAGCAGAGAAAGAAGAAAATGTTTAATCACTTTTCAAACACCTTCTTTTTCAAGCTCATCTACAGCTCCACCCTTGCTCTTTGGCCTCACTTCAATAAAGCGTATATGCTTCAATATAAAACACATTTTTGGGCTTTCTTAAACACCCATGGATTCACAAGGACTTCATTTTCTTCAGCAGTTATCTTGCTGTTGTCCTTTAATTGCATTAAAGCACAGTATAAGAATTGTGGTTGGGGAATATTTTTTGTATTTAAAATTTTATTAAGGTGTGTATAAAATCATGTCCAGACAAATTTGCCTGTCCACAATAGTGCTGAGTTTTCATGAGTTGGCTTAAGTCCTCTCCCAAGCTACAAGCTAAAATTATAAATGGCATAAGGCACACAAAAAGAAGACATAGCTAGATGTGCTACAGGAAGAATGCCAGCTCAGATAAAATAGGCAGGCCACTTATTTGTAGTAAGAACACCCACAAAGCCTAATGTTACTACCTCCACCTTCATAGGTGCATAGACGTAACAGTAAATGCTGAGAAAGAGAAAGTTTAAAAGCTTAAAAACGAGGTACCAGCAGCCTGAAACTGTACTTTCTGGAATTCTCCATACTGGCTTTATGTTGTGCCAATGACACCACTGACTTCACAAAAGCAGAACTGGACCATTGAACACTGATGTTCCTAAAAATTCCAAATTAGCTTATGCCTGTTTAGTGATAAAATCAAAAACAGAAGTCAGGTTGACAACCAACACTGTATCCTGTTTGCTAAAAGCTATTTCTAGAAACTTGCCAAACAAATCCAGAACTTTGGTGTTTTTCAATGCATTAAAAAGCAGTCAGTCAATTATGCATTAACCCAGGATAGTTTTCTATTGCTTTTTCAGCTTGTCTTATTTTTTTTTCACTATTATTTTTTCAGCTTATTCAGCTTATTATTCCTTTCCATTTTACCTGGATTTCTAAACCAGATTGATGGAATATCTCTGTTTGAAAATGCAGTGCCTTTCTAATAATTGTATTCTAATAATAATACTAAATGATGCACGATATGGATTATGGATCTTTCTATACCTGACAGGTGTTTGACCTGAACTGACTTCGTTTTGCATCCCTGCACAGTTCCACTCTCTGGGCCTCTGATGCCTCTCTATGTCAGGTTTCTGCTGTATTTAGATGCACAAGAATGTACAAAGACAAAAAAGTCATTTCCCACAGAATAACTACAATCATTATAATTTTACAAAGCTAAGAGTTAATTATGTATATCAGAATGATCATGTTTCCAGATGGGCTAAGTATTTAAAATTCCCCAGTGCCTGAGCATACTTGTGCACTGGGGAAAATCTAAAGTTAATTTGAAGCACTAGAAAGATGCCAAAGAATTATTATTAGTTCCCTCAGTACTGCAACTAAATGTTATGGAGCATTCACATCTTAAAGAGTATTTTATGACATTCTTGTTACTCATCTTTGGGGAGAAATATCATCAGTCTAAGTGTGCTACTTATCACATTTGGTAAAGAGTTCTAAAGGTGTGCAGTTGCTGGATGATGTGTTCCAGAATTCACTGCAGCAGAATCTCATAATGCTTACCCTTAATTTTTCATGTTGCAGTACTGAGGAAATGAAGTCCTGGCTTTGATGTCATTAAAATTAGAATTCTGATTTTACATTCCAGTTTTCCAATATTTACACGTTATAAACATGTTTTAAGTTACTTAACGTATTATTAAATATATTTTAGTTATTTACACTTTTTGTTATTATTATTATTAGGTGGTGTACCTTTCACTGGACATGTTACTTTCTGAAGACATAAGTGATATCACTCTTACGGTATCTTGGTTTCTGAAATTCACTCCTTACCTTAATTCACCAGAAGTGGAATTCATAAACCTTGTGGGCATGCTACAAATTCTCTCTCTTAGAAGACACAAAGGGCAGAGGTCTTCGAATCAAGCAGCCGAGTCAGATGGTTTGAATGCTAAATGTGTATAACATTCATTATTGTTAATTTAGAGTTATTATCTTTAAGCAGATGGTTCTGGTGGAGCAGCTATTTGGTGTTTTTGAACTTTTCTATATCTGTATTTTAATCTACCTGGAGCAAGTTGTAAATACTTAAAAAAAAAACAAAACATAATGAAGAGGAACTGGCCAGGCCAAGAGATTAGGAATATTCTAAATGGGGAAAATAGATTGGTAATGACCCAAATTTTTCATCATCTGTGCACTCTTTCACGGCCTGTATAAAGTCAGCTGGTGCTCTCTGTCTTCTTCTGTGCATCCCAGAACCACAGCTGGCACCAAATCATAATGTTTTTGTTGAAGAACAGGTCTGAACACTGAGCAATCAGAAGTGCAGCATGTGCAGCAATCCTAGGAAGGGTCTGCTAAGCATGTCTCTGCAAGGCTCTTCCTTTCAGCTCTATGTGGTACTGCTTTTTTTTTTATTTTTTATTAATTGCCCATATCACATCTGTCTGACTTAAGATGATAAGTTCCTTGAAGCAGGAACCTGTTCTAATTAGAAAGCACAAAGCACTCTATAAATTCAAGGATGTCCTATGAAAAGTAACTGAATTGGTCACCAGTTAAGCTTTCTGGTTTAGTTCAAAGCAGGGGAATAAAAAGATAGGAGACTCCCAACAGATGAGGTGAAATAAATGTGTTCGGTCCTTACTCCTGAGTTGCTCCATGCCAACTTAAGGAAAATAACCACAGTTCTTTTGCCAAGGGGCTAGAAGGAAAGAAAGGGGACATGTTGCTCACAGTCATCTGCATCATGGGATCTAGATGCATTCTGTACATAGTGGACAGTCAAGATTAGATACAAGTGAGCCATTACAACACAGTTGCTAAGAAGTACTCCTGAGCCAGCCAGGCTGCTGCCTTGAGGTTCTTTGCTAACCATGAAATAACTCTGCTACCATCCTACATCCTCTATGAAAATGTCCTCTAATCCCCATGAAATTGCACTTCACCAGGGCTGTGGATTAAGAGCAAAAGGCAACTGGCCTACAATGCAGTAGCAGAAATGATACGTCAAGTGCACCATGTGGGAAACTGCATCAGTTAAAATGAAAGGAAGCTCAACTTGTTCTGCTTTTTTTGTAATGAACATATTTTAAATGCTGTGCAACACCTAGAGTGTAAGATTGATGCTATAAAAGTTACACAAATTAACAAAATAGCTGAAGCATGAGCTAGAGATTTTGACATTAGAGAAAAATAATCAAAGAAAATAGGAATGTCCAAGTTCCCATATTAATCGTTGTGTTCAAGTAAAACAGCATACTTTGTGTTAAAACAAATCCCTGCTGCTATCTCCATCTGTCTGAAAGATAACATGGGCAGTGTGGTGCATGGAATTTACCTTAGTGGGAGACAAGACAACTATGAGAAATAAATCACAATACTATGACATTATTTCATAGGAAAAATAGTCTTTTTACTAGAAGGCTCTACAACAATCTTTAGTTAATAATAGATAGACTATACTTAACCACCCCAACACATTCATGCCACACTGACACGTCTACATCAAAAACCAAACTAACCACGGCTGTTCCCTTAGAAAAAGCAGCTCAGACCATCTGTGCCTTAATATCGTTCCTCCTGTTCATTCTCCCAAGCTGTACTTGCCACAAACTTTTTGTTCTTTTCATTCTCTTCCCTCTGATGACATCACAGTTATACCTTCATAGTCCCATTTTTTCATTACAACTTATTTATTATGATAGCTGCCTACAGAATTCTGTGTCTTTGCAATTGCATCTAGGAGGTACTTACAGTCATACAGGGGCTCAGCATGCTGTCTTCTGTGCAGAGAAAAAAATTATTCCTCATGCTTGAACAGTCTAAGCAGTAGTTAGAAAGACGAGTGTACCCCAGAGCATGGCAGTGGCAGAGAAAAGTTGCGTAAACAGGGGGTTGCCTGTTAATGCTAGAGGCAGACTGGGCCCTTAATGTGGGCAGACTGGCCCTTACCTACTCCACAGGTAGTTCAGTTTGACATGGCTACAGGTGGGAAAAATTTAGCTGAGAGTGGCAGGGACGCATTAGTAGGTGTGAGGAGCATCTAACAGTAACCAAGGCAAGGAGAGCAGAGAGACAGCAGTGTGGAGTTAAAGCTGTATATTGCACTACACAACACATGCCTACTGGCAATGAAAAGGAGAAATAGATGGGAAAACTGATTTTCCCATGAAGAACTCAGGAAAGCTGTAACAAAATCACACAGTGGTTTTAAATTCTCAAAGGCTGTCTTATTTAAACAAAGAATGGTTCTAGTAAAAGTCGTGGAAGGAAGCTTTTGGAGACAGAAGCCTATAGGAATGACCACCTGGATTTGTCCAGGTTTTTTATATTTCTTTCACCACATCAAATAGGTTAGCATGAAGCATTCCTTTATCATAGTGCAAAGATTCAGGACTAGTCCTAATCTTTGGGGGCAAGAAAGTATTCACACCAATCTCAGGGAGTCAAGCAGACAGTACCAGTGAGAGGCAGAAGCAAGCCCAAAGGTTAGAATCATAGAATCATAGAATTGTTAAGGTTGGAAAAGACTCTTAAGATCATCAGGTCCAACCGTTAACCTACTACCGCCAAGTCCGCCACTAAACCATGTCCTCAAGCACCACATCCACACGTCTTTTAAATACCTCCAGGGATGGAGACTCAACCACTTCCCTGGGCAGCCTGGTCCAGTGCCTGACCACTCTTTCAGTAAAGAAGTTTTTCCTAATATCCAAGCTAAGCTTTCCCTGGCGCAGCTTGAGGCCATTTCCTCTCATCCTATCACTTGTTACTGGGGTGAAGAGACCAACCCCCACCTCTCTACAACCTCCTTTCAGGTAGTTGTAGAGAGCAATAAGGTCTCCCCTCAGCCTCCTCTTCTCCAAACTAAACAACCCCAGCTCCCTCAGCCGCTCCTCAGAAGACTTGTTCTCTAGACCCCTCACCAACCTCGTTGCCCTTCTCTGGACACGCTCCAGCACCTCAATGTCCTTCTTGAAGTGAGGGGCCCAAAACTGAACACAGTACTCGAGGTGCGGCCTCACCAGTGCTGAGTACAGGGGCACTATCACCTCCCTGGTCCTGCTGGCCACGCTATTCCTGATACAAGCCAGGATGCCATTGGCCCTCTTGACCACCTGGGCACACTGCTGGCTCATGTTTAGGCAGCTGTCGACCAACACCCCCAGGTCCTTTTCCACCAGGCAGCTCTCCAGCCACTCCTCCCCAAGCCGGTAGCGTTGCCTGGGGTTGTAGTGACCCAAGTGCAGGACGCGGCACTTGGCCTTGTTGAACCTCATACAATTGGCCCTGGCCCATCGATCCAGCCTGTCCAGGTTCCTCTGCAGGGCCTTCCTACCCTCCAGCAGATCGACACTCCCACCCAACTTGGTGTCATCTGCAAACTTACTGAGGGTGCACTTAATCCCATCATCCAGATCGTCAATAAAGATATTAAACAGGACCGGCCCCAACACTGAGCCCTGGGGAACACCACTCATGACCGGTCGGCAACTGGATTTGGCTCCGTTCACCACAACTCTCTGGGCTCGGCCATCCAGCCAGTTTTTAACCCAACGCAGAGTGCACTTGTCCAAGCCGTGAGCAGCCAGCTTCTGCAGGAGAATGCTGTGGGAGACAGTGTCAAAGGCCTTACTGAAGTCCAAGTAGACAACATCCACAGCCTTCCCCTCATCCACTAAGCGGGTCACCTTGTCATAGAAGGAGACCAGGTTAGTGAAGCAGGACCTGCCTTTCATAAACCCATGCTGGCTGAGCCTGATCCCCCGGTTGTCCCGCACATGCCGCATAATGGCACTCAGGATGATCTGTTCCATAATTTCAAAGGGGCTAGGAATGGCCTGTAGCCTTAATCTGAATCTTAGGTGTCTTAAGAACAAAAGTGTTCACTGTCCACCTCCCCTGATACATGGTGCCATTGATTTACCATGAGCCACAGGTAGCAAGCCAAAGGCTTGGAGCGCACCCTGCAAGCAAAGACTTGCAAGAGCTGGTGCACTTCTTAGAAATTGAGTACTAACTATCAACTGGCACATCCAAAACCTCCCAATACTAAAAGTCATTATGAATATGATAAATGCTACACTCCAATCCTTTCTTTAACTTAAAACTTCTTTTCTCCCTTCAGAGATGAGAAAGAAAGGCCTGTAGTTAAGAAAGATCTCTGGTTCACTGAAAGGGGACAGGATGAGGGCTGGATGTGGCTACTTATTAAACATGAGATAATAACATTTTACTGCAGATCTGATTAGGACTCTAAGGACACTGGCAATCTGAGTGGCTTAATGTGATTTCCCAGTATGAAAATGTAAGGTACTCCTAGGATTTAGGGCCAGCATTTCTGGTGTCTTGATTTGCTGGTTTTGTTTTCTTTTTCTTTCTGCCTTGTAAATAGTTGGATAAGAAGAAAACCACAAACACTAACACTCAGTTAAATTCCATGTCTTTTGTATCATGGAACTTAAATTAAGAAATAAGAGCAAAGTACAGAAAACTTTCTTAAGGGTAAAAGTTTATCCTCTTAAATGCTCTCCATGGAGAAACTGTGTTGAGTCATCTTCATTATGGCACAACAGAACATTACTTCAGACCTAAACCAATTAGTGCTATGAGTCAGTTCATCAATTGTTTTAGATCTAAAATCATGTTCCAGCATTGTCATGTAATGCAGTAGGCTTAACTAGCTGGGGAACTGAGCAGAATGGTTAGACAAGGAGAGAAATGTAGCTCTCATGGATATTTCTTCAAAAAAAAAAAAGAACAAATACCAGAGCCATGCGATTCCCAGCTTCGTGTCATACCTAAGTATCACAGCCCAGTTAAACACATCTCTCTCTCTCTCTCTCTCTCTCTGACCCCCTCCACCCCCACTCCCACACCCCCATGAAACAGGGTCTCCTGCCTACAAGCAGGAACCAGGGTCAAAAAGAAAAGTACAGTTCCTACCAAAATCAATGTGTATATTTCCACTAGCTGTCTCAAATAAACCCTGTGGAAAATTTCGAAAATAAGTCTTGGGAAATAACAGATTCTAAGTACAAAAACAGTACACAGCACCTTGTCACTGACATGTAGCTGCTGAGGGTTACACCCCCATGATTAACAACTGCTAATTTTGAAGTACAGATTAGACTCTTTTCACATATTAAGCCCTGAACAAAGCCTAACTTGCAAGAGTGCTCCAAGGCAGGAAAAGAGCTGTTGATCTTAGTGCCCTTGAAAATGTGGCCCTTTTATTTTAAAAACACACATGGGATTCTGACCATAGTTCTCCTGTACTTGAAGAAAAGTGCTATCAAATTACTCATCAAGTTTAATATAGCTATTTCTAACATTTTAGAATATTTTAGCAAAACCATAAATTTGCCAAGAACGCTGCTTGAAGAAAAGAGCAAAGAAATGGGGCTTTCCTAAAGAGCTTGCTACCCCAGATCTGAGGCAACATCCACAAATAATACAAGCACGTGAGAAAGAAGACTGGATGAAAGGGTATAACATTAAAAAAAAATTAAAAGGCTATGAGTTCCCAAATACTACACATATAACTATTGATAAAACAAAGTCAAGTAAACTTCTGATTAAGTATTTCAATTTCTACCTTGAAAATAATGCATTTCTTCAAGGTGGACTACACAGATCTCTGAATTGTCCCCATTTGTGACTTCCATTGCAGATGTCTAAATTAAGGCAATTTCATACATAACAGTTTACACTTGCCAAACCTTTCAAGGCAATATTCAGCAAAAGCAGGAGCAACTCAGTGCTCATTCATAACTATACTCCCACTCTTACTAAACCAGTAAGGTTACCTTTGCAACTTAATTTCAGTCACCTGATTTTTAGCTTTCATAGTAAGGCAGATCCCATCCTCTTTGGCCTCTTTTGCATTCACTTTAGAATAGGATGTTTCAGGTTTTTTCCCCATGAGTAAATTCCACTCCTTGCCTGCAAATCTCCACATACTGGGGTGTGTCTCCAGGTGAGGCTGAAGATTAAGACAGGAATTTGTTAGAGCCCCAGGGCAACAGAGTTGATGAAACAGGAGTGTGTTGCTTTAGCTGAGATCAGAGCACCACTCTCTGGACAAACATTTGCAGCATTTACTTACCACCACATGGTAGTAATTCCTGTGCAATTGTTCTTTAATATACTCATCGTTTCCAGAATTACTGAAAAGGGGATGTCATATCTTCAGCACTGGCTACTCTTCTGCCAAATCTGCTTCCTTTGTGCAGCAATAATCTCCAGGCAGAGATTGGCAGGACTGGTATAAACCACTGTCTTGAATTAGCCGAGCTTTTTCTGGATGTTTAATGCTATGGGAACAATTGTATCATCTGAACAGCTTGGCAGTTAAGAGTAGAAATTTAAAAGGGAAAAGAATGCTTTTCCCTCTCACCCTTGGAGAATGACAAATTGTCCCTAGTAGAAGCAAAATATTTTTCTTTCTCAGCCTGATCCTGGGATGTATTAAAAACAGATTGGTCTGCAGCCATAGGTGTTGAATGATATACTTCCGATGTTTTCCTACATATATACATGTACTGCTGAAATGTCTGAAAAAAACTAAGGTTGACTTCTCCAACAGTACTGCTAGTGGCACTTTTTTTGACCTACCATGAGAAAAATTAGAAGATCAACAATGAGGGAATGGCACAAAGTAGAGTGGAAATCAGTTCAAAATTCAGGCTTTCTGTGGAATGAGATTTCTGCTGCATGGGGTACAGCTACTGAACTCTTTCTGCATGAAGGACAGTGGTACAGCAAGCATTCCCAGTAGTACCACACCAGTGTTTTGGAACAGAAACTGTCTTTTCAAGGATGAAAAATATGGAGGTGGGAAGATGTGTTATGGATGGCAATGGATTACAGCATCTTGAAGAACAGGCAATATGAAACACAAAAAAGAAGATGTGAAAATAGGAAAGTCAATGAGTGAACCATGATTGAGTTCATAGGTGATATGGGATGGTTTGGGAACAAAAGAAGATAACAGGCCAGTTCTTTAGTCACTGAAAAGTCATATAATCTCATTACAGTCAAGGGAAGTATAACAGTTCTCCTCTGATGAGCTCACCCAGGATGTAAAACAGATTATATGAGACAAAGCCTTGAACATAAAACAAAGAGCTTAAAGTTGATGTACGGATCAATGGATGGACAGCCAACAAGCCTGATGGAAGTGGGGAGGTGACACTTGCAAGCAACAGAGAAGACCTGTCCCTCTCTCAAGGGATAGCAGCCATCTAGCTCCATTCTAGCGCATTCCTTTTCCACACAAGCAGTAGAAAACCAATGCTGTAAGTGCTGTGCATTGATGGCAGCCGAGTAACATGAGGGATGTTTTCCATAAAGCATGGCAGGCAGCAATACTGAACAGATGTAATTTCATTTTCTGTTTTCTTGAGAACAAGAAGGATTAAAAAACATCTTATAACCCAAGCAACATTAGCACATGTTCAATAGGACAACTAACATATTCCAGCTGTTTATGACTGCCACCTCCAAACCCTGCCCTGCCCTCATCACATAGGTTTTACTCAAGTACTTGAAAATTTATAGACTGGTTTCATGGGGATGCTTTTGAAGTCTGACTCAGAAAAAAACAAACATAAGTTGACTAGTGCCAAACTGTGAATGAGCACATAAGTAAACAACAAAGGAAAAGCCATTTACCTCTGAAGATTATAAAAGAGGATATGAACAAGGGACTTAAAATAACAAAATGGTATTGAAATAGGTGGGGGGTTTGCTGGGGTTTTTGGTTTTGGTTTGTTTTTTTTTTTTTAGTTTCAGTAAAATTAAAGCTTATTCAAATCTATTTTGGCAGGTTTTACTTTTGTACAACACAGAAGTAATGAAAAAAATATTTATTCATCTGTGTACCAACTAGTATGTTTGTTTTCTTTTAAACATAACAGAAATTTGATTCAATCCTTCTGCCTCTATAATGAGTTTAGAAATGCTAGTTCTGTAATTTTTTTTTTTTATTATTATTCAGAAATCTACATGTTCCCTTGTTCCCTTAGAGCTATTTTAATGTTCTGGAGCTGTATATGAGAGTTGACCAAACCTCTTGTGATTAAGTACCCTTAGCTCCTTCTCCCTCAGCTGAATTTACATATATGAATGAGGATCAAGCATCACACTCCTCTCAGTCTCTGAGCTGAATCTGAGGTATTCTCAAAGCTCAGACCAGAAGTGCTGAATACACCACCTCCACTTCCCTGTATATCTAGCCACGTTTCAGACTCCTGCACTTCTTTATAAACAGAGACAGAGCAACTAAAAACCCTCTTGAAAAAAGGTAACTTCATTAGTAACTTAAACCTGAAGTCTGGGAAGAAAGAAGCAAAAAGATTGTAAAAAAACGCACACAAACAGAAGCAGACTGCAGCTGAAGCAGAATTATCTAACTTCATGCAGCAGTACCAGCTAGGCTGGATGAGATTCCTTGTAATGGTAAAAGGAACAAAACAGTACTGATTTACCAAGAAAAGAGAGGTTCTTTCATGAGTGTATGTATGGAAGCCCATGCTGCTCTGTTGTTACCTTAACTACCCTGCAGACTCAGCACATGTCATCGCACTGCTGCTGTAGGACAGAAAGCCATCAGTGTTTCCCTCTGAACAAGTGTCAAATGTCTGTGAAGACTTAGGGGCTCCATTTCTGTATACCAGATCCCATGCGTGAACTCTCCCTTATACTGCAGTTTAGATGTCAGTCCCTCCCCTGTCTTCTGGAAGCTCCAAAAATGGAGGACCTCATGCTGTTTGACTCCTGTATCAACTGCAGATGTTTAAACAGCATGATTTTGGCCTGTGCCAGCTTGCTCTTTCCCATATAATTTTCATATAGCCTTCAAGAGAGAGCAGGGGCCAGAAATCATGGTCCAATATGCAATTTAGCTATTGTCCACATGCAGCACACATGAAAAATACTGATGCAAGTCATTTTAGGCCAGTATTATAAATATCCTTACAGACCACATGGTGTCTTGAAGCACACATTGCCCCATGAAAATCTGAATTTTAATCATAAGAGAAACACAATTTTTGTCCCTTAGAAGACATTGATACTGTAGGCAGAGCAAAATAAATATAAGCAAGATGAGATACTGTTTTTCTGTTCCCTAATAAATATATTGCCTTTTTTCTATCCAGTAGCTAAATATTCTTATTATTGACTTAGAAACTGAGCAAAATCTGTAAGCAAATACAATTTCATTAACTGCAGTAGAACTCTTGTCCACCCACACTATTGGTATATTTGGACTATTGAGTCATGGCCTTTAAAAAAGAGATTTCATCTAACATTTTTAATCAATAAATTTAATTTTCTCATCTTTATACAGTACAATACAATTCCTTAAACCAGAAAGAAATTATTTGAGATATAATTTTGGACATTGGCTCACTACAGAGCAACTTTCAAAATTCTTTATATTAGGAAAAATAACCTGTCAGAAGACCTAGCAAATTAACCTAAACACTAAATCCTGGGAACTGTTATGCTTCTCCCAGCATCCCACAGTATCACGGTGAGTCCACACCAGCTATGGATGCTTATGAAGTACTCCACATCTCACAAACTGAATTCAAACTGGCAATATCCCATACCAGCATCTCACTCAGCCTCCTGTCTCCTTCTATCAAAAACTCAGTTAATTTAAAATGCAAATTTCTGGCTACTTTGATTGCAAGGAAAATCAATGAAATATGATTATGTGCATAAGCCTAACTCATATAATCTGCAAATGTAATTCACATAGACTTTGGGGTGTTTATTCAGCAACATATAGCATTAATGTGTCAGTACTGTCTGTTTCTGTTTTCCACAGATAAGGCAGGAAAAATGGGAATGTATGACAGGTTACACACTTGACCATGAATATCCCACTTCGTTACATGAAGGGGAAAGTGTGATAGGCAGCATCTTTCACAAGAAGAAATCAAATCTAAGGAGGCTTATAGAACCATAGGACTATTCAATTCCCATCAAGGAGAGTCTTGACAGTGTGGGACACCAGCCTAACTGGAGTACACTCAGTCTTCCTTGAAATACCTATTGAAAAAATGCGAGCAGAAACTTCGGTAGTTCACATGTATGAACTGTATTTTGGGGGAATTATTTGGGGATAAGTATTTCCTTGAACATTTTATCATATTTTACCTCCTGACATCCTTCTAAGCCAACAGCTGTTTGATATAAATGTAAAGCACCTAGTACGTTTTACGAAACATTTACTGCATGGCATTACTTCTCCCTGAGTAGCTTCAGTAAAAAATGTGATTCTCCAACACGTATATTGGAAATTGGGTGTAAAATTAAATGCATAACACAAGACACAATAACAGCAGGTGAGATCCTGAAAGTGCTGCTTCAGGGCAATAGTCTGAATCAATAGCAGAACAGCACTGCATTTAGTGATTTACTGATAACTAGGGCTTTGCTCTTGCCAGTACCAGGTTAGAAAGGATGCCTGCACCTGCCTTCGGAAGATATCTTCCCAGGTAAGAAATTTTCTCTGTGCCACAGAGTTCCTTTGACACTAAATACAACTGTAGAACCTGTCATATTTGTTACCTCTGGTTTTAACACATTTTCAGCTTACAAGACAGTTGAGAGCAGACAGAAGTTTTGGCTGTGACCTTGGAGAAGCATTCAAAATACATCCTCTTAAGACCTCGGAGTCTGTAAGCACTGGGCACTGAAACCCATGAACAGAGTACATCTAAGCACTGGACTACCAAAAACACTCATCTACCAGAAGAAAAAAAAAAAGAAACAAACAAAAAAAAACCCCAAACCAACCAACCAAACGAACAAAAAACCCCACCAAACTATAAGACCTTGACTGTAGCAGGTTGTGCAGTCATTCCCTGCCACAAGAGTATTTGGCTACTTCCAGACTGCTCTCAGGAGGTGCCTTTGCAATATATGCAGGCATACACAAAGCAGCACCTCTCTCAGCTACAGAAAACTGGTATCAGCTACGCTTCAGCAACACTTGTCAGAGAGCTTGAGTTTCAAGCCTAACTAGAAGCAATTAAAGATTTTCTTATTGACGCAACTTAACTTCACGGTACTGCTAGGTTAAAGTTAGCCCAGATATGTCTAATTCTGCTCCTCTGTATTTGCAGTGTAACTCAGCTGTGTTCAAGGGGCCAAGCTAGTATTTAGGAATTAAAAAAAAAAAAAAAAAAAATAATAACAACAACAGACCTCTGATATGAAAGATCTCATAAAGAACAATAATTTCTTTCTTTCTTTAAACAACTTTTTTATACTTTTCCTCCTAGAGGCAGCATGTGAATGGATATAAAGATGCAAAGGGAATTAAAGGGGTTTTTTTCTTCTTGAAAAGCACAAATATTTCTTAGGCAACCACCACCTACCCCACATTTGTGTGGATGTGAAAACTCTGGCCACCATTCAGGCAGTGCTGCACTTGTTCCCAGAAACAACATGTTGGTGTAATATGAAGAGCCCAGAAAGCTTCCAAAACCCTGCTAGATCCCATAAGGTTTTTTCAACAAGTAGTGCAAATCTTTTAAAACTGTTTAAAAGTATCCTAGGATGTTTGGTCTTTATATACTCATTGTGGATGTTTTCATAGCATTGTCAAGAATGTTCTGGTGTTTGTTCAACTTGTAACACTGTACACTGAGCCTGACTGGGCTTCTACAGACTAAGAGGAAAATGCCAAGCTTGGCACCAGCCCTCCTCCCCATGCAAAGGAAACTCAGTACATGCCACGGAGTGCGCTGCGGTGTTCTAGGAAATGCTCTATCAGAGGATTCCTTGACATAGAACTGCTCATTTCCACAGTTTTCTTCAGGGAGCTGAGAGGTTTTTGTTACCTCTTGGGTATATTTCCAGTAAACACAGAAAGAGAGGAAGTCTGCTGACCATGTTTTCAAAACCAGCAAATGACATCGAGATTTTAAAGAATGACTTATCAGTTCTTATCAAGAAAAAAAAATCAAAAAACCAGTAAGACATCTATAGATTGTCCTGGTGCTCCAACTCACTAGCTCCTTTTCGTATTTAATTTATTTACCTATGATGCTATAGCTAAATTAATCTCAACTAGCTATATTTAAATTCCCTCCAAAAATACTAAGCCCTATTATTCCAGACAATACTTTGTGAGCCTCTCAGTCTACACCAGTCAGCCTGTTTGCTTCATTCTCTTGGCACACGCGCCTTGCAATTCTGTTGTGCTGTGCTTATCATCGCAGGGGCAACAGAAGGACCAGAGAGGTGTGAAGGGACCAAATGAAGCTGCCAGAGTCATAAAGCTCTGATTTGAGGAAACAGAGCAGATTACCCAAACACATTAGCAGAAAGCTCTAACTGATCAAATTAAATAAAAGAAGAGATAAAAAATATTTTTAAAGCATAAGTCAGTAGGGTGCTAATAACCAGCAGGTAGAGACAACCAGTCATCTCTTAGGAAGTTGCAGAATATGCAGAAGTGCTGCTTCTTCCTTTTGGAGAAAGGCAAGCCATGGTAAGGTATCCAAGTTTTTCTTGAGTGTTAAGCTGACATTAAACATCACTTTTAAACAGGTTGCCTTCAGAGCAAAATGAGCAACAGGAATGGTGTAATGCTATAAGCTATGTCCTGCTTTCAGCTGGGACAGAGTTAATTTTCTTCCTAGTGGCTGTGTTTTGGATTTAGGATGAGAATAATGTTGATAACACACTGATGTTTTAGTTGTTGCTAAGTAGTGCTTATACTAGTCAAGGACTTTTCAGCTTCCCATGCTCTGCCCAGTCACAAGAAGCTGGGAGGGAGCACGGCCAGGACAGCTGACCCAGACTGGCCAAAGGGCTATTCCATACCATATGATGTCATGCCCAGTATATAAACTGGGGGGAGTTGGCCAGGGGGCAGTGATTGCTGCTCAGGGCCAGGCTGGGCATCAGTCAGCAGATGATGAGTAATTACATTGTGCATCGCTTGTTTTGTATATTCTTGTATCATTATTAATATTTTATTTTTTTCTTCCCCTGCTGTCCTATTAAATTGTCTTTATCTCAACACACAGGTTTTACTTTTTTTTTTTTCTGATTCTCTCCCCCATTCCACCAAGGCCCAGGGGAGGGTGAGCAAATGTCTGTGTGGTGCTTAGTTGCCAACTGGCAAACCACGACAGCTAGAAGGAGGAAGCAGTGCTAATGAAGCAGTGCTAAAGTAACAAGTCCTGTCTCATTCTTCTTTAATTGGGACCAGGTACCAAATAAAGACTACCCTGTGCAAGTGCCACAGAACATTGCATTGGCTCCCGCACCAAAACTTTCCTACTTTATTTACAGCATCCTTGGAGATATTAAAAACCTGACTCGACACAGAGCTGAGCAATGTGCTGTAGTTGACCCTGCTTTTAGCATGGGTGGTTGGACCAGACAATCTTCCAAAGACCTCTTCCAACTCAATGATTTTGTCATTCTGTGAAAATATTGTTTTAACGGACAGTTTTCTTGAAACCTCACTACCTGGCGATGTGGTTATACAAAATTCAGGGTTTTCATGTTCAGTACAGTTCTCATACCCCTAATCATACAGAACAGTTTGAGAAAGAGGTTAAAAATCACTTTCATGAGTAAAAAAAAAATGAAAAAATGAAAAAAATAAAATTATTACAAAAGTAAAATTTTGGTAAATTTTGTGATCCAAGATCACAAGGTTTCTGACTCAAGATCTCTAAAATCTTATGGTTCACAGCATTAGCACTGAGACAAATTTCTCTGTAACTAGTACAGTTAGACACAAATCCAAAATTTTACTTAAGATTGAATAGGGGAAACAATTACATAAAAAACGTGTGTAAAACAGATGTAGGATACTCCAAAGCCTAAATGGGAGCAGATGTTTTAAACAATGCCTGATTATATAAGATTCGTTGTCCCTTATTTTAGACTGTCCTCTGTTCTTGGACGGTCTGTAAACACTAGCCTTCTTTTAATATTAACTTTTAAGAAGAAAAAGGAATAAATATACCAATTATTAGGACCCATACAATGGGAACACTTGCTTGTTATTTAAGGATGGAAGTTCCACATCTGTTTAACAGCTGTCCTACTCTTCTATTTACTTGAAAAGCATGTACATTTGACAGACATTCACAGACTCTTGCCTAAAGAAGAGTAGTCTAGGGGATTTCAAACTGGATCTTTATTCTGACATGGGGCTTTGCAATTCTTTACAAGCAGAATGCTTCAGCTTAGAAGCAGCTGGTAGAACTTGTTGTAGAGCATATCCTTCTCTTACCCTGGTATCACGCTAGATAAATTCATGAATTAGAAAAGGCTTTGTGAGAAAAATTAACAACTAGTTATTAAAAGCAGTTAGTTCAAACCCTCAAGCACCAAAAAACCTTTTTATCTTTGTTCCCCTTGAATTGAGTAACACAGAAACTACAAACAGCATGAGAAATAGCTAATAGAGGAGTGTCTATTTCCTATTCTTTGTGTTTGGAAGAGTAGCATTTTATCTTTAGTGGTCAGATAGAAAGCAGGAAAGTGCTGGATACCATCTGCTAATCTCAGGTGTTAAACATCATATGACCCCAGAACAAGTGCCTGTCTTCTAGATTTAAGCTTTCGGGAATTACATGTTCTAGTTTTCTTTCACAAGCCTTGCAATTCAGAGGGCTAAGTCTTTTGTTTTTTGATTGCAGTGATCATGTTACTTATCGCTTCCCCTTTCCTTCACTCTCAGCCACTGCAGCTGGCCTGCCCTGGGAAGAAAACCCTTACAAAATTCTGCAAGGTTGAAGATAAGACTGTAGTGGGATAGAATACAGTTAATTCCACCTTCTCAAGTCCTCAGCCTCTTTTTCAGCCAGCAACAACAAAATATGTGGTAGCCATTCAGCCCAAGACAGGCTAATATCTTTTCTGCTAAAGGCCACAAATTGTGTTGAGTGCGGTAGGACTCAATAACTGCTTTATTTACAAATATGTTAATAATAACATTATAAAATTTCTCTTATTCTTTTCTCCCTAAACATTGCTGCTTCCCACAGTTACTCTCCCAGTGGTACTTCAGCTGCTTAGATGTCTCCATTTTCTGTTTCCTTTCTAGAAAGCCAGATGTCTTATTAAACTAACAGATGCAACACAGTCTCCTTAGCTAGTAGCATCACATGCATGGCACATAGCACGGACTAAATTATGCTCAAGGACAGTCATCAGGGCTATCATATCAGGATCTAGAAAGAATTGTACTATTCAGGTGTCATTTGGGCCACAACTACCAAAACCAGTGGTTATCAGTTTCTCATTTCTCTGTGTATGAAACATTTCTTTTTTCTTCCAGGAGTCCCTACTCCTGGATCCAAAAAGGCAACCTCTGCTCATACCAGAGATTATGCAGACATCTCCCACTGTAGCATCGCTCCTCTCTTTGAGAAACGGGGTCTTCTAAAGCAGTGTGGACACCTGTGAGTAAGCAGAAATGAGCTGTCGTCCAGTGACTTACCTTAATACCTTCTGCATCTACTGATTTTGAGCAGAATGAATTCATTAGGGCTTACAAACGTTTTTCAGAGTTCACTATGCTCAAGCCATGTCTTTGAAGACAGAAATACCAGATTAGCCACCTAGTTCATCAGTATACTAATGAGACCACACCATGTGGAAGATAGAGCATGCCCAGTGATGCAGGCAGTTCACCTGACATCCCACTGATCATTCTGATGAATCAGATTAGTTTTAGGAAGTCTGTTGTATTCATTCATCTAATTTTAGTTTCTGTGAATTTTGATTAAAATAAAAAGCTTGAGATAAAATGCAGGCATACAATACATATCACATGAGTTTGTATAATGACTTATTCATAAAGTAAACAAAGTCTTCTTTTAAGCTCCCAATAGCTACAGCTCTGATGTCACCTCGTTACTTAAAACACTTAAAACAGTTGCAAAACATTTCTTTTAACATCAAGCAATTAACAATAAATAGTTATAATCCTTTCCAAATTACAATACTAGAAAGTTAAAGACAAAGTTAAAGTTAGCTTCTTCATTGATGCCTAGAGACATAAAAAATAAAAGGTTTTTAAGAGTTAATGAAGAAATCAGAGAGGGAAGCTGTAGCTCTGCAAGCTATTTCACCATTTCCCCTCCCCTCATCTGGATTGGATCGTGTTAGTGTATGAGTCAGCTAATTATGAAAGACTTCTCTGAAATGAATTAGATGAACCCAGCATCTTTAACAGAAACAGATCTTGTGACCTGGCAGAGTTCTCATCATGGTCCAAATAAAGCCCACCCAGATGTGACCACTTCCTTTACTGTAACTCAAAGAACAGAGCGAAACATCAGTATGAACTTCTTCAGCTAAGCATCTTTCCAGTGTTCCTGATGGATAGGGAAGTAACCTTTCCAGTTCACCATTTGCTACTCTGATGAATCAAATCATATGTGGCACTAGATCAGAGTTATAGTTTTACATTAAAATATACCACAAAATATTGTCTTCAAAAAATTACCAGGACCTATCTCAGATGGACGAAGTAGGTATTTTAAAGTGGTGAGTCTGATAAAGTTAAGGGTTGTAAGGTTGTCTGAAGGCACTCTTATCCCAAACCTGCTTTCCAGCTTTAGTATTTTTGAAACTAAATGTACCTTGTGCACTTCACTACTGGGTGAAATGATTGAGCCCTTTGGTTACTGGTCTGATCTCAGATTCTTTCATGGTAGTTTCTAGATTCTGCTGACCTCGATCACAATTGAACTGAAATAGTGCCATATTTCACTACTTTGAAAGAACGACTGGACAAGTATGAAACTTCAGTCGGTTTTGTCTCTGTGAGTCAAGCCAGAAGCCTAAGAGATTAGCTTCACAATAAACCCAAGCTATGTTATAGCTCAATCACAGATTTGCAAACCTAACTCCCTGAAGCTAAGAGAAGACTGAGGCAATATAAGTTGTAACCTGCACCCTAAATGAACATTTAATTCATTTAGCAAGTCCAATGTGTCAGCAGAGCTGGCCAGTTATCTGTTTAGACAAGTGATATCACTCACACCTGGTTAACATCAAGTAAAAGAGCTTGGGGAAGAAGCAAAGGCAGAAGTAGAGGCAGAAACAAACTCCAAGCATCAACAGCCAAAACAAAACACCTTTTCACTAACCACTCCAAAGCTATCAGAGAAAAAAAAAAGATACACCTCTCTATCTTATATAGCTGTTTAATCTGAATTAGCTGTATAACTTAATGTATATTAGTGGACCTTTGGTCCACTAAAATTCAAAGTAGACAAGGCTAAGTTGGTCACATGGATGTCTGGAAATCTTGCTGGGAAGTTCATTTTTTCATTTCCTCTTCCATTTAGAGGAAACAAGTGTTTTTAATGCACTCTTTTTTCAGTGGGACCCAAAAGTGTGAGAATATCAAATCAATCAAATCTGTTTTAGTAATTTAGATTTAAAACTGACTTTCAAAGCCTGAAGGATTAGCTTTACTTATAGTACTAAACATATGGCCAAATTCTCTTCTTTTTTATGCTAGTTAAAAATCAACAAATACTATAAAGGAAGGCAAAATTTGACTTATAGGACTCAAAAAATAAGAGTTATTTTAAAAGATTCTGTCTATCCTTACTAGTCTTTAATCATGTTAACCCATTTTAGTATTGCTAATCAGGATTCTGTTTGTTTGTTTGTTTTTTAAACATGACCATTTAATAGTTTTCCTTATCTTTTTAATCTTTTTCCCACTTAGCAACTTGGTCTACTCTGTTTAAATTTTCCAGATTTCACACATTTATTGAGCTCTTTAGTTACATTTGACCTAATGTGTACATGTATTCTTTCTGTTCTTTCAAGTGATACTCCATGAGATTTACTGATATGATAAATGTCTATTTCCTTGGCCTTGAAGTTATTCAGGAGAATGACACACTTCCCTTGTTAAGTCATGATTTCTAGTGAAGACATTGAATAATATCCATCTCCTGTTTATTTCATTAATTTTCTGCAACTCAGTCTAAACTAATGCCTGTTAGTGTTCTCCAAAGAGTAGTTAGAATCAGGCAGTGTTTTCTGATTAAAAGTTTACTTTTCAATATGTGCAATGAAATTATTGCTGCAAAATTTTATTTATACAGAAAATCCTATTCATCCTCGTCTGTATCACAGCATGTTCCTGTGATGGAACATTCCCTGGTAAACCAAACCAGAGACAGAGTTGGAACTGAAACTGTTTCAAATCTGATTACATCTGTCACTTTTACTATTAAACAATTGTAATCAATTTATTGCTTTTCATTTGCTACTAAAATGTTCTTATTCAACCTAAAATTACGTTCTGCCAAAAACTACGAGAGAAAAGAGTTTTTTAAAGTTTATTTTGGATAGAATCTAATATTTGAAATGAGTAGTCCCTCTCCAGGATATTTCTGTGTGAAAATTCAGTTTCCAGTGGGCCCCCGGAGAATGTATTGGCTGTACCTAGCTCATACCACATAGCCTCGGGGTTACCACACTTTCTGAGCAATGGGATATATCATTTTCAAGCCCTCTCTGATTCAGAGGATTTGAACGAAGTCTCTTGGAGAGCAATCTCAGGACAGTGCTAACCACAAGCATTCTAGAACACAACGATGGGCACAAGAACAATCTTCTAGTCTTTAAACTAGACTCGAAGGGAGAGGGGGATAATATCAGGCTTGCCCATGACAAGCTGTGGGATGACACACCAAGGTTAGAGGGACGGGGTGCTAGCAAGGGCCCTCAGTCTATTGCTCTGAGATGTGCTGGGTACACTGGGGACACAAAGTCTTTACGGAGATGAGCCAGGGGCTCCTGAGTTAATAGGAGCCAACACGGGAACATCAGTGAAATACCTCAAAGGAATTAACCGGTCTTCCTCTAAGAAGCTGACACGGCCAACAGCCCAGCTGACATGCCTCTACACCAATGCACACAGCATGGGCAACAAACAGAAGGAGTTGGAAGCCACCATGCTGCTAGAAAGCTATGACATAGTTGCCATTACTGAAAGTTGGTGGGATGAATCCCATGACTGGAGTGCAGCTGTTGATGGCTACAGGCTGTTCAGAAGGAACAGGTGAGGAAAGAGGGGCAGAGATGTTGCCCTCAATATCAAGAAATGGACAGATTGTGAAGAGCTGTCTCTGAAGAACAGCCACGAGCAGGTTGAAAGCCTATGGGTAAGGATTACAGTCCAAGGCAACAAAGGGAACCTTGTGGTTGGCGTTTATTGCAGGCTGCCAAATCAAGGGGAGCCTATTGACAAAGCCTTCTTATTCCAGCTACAGGATGCATCATCGTCACAGGCTCTCGTCCTGCTGGGGGACTTCAATCACCCCAACATCTGCTGGAAAAGTAACACAGTGAGCTATAGGCAATCCAGCAGACTCCTGGAGTGCGCTGAGGATAACGTCTTAAGCCAGGTAATAGACAGCCCTACCAGAGGGGATGCAATACTGGACCTGTTGGTCACTAATGCAAGTGAGCTAATCAGTGATGCCGAGGTTGGAGGCAGCCTGGACTGTAGTCATCATGCCCTGGTGGAGTTCACAGTCCTAAGGGATACGCGACAGGTGAAGAGTAAAGTCAGGACCCTGAATTTTAGAAAAGCAAGCTTCCAGCTCTTCAAGGAGTTAGTCAATAGGACCCCCTGGGAAACTGCCCTCAGGGACAAGGGAGCAGAACAGAGCTGGCAGATCTGTAAGGACGCTTTCCATGGAGCGCAAGAGCTCTCAATCCCCAGGTATAAGAAATGAGGAAAGGAAGGCAAGAGACCAGCACGGCTGAGTCGAGACCTGCTGGTCAAACTAAAGGGCAAGAAGGAAATGCACAGGCAGTGGAAGCAGGGATAGGTATCCTGGGAAGAGTATAGGGACGCTGCCCAGTTGTGTAGGGATGGGGTCAGGAAGACCAAGGTGCAGCTGGAGCTGAACTTGACAAGGGATGCAAAGAATAATAAGAAGGGTTCTAGAGGCATGACAGCCAGAAAAGGAAGGTCAAGGAAAGCGTACCACCTCAATGAAAATGACTGACAAACTGGTAACACTGGAAAAGGAGAAGGCTGAGGTACTCAACAACTTTTTTGCCTCAGTCTTCACTGGCAGCCTCTCTTCCCACACCTCTCGAGTGGATGGACCTCAAGGCAGGGATTGGGGGAGCAAAGTCCCTCCCACTGGAAGAGCAGATCAGGTTCACAACCACCTGAGGAACCTGAACATACAGAAGTCTATGGGACCTGACGAGATGCATCCCAGAGTCCTGAGGGAACTGGCTCATGTAGTTGCCAATCATAGAATCATAGAATCATTAAGGTTGGAAAAGACCCTTAAGATCATCGAGTCCAACCGTTAACCTACTACCGCCAAGTCCGCCACTAAACCATGTCCTCAAGCACCACAGCTACCCGTCTTTTAAATACCTCCAGGGATGGAGACTCAACCACTTCCCTGGGCAGCCTGGTCCAGTGCCTGACTACTCTTTCAGTAAAGAAGTTTTTCCTAATATCTAACCTAAACTTACCCTGGCGCAGCTTGAGGCCATTTCCTCTCATCCTATCACTTGTTACCTGGGAGAAGAAACCAACCCCCACCTTGCTACAACCTCCTTTCAGGTAGTTGTAGAGAGCAATAAGGTCTCCCCTCAGCCTCCTCTTCTCTAAACTAAACACTCCCAGCTCCCTCAGCTGCTCCCCGTATAACTTGTGCTCTAGACCCCTCACCAACCTCGTTGCCCTTCTTTGGACACGCTCCAGTACCTCGATGTCCTTCTTGAAGTGAGGGGCCCAAAACTGAACACAGTACTCGAGGTGCGGCCTCACCAGTGCTGAGTACACGGGCACTATCACCTCCCTGGTCCTGCTGGCCACACTATTCCTGATACAAACCAGGATGCTGTTGGCCCTCTTGGCCACCTGGGCACACTGCTGGCTCATGTTTAGGCGACTGTCAACCAACACCCCCAGGTCCTTTTCAGCCAGGCAGCTCTCCAGCCACTCCTCCCCAAACCTGTAGCATTGCATGGGGTTGTTCATGTAATCTGTGATGAATTAAGTCCACTGTCTTTGTTAACTATGTCAACAATTGCACTAGCCACTAGATCCATTGATTCAATGTTGGTAT
The DNA here is from genome assembly GCA_020745775.1 of Theristicus caerulescens. Taxonomy (NCBI): domain Eukaryota; kingdom Metazoa; phylum Chordata; class Aves; order Pelecaniformes; family Threskiornithidae; genus Theristicus; species Theristicus caerulescens. The sequence goes on along the minus strand of CM036583.1, from coordinate 15,665,511 downwards.
ATATACCAAAGGTCTGTAATAATTCAGATTCCTTTTAAAAAAATTTAAACTCCAGCAAAAAAAGTTACGTTAAGTGAGTAAGTACAATATCTTACATAGCTCAGAATCCTCTCCAAATCTTCAATCTTCTTTTTCTGGTGAGACATGTCTTAAATGCTGAGCACAATCTTGATTTATATTCACAAAAGATTTGAAATTCAGAACAGGTGTAGAGAACAACTTCTCAAATTTTCCCACTGTTCCCCAAGCCTGTAGCGTTGCATGGGGTTGTTGTGACCCAAGTGCAGGATCCAGCACCTGGCCTTGTTGAATCTCATACAGTTGGCCTCGGCCCATCTATCCAACCTGTCCAGATCCCTCTGTAGGGCCTTCCTACCCTCCAGCAGATCAACACTCCCACTCAACTTGGTGTTGTCTGCAAACTTATTGAGGGTGCATGACTGTTCACTCAACCCAGCAAAGAGTACACCCATCCAAGCCATGAGCAGCCAGTTTCTCCAGAAGAATGCTGTGGGAAACTGTGTCAAAGGCTTTACGAAACCCCAGGTGGGCAACATCCACAGCCTTCCCCTCATCCACTAAGCAGGTCATCTTGTCATAGAAGGAGATCAGGTTAGTCAAGCAGGACCTGCCTTTCATAAACCCATGCTGACTGGGCCTGATCCCCTGGTTGTCCCGTATGTGCCGCGTGATGCCACCCAGGATGATCTGCTCCACAACCTTCCCCAGCACCGAGGTCAGGCTGACTGGCCTGTAGTTCCCTGGATCCTCCTTCCAGCCCTTCTTGTAGATGGGTGTCACATTTGCTAACTTCCAGTCAACAGGGACCTCCCCGGTTAGCCAGGACTGCTGACAGATGATGGAAAGTGGCTTGGTGAGCACTTCCACCAGCTCCCTCAGTACCCTTGGGTGGATCCCATCCAGACCCATAGACTTGTTTAGCAGGCCTAGCATGTTGCTAACCATCTCCCCTTGGATTATGGGGGTTTCATTTTGCTCCCTGTCTCTGTCTTCTAGCTCAGGGGGCTGGGTGCCCCGAGAACAACTGCTGTTACTATTAAAGACTGAGGCAAAAAAGGCATTAAGTACCTCAGCCTTTTCCTCATCCTTTGTCACTATGTTTCCCCCTGTATCCAATAAAGGACAGAGATTCTCCTTAGCCCTCCTTTTGTTGCTAATGTATTTATGGAAACATTTTTTTATTGTCTTTTATGGTAGTAGCCAGAGTAAGTTCCAGTTGGGCTTTGGCCCTTCAATTTCCTCCCTGCATAACCTCACTACATCCTTGTAGTCCTCCTAAGTTGCCTGGCCCCTCTTCCAAAGGTGGTAAGCTCTCCTTTTTTTCCTGAGCTCCAGCCAAAGCTCTCTGTTCAGCCAGGACGGTCTTCTCCCCTGCCAGTTCGTGTTTCGGCACATGGAGACAGCCTGCTCCTGTGCCTTTAAGACTTGCTTCTTTCCTTCCTGCAGGCTGGGTAATGAAGGGATTGTGTGCAGCCCCGAGGAGAAGGACTTGGGGGCACTGGTGGATGAAGAGCTGGACATGAGCCAATAATGTGTGCTTGCAGCCCAGAAAGCCAACTAAATCCTCGGCTGCATCAAAAGCAGCGTGGCCAGCAGATTGAACGAGATCATTCTGCCCTTCTGCTCTGCTCTGGTTAGACCCCACCTGGAGTACTGTGTCCAGCTCTGGGACCCCCAACATAAGAAGGACATGGACCTGTTGGAGCAAGACCAGAGGGGGGCCACAAAAATGATCAGAGGATGGAGCACCTCTCCTATGAGGACAGGCTGAGCAAGTTGGGATTGTTCAGCCTGGAGAAGACAAGGGTCCAGAGAGACCTTATTGCAACCTTTCAGTACTTAAAGTGGGCTTTTAAGAAAGATGGGGACAAACTTTTTAGCAGGTCCTATTGCAATAGGGCAAGAGGTAGTGGTTTTAAACTAAGAAGGGGTAGAATTAGACTAGATACAAGAAAGAAATATTTTACAATGAGGGTGGTGAAACACTGGAACGGGTTGCCCAGAGAGGCTGTGGATGTGCCATCCCTGGATACATTCAAGGTCAGGTTGGACGGGGCTCTGAGCGACCTGATCTAGTTGAAGATGTCCCTGCCCATTGCAGGGCAGTTGGACTAGATGACCTTTAATGGTCCCTTCCAATCCAAACTATTCTGATTCTACAATTCTCTTGTTTTGTCTGCAGTAGAGAACCCACTTTATTAGCCACGCATCAAGAATTTAAACAAACAGAAGAAAAATATTTCAGGAACGCTGAAACTTCAGGGTGGTTGTTCAGGCAAAATTACTACCCAAGAGCAACTGAAGCACGTGAATACTTTTAGTGAAGTAAAACTGCATTTTTCTATAAACAGTCCTCACAAAAATCCTACAGATCCTGACAAACATCTCTATGTCCCTGCACCATGCCATCCATCCAGATAAACACCATTCTGCATTTCAATATCTTTCTTACCTGAATTATCTGGTTTTTGTACAGAATGGAGATGGCAGAAAAATCAGTGCATGAAGCATGAAGATATTTAGAAAAAGAAAGGTTTCCCTTACCAAATAAAGTTAATATTATAGAAATTAAGTTACTCTCTACTAGCAATAAAAAAGCAAAGTCCTTTTAGTATTTTGGCAACAGTTTAATTTCTGTTTAATCTGGTTCCTATTAATTCCACACAGCATTTCATACAATAGAATCATAGAATGGTTTGGGTTGGAAGGGACCTTAAAGGTCATCTAGTTCCAACCCCCCTGCCATGAACAGAGACACCTTCCACTAGATCAGGTTGATCAAAGCCCCGTCCAACCTGGCCTTGAACACTTCCAGGGATGGGGCATCCACAGCTTCTGTGGGCACCCTGTGCCAGTGCCTCACCACCCTCATGGTGAAGAACTTCTTCCTTATATCTGATCTAAATCTACCCTTTTTCAGTTTAAAGCCATTACCCCTTGTTCTATCACTATGCTCCCTTTTAAAAAGTCCCTCTCCAGCTTTCTTGCAGGCCTCCTTCAGGTACTGGCTGCTATAAGGTCTCCCTGGAGCCTTCTTTTCTCCAGGCTGAACAATCCCAGCTCTCTCAGCCTGTCCTCATAGGAGAGATGCTCCATCCTCTGATCGCCTTTGTGGCCCCCCTCTGGTCTTGCTCCAACAGGTCCATGTCCTTCTTATGTTGGGGGGTCCCAGAGCTGGACACAGTACTCCAGGTGGGGTCTAACCAGAGCAGAGCAGAGGGGCAGAATGATCTCGTTCAATCTGCTGGCCACGCTGCTTTTGATGCAGCCGAGGATTTAGTTGGCTTTCTGGGCTGCAAGCACACATTATTGGCTCATGTCCAGCTCTCATCCACCAGTACCCCAAGTCCTTCTCCTCAGAGCTGCTTTCCTTCCCTTATATGATTTATTATTCATTTCAACACCCTTTTCTTGTTTCAGAACCTTCCCAAGTCCTCTGTAATTCTGCTATTTAAAGTGTATCATGGAGTGTTGGGTTTTTTCCTAAAAAAAAATCCTTTTACACAGCCCTAGCAGTTTTTAAAAATAAAATTAGTCAAAAGCTAACTGCTTAGGCTAAATCACACTGTGAAACAATCACCACCAAGACAATCACAATTTTAATCTGATCACATTTATGCTTGTATGCAACTTTATCCCAGTATCCCACTAAAATTTCATTATCAGGGCACAGACAGCTGGAGACTGTCTTGCACGGCAGACCGCAAGGTATAACACATTGACAACTCTATAGGAATGTGGCTAGGTGTCTAGCCTGAACAGCTGCCTGCCTCCCCAGTCCCTGCTCTTTCTCTTCTTGCCAGAGAGTCAGAGCTTGCAGCATTTTTCAGCTCCCAGGAGACACAGTAGTTATCTTCTGCAAGGGAAGGGAAGGATTAGTAAGTTTGGTTCTCTGGGATTTCCCTCCAGCTGTGTGCCACACCAGCCCTCTCTCCTATTCTCCTGAAACAGGAGGAAGATCTGCTCGTGGAAGAAGAGGTGAATGTAGGCAGCTATTAGGTGCTTGTGAATGCCAAATACAAGGTGAATGAGAAAGTGATTAGGGAAACAGCAGAAGAAATAGATTCACAGAAAAGAGAGAGAATGTACACCCCTATCCTTTCTCTCGGGGATCTCTGAAAGCACCCAGCATATTCCAAATCTCTAATGACTGTCCCTTCTCCCAGGCTCACCTGTCTCTCCAACAAAACCCACCACATCACTAGCACAGGATTGATCTTGCATGCTGAGAAATTTTGAGCCAACTCTGAGCTTGAAAAAGAGAGCATATCACTTGATCCTGTCTTGGTACAAGTAATTACTGGCCACAACCAGTCCAGGATCTAGAGCCGTCGTTTGTAAAGGAGAATCATCCAGTCTTCAGAAGCTGCCACAATGGCATGGGTCCCCAACAAAAGCAACAGCAGGAATCTATTCTAAAGAGAAAAATATGGTACAAGAACAAACTCCAATACTTCTGTTCACAGACTAGTGCACTCCCACCAAGCGTGTCTTATCTATAGGAGGACACTTGCAGAACTCATTTATAGAATCATAGAATCATCAAGGTTGGAAAAGACCCTTAAGATCATCGAGTCCAACTGTTAACCTATCACTGCCAAGTCAACTACTAAACCATGTCCTCAAGCACTACGTCTACCCATCTTTTAAATACCTCCAGGGATGGAGACTCAACCACTTCCCTGGGGACAGTATTTCATACTGTCACTCTGGATATTAATAACCCTCTGACATGAGAGAGCACTGAGCTTCTGCAGAGTTGTCTACAGACTCAGGCAGGTAGTATTTGCTTAGACTAGGCTTGTTGGTTCCAACAAAACCATCACGATTAGAAATTTGGATTTTGTTAAGTGCAAAATAGGGTTCTGATGCAATTCAGCTATAGAGCTCTAGACATGTAGCTAATATTTACGCAAGAATCCAAAGTCGATTCTGTGTTTGTTTCTGGAAATGGATGTTGCCACCTTTTTCTCCTCAAGCTTACCCAATATGAAAAAAAGTTATGGCTCTAACTGTTTTTTGGCACAAGAACACTTAACTATGCACCTAACACCTGTTCCATACTAGTCATTGCTTGTCCAGTTTTTCATGGAAGAGACATTAAAAAAAAATACACCACTGTTCTTTTGGTGATTATATCTGGGTGTCATGGCCACCTTCAAAACAAACAGTTGTGCCAGCCAAAAGCACATATATCATTATTAATATATTGAGGTTTGCCATAATGGATCATACTCCAGCAATCTATTCATCTGTGGCCTCCAGCCTCCTTTCTTGTAAACAGCGAATGTTTGTGTTGTGAAATGGAGATCAAATTTAAACATGTGCATGCTCAAACTCATTTTTGGAGCTCAAGTCTAAAATTATAATCCTCAGACTTACCCTTTAGTTGATATCCAATCTGGAAAGATCTTGAATTACCTGGTCATCTATTCACTTGCCACAAAAACACCCTTATGTAAATGTAAGCGTTCAGGCAGTGATATCAAATCCCAAGGTCACCAAACTACTCAGTGTATAATAATACACTGATCTATGTTGCTTGCAAATACTGATTTGTTAGTGGGAAAAAAATGAGTTTAATCCACATCTTATTCAACAACACAATACCTCCAGGGATTGTCTATGTAGGAAAGATTCAAATTTTCCTTTTCTAAATAGAACAGGCATTTGTACTTAGTTTCCCCACAGACACAACAGGTGAGCTAACCTTGAGGATATCAAGTGTTCAGATGTGGTCCGTCTCTCCCAGTCATGTTGTTCCATTTTACAGAAACCTCATAGGTATCTACAGCAGAAAGAATGACTCCATAGTATGTTGGTTAGGGCACACAGTTAGTGTTATCTGGAAGATTTGGAAGACAGTGTGAAGCAAAGAGATTATGCCTTGGACTATTATCTACAACACATGGACATAAAGGAATGAGTCCAGTGGAGGACCGCTAAGATGGTCAAGGGCCTAAACACACAAAATATGAGGAGAAGAGGAATGCATTTTTTTCAGCCTTCAGAAGGGAAGACTAAGGGGAGACCATATCGCTGTCTATAAATACCTGATCAGAAGACATGAAGACAGAGCCAGATTCTTCTTCTCAGAGGTGCACAGTGATAGGACAAGAGACCACAGGCTCAGGTTGGAGCATGGGAAATTCCAAGTAGATATAAGGATTTAATTTTTGTTTGAATTACAGGGGTGGTTAAACACTGCAACACAGCCCAGAGAAGCTGTTGAATCTCCATTCCTAGAGGTGTTCAGGGCAGAACTGGACACAGCCCTGATCTCATCAGACCTGCTTTGAGCAAGGGGCTGAGCTGGCTGACCTCCAGAGATCCCTACCAACCTAACTTATTCTGCAGTTCAGATCCCAGGCTGACAGAAATGGGGTAGAGCTAGAACATTTTCCCCTAGGCAGGCTCTCCCTCCACCTCTAGCTCCCTTTCCTCCCCTCTTAAGACCAAGCACTCTCCATTTTAACCTCTTTTGCTAGGCTAACACCCCCACTCCACCCCACATCTATAGGCCCTTTCAACTTTATGGGGTTTGTCCTTGTCACTGGCCTTTCAAAACTTAAAGCTCAGAAGTTTCTCTTCTCATCTCCAGCTGTAGTGGGAGACAATTCTTTGAGGGCCCTGAGGGCACGTCTAGGACTTCTTCTAGGCCTTACTGTCCCGACCAGCTGCCCCCGGGGCCTCCTCCATGGGCCCAGGACCCCACCTCAGCCCTCCCTGGGACCATCAGTCCCTGCCCCAGCAGTGCCGCAGCAGGGCTGGTCTCCAGCTCCTCACAGCCTGGCCTTGGGCTCCACCAGTCCAGGCCCACCTGCAGGCTGGTATCCCATCCTGGTCTCAGCCTGGCCTTGTCCCCAAGGAGATGGCTGATGCCCAAGGCTGGGGCTGGCCCCCCACTGGCCAGCTCCCTGGCTGGGGGTGGGACAGGCCCAGGCTGCCAGGCCCTGGCTTGCCCCCCACGGGGCTCCCCACAGTCCCCAGAGAGCTCCCCGCCCCTGCAGTGCCCTGACAAATTGCAAAGAACCATGCCTAGAAGCAAATTAGTAGATAAAGAAAATAAAGACAAATATTACAAAGCCTATATAATATATAAACCATGAAAATATATATATATATACATAAAATGCAAGCATATCAGCCCCATGCTTTGACTGCCACTGCAGACCAAGTCCAAACTGAAACATGTGCCTCAATATTTTATTACAATTTTATATGTTAATACTACTTTAAGGTTTTAATGTTAGTCCATTGAAGTACCTCCGATTGCTTCTCTCCTTTACTGACCATGACATGATTCAGAACTTTCCCTCCTACAGGCACCAGCAAGTGTTAGGATGCAAATCACAGAATTCGCTCCCCTATAAAATTTTGCTCCCTTAAAATTGCTCTCTGAAAAGAATTTGCTTCCTTTTGAGACTCAATGAGGCAGAATTGATTTGAAACTAATTTCTTGATCGGATTTCACAAAAAGGTAAAATTATCTAGATTACATATATATGTTTAAAGAGGAGGAACAGAGGTGGTTTAGATTCTACAAAAAAATAGCTAACATGGAAAGCTAACATGTTGGGTATGCCCAGTGGATTATTAATGGTCATCATGGCATTTTTCCACAGTTTATAATATCCTGGCCATTTTGCCTACTACACTCAGTTGTACTTCAACAAGACATTCTTCACTTTGCATCTTTACCTGTCTCTTACCATATTAAAAGCAAATAACATCAAGCCTGAAGCTTAGACAGACATTTACAAAGTCAGACACAAAGGTTAGAGTTGTTTCCATCAAGCTAAGAATTACTGTAAAGCTCAGCTTCAACACAGAGTAAAGGGCAAACATCTTTGACTAGCATTCCCTAAGATAAAGCAATACGTATATTACAATGTTCCAAAACAAAACTGCCATAACAAACCTCCCCAGAGGAAGACAGAAAAAAAACAGGCCATGTATAACAGACTTTTCTTAGTTCAATTAAAGCGGAACAGGTGGGTGATTAACAAAACAAAGAGAACTCCTGAAAAGCCACAGCAGAAAGGACCCTGTTGTCCGTGTTCCCAGTCTGAGGCTTCAGTGTGACTCTCCAATTGCTATCTTCTGTTTTCCCCACTATTGACCTTCAATTGTCACAGCAGAGAGACTGAAATCCAAAGCAGAGAGACTGAAATCCAAAGCAGAGAGACTGAAATCCAAAGCAGAGAGACTGAAATCCAAAGCAGAGAGACTGAAATCCAAAGCAGAGAGACTGAAATCCAAAGCAGAGAGACTGAAATCCAAAGCAGAGAGACTGAAATCCAAAGCAGAGAGACTGAAATCCAAAGCAGAGAGACTGAAATCCAAAGCAGAGAGACTGAAATCCAAAGCAGAGAGACTGAAATCCAAAGCAGAGAGACTGAAATCCAAAGCAGAGAGACTGAAATCCAAAGCAGAGAGACTGAAATCCAAAGCAGAGAGACTGAAATCCAAAGCCCCAGTTTCAACATACTACAACACCTTGATTAACTCCCATTTCACACACCAAGCAAGAGAGAATTCTTGTGGAAAATGTATTCTGTCATTGAAGAAGTTGAGAGAGAGAATCCCAGCAGCCTGAACTTCCCACTAACAGTATTTCTAAACTCTCATTTTGGTTTGCAGCCTTCATCTTTTACTTATGCATATGTCCATGCATTTTACTGTAATGGAAATTACAGATCTTTTCATATGCAACAATCATATTTTCCAACATGCATCTTAACTGAAGTTGAACGAATGATTCAAAGCAAACCACTGTCACCTAAGACAAACTATTACTTCGTTGAGTAATATTCAAGGTGTGAACAACCAGACAGAATTCTAGAAAGGAGTAATAGACTAGTGTAACCATCTGCCAGTCAAATAAATTCTTGTTTGGATTACTTCTAGCTAATCCATGCAATCCAATATTGGATGACAGACTTCTTTTGTCAAAAACTTCAAATAGAAACAAGTTGACATGGGATGGGGGGAGGCAAAAATAAATAGTTGTCCTTATTTCACTCAAGAAAAATAAGGGTTCAGGGCAGAAACCAGTGGAGAGCTTTCCGTCAGCTGTCAAAATAAAGCCAGGCCAGAAGAGAGATCAGACATGGAAAAACTTTCTGTCAACATGGTTAATTTTTGGCAATACGAAGGCAAGGAGTGCAGTAACCCTAAAATAAAGGCTTCCTACTAGCTCTAACTATAACTCTGATAGTTTCTATTACGTACAAACATCCACTACAAGCAACATGACAACATTATCTCACGATTATGCACATATAAGCTAACAATTTTCCCTTTGTCATGATCATAAAAAAGTCCGTTCTGGATGGGAAATGATGAGATAAAAGAGAGTTGACCTTGAAGAGGAAAATTAACTAAATTTAAATATTTTTCCTTATTCACAATGGAAAAAACATGAACTGGTAGGGAAAGTATTTCATTCTCAGAGCCTTCATTTGAAGGTCAGGAAAGCAGAAGCACTAACTACAGAGAAATAAATCACTGGGACTCATTAGAATTTCTCTCAAGCCATATCTTTCGGGAAGACTAGAGGGAAAAAAATGCTTGAGCTAAATGATAGCAAAGACATCTATAAGTGTCACAGAAATCCAGACAAGTTAAACCTGATTAGACATAAGGTAGCATAGCGAATTACAAGACCGTCATTCAAACCAATTAAGGAAGTGAGCACAGGACAGTTAGTGTTATCTTTGAGAAATTAATTAATGATAGAACAATACAAACTTCTCAACCATAATCCCTCACCTCTGATTAAATTTTACTACTTTCAGCTTTTAATGTTGAACACCTTCTCTGTAATTACATGAGCATGTAGTTAAGCCTCTCTGAAGAGTCTATAAAGAGCTAAGTGCCATAATAAAAATGACCATGAAAAGATTCCTCTGATTAGCTATTTGGTGCAATGAGATTCTGGTGTTCCTGATTTGGTGAGACTCCAGCAGTTGCTGTAAAAAGTGCTTTAGATAAAAAAGAAGCTGCATTTGAGGTCTTCACAAACATTTTGAATTTCTTCATCCATGCCTAAGTGTTGATGTAAAATCCTTTCTTATCTACAAAATAGATACACTAAGTACATAAAGAAATAAAGTGTCATTTGTGTGTAATGATAAGAGACTTTATCCCAGCTTTATGGCCAGGTCCCAAGTAGGCTAATAAATTCCGTTAATCTATATTTCCTGTGCAATTCTGAGATGATAGTTTTATTCTTTATCTCCTTTTCTGCATGGCTGAATAACAGTGTTTAGCTGAATTGGTACTCTAACGCCACAAGAATCCCTAAGCACTAAAGATCACTGACTCAGATGGACAAACACTGATACTTCTTCAGATAAACCAGTTTTCAAAACTGATTTCCAAAAGATAGACAACTAAGCAAGCTAATTGTCAGAAAGGGTTGATTAGCAGTAGGGAAAAGGGGACTAGAAGTTAGAGGAGAAAGAATCCAGCCATTGCAAAGAGTGCAGAAAGCATGACAGTGTCAAAGTCAACATAGCTGTGTCAGCAAGCTTGAGAAGGAACCTAAACTGGCCTAGACAGATTACTTTATCAAACCTGTTATAATGCTGTAACAGGTATTCCAGCTTGTTTTGAACTCTTTACTGGGAAGCACAGACATATGCTAGGACAGAAACTTATTCAGAGAAGAAAGTGAGGTCACTGCAAAGGGCAGACATCCCTTTGCAGACAACCACTGCCAGTGATGGGTCGAATCTAGATGTTCTTACTCACACCGACTGCGTTTCCCTCTTATTTAGTATCACTTGTTACAGGGCAGCACTAACAGACTGTAAGTACTACTGCTAAGAAGATAACCAGATTTATTCTGCGAGTCCTTCACCACGTCAGAGGATTTACATCTCTGAGGCTTGATGCTTGGCTGTGCCCTGCAGAAGAATATGCAAGTCTGAGGAAATAGGACTAGCAAATGCAGGGTTTAAAAAAATCTATGGATTACAAATTACATCCAGAAATGGTGAGACATCATAAAACATTCTTACCAATAAATGAATTAGGGTAAGACTATTCTGCATTTTACTACCATCTCAGCTGCGGTAGTCAGGTTTGATCTACTGACTTAAAAACGTAAGTCAGCTGAAAGCTTTGTAACAGTGTAAGTAGGTCGCAATATGAAAGTTTAATTTGTTCTTGCCACAGGAGCAAGAGTGGGGCAGGGGAAGAAAGGGTAAACAGAGTGAATAAAGTCAGCACAGAGCACCCTTAGAAGTGTACAGTACTTCCTGAAGGCAACTGTGGAGCCACTGAATGCCACCTGATGCAGCTTTGCGCAAAGATGTATCAGAGCAAGCATCCCCCTCCCATCAACCTCCTGCTGGGGTGAATGGCCAGGTTGGCCAATGTGATGAAGAGGTCCTATGACTTGATAGGGCACAAAGTAGGGAGAGTTTAAATTAAAAGGTGTGAGAAGAAGAATAGCAGGAATATCAGTACAAAGTTCTGCAACCTGGCACATTTGTTGTACCTGTGTTATGTCAATGGAGTTGATTGAGAGGACATATTTTACGTAACATTTGTTAGTGTTGTTAGCTTCCAAAAGCGATTTTTTACTAGCCTTATGCACAAATGGAGGATATATTCAGGCACTTTATCATTCATTATCAGTGTTTCAAGATTCCACTGACAGACTGAACTGTTCAGTAGTCACAGAACTACAGCTGTAGTGTACATACGTACATACACACTGTAGTGTTTCATACGTGTACATAATCACAAGTAGTGGTAAGAATACCGCAGCCCTGAAATTTTCAGGGTAGGGATTGCAGGCTATTTTTGAAGGAAATGTTGACATAAAATACTGTTAATAATTCCTCCTGCACCATAAGTTCTACCTCATCTCCGTGTAAGAATGATACTTTCCCAAAAGTCAAGCACAAATCCAGATTCTAATCTATTTGCACATCTATCTATTCTAATGCCATTTCTTTAAATCAAATTAAATAGCAAGGCACATATCTAACAAAGTTATTGCTTTTTTACAGGAAAAAGCCTGATCTCATCTATTTTCTGATATAGTTGTCACTGCAAGTTACCCATCAAACCAACATGCACAGCCCGAGGAATTCAGGGTGCATCTGTACTCCAAAGAAAAAAGCTGCTTTATGCTTTTTTCTTTTTTGGCTTGGTGGTTGTGGCTGATATTTTCCCCGAACTAAAATCAGGGAAGATAAGAAAATATGAGGTCTAATATCAGCTAGTGGCTCAAGTTCAAGCTAATAGAAGACATCTAGGTGAAGCTGAACTTCGTTGTTGCCTGCCGTATGCAAGTTTTGGCCAGCCTGAGCTAAGAACTCCTCCCTCCACTTTGCAGCTCAGACATACCCAAATATATCAACACCCCCAAACTGTTCCCATTGCTGAACTCAGCAGCTAGCTCCTGGGGCCTTTTAGATATCAGAAGGATAAACAGCAGGGCGCCTGGCTCTGGAAGCCTACTGTGCAACTGCATATTGCCCTGCTGCACTACTGCATATTGCCCTGTTGCTTCAAGCGGCTCTGCAGCCCCACAGATAACCAGAGCTCCCAGCCTAATCAGAGCTCTGTTGCCATAAGCGCTTTCTAATGTACTACAGCCTCATCCAGTCTTTTAATTCAAGACCCCTGAGAGAGAACAATCACAGTAACATGCCTTTCCCCCTTCCCCCATATGCTTATTATGCCCAATATAAGTTTTCAACACTCCACATAAAACCAGAAAATAAAGCCAGTCCTGGGGCTGGTGCCAGTACAGTATACTGTTCATAAAAGTTCTCTGTGTAGAAAAGGTCCTACTTCCAGTCAAGACAATAGAGAAATCTTAATGATAAAATCCCTTGCATATTTGAATTATTAGGGCAGAAGACTTAGTATTTACATGTAAAATTTTCCAAAATCTAAAACTTACTTTGTCCAGATAGAATCAAGAACTACTACTTTGCTCAGCAGTTGGTACAAACCACAAAGTGCAGTGTACAGTATTGGTGATGAAACACTCATTATATTACACTTAAAAATAAATGTTATTTCAAAAAAGCCACATCTGTGAGGTCCACACAGCAAGGAAAACAAACAGTTGTCCAGAGTGAGGAAAAAAGTACAAACAAATTGTTATCAACTTAAGTCTGTCTCATAATTTCACTGAAAAAAAAAGTACTTTTGAACTCAAGTTTCTCGTTTAAATTAAGTGATAGGCAATGAGGAATGCTTGCTTTTAAATTTGCTCCTTTTTTCCTTTTCTTTTTTTTTTTTTAAACAGGACAAGGAAAAGTCACATAAGCAACTTTTTAATCATGCAAATGTTTATTTAAAACATTATTAGCATTTCATTTTAAAATAAACATATATTTATACCTATTTATTCTATTCCACGTTTTTATACCTTGGGCACAGAGCAGTCTTAATTTCACAACAACCTCATTAAAATTTCAGCTCCCAATAAGGCAAAAGCAAAGTTTAGAGTTCATTTGGAAATAAGAAATTCAGAAATATCTAAAGCCTTCCTCAATATTATGCCAGTTATGACTAATCACAAAAAAGACGGAAGGTAAATATATTTTTGTAACCAATTCTGTTAGAGTTGCTATGCACATTAAAGCTTTCTCATATTTTTTACTGACCCATCACTCTGGAATTAGAGCAAGTAAAAAGGTAAGCCTTGATTCCTCTTGATAGTCTCACCTTTTCAAGTGGCTGCAAGCACGTAATTTGTGATGATTCCGCAATAAGAACAAAGTGTTTTAAAAAACTTGGAGGAGAGGGGGAATTCACTTTATTTCTCCTTTTCTAGCTTAAAAAAAAACCTAAAACATCTTTCTCTTTTTATGCTTTCTAAGGTGAAAAAAATATCACTCAGAACCATCTAACATAGTATGATAAATAAGAGCCAACATGCAAGGTACACTAACATCCCTGACAAAAAGGATTGGTAAAAAACTGTACTTTTCTGCTTTAAGAACAACCATGTACACTTCTAGCTAGCAAAGGCTGGATCTGTACCATTTTGTGGGGTTTGGCTATTTCAAGTAATCAACAAAATGTGCTGGAGATGTTGAATTTGCAGAGGTTGCACATGTATTTGATTGACTTTAATTAGCCTAAAATTTTGCCCTCAAAAATTCCACTGACGTGAATGAAACTAAGCAGTAAGAATAAAAGGGCAAAAACTCTTCAAAGAATGATTTTATTATTAATATACACATCTGCCAGTCACCATAGGATTTGGGTCTACACCCTCTTCTGTTCTTTCCCAACAGCTATTACTCTGTAGGACTAAAAGGAAAATATTAAAGTTACGAGACGAGTGAACTGTTCTCAAATTATAGAACAAAAATGCAGATCCCAGTGTCTGCAATGATTGTGGTACCATCTAGTGGAATAACAATAGTTATACAAGCAGTAACTGCAATCTATAGGTCAAAGGGCAGAAGGAGAGTTTGAATCTATAACTATGCTATTTGTATCCATACAGCAAAGGAAAGTTCACAGCACAAGCATAGTGGGAAGTTCCATGGGATTTCTGACAGCACTCATGTTACAGCACTAAATGGATGGCACCTGAGAGAAGGATGGTTTCCATACGAAAGCGGTGTTAAATATAAACGCAGTTTCAAGGAAGGGAGAGGGTAAAAAAAAAAATCATCCTCCTGCCTCCTGAAAGATATGTTTAAACATGCTGCTGAAAACATCAAGCAGCTGATGAATCCCAATCAATGTATTCTGAAATTATAAACTGCTCTGCTAGTCCAGTCTTGGCAGTTGTAATCTCAAATCAAAGTTTGAGACGAAAGCTTGTAGATAACAGAAAACTGGAATAGAATTTGATGTGGACTGATTGGAAGAGGATTGTGCCAGATTGATCTAGTAACTGGATTTTCAGACAAAAAAAAATGCAAAGATTTAGTCTATCAAAGCTTTGGTAAAACATATGATACATACTGCATAGAAAGTTACCATTGCTGGAGAAAACAAGCTTTGACATAAGAATTATAAAATGGATTCAGCCCTGGAAACAAGAGATGACAATTTCTGTTGAAAGAAAAAGTTTGGGTTTTAGTTTTAATCTTTGAACTTTTTTACAAAAAGGGTGATTATGTTAATGAAACTTGGTAATTGCACAATTGTATGCAAGTCTTCAAGTGTTCACAGAACTGGTGCCCTGAGATCAGCACTGTCACTGTAGAGGAAGCCTGGAATGAGAGAAAGGAAGCTGCATGATCTTGAAAGTTGAACTGGTGGAAATGGGCTAAGTTAAACAAAATTTGCAGTGAAGACACACACACACACACAAAAAAAAAATCCTGCAAGAAGCAGGAGAATCATCAACTAGAATTGACCAAGAAGGAAAATAAAGAAAATATGACAATACACTGAAATATATTAAATCAAAGGATGACTAGATCATGCCTGTGGTACAGCACAGAAGATGGCAAATTTGTTTTCAGAGACAGCAGAGTGCACAGTATTCAAAACAGTGAAAGGCATTGGTAGAAATTAATTTGAAAAGCTGCATACAAATTCTGACCACTGTTCAAGAAAATACCAATTTCAACTGGAGCAAATGCTACTGGGATGACATCAGAAGTAGAAATGAATAGTAGTATCAAAAATGACAGTATTATAAAATAGAGTAGCTCTTTAAGAACATGTCAGAGGTCTAAAAACCTGGAAGGAAGAAAAGCTGTTAAGAGTGAAGGACAATGATGGCAAGTAACCAAATACGTATGAACTGTTCATGAGTGCATTATGAGCTGCGAATGGGTCAAACCCTTTGAGGACTGGGGTTGAGGACAGCCTTCCTGTAGAGCAGAATGAGAAACAACCTAACCAGCTCTAAAATGGAACTGTAAATTCTCCTACAATATAGCTGTCCATGACAAATGGAGGTTGGAACTGCTGATCCAGGAAGGCTCTTCTCTATGTGTTTTATTTCCAGATCCTTCATTTTCCTTCTAGATTTGCAATCCCAAGCAAGATCATGGAAGGAGTAATTCCAATTGCAGAGCCAGAATTTGAACTGGTCCTACAGTGAGAGTATAAATCCCTGCTTCTGCTTACTAACTTTCAGGCAGCCACCGACTTTTATAATGCATTTGATTTTCTTTCTGTTGAAATTGTTTTTCAATAAGGTGATATAGTATCTCTTCACATGTTCAATTTCCAGATGGACTGAGTTTCATCACTTACATACTTAAATGGACCCTTAATCAACTGACTTGATCTTTCTCATTTGGAACTTCATGCATTATGCTCATACAGTACAGAAATGAATTGTACTAAAATTACAGGTCACCATGAATCTGTCTATGCAATTTTCTTGTCCATGCTAGCAATAAGATTCTTCTTCTAGATTGTGATCAACAGCAACTTAATAGCCTCTGGAGCTCTAACAAGATAGGTTTGTACAAAAGGAGACAGAAAAATGTTAATACAAAGATCAGTTATGCAGCCTGGATACTGAAATGAAATATTTGCATTTCTCATTACAACAGGTTGTTTTAATAAATGTTTGAATAAAAGTGTATAGATTTGAACACTAATAGATTCTTCTTTTGTATATATTAATTTACTGCAATAAGGGGGATTGGAATTAAGTTTTCTATCTATATCTGGAAAACTTAGCTACAAATTTATGCTAATAGTGAGATAGTTATTTTTTGCAAGAACTTTTATTTATTAGGAGATCTACAGAATATGTACCCCATTTTTTTCAAATTACAAGATTGCTTTACCAGATGGAAACTAACTAGCTTTCCCTATCTAAAACACCTTTTGTTCACTGAATGGAAGTGAATACTCATTTCTGCAAAATAGACCTAATCTTCTATAAATACAGAGGAAAAAAGCTAAATAGTATCTTAGTATTCTGACTTTTCAATCAAGAAATGCAACTTGTTTGCCATGTGCTACTCCTTCATCTTTATCCTCTTCTTGTGCAAAGAGTCATTCGGTAGGGTCTTTTGCAGGTATCATGTGGCACATGCTGCCACATTTATGTGTGTCCTGGGAGACAAGATGAAGAAATACCTTGCGAAAGATTAGGGCTTGTTCTTCTAGATTTTTTTGCTCCTGTGAAATACCCCTGCCTCCACCAATAGAAAAAGAGTTTAGGTGAGATGGTTTTGTATTTCTAACAGGAACTAAAAGCAGAAGCAATATAATAAATCACAGAAGAGCATGTTTCCACAGCAATTTCCCTTAGGGTTGGGGTTTTTGCCCCCCAGCCTGAGAGATTCTGCGACACAAACATTCCAACAGACCAGTACTTCAGTTTTTACAGCTTCTGCTATAGAAATATCAAGCCCAAAGTTTACTTGCTTTTTAGCACAGCAGTGAGAGCTCTCTGCAGTAGCACACTGACAGCAGGTAGGACTGGACAGCCTTTCTTGAAGGTGTAAAAGGTCAAAATGTGGCTCCCTGCCATTTGCTGGGGAGCATCATTTGACTCTGTGGGATACGGCATATACAATCGGCTCTGTCAGAGCAGCAATGTGGTACTCATTTGGAATTAATTTTCATACATGGCTGGTCACTGTTGCTCCTGTTGCAGTTACCTAGTGATACCCGTAGAGGGTACTCATGGATAACCCAGAAGTTAAGAGCGCCAGGACGGGAGTGCTGCTTCTTGGCTACCTGTAGTAGCCACAGTAACTTTACTGCAGTTTACAGTCTGTAAGTTTGCTTTGAGGCATATCAAACAGACATAGTAGTACTAGTCAAGAGCTTTAATTCTAGACTTACAGTAGTCTCCTCTCATCCAAAAATATTTATATTGGAAATATTGCCGTTGTAAGTCACCTACACAGAACTGAATGGATGGGGACTTGCTTGTACTCCTTGTAACCCCTCTGGCTCCTTGCATCCCCTTCTCCAAATGAGCCAAGTGCTGAATCTCTCAAATTCAGATCCTGAGCCACATCCAGCAACTAGCTCTGGTCTCAGAGTATTAAACAGACATCCCTTAGAAGTGAAACTTCACAGGCTGCTGTGCCAAGCCTAAGACCTGTGTTTAACCTCCCACTTCCCCCAGATTCTACTCAGTACAACCTTTTTTTTGAATCTCTAAACC
The DNA here is from genome assembly GCA_020745775.1 of Theristicus caerulescens. NCBI lineage: Eukaryota > Metazoa > Chordata > Aves > Pelecaniformes > Threskiornithidae > Theristicus > Theristicus caerulescens. The sequence goes on along the minus strand of CM036583.1, from coordinate 15,647,402 downwards.
TCCTAGTAACCATTACAGCATAACCAGGTGGCGACATGTTTCAGAGGTTCTGCCAAGTACTTTTTGAACACATACCCTTGTATTTATTTATTTTAATGTAATTCTGTGAAGAGCAACAAGACTTCCTTACTCTCAGCGCTTTGGCTCTTGATTGATTCATCCAGGATACCAGAATCTGTTCTCTATTTTCTCTGTTTCTATTTTTGCACAATCTGCAGGTTCTCTTTCCTGTTTCTGCAAGGAAAGCTTTCTATAGCTTGTTACAAACAATTTCCAAAGCATCTTCTGCTACTCTAAAGAAACTTAATGGAGATGATTTGAAAGAGTAAGTTCTTTTAGCTCACTCTGTCCAGAATAGGCAGCAGTTTGGCCAGAGTTGTTCCTTATTTGTTCTAGGAAACTATGAAATGGTACGTGACATAGTCCACATTAAAAAAAATTGCTGACTTAATTCACATTAAGCATTAAAAAGTTCATAGTTGTAGACCTGAACCTCACTACATCAACAAATTTGTTCAAATTGGCTACTAATATACACAGCTTAAACAGTGCCACTGCCCTGTCCATTCCCACTGAATCTACTGAAGCAAAGCTTCCAAACTGCCTACAGCTTTACAGGCATGGGGAAAGAGTGGATCAAACACACTCACCAGTTCATGCCACCACACTGCCTTTCCTCAGGCATGCCCTCTGTATGGCACCCCAGCACAGCTGGGGCTCCAGCACCTGGGTGACACATCCCACCAGAAGAAGCACTCATTCCAGAGAGGAAGCATTTATCTGCATGCCAGCTTGCGTATACTTTCAGTCTGAACATGTGCCAGCTCCAGTTCAAGAAGCACCACAAGTCACTGACTGCTAAGAAAACACCGCTGTATACTGCCTTACCTCTTCACACTTTCCCTGGTGGCTGCTGTTAGCCATTAATACACACTGGTAGATACACCAGTATCCTTATGTGTGGCAGCCGTCACAAAGACAACAACAGAATTACTCACTCTCCTCATCAGGAAAGTAACTGGTTACCACTTGGACCCCCTTTTTCACCTTATGAGAGCAACATTAGTTTCTACAAAGTACAATGGTATATAGGAAATAACTGTTGGTCAGGGTCTCCCTCCATTTAATAGGACTCAGCGTTGGGACAGGAGACACAACACATGGGTACACAGCAGACAATGAGTAAAAACAGTCTGTTATCTTTGTGCAAGTGCATAGGTAAATTTTGCCATCTTTAGTTTTCATACAGACTCATTAAAGGACTCTGTACAGGCTGCAAATATTTAATAACAATAATAACATACTAATATGTTATATAATATATATAATTTATATAATAAAATACTAATGCCTCTCTGCACATTATATACAGTACTGTATATTGATTTATTCATCCAACCAAAAAATAAAACACAAAATTTTGTCCAGACCTTGTTTTCTTATTTTTCAACCCCTTTTTTAATTTCATTTTGCTGCAAATAAATGAATGTCAAAATGAAATAGAAACAAGCTAATTACATAATAATTCAAAAGAAACCCAACTTCTCAAATTAGTAACATCCTACCTTCAGCATAGCATAATCTGATTATTTCTTAGACCTCAAAAACACTGACCACAAACTTTTCCATCCTTAAAAAGTCATGTTCTTGAATTGAATCACTTGGGAAACCAGCAAGCTTAGTGGAGCCTTTGCATTTTTACTACAGGAAAAAAAAAATCCCTGTCTGCAGCAGGTGGAATCTGTAAATTAATCATTCTGCAGGTGCCACAGTGGGCCAGACCTGTAAGAATATTTAGGGACTGTGAGAAAAGTACTCTTCAAAAACATAGCAACTATTGTAATTGCCTAAAGGTACACACAGAGAGATGTACCAGAAGTCTCAAAAACCTTCAGATATCTGAGTACCCCCGTACACCACTCTCACGGGCAGTTTGAGGCCTGCAAAAGTGAGGGAGTAAGTAGAGATGTAGTATAACTCAGCCTCCCCCAGCAAGCAGCTGGGAAAGATCATTTGGTATCTCTGTCCTTCAAACACTTCTGTTTGGGCTGGGAAGGACTGATAGGTGTAGCAAGCAGGACCTCTCCCACCTGCTGCTTCAGATAGGACTGGAGGAACAAGCAATGAAGTCCTGGGTCACTGCATGGTGCTTGCTGGTTTGAAGGAATCACAGAAAGAAGTACAGAGGTTAACATGGACATGGTGGCTCAGCTACACCACGCAGAGCAACTTGTCTGCTATAGACAGCCACAGGTTTATGCAGCTATCAGTTATTACAGGGTTTCTAGTCCCAAGTGCTACTCTCCACAGGCATGTCTGTGGTCAGCACCTCTCCACTGCAAAGAGAAGAACAAGGGGCAATGCCTAAACACTCAGCCAGAGCAGAAGCATCCAGACTCTTTAGGCTTACCTCATCATTAGCACAATGGAGACAGAGCTGCAATGTCCCATTTGGTGATGAGTGCCTGCCGCTGAGAAACTAGGTATTCCCTAGTTCAGTGGTTTGAAGTGTTTACTAAACATGCAGAGGAGGCAGCTGGAGCTTGCAGACAGGAGGGTAATGTGTGTGTACCACCAGGTGCTTGCCTTTAAAGGTCAGCTGCAAGTAGATAAGCTCAGCAAACCACACTCTTGGCTGAAAATAAAACAGTGAAACAAAGAAAGCTACTCTTATAATTTCAGCACTGATTTCTACTGGAATAGACAAATACTTAGATTTCATAACCAGAATACCTGACTTTTGAAACTCTCAGGAGATGCCACATCTTGCAGCTGGCTCTGTCTAGGTAAATGCTATTGCATTATGGAGCTCTGTGTAGAGGCCTCATGTAACTCCTGTATCCACACAGGACGTAGTAGCTTCAAGTTGCACATAACCATATAATGCTCACAAAGTACTTGTGTTTATTAGTATTTACCTAGAAAATATATCTCCATTCCAAGCAATGTTTTTTATCTTGAATTAGATGTTGGTAAAGATGATGAATTAACACCTGGATTAGTTACATCTAAACAAAACATGACCAGCAGGTCGAGGGAGGTGATTCTGCCCCTCTGCTCTGCTCTGGTGAGACCCCACGTGGAGCACTGTGTCCAGCTCTGGGGTCCTCAGCACAGGAAGGACATGGACCAGTTGGAGCGGGGCCAGAGGAGGGCCACAAAAATGATCAGAGGGATGGAGCACCTCTCCTATGAGGACAGGCTGAGACAGCTGGGGTTGTTCAGTCTGGAGAAGAGAAGGCTGCGGGGAAACCTTACTGCAGCCTTTCAATACTTAAAGGGGGCCTACAAGAAACTTGAGCACAGACTTTTTAGCAAGGCCTGCTGCAACAGGACAAGGGGTAATGGTTTTAAACTAAAGGAGGGTAGATTCAGACTAAATACAAGGAAAAAAATTTCACAATGAGAGTGGTGAAACACTGGCAGAGGTTGCCCAGAGAGGTGGTAGATGCCCCATCCCTAGAAGTGTTCAAGGCCAGGTTGGATGGGGCTTTGAGCAACCTGATCTAGTGGAAGGTGTCCCTGCCCATGGCAGGGGGTTTGGAACTAGATGATCTTTAAGGTCCTTTCCAACGCAAACTGTTCTATGATTCTATAAAAACACTGTATATTAATTAACCATTAACTCCTTTGTTGTTTAAGCACCAGAGTTAACAAGATGAGGGTCAGCTAATAAAGAAACTCTTGTTTTCAAGCCTAGAATTAAAGGAAATCCACTGTTCCTGTAAGAAACTGAAAGTTCTTGCAAGTCAGCCACAAAGACAGCACTGAGGATGGTTTTGCAATCCTAAGCAAAGACTGGAGATTCAGAGCTCAGTCTGACCAAGTCCTCAGTGATACAGCTAGTAGGCTGAGGAAGTGATTATTCTCCTCATTCAGGCCACACCTGCAGTACTGAGAAGCCCAGAACTGGAGGCAGCACAAGACAGGCGTTGACATCTTGGAGCAAGCCCAGCAAACAGCTATCAAGATGGTCGGGGGCCACAACACATGACACACAAAGAGAGACTGAGAGAGATGTGCTTGTCCAGCCTTGAGAAAGCTCAGTCTGGCTTTTCATGCTGTCTACAGCTCCTTAATAAGAAGGTGTAGAGAAGGTCAAGTTTGACTCTTCTCAGGGACAGAATAAGAGGCAAAGCAAAAAAGTTAATACAAATTCTGCATTTATATTCCATGTAAGGTACTAGGGCTTTTGGGCTAACTGAGACCAATTTTACTACTTGTATTTCTTCAATATTAGCAACAAAATTTGTAGTGTAAAGAGGCCACTCAGCAAGTGTAAGGCAACCAGAACCTCATCCTTGATTGAAGAACACTATTTGTTGTAATTACAGTTAGCTTCTTTTTTTATGAAGCACAAAAGCAAGGAACAAGCTCGTGATAACATTCACATAGGAAGGACAACTCCGTCCAGCTGGATTTATGTAGTTCTTACAGTTTAATTAAGCTCTGGTCAAATGTAGCTATTACTCAACTAAATTAAAGGGTAGATCCAAAATCAATTTTTTCCTAAAAATGATGCATGCCATCTGCAAGAAAGAGGCCTTGTTAAACAATAGTGGGCTCATGTACAGCAATTCCATCTGTATTGCAAGGATACTATTACTTTGGGAAGCAATGCAGAAAAGCCTGCTTTTAAAGCCACATCATGCATACACACAGAACAAAGAAGGGATGACCTTCAATACATCTCTGTACAAGAATAACTTCCAAGACCAAGGAAGCACTGTTGAACTCTGACTAGGGGCTCATATGAACTCTTCCTTCAAGTAATAAGCTTTATCATTGACAAAAGGAAATAGGAAGCACATCTATGAATGCTTTGGCTCTCCTGATAACTATACAGATGTCTGGTGTCCACCTGGCACAAAATAAAATGATGTTTTGATCCTCAGCCCTAGCTCCAATCATGGGTTTGCTCTAATATCCTGTGTATGTGATCCATTAGAGCTTCATTTCTCTCCCTCACAGCCAATACATGCCCCAAAGAGCTTCCTCCTGAAAATAACAGATCTTTCCATACAGCAATGTGTACACAGAGAAGGGTGTTGTACTTTTGTATTGTATAAATATCTTCCTTAAGTGCTGTTATGGGCACAAGGTGTTCTTCACTTCTGCTACAGAATGAATGTTTCACATCCAGTTCCTTCCCCTTCCCATTTATGCAGGAGCAGGAAAGAAAATACCACCTATGTAGATTGTGTTGCTGACCAAAAAGATATTTTTGTTTTGCTGCTGCTGGCTGCTTCAGTTGCAGTGCTTGGAAAACTCCTGCATGGCATTCCATAAAAGACAAAATGCATGTCATCATTATCTCTGCCATGCACACACACACATTCTGTCTGCCTGGGCCTGCAGAGAGTCTGTGCAATATTACCACAGGAGCACCTCTTTTCTCTGTTCACCACCAGCTTCAGAATCCCTACTGTGGGATAGTTCGAGTTTAATCTTTGCATGTGTCTTCATTTTTAATGGTTACATGATTGTCATGCATCAAATCGAAGATTATTTCCTTCATGAGTAGGTTTGCGTAAGGAATTTAAGTTCTGTTGCAGCATTGCTTATATCTACATTCCTAACACATCTAGAAAGGGTTCAGAATTCAACACCAAACCCTATGGAATGAGCCTGTAGAGGTAACCAAGGAGCCCAAGACCTTTCACTGACCGCACCTGCAAGTAGGATGAGAGAAAGCCCTCTTCCCCAAAATGTTAAACCTCCTCAGTACATAGCATGTCCCGTATGCAATGCTCTTTGCTCAGTAACGGAATGATGGGGCTCCGTAAAAGCACAGCCTTTTTATTTGATCAGTAAGAAGTGTAAAGCATAGCTAGACTTTCTGATTACAGCAAAAGTATAAAAATTACTCCTTTTAAGAAACTTACTCTGCTGGTCTTTCAAAGATAATGTAGCAATTGACACCCTCCAGCAGTGTCCACCACCTCCTCTCTCCCTGTGACAAAGTCAGCTTCTCCCACTCTGGTTTATTCAAAAATAGTAATTTCTGAGTTCTTATTTGGAACAACATTTAAAAATATCGGTTTAACAACCAAGAGTCCTGAAACATGGCTGAGCAGGCCAGATGGAAACATTTGAACTGCGTTTCTCTGCAAATCAGGTGGGAAAAGATTATTATTAATCCCAACTCCTCAGTCTGGCTATTTTAAGACATGTTTGTCTCCTTGTTACTATAACAATATTTTGGTTTTGCAAGGGGTCCCTGCTTCATCTGTTCCAGGTATAAATTGGAACTCTTATTTACCAGTTGCCTATATTCACAAGAGAAGCTGCTTTTTTGCACTAGGTGAATACTACCTACCATAAATGAAAATATACATACTCAGAGGTTAGGCATAGGTATAGGTAGCTTCCCTACCTGTATTTAGTCCTCTGCTGGAGTTACCCATGCAATAGGGTCATTTCTGCCTGTAATACAAATGAGGAGAACTATCTTTATTTCAGGGAAACTACTCCAGAAAAAACATAGATACCAGGGACACTTTTTCTAGGAAGGTGGAATGGCTGGCTTTTGGACTGCTTCCGTCTCTGTAAAAAGGAAGTGTATTGTACGTAACATCTAGTTTGCACAGAAGAACTTGCAAGTACATATGAGCAAATGTAAAATGACTGAAACATCAAGAACTCAGATGAGAAAAACAATCTTTGTTCCTATAACCATTCTGAGAATCAGGGGAATTGGAAATACAAATTTAGGAAAAGATATTTGAGCTAGCTTGTATTACTCAACTGCAGTGGTATGACTCACATGACTGGACATTAAACTCATTGGGTACAGACTATTTAAGAAAGACAGCAGAGATATTATATGGTTTAGAGTTACAAATGATTGAGAAAGACAGGACCTTGATTGTATACTAATTCATGTATTAAATTATAAATCACAAAATGGGATAATGCTAAGACAATGTAATAGGCTATTGAATAGGCTGAGGAAATAGAAATAGCAGTCCCCCTACTTGCTAAAACATTCAGGAAAAAATGTGTCCATCTATAGAATGTCAATTTAGGAGGCTTGGGTGCTGTGTAAGTACAAGTAGATCAAGTAGATGTAATTATACTGATGCTTTCCCCATGCGGAAATAGAACACAGTTCTGATTAATATACATACTGGGTGCTTTAAAAGCTCCAGTCTCTCAAAGCTGAAGACAAAAATTGAATGGAAAGGGATATTTAAGTACAAAGAACCGGAAGGAAATACCTCTGCTGCTGCGTGGTTTTTCCAGTGTCACAGCAACCATGTTCTTGCATTAGTTGAGCATGCTTCACCAAAATGCCTGCTCCATCTACTCCGTATATTACATGCCTCAAAAAGATACAATGGTTTCTGCTAATCTGATATGGGTGGAAATTCTTTCTTAACTTGTCATCTGGAGATCACTTTAATTTTGAGTACTTGAGAAGATATTAAGCATCTATAAGGCCTATAATACTAACAACACCTTGCCAAATATCCCCCCTATAGTTGTAGTCAGTTACTTAGTATTTATAGGAAGGTACTCTTTGCCTTTTTCTGCAGCTCATAAACAATGAAGAAAGAAGAAAATATCTGCTGCACCACAAGGTGATCAGTAGAAATCCTGGGACTGATACAGTTTGGTTTAACAACCAGAACAAATACTGATCAGGAATCCTTCAAATCTTCTTTGGGATACCAGAAAAAATGTAGAAGGTGATTGGAAATTAGTAAAGCAGGCTTTCCTAGATGCTCCAAACTGACAATCGTTACTGAAGGTGGCTGCAATTATAAAAAAACAACATCAAGAGGAATGAAGATACTTGTAACAGCTGAGTATGTATGTGGGTTTGGAAAACACTGGGCCAAAAGAAAGAATAATATTGGATAAAAACACAGATAAAGCAAAGGTGAAGTTAAAGAAATCACTGAAACTCCATGGCCATTAAAATGAAAGATGAAAGAATGGAATTACTTGAATTTACCAGACAAAAAATCTTAGCCAATAGTTATAAATATGGTAAAACTATTGAGCATGTTAACTGGCGATGGCCACTAACAGAGTAATTTATACATCAATGGTTTTGTATTGAGCTTGTAGTAAAGTTAAATTTGGAATTAGTTCATGTTCCAATGAAACTTACATAATTTTTATTCCAAAAAGAATTGAGAGGATCTTAAACACTCTGTAAAGTGCATTTTTGTAAACTTGCAAAATGGCAACCTAACATCAACTACAGGCAAGATCATGGACAGACTGTTCCATCAGAAAAGTATTATAATGTTAAAACAGAATGAGTGCAAAAAATCTTTGCTTATGGAATCCCTGGGTAGCTGATGTATCAGAAAAAGTATTTGTGAAGGGGAAATGAGTGTTTCTAATGGGATCAGTTCAAATCAAAATTTAACAAAAACATATGAACTCCTAGCAATATCTGCATTTATCAGTATAATTCATTGGAGAGGTAAATGAGATGTGAACCAACCAGTTATATATGCTGGCCTGGGTGACTTCTTAAGATATGTTCTTTTCAGCAACATCACTTTAACATAGCTAAATGCTATGCCATATACCTAGACGCACAGGCTGCAAGGCACAATGTAAGGGTAGAAGACTGTACCCTGGAAAGCAGCAATACTAAAAGCATATTTGAACATATGCTGCCTGTGCAAGAAGCTAAGTGCAGTTCTCAGATGCATTAGTAGGAAACCTGAAGGTGGGAGTAGGGAAGTAATTTCATGTAGAAATTACAGCACCTCACATTGGAATAATCTCACCAGATCTGGTATCAACACCTTCTTTTAATAAGGAAGCTGACAACTTGGAAATTTTTCAGATAGACCTGCAATAGTGATTCAAGGAATTATGGTGAAAGATTAAGAAAGCTCAATTTATTTTGTGTGTTCAAAAGATGTTGTAAAATATGTGGGGCAGAAAACTTTCCAGTAAGATCACAGACTTGTGTGTGCGAGCATAGTACATCATGAAAGATGCAATCTGTCCAGGCTTATCGTACATGGAAAAATGACTTGAACTCCAGGCTTGTGAAAACAGGATTTTTGAACCATTTATTGGTTTATACATTTCTGTTGGAAAATCAAAAACATTTATGGATTTTCGGCTGGAACTAGTGAAGAGGCAAATTCTTCATATTCCATATAAGTATCAAGGGAAGATCCTTCTGACAGACAGTGTCTCTGCAGTTTAGAAAAAAGCGTATACTTTGATAAAAAAGTGAAGAATGTTTTTTGCTCTTTGTCCTAGTTTTGAAAACATGGGAAATTTCACCAATCTTCTATCTTTTGAAAGTTTTCTTGTTACACATCTTGAGAAAGGGAAGAGAATTTTAGTAAACAGTTGGTGTATAACAAATAAATTTTATGCCTTGCTAGCATATTGTATTTGTATCATATTCAGAACTTTCACTCCTGAAAACAAAGCTCTGAATTATCTGAGTTAAAGGAGAAGTAGTTACTAGTGTTCATCTTCTGATCATTCAGGACAGGTCATTAGTAGGTGAAAAAAGCATATTTGCTTAAACAAAATATTATGTTACCAAGTCAGTCCTGTTACCTTTCCAATAATGGCAAAACCATCCCACCTCACCTGTATCATTACTTCACTGAGATTTGGTGAGGTAAATTTACTTCCATTCTTAAAAACATCTTAATTGCCCCTGGAGCTGAATTAGAGAGTGACTATAGCAAAAGAATTGCAAAGGCCTGCAAGAAGAACATGAAGTCACTCAGTTTAGGACTTGTAAAAGAGCCCTAGGATCTTGGATTTGCAGTCAGATGCCTGGAAACATAAATAATCATAATCCACAGGGGAAAAACAGGAGAAAGAAGTCTTATGTGGATGTCACAAAGGAAAATCCTGTAAGAAATACTTTCTTTCATGAATTTCCCACTCTCAGGATCTGAAAGCTAAGACAGGAATGAATGGTTTGAATTTGCTTATGTATGTCAGCAGCTACTCATTTAATAATCACTTCTACAAGCAATGAAAGAGTAGTGAATATGTATTCTCAGAACGACAAATTGGCTCAAACCAAAATTTTGATTTATTGGAGGCCTTTGTTGTTCATATACAGAAATATTTGACTCATACAGATGATATTTTTTCAGCATAGGGAAGACATACTTCTTTATAAATACATGCAATGTCATTTAAAAGTAGACTATATGTGTGATGAATGGACCATGTTTCTGCATAGAAAAAAATTCCATGTTTTTTTTTCAGACAAAATCTGAATTGACATCGCCACTGATTGATGGTCATTCAACAATAAGGCAGCCTGCTTCTTTGAGTGATGTTGAATCAGATTCTTTTATCAGATACAGCGGCATAAATTCAGGATGGCTTCAGCTACAAATCAAAGTAACTGAGAGCAGTATTCGGTTTATCATGCTTTTGTTTCTGAGAACTTCAAGTACCCCATGAGCCCTTGAAAGGTTGCTTGAATTGTTTTCGTAAGAAAATGTAACTGCAGAAACATAAAGATATGAGCCTATGAAGGCATGTTAGCTGTGTCCTTGTGAGGGACTGCAAGAACAAAAGAACACAAATTCTTCCTGAAAATTGTTTCCTGTTGGAATTCACAGTCTGAGACTATGGAACATTTTCTGTGATGACTTTAAACTGTGACTTATTTCTGTTTTGGTGGAAAATGACAAATTTGCTGTTTAACTATTTTTCTTTTTATATTATAGTGAAGTTTCTTGAGTAGCAGCTGCATTATCATATTTACCGCTACTTATTTCTGTCCTGTGTGAAAAAAAAGTACATCTGTGATCCTTTCTTACTTCTTCTAAAGCATGTGTTTTTAGATAAGCAATGAAAGGGAAGAAGACACATACATTTTTTAAAAAAACATGAAAATGCTCATTAGTAATCTTTTAAAGTGAGATAACAGGATCGTTTTCCTGTGTAGGAAATACCATAAAAGAATCCAGGAAAAATTATCCGCTGAGAGTGCAATCACATGATTCCCATGGGGAAGGAAAAGGCCTGGTTGTTTAAGGTGACAGTTCAAGAGACAGAGCAGTTGATGTTTGTATCCCATCAAAGCTAAGAGTTTGAATTGAGCATGTAAGACATTCTAAAATTATATCACAATGACAAGGTGTGACTACATGGTTGGACCACAAGGCTAAGGAAAAAAACCCAACATTTTGTCTGCCAGATTGTTCCTGGGGAAAACAAATTATTAATAATATAGTAACAATTTTCATTTCAAGTTTTCAAATTTTAGCTGAAATATATTATTGTAAGAAGTAACATTTGTGCAACTGGCTTTGAGTGCTCTCAAAGTAGAGACATGCTCCTCCACTTTTCCAAATGGAGCATGTTGAGAAAATAGTTTCAAGTGGCACCCATACAAAAACTTGAAGAACTTCTCTTTTTAAATAGTGGCAATCTGTAAAAGAAATTGAGTGGGAAAAAACAGGGTGTTCATTTCACATGGTTTCCTTGATATGGATTTTAGATGGCACTGAAGCTTCATCGGGCAATACATATTATAAAATTATAATTGAGGACAACGTGATGGTATCATCAGTTGTTTAATAGTACAGAACTTCCACTTGAATAGCAAAGTAAAATTATGACAGTATGCTCTATCTGAAGTTTGGTAAATGAGAACTGATATTTCCACTGAAAATATACCAACTGTAATATCATGTTCATCCAGAGCCATAGCTGGTGGGCAGAAACACATTTCTATTGAGATCACTGGCACACATTTTCCTGGATCATGGACCCATGATCACTGTTTTTGGAACTCTGCAAAGAAAAGGAGAAGGCCTGGGGAGACCTCTCTTCACTGCATAGCCACTTTTCTAGTCTCACAGCATGGATTATTTCAAAACATTGCTATCTCTGAAAGCTGAAGTTTAATTCATGCTTATTCTCTTAAACTGATACCAATTCCTTCTAATCCAGAGGCAAAACTGATGTATTTTATTCCAATTCCATTCTTGGACCTCTAAAATATTTATCAAGGACTCTCAGAGCAAAGAAGGAAACTCAGAGTAACCAGTGAAGTGAGATGGTCCTTGCAGGAATAGTTTGAGCCCAGCCAACATCTCTCAGCCACTAAGTGCCTGTCTCCACAGACTCAAGTCTGCTGAAAGCAGTATCCTTTGTCATGCTCCCTCACCCTGCTTCCATTTCCTTTGAGTGGGCATAAGGGATTAATGAAGAGATGAAAGGAAAAAACCACAAATGCAATGTTAACACCTGGAATGAAGGATGGTGAAGGGTCAGTTTGCCATTTTAACCAAAAGAATATAGTGAAAAAGGTGGAGATCTTGCCTACATAACTAATGGGTCTGTTCTAATAACAGATACATTGGTTTGCTGGTTTCAGTTTTGATTTTTTAATTGCTAAAACATTTTCTTTCAGAACCTCCTGCCAGCTGGCCATGTCTTCCTCTCCCTCTTCCACACAGTGTAAGTCCAGTTGTTAAAGCAGCGCCCAGGGTGTAGAATAACAGATTCACATCTCCTCTGTCCAGCTTGGAGGAAGGTTTTGATTTCTTACTTGTCAGGCAAGCATCCTAGATTTTAAACAGTGCAGTATGAAGTGGAGGGCCTACCCCAATCTCTCCCATTGAAAGGACAGAGAAATAAGAGACTGAAGCAGCAATGGAGAAATTCAGAAGAGGTATGAGAGAAGAAAATGGAAATGCCAGACTAAAAATCTCAGATTCCCAAGCTCTGTTGGAAGGCTCCATTGTCACCATCGCATGGTGACAACTGATGCCATGGTGACGTAGACACCTGTGCATTCAAACACATAACTGAGGAACTGGCCCAGTGGGCACAAGGGGGAAGAAATATTAATGTATGGAAAGAATGGCGTATAGACCTCAGATCAACCACTGTCTTCCCTTCCTTTCAACATCTGGATCTGGTCTTCAAGCTCAGTGATACCTCTGACTTTGCCTCTGACCTTTGAGACTCAAATCGCAATTGCTTAAGTGCAGGAAAGAGAAAATCATTACAGTAAAATATTTTTAACAGTGAACCGAGGAACACAGCACCAGCAATGAGGAAGGATTTATCTAAAAATAAAATAATCAAGCATCCTAGAATAACTTCCAGACTGTTTAATTTATAAATGAGGACTACCGGCACAATGTCTGTATCTCAACGCATATTGTCTAACACACACAACTAAATAAACGTTGATAACCTCTAGCCTGACAGAACATGAATAGGAAAGCCTATGCTGCAACATTAATATGATATATTGTTCTACTTTATTTTGTTTTCTACAGGTGCTATTGGCAGCTTTGCCTATTCTGAGAGGAAAATTTCCAAAAGTCACTCTTTCCCTGCCAGCACAATATTTATATTCATGCTACAACTTGTTGGCATATAATACTGAGTATTATGAATGATTATGCACTAGTGTGTTTTTTCTTAATGAATGGGACACATTTGCAAAGGATTAATACTGACCTTTAACTCTTGTCTCAAAGTTATTTTAATTTTATTTGCATAAAACATGGAAATTCAGTTCTTACAGAGAGATTCTACTTACTTAACATTAGCCATATAAAACCTAGAAATTTTATATAAACCATTTATATAGCTTCCCTTTATAATCAGTGATCTATCCATCTAAAAAGGTATGTAAGGTGAATTTTCTTCTAACAGTTCCTGTGCCTCTACAATGTTGGTAGAGGAAACAACTAGTTCCTAGTACCTGTTCTAAACTGCTAAGGCTAGGTGAGACAGATCCCAGCTAGCTAATGGCTGGGTAATAGATATGAAGAGAAAACTGTAAGAACATACAAATTATATTAATTACCTTGGGATAAGACTAATTTTCTCTCTTTCCCACCGAGTATGACGAGAAATTAAAAGAGAAAGAACCTTATTTGAATTCATGGAGCAGATCATCCCAAATTCAGCTGCTTTTTCAGCAGAGAGAAGCAGCAATGGCCAGCAAAATCACTTTTCCTGAAGTACAACCACCAAAGTACTAGCATTATATAGACTGAAGTAGCCTCTGCAGTGTTTTGGCACTTAGGAACAAAGATAGTGTTTCCTTGATTCAGTTTGCAGAATACCAATACATTATCTTAGAAAACACATTGCTAGTTTGGATTCTTTAGCTCCATAAATTACATGAGAGCAATGGGGAACGCTGATTGTCTTAATTCCTTACTGACAGTTCCCCACAAGAAGTGATACTACGTGGGAAACCAGAGTATTTGTGTAATAACTCATGTCTACATGCACGCAGGCAAAGAAAGTAGCCTGTGGTGTCCACCCTGTGCACTCCCCATTTACCAATCTCAATGGCGACAGAGTTGAAAAGGGCATTTGGATATGAATATATAAATATAAAGAACCAGTTGGCACTTTTCATGTTTGCACATAGTTGCACTAAGCCACAGTGTATTTTCCAGATAGTTCAGAGTCCATTCCGCTGTCATACACTGTTCCTTTACAACCTGACAGAAGTTGATGACATAAACATATCCTTTTCCCAAACACTTGGGTTGTGTGTGATTTAACCTTTAACTCCTGCTTGTTGTTATAGGTGAGATGTCAAATATTTCTTGCGAGCCTTTGGCAAGGGTTTGAATATGTTTTCATCACTCTTCCCCTAAGTAATGTAGGCTGCAGTTGGAGAAGCATCGCAGGGAGGTCTCCCTTCCCCCATCCCTCTGGCCACTTCCTCCAAGCTCAAACAGGAAAGCGGGGACAATGCAGAGGGACCAGCTACGGGCTCACAGTAAATCTGCAATTACTTGAAATGTCACTTCCTGTTTTTGAAGCCTACAGAAGAATAAATACCCTTCTGAGCCACACTGCAAAGCCGAGGGGCCCTGGCGTGTGCACTCCCAGCACTGCCGGGGCTGGGGGCAGCCAGAACACAGAGCTTCACTGCTCGGTCAAACACCCTGACACTTGCAGGGGTGACAATCAGTCTTCCTCTAGGGGCATATAAATGCTATTTGAAATGTGTAAATGGGATTTTATCCCCACTAAGGCTGCTACTTTTGCCTTAGAAAACAGGGCTTTGATGGGGGAGTCGTTTATACACATATTAGAGGCCAATTTTCACTGCCAATCTGTACGGAGTTTAATTTATCAAAAGTCTTGGGCCATAGAAGTCCCTGCCACTTTGTCCCTTACAAACATCTGTGTAACTCTTTTCAGTAGATCCTGCTGAAAAATACCCCCCCCCCACAGCGTTCCCCCTAAAGTTTGGGGTGAATTTTTTCCAGATGTATGAGGTCTTGAGCCCAGTTTATCACAATAACAGTCCAAAGTGGGCTTGAACGTAGTCTGCAGAAGGGGCAGGAATGGGTTAAGTCAACACTAGCTTAATAGAAAGCTACTTATAGAACTGTGGTGTTGGTGTAAAGGATAGTTCAACTCTGTAAGCAGTGTCCAAGCTGTTGAATAAGAATTTACAGTAAGTTTTGGCATCACATGAATGCTTTCCCAACCCCATGTGTTTGCAGATGAAGTTCTGTTTTTTGGAGAACACAGAAGAAAATTCTGTGAAATAGTTCTTCACACCTCTTAGTAATACTGCAAGGTGCAGTTCCACCTCTAGCTGATCATGCCTTGTCAGATCCAAATATACTTAATTCATAAAGCAATGTACGTGCATGTTTAATTTCAGCCCATGATCTGAGAACATCAGATCTAGCATAAGGGGGAAGGCAGTGCTGCTGGTTTTGAAAGGCTGACAGTGGAAAATGCGTTGTCAAAGTGAGCAGATATTGAGTAAAGTCAGGAACTGTGTTGTAGAGTAAGCGTGTGTCACTGCCTAAACTGTTTTCAGAGAAACCCTACTTCAAGAAAATTGCTTAAAGTTCTCCAGAA
Organism: Theristicus caerulescens; assembly: GCA_020745775.1. Taxonomy (NCBI): domain Eukaryota; kingdom Metazoa; phylum Chordata; class Aves; order Pelecaniformes; family Threskiornithidae; genus Theristicus; species Theristicus caerulescens. Next base: position 15,631,571 of record CM036583.1, on the reverse strand, counting down.
GTATTTAAAAATACTTTCTGGATGTTGTTCCTGGGGAACGCTAATGAACCTAGAAATTCACCAGAATTTTTCATTTGTTGCTGTTTTCCTTATTTATATTTATCACTCGTTCTTGCTGCTTTTATCTAAATAATCATTAAAGAAGGAAAACAAATAAAGGGATTATATGAAAAACCTTAATGATTTTTTTTTATTAGAATGCAATTGTTTTTCTGACATCAAAATGGTATGTACAAGACAACGAGGTGATCAGGCCCAGTCAGCATGGGTTTATGAAAGGCCGGTCCTGCCTGACTAACCTGATCTCCTTCTATGACAAGGTGACCCACTTAGTGGATGAGGGAAAGGCTGTGGATGTTGTCTGCCTGGACTTTAGTAAGGCCTTTGACACGGTTTCCCACAGCATTCTCCTGGAGAAACTGGTTGCTCATGGCTTGGATGGGCCAAAACATAGTGACAAAGTGGTGGGGGGAAACATAGTGACAAAGGATGAGGAAAAGGCTGAGGTACTTAATGCCTTTTTTGCCTCAGTCTTTAATAGTAACAGCAGTTGTTCTCGGGGCACCCAGCCCCCTGAGCTAGAAGACAGAGACAGGGAGCAAAATGAAACCCCCATAATCCAAGGGGAGATGGTTAGCAACATGCTAGGCCTGCTAAACAAGTCTATGGGTCTGGATGGGATCCACCCAAGGGTACTGAGGGAGCTGGTGGAAGTGCTCACCAAGCCACTTTCCATCATCTGTCAGCAGTCCTGGCTAACCGGGGAGGTCCCTGTTGACTGGAAGTTAGCAAATGTGACACCCATCTACAAGAAGGGCTGGAGGATCCAGGGAACTACAGGCCAGTCAGCCTGACCTCGGTGCTGGGGAAGGTTGTGGAGCAGATCATCCTGGGTGGCATCACGCGGCACATACGGGACAACCAGGGGATCAGGCCCAGTCAGCATGGGTTTATGAAAGGCAGGTCCTGCTTGACTAACCTGGTCTCCTTCTATGACAAGATGACCTGCTTAGTGGATGAGGGGAAGGCTGTGGATGTTGCCCACCTGGGGTTTCGTAAAGCCTTTGACACAGTTTCCCACAGCATTCTTCTGGAGAAACTGGCTGCTCATGGCTTGGATGGGTGTACTCTTTGCTGGGTAAAAAACTGGCTGGATGGCCGGGCCCAGAGAATTGTGAATGGAGTCAAATGCAGTTGGAGGCTGGTCACAAGTGGTGTTCCCCAGGGCTCAGTACTGGGGCCAGTTCTGTGTAGTATCTTTGTCAATGATCTGGATGAGGGGATGGAGTGCACCCTGTCAAGGTCTGTTCGGATCTCTCAAATTTACAGGGCAATGTACTCTGTGAGTTAAACTTTATTTCATGAGCTCATTAATAAATGTAAAACCAAACATGACAAACAGGGGCTCATTCCCCTTTTGCCCGTAGTAGTCTATCACATTAATTCACTTATTTACCATTCAAGTCATAAGATTTCATAACTCATAACCTGTAACTCTTAATATCATGCACCTATAAGCAAAAGAAAAGAATTAGTTACCTAGTTGATGGTGAGAGTGCTCATCCTTCCTCCTCCATCACAGTACAGGCATCCTCTGTATCACACTGGGAAGCATGAAAGCCTCAGCAATCCAGCTGCCATTGGATCCACTTCCAAAGCTTTTTGAGTAAGCTGATGTTTTATATACTCCAGCTTGGAGGTTTGGTCTATACCATTTCCATAAGTTAGTGGATTCTGAGGAAACTGCCAAACAAGATAATGGCTGCTCGAGACTACAATTTGCAGGTGGTCATGGCTGCATAATGGCCCTTTAGGTCTTCCTGGCTGCCTGTCCTGCTTATGTGGTGCTCTTCCTTTGACCTAATGGCACTTCTCCCAGCATATATCAGGCCTTAGCATGAGCTGGGTTAGCCAAAATCTAAGCAGGAGTTGAGTGAACAGTCATGCACTCTCAGTAATTTTGCAGACAACACCAAGCTGGGTGGGAGTGCCAATCTGCTGGAGGGTAGGAAGGCTCTACGGAGGGACCTGGACAGGCTGGATCAATGGGCTGAGGCCAACTGTATGAGGTTCAACAAAGCCAAGTGCTGGGTCCTGCACTTGGGTCACTACAACCCCAGGCAACGCTACAGGCTTGGGGAGGAGTGGCTGGAGAGCTGCCTGGTGGAAAAGGACCTAGCGGTGTTGCTTGACAGCTGGCTGAATATGAGCCAGCAGTGTGCCCAGGTGGCCAAAGCAGCCAATAGCATCCTGGCTTGTATCAGGAATAGCGTGGCCAGCAGGACCAGGGAGGTGATAGTGCCCCTGTACTCGTCGGCACCGGTGAGGTCGCACCTCGAATGGTATGTTCAGTTTTGGGCCCCTCACTCCAAGAAAGATATTGAGGTGCTGGAGCATGTCCAGAGAAGGGCAATGAAGCTGGTGAAGGGTCTGGAGCACAAGTCTTACGAAGAGTGGCTGAGGGAGCTGGGGTTGTTTAGTTTGGAGAAGAGGAGGCTGAGGGGAGACCTTATTGCTCTCTACAACTACCTGAAAGGAGGTTGTAGAGAGGTGGGGGTCAGTCTCTTCTCCCAGGTAACAAGTGATAGGACGAGAGGAACAGGCTGCCCAGGGAAGTGGGGCCCATTCCAGTCGCCATCCCTGGAGGTATTTAAAAGACATGTAGATGTGGTGCTTAGGGACATGGTTTAGAGGTGGGCTTGGTAGTGTTAGGTTAACAGTTGGATTTGATGATCTCAAGAGCCTTTTCCAACCTAAATGGTTCTATGATTCTGTAAAACATGCCACAAAAACAGTTTGGTTCCTGTTCCAAGGGAATCCAAATAGGAACCTAAGAGATTCCTTCCCATGGGGCAGACACTAGAGCATGTGCTGACTCCTTCCAGCTCACCTGCCTGCTCCACAAACACCCAGTGAGGTGATTGTTAGGGCCTCAGAGCTGCCAGATTCCCAAGGAAGTTCTCTGCCTCTCTGGGAGCAGCCTGGACAGGCTGCTCAGTGTGGGAGGACAAGCTGGGAGCTGAGGGGATGGTGAGGCAGGCAGGACTGTGGCCTTGCAACAGCAGCCCCATCCCACAGCGACCAAACAAGATGAGCAGTGAAGGGATCTGTGCATTTAGGAAACTGAGGACTTCAAACACAAATGTCTTTCCATAACACTATTTTCCCCAGCCAGCCCATTTTGCAGATGACCAAGGCAAGCAATTGAGGCTTCCAGTATCCTCACAACGGGGACAGAGAGGTGAGACTGGCACAGAAGTCTAGGGCCCTTTCTCCTTTGCTGACAGTTTCAGCATTTTGGGGTTTCATCCCATGCTTAAATAAAACCAAATTTCAAAATACTAAATCCTCCACACCACAAATGTCATTACAGAAAACTTCAAGCTATGTAGCCACTGCAGAAATGCAGCTGAGACTGCTTGGAAATGGAGTCACACACCATGTTTCACATTCACATTTTCATTTCATATTTTTTACCCTAAATTCATGTTTTATTCCACTTTTTTAGATAGAGAGTTCCACCAGTACTCCTTTGACACTATTAGGACAAAGGCTTCTTCCTGTGGGATAGATTTTCATGTCTCAAATATATCCATGCTGAGGATTTAGGGTGAATAAAGCTCTATTTATAACCCTGCTCAGTTTATGACCGCAGCCATAATAACGAGAGCAGAGGTGACTCCATCAGAAAATCCTTGATATTGTGTGCTTTTGCAATACAAAGCAATCATTTAGGAATACAAATGGAAGTCTTGGAGACATACTAATGGCTCTTTTTTTCAAAAATGGCATAGTTTTTCATGAACCATTATTCCTGCCAAAAATATTAGAAGGGTTTTTTTGGAAGCGTGCATTGTTTCCTGCTAGTTCACCTCCTGGCACTGGAGGGTCTCTGCTCTGAGACAAATTTATCACCAAGATCACATTAAAGTTAGGGTTGCCAAGGTTTCTGTATTCCCCAGTAGGGAGCTGGAACTACAGTTCTACTGAAGGCTCTCAGGGTCCATGCTTAGCATCACAATTTCCAATAAATATGGAGTTTTTAAAGGTTTTAGTTACTATAATTTCCTAAGGATGAGAAATGCTAATTGATCTCTTCATGGCTTATATGCTTTAGACTTCAGGGAAGTCTGCAGGGTATTTTTTTTTTGCTGTTATTGAGTAAAAATGAAAAAAACAACCAAAAACTACAGAAGCAGATGCATTGATATTTAGGTACCCAATATGGACCTGCTGAGACCCAGTGGATTCCACCATTTTAAGTTGGAATCACCCATGTTGTTCCACTCGGAGAAACAACTAAATTTAGTGACTAGTCATAGGAGATATCTTTTGGCTAAGCACAAATTATTTGCTTCAGAGAGGGACGTGGATTTTTAAGAAAAGCTGTTTGGCTAAAAACATTAGGTAGAAAGGCAAGGCAGTATATTTGCTCTTTAATTCTCACTACTTTTAACACAGGTGTACAAATACCTGGTACCTTATGGAGATCGTCCTTACCTAAGGTGATAATAGAGAGGACATAATCCCATTCACTGGGCCTAATTCTGGGTTTCTGTTGCCACCAATGTGGAGCACAAGAATAATACTTATGAACTGCAGTGCTCTACAGATGTGCACAAACAGGGGCTGGCTGGATCCTGCCTTGATGTTACTTCAATGCTTTCACAGTTACAATGACGACACTTCTTTGTTTTTGTAGGTGCATTTCTGTGTTGATGCTTTCATAGTAAAAAATACATTAAGGAAGAAGGGGGGCACATAAGGCTAACTTTGAAGCTGGAAGTGTCCTACACAGTAACAAATATGTTTGTCAGCATGTCACGGCAATACATAGCATAAGTAGGTATCAGAAGCATTTATATAGGTTTTAACAGAGCTCCATCTGCTCTGTGCTGCTCACATCTTTTTTTCCTTCCTGTAGATGAGAAAACACCACATTTTTTTTCCTTGAAAATCCATATTCTGTTTCGACCAGATGTGAAACTTCTTGATTTGAAAAAAACAATGTGAAATGATCATCTCTTGCTGTCACATTTCCTTGCTGTTTTTCAGCTGGCTTTCACAGCTTGATCCAGTCTGGTGCTCTGCATTGCACAGCAACTGTAATATTATGTGATCGATATAAGAGCACCTAGTGCACCTGTAGAGACTAAAGACAGGATCTGAATTCTTCATATCCCTTCCCCTAAGAACGAATCCCATATCTGACCTCTGCAGTGAACATACACAGAGCATTTGAAGACTCTGAAAGTAAGAATTAAAGTGTACCTGTCTGATACAGATTATAATCCTTTGAAAAAGTGTCTTTGAAAGGCTTTTTATTTCTTATTTCATTGTTCATGTCTGGCTTTTTCATACTCTCTAGGCTACCCCACAGGTATTTATAACTGGGAGGAAATGCAGAGATTTATATTTAGCCAGCCATTCATTTCTGGGGATTTGGTCAAACTGGAGTTCATACTTTCAGACATACCCTTAAGACTATAATATGATCACCCTTCAAAATCAGAGGATTTAGGAGACTTCGTGGTTCAAGAGGCTTAGTGCTAGTTTACAGGAATACAATTAGCATCTACAAGGAATGCTAATTTTTCTGCAGTACTCCCATGCTAAGAATCTGTAAGAGCAAATTCACTGTAATAATCACTATATTTTTCATATTAGTTCTAACTAATGAATTTAAAATTGTTCCTTTCTAATACACTGGTTTAAGTGCTGTCATCAGTGAGTTTCAGTATTGTCTCATAGCAATTCCATGGTTTAGTAATGCTCAGTTAGGCTTTGATTTAGACAAACATATACATTCAGAAAGTCATTGACATGATTAACTTTATCTATTAGTACTCACCTAGACAAAGGTCTCAACTCCTGCTCTGAGCTGATCCATACCAAAAAAAGCCATCATTAAATTCGGTATTTAATCATCAGTTTTTATTGATTCAGCCTGGAAAGTCTGTACAATTAATCAGATGGAAATAACCTCCTTTGTTCCTCACTTCTCTGACTATATTAGACTTTCCTATTAGTATTATCATATAAGACCATAGTTTGTTAGCCAATATCTCCCAGTTAGCTGGTATCCCTAACTTGATATTAAGTAGATTTAATTTCTTTATGGAGGCACAAAGGTTAGCAATATTTTTTGTACTGTTTTGTACTGTTTTCAAATGGATGGGGTTGGCTTCTCAGATTTCAACATATTCTGGAGAATATCCAAGGCCAGTCATAAACATAAACTAGCAGATTATATGAATTCCATAAATTATTAAGGGTCATCATTAGCCAACCTTTCTCCTCATTTCCATTTCCTTTTGACAGGAGTAATAACTTTGTTATGAAAAACTTTCAAAAGTATAGAAACCTGAAAAATAGGCAGCCCAAATCTGTTTAATAAACTAGTCACAGATTAAAGTCCAGCTACACTGTAGTTTATGGGACAGACTGAATAGTATCTAATAAGCACTTTTATAAAGAACAGTCAAGCACAGAAAATAACATAACTTCTGGAAACCGCAATTTGTTTGTCATTAGTTCATATTAGTCTTAACCATGAAGTACCTCAAAACTATAAAAGTGGTTTGAAATGATACCTGCAGCAGTATGAGGAAACTTCTGCCAGTCGAAGTTGGCCTTTTGGAGTATGGCTTGTCTATTTTGCATTACCTCTCACACAAAGAAAATCAAATGCACACTCTAACCAAAATTCTCTATAAAAAGTAAAAGCCCTTCCTACTTTACTCGGGCTGCTAGCTAGGTGATCCTGTAGTCCTTAATTCACTTGACAACTTACTTTGTAGACAAAGCAGGTAGTAAAACAGGAATTATCAGCCAAGACAAAAGTTGGAAAAGTTCCTGGCAAGACAGAGTAGGAGGAAGCCCCCATGTGATGTAACTCAACACGGCTCAGTTGAAATCACCAGCTGAGAACCTTTATAGCTTGGCGAAGATTTAAAACAAATGTCTCAGAACATACACAGCCTTTATGCAGACTCTAATAATGTAAACTTTCTTTCAATTTAAACCCTAATATGGGTTTGTATTAAACTGCTTAGCTCATATTAATGGAGTTGCATGTTTTTTCCAGGCATGACAAATAGCTGCTGCTCCTTCATGGTCACTTGAAAGCGCTGAAGCTTCACCCAGTCTAATTATGAAGTGGCTGTTGTTAGTTTATGCCTATATCTTTCAATGGAGGCACATCACAGGCTTTGCCATCGTATTAGTTCAGTCCTGTCTCACTGGATCTCATTTCAGCAAACATGTCAGTTACAGTGGCTTGCAGTCCACTGCTAGCAGCATGTGTGAAAATGCATGTGAAATGAATGGGGTTTCCTGGGCTTGGCATTGCTTTAAAGGGATGGTCAGACCAGTATGGAGAGGTGGTCTACTGTAAAAGGGGAAAAGGTTTAAAAATACATATTCTATTTATTGTAGATTTTATTTCCTCAGTTCTGGCATTGGTAAAATTCTTCAGGAAACTAAATGATGTCATTTCCTTTCTACAGGCAAGTTACATAAATGCTGGAATACAGCCACTTCAAACAGCCTTCAAACAGATGGCTGTGTGTATAAATGCCAGAAAGTGAGAGCAGCCACTTGCAGTAAAAAATGTTACCCCACACATGGTATAATGTTTATTTTATAACCTCTCTCATGGACTTACATGGCTCATTCTTCTAATTTTTCCAGGCACAAATCCCTTAGGAAGTGGCTGAAGAATACCAAAGTAAAATAAATTAAAATTGTATAAATAAAATGACTTGAGCAGAACAAAGCTTAATGTCTCAATAAATATCAGCCACAACAGAGAGCAGAACACAGACAGATCTCAATATCAAATGTTTCATTTGTTTAGTTACTCCAGGATTGAACTTTGAGTAGTAAACCAGTGAGACTTAAGAAAATCCAATTCAGTTTAAAGGCTTCGTAAAGCTTGGTAAGGAACTTTAACTGGAGGTGTCATAGCTGAATCCCTTGAACACAAACCCATATTTGCTGTAACAAAAGAAAACTCATCCATAAGGCAATGGGCTAAGACCAGATGCTGTACTCTGCCACACAGTGAGGAGGAGCAAACAGAGCAATTTGGTCCTTAGAAGCCCAGCCATGAGGACAGAAGCCAGTACTGCATGACTAACCTTCCTGGAAAAGCTCATGCAGAGGACCAGGAGCAGCTGGGAACTACATCAGAGAAGAGAAGGAAGACAGCACAAAGGAATGGACCATCCTACAGGTTGCACTGCCATTCATCCCAGTAGACCTACAGCCAGAGCAGCTGCTGGAGGTAATGCTGTCCCTGCCTTTCTTTCATACGTTCATCCTCACATTTTGCCACGGTGAGATGAGAAGCAGGCGATACCACGGGTCAGCTGCAGCACTACTCTTACGGTGTCAGGAAGAGACTCAAGGACACCCAGAAGGGATAGGGCTAACATGAAGGAATCAGGGAGTCCATCTCCAGGTGTTACAAAATCCCACAATGCTTTCCAGCACCAAAATCTTCTGGCTTGATAAAGCCATTCACTGAAAATATTGGGTGGGATTTTTTTTTAAAGGAGTTTGACATTGTTCTGACTCTGTTAAAATCTAACACAATGGGAGAAGTCCCTGACTTCAAAAGGAGTGGCAGAAGGCCAAAGCACAGCACTTCTGAAGTTTCTGTCCAGGCAGTTTTGAGGCTATTTTCTTTCTTGCCTGCATTATAGGCAAAAATATCGCCCTGGCTCCAGAACTGTGCCTCCAGTGTCATGCCTCTGCCATGTGAAAATTCAGCTCTTGAATGTGGCAGACTGGTTTCCCTCAGGTGGGAAAATCAGTGACAAAGGAGTCTGGGAATATATCTGCAGTTTAACTTGATTTACTCATTCACTGCAGCCCAGTAATGGAGGCAACCACAAACCCATTACAGGCAATTTCCTTTTTCAAAAGTTTCCACTCATACAGCAGTGTCCAATTCCCAGGAAGTTTTTCTGTCCCAGGAGTCTCTTCCAAATACAGGGAATAAAGTAAAAAGGAAAGTTCCTGCTGGATGCCGCAGCTTGTTTGAAGGTCCTTTGCATAACAAAACAATACAGCATTTCTTCAGAGTAGATAGGGGCACTGCCATTTGAATTCCTGGTAGTAATGATAACAAATAAAGTCTCATGATATTGCCAAGTATCATATTAAGCTTGTTGGACAAGGGTTAGTGAGGTTTCCAGGGGACTGTGATTGAAGGCAAAGATGTTTCATTCTCCCTCCTTGCTGTCTGTTCCCCAGCCATTCCAAAGTCTCAGGGCTGAGACCTATTTTCTGGGATGCTTTACTCTATTGCAGATGTTGAAAAAAAAGCAGCATTGACAATGCCAGGATCCTTCCCCACAGATCCTTGGGGGCACCACATGGGCAGCAGCTCGGCTGCAAGGGAATGAAAGGCATGTTGCCTGCTGAAGCAGCCCATCTCTAGCCCTTTCCCTCTCCACGCTCCCCAAGTAGAAAGGCTGTGCACACAGCAGCATCCTGCCCTGGAGGAAGCAATGCAGGAGACTGAAAACAGGGGCACAACAGGGACAGGCAGTGTAAGTCAGAACTGGATCAAGACAAGACAAGAAGTGCAAGATGAGGCATATGACTGATATTGCAGATATCTCAAAAATATTGATGGCAAATAACTTCAGCATCACTTGATAGCATAGTACTTCTATGCCATGGGGTTATTGTCCATCAATCCTGCAATGGTTACAAACTTGCTTGCCTGCTAAGAACAGTAATTGTGAGATTCTGTTTAACAGTGCCACAACTGTCAAAGCCTGCTGTATAATTCAGTTCTCATTTCAAACACTAGGATAACAAAGACCACTCTACACTATAGCAGCAAATGGCACCAACCTTACTTTTAATGCTAACAATCCATTTTTAACACCTCAGTATCACATTTTGTCTCCTTGCACTACAGGCACACAGAAAGAGAACTATCATTGAGTACAGTTACATCAAGAAAATAATGTCCCAAAACTTAGCTTTCAGTCTTTTTACGGGTCAGAAAAAGTTGGTCATAAGTCCATAAATACTACATTGACTTCTATCACTGAATTGTATGAAAGAAACTACACAAAAACAGGGTGTCCTTTTAATTCTTTGCAGTAGCAATCAAAGCTAGCAGTGTGGCGTAAAGACCCTGCACATGCCACAGTTTCATGCTCAGAGGGGTGTCAGAGTAGATGAGAGGAAGGAAGAGAGTATGGGGGTTGCACAGATTCCTCCACTCCCCTCTAATTCTGTCCCCAAAAAAGGACTCTGTGTAATAGTCTGCTCTAGGGCTACGCCTGGAGGAGCAAAACCCAGTGCTATCTCTTGCCCTGGATGCTAAAGCCAAAATTTAATCATCTGAGTAATTTGTGCAGTTTGCCTTATTGTTCAGTACTGCAAGGGGAAGATCTGCTCACTCTGGGGTCATTCTATGCTCATTGTGCGACAGGGACGAGGAGTCACTTGGAAGAAAGTACAAGCAGGTGCTGGAAAATGGCAGCTCATTTGTTTCTCTCTTCTGCAGCACTGTCTTTTTTCATCTCCAAGGAGACTGATTGATCCTCACTGCCAATGCACCAGAGACACAGAAATCCACTGCAGTGAAACCATGAGTCAGACTCCTCGATACAACTTGAACTGTTAAAGAGCCAAGAATCAATACAATCCGCTGAGGAAACAAAACCAAACGTACCAGCCATTGCTGCAATCAAACCACTGCTTTTCTACTACTATTACGAGTTCTTTACTTAAGGTCTTGTGACTGTTTGGAATGTCAAATGTCTCCATTCAGGATGTTTCTTGCCTGTATTTTGTATGTATTTGATTGCAAAAGAAGAGTTCAGAGATCCTATTACCTTAAGGTAGAATTGTGTCCTCAAATGTTTTTATGCTTCTCTTGGGCTCTGCTGCCTGAACTCCACCAAATAGTCTAATAAGTTCCATATGCCCATTTTTTTGAAGAACACATTGTCAAAGCAGCAAATGTTTTGATGGATTGGCTCACGGAGAGCCTGAATGCTGTTATACACATCGTTTAGCATTCCACAAGGCCCCCACTGTTAAATTCTGGGAATGTGGCCAGAGTGACCTACCTAATACTGCACTAACTAGCTTTAAAAAAAAAAAAAAAAAAAAAAAAAAAAGGAGAAATTCTTAACCATTGTGCTGCACTAAAGCATATTTGGAATTTGAACGTGTATTTGTTGTCCTGGTAATTTGTGTTTGAGGTGTGTGGGAATTAGGCTGACATGTAACCGAACTCACAGAAAGAATGTTTTGCATAAAACTAAAAATATATTTTAAAAGTAGTTCACACACTTCATCTAAAGCAGAAACTGGGGCCCCAATCTTGCAAGAAGTTAAACACCACCTGAGAAGCTGAGCCTCCCACACACATTGAGTTCAGGCGAACACGAGCGTATCCAACACTATCTAAAGAACAAACCAATTCATTATAGAGCTTGACACTTCATTCAGAGCACTGTGGAAATATTTAAGGGAATGCAGAAAATACACATGCATGTAATTTAACTATATATTATGAGTGCATCCAGGATTGGAAAAAAAATGCTTACACATTTATTTTGGTTAAGGAAATGTTCTAATTTTTTTTTAAAGACTTCAACCCCAGCTTTGATTTTTCCATCGCCTTTTTCTAGTGCCAATTTTTCATTTCTCTCTTAATATACTACTCTCAGGTCAAAACATTCTGGAAAGCAAGTGCAGTTCTGCTAATTTCTTTACATGTTGAAGACAAGATACTTGAGCAAACTGAGAAACAAATTATCAGTTTAGTACTACAGACTCTAATCCCCCATGCTGAAACCAAATGATGCTTACTTTTTCTCCTGACAGAAAGAAATAAAGAAAGGAATTACAATGCATTTGTTTATTTGGAAGGGGAAGTTTCCTGACCTAGCATACTCATTCTGTGTATATATCCCACATAAAATTCAGTATCTAACAATAGGCCAAAGAGAGAAGAGAGAAAAGCAGTGAGGAGGATATGTGAGTGCTAGGAAGTTCTGTGTCTGTGCACATATGATGAAATGCAGGGCAGGGTTAATGACCCAGGAGGGTGCAGCAAGATCTGCATTTGGCAGTTATTAGACATGTTCAGTAGCTGACGTAGAAATCACTTATGTAGTTACTATAAGCCATATATGGCATAATTTCTTTCACCCAAGCCAATTAGACTGCAAATACAAAAAGAATGAAGTGTGTGCATACATTTGTGTGCATGCACGTGTGTATAAAAGCAGCTGTTTAATGCAGGAATACACGTACCTGCAATAGTAAACTGCATTTCCAAATCTGTACCACTGTCACACGACTATATTAGTGTCACACTTCTAGGCTTACTAATTGGAGACAGTTTTCGCTGAAGTAATGCTTGGTCCAACAAGACGTGTTTTAGGGAGGAAATAATACCTTGTAGACTGAATGGCTTACACAAAATCTGGGCATATTTTATGCTCCACTTTGAATGCAGGCTACAGATTTCTGTTGTCACCAGTGGCTGTGCTGACCTGTTACCCCAGAGCATGGAATGCTGCTGGCTGTGCCTGTTGCCAAGATGCTGGAGGACTGGAAAAAAATGAGACCTTTGCAAGCTCTTAGCCGTCTATAATGACAAATACAACATGTCTGGGACATGCTGTCAAGAATAAGACACCAGCTCTGTACAAAGATCAGTGGGGGATGTAAGTATTTGTGCTAAAGTACAAAGGTATAAATGTGGTGTTGAAACCATGTATTTGAATACACACAACAGCAACAAACTGGAGTAGGCAGAATAAGGAAAACCAGTAAATTTACTGTCCTATAGCTTTTGTTTGTTAGACCTTCTTTACATTCTGCATGCTGCCTTGCAATGCCTTACTACGTGGCTACAAAGGACAAAGTCAAAGTTTTATCTGTTAAAAGACAAAGTCTTTGGCAGCAATGTCAATTTAAGATACTCTTATCCTTCCCACCCACTACTCATTCCCACCCTGTGCCACTCTCCGTTGTGCTGGCACAGCTGTTTGTGCAGCAATGATGCCGTAAGGCACTGTGAACCAGCTTATAAACAGATCCCATTTTTAGAAACACTCCCAAAAACTGTTTTCTGAAGCTGATGATCTTCTCAGTCTGATTCATCAACAGCTGCACAAATGGTTATGTTGGAACATCTGAAGGGCTGATGCATTAACTGGTATAATTAAACCAGTAGAATCGCCAAAGACTTCATCTTCTAAAATCACAGCCTGCTTTCTATGTGTATATGATGTTTGTTCTCCTAAGAAACTGATTAGTATTTCTCCTTTGAGAACTGTCTGGGAATTACTAAACCAACATATAGAAGTTCTACATATATACAACACCCTCAGGTTTTACTATCATGTGGTGCTTTCTAAAAAGTCCTGAGAAGACACAATTACAACTCCTGTTGCACCAGAAATCTAGGGTTTAGAAAGAATACCTCTTCTGCACCACTGAGCCCCAAAGGCTGCAATGCAGAACAAGTTTTACAAAATGAAGAAAAATAAATGCAAGGAGTATTCAGGAATTAAATTCAGGGACAAAACAATGGTACCTGATTGCTCTGACCTCATTAATCCCAATAAGTGAGCATAACACTGATTTGCAGTTGGTTCTGCCGCTCCTGCTGCCATTACCACTTCAAAACTACTTTGCCTAGGAAAGTTTAAGGAATAACTTTGAAATTATTGTTTTATCTGTTCTGTATTTTTTCAGAATACTTGTTTTCAGGAGAAAAAGAAAACCTCAATATTATACTTGAACAATCCACATTCTACTAGCAAGCATTGCCACAAGAAACATTTCACTTATCCAAATGATGATGCGGTCCCAAATTGTTTGGATTTATGATGTTCTAGTGATAGGCATAGAGGAGAGAAGGTTAATCACATGGTCTACTCACCCATGTACAGCAATAAGCATTTTTGAGATCATGCTTTAACAGGAAGTTTTCTGTGGAGAGAAGATAAAAATAAAGTTATTCTCATGTAATTACAGAAAAGACTTAGAACATTTCTTTCATGCATATGGACTGCGTACATAAAGCTCTGTATTTCAGATTTCTGGATGTGGTTTTAGCTGGCTTTTCACTTTAAAATACTTGTTTATTTAAACTCCTGCATGCCATTCTTTGAAGGAATGGGTTGGGTTTTTTTAATTGTATTTTGGCTGATAAGAAAGTCAGTAACCAGAGATCTCCCTAACCAGTGGGAAATCACTAAGAGTCACAGATTATTGCCTGTGACAGCTCTGGGATTCAGGAATAGCCTCAAGATGAAAACCCCCAGGATATCACGCTGTCCCAGCTCTTAGTGGGGCTTGGGATTTTCCCTGTGGCCTCATCTAAAGCCATGGCCAAAGTCACAGTCTTTCCCAGTACCAAGACAAGGCAGGAAAAAGAGAGAGTTCCCCATCACTGCTTCCGTGTGAATGTCACATAACATAATTTATGGAGCAGTGTATCCCCACCCACCATGGGGTCCTACATCCTGTGGCAAAACCTTCAACATGGAAGATATTTTCCCTAAGTCCAGTTCTGATTTTTTCAGCCTGGTCATCAAATTAGGCCTCTCCAATAGTCCCTCCTAAGAGGTGGGAGAGAGAGTATGTATGCTAAATACATTATTCTGTACTTCTTATCCATGAGGGGTCTGTTAGTAAATGGCCAGCTGACACCTACAGGTAGTTCAGCTCTGCTCTAGGTTGCTACTGGGTTTGGGACTTCAAGCAGCTTCATGGTTATGTGGTCAGCACTGGCTCTTTTATGGGCTATGCTCTCAGTTTTGCTCAACAGAGGTGAAAATGTGGGTTCATGCTGCAAATTTAGTAACAATCCTTGACGGAGTGAAAAATGAAATATTCGGTTTTTTAAAACTTAATATACATATGATGCAAAAGTGTCATTAAGATACATTGGAGTATTAGCACAGGACATGTATGGAACAATTATCTGTGCAGAGAGAAGAGCTTGACAAGGCATTTAATTGCAAAATCTACACGGCTTAATTTTGTCACAACAGTGCCCTTATTTCTTCAGCAAATGCTGTTGCCATTTTAGAAAGCCCACATCACTTTTGCTGTTGCTACTTGTAGTTACTTAGAATAAGCCATAGCAGTTATTAAGAGC
Organism: Theristicus caerulescens; assembly: GCA_020745775.1. Taxonomy (NCBI): domain Eukaryota; kingdom Metazoa; phylum Chordata; class Aves; order Pelecaniformes; family Threskiornithidae; genus Theristicus; species Theristicus caerulescens. Next base: position 15,616,411 of record CM036583.1, on the reverse strand, counting down.
CAATGGGCTACTAAGAAGTAGCACTTAAATCTCCACCTCTACCTCTGTCTGGTACTAAATATTTCCTCTTAAAAGAATTGCAGAGATTCATTTGAACTTGTCTGCATGTTTAAAAAGCCATTTACATGTAGAAAGAACAGTACATTTGTAAATGTCCTTTACAAAAAAAGCAGAGAACCCGCAAGAAAAACCAAGCAGGATCTGTGTCCTCTGTGACCTGGTTTATCAGGGCGTTCACTTGGTCAAAATTTAATGTAAATAATGGTGGCTTCCTCTCACTGACAGTCTGAGTGGTTTTGCTTGATCAGCACTAATAGGGAAAAGTGTAAGAGAAAGATTAAATGATCGGGCCACAAAGGAAAACTCTATGTGTAATACTGCAGAGCAGCAAGGACCTATGTAGGATGATATTTGCTTATTTCTCAAGCCTATTTAGCACTGCTGTGATCTTGGGAACCAAAGCACATGGAGTTACATACACCTCATTCAGCCACCAGTATGTTACACTGCTACATGATGATTTGAAGTGGGAGATCATTTTGAAGTTCAGGAGAAGGTGAGGACCACACTAACAAGCCTTGCTGGAAGGCCTCAGGGCAGGGGGACCTGTGGCTGAAGGGGCCCAGATAGCAGGACAACCTGGAGGACCCAGGAGGGAAGGCTGATGGCTGGTTGTACATCTGCCCAGAGACCCAGAACTTCACAGTGAAACAGCAAGGAGAGCCATGTTCCTCTGGGGACCAGGCTGGAATCATACCTGCAGAGGAGGCAGGTTAGAAAAGTTCACCCATATGCAGTCATGCAAACTCCACCCTGGAGGCTTTGATTTCCATAGGATGCAGTCACTGGTCTCAAACCAGTTTCAAGTGCAGCATCATACTTCCTTGGCCTGCTTAAGGGTGACAGTCAGTCACAGCGCCCAAATTTGTGTGAGCCTGAACTACTCACAGTTTGTCTTTATACCAGTGGTGACAGTGTTTAATTTTGCTGCAGCAGCAAGACACATCCGGGTGGCAAAGGAGAGTGGGCATGGAGGGACAGGAGGCATGTGGGGAGTTCAGATGAGAAAAAAGGAATAGAAGGGTTGAATATTATTCCAGAGGCTTTAAAATCTGAAGCCCCTTCCCCCGCCCACGACATCCTTCTGCCTGAACACTAATGCTTTTAAATGATAAAGTATACTAAGATAATAAAAGGAAACTAGGACACGGAGGAAAATATTTTCCCAGCCATAGGAAAAGTACTACACCTATCCAAAAAGATCTGGTCAGATCTACCTAAACAAATCTGAACATGTTGCGTTTCAGCTGTTAAATACATCTCTATCAGGACTTTGCAGACCATGGCAAGAAGTGTGTCAAGGCGCCAGGGTCAAGATATAATTACCTTGTGACAGGGGCCAAGAAAAGCCTATGCACCAGAAACCCATCCCCAGAGCCCAGGTGGTCTGAGAGCACTAACCACGCAGGAGCATATCCAGCCAAGAAAAGCTTTGCACACAGGAGACCAGGACAGAGGAGAAAGGAGCAGGCTGCCTGCTTATGCAGGGAATGTGGTGAGAAAGGACAGGACTGTGATGCTGCTTTCAGAGCTCAAGCTCCCTCGCAGCTCCTTTCCCTGGTGCAAGCCCACGGTCCTGCCAAGCCCCTCTGTCCCCTGGCTGTCCCCTGGCTCCTTCCAGGCCCTGTACACTCTCCTGCTGCCAGAATCCTGCCAGTTGCCTGGCACTTACTTCTTCCAGCCACCACTACCGTGGGCCTGCCAACCCTTCACCTTGATTGGTGGCAGTGGAAATACGCAGAGGTCAGATATATTTTCTGATATTCAGCACCTCCCTCCCTTACAGCACAGCTATTTTTGTTGAACCCAGATACTGAGCATTGAATGATAGGGCTGCCACTTTCCCGGTTTTTGCTCCTTCTTTGTCTTTCTCTTACTGAGGACACCATAGCCTGTTCTGATTCCAGCCCACAATACATGCCCTATCTGTCAGAAAGTCCCATGGTGAGAAAAATATGCTAATTGATATATTTTTAGTATTTCACTTACATTTCCCAGCTGGTCATGCAGCAACCATATGCCCTGGTGCTAATAATTAAACCCCTGTAGTCTATTACAGCCCACCAGCAAGTGCCAAGGGACCTGAATAACAGAGCCAGCCACACAGCTTTAGCGAAACTTGGCAGGATTATTCAGCTGGTTCTCTTGCTTGTCTTTTCCTCCTCCACTTCTCTGCCTTGACTCCTTTTTTGTTAGTTTTGGAGATGCTCATTGACATATGTGAACACGCCGCAGAAATCAATACTGAAATTCCACAGGATTCTGCAGGAGCTGGAAAGAACTCGTAATGGTGTTAAGATGGGCAAAGTTGTCCAATTCCACCCCCCTGGTGCTAATTACAGCAAAATAAAAATGCAACTCCATCCCAGGGATGGTGCTTGAGCCACAGCCATCATTCTCACTCCTCACCACTTCCACTGTCCAATCCACCCCCGACTCTGAGTCATCAGAATTCTCTTCAGCCTTCTTCACTACTGGCAAATGGACCAGATTTAGGCAGGCAGCAAGGCAGCAACATCAGGAGGTTGCAACACTTCCAGGTCTTGGCAATTTGGTCATCCAATCAGCAGAAAATGAGAGGAAAGAAGAGGCAACCAAGTTTCACTTTTGGCACTATTGAATATTATGACATTGCCATTCAAAATGACAGCAGATGCTGGTACTACCCGGTGCTGAAAAAGGTTTTGAGGTTATTACAGTCACCTGGAACATTTATCACTAGAAGGGAAAGTAATTGGCCAAGATAATGAAACAGAAGTGCAGGAAGGAAGCCACTGGTGCAAGCCTCCTCTCAGTTAAGTTGACAAGAAAGGTTTCCACTGGTTTCAGCAAGAGGAACATCATTACAACAGGTCTGAAATGTCTAAAAAAATCCATAGATTTCATAAAGCAAACAAGGAGACTTCGTCATTACTGATGAGCCAGAATAAATCCTGAATCATGGCACACTAAGAGCAGAAAGGGTAAGGCATTTCCATTTTGTGCCTGCAAAGCAAAGAGTGAATGCAGCCCGGGAACTAGCAGAGCTCCCTGCCGTGGTGGAGATGGGGTGAGGAAGAGCCATTCAGCCTGGCAGCACCTGGCCACCCCTTCAGCCAGCACATCGCACCCTCACAGCACCCTGCAAGATATGTGGGGAGTGCAAGTGCTCTGCTCCTCTTCCTTCCTGGCAAGGACAGGACACAGGCATTACCCCAAGAGATGTCTCTCATAGCATACTGTGTGAGGTCCCAGTTTAGCATGGTACTGAGGCAATAACAGTAACCAAGAGGTTAAAGCTGGGATGCTGGCTGGATGATCTAAAATCAGGAATAAGTCCATATATGTCCACAAGGAACATCATATTTAATTATGCATTGGTATTAGAAGACCCAGGCTTCAAAGGTTTCCAGAATTTTCTTTTGTTCACTGTCGTAGTATAACTTAACAGTAGAGAAGTACAGCTACTGAAAGACTTAAACAGATATTTCAGTAAGAAAGATACCATTAGCACTTTGTTGTAACATAAAAAAAAAATTGCATTGATATCTGTAGTCATTTCCTCCCGAAGTGGCAGTTTGCACCTTGTTATTTTGCTGCTTTTATATCTGTTTGCAGATTCTACAAAAATGTTCTGGAACTTTTTGTACAGAATCCTTAAGAATTAATGAACTGCTACCATAAGAAGTAACTACCAGAAGAAGAAATAGTCACCTGCTTCACACATTATTTTAAAAGAGTAAAAAAAACTTTATAAAATGCTCTTGCTGTCATGAAAAGGATCCTGTGACTCAGCCAAAGGCATGCAGGACAGTGATATTTATCTCATTTCATTTAATGTTATTCAAGCACATCATTATGCTGGCTGCTGAAAAATAACAAGGAATGTCTTCAGAGAGCTGGCACAACATGCCCTGTAGGCAGTGTTCTTCCTACTGGAATTGATCCCTGTTAAATATTTAGAAAAACAAATCTTGTATTATTTTTAACACCTGTACTCATGCTAGCCGAGAGAGAGAGAGAGAAAGAAAGGGGGCAAGGGGTAGGGGGAAGAGACACAGACAAAGACACAAAAAAGAGAGAATTTTAAAAACATAATTAAGAAAGAGAGACTAAAAAAGAGACAAAAGTGAAAAGAAGATCAAGGTTCGTTTTCGGATTACCCAAATGCATCGTATTTGTTTCACATTTTTCAGCACTTCTCACTGACTTGATGTTGAAACAGACACCTTGGATTGCCGTTATGACACAAATCATTCACATCTGAGCAGAAATGATTTAAAAATAGGAGAGAAACTGGTTAAAGACCCGAGAAAAACAAGGCTGGTGTCTCAAACAGTAAGATGATTACAGTAATGTTCTGTGACTATGCCAGGCTTCGGGTCTATATCTGGAAGGCAGGAAATGCTCTCAGTGATGTGCTGCAAGACTTTGGGTAATCTAATTGATCTCCCTCTGTTTTCCCATCTGTAAAATGGAAATAATTATACTTGTCTCCTTTCAAATATCATTTGGGATTTGAAAGACGAAGACTTTGTGCCTGATTCCAAGGGAACCATGACTTCTTCTATTCAGCCCAAATAAAAATACCATTTTCAGACAGGCAGAACTTGCAGCAAATTTGATTGAAATCAGTGGCTGAATGAAATGGAGCTGATTCACACTGCAAGTGTGGCCCAAAAAGTTTCCATTTGTACTGTCAGGAAATAAGCCAATTCCAGTACTATCTGTGGTTGATCAAAAATTCATTATATCAATGGATACGATATATTGCATTAAAATACATTTTATATTGACAGATTTTGTTCCCATCCATACAATATTAAATGGTGGTCACCTATACAAAATATGAAATGATAGAGCATTGAGTTAGCTTTTTTGGTCTGTTCTTAAGAGAATGATAAACATACCCTGAATGAGATAGAGAGTTAAAGCAGAATGGACTTTAATGGCTGGTGTATGTTTACATTTCTGTGCAACTCTCCAACCAGCTTTCTTTCATATTTACATTCCTATAAATGCCCCATTTCCTGTTGCATTTATCTGTTATGCCCTGCTATTAACCTAAATTGTGACTGCCCTGGATAGGGGCTGCCTTCTTAGTTCTTTCTTTTTTTAAACTTTTTTTTTTACTGCACATAGTAAAGGGCAACCTGGCTGATGGCTGAATACTGCTGCTTGCACAAGTGATGCAAGTATGTGAATGTTTTGCCGGCTTGGGCCCTAGTTTAGTTGGTAGTGTTGCCAGAATTGATATCCATGATGGACTGGGGTGTCTGCAAAGAGGGAGCATTTGCAAAGGCTAAGGATAGCCTCATACACTGAGCTACCATAGTGCCCACGGTACCAACGCAGGAGAGCAAGGCTGACATGGTTACATCTGCTCAGTGAGGGCCCAGCTCTCCATTTAAAGGAGCATCTGCCTCCACAGACTGTAGAGAAAGCTTATGGAGGCCACAGATGCTAAGCTGAGGTTAGCCTTAGCAAAAGCCCCTCAGGCAGCCACCTGGAGCTGTCAAACCTGGCCATCCCTATATCACAGAAAGAGTCCTCCATATGTACCTTTAAATCATGTCCCGTCAATTCTAGAAAAATAAAGCTGGCAGAGTAATAATACTACTAATTAAGCGTACTTATAAAGCTGCAGCACGCATTTGGAGAGCAATTGTAAATAAGCTCTCCAGATATTTGTTAACATCACAGAAAGACACCTCACACAGCATTTCAATAAAAAGGAGATTTTAAATTTACTTTTGGCAGTAATGGTATGTAGTATGAGATACTAAACAGACATTGACTTTAACAGGAGTGATTAAACATCAAGGTTTATTGATTTACAAAGTAAATATTGGTGCAGGATGAAGGCAAGGTTAATATTTGCCTCAAAGGACAATGAATTTTGGTCATCCACAAAACTTCAAGTTAGCCAAGGCCTCTAACACACTCCAGGTTACAGTGATGTTAATCCGGAACAAGACTATTGAAGTAAATGGAGTTGTTGCAGTTTGAAAAGAAGATTGGAGCTAGGCTTAATGTATTTTCTCTTCTTCCTGAAAACAACAGCCTGATATCACAGGTATAATTTTGAAAGAATCTTTTTAAAATGTTAGTCCTTTGGCAGTTATTGTTAAATAGAAAGAGAAAATGTGGAAGTAGATCTATTACAGTGTGACATGACTAAAGAATCAATGCAAGGAAAATTATTTTTAATTTCTGAGATGGCAGCCAAAATGAAATATGGTAATTTGTAACCCAAATGAAATAAACAGCTAAATAGTTTGAATAGTCATTAGTTGTAATGGTCACAGTTCTATAAATCAATAGCTAGCTTCTGAAGAGATTAAAACCAAGAAAATTTGCATTGAATTTTGAAACGCTGAATCTGCCTTGAGAATAATCCCACCAAACTCATGTAAAACACTGTTGAATTCTAGTTTTGAAGAGTTTCCCATCTGGCCTTTTCCATCTCATTACTAGTGATAATTTTACTTGCATATAATATAAATCTAGATCTCTTAAGATTATCCAATCTGGTCAGCTATTTTGTTACTTGAATGTCATATGGATGATTTCAACAGAATTAAACCAGCAAAACAATGGAAAAATGCCATTGCGAATGAGGCAAGCTCATCTCTTTTCTGAAGCCTGCCTTTTCTGCCAGAGATGTTCCACAGGTCTTATGACCTAAACTCTAATTTCACAAAAAAAAAAAACCAACCCAAACACTTTATATGTCCTTTCAAGACTTTCTCAGAAGCAAGGATTTCCCATCATCAATAATACATCAGGTTCTTGTGCAAAGGGCAGCCACGGAGGATTCTTGCAACATCAAAAACAAATCCATCCTTGAGGGATCTTTAAAGCATATTTCAAAATATGTTCTAACCAAAACAAGCAACACACACATGGCAGAAACATTTTATTGTCACTTCTCAGCCATTAGCCACTTGTGTGTGTAAATGATTTCTTACACTGTTATTCTATTACCTGAATGTTATGGTGTTCTCCTCAGTTCCTGAAAAGACAAAAAAGAGGGTTTATTATGTCCCTTTCTTTACATGTAAGACTGATAACTTGATAAAGATTTTGCAATCGCTTTTCCAAGGACAAACAAGGAAGAAAAAACATCCAAATTCATATCACCAACGTGTATGGAGGACTTTGATTACCAAGCTGGTTTGCCCGATGTAACCTCAAAAGGCACAGCGTAAAAATAAGAAAAACATAGCTCTGAAAGTATATGATGTTGGTGTTGGCAATGAGTACTGCTGAACTGCAGAGAAATACAGGATGCTTCTGCTGTTTCCTTTTTGCAGAATACATTTGCTTTTGGAAGCATTCTTTTAAGGCATTTTCTGCAAATATAAACTGTCTGATGTAAATGGGTTATTTGGAGGTCTGATCACTTGTTACAAATAATTTAGTTTTGCTGAATCAGGAATAATTGTGTCTGACAAGGGCACATTTAAAGTTGCAAGCAATAGTGAAAGAGACTGGTTTTTTTTTTTGAATCGTGAAAGTCAAAGTAGTGTGTATTATACATACAGATTCAGGCAGTTTGGCATATGCATCCATGTAACCTTAAATTAATGTTTATTTACCATAACAGACAACAGAGCTGAAATATTCCAAGCTGAGTTCAGAATTCATGCTTTTACTTTCAGGGGGAATTTGCTCAGTCCAAAACCGCAGAATTGATCCCAAAATCATAAATTATATTTTTCTAATGACAACCCCAGTTGGAAGGAATGAGCTACATCACACTATGTTCTAATTCTTGGGTTTTTTTAGTAGTTAAAGTCTAGCAGCCAGTCTTAAAATATCTCAGTAGTGTATTTCTCCATGGAATAACTTGAATGGGAAATGGTGTGGAACTGTGCACTCAAGTGAACTCAAGCCTCGCCAAAGACAAGATTGTTAGTTCATGACAACTGCAAACATTTGTAGCTTTGTAGCACCTTTGTTCCAAAGTGAACTTCAACTGCCTTAATTATCTCTGCAGCTGGCGGATTTTCTGGCAGAATTGGCATATTATTTATATTTGCCTCGGCTGTCTGATGTGTAAGACCTGGACACATGCACACAGCTTGTGCAGAACAACTAGGCTGCAAACAAACAGCACATCTGACATCTGAGTTACCTCTCACATGTGAGCAATCGCCTTGCATACAAGCCTGTCTTCCAGGAGGTATCAGACCTTCTGTCTACTCACCAGACCACTGACATGAGCCTGACCTCCCAAGACAAGGGCAGCACTAAGAGAAATTCGGCAGGAATCAGTCATACCTGCCAACAGCTGTAAAAAGCCCCACTTCCCCTTCCCTTTACTGTGGCTTTGCAAGCGTCTTCACAGAAGGTGGGACTCGCTGTGCACATTCTGCTGTGTCTATGAACAGTGACCTCTTTGAGAAACCCCAGAGAGACTGCAGCTGCCCTGTATAATAAATTTGAGGCATCCTACAATGTGCCAGCTCTATCTATCTGGGAAGTCAGACTAGAGTCATTGGCTAGTGTGCAAGAAACCTGCTTTGCACTATCTTCTCTGCAGAGAGAAGCTCCAGTGCCAAAACTGCTTTCCTCAAAATCCATACTTAGGTGCTGCCAAATGAAGAACCACCTAAAATCTGTAACTGATCTAGTATCTCACGCTGATGCACTCTGGGCAATTAAAGTTCTGCTTTTCACTGTTCCTAGAAACATTTATCTCAACCAGCCTGAGTCATTCAGCACTTATCTTCCCTTTGAGCATAGATTTCTTTCATGCACTGACCCTAACTTAGTCATGATATGAATACAGCAAAAAATCAGAGTCTGCATAAAACATGGCCAGAAAGAGATGGGATGGCAATTTACTTTCAGCCAAAGGCTCCGTGGTTAGAGCACTCAGGCAGGACCCTGGCCCCAGATTCCTGCTCAGTACCTTGGAAATCAAAATATCAAACCCACATTTTCCACAACAGATAGATACCCTTTCATGCCAACCCGTAGACTCAAGTGCTCCCGCTGCTCCCTGGAATTTCATTTTTCCATGGCAAGTGGAAAAGCTTCATTGGAAGAGATTAAATTTGATCTCTCCCTTTCTCTCCACTAAGCAGTCCCTTGTCCTCTACTCAAAACACATTCCTGCAACAAGAGAGGTGACTCTGAAGCCTGTCAATCAGAGGAGCTAGTACCTGGATGTCTAGCACCTGGGTGAAAGCCCTGCCTAGTTACAGGGGGAATGGCTGAAGCTACCTCCTCTTCTGGAGGTGTTTTTATAAGAAAAAAAAAAAAAAAAGCTGCATTCCTTTTCTGAAGAAAGACTGTAGGCATCTAATTTGGGGGATAAGAATCCCAAGGCAATTCCAAGTGAAGGGAGGCTCTTTGCTGCAACCCAGCACAAGTTAACTATGCCCTGAAGAAAAGTGGCATTCAGTCCTCCTAGAGGATTTTACCCCCAAGTCACTTACTGTAAAAGCACTTCACATGTTTCAACTGTGTTAGAGATATTAAGGCCACTTCCAGGGGAAGAAGGAAGTTTACACAGAAGAGCACTGGGGAGACAAATTCATCAGGAACCCTGAAGGAGCCCAGAAGCACCAGGGCTTTCAGACCAATTCACCTTGTCTGACTGTCACCCTGGGACCACTATTCTGTCCCTGGTGGAGGATGGCTGTTAGTCAGGAACGTCTGCACTGTCCCGTACAGTGGGTGGATGTGCTGGCCGTGTTTAATATCTTCTTTATTGATGATCTGGATGAGGGGATTGAGTGCACCCTCAGTAAGTCTGCAGACAACACCAACTTGGGTGGAAGTGTCGATCTGCTGGAGGGTAGGAAGGCCCTACAGAGGGACCTGGACAGGCTGGATTTCTGGGCCAGGGCCAACTGTATGAGGTTCAACAAGGCCAAATGCCGCGTCCTGCACTTGGGTCACAACAACCCCATGCAACGCTACAGGCTTGGGGAGGAGTGGCTGGAGAGCTGCCTGGTGGAAAAGGACCTGGGGGTGATGGTTGACAGTCGCCTAAACATGAGCCAATAGTGTGCCCAGGTGGCCAAGAGGGCCAATGGCATCCTGGCTTGTATCAGGAATAGTGTGACCAGCAGGACCAGGGAGGTGATAGTGCCACTGTACTCGTCGGCACTGGTGAGGCCGCACCTCGAGTACTGTGTTCAGTTTTGGGCCCCTCACTCCAAGAAGGACACTGAGATGCTGGAGTGTGTCCAAAGAAGGGCAACGAGGTTGGTGAGGGTCTGGAGCACAAGTCTTATGAGGAGCAGCTGAGGGAGCTGGGGTTGTTTAGTTTGGAGAAGAGGAGGCTGAGAGGAGACCTTATTGCTCTCTACAAGTACTTGAAAGGAGGTTGTAGAGAGGTGGGGGTCGGTCTCTTCTCCCAGGTAACAAGTGATAGGATGAGAGGAAATGGCCTCAAGCTGCACCAGGGTAAGTTTAGGTTGGATATTAGGAAAAACTTCTTTACTGAAAGAGTAGTCAGGCACTGGAACAGGTTGCCCAGGGAAGTGGTTGAGTCTCCATCCCTGGAGGTATTTAAAAGACGTGTAGATGTGGTGCTTGAGGACATGGTTTAGTGGTGGACTTGGCAGTGCTAGGTTAACAGTTGGACTCGATGATCCTAAGGGTCTTTTCCAACCTTAACGATTCTATGATTCTATGATCCTAATTCAGATGACGGATCTTTTGCAAAACATGAGTTGCCACCCCAAATGTGACTTTTGTCTACCCAGCATACCTGTCACTAGAGATATGGCACCAATTTCATTTGGTCCTTTACTTTCTAAAAGTCTGAATCATCTCTAGACAGAAGGATAGGCTACGCACAGAAACTGAATGTTTCAAACAGCTTCAATTTAGTGAAATGAGAACTAAAGTACAAACACATAGGAGTAAATTATTTTAGACTGATTAATTGCTCTTCAGTTTGGCAGCCCAGTGTTATATCTCCACACAAAGGAGTTGAAATATTCTAATAAACTGATGTAGAAATTATTTTAGAAATTATTTTATGCAATGCTTGTGTGTAGACTTCATATAAGACCTTTTTGCATCATGCAGTCTGTAATGTGAAAATAAGCAATTGTTCATTTTCATAACATAAATTACAATTTAAAAGGTGTAAATCTGCTTTGCTGTAAATAAGTCTAGCCAGAATCTATTTTCTCTTTTCTATATTTAATAAAAAGGAAAGTATACATATTTTTTTAAAATATTCATAATTTAGAACACTTCTTATTCCTGAGCATAGTCAAAGTGAAAAAAAAAAGCTTTGGCTTTTCTTTGTTCTTTGTTAAAGAGTTTTGCCACATAACTTGTTACAAATAATACCCACATTCTGCGAGCATGATGAATGAAAATTAAGAGACAATGTCCATGGGTTTCACCATTATTTATTATGAGATAATACACTCCTGCTGTTGTATGAATAGGATTGGGCAAAGCTGAGGCATTTAAGGAAAATAAATATTGAAACAAAGATGACAATTTCATTTCTAAAACTGGAGATGCTTTCCTTTTCTATACATCATGTTATTTGTTATATTATACATGTGATATAGCTCTTTATAATTTTATCTTATCACAGGTGGCCCTGTAGAATAAGAACTTACTATTTCCACACCTCTAAGGCCCTTTGTAAGTCAGCCTTGTACGCATAAGCAGTTCTTTTAGAAATAAGAAAAAGATTTCACCAAATACAGACTAGCCCAGTGAGTAACGGTGTAACACTAATTTCTCAGGGGCAGATTGTGCCTTTAAGACACAGTTTTGCATTACTGCAGTATGGACATGCCTGATCCATCCCAGAGATTTCTGAAAGTGATTGTGTATCAAAGAGACCACAAACATATCCAGACAGATAGATTTATGCCATATATTCAGACTGAAAGGAAACTGCTGTGCCGCAACGAATCAGGAACAATGGTGTCCATAAATAAACAATTATCTTAAGTGAGCTTTTTAGCTTTCATAATTAAGCTATATTCTCTTCTATGAGCACACTCTTGAACTCGAATTGGATATTGGAACTAAAAGTAGGGGCATAGATTTTCAGAACAATAAGAACTCGGGACCATAGTTACCACAAGCTAGTCATTTACCCATGCAAGCAGGCAATTAACTAATGACATGATGGCACAAACTGCTGGAGAGATACCTGTATCTTCCTTGATCTTATCTAGAGAGGAGCTTTTTGGTGTCTCAAGTAACTCTGGTGGATGGTCATTATTTTCCACCAGCTGAAAACGAAGCGACTGTGACATAAGTCAGATGTAGGAAGTTGATTTTCCATGAAAATAGTCATATATGTTGTGTATATGGCCTATTTTGTCACAAAAGAGCATGTGATGAAACCCTGAAACCCATCCCTCCTTGTCTTACCATCCTCAGGTATTGTTGCTTATCATTACATTAATTTTTGTAAGAGGACACAGAGGCCTTCATTGTTGATCACCATTTAATGGTGAACCCACATCAGCTGAAGCACAAAATCTCCACTAAGGATTGCTGGTGCTTTTTGTGATCACTTGTTTGGTGGCTTTTAGTCCCATGCTTCAGTATTCATGTGATATACTGGCCCATCATTTTGTGCCGTGTGACTAGCCATAATGTAAAAACCTAAGCTTCATGAAAAAGATGAGGTTTTGATATATGTTTGAAAGTTTTTGTTTCTGCAGAGAAATAAAACATAGAAGTTTTGAAAAATGTCTATGGGAGAGCTGCGAAAGAACAAGTCTACAAGAGATCTGCACCTAGAAGCTGGGAAATTTCCTAGGTTGGCTGTAGAAGGAGGTTTGGGAGGAGGAAGAGGAATCACCAAGAGGCTGCCTTATTTCTTCTATTTCCCATTCCCTCTTCTGTCTGCATTTTGCAATCTGCTGTCCCTAGTGGCATGGTCATTTCTGGTCTACCAGACCCTTGTGCCTAGCATGGCTTAATCAGTAGTCCAAGTTACTCTTTTACTGTAGCAATGAAAGAAAAGCAAATAGTTAAAAAGTGACTAGGAGTCTTTATAATTGCTGACCTTCAATAGTCTATATAATGTGACTTTAGGCCACTGAGTAATAAATAGACTAGTGTAATATTTACAGACATGTCTGGAATGCAGTGAGTTCCTCTCTTCTCTTTCACGAAGTCATTAATGGCTCTGTGAGGAATCAGACTACTGTTGTTCATGTTCCCCCAAAACACTTTTATCTCTTGACAGTTTATGCTGACTTTTCTATTTTGTTTTCATTTGTTGTTCCCTCATCCATTTCCCAAATCCTGGGTTCTACAAACTTTTGCAAGGGGTTAAATGTTTTCAGCAAATCATACTGTGAACTCAGTCCTAACCATGGATTCCCCAGCCCAGTGATCAGAAAACCTCTTAGAGACAGTGTTTCTCAATCATTTCCTTTCAGGTGGAAAGCACCATGTTATTTGTACGAATAGAAATTTTCCTACTGAAAGTACACAACTCTCCCTCTTTCCCACTCCAGCAGCCAGTTTCCACTGCTTTGAAATTCTGAACACTGAAGCAAACGGGGAAAAATAGGAAATGTGTTTTGGAGAGCAGAAATGAAAACATATGGGGGAACAGTTTCTTGCTTTCCTTCTTTCTTTGCCTGTAAGACAAAATCTGAATGTAACGGTGGCTTCTGAAAACCCCAGCATTGCAGAAAGAAACAGTGGTCTTTGGTCTTTGAGCTGTATCGGGTACATAGGATTGACTTATAAGAAGAGGGAAGGGATTATTTCCAAAGCATAAAAATCAGCACTTTTGAAGAAGCAGAGCAGATTCATAACATTGTAGAGTTCCATTAAAAAGTGTAGTAATTGTTTGCAGCTGTCCATTAAAGCTATTTCCTTTAAATCCCATGGCACCGAAGGCAGAAAGGAAGAGTCTTTATGCCAATTTTTATGCATCTTAGTGTTGGATACAAATCCCTCTACTGTGGTCCCCAAACCATTTTTGGTTTGTTTCTTTTTTATTCCAAACACAGACAATACACACAGCCACTTAACATTCCAAACCAAAAATAAAATCATGGAATGGTATGAAATCATAAATGAATTCACAGAAAATGCATTAACATCATTACAAAACAAAAGAGAAGTACTGTTGGAAGTGCTGAGTACTGGACAGTCCATTAAATACTGAATCTGCATCTGCATCAGGTCATGCCTACTTTACAAAAGAAGAATTAAGCTTGGGTAGACTCCTTGTCATATAATACCACAGTCTGAGTCAAATCTAAGATTTAGTATCCACAGAGATTTTCATTCCAGCTTGTAATTTGCTTTGATTTTAAATGTATCGTCATTGCACTATGACTCAGCAAAGAATTTGGCCCATGGGTATATTAAAGAAATGTTGCCCTCAGCTAAACTCATTTACTTTGTAATATTTACATTGTGGAGCTAAATTTGACTTTCAATAGAATGCTTTTACCTTTCACATAACTATTCCATGGCCTAATTACCCACATGGACCTCACTTCCTTGGAAAACAACAGCATTAATTAAGTAAAAGCCTAAGGCATTTTGAACACAGCCCAGAGAGATGTTGGATCCAAACAATATCTATTTTCCAAGCACTATGTGGAATGGAGAGTGAATGGAAATTTTTTTGAAGGAATTTCTCTGTGAGGTCAGTACAAAGGCGATTATCACACTTGGTTATTTTTGCACAATAGCAAATAAGGAAATGTGAGAAATCTGTCTCATGTTATCATCTTCCTCTGATATTGGACAAGCTATTCTTGGATTAGTTCAGCAATTTCTTTCCCTTCCATTCCCGCCCCCTCCATTTCTGCACATGTGCAATAAACATCTGTGTTAAGGCAATGACACATTTCTCACTTCAGACCCATTCCTTTCCCTTTTTAGGGAGAGCTGCTCTCTAGAGGACTTAACAAGTGTCAGCATGCTAGTATTTATTTGCACTTATTATAGAAAAGACAATTTTTCAGCACTACAACATCACCATTTGGATGAGAGTGTGAGATACAGAGAGGACTTAGACTGCAATTAAAGGTCATTTTGATCCTGCCTAAATTCAATCCACTTTGCCAAATGTTTCGGTCAGACAGAACTGCTGCAGATGGTACACAGTAAGGAGGAAAAGAGCAAACAGATATATCTTATGCAAAGACATCTTCAGCAAAGGAAGGAAAAGAGCTGGAGTCTTCTCAAAACTACAGTGTTGTTTGTTAAGCTAGTCAATACACTTTGAGAAGATTTCTCTGATGCAGTGATTGGGATGACACAGAAGGTCAACAGTAGAGACTCAGTTAAATACATTTTTCACAGGAAGAATTTTATCATTGTGTCCCACAGAATCTATGCAATACATCTTGTTTGGTAACTGCTCCAATACCGGTTATGCCCGGCAAGCAGTAATTCTTCCATTTCAGGTTATTCTACAGTGCTCTCATTTCCCTGTTACTTTTTATTGCAATATCCCAATAACAAATTTATCAGCACAGGCATTTGTAAAAGAGAAGCACATACAATCCAGCTTCCGTCTCCCATAGACAAAGAGACGACTTTTGCTACACAGCCTTGTGTTTCTTCATGAAATATTTTTACTTCCTTTACTACAAATACTACTATAAAAATAAAAGTTACTGTCTTTAAATATACAAGAAAGGAAATGAGTAGTGCACAAGTACTTGCACAACCTGAAGAGGCATAGCACATGAGACAGAAAAGCTGTGTAAATAATAAAAGTAGAGGAGTAAGAAAAGAATGATGGGAAACTGTGACAAAAGGAGAAGCAAAATATAAGCCAAGGCTTACATGGTTTCCAATGTATTTCTACTTTGCAAAATGTATTTGCTTCTCCGTTTATCTATTTCATTTCTCACTGCTACTCTCTTACTCTTTAGTAAGAAAGACAAATAACTCTGCTGCAGCCTGTGTAATTTCTTTGTGGTACGTATCTGCCCACAGGCTGAAACTATCCTTGTCATGTGGACAGATGGTTAGAGCTGCACCTCAATTTCCCTGTGATAATCTCACAACAGCTGATTTCTCCCTTGCAACCCAGAAGGCTTTTTGTTGTTTTGCTCTGTTTTGCATTTCCTCCTTTTAGCTGCATCATCTGCAGCAGTGCAAAGGCTTCCTCCCGGAGCTGAGTTGCTGCGACCTCATTCTGTTCACCTTCAACTCTGACTATCATTTTTTGCATAGTGACACGGCTTTGAATATTTTTCTTGATTAAGCCCTGTCTGCCTTTTAGTTTTTCTCTTTGAACTACAACAATTTAGCATTTGATGTTTTCTAGGAAACACGCAAGTGCACCTGAAATCAACAGATAGATGACTCTGTCTTTACTCAAGTCCAGATCTTTCATATCCTGTCAATTCAGTTTTCAAATGACAAACTGGGGTAATTTGAGATTAATTTAAGAAGCCTGGCTTGCAGAGTTTGTACTGTTTTACTGTTCACAGTGACGGCCCAGGAATGTCTGTGTTTCTTAGTTTGTTCTCCTTATTTCTTGCTTATACTTGAAATGAGAAATTGTGTCTTCAGTTGGTTCTCCTAAATTTTCTGCCAACCCTCTCTTTTCAGAAAGGATTTTTGAACACTCTCACGAAAATTCCTTCCTCTTTCACTTGTTTGACTTAGGAGACACCAAAGCTGCACCAGTTTTGCAGTCTGCTATCAGCCACTTCTAGAGACACCACTGCATTTTTCATATGCAAAAATAAAATAGCTTTCAAAACAAAACAAATACCCTAAAGTTTCAGACCATCTTCATAAATCATGCAAAGATGCACTCTCCAACTGCCTCCTCAAAAAAAACCCCACCACCCTTCTTCTTTCCTTCTAGTGGTTTCAACATCACAGACTGTCTTACATTTACCTACATTTTACAAGTAGAGGAAAAATAATTATTCATTATATTTTTATTTCTATTGTATGGTGCTCTAAATGACTTATCAGACTCCCAGGATTCTTTTTACCACTATATTGTCCACTCCATAAACCACTTAGCCCATCATTGTCATCAGAAGAAGAAGAATCACAGTTCTGAATGAGCCCAAAGGTCTTACTAGCCTACCTCCAAAAGTAGCTATAAGTGGATGGCTGAGGAAGAGTTTAAAAGAAAGGCAAGTGTACAGTATTTCCCATTACTACTCTCCTAGCTTCCCATACTTTTCACCTCAGGATCTTCCTGAGCTGGATGTGGTTTCTACATAATTAGTAATTCTTACTGGATTCTTCCACCCTGAACTTGTCCACTCATCACTTGAGCCCAGGTGAGCTCCTACCTATCCTACCTATCCTATCATCCTTTGGCGAGGAGCTCTGTGGTCTAAAGAACCACCTTCTCTTGTCTGAGCCTACTTCATAGAATCGTAGAATCACAGAATGGTTAAGGTTGGAAAAGACCCTTAGGATCATCAGGTCCAACCGTTAACCTACCACCGCCAAGTCCACCACTAAACCATGTCCTCAAGCACCACATCTACACGTCTTTTAAATACCTCCAGGGATGGGGACTCAACCACTCCCCTGGGCAACCTGTTCCAGTGCCTGACCACTCTTTCAGTAAAGAAGTTTTTCCTAATATCTAACCTAAACTTACCCTGGTGCAGCTTGAGGCCATTTCCTCTCGTCCTATCGCTTGTTACTGGGGTGAAGAGACCGACCCCCACCTCTCTACAACCTCTTTTCAGGTAGTTGTAGAGAGCGATAAGGTCTCCCCTCAGCCTCCTCTTCTCCAAACTAAACAACCCCAGCTCCCTCAGCCGCTCCTCAGAAGACTTGTTCTCTAGACCCCTCACCAACCTCGTTGCCCTTCTCTGGACACGCTCCAGCACCTCGATGTCCTTCTTGGAGCGAGGGGCCCAAAACTGAACACAGTACTCGAGGTGCGGCCTCACCAGTGCCGAATACAGGGGCACGATCACCTCCCTGGTCCTGCTGGTCACACTATTCCTGATACAAGCCAGGATGCCATTGGCCCTCTTGGCCACCTGGGCACACTGCTGGCTCATGTTTAGGCGGCTGTCAACCATCACCCCCAGGTCCTTTTCAGCCAGGCTGCTTTCCAGCCACTCCTCCCCAAGCCTGTACCGTTGCCTGTGGTTGTTGTGACCCAAGTGCAGGACCCAGTACTTGGCCTTGTTGAACCTCATACAGTTGGCCCCGGCCCAACAATCCAGCCTGTCCAAGTCCCTCTGCAGGGCCTTCCTACCCTCCAGCAGATCGACACTCCCACCCAACTTGGTGTCATCTGCAAACTTACTGAGGGTGCACTCAATCCCCTCATCCAGATCATTGATAAAGATATTAAACAGGACCGGCCCCAACACTGAGCCCTGGGGAACACCACTCGTGACCGGTCGCCAACTGGATTTGGCTCCATTCACCACCACTCTCTGGGCTCGGCCGTCCAGCCAGTTTTTAACCCAGCGCAGAGTACTTCCTACCAACCTCACTTGAAATTCCCTTGTTCTTTTACTGAAAGAAAGAGTGGGCACTTTCCACCCTTCCCATGCCTTTCACGATTTTATAGACCACTAGCGTATCTCCCCAGCCATCCCTTTTCTACACCAAAGAATGCTGGATTACTAAGAAATTCCCATATTTTTATGGCAAGAGATGCACACTTTTAAATATTGAGTAGCCTACATGTCTGGGAATGGAGTTTGTCCCTGGATGTAAATGCTCCTCATCTACCTGTGGAAGCTCATCACTTGCCTTCTGACTCCATCATGTTTATATTCAACTTCCTTGACCCAATGTACATACTTAGAGTAGGTCTATAAGTATCTGTGTTTGCTTCTAAAGCCTTACTGAATAATAAATATACCTACAGTTTTGTAGTAGGAAAACATAAGCTCTGTTCTGTGGTTTCAGTGTGCATTAACTTCATTTACAATGAAGTCTTTAAGGATTAAAGAGTAACAAACCCACCAACAATTTCCAAGATGACAGAGTACAGTATCGCTCAGGATTCACATGAATTCACAATGAGCAGTTTCTCATATGCAGAGGCAGATTAATTTGATGCAATATAGAAAATTAATACCCAAACACTTACATCATTACAGCCTCACAAATAACATTTTGACTGAGGACAAAATTTCTCTCCTGGACAAGTGGTCATTGTTCAGGTTGAAGTCAAGGAGAACTACACCCAATTATAGAAGGGCTGAATCTGACTCTTCCTGCCTGCAGAGAGCAAACTGGACTCCAGGCCACTCCTTCAGCTGCTCTTGCCAACACCTCCTCAGGCAAAAAGATTTTTAGCATCAGTAAATACTGAGTTGCAAAACTGAGTCTTATCATATTGTCTTTTAGTAAGCTAAGTAATTGCATGTAGTAGTCTAATTAACCCAGATACATGGCAAGCACAGAATTACCTGTACCGTTTGTACGCTATACCCCAGATGACACATTTTATCTATCTGTAGAGACACATAACTGAAAGCTTTGGAATAATCCCAAGTATTACCTGATCCACCCAGTTGCATTCAGCAAGATTTATTTCTATACTTGTCTTACAAAGACTTTCTCTCACCTACTTTTGAATGTCACTCAGCTGATGACTGGCACGATCCTG
Organism: Theristicus caerulescens; assembly: GCA_020745775.1. Classification (NCBI taxonomy): domain Eukaryota; kingdom Metazoa; phylum Chordata; class Aves; order Pelecaniformes; family Threskiornithidae; genus Theristicus; species Theristicus caerulescens. Next base: position 15,596,817 of record CM036583.1, on the reverse strand, counting down.
GCTGCATGACACTTACAGATAAGTTTTTGATGGCACTTCAGAGATGCCTGCAAGGAGAATGCCATCTGTTCCACGTGATACCTGCCTCCTTATACAGTAGAAATAATGACAGTCTTAAAAATACTAATTACTGTCTTTTTCAAAATAGGCCTGACATCAACTGAGACATGTAGGATGGGGTGCAGCTGCAGGTACCCATCGTGCTGCTGTTACATGAGACATTTTCCTACCTATTATTGCCCACAGAGAGGTGCTGCGTGGGCACTGACACTTATAACTGCAGACCAGCTACAGAGTTCCCTGCCACAGGGAGATTAAGCCTAAATTTTGCAAACTGAAGCCCATGAGGCAGCAACATCCCTACAGCTCTGCTACCCAAGACAGAGGCCCTTTATATTGTATCCACAGATCCCCCTCTGCAAAAGCAGGTGGGTTTGCTGCAGTGTCTAGTCTAAGCAGCTGGATTTATCATCCTATACAGAGAGAAATGAGGAAACCTCCAAAAGATCTCCAACTTTCTAAGAAAAGCCAAAGATTTGCAGCCTTCCTATCATAGCAACCTCTGCTGCAAAGCTCCACAAGCTGCACAGAAGGCTCCAGCAGCTCCCACAGGCACACAGAGCCCAGCGTAAGTAGCCACAGGTAAGTAGGCAACCATGCTAACGTTGCTTTATTGCACTCCTGATGGGTAAACCCACCCTTACTCTAGGGAATACAGCTCATTTAGGCACACCCTCCGGCTGAGTCAGACCTGCCACAGAATGCAATAGGTCCCCTTCTTCTTCCCAGGCTGCAGATGGCTTTAACCCTTACTTTACCAAAATGTGTGCCAATTATTCTTTGATCTTTAATTACAAAGATTTTGTAGGGAGACGCTTAAACAGTTAAACCTTGTCTCTGAACAACAGAAGCTGTAGATGCAGGACTCTGTAAGTATAACTTGTGCTTAAACATTGAAGGTCACCAGCATGCTGGCAAAGAAGTGGAGATTTTTTTTGCCCTGACAGCTACCATAGTTAGACACAAATGGATAACCACATCTGTCCAAACCTCATTCACTTTTAATCTGTACGCTTTTTTCCTTTGGTGCCATAGCATATACTGATGCATTTTTATGAGGTTCATTTATACAACTTCTGCATTGTTTCCCAATTACATCAGATCATAGCAGGATTTCCTCGCGGTATGTCAACTGTTTCTCTGTATGTATTATTAACTGAATGCAGATTAGATCTTCATTGCCATAAAAATAAAAGATCGCCTTGATAGATGATGCGTAGGATGAATAACGCAGTTAAGAAATTAGTATAAAATACCAAATTAAAAGTCATAACTACAGCTATTGATGCAATTAAATGAAACACACTGATTATAATTTATCTTGGTTTATTACAAAAAAGTTAATCTACTTCATCTCATTAGCTATTGAATTTCAGCCACTAATTATATACATGAGAAGAACTGCTTTCCTATTATGTGAATGCAAGTTTCCGTTTCAGATCACTGATGCTTTTTTAAATTCTACTGACTATCAAATATGTCTTCGTCGTATATCTATACTGATTTGTCTTCTTTATCTGTGGAGGTGCACTATAGTTCTCTACATACACATGAACACATGCATACTTGCACTTAATCACATCACTTCAAGTAATATGAGTTTCCAAGCATATAGTTACATCCTTTGGGCCCCTTTTCCTGTTAGGAATGCACTTTTTGAGAAACAGAAAAACAGCAGAAACAGGAGTTGCAACACACTGAAAATAGCCGGTCTACAATCAATATTGTCTAAGTCAATTCTCGAAAGAAAGGAAAAATATTCATGAGCTAGATGATTCGGAAATTTGGAACACTCAGTTCCCCATACTGCAACAGCTGTAACGCTGAACTGTTAATGAAAAAATATCCCTGTGTCATAGTTATCTTACAAAATTTTCACTTCTCCATGAACCAGCTTTAGTCTCAGTCCCAGAAGTGGTGCATGAGTCATTCTGCACTTCCCAGGACTAGTCACATTCATAGAGCTGCACATGTAAGAGTAGGATCTAACTAGCTTGGACCAAATTCTGAGGTCTGTCCTCACAAGAGGGACCATGAATGTGGCTCCTCCACTCTAGCAAAGTGGTGGGAAAGGTCTAGCAGGAGGTAACGCATCTCCATTACCCTACCTGGTAGAGGTCCTCCAGCTCCCCAACAGAGAAATTCTGCCACGCACATACCATCCATGGTCCCCAGAAGAAGGGGTAGGACAAGGAGTGAGGTGTGCTAAGGAGGTCTGGGTGGGGGCCCCAGAAATCAGGGGAACAGATAGTGGGGTCCCACAGAGCAAATTCTGGTCCCCCAACAAAATAAGATGATTTGAGAACATGGAAATAATGTGGAATAAGTGAAATAATGGAAAAAAAATCTTTACCCCTACCCAGAGCCTCCCCTCACCCCAGTTATAGCTAGTTTAATAGTTTCGCAATACTTTCTGGTATTACAATACTTTTTTGGTGTTGGTTTTGAAAAGAATTCAAGTATATCACTCATCATGACTATGTACTGATTTAGCAGAAAATCAAGGTACAGAGTCTTACTTAACTTTCACTTCTCCATGCAGACAAGCCATGGGGCCCCAGAGTTTGACTTGTACCCTTGGTGGAATTAATTATTAGAGACTGGCACAGCAGTGGAGGAGTGGAAATGCTTCTCTCAAGTCAGTAGACTGGGAAAAAATAGGTACAGGTAGTAAATGGAAGGCCACTTTACTCACCGTTCCTCTTTTTCCTTTACTTCTGACATGGGCTAGAGCAGCTGCAAAATCACCTACCCCATGTAGTGAAAGACCTTGCTTTTCCACCCTGACATCCAAGTAGAAGTAGGCAAGGGTGCAAGAGATGGGCTGCTCCTGAGGCAGTTCCACTGTTTAAGATTGCAATCTAGACAGATAACACACTTGCCTCTCTTAGTCTTTATACTTCTGGACTTTGTGCTGTATATATAAAACAGAGGACCCCTGTGTTGTGGTTTAACCCCAGCTAGCAACTAAGCACCACGCAGCCGCTCGCTCACTCCCCCCTTGGTGGGATGGGGGAGAGAATCAGAAGGGTAAAAGGGAGAGAACTCGTGGGTTGAGATATGAACAGTTTAATAATTGAAGTAAAATAAAATAGAACAGTTAAATAGGTAAAGCAAAAGCTGCACACGCAAACAAAGCAAAACAAGGAATTAAGTCGCTACTTCCCATCGGCAGGCAGGTGTTCGGCCATCCCCAGGAAAGCAGGGCTCCATCACGCGTAACGGTTACTTGGGAAGACAAACGCCATCATGCCAGATGTCCCCCCCTTCCTTCTTCTTCCCCCAGCTTATATACTGAGCATGACGTCATGTGGTATGGGATAACTCTTTGGCCAGTCTGGGTCAGCTGTCCTGGCTGTGCTCCCTCCCAGCCCTCCGTGCACCCGGCAGAGCACGGGAAGCTGAAAAGTCCTTGATCAATGTAAGCACTACTTAGCGACTATTTAGCAGTACTTAGCATCGACATCGTTCTCGTCCTAAACCCAAAACACAGCCCCATACCGGCTACCAAGAAGAAAATTAACTCTATCCCAGCTGAAACCAGGACACCCTGTTAACTTCTGTTCCCAGTTCTCCATTTCAGTTACAAACTCCTGTTTTCAGAGGTTGGTAATTGGGTTCCAGGATATTTTTACTGTACTGAACTTCAGTGCTCTTTTCAGAAAGCTGGAAGGGAACTGGTGTGGTTTTGTCACCTCATGCAAGAAGGCAACAAATAAAATGAAGTCTTCCAATACTCTTTGAAACACAATTTTTTGCTTGTACTTCATGATTGTGTAAGTGCCAAGATAACAGCAAACAGCAAATAGTGCATTATCTACAGAGCAGATACATTCAGCTCCTTTAGCACAACTTGCAAGTGTATATCACTCCTCGCCAGGGAGAGCTATGCTGTCATCATGGTCCTCCAGTGGTGTCATCTATTCTGGAACTACAGCTCACTAGTACTAATTCAGATAGAAATGTAGGGAGTATCTACCAGGAATCAGACTGAGACCAGTCACAGTGTTTGACATACAGACTCCACAGCTGATAGCAGCAATGGCAGCTTTCAAGAAGGGCCTTTCACCAGCTGAGTCAGTGTGCTGGCCTGCACACCTGCAGTGTAGCTCAGGTTCAGTGTTCAGTTTGCCCCAGCATCCTTGGCCACCACAAACTTTCCAGATGGAAGCATACATGCAAGCTGCAACTTTTGCTGAATTTGGATGTCAGGCAAATTCAGCTGCAGGTCCATTTTGAGCTCATGTAGCTATTCTGATATGGATGCAGTTTATCTCTAGTTTGGAGGGGTACAATTAGGTTATTGTACCACTTAACAGCAGCTCTGACAACCCGTGTATTGTCCTCTCTCATCACATTCCCACGGCTTTTCAAATCTCATCATAACTATTGTGGATTTTAGCCTTTTCTGTGCCTCCTAATTCATCTAATTTTCCCTCTGCTGTTGGCCTTATACTGACTGAAAGTTTTCTTTCCTGTCTGAACAACATTCATATACCATTTTTGTTGTCCATTATTTGTACCACATATTATGCCTGGTCATGTGTTATTCAGTTTTGCATACTGAGATGTTGGGAGTCCTACTCTTGGATGTGCTCACACTTAGCTGTACTGTTAAGGACCTGTTGTCAGGATACCAAGATACTTTGCTGATGATGGATGGCAGCAAATGACAGGCCTTTTTGACATATTTTATCCTACCTACAACAAGAGGTCCCAATCTTTGCTCAACTCTCTAGTCCCTTCCAAAATAAGACAGTAAGTAGGTAGCTCGGGAGTTGCAATGGGAGCTGTATTTTGAATTGCTAGTGAAACTAATGCCAAAAAAAAATCATGATACACATATGCAAATCCAAATATCATAACAGTTTTAAACATCCTTATTGTTTTGTCAGGGAGATAAGACAGTGGGGCTGCTCTGCAAGGGAGGGCGAGCAGGGAGCCAAGGGGATGGCAAGGCAGGCAGGAGTGTGGCCTCACGGCAGGGGCCCATTCCCACAGCGCCTAAACAAGATGAATAGAGCAGGTCCAGTGGCAGCAGCTAGAGTCAGCCACAGCCCACTGACTGCTGGACACGTCTGTTAGGGATGAGGCAGGTCTGAGGTCAAGTCAAAAAATCAGGCTGGCGAGGCAAGGTGAGGATCAGGAGAGCACAAGGGCCAGTCCAGCACATCCACAGTGTAGCTCAGGTGACGACTGACAGCAAGGGCCTGATCCTGAACATGGCTCCCAGACTGAGAGCCGCCCCAGATGAGACTTCTGACTATCAACTGTTTTCACAACAGCTCAATCCAAGGTTACGCAGCTGTGCCGTATCAAAGCTGGCCTTGAACACAACTTCCGAGGATGGGAGAAAAAATTTACAGCACCGGCTGGTGCACTCAGCACCCTGGGAGGTTTCTGGCGGCTGTTGCTGAGGGCTTTCTTTTTTGCACTATTGGTCCCCGCACTCTGCAGCTGGCCTGGGCCATACAGGGTGATACCAATGAGGGAACAGGACTAGATGCTGGGGTCCTGCCAGGCTGCAATAGTTTTATAGTTGTTTGATGTTACAGAAGTTTGGAATTGCAACATCAACAGCACAGTGTCTGCTCACTGGTAAATAGGTAGAAATGTGAATAGGTACAGAGACTATTTCCATGGAATGTCCCCACTGAATCCCAAACTATATTCTCAATATTCTGGCAATCTACAGAAAAACGTCTAACACACCAATGCACAACTGCACTAGAGAGACCTGCTAGCTTTTGGCAGGTGTCTTTCAGAGAGTACTCCATTCCTAGAAGGAAGTAGATGCACACATTTCCCATAATTTATATTACTAGTTTACTATCCTCTGGCTACTTTTTTCCTATAAAAGCTACATTCATTTTCCAGAAAACAATAGGAGAAGAGCTCTCAACGAATACAAAAAATTAAAAACATAGCAATATTAAAAAAATTGTGTTTCAAAACATCTTTTTCTGCCAGTGCTTTTTGTTAAGGATAATACACAAAACCTGTGACACTTATGAGAGTAGCATGGAAGCTGACATGGAAGGTGTTTTCTAAGCTCAAAACAGACCGTGTAGTCAGTATAACCTCTAAAGATTTAAGTGGCAAGTAGCTAGATAACTTCTAAGAGCTAGTGCTGTCCTGTATCCAGATTGTTTGAATGTCTTGTGAAACATTTAAGGACATATTTAGAGAAGGTTGGAAAGAGAAAGCAAAAACATGGGAGAGATGAAGACAGGGCATTATAGTATACAATTGCTGCCTCCTTTGGAGCAGTACACAACAAGGTGTGTGTGTGCAATGGGGGAAGATCTCCCTCCAGCTCAGGCTATATAGGTTCAAAATGGGGACTAATAGGATCAGCTGAAGATATAGCTCATATCAGTGAGGTACCACAGCCATTCCTACAGTGGCCTTTCTAACAACCATTAGGAACATTGATGTGCATTATCACCCCTGTGTCAGCCCGCATACTTAAACAGGGTTCCTTATAGGAGCTGTATTAGTAGACTCCAAGTTACCTTCCTGCGAGTTTTCAAATTCTGATTATCAGGTTTCTCCAAATTATGGAAAAAAATCCAAATTATGGGGAAATTCCATCCTTGTAGAAGATGGAGATGCTTAAAAATTTCTGTCCTGTCACTAAAACAAGGTGTGTTCTGCGTGAGGCACTGTTACAGGAGACCCTTCATCACCTCCCATGCTCTAATTCACAAGGCTATTGGCTTTGTGAGATCTTGAGAACAGGGACTATGGGTATTTGTACTTGGCTCACATGGCCTGATGTCAGATGACAGCTCAATGTAAGGAATCGGTGGAAGACAAACATTTATCTGTTCTTTATAAAATTTTTATATTTGTTTACTTTTGGAATTTGAATTTTTAAATATTATGGGTTTGTCCCTGAAAAGGGGTTAAAAGTAGAGTTATTTAAAATCTGAAAATGTCCAATTTTTTAGCCCATAACCAAGGCTAAACAGTTTGTACCTTCCAGATTTGGGGATTCTCAAAGGCTGAAATGGCACAGGCCCTATGTGGAGTCTTGTGAAAGGGCAGTGCAACACCAGACAAAGGTAGAAAATTAATGGCTGCTGTATTTACAAGAGTCCACACATAGAAACCTCAGCAGGGGAACACAATCCACCCTTGAGATCAACCTTGTTGCAAATGAAGACAAAGCTTCCGGAATCACAGTGCTGGAGAGGACGGTAAGGCTCCTACAGTCACAGACAACAATGTAAAAGAGTTCTTTAGTCCAGAAGGGTCCCCACAAACCACAAAATCCTTCCCAAAACCCTGTAACAAGCCTACGACCTATGGTGCAAAAGACCAAAAGCCACAGACTCCAGTGTGCCACAGGGAGAGGGCAGGAAAGATCCAGCTCACCACCAACATCTTTGGCTTCTGTAGAAGCAATGCTCCTGGGACATGAATATTTTGTGAATTTGTCTTGCGTAGTGCCTTTTTGATTTGACAATTGTTAGTTAAATAAATTTTCACTTGTGCTAGATACCTAAAATAAGCTGTAAAATAAGCCCAAATATTATATTTCATTAGGAAGAGAAAATTAAATAGCCATGAGTCCCTAAAACTATTTGCCTTTTGTCTCAGCTTTGTTAACTACTACTCTGTTGCTTCCCAAAGGCACTGTGCATTACCAAACATTAAATATAGACACAGGTATTGATATTACACTGAAGTGTCCTTCCATCTAAGTAGCAACTGAAGACAGCATTCGTCAGTCTACCTTACAAACTGTATTTGTGAAAACCAATCAGAAAATGTGTTTGAGACAAAAACCTGTGATTTTCCTTTTCTATTTTAGAGCTCCCAAATTTGGAGTGAAGCCCAAATTTGGATTTTGACCTCCCAAAATATCCTATGAGCATCTGGTTGGGTTGGTGGTTGGTTTGTTTCTGTGCTTCCTACATGATAAATGATATCCATGGTCACATGTAACCCAGCACATATTTTTATTGCATTTGCAAAAGAAAGGCAACAACAACAATAGCAACAAAAGTTTGATTCCAGAGAGATGTAGAGCCAATTTGGACTTGGCAGGCAAATGTTGCTTTAAAAGTGGCCTGACAGACCTCCCAAAATATAGTGAATATGGCATCAGAATACGCTGAAATGGGAATTTTGGTTTGTTGCAAAATTAGAGTATATTATTTTCCCTTCATTGCAGTTTTGCTGTCTAGTATATAGACTATCTTCTTAAAAAACTCTGAATCCTGCTGTTCTCAGTAAGAGTTGCATATTATGGCAGTGCTGTTGGAAGTCTTGCTTAGAATGACTGAAATGTTTTTGCAGGGTGTCAACTTCCAAGTCATCATTAATGTTTACAGTCTCAATAGCAGCTTGCATTGCTATAGTAACCCTTAAAGGAACATTCCTACCAGAAAACTAAAATAAAAGGAAGCCACATTTTTACCAAACACTCATAACACAGGGATTGTTCCTGGGCTATTTCAGTAATTTATATTTTAAACAAAGGCGACCTAAAGAAAAAGAGGGCCTCTCATACTAGCAAATCAGTTTTATATTCTGCTGCATGATGGGATGTGACAGAACTTGGATAGATGCCCCCTCTTAAAAAATATAGCTTCTGTCAGCTCTGATTGAAGCAAGTATGGGAAGGGGGTTAAGGAAAGTAAGGCTTCTTGCCAGCAAACTTTTTTATGAGGAATTCTGTGGCTATTAGTACAGAAAATAAGCCTGCCATGATCTTTGTATTTACCTCTAGGCCAAGTTACAGAAACCAAAGCTGTCTTCTGAGTATTTAGTGCCAGGCACTGTAAAGAGATCACTGATATAATAGTTTACGGTCTATAGCGTCACTTCCTCAGCATGAGCTAAAGTATATGCGGTAATCATTTTCCCAAGCAGAAGCAAATTGTGTTAAACCTCATACATTTTTATAGTCAGATTTATGTAGGTGAAATTGTTCCATATTTCTCTAATATTTTACGCTGTTTATCAAAAATCCAAATTTATTCCATAAAGGAGTAGTCTAGTAACTTGCATTTACTAGAAAAATCCTGAATCCATTTTACAAACCATTTGTCTCATAAGAACAACAGTGCGTTCTTATTTTCCAGGCTGCTTGGAATGCTACAGCTGGGGAGAGGCAATCAAATTTGAGTGTTCTCAGATTTGTCAAATCATAATCATTTTATGACATTGCAAATGTCTTTTAACAGTGTTTTACATCAGTTATGACAAAGGGAAGCACAAAGTCTAATTTGTCTTGTAAAAATATCAAACTCTGAAAAGCAGCAAGAGGAAGCTTTTTATGAAAAAACCTTTAGCAAACAGGAAGTCTAGAGGAATGAGCAAAGGATGAGAAAGAAGAGTCATATCCTGATGCTGATCTTACAAGTACCCTGCAAACTTTATTTAGTTTGTGCTCAGAAAATGGCTTTGCCCCAACTTTCCTACCAGTCTGAGTAAAGCAAAGGCGAACTGACATGGCCAAAACCACAGAGTGTCAAAGCTCCAAGACCTGTCTAAGATGAAAACATTTCAGATGAAACAGGAATCATCTTAGGCTGTTAAAACTCAGTAACCCAAAGACAAGTCAGAAAAGATTGTTCTTTTCAGGCTTTCAACCGACAAAATGGGGAGAATGAGGTGACTTAGTGAAATGAGGCTGTGAAGCCTGCATATTTTACAGCAATCCTATTGAAATATTCTGTTTCTTGTCTTCTGTACCCAGTATTGTCAAGCCTGGATCTTCAGGGCTCAGATGGACTCCCATAAAATTAATATCAATTAAAAGAACAACAAAGATCACTGGTTTTCCCTCATAGGCAAAGAATCACAAAGCTGAGTGTCCATTTTCTGGTATAGATCACAGCATGTAATAGGAGTTTTCATAACGAGCCTCTATGTCCCTTTCTGTAAACTAAAACCAAAGATATTAACTCTGGGTGAAATATAAAAATTTTTAGATGGCAATAAGGATGGGTCAACTTGAACAAAATATTAGCCAAATTTTGTAAATTTTAGAATAAATGAAATGACACATACATGGGAAGAGATGGGTCAGTGCAGATGGTCTCTGAATGTGCACCTGTCATTGATGTGGAGATGTGTCTACTCATCTACTACAAAGCTCACATCTGATGAGCTGATGCCAGAGACTGACAAACTAAAGAAGAACAAAAAGGAAGAAGCAACAATTTCACTGCATTCCTCATGATGTGCTATTTACAAGGTAGAAAAGGAAGATGCAAAAATAGGAGTTGCCAATAAGGCAGCAAGACTACCAAGAAGACAAGGAACTCATACAAGAAGAAGCTATTCTAGAAAATCTGGATGAAGGACAGCCACACAATCCTAGCTGGAGAGGTAGTTCCAGAGAATTAGGGAAAAGAAACCAGACAAACAAAGGTATTACATGCTGTCTTATGTGAAAAGAGCAGGAATAGTTCCAAGAAATGCTGAGAAATAACCAAAGTGAGAAGAAAAGCATAACAAAAGGTGAAGGGCACAAAGAGGATTCATTCTTCTCCCTAGAGCATGTATCACATGACCAACATCTAAATACCATAAATGTATTATTAATTTTCTACAAGTTATCACTTCTATTGCCTCGAGAGTGTTAATGGGATTAAGAGTGTGGAAGAATACAATTTATCCAGGGCACTGTTAGCAAACAAGTGAAAGCCTTTGCTCAAGCAGATTAATTTCAGTATTTGCATAGGATGCCTGAGCTCTAAGCCCACTTTGAATGTGAAGTTGCTCTGTAGCATAAACTACACCTCTGAATCTCACTCTATCTAAAGTTCAGGCAATAAAAGCAATTTACTTATGAAGGGCTCTGTCAACACAAAATACAAATGTTATATTCTATGTTCGGATAGAATTGGAGCTCCACCAAAAATACCCAAAATGTATTCCACCATGTTATAATACGTGTTTCTAACTTAGAAGAACAAGGTACATGGGCTAAGAGAAAGAAGATGAGCAGGTAAACAAAACTGTTTAAATCAAAACTCTCCACAGGACTACATTGTGTATTTTCATCCAAAAATGTTTTTGAAAGTATTTGTACCACTTTTTGGGTATTGTTACATAAATATGCCAGGTCTGGCCTTTCAGAGCAGTACACTACTCTAGGATGTACCAATTGAATCAGGATGACTTAACCTACATAGTAAACACCATTTGAGGAAGATTTCTGAAAGTACATAAACACAGAAAAGCTGTAATGAAAGCAGCTTCTTTACAGACAATAGAAGAAAGAACTGTCTGTGTTTCTTCTTCTGGATGACTGATCCCAACAGTGTTGTTTTCTGGCTTTGACTATTTCTGACCTAAACACAGAGCTATGTCACAGTCTGATGTAGATGTAGCTGACAACTTTCAGGCACTAGTTTGTACTTGTTTGGGCTCCTTAGTTATGTACTCATTTACTTGGCCGAATTCAAAGGCAAGGCTTCATTCTTAGAATTTCAGATAAAGTTATATTATTGCAGATTCCCTTCTGCTCAATCTATCTACTTTATAACTACAAAGACAATCTTTGAAAATGCAATAGACCTCATATTGGCAAGGATGTCTACACCTGATTATGTTACATCAAATAAGATTCTGTGGGGTTTAATAAATTCTTCTGGATTTGCTTAGATCTAAATTGTGTACAATGTGTAATTTATGCAATTTCCCTTCATATATCACAAGGGTTAAGGACAAGCTTTCCCGTTGACACATAGAGACACGGAACTATGCAGCACGCCAGAGACAGGTTTCAATTAACTGGAAGGAGTAAGACTAGGTTTATAAAATTATTTAGACACCTAAAAATCAAGACATTTTTAGCAGAAATTGCAAACACAGCTAAGCAGGTCAACTGTCAAACTCCAGTTAACAATCTGTACAGGTTAGGAATGATGGGTCAGACCCCAGAAAAGGCTCACATGTTTGGGTGTTAAATATTCTGAAGCCCAAAGTCAGGCACCAGCTGTGGACTCAAAAAACAGAGCCAGATTATATAACACGCACACACAGAAGGAGCTACAGCCAGCCAAGGTGAAACACTGCCAAGAGGGATGGGTCTGAAATTCTCCCTCTCTTCCGGACATAGCGCCTCTCCAGGGAAGAATTACACAGTGGCCAAAATCCCTTCCTGTATGCAGGAATGTATGTGCACACGCACTGTCATCCGGGCCACAGATACTGGCCACCCTTCCTTCAAGACAGAAAGTGGTCGCCTCCCACTATTTACAGAGTAGCCTCACAATCAGAGAATGTGGCTTGGGTATTGGCCTTTCTTCATCATGGCTGCTGCCAAACAAAATACTGTGTTTATTTATTTAACACAGGGCAGGGGGGCAGTGTACTCTTTCAAATGAGATGATTGCCTACCAGCATATTTTTTGCTCAGATGAATTCATGCTCCTGGTTGACCATACCAATGACCAAGCACTGGGTTTCAGTGATGGAAATGTCACTTCTGCTTCAACTAAAATCTGCTGGCCATTGAGCCAAGCACAGCCATACTATGAACAGAGGCACTGTGTAAGCTACACACCATGATAATGTTGTGTGTTGTGGATGTGTCCACACTGGCACACACCCACAGACAGGCCTGAGGCAAACTATGGCTGCAGATGAGAGGAGATATGAAAAACTGCTGAACAACTCCACAATGTGTCACTTGTTTTGGAAGCCTGTGTTGGGCTGGTGACCACGTCAGATGGGTAGAACCTCAGGGCTGGAGAGCCACAGTACTATAATAGCAATGCATGAGCCTCCAGTCCTAAAATTCTCTATCTCCCCCTGAAGTATCCCTGCCTGAAGCATGGCAGTCATGCTTTCTCAGCCATATATTAGCAGTCATCAGCTGAGAGAGAGGTTAGCTTTAATTGTTAGCAAATACCACAGAAGGCAATCTAAAATAACTGGATTTACCTCACATTGCAGCTGGTTAAGGCACAGACTGAGAAAGCTGTTGTACCTCAGCTGAGGGGTGATAGCTCTTACACTTCTACTCAATCACTTCTAAATGGCTGAACATATTACTAATTTAAATCCCTGTGGCAATCTAAGCCTGAGACACCCAAACTTGGGCCTCAACAAACAAGCCTTTGATTAAATTATTATTCAAGTCTATTCTTGATTCCAGGAGAAACTATTTCCAAGACAAGTTTGGGGTCTGTTGATGATCCAGCATTTGGGTACCAAGGCTGTTAATGTGTGGACTGCATTTCCCAGAGATATGCCTACAGCTATACTAAAATGAACTATAGGTTGTAATTTAGGATTTTAAAATAGCAAGGATGCTTTTTGCTTCAGATATTCTGTGGACTTTATCTTTAACTGAATTTATAAAAATAAGTGGTCAGCAAGTCCAAGTCACATGAGAAACTTGGCTGAGAAGTCCAAAGGCTGAAGTACAAATTCTTGCTTCATGTTTCCTTTGACATACTTCGCCTTCTCCAGTTGACAGCAGTGAAACTTCACTGAAAACGTACTTTCTAGGCCAGTTTACTATTAATTTTTATTCTCATATATTCCAAAGTGAGAATTCTCTAGGGACAACCTGAGCATCTAAACAACTACTTCATCCCTGTCAGCCTTTTTTTAACACTAAGACACAAGTTTGCGACTCCTCTTACATTCAGTCACTTATTGTGTGTCTGCAACATCTGTAGCAGCACAGGGAAGCATACAAGAGCAGACAGTTTACCTTATGGCAAATTCCAAGACAGTATTTAAAGTTCAAATGAAATTCCAGCATTCAAAGTGGGAGGCTTAAGGAAAAAAAGTCCCAGGTCTGTCAGTGAAAAGTTTAATTATGGACAAGATGACACACACATAGTAAAGCCCACAAAGGCAGCAACAGCAGTGTGGAAGCACATTCCAATAAAATCTTAAAAGATTACTTTAATAATAAACCATGCATTCCTGAGCAAGCCATCGCAGGATTAGCTACCACATTGCTTTGCTGTAAGCAGATTTTTCACAAACTGTTATTGATACCATTTTCAAGGCATTCATGAAAGTTGATGTCTTCTGAAGATCTCTGCAATTCGGTGTTTTTATTCACGCTGCTACCCCATTTTCCACACAGACTGGAATCCCAGTGATCCTAATGACAGATTGTGGTTTGGGCAGAGTAGATGTCCGGAAAAGCGATAGAAAAACTCATGGAGGTGAAGGTTTCCAGCTGCAACTTCAAGATAATTTTAGACCTGCTGAAAAATGGCTTGTGTTTGGGAAGTGCTGAGGCTGATACTGTTCTGTACAATAAGTGGTTAACTTAAAACAAAAAAACCTTGGGTAGGGACTGAACCTATGCCAGCAACAGTAAGATCAGACACAACAAATATGAGAAAAAAAGTCATCACCCTGGAAAACATAGCACTTTCTCTCTACTATAATCTTTTAATAGTCAGGCTTAAAGTCGTAACAGCCATTGTCCATTTGATTCTGTTTTTACTGTAGAGAAATAAAAATCCTTTTACTTTTCATAAAGTGTAAAGCATGCCCTTTAAGTCCTGCAGCGCAGTATAGACGAAATAACTGAATTCCTGTGGGGCTTTCTGCCTGGATTCCTCCCACATTCAGAAGGCAATCCTATTACATATGTTTAATGTAACAGTTCTGAATTTTAGCATTTAGTTCAACAATGTGGGACATCAGGGGAGCTGTTCTAAGTTGAATTACAAAATAGATAGTGCAGTCCTTCAAGGCTTGAGACATTTTTTATTCTCTAAGAAAACTGTAATTTTTTCCAGTTAGTTATTAACCATTTATCAGTAAAAAAGTCCTTCTGTGAGATTATTAGTGATGTCCCAAGTGCTGGTAGATAGTGAAGGACCTCTTGGCATTTCTGTAGTAGATGTAACTTCATTGCAGCTCAAAAGTGCTCTTAAACTGCTTTCTATTGGCAAATGAAAGGCATTTTCATCTCTTCCAAATTCAACAACAAATAGTATAAATCATATTTGTAACCATTCCTGCAACTAGTCAAGGTATTTCAGTGAAATGTGCCTGGGTTTTGTGTTGGGTAAAGCACAAATGGTAATCCTGCTTATGCCAGCACCAGGCTGGGCTGCTTTATAGAAGTTGCTTTGTTACTGCACCATGTTTAAACTGGGCACAATGTCATCCTTCATGTTAGGCAGTCTGTGTAACTCCCACAAAGCACTCTGAGCAAAGTATTATTCTTTAAAATACATATGCCCCAGGACCAAGAAGCTCCAGTCCTGCTGGTAGGCGTCTAGCACAAGGTGTTCAAAACAATGTACAGTGCAGTGCAAGCTGTACAAAACCAAGATTGTTAAACATGAATACAACACTGTCCCAAGGAATTCAGATCTAATCCTGCAAATACCCACATGTGCGTAGCCAGCAACCTGTTAATTGTAGCAAATGCCTCCTTACTTGTGTAGCATGCACTTCCTTCCGTGAACACTAGGCTAGAGTATAAAAATACATCCCTCATGTCCTTTTTGGTTAAAATTAGCACTTCTGAAATGAAAGACAGATACAGACAACTGAGACGCAACTATCAGCTTTTAGTCACCTCAGACACAGGTCTCCTTCCACTTTTGCTATTCATAGAAAAAGTCCACATCATAGCAAGGAAAGTATTGTATCATTTGGTAGCATTGGATGTGGATGATGACCAAACGCATCCACCAGTTTTGAACCCTGAATTCCTCCGTGGTAAAATCATTTGGTATTAAATATTCCCTCTTCCAAAACACTTAGCAGTATCCATCAAATATATTAAAACTGCAGGAAAAGTGTTAGTCTTTTTTCTCTTTTTAAATTGGGATTGCTGTAGAGGGCAATATCACAGTTTTGAACAGAAATATTTTGCATTGTTTTGAGAAAATACATGATGGGCTAAGTTTACAGCCTTGAGGAAAAAATAACATAAGTTCTGCTACAAGGACAAAAATGTGATTTTTTATCAGAGGCTCTTTCATACAAGTTGGAAAACAGCTGTACTGCACTGGGAAACAAAACATGGTAGATGTTTGAGTAAAGATGAGTGGGAAGTACAAAGGTCAGGTCTGGATGTGACCCAGAAATCGAATTGCACTGACCCAATATTTTGGTTCAGCTAGCCACAGACTTGGGGGGGGAGAGGGTGGTATTTTGGTTTTGGTGTTTTGGGGGGAAAAAAAGAAAAAAGATACGTTGGTTTGGACTTGGATTTTTTAACACCATCACCGCACCCACGTTTATGCAGACAGACGAGGGGACCCCATTTTCTAGAAGAGCGTTGCGGGCCCATTGTTGCCCGAGAAGCACAGATATCTGTGCCCTGCAGGCTGTGGGCGCCACAGGTTTCCCTGTCCCCGCAGGATCGCCCGGTCTCCCGCTCCCGTCGTGTCCTCCGGGAGGCTCCGACCCCCTCCTGGGAGGGGGCTGTCCCGGGCCCCAGCTCCCCCCACCCGTAGCAGGGGGCCGGAGCGGCGGCTCGCAACGGGTTAAGCTTATGAGCACCGACACGTTGAGGGGGAGTAGCCAAGACCAAGCAGCAAAAACATCATAGCACATTCCTGGGTAGTCCTCAGCTGCCAGCATCTGATTAAAACCATATCTCTCGCTGTGAGTGGCTAACTAATCTGAAGGCGAGGGTACAACTGAATATTTAACCGGGGCCCCGGTCCCAGCCAGGCTACCGGCTGCAGTCGTCGGATCATGCACGGAGCGGCACGGATCTAGCCTGTAAGTAGCTTTGCGAGCGGGGCTCGGCTCTTGCAAAGCCGACGGGGGGGGAAGGGGCTGTCACAGGGGGTGGGGGTGCTTTTCCCCCGAGGACGCGACAGGCGGTGGCTGCGGTGGGGGCTAACAAAGATGGGGCGCCGGGGGAGGCGGTGCTCCACCCGCGGCCGGGCCGGGGCTCAGCCCGACTCGGCGGCTCGCGTCTCCCCGCAGCCGCGGGCAGAGGCGCCGGTGGGGCTGCGCTTCGCCGCCGAAAGCCGGCGAGGTGGCGGCGCTGGGCGGGCGCTGGCAGCGCTTGGGGCGGCCCCGGCCCCGCAGAGGGGTCTCGGCCGCGCCGCGGGGGCGGCGGGGGGAGGCCGGCGCTGCCCGAGGGGGGCTGCGGGGAGCCCGTCCCGCCTGGGACGGGGTGGAAGCCGCCTGCATCCTGCTCCGGGCTCCGGCAGGGCCGGCGCCCTGAGGAAGCCTGGGCGCAAAGCAAAATAAATAACTGCATTTTCATTTTTGTGTGTGGAGAAGAGGGAATTACAGAAGAAAAAAAAATTTAAACACTAAATTTCACATAAATAACTGATATGAAAGAATCTCTCTAGTAGCAGAGGGGAGGAAAGGGTTAGGATGCTGTGAAGCAGGGGTGAGTTTTTGTTTTGGCTTTGGATGGTGTATCCTTGCTGGGCACCTCTCTGCTGGTGAATCTCAGGATGCTGCTTGTGTCTGTGGTAAATGGGTATAATCAAAGATGGCCAGGATTAACTGGAATGAGTCTTCTACCCTGTCAGAGAAACTGACTTCTCAGCTGGTGAGACTTAGTCTAATGATCATCATATGATGACACTTATGTTGAGGTAGTGCCTGTGCTCTGAGCAGTGAGATAAATGCAGGTGTTGGACTTCTCTGTAGCAGAGCTTCTACCCCTCAGATAAGCTGAGGCTGGTTTCTTGAGCACTTACTAGGGAAGCATGCAAATCCATTGGTAAGGTAGGATTAACTTGACTTTTTTGGGGGGGGGAAGGGAGGAATTGTTTTAATCTTCTCTTAATGAAGGTAATTTGCCTTAAAATGCTACATTTTTGCTTCAGAAGTCTTCTGTAACTTCCATAAACAAGGCTGCCCAAAATGGACTAAATCTGAGAGCACTTAGGCTTAGATTTGCCCATTGTATGCTAAGTAATGGGCATAAGTATGCTTAGGGATGGGAACACCTGTGTAGATGGGCAAAACAGAGATGTGGATTCAGTTTAAGAAATGTGATTATGAAGCTATGCATTCTAGCTGGCTGTGAAGACTTACCAGGCATTGGTAAATCAAAAATATGTCCTTGTATCTCTGACAGTGACCTGTTAGGCAGTTATAATGCTAGCAGGTCTTCAGATCAGCTTCTATTAGGACCTTCCAGGAGGTGGGAGAGAAGTAGGTGGCTAATTGGAGAGTTGAATGAGAATGTGAAGACAATCTTTTCAGCTGAGAGGCGGATTGTCTGAGGGAGTCATCCACCATGTCTGTTCAGAGAATCACTGCAGTTGCATCCAACACAATGGCTCTTGAGGCATAATCAGGTTTCCAAAATTCTCCAAATGGTCTGAGGATCTGGTCAAGTCTAAAGCAGAAATTTCTATTAATAGTAACTGACTAGAGTTTGCATTTGGAGGAGGAAGAGTGCTAAATGAATGTCAGGTGAACCATCAGGACAGGAGCTTAACTAGCAAACCTCATGACTTGGAGTATAGGAAGGCTCAGGGTAAAGTGGAGTGAATGCCAGGTGCTCCAAGTCATAAATGAAGAGATGGTTCTGCTGAGGGGAATCTAACAGGGTCTTGTGTGCTTGTCACTGTAGACAGGAGACTGATAAGCACTACTCTGATAGTCCTGTGACTTATGATACTTCTCTTGCACTCTTACTTCAAACAAAGCTATTGGCTGAGCACCAGAGGCTGTGCTCAGCACTGTCAGTTGGAAGGATGGGCCAAATGCCAAAAATCTGACATCAGTTTCCTTTTGTGAAGGTAAAGATGGTTATCCATTCTAACATGTGCCTTCTGCTATGTTTCTAAGTATCTCTATACATCTGCAGTACACAACCTACTTTCTCATTGAGAAGAGTATCATCAAAGTGTCTGCATAACCCTGTTATTGGACACTGCAGACTAGTAGCTGCTATGGATATACTTCTTGCTTAAGGCCTTCATGTCACAAGCAGATATGGAAAGAAGCACTCTAAACAGATGAATATAATATATGCAAAGGGTGGCGAAAAGAGCTCTTAGATTTTTTTTTTTCCTCTGTGGGAAAACAAATAAATGCACTTAGTGTCAAGGCAGGGCTGGTGTCTGGACAGGATGTTTAGGATAAAAACCATAGCTTGAGATATGAAGTAAATGAAAGTGCATAATATGCTGTAGTCATTGCATATTGTTGCCAAACCTACGTTTTTTTTCTCTCCTATTGATGCTCTTCTCTCCTAGTGAACTCTATACTGCTAGGACATTTGTGTGACCTGCTGGGTTAACCCAGTTCTAGGGAATGTTTGTGGACTTTTTTCAGCAAGGCTACCAATATGTGAGCACTACAGAAGCATGAATTTGCTTGGACAATGAAGCAATAAATTCCACATCCAGAGAAAGCCAGCTTGTTCTGGAAACAGTACTGATAGTGCAGATCCTGCTTGCTGGCTAGATGCTGTGAAATGATGAAGAGATAGCATGAAGGTAACTTGTAATCTGCAAGGATTTTGGAGAAAAAAATAGATCGTGTATGTAGACTAAGGGATTACTAGTAGAATCAAGACTCTGCCTCCTGGGGAGGAGGAATGCTAAGAGGTCTTAATGAGCTTCTGCTGTTAAACAGAACCAAGCATAAACCAGTACTCCTCTCATGCATGGACTCCACAGAAATACAGCTTGGGGTTGTGTTAGAAGGATCAAATAGAATAAGATGTCTAAGTACCGTAACTGACAAAACAAAATGACTTAGAAACCTGGTTTTGAGGCTGTATCTGGGTTCAAGGGTCTCAGGGTTATAAAGAAGCTGGATGAAGCATAGTGGAAGGCCTAGTCAATAAACAAGAGGTATCAGTTTCAACAGGATTAGCTTGTTTATACAAGCTGGGCAACTGAGTGCTGAACAAAGCATCTTCTCCCATCTAACTCTTGTCAGCCCTGGTTGATGAGGCCATAGACCATTCCAGTTTCCCCTCTTCTGAAAGGATGTGCCTTCCATATGCTATGGAGTGCTTGGGGATGAAGTGTCTCTGCTGAAGTGCCCCGCAGACCTTTACTCCCAGCTACCTGTGGGATTTTTTTTTTTTAAAAGCTGCTTAAAAGCTTCATAGCTGGTGCATGTCACCTTAAGTCTCAAAGCTCAGACATTACAGGGCCAGTTAAGGACAGACTATTGGTCTTGGAGCTAAATTTCCTGCTTCTCTGTCAGTTCATGTTGCATCCTTAAGCAATAAGATGAGAGGTTAAATACTTGATGAGGATTATCTGTTGAACAGAACAAGTAGGTCTGAGAGACAGGATAACAGACCTTTATCTTGGCAGTCAGGAGGCTTCATGACAATGTCAACTAGGAACTAGCTCCTCCAGCAAAGTGTACTCAACTCTTAATGCTGATGTGTCACACAACAGCAAGTCTCCTCCTGTGAGAGCTCTCCTACACCTGCCCTATGGCTAAAATGCCTATGGATGAGACTTTCTTCCTAGGAAGGGATAAGACAACTTGGGAACACTAAGGATGTAGTGTTAATATTGCAACCTGTGTTTCTACTTTACAGACATCTGTGCTTTCTCAGTATGGAGTTATTTGTGCCTTAAGGGAGGGCACTATATGAGTAAGAACAGGCTTAGATAGCAGATCTATCTGCAAACAGTTGCTAGCCATAATATGATATCAAGACCATCACAGAGATGGAAAATTAGGGACAACCTGGTCAGGATTACTTTAGAGTCTGGATTTGGGAGCAATGATGTAAGCTTCCTCTAATGTACGTAACAAACATGTAACTACAGTTACTAATAGGGAAACTTACTGCAGAATAGTGATCTGTGAAACTTGACTAGCTGTTTAGTAGGACAGCTACTGAAGGAGTTGCAGTGGAGCTCTGAAAATCCTTGTTAATAATTTTTTACCTCTGGTATAGATCTTTCTGTACCACCTTTTTAGATCTGTGTCTTGTTTAGTTATTCATTGCCTTTCTTGCCACATATACAAGCGAGAGCTGTGGCCCTTGGTAATGACTAATCTTGAAGGCAAGAGTAGCCCTTTTATTAAGCAATATGCTTCATAATACCTAACTGAGGACTGAAACTGCTGTAGGAGAACCTGCCCTCGTAAGGTGCAAACAGAATTGTCAGCAGTCTTCTAATAACACATCACGAACGTAACTTGCATCTGTTACAAGAGACAGTATGGAGTGACTCTTGGTACATAAACTGTTGTAGCACTCATTGTCACAAGAGGCACAGTAGCTGGGGGCTAGGTGGAGGATTCTTCAAATACCGATGAAATGGATGTTTAAGGACAGGTTTTTGGCAGCTCATGGGATCATTAGGCTGGGCAAGTGAACTGCAGTACCTGACACTGTGGCCATGACTATATGGTTTTAGGTTGGGTGAATGCAAGAATAATACAGCAAAATCCTGTTGCTCATACAGACACATTTGTGAACAGGTAGAGAGCACTTACAGTTCAACATAGGCTATGCAGAACATATCCAATCTCTCTCAGTACAGCTTGCACACACCCAAACTGTAAAGAGTGATAACTCTGCCAGTGCTGGACAGTTAACAGCATGCAGCTGAAATAACCTATGATAACAGCTTCAATATGTGTCAAGTTCCTGCTCTGAGGAAGGGGGTGAAAAGCATGGTTATTGGCAAGAGTCCTTCGCTATACTAACTAGCGAGATCAGAAACAGTCCTTCTAGGCAGGAGGGAGTTAGCAGTACAGTTGGAAATGAAGTGTTTGAGCTGTTGTCTAGTTCAAACTAGTTTGCATCTGAGTAAACACTAGCTGCCTTGATTAGCAACTGCTTTGCTTCCATATTGTTTGGTATATCCAGTGAGTCTCAACAAGTAGTATTGACAGACAACTGAGCGGTATGAACTGCAGGCACATGGCCTGAGATTCCTCATAACTGTGAGTAGGCAGGTGATGCTTTCCTGAGCAATAGCTACAACAGACAACTGAACTCTGGCTCAGGAGCCACTGATTTGTGGGCCTTCAGCACTGGAAACTGGAGAGAGGGGTATAGAGGAGTGGCCCCTTAGCAAGCTGCAAAGCATGTTGTTTTTCTGGAAGACTGATAAGAAGAAATTTCTTGTGGATAATTTCAGTATATAATGTAATAAGAAGCCTGTGTTACCAACTGAATAGCTCTCTATCAGGAGAGAGCATACTGGGATATCTATCAGTCTCTTTCTAAAAGAAGAATCTGGAGTTCAGATACTGGTATTGCTGGTACCGAGTGAAGAGGTTTCTTAATCTAAGAAATGAACTAATAGGTTGGAATGCTGAATGGAGGTTGGAAAGGCTGCTACCAAGGCTTGTTGCAAGATGCTGCATTACTCCTGGAACAACTCATAATTTGAGATGGACTAGCTAGGTGTCTGGACACCACCTTTGGACATAAGTTCCTGGCTGAAGAATAACTCTATCAGACAGACTATGACAGTGCTAGTTCCCTTCAGTTTGAGATGAAGTCTTCAGGGAACCAGACCACTAGCTCATGAAAAGCATTTTACTTTCTTCCTTTAAAGTAAGCAGAGGGCAATAGTTGCTAATTTATCTTTCCAAGTTGTTAGTCAGGTACAGCTTGTTTAAACTGGTCATGACTTCTTCTGAGCCCTCTGTTCTAATATTCCTGCAACAGCTGTATTTATTCCCATGACAAGTGGATGAAAAATCCAAAATAGAGCTACTGTGGTAGCTAGGTTAAGAAGTAACTAATTATCTCATCAGAAATGTGCTCAAAAGCAGAGTATAATGGCAAAAAGTACTGGTCCAATTGCACCACTTGAACTGAGTGACCTGTTCAGTTCCAGCTGCTAACTTAGTGATGTTCACTTGGCTGTGATTCCAGTGATTCAAGTGTGCAGAAAAAACTTTTGGGAACTTAGTTTGAATTTCTATGTTCTTGCTAAAATGCAAACAACTCAGGGGAGACTGATGCACTGATACAATGAGAACAGACTGTTCTGTTCAGCTGATGAAATAGCAGTTGGCAAATTGACTGAAATGGTAAGGTATCTGGGTAGTTTCACAGGCATGATCCTGCACCAGCAATGGTACATGCCAACATTTGTAGCTGACATGACTCATTAGAGTACTGAGATCTTTGTCTACTTTGCAGTTGGTACTGGGGGAAGGGAGCAGCATGAAGGAGGTATTCCCTCATGTGTCCATTACCACACTTCTATCCCACTAAGCAGGTCAATGTCACCCTTCCCTGTTTCTCATACTGCTTCTGTATGATCAAGACAGCTGGACTATGTGCTATATCCTGCAATATGTAAGTACAGCTGGAGCTTATTCCAAAAGGGTATTCCTATTGGCAGAGGAAGCCCTTGGCATAAGGCTGCCTTAATACCTCAGCAAAGTATTGATCCCCCTCTTAGCTGAAGGGACAGAACATCAAACAGGGCTTAAAGCAAGTTGTATGAAAGACATTCCCTGAAGTAAAATCATGTTAATGTGGAAATATTCTGGCCAACAGGCCAAGTGCCAGGCTTAACCGAGGCCATGATACCAGGCAAATGATCTCCTAACCACAAATCATGTTTCTAACTACCTGTGACCTAAACAGGACAGTTAAACAGGCTTTTTGAACATAGACTGAAAACACTGGTCTTGGTTTCCCTGCTATCAAAGAATCACAGGAAAAACTGTGTGGTGGGGGCATCACTAATCTCAACTTTACTGATTGAGGAAATGATAGATAGCTTCACTTGTCAAGCAAGGTAGGTCAACATCCTTTTCAGTTGTCTCTCTTGCAAGACTAATCACAGGGGTTTGGGTTAGACTTAGCAGTATAGGAGCCTGTATTCAGTCATCTTTCTGGCAAGTGATGCTGCTCTTGCATTCCAGACATGGCATAAACTGGACGGGAACAGTTCCCAAGCTGTCTATGAACTCTCTTCCACCACTTGTCTTCAAGCAGATACTTGTTATGTATAAATGTGAACAATACCATATCAGGTGTAACCTACCTGTAAGTAGGGCTAGTATCTTTCATGTATGTTAGTCACTGGCTATGCTAGTTCCTAACAGACTAATTAGTTTGTTTCCTCTATTAAAACAGTCAAATAGTAGTGCTTGCATGAGAACAAGCAGCTGGAATTTTCCATCTAAATCATGGTAATCTTGTGTCATGTTACAGAAGGTTTATTCAACTTGAACTCTTAGACACTGTCAGATGCTAGAGCAATGGGTGTTCTAGTAATGAAACAAAACACTTAAGATGATATTTTATTTGACTCCTGAGCATGAATGACCCTGTTTAAAAGGCAAAAGTCTGAATAGCACATTCATGTTTCTGATTTATTAATGCATGCCTAGTGCTTCTCAAGGCTACTTGGGGCACTACCATTGCAGCAGGAACTAGGCAGAAAATGTGACAGTCAGTTATGCACATAGGGATTTGTAGATGCAAATCTAAGTCAGTCACACAGGGGCTCACACAAATGCACTATTATACTTCTAATGTGGGTAGAATGCTGCTAGTCAAGATAGTCCATTATTAGCAAATATATCTGGCTTTACAGCTTTGACTCTTCCTAGTCATTGTATGTATTGCTGTTTAGCCTTTAGTCTATTTCCTCAGCCTGCAAAACTGAAGTTTTGAATTCACTCAAGTGGACAGCTTGTTTACCAGCCTTCTGAAAACAGCTCTTCTGTCAAGAACGTGATAGCTAGAGGTACTTCTAAGGATACATTGTGCAGGTTCTGATACAACCTTCTAACCAGAAGAACTTGACTAACTCTTCAAGAAGGCTGGGGCGAGGGAACAACCTGCCTTGGAAGCATGTTCAGCACTTGAACTATTGCAGTGCTTCCGGTTACTGCTTCACCCTAATAGGCTATATTACACTTGGCAGTAAAAGCTTCTCTTGTCCTCTCCTGGCCTCTCAGATTCTAATTTGAGGTTAATATTTACATGCAATAACTCTTTGAGCTGAATCATGTAGTTGCAGTATCAAGGGACAAAGAAGGAGCACAGGCTGTGAAAAGGACAAAGTATTAGACTGCTGAGCAGATGTTTAGTTTATCTGCTTTGCCTCTGACTTGCAGTGTCCCTAACCTCTTCTCAGACAAGCCTTCATCAACACTGAGGCAATTACCTTTGTCTGCTGAGGGGAAGAAGCCTGCATGAGGATTATTGTCCAGTCTTTAAATCCCATGACAGACTACAGCCATAATGAACAATCTCAATTCCCTGTGCACAGGACAAAAATATAATCATTAAGGGTAGCTACTGTGTTGCCACCCCTTGCTCAAATAAGGGATAATTGTGAAAGCATCTCTTAAAGGAAACTAAATGTTGTTCAACAAAATTGTTTGGCATGTGCTTCAAGTCTTGGTAAGAAACAGGTATTTCAAGGATGACTTGTCACTACCAACAGCCTTCCTTGTAGGGAGTTCAGATAAGACACCAAGAGCACAGTATGCCCAAAGTCTTAAGACTGACCTTTCCAGGGTAGATGTGTAGAAATTAAGTACAATGCTTGAATGGAGAGTTGCCTGACTTGAGACAGTAGGTAACAGCTCATACTTCAAGGTCTATGTGTTGAGGGCCTGAAATGGCCTTTCCCTAAGGAGTGATCAGTGCTTGCTCTTCACAGGATAGTCCCTATAGGAAAGGAGGAAGATACTACTAGTGGTCTCTTAACATGCCCTTTCTGGATTAAATTGAAAAGTGGGTGAGCAAAATGTGGTGTGTATCTACTGATACATGCAGGAGTTTGGGGCACTTCTGCCAGGGTAGCAACATCCATAAATCTGCGGTCTAAGACTTTTGAAATAGTGCATTTAGCATAGTAGTTAAAATGGGCCATACAATTGCATGGCAAGTAATTAAGCTGTGGTGATAACAATGGACTTACCCACATGGAGAAGATTCAAAAGGCATCACTTAACAGCCTGCTGATATAATTGCTGTGGGAATGATCTTGTTCTTCACTATGTCAGTATAACTGAAGGCATGACTGTCCTTGCCTAAAAGCACATGCATCTCTAACCCTGCCATACTGCTGGCTGGCTCTGTTCAGATGAACTCAGAATTCAAGTGTAATAGAACAGTTCTAGTCTCTTGTTGACTTACTCCTGCAGTCTGAGTAAAGAAATACTAAGGGACTGAGTACTGTGAAAGGAAACCTCCAAGCAAGAGCAAGAACTAAAACCAGAAGACTTTAACTTCATTTTAGTTACTTGCATGTAGAGCGCACCAGCACTTGCCATTAAGATAAGCCAAACTTAAATGTGACAAAGACCTTGCACAGCTTTAACTTGGATCTAAAGCATAGAATCCAAATTTAGTTGTGGCTGAGACTCTCATACCCTAAGCAGACTAGATTACTGCTAGTTCAAGCTACATAATGTTGCTCCCCACCACAGTGAAATTTTAAGGTAAAGCCTGAAGCAATTTTGTGCTAGTCCTGTAGCTTGACTAAGATGTCAAGAAGTAGTTATGTAAAATGTGAACACATATTAAGGCAGTCTTCGTCCATTCTTGCATTCTTAGTTTTGCTAATTGTCTTGTTCCAGAGATATGATTCTCAAAGATATTGAGTTCTCCAAAGGTATGATAAGTAACTGTCATGTACTGTGAACTCTCACCAGGTGATATGAGCTGTACCAGACCTCAGATAGAAGCACTATGTCCTGTAAACTGGCTAGAAAGCCCTCAATAACCTTCTCAAATTGCATTGCTAACACTGAAAATGAGCTTCTCCACAGTCAGGCAGGGGGTATTTACAAGGATTCATCCAGACCTGTGAGTATCCCTGCCCATCTTCTTCCACCTTGGGGTTTTGTGCTGTCTGGCTCCATGCAAATAAATGGTCTGGCTTCCATAGGATGGAGGTAGATGGCAATAATGGAGGGATAACTAGAGTTTAAAGGTGGCAGCAGCCCATATGGATTTCCACCACTTTACAGTCGCCAAGCTGAGGTCTTGCTTGTGCATATTTGCTCCTCCCTATGTTATTTGCTGGTTATTGCCTCTTAACATTACTTCAGAGTGAGATATTTACTGTGGTTATATAACATCAGAGCTGTGTTATATAGCTCTGGTATAACATAGCTCTACCAATTAAATTGGGGAAGCAGGATCACTGACAGGCAGAACTCAGCACCTTGAGGTTGTTATTTCTTCTTCCCAGCACGGAGCTGGGAAAAATGTCCTAAAGCTATGACCCAGTGCCTAGAGAGCATGACTTAGCTCTGTTCTTCTCCAGGCCTTTTCCTTCTGTTCTCTAAACAGTAACCTTCCAGATGGGGGGTGGGTGGTTAACTAATGATTCAACCTTTACTCTGTCTTTCCTTCCTCTCTATTTCTGAAGGACTTGATAAATCTAGGGAGAGGCTCATTATGCTGAAGTCTAAAGACTATCTCCACCCAAAACTATACCATTAAGCAAGCTAGTCTAGTCTTAAAGTAGAATTCAGCTGGTTTCATTTTACCTCCTTAATATGTGGTTTTCAATGGGCACACTCCTTTGTAGCACTGGCGCAAGTATCCTGCAAAATCCCTGTCGGCTGTAATACTTTCCCCCTTGCTCCTTTGTCAGAATGAACACAAAAGCCACTCTTCCAGTGATAACATTTCCTAAATAAGCATGGCTTGCTATATCAACTCTTCCTCTAACATCTATCTACTAACATCCTCTATCATGTATCTATATCTTCTAATATCTATCTACTCAGTAGAACCACTTGAAATTTTCACAGCAATACCTTTGTTCCCTGTCATCGAATGTTCCCTCGCTGTGGCCAGATAGGTTGCTTACAGAGAAGAATAGATATAGCTGCCAGAGATCTCTCCCGTATAAGCACTTTTATCTCTGTTTTAATTGAGCAATGCTAAATGCAATTCACAAACCATCTGGTAAGCAGCTAGATCTAACTGCTTATATTAACAGCTAATTCCTTAAAGGCTTCCCTCCTGATGAAATGGAAGCCTTCAGGGTGAAATTCTCTCTTAAATCATAGATTAAAGACCCCGGAATTTGTGTTCTTCCTAGGTTAAGAATCAGTTAAGCATTGACATCCATTACTCTGTTAGTGGTGAGCTGGATGAGTCAGTCCTTAGCTATTGACTTAGTAATGAATTGAGGGAAGAGGGGGAGGCAGGAGTGAGAGCAAAACCCTGAAAGTAACTTCCAAGTAATAGATAAAGCATTAGCTGTAGCTAAGGCAAATGAGGAATAGGGTATTGAGAATTACAAGCTTCTAATGCTAGAGGACATGCAATGCTTCAGCACTTCTATCTGGGTACATAGTATGTCTCACGTGGTGTACTGGATAAAAGGGCTGGCTATGTCTGTGGCTGCTTGCCTGGATATAGGGGAAATTACTAGTAGAGGGTAACCCAGCTACTTAATCATCTAAACAATCTCTTGGCTTCATTTGTCACCGTAAAATTCAAGGGACTAACTGAAGCCACTACAATACCCCAGACAGAAGATTCATAAACAGTTTCTGTAGCAGATGTGAATGTCCAGTTCTTTCTGGCTGAGCATAGATGATCTTCAAAACTCCATAAAGACAATATGAGTCCCTCTATTTGGTAAGTGTAAATCAATGCTTCAGCTATGTAGGAACAAAACATGGTGACTGCAGATTATTTTATTAATGGATCTTGTACCTCAGAGGCAAAAGGGTCTCATGGCATAGAATTAAGAATTAAGTCATACTAGTCCATAATTTCTGTTAACTTGCAGGTGTTTTGTTTGTTTTTTAACCCTAAGGTTACTTGATTACTGTTAAGACAGGGGTGTGGGATTTTGGTTTTGGGTTTTGTTTTGTTGTAGTTTTTCCTGGAACAGTCTGTCTGCAGCCTAAGGAATTTATTTGCTTTTACCTGTTGGGTGGTATAACCTCAGACTTCCACTAGTTATAGAAACATGAACAAGATCTAGTGGCTTCTTTTGCGTGTTGTGCTGTCATCTTCATGGGTGTTTAGGGCAGATTGTAGCAAAGGTTTCTTGCATTCTTTCCTATCCTACCACAGAGATGCAGCTGGCAGTGCTGAAGGAGAATGGAGCAAAGTATCTGAGGTTCTATAAATAGCTTTAAAGGGTAAAAAGCTAAGGGCTGACAGATTAAAACAGGGTGATGCAAGTACAGCCTGTGGATGTAGGTCAGTATGACCTACTGATTAGGTATTACTGAGGTGAGGGTTCATCACCTAGAGAGCATAAAGTTATGGCCACTGTAGCCTGAGATGAACAGTGAGTCAGACTTCCTATATGATCACTACTTAAACTTTCAGGCATTCAGCAGAACAAAACTGGACTAACAGGTGTAATAAGAATATTTCTTGTTCAAGGTAAAATATTATGCCTGCCTACTGATTGTTGTTTGGATTTTTAAAAACTACAGCAAGCATAGCTGACCACCATCTCATCATGTCTACTGAAGCTGAAACTACTACTATCAACAGCCAGCCTGAGCAACAGGCTCCACCAAAAGCACAACCTTCAAAGAAGGAAAAAAAGAAAGGTAAGAAATGCTTACCTCTTGAACACCTCCTCTAGTCAGCATCCTTAATATTTTCCACTTGCCTAAAACTAAGTTCACTCTCACAGCATAGTTAAAATAACTCCAAGGTTTCAAGCTGACTGGAAGAGTTAGTAAATAAGCTAGTAAAATAAATCTAACCAGAAGGTAGGCTTTTAACTTGAAAGATTTTTTTCTAGCTCTAAGTTCTAAAGCTCTCAGTTCCACTTGTTAAGTGACTTATTTGCTGAGCCTGACATATCACCAAAAGCCCAGAGAAGTGAAAGGTTCCTGAGGAGGTGACCAGACCCAGACCCAGGGCCATACAGGTAGCTGTCAGTCTGAACCTGAACTTGCTTCTTCCCCTCCCTCCGGAGAGGGAGTCATGTGCTTAACACAGATACAGATTCTAGTTCAGAGAAGCTAGAAAACTCATTTCATGAGAATTACTGTAGATCAGTAATAGATTTTTTGATAGATTATGTCATATAAATATAATTACCTCATATAGAAATACACACCTACGTACACACTTGAAGTATGTTGAGCATGCAGAGAAGAAAACCAAGCAGTTCTGAGAAGTAGTGGGAACAGCAGAAATAGCAAATATAGCTAAAATACCAAGTGATTACAGGGGTGGGAGTACCAGGACTTGTCAAAGTGATGGTGCTGATAGGAAATTGTAGCACAGGAACTAGGAGACTCTTGCACACCAAGAAGAGATCTGACTACACCAGAACTAGGGGCTAATGTCTAAAAGGCTTACTGAACATCCTGTATGTCCTTGGTGGTGCTGCTTAGGCAACAGCCAAGTAGATATAAGTGCTATAAATATCTCAGTGTTTTATGTGGCAAGCAATTGTTCTGAAGTCCCCAAATATTGAGCACTGGGCTCCACTCTTTGAACTGAGGCCAGATCCTGCAAGAGCACTGTGACCTTAAAGGAGTAACTATCTTGCAGTGCACACAGTACTGGAAGGACTAGGGGTTGTTAGTCAGGTATACTCAAGGGACAGTTTTAATATGTACTTAAACAGTGTTGTGGTTTAACACCAGCTGGCAACTAAGCCCCAAACAGCTGCTCACTCACTCTCCCACAGTGGGATGGGGGAGAGAATCAGAATAGTAAAAGTAAGAAAACTCATGGGTTGAGATAAAGACAGGTTAATAGGTAAAGCAAAAGCCATGCACACAAGCAAAGCAAGACAAGGAATTCATTCACTCCTTGCTATTGGCAGGCAGGTGTTCAGCCATCTCCAGGAAAGCAGGGCTTCATCATGCGTAACGGTTACTTGGGAAGACAAATGCCATCACTCCAAATGTCCCCTCCTTCCTTCTTCCCTCAGCTTTCTATGCTGGGCATGACATCGTATAGTATGGAATAGCCCTGTGGTCACTTGAGGTCAGCTGTCCCAGCTGTGCCCCCTCCCAGCTTCTTGTGCACCCCCCGCCTACTCGCTGGTGGGGTGGGGTGAGGAGCAGAAAAGGCCTTGACTCTCTGTAAGCACTGCTCAGCAGTAACAAAAACATCCCTGTATTGTCAACACTGTTTCCAGCACAAATCCAAAACATAGCCCCATATTACTATGAAGAAAACGAATTCTACCCCAGCCAAAACCAGCACATATATCTATATCTATATATATTTTTTTTTTAAAAAAAAATCTCAAAGCCACAACGCAGACATTTTTCTCTTAAAACAAACAAACAAACAACCTTTTCTCTGTCTCTAGGACCAGAAAAGACAGATGAATCTCTCTTGGCCAGATTCAAAGGTGATGGTGTAAGATACAAAGCTAAACTGATTGGCATTGATGATGTCCCAGAGGCAAGAGGAGACAAAATGAGTCAGGATTCAATGATGAAGCTGAAGGTAAGGGCTTGAGCTGGCATATAAGGAACAACTTCTGGGTAGCCTTCAGAAAGCAGATCAAATGGTCACTTTGGTGCAACTTCTAATATGGCTTAATTGTAACATAGTAATAACAGCACCATCCTAGATGGGTGTTACTTCTAAAGCTGTAACCCCTTGCTCAAAGGATAGTGTTTCTCTCATAGCTTGGGAATGCTCCTTGGGGTCTCTCATGGACATCCAGTGTGGATGCTAATAATATGAACTTGATCACAAATAGTGAGCTTGGATTTTGGATGGGGAGGGTGGAACTCTGTGCAATTTAACACTGAACTCAAAGCACAGTTGGCATCCTGTGGCAATAGTGACACCAAGAGATATAAATAGGCCAAAGAATAAATGAGACCTTGTAGCAACAAAGATGATTACTTCTGGAGTGCAGAACACTTGCATAGCTTCAGTCAGGCCAGGAAACCTGGTAAAGATCCTGCTTTGTGAACTAAGATAAGAAGTTTTAAAGCTCCAAAATACTTGAAAGGAGACACAATCTAGTTCTGAGGTATCACTTTAAACCTACTTAGGCATATGTTGCAAGAGGAATGCTGCTCTAACTGTAGTTGCATAGGAATAACTAGATTAGCAGTAGTACAGTCACAGCTGTGGGCTCATGAGGAATGTAAGGAAACAAGTTAAAGCTCAGTCTACCAGAATTCTCATCAATACTTTGATATTCATCCTTTTCAGGGAATGGCAGTGGCAGCTCGTTCTCAGGGTCAACACAAACAGAAGATATGGGTGAACATCTCCCTCTCTGGTATCAAGATAATAGATGAGAAAACTGGGGTAAGATATGACTTATTCTCTTAATGTAATTCTTAAAGCAAGTGAGGCGCTTGGAAGTTAGACCAATCTGAACTAGTTTCCTTAATGGCATTGTGCCCCCCTTCCACATATAAAAATTGGCTTGTGATGGGTTGTAATGCTGAAGCCTCCTGCCAGAAAGATAGCTACATCTTATTGTGGTTAGTCAAAGGCTGACAAATCTGAGTCTTGAACTGAAGCCTTCTAACAGCCTCCAACATTCTAACTACAGCGAAGAGCAGCTATTATGTCTTCAGCAATTTAAACCAGTATTTTTTTTCCCAATTCTAGGTCATAGAGCATGAGCATCCAGTAAACAAGATCTCGTTTATTGCTCGGGATGTAACAGACAATCGTGCCTTTGGCTATATTTGTGGAGGAGAAGGCCAGCACCAATTTTTTGCCATAAAAACAGCACAACAGGTATGGATCAGACACCCTTTTCCACTTGCTATGAGTAATGCTATTATGTAAACACTTAACATGTGATAAGGGTGTAGTGTTTTGCCCGTAGCCCTGTGAAGTATAGGGGAATACCAGCACAGATGCATAGGCTCTTTTCCTAGAGGAGGGCAGTAGGAATTGACTCTATCACCAATAGCTTTTATCTTGTTCAGCTTTTCTGTCCAGAATAAAACCACTCAAGTAGCCTTGCTTACTATGATTAACCTTGCTTAACATGTCCATGCACCATGGAAGTCATTAGTGAGATGAATGGAACCATTATCATGGGCTTTCCTGTCCAGTGACCTGTTACTGTCAGTGAGAATGCTAATTCTTGAGTCAAATAGCCTGAGCTTCACTCAGAATTACCAGGAATGATGTTAGAACTCCACTAGTCTAGTTCTCATGATGCTTTGTCTTGTGCAGCAGTGGAAACAGACTTACTCAATTGCAATAGTGTTTCTGGGGCCAGTGAATGGCAGGTCTGGTCCTCCTGGAGTTAATTCTGTGAGGAATTCTGATCCTTCTGTGATAGGTTTTCCCCTTGCAGAAACCCTGTACGCAGGGTTTGTCTATCTGAAGAGAACCTGTATATAAGCAGTATTGGAAACAAGCTACTTGGAATTACTGCTGGGTATTATGCAGCTTCCTAAATGACCTGAACTTCAGTTAGTTGTTTATCATTTAATAGCTTGTTGTTATGTCTTTGTAATAGTTACTATAATGACTTGACGAGCCAAGACTTCAAACCTAGTAATTTCTTCATGCATATCACTGCCTGCCCTCCTGAAGAACCTGTTGGCAGCTTCAGACCCACTACAGGTGGGACTGAGGGACTACTTGTTGGAGCATGTTACTACTATAGTAACAGCTGTAACACCCTCTTCTAAGCCTGTTTTATTAGTTTATCAGAGTCCTGTGTTGTATTGGCTTCACTGAAATTGTAGATTAAGTACAAAAGCTTTCTGTGTGTGCGTTGGAGTGGAGTCTGTTCTCTGAGCTTTTCACTGTAGGGTGCTGCTTGCCAGCCTCTAAGGTTAGCCAAGCTGTAGACAGCTCTTGACTTGCTGCTAGTTGTTTTTTAACACAAACTTGTCTAGATGAGAAGGATTTCTGCAGCTCTACACTGCTGCAGCTGTACTGTTTGTCAAAGTTGATAACTCTTGAAATGGCTGTTCCTGCAGTTGCATGTCTAAAAGCCTTGATTAGGAGAAGATGATGCTCAGATGTAAACAGTGAGATCTGTTCAACACATTCTCTGCTTGAGCCAAAGGCAGTGGTTGAACAGGGGGACTTGTCGTACTTCAGACACTGATAGAGCTGCTATATGCCTCCAGCAGAAAGTTCCAAATCAGTATAGCTGAACCTGCCACCATCTCAGCAACCAGTCAAAACATTCCTGTTAATGAATGTGCAGGGAATGCAGTGCCTTTCTAATTCACACTAAACTTCCACCCTGATGCAGATAGCACTTAAAGCTGGTGTCTGCTATGCACATTTGAGGTGATGATAATCTTACCTTAGCTTGCCTTGCTGATTTACTATTTGCATCCTGTTTAAAGTAAATGTAGTATTAGCTATAGAATCTTTCTCCAGGTTCAGTGTTGGCGTTGGTAGAAAACAGATGGGTGCAAAATGTTTTCCTCTCATGAGACTACCAGACAGCTTGGATAAACTTTGGACTTTTGAGGAAATATGATTAGGACTTGCCATGCACTTATGAAATCTTGCCCTACAAGCTTTTTAGCAAAAAAATAGCAGGCTTAGCACAAATACAGCAACTTTCCGTGTGGAGTTAACAACAGTTCTAAGCAAGTTGTGCCCCATTACCCTTGGATTCTGCATATGCTCTCTTGTGTGGGGACTAGACAGTCCTTTAAACTCTCGCTTTTCCTGTCATCTCAACCTTACTCTTGCACTATTTAGGAAAGTTTTGCTTGCTGTTCCCCAGACTTCTACTGAAGCAAGGTGCAAGTAGTACATGGCCTAAAATCTACATTCATTTTCAGGCTGAGCCTCTAGTTGTTGATCTTAAGGACCTCTTCCAACTAATATATAATATGAAGAAGAAGGAAGAAGAAGACAAGAAAAAGGTGAGTAAAATTATAGAAACTGCACTAGTCTGCACAGAAATAAAGCTTGCTTCAGCTTTGGCTTGGTTTTTGGGCTCTTGTAAGACTTGAACTGAAGTCTGTTTAAATCCAGGATCACTTGAAGCTATTGGTCGGTAGTTGTACCAGCAGTTTGATTACCTCCTAGATCTGGTAAGCTCTCCAAAGCGAGAGGCTTTGGATATTCTACATGATGTCTAGGTACTAAAAGCCTTCTTTTCTTCTTTAGAGTGAAGAAGCAAGTAAGACTGAGGTAAGTCATTCCAACTCAGCCTCACTTGATTGGGTATGCTGCTGCAACACAACTAGCTTTGACTTTCTTTACACTGCCAGCATTATGGAGACAATGTCAGATGCCCAGTTACATTGAAATGGGATTAAAAGGGGCCTACAGAACTGAGTAGTGGTATCCCTCATACTTCCTCTTTCCATCACTTGCTCTTTGAAGCCTGCAAGCCCCTTGCTTAAGGCAAGTTTTGATATTCCAATTACTGCTGACACTGTTATCCATCTGTTACAGAATGGTAGTGAAGCACTACCTGCTGATCAAGCTGACAAAATGAAACTGGTACGTTAAATTTTAGAACTTTATGCTGATGCCATTAAGGAGTTCATAACTGACTGTTTCCACATTGTGTGGGAAACGCAGTATTTATAGATGTGTTTACAATAGATCTGCATAATGCTTGATTCTTGCTCTTGCAAGAACTCTAACAGATACCAATTCTTTCAATATTTCTGGCTTCAAGGGAGTTGACCAGATGGATTTGTTTGGGGATATGTCAACACCTCCTGATATGAGCAGTCCGACCGTAAGTAGAATCTGGGTTAACTGTCTTGGTTCTTGGTTTGAGAGCAAACTTAGTCCCAGTAATAAGATCTGGTTTTACTTTGTTAGTTCTGGTTTCACTGAGACATCTGTCTAGCTATCATCAGTGTACTAGCGCCTTAGGGTTATCATAGTATCTACTTCATAACTAGAGTGGCTAATATATCATTCTTAACCAGCGGAGGTCACTTGAGACTGTGTGACAGAGATAATCCTGTATTGTTAGTCATAGAATCATGGAATGGGTTTGGGTTGGAAGGGACCTTAAAGATCATCTAGTTCCAACCCCCCTGCCATGGGCAAGGACACCTTCCACTAGATCAGGTTGCTCAAAGCCCCATCCAGCCTGGCCTTGAACACTTCCAGGGATGGGGCATCCACAGCTTCTCTGGGCAACCTGTTCTGGTGTCTCACCACCCTCATAGTAAAGAATTCCTTCCTAATATTTAATCTAAATCTGCCCTCTTTCAGTTTAAAACCATTACCCCTTGTCCTGTTACTACACTGTCTGATAAGAGTCCCTCCCCATCTTTCTTATAAGCCCCCTTTAAGTACTAGAAGGCTACTATAAGGTCTTCCTGGAGCCTTCTCTTCTCTTTACACTAAACAACCCCAACTCTCAGCCTCTCCTCATAGGAGAGGTGCTCCGGCCCCCTGATCATCTTTGTGGCCCTCCTCTGGACTTGCTCCAACAGGTCCATGTCTCTGTTATGCTGTGGGCCCCAGAGCTGGACGCAGTACTCCAGGTGGGGTCTCACCAGAGCAGAGTAGAGGGGCAGAATTGCATCCCTCAACCTGCTGGCCACACTGCTTTTGATGCAGCCCAGGATGCAATTGGCTTTCTGGGCTGTGAGTGCATGTTGCCAGCTGATAGTCAGTTTTCCATCCACCAATACCCCCAGGTGCTTATTCACAGGGCTGCTCTTAATCCACTCATCACCCAGTCTATATCTGTGTTTGGGATTGCCCTGATCCAGGTGCAGGTCCTTGCACTTGACCTTGTCGAATTTCACAAGATTTACAGAGGCCCACCTCCAGTCAGATGTCCTAAAAATATGTACTAGCAGCAGAGGCATCTACTGCTAGTACAATGAGAGCTATTACAGAAACTCTGCTAAAGGCATTTAAAACTGAAGCTCATTATATGGACAAGTGAATCCTTAAGTAAGTCCCTCAGAGTGGACTCCTGGCCATTCTAGATAAGTAGCCCTAGCTCAAGATGTGGCCTAACTCCACAAAAATGTGCATAAACCTTGTCGTAGCTCAGTATGGCCCCAAAAATCCTACCAGTTTATTCTGACACTGTAAGCCACCATCAGCCATGATACAACTGGTGCTGTCAATCCAGCTAGTGACCAAGTGTTGCCCTTCTACTGCCTGTTTGGTGGAGAGATGGCATGTTAACATTTGCCACAAGCAAATAGCTCTCTAATCTTACTCTGAACCTGAGACTGCAACCTGAAGTCATGCTAAGGCAGTGTGGTTTCACAACTTGTCAAAACAAGGGACTAGAATGCAAACAGGGGTTCTTGACTCAAGTGAAAGTCTGGGTGTAATTAGTGCTTAATGACTCTACAGTCTCTAGGCTGTAGAACAAGCATTTGATATTTAACTAAGTATCTTAAAACAGGTGCTTTTAACATTGAGTTTCTGAAGCTGAGTAGCTATGATTTGACCATAGCCAGCAGTGCTTGCTTTAATTACTTATAAGATGAAGTTTTAGTGCAACTTCACTGTGACATTGACACTGTGACATTAGTGTAATATATTGGATACTAAGATCTCTCCTTTTGCAGCTGTTTTCCTTGAGCTTGTGTATTATGCAGCAAGTCCTACGTAAAACTAACTTTATTTTTCTTTCTGAACAAATAGGAAGCTAAAGAGATTCTGTTAGTGGATCTAAATTCTGAAATTGAGACCAAACAGACTTTTACAAAAGAGGATCTCTTCTTGAATGGCATCACAACCTCTCTTCCACAACCAAAGCCACAGCCACCATTCTTGCCTGAGAGTTCTTTCTCTACCAATCTCAGCTTCTTCCCCACACCTAATCCAGACCCTTTCAGTGATGATCCTTTTGCACAACCAGACCAATCTGCACTGCCTTCATTTGATTCTCTGAAATCTGCTGATCAGAAGGAAAGTCTGAGTACCTTGGCACCAGTGGGTAACGGTGCTTCAAATGGTGATATTGACTACTTTGGTAAACAGTTTGACCAGATTTCTAATAGAACTGGCAAACGAGAAGCACTAGCAAGCCAGTGGCCACTTGAGAGTAAGTTACCTGCAGCAAGAACTCCAAATGGGGTACCAGAGCGAGAACAGAATGGCTTTCTTAAAGCCCCGTCAAACCTGTTTGTGGAAGGTCCTTCCAAAGGAGTATCTCTGCAGAATGGAGTAAAGCTGGATTCTGAAAGCAATATCCAGCTCATGTCACATGAATCTATAACAATTAGCCCACCACCACAAAGTACCAAGCCAGGAAGAGGAAGGAGGTCTGTCAAGGTGAACAATGTTCAAGTAATTAATGGTGCTATGCCTGCTCTTACTTAGAGAAGCTGAGTGAAGGAAGCTTTTTCTTTCTTCATACTGTGTAACTGGCTAAACAGCTTCACAACACATCTACTTCTCTTCTACCTGCCATACTTACTCTAACCTCTCTGCAGCCATGGTACATTCTAAAATTCATGAATGTTTCATAATAGCTGTGGTCACTAAATTATATACTCTCTTTCTTAATGCTGCCATACTTCTGTAAAGGTCTGGTAAGTATGCTGCTATGTATATTGACACTTGGTATAATGCCAGAACCTGTTATGATAGCTGTATGCCCATCAGCCTGTGGTTTCATAACAATGAGGTACTAGTACTAGCTTACAGAAACCTATGTAGTTTCTTAGTACCTGCCTACTGAGGGCAATCTCAGTGACTTGCCTGATTAGACACAGGGTGGTTCTGGGTCAGCTGCATTTGCCTTGCACTCAAATGATGCAAAACTCTGTTGCTGACCTTGCCACAACTGGAGGGGGTGTCACCGCAGACTGAGCAGGAATGTTTAGAGGGGTGGGGCGCAGAAGCAAGCTCATTATGATAGATAAAGTGACCAAATTATTTGCCAAGTCTTATTCTTCTGCTGTTGACTTGTGACTACTATATATTTTACCTACTTAAAACCATGCATCTCAGTAGCCATGAACAAAACAGTGAAGTTTGAAATTCTTATACTTGGTCTCTAAAGGGTACATCAAAGCTCCCTGCTTTGCTCCAGCTGAAATGAAAGCTTGTTGCTCTGGCCTAGGGAGTCTTGGTCATGCTAGTATGTGTTCTGCCATGCCATCTCACAAAGCTTTTTTTCTTTCTAGACTGCATCGAATGACTTATTTAGCTCAGACTTCTTTGTGCCGAGTACAGAGAGCCTTAGCTTGACCTCAGCGGCACAAATAGGACCTGTGCCAACTAGTCCACTGGACCTCTTCAAACCAAGTTCTACCACAGCACCTCCATTGGCTGGTCTAGGTTAGTTCACAAAGTGAAGGTCTTGCTCCAGTCTAAGATATCTTCTAACACCAAAACAGGCATTCTAGTTTTCTTTTACTTCATGTGTAGTGCCGTGCCCTTTAATCCCTGTGCTGTCTGCCTTAAACTATTAAGTTCTGTGAACAGATGCCTAAACTCTGCTTCCTTAACTGGAACAGGGTTTTTTGCCTAAACTTTGACAGCAGATTGCTTCTTCAGGTACACAAGGTTCAAGTGAGCCAAGCACAGCTTGGGAGGCTAGGATTAACACTGCTGCAGAGTCTTAATAATCATTTACACAGAAGTAATTATATGGTAAATGCATCTATCACTTCTGTACTAGAATTAAGTATGTTCCTCCTTCTTATATCAATCTCAGTTCTGTTCTTCCGGGGCTGAAATGGAGCAAAGAAAAAAAAATATGTTTAACCCCTTCTCACCTCCCCCCAAATGACTTAATTTTTAAGTGTAAATTAACAGATTTTTGCAAACAGCACATGAAAAATGTTTTGCTGGTACCCTCAGTGGAATTGATACGCTTCTGCTTGAGGTCTTCAGATCACTGAAGTGCTGTGTAACAACAATCTCCCCCCAGGTGGCTTGCCAGTAACTTCATCACCATGGAGTGCACAGACACCTGCCTTCACTCAGGCTGCATCGGTCTTTCCTGGATCTATGATGCCTGCTCAGCCTACAGGATTTACTCAACCACTTGCCTTTGGTACTCAAGCAGTGCCAAGCTGGAACCAGCCTGCATCTTTTGGTCCAGCAGCTCCTCAGCCCTCTGGTCTCTGGGCACAGGCAGCACAAGTTCCATCTAGTTCATGGGCACAGCCATCCAGTTCTGTAAATCCCTTCCAGAGTAGTGTGTTCCCACCTTCAACACTACCTGCTCAGATGCCATCTGTACTGCCCTCCATGTCAACAACAACTAGCCCACCTCAGCCACCACCTAGAACTGCACCTCAGAAAGAGCTGTCCAAGAAAGAGAGTGATGCTTTTATTGCTCTGGATCCACTTGGTGATAAAGAGATGAAGGATGTCAAGGAAATGTTCAAAGACTTCCAGCTGACAAAGCCACCTGCAGTACCAGCAAGGAGAGGAGAGCAGCAAAGCCTTTCAGGTGCTTCTGGAGCTTTCAGCAATTATTTTAGTAGTAAAGTAGGTATTCCTCAAGATAGTACAGATCATGATGACATGGAAGCTAGCAAGCTGTTTGCCAAAATGACTGGTAAAATCTTTCTTTCTTTTTTTTTTTTTCCCCCCCTTCTGCTTGGATAGCTGCTCAGGGATTGGGATGGCTGGTCACTAGTCTCTTCTGATAGAACCAAAAATTTGATTTAATTGTTGCTGAAACAGAGGATTGAAGGACTGTCTCCCCTAATAATGTTACAGAATTGATCAATGTCAGTGGCCAAACACTGACACCTAGTGCCTAAACTACTTGACTAGGATGTACAGACCTAGTTTACCTCAATGTTAGAAGTCCCATCTAGCTTAAGTGTAGCAAGGGACAAGCAGGAGATAAAATTGTGAGGTCACTCAAAGCAAGTTCTGTATGGGTGTTTTTTGTGTATCTAATTAGATAAGCTTTGGTGCTGCTACACAGGCAGAGCTGAGTATCTGTTAAAGCTGTTAGGTGATTATAGCAGTATGTCTCTCTTCCTTAGAACCACCAAAGCCTGTTCCCCGACAAAGTGTGCTGCCAGCTGATGGCCTGTTTGAAAGTCAAGCTAAAACAGACCTTTTCAGTGCCTCATCTGTAAGTAGTAAAAAAAAAAAAAAAAAAAAAAAAGCCCCCCCAAAAACAAGCAAACAAAAAAAACCCCAACCTTTTTCCTTAACAGGGTGCCTGTGTTTGAGCACTGGCTTAGTTCTGGCTTTAGAGGCCATAGAACAAAACTTCTTGCATGTCTGAGGCTAATATTTAATCTAACAGAGGGCATTTGTTGCAAGAAGGCTAAGAAAATATGATTCCATTTGGCTTGGGTCCATAACCAGTTCCCCGAGCTGCAAGCCCTAGCAGGAAGTTCTTCAGTAGTGGGAGCTTCTACAAAAGACTGTAAAATAACATAGCTGCAGAAGTCTTCCACTTTGGTTATACTTACCTCTCTGGAGTATACTGAGCAGTGTGGACTGTGCAGCTCTCCTGCTGAAAAAATGGGAGGGTCCCATGTTCAGTACCCCCTGGGGGAGGAAATGCCTTAGCCACATCACTCCATTTGGGACACAGCACTTGAAGCCCTTGGTGTAAACTCTACGTCAATTCCAGAATGCTGACTTAAGACATCTAGCATTTGGCTAAAACAGACCTCATCATGAGTACACTGCCTCAGCTCCAAAAGAGTGTTCAGTAAGTATACATGGCTTTTCTGAAAGATACCTTGCCTCAGACTAGGATAACTGCTAACACAGCTTTAGAGCCCTCTTCTCTTGTTGAAGCAGTACAATTAATGCATATTCAGCAGGGCTTTTGCAGTAATCTTTCCAGAAGGTGTTTGGAACAGGAGCTAGCTGAAACAGCCATGCAGAGTAAACCTCATGAAACCTGGAAATCCACTAACAGCTTATGTTCTCTCTTTCCTTAGAAGGAATCTCAGAAACCACCTTCTGGTCCTTTTGGTGATCCTTTTGGCAATCCATTTGCATAGATCAGGTAGGTCTTCCACTAATAAGACAACCTACTTCATTCTCTGAAATTGATTCAGAAAACCTTTGGTAAAGAGCTGGCTAAAAACTACACTAGCTTAACTAATGCTTCTCTGAAGTCTGGCAAACAGTCCCTAGAAGAACACTTGCTAGAGTACCTCTACTTAGACTTGTATGTAGCTGCATTCTGGCTGACCCTAGCCAGCCTCATGTTCTTAGACATAAAGATTTTATTCTTCCATGGACTTAAGTCTCAAGGCCACAATAGATCTAGATTTCCTTTCCTTGAGGAAAGTTAGTGAGTAAATATGTGCTGCAAAACTCAGAGGGGCTGACTAAACTCCTTTAGATATGCCTTTAGGAGAGTGTTAGCACACAGTGCCCCATACAGCTTTTCGAAGTTTAATCCCCTAAATAATTGTGGGTTTGTACTCTGGGTGAATTGGAGTAAAAAGAGAATACGGGCTGTTATGAGAGCTTCTGTCACTAGAAACTAATGTAACTCAAACTTCTGTACCATTGACTAGAGAACATGAACTGTCAAACTAGCAAATCTATTCCTCTGCCACACCTCTAAGTCTTCCCCTGAAATACTGTCTGGCTTCTAACAGAAGACAAGTGTTGCTATTTATTGCTTTAGTTTTTTTCTCGGTGGCTCTAAGCTAGTTTAAGCAATAAAACTATAACTTATAGCCATCCTAACCCTAAGTCCTTTTCATCATACTAGGCATAACCAGAAAAGGACAAATGGAATAACTGGACATCTTCTCAACATGATTTTTCTACTTGTTTCACTTTGCTGTCTGCCAGTTTTGCTGCCGTTCCATGATGTCTGTAATCTAAAACATGTCCAGGTGGATTGAAACACGAACCCTCAAAGAACATACTGTGAAGATGATAATTCAGGGGAAAGCAAATGGAGAGTTGGACTCATGCTGGAGACACAAATTTTAGTTGGTGGATGTTAACTTTACTTTAGTTCTTTGCAATCTTCCACAGAAGAGCTTAGCACACTAAGTCACGCGTCTTGTGAACATGGTCACCACAATTCCTCTTTCTGTAGCACTTACTATCCTAAAATATAGGAACTGAATGTACCTGAGGAAGAAGTGTTGCCTTCACATAAGGGAATTGAATTAGTAGCTAAAACTCCACATCTTAAACAACTAGGTCAGTTGCCTGTTATCACAGCAGCAGCCAGTTGTAAAGTTAAGTGGACATTACTCAGTTCTAATTGGTGACTGGACATATGACTTGGTCTCTGAGCCACAAAGATGTAAACCGTATGGTAGGGGAAAAAAATTCCAATACTTGTCTATGTAACTAATGGTAAAAGTATCATTCTGCCATAAATGTGTAATAAAGGGACTAACTGTGGGGTCTGTAACAGAACTGCTGGAGTCCTGAGTACTAGAGGTCTACCCTGTAGGGTCAGCTGAAACACTTCTTGCAGAACATTGAGGTAGTCATGGACACTAACTGTTGTCTTGGTGCTAATATGACTTTTCAGGGAGGGAAATCTACTAGGATTACTTTTCTATTAAGGTGGTGTGGCAGACAAATGGAACAAGCAGATAGGCTTCTTGCATATATCTCAGTGAATGTCCCTGATGTTGCTCAGTTTGAGTTGTCACGTGGTGTAGTGTGGCATGTTTCCAGTATCTTAAAAAGCAAAAAGACAATCATGGCTTCACTCCATGCCTAGATTCCTTGTGAACAGATGCACCACCTCTGTGCCATTAATGTGAGGCAGTTCTCAGTCTCTTGAAAACTGTGCCTTTTCTAAAGAACCTCTTTACTAACTGGTATCTAAATGAGTTGGTTATAACTGACTATAACAGCTACATTCTTGGCCAGTGGTGATGGCTGATGTGTCAGAGGTTTTTCTGTTAATGCAAAGTATAAACTTGAAATAGTGTTGTTAAATCAAATGCCTAAGCAGTTGCTGAACTGGAGAGCTAAGAAAGTCAACTTGAATACAGCCTTAGTACCCAATTCAGCCAGTCATGCAATTAGTCTTGTATATAAACCTCTCTTGCACTTTCTGTAATGCAAAAAAAAGCTATGAATTTAAGTATTTTGTCTCAAACTGGAAATGTAGAAACTTATGGATGTTACACTGTTATATAAAACTGTAGTATCCCAAGTAATGTTACCTAATGGCATTAAAAAGAAGCAACTCTTCATACCAAATGAATATCAGTGTGGCTGTTGATTCTGTCCTCCATAACTCAATCTTGTGGTCTACTTGACACTACAAGTTCAGTCTGCTAATTGTTTCACACAGGCTCTTACTATTACTGTCTAATATCAAGGTCTTAAGTCTTTCTGTAGCTTCTTGCATCAGGCCTGTTCAACAAATGCTGTCCCACAGTAAAAAATAAAATCCCCAGCTGACTTAGTAAACTGTCACAAGAAGCTTGTCCCATTAGTTGCTCAGCCTGAGTTTGCTACTACTAAAGATGCTACTTTGCTCCCTTCTGCAGGACCATGGAAGCTGGGCACTTAAATTGCATTCAGAAGCTTGATTAATTCAATTTGTCTATTCCAGCTTTGCAGGAGCTCTAAACTGATGCTGGGAAAACTAAATTAGAACACTTAGCTCATGTTAAGAGCAAATCTTACAACTCCTTTAATGTAAATGGCTAAAAAGAATAAATCCATTAGAAAGTTACTGCTTCAGACTAGCCTTTAGTACTGCAGACAGACCTGTAACTATCAGCCTGGTGTGTCACTGAATAAATAGAGTGGGCTCTGGCTTACTTTTAATATCATTTGATTGGTATGGTTAAGGGATTGAAAACAATTCATTGAAAGGGAGTTGGTATCCAGCTTGAAATATAGGTCTTATGGTGCTTCATAGGGAATCACTGGGGTTTTTGGACTTTTTTGGCTGTGCAGCAACATGTAATTTAGTACTCAAAGATACCATTGGACCAAAAAAAAAAATTCACTGTCTTGGTGCTTGAATGAAGGAATATGTTTACCAGCATTTGAGTTAAGCATCTAAATGACCATATGCTGGTCAAGCTAAAATTAACAGTCCTACTATGCTGGAGTTTTGAAATAGCTATCGGGATGATCACTAAGAGCTAGCTAGCAGGACCTCTTACAAGTTGGCCAAAGATGCTTGCTGATCTGCTAGCTTAGTTTAAATAGCTGTATACTCTGATTTAGTCTCTGTCCTAAAGAACCATGAACTGTAGTGCTATATACCAGTGCTATATACCATCAATTGAAGCAGGTATGATGAAACAAT
This sequence comes from Theristicus caerulescens, assembly GCA_020745775.1. Taxonomy (NCBI): domain Eukaryota; kingdom Metazoa; phylum Chordata; class Aves; order Pelecaniformes; family Threskiornithidae; genus Theristicus; species Theristicus caerulescens. The sequence continues at coordinate 15,551,839 of CM036583.1, read as the reverse complement.
ACAATATTACAAGTGTCTGTGTCTTGCATTCTTGCTTAACAAATGAGTTTAGTGCAACTGGGTTCACCAAGCTAGACTGAGGATGCATGAGATTTAAGTTCCTCTAAATGAAATTATCCCAGATTAAGGATTGAATAGGGATATGACCTGCCTGTCCTATTCCACAGCCTTCCCCCTCCCTGCCACAAAAAGGGAGGAGCAGAAAAATATTAAAAGTAAATTTTTTACTTATCCATGGTAGTTTGGAATATCCTTATACTAGATTATTATTTTAAGCTTGCATCTAGATACTTAATTCTTCACTGGTAAACAGCAGGTTATTTATGAGTTACTTCTGTCTTGTGACTGTCCAACACATGATGCCTTAAATCTGGATTACAGCAAACTACTGAATAGGAATGCCCTTCTAAGAGCTAGCTTGTGGTTTGGGTTTTGGTGACAGAGTGAAAGCCAGAAGAGTTTTAGGCACCTTCAAAACAACAAAAAATTGTGTGGTATTCTTTTATATTGGCTGGGGGAGGAAGAAAAAGGAATCTTGGGACTTTATTCCTTCAATACTCCAAATAAGGATTCCAAAGATGTTAGATGCTGAACTTGTTCTTGTAAACAGCTTTGCTTTAGAAACGATTTGTTCCTTACATGAGTCACTGCTATGACAGCTCTTTACTAGGCAGTTAACTGTTCTCTCATTAAATAGAAAATGTCTTTCCCATCTTTAAAAGGTACTAGTAAATAAAAATGGTTTGTTTTTAATCTTGAAACTACTTTACATTATTTCCCAGTCTCCATGTAGGAAAAAGTGGAATTTTCTGAAAAGTGGACTTTAGAGCACTTACCGTAAGTCAGTTTTGGCCAGTAACTGGCATTCTTCAGTAAGCACTGCTTTTTGTTTGTTCTCTTGGTAATAAATAACAAAAGGGACAAATAAAGAAATTACAAATTCAGTCATAGCAATTCTTGTCTATTCAGCTACAAAATGAGAAGCATGCATGTTATGCCGCAGCTTATATCCATACTATGCAATTTAGAGGTGGCTGCCTCACTTTTGGGGGAAAGCAGAAGGTAAGTGTCCTTGGTCTTTTGCAGATGTCTGTACTCTTTTGTTTCTTCAACACAGAGCATAAACCTCCAATGCAGACATTTCTAATGGTAGCTTGTGCAGTATCCAATAAAAAAGGAAACTACTTCTTGCTGTATTTCAAGGAGTCAAATAGAAATGGTTTATCCATTTATTTTGGATGTATGTGAAACAATAAATGTGACTGATAGCTCTTGAAGCCATGTTCTTGCAGGGAGGCAGAAGCTCAGGCAACTGTTCTCTATTGCATGCTGTGTATGAAAATATAATCTAATCTCTATCTGTTTCTTTCTGAAGATGCACAATTTTATGCTGACAGTACTTCTATTTAAAGTCTCCTAGACAGCCTATTTCTAATTCTTTGGAAATATAGCCTTTGTTTTTTCACTGTAAGTATCACCAGAAGGAGAACTAAAGGCTTAGTCCCTACAAAAATATCATGTGAAAACAACCAGAAATAGAGCTGTCTAGTATATATGTAATTTATGAGAATGGTCAGTACTAAATGGTGGAAGAATGTGAGTCTCAGATATATGTATGTAAAGAATAAATTGGGATCCATCTGCTTTAAGACTTAAATTGCAATATATGAAGCATTTTGTGGTGACATGTGAATACTACCTGAGCAACCAAGTATTGCCTCTTGTGCACGTGTCATGCAGATCTGAGGGTGGCTTATGTTTTGATGGTGGTTATTATTTTGTTATTCAGATCCAATTACAGCATAGGTTTGATATATTCAGTTAGCAACAGTCCAGCTAGAAGATATGATTATTACAGGGAGTTCATAGCAGGCAATGTGGGCCAGCAGCTTGACTTGACATCATACCAAAGAATGTGCAGCTTCAGGATGGTGCTAGCAACTACAGCTGGCAAAATTATGCCCTTATGTGATGCTGTCATGTCTCCAAATTCAAGAAAGCCATGCCTTCTTTCTTGGTCAGTGCTAATCGTCAAACCAAGACTTTTTCTTGAGTCATCAGTTTTGTAACTGATGAACTGAACAGGTCTGTATTTTGAAGTATGGATCAATAACAAATCACCAAAGCTGCATGGCCTGAGGGCGTACAGAGTGTATTGTGCAATCCAAGATAACGTGCAAGCAATTTTGTGTACTGATTGTGAAATTACTTTTCCAAAGAGCACTCTTCTGTCCCTCAGACCTCCCCAATAATGGATAGCAGAGAAGGTATTTCAATTTTCATGTTTGTCAAGTTCTTGCTCCCAACTGCCACCTTCGGTGACGTTCTTCAGTAGCTGAACTGTTTTTACCTCCTTTCACATTTAAATTGTGTGACTTAATATCTCCTGTTTCAGCACGGTTTTTCAGTAACCCTTTCTCCCCATGTTTAATGTGGAGGTGACAAGCCTGCCAATTTTCCTAATATCTTTGTTTTTTCTAAACAACGTTGTTGAATAAAATGCTCTTTCCATATGTGTCCCTTTGAATTTTTAGATCAATCTGGATAGTGGATGCATTGTTGGTGTTTCAGAGTTCAGGAAACTCATTTGCAATGAGGTTTTGCTGATTTTTTTTTTTTTTTTTTCTTCTGTAACCTCAAGTAAATCCAAAACCTTAAAGCTGGATCTGCAGCAAATCATATGAACCTTGTACACTAACCTAGAGGAGGACCGGGGTTGTGCGTACATCACTCAATATTCTTGCAGAAGTGGCTCAGTTGGGATTACTTGAAAACCTGTGCCACCTGAAAGTCAGCTCAAAGATGACCATCAGCTCTGGTTTGCAGACAGTTGATGACAGAACTTCCATTTGCATTTAAAAGTTCAACTCAGCCTTTCCTGCCTGGGGTTTTTATTTTTGACTCAAAATAATGACTTATAGGAAACTTTGGGAGACTCTTTAGGATTTGTACGAGCTTGAGTCTGATCACTTCTTTAGGCACTTCTAGACTCTGCTCTTCATGGTTCATTCTTACTGCCTGCAGGGGCTTTTGGTTGCATTTTTAAGGTAATAATTTAAAAGTTCAGAAATGCATTTCAATGTAAACTTCTACAGTACCTAAATACCTGATAATTGCTAGGAATAAGATATCCATCTGCCTTTAGAAATATTATTAGGTGCCTCAATATATCCTTAAGGTTTAGGGTCTAAGGGTTCCTACTCCTACTGTCTTCAAGGACAACCTCTCAGTCCTCAACCCAAGATGTCAGAATAGATGTTGTTACTCAGAGGTTTACAGTCCTACGTCAGTAAGGAGATGGAAAGGTCATATATGCAGCCATCTTTGCAGATACAGGAAGAAACAAGTTGATTCTCATCCATTTGCCAGACCAGTAGATTTTCATTTCTTCCTTCTGTTGATGTTACTGTCATGCTACTGTCATGCTGAGTGGTGGAAAAATATTTAATAGAATATTGTACAGCAACTTTTCAAAACATTGCCTGCTTATTATGAAGTTACAGTAAATTGTAGTATTGCTGAAGTATTTGTAAGATGAGCTAATTACAGACAAAGGACTTGTTTTTAAAGAGGCTGGAGGGCTACATCAAACTTCAAATACATGACAACTTTCCAGAATTTCGTAGAACTGTAGAATACATTGAAAGGTCTAGGTTGGAAGGGACCTCTGGAGATCTTGTACAATGTTCTGTTCAAAGCAGAGCCTTACATTAGGTTATCCAGGGGTCCTGTCAAGGAGTCTTGAGTATTTCCAGTGAGAGTCATTCTACCATTTCCCAGGGTAACCTATTCCAATGTTTAATTGTTTTTATGGTAAAGTTTGTTTTTTTTTTTTTTTAATATTCAGATGGCATTTCCCCTGAAGCAACTCTGCATGGTGCCTTCATCTTCTATATAACTACCTTCTAGGACTTAGCCTTTTCTGTAGAAGTTTTGCAGACATGTGGTATACCTCTTTCTTTTTCTTTCTTATTTTTGGGTTATAAGCCTTAATATAACACAGGGTAAGCATGACTGCAGTGCAACTTCAGATGGAATTATAATTTCAAAAATCTATATCCGTTCCCAGGCTGAAGTATCATTCTGATGTATGTAAGCATGCCTGCTTACTCAATATTTGAAATACACACACCTTGCAGACTGTTTTGGGATCTGTAAACTTCAAGAGCACTGGAGAAAGAAAGCTGGTCCCTAAGTTGGCATATGAAAATAGAAGAAAAGACTCAGATGAAAAGTACGACGATTAATCTAGTCACAGTCTGTCTGGGTCAGAGCAAAGAGACAGCTGATTCATTACTCCGTTCTTGATAGTGATCATTAAAGGATGCTTAGGGAGATGTGCAAGAACAAGGCAGGTAGTCAATGCCATCTCCCAGGCTCCCAGCACTTTCAGCTGCCAACCAGTGGGTTATTGATTTAGGTGTTCAGAGTCCACCAGAGAATTTGTGAAAGAGAATTCTGTGTAAAGTGGACTTTTCATAAGGCTGGATCTGCATCCTCTCTCAGGTACCCCAGTTCCTGGTGCCAGGCACACAGCAAAGCTTCACACTTCCCTACCAGCTAAGAGTTTGGGAGGTCCCTTTTGTATGGAGAGAGTTCTTAATTCTTTATCTCATTTCTGCTGTCCATAGATATTGGGCATATTTGTGCTTTCTGCTGCTTCCTTTTTTCAGAATCCCACCTATTAAAAGCAACATCCTCGGCCAAGGATTCATTTACTGCAGGCCCTAGCATGAGGTCAGGAGACTTCTGCAAAGAGACTTCTGCAAAAAGAGTTTAGGAGCAGCAGGCAAGACAGTGGGAGTGCGTGATACAGATACTTTCAGCAGCAGCTGTGGTGCATGTTTGCTGCTGCTGTATGTGACAGTGGAAAGTCTGAGGCATCAGAGCCAGTCGGGGTCAGCTGAGTGTATAAAAGGGTACACAACAACCCTGTGATCCCTGAGCAGTTTAAGATTCAATAACTTACTACGTATGTAACCTGAGCAAACAATAAATGACACCCGAAAGCTGAAGCAACTGGTATATCTTCCTTGTCCAAATTGCAGATTTCTCAGTCTTGTGGAATCAGGTTACATTTGTTGGGACTCCTGACATATTTGTACGAGGGAAGGGGGTCAAAGAGTGGAGGCCAGGGCCCTGCCTGCAGTGAAAGCCCATACATCACATTGCAGGAGCTGCTGATCTGCCAGCCAGCTGGGCTCAGCAAAGATGGTCACATTGCAGAGCAGAGGCAATAGCATTAACCTGAAGACGTGCAGAGGGAGAACTGCTTCACAGTAGATGAATACTCAGCATATAAGGCCAAATAGGAATAAATTACAGAGAGCAAACTAGGCAAGTTAGGCGGCAATGCTCCTCCATTTCTCTGCTTTCCAGCATTGTTACCTGCAAAGGTAAGGTCACCAGTAAACTATTGGCCTTGGTTTTTAAAATTAACAAGTCATCCTATAGTGCATCAGTTTTTAATGTCTAACTGTGGGTGCTTTAAAGAAACTTGATTTCTATAAAGTGATAGCCTTTCACTTACTGAGAGCCAGAAGTTTCACGGTATTTAAAACTGGGCACCAAAATTAAGAGTCACTCTAGAAAATACAGGCCTAACGGGCAAAGTATTCAGCTTGGCAAGCTGAACAATACTTAGATAGCTAAACGCTTGTCTGGTTTTTCCAACTATATAAGTTAGCCTATTAGCAAATAATACCTTTATTTATGAGCCTTCTTTCAACTCAGGAAAGCATTTCAACTTTTATCTAGGCTTAAGGGCAACCCCATTAAAGTTAATAAGCTAAAAAATCACAAAGACATGTATTGAAGTGCTATGTCTATTTGAGATGTGGTGCTGTGCCTTTGTCTTCAAGTATGGGGAACACAGGCACTGTCTGAATAGGGGAACTGCAGATGTTCTCTGCATATTATTGTTTGATTCTCTTCAATAACGTGACCCACCAGAAGAGCATGAGTATGCACAAAGATCTAAAAAAGGGAAAAAGAGCTGGCTTACTAAGTCTTCAAAGTTTTTCTTAATGTAATTTTAAATGACTGAAGAATTTAAGGTTAGGCAGCTGTTTATACATCTAAGTACCAAGTACTGCTATGAAAGTGAAGCTGAAAAAAAGCTTGAAGATGCTTCCAAAATATTGGTCTATGGTTTAAATACAAACTCACATGTGATTTTAGTGTACTGCCCAGGACTGTACTGGAATGTTTTGTTTGACAGCTCTTCAGAAAAAGCTTTCCACAGGGGAACAAGAGAACTGAATGCTCCATCTCCAATAGATTGTAAACTGAGCAGCTGGAGTGTGTGGGGGCCCTGCGACCCATGCACCTACCAAAGGGTAAGCTATAGTCAGAAGTCTTTGTTCCAAAGCCACAACGAAAGGGACATTATCTCTCTGCCGTTTCATTATAGGAAAATATCAGATTACAACTCTTAATATTGTATCTTCACGATTTGATGAAACCCATAATCATATCAGATCTGAAGCCATAAGAGAAGACTACATCCAGATGTACAAAACTGGTCAAGCATTCTCATTCAAAATGTTTTGTTGATAGAAATTATCCGTTTTGGCCATGTGGATGTTTTTATTAAGAACATGACTTTTCAACACATTTTCCCTTTCTAAATAAAAAGCAATTTTTTGTCAAAAGCAGATATTTGTTTTCTTAGGGGAGTTCTTATGAGACTTCAGAAAAATAAAAGATTTGAAAGCATACAAAATATATATGATGCATTTCCTCCCTGGATTGAAAATAATGAGAATACTGAAGTAAACTAAATAGTGAAAAATAAGCATCTCTACGTACTTGCTAAGACTTTATTATTAATTCAATGTTCCTGTACATGTTTTTTACACCATGAGCTGTACCTATGGATTTTCAACCAAAAATTTCACCAAAGATGCTTCATTTTGAGAATTTTTAAGTTCAGCCAGAAATCTTTCAGTTCTGGTAGTTCTCTTTTCTCTCTAAGCAATGTTAATAGAGTTACTTGTCCTCCAAGTTTCGCTCTAGACGTATTGAAAGATTTGGACAGTTTGGTGGAACACCATGCCTGGACACCTTAGGAGATACACAAAGCTGTAAAACGAGCCAAGTTTGTCCTGAAGAACCAGAAGCAGACTGTGGTACTGACTTTCAATGCAATTCTGGTAGGTTTTGGGTTTGTGCCATAGTGAGTTATGCAATAACTCAGGAAACCATGTTTTACTTAGTTCTGTGAAGAAGTTAAATCCGTTTCCATTGAAGACAAAATACATGCACAAAAAGAGATATGCTTCAGTGCTTTTCTAGTTGGGGATGATTTCCTGAAGCAGTGCCTTATGGCTAGGGTTAAAGCAAGTCCCCAGTGTGTAGACAAGTGGGTTGCAAAGCCACAACGCCAAAACCACAGCATGAACAATGCTTCAGAAGGGGTGCATTCCTCATCTCCCATTATAATTTGTGTCTAGTTTAAATTCTTCTCCTGTAATTCCTACTCCATGGTTAAAAGTTGACTGTACTATGAGTGTCCTTTCTTCTAGCATAACTGCTCCACCTGCTAGAGAATCACTATGTTTTATGAAAAATCACTGGGAAAAACTAGGACTGAAGGAATGTTAACAAAATGCATAGGGAAGTTTACTGACTGAGGTGGTATGATAGATGCTAGCTGGAGACCAGAATACCTCTAGATCCAAAGTAAGATGTAAATTTGTAAAAAGTGATACATGCATGGCATATGAATGAATGTAATGTTCAAGATTCAACATAAATCAAAATAAAACAGGAAATGTTAATGGTAATAAAACTAGTCAAAATAGAAAAGGAAAGAATTTTTGGTCCCAAGACGTTGTCAGTGTTCTCTTTATCTAAAATACTGTGAAATGCAAGTAGAGAAAGAAAAATTAGAAAGTATCTGTTTAACTATTACGTCACAGCCATTGTGTGGCACTTACAGATAAGGCCATTAATTTCAACACATGTTGTTTTATTATGCTAGGGCTGAATTTACCCCAAATCTTTAAATCCTGTAGAAAAAAAATCAGTCATTGTAAAACCTGTGATACACAAGCTCAGGAGAATTACTAATTCACTGTTGCTTTAGAACATGAATCATTATAGTTTTGGACACTACAGTGTCCAAATACTATAGTTCAAATAACAACAATTTAAACAATTTAGAAATAATTCTTTGTTGATAAAGAATTAATATTTTCCTGTATTCTCTTAATACATATTTGGAAAAAAACCCCACTAATAAACAAAGATTAATATAGAAACAATCACAGAAAGTAACGAGTTTCTGCAAATGAGAGCAGTTCTCCTGTCACTTACTTTTCTTGGCCATCCTAGTAAACTCATAAGTAAATATAGTAGTATGGGGGTTTTTTTTCATTTGAAGGAGGCAAGGTGTAGGACTCTAATTCCTTGTGAAATAATAGAAATATACAAAGAGGAAGATCTCAGTAAAGAGTAGCTGGGGATGTCATTTAAAGTCCATCTTGGAAAAAAAATGCATTCATTCAATGTTTTATTCTTTGATTAGGTAGATGTATAAAGCGACGACTTGTGTGTAATGTAGATAATGACTGTGGAGACTTTTCTGATGAAGATAACTGTGAATCCGACCCACGATCACCATGCCGTAACCATGATATTGATGTGTCTGAAGTTGGCAGGACTGCAGGGCAAGGGTATGTAATGAAGGAAAAAGTACTACTGGGCCTTGTGAAGGGTCTAGAACTGTCTCCAAAGCCAGCTGAAAACACTGGGGCACACTGACATTCCCAAAAGTGGAATCTGAATCGTGTGCACATTTGTATTCAGAAATGCTATGTAGCTTTTGGAAGAACAACTAACTACTGTTTTATTTTATATACTTGGGAAGGATGAGATATTTATATAGACAGTGTAAATCAATCATTATGTTAATACATAGAATCATATATAAAAGTTACATGAATATACTTACAACACTTACTATTTAAATGTAAAGCTTACAGATATATAGATAAGTTTCAAGTAATATTTCGTAACGAATCAGTCATTCCCAATTACTTTACTAACGTGCATGTCTAAAAGGGAGAAGATGTATCTTGATTACTTATACAATGGGATGCCTTACTGCAATAACACTCAGCCTGCAGCTTTTTTCCAGTATTGCATGCTCCACTTCCCACATCTTCATTGTTTCCAGGAGTTTTCCTCATTAATCTAAGTAAAAAATTAATCTTTCTATTCTCAGACCCTGCTGGATTTCTTTCTTCTCAAATAATAAAAAAAAAAAAAAAAGTGTGACATACTGTTTATCTACAAATCGAGTTAGAAGGCAACTACCCAAACTGGAACAAATTAAAATAAAAGTATACTACAGCACCACCTTGTGTTTAAATGACAAGGATGCATCCTTTTCATTTAATTTTGACAATAGTATTACCGCACAAGAGCAAAAATGCTGCCCTCGTAGCATGGGGAAGTAAGCCAAGTACAAGCATTTTTAGAAGTAGTTTCTGTATTATTTCTGTTATAATCCATTACCAAAAATCTTCCATGAGAACATGTTGTATAGATGTGCAGTAGTGACGCTGGTGACTTCGATGAATCGATAACCACTTTCTACACTCAGATAAGTATATGGACATGTATCAGACATAAATATTGGAAATACTGAAAAGATCCAAATCTATGAAACAGACATAGAAAGGCAAAAAAAACTCAATATAGAATCTCCAAGGAGCAGTTATTTTTGGAAGTAGAGCTATACAGCTGATATGCCCACTTCTCTGGATTTGTAGTGATTCAGATTTCCTCTTCTCCACTCCAAGGAATTCTATTACTCCACCAGGTCACACCCTGGGAGAAAAGACAAAGCTAGGAGTAGCTGTATATCCCTTCTGCAGATTTGATGGATCTTGTACACACTTGATACCAAAGTTCCTACCAGCAAACAAACTACTATAAGTTACAAAAAAAACAGATTAAAAGTAGCTGTTGAGATGTCACTTTTAAATCTATAAGGATGCTTCCTCACAAATACATTGGTCAAGAAGAAATGTTTTTTACTCCCTTTTATTCCTAAGATTCTCACTATGTTTGATGTTTAACATCTATCTTCTATTTGTTTATTTCTCATGCATTTCCCTTAAAGTGCTTTACAAAAGATGTATTGTTATCCCCATTACACAGATGAGAGGACCACAAGAGATGAGACAAGCTGCTGTGGATGAAGCAAGATTCAGTTCCACAGCTACAGTCTCCATCCCTTACAGAATCGGACTTTTCCAGTCACAATACCGTTGTCTATGGGTGCTGACACCTCCTTTTTTGAAGCGTAACCTCTCCTGTATTTCTCTTGTAGAATCAATGTTTTAGGAATGCAACCAATGGCCAGCCCATTTGACAATGATTTTTTCAATGGTCTTTGTGAACGGGTGCGTGATGGAAACACGCGGACATACTACCGCAAGCCATGGAACGTGGGTGTTCTCACTTACGATGTAAGTCTAAGTCCTTCTGTGCAAACTAGGATGTATTTAATTGAATAAAGAATCTTGACATCCTCTTGGAAGGCTCAGCATATCTCTTGAGTCAGGCAGCAGCAGCTTTTTAGCATCAAGCTTTTGATAAAGTCCAGAGGGAAGCAGGTTATGTTACCATTTGCTTTAGCAGTTAAGCTCAGTTGCACCAGATAAATTCCCACATGTTCATTGCTGCACCTGTGCCTAGTAAATGAAACTATCTTTCTGGAATGTTTACAATATGAGTGGATGAGATGAACAGGAGATGTACAGAAACGAATATGATACCTAACTTTTACTGGGTAGAGCAGCAATCAAGCTACTTTTTCAAGGAGACACAAAAGACACTGATAAAAAGGTAGGAATAATAATTATGATACTCTGGTCCTGCTTGGATTCTCTAATCAGTGATGGCTTTCTCTGTACCACTGAAAAAATATCTAATAGCCTTTTGAGATTCAGACTATGACTTCCAGTGAGGTTTGAACTCCAAAAATGTTGATGATCTATTAGAAACATCAATGTCAGATTCATTTCAGAAATCAAAGTACTATTTTGCTTACCAAATGCTTTACTTATCATTGTAATTAGGAACTTCATAGAACAATGACAATTTAAACCAGATCCTGCCCAAAATGAGTAAATCTGACCCAGAGATCATTGCTCATATTTGATTTTGATGCATAACCATTTTCAGTTACTAAAACTCTATGTTCTGCTAAAGTATACAAAAATAAACAACACTGAAATAGGTAATCTGAATTAGCTATTGTCTGCTATAAGAAAAGAAAGCAAAATCATAATTCTGATTCATTTCAGATGTCAAGACCTATTAGCAAATCTTGCCTGTGTTCTAAGAAGGATCTGGAGACTACTACTCCTTACATGTAAAGGAACTGTTTACACACATCAATTTGATAGTGTTACATGCTGAGATTTAACACTCACTGAAACATTGTCACTGCAGTTTTCTTTTAGTTTTGAACCACTGAGCTGATCCAGATGAGGTGGTTTGTGGAGGGGGTGATATTTCCATTTGCTTTCTTTTAAAAGAAAAAAGAGCTGTAACAAAACGTATTTCTGAGCTATGTAAAACATACAACTTTAAAGTGCTAGATTTTTCTATTCCTGCTTGTTTTGTTTTTTCATATAACCTTTTCATTATCTTTTCTAAGACAAAAGCAGACAAAACCTTCACATCTGTGTTGTACCATGATCGTGTAAAAATGTTACGAGAGGTTTACATAGAAAAACAAAAACATTTTAATGCTGACCTGTCTCTGAAATACACACCTACTGAAGGAAGTAACAAAGATGCTTCAGAAGGAAATTTCACATATCACTATAGCAAGAATTCAAGTTTAAGTTCTATCCTGAAAAGCTCCACAGAAAGGGTAAGTTTAATCAAGCTAAAAGGTTTAATGTAACTATTTTACAAACAGTAAAATTTACACAGTGTTAGAATAACGCAATATTAATCTTTCTAAGTATTCTAGTTGCCTGCTGATTTTCTGTCATTTATTCACAAAAATGAAATACTGGCAATACTAGGGTTAAGATTTCAGATGTGGCCAAAGGGTAACCAAATGTAGCTTCATTATCCCACTCTTTACCCTTGACTAGCAACCACCCTCATCTTCAACAGGGACTTGATGTTAGAAAGGGCCAAAGATCTCTGATTTCATCTGTTAGAGAGCAGCTCTGATCTAGTGCAGTGTGGGCAAATTAGGTCAAGTCCTGAGATAAATATTGCCACTGAGTAGGCCTACACTAGGTAAACACAAAATAGACATGTAGAATAACTGAAAGGTCAGATCTCAGCCATTCAGGTATGTCTGTACTAATAAACTAGCCCGGGCTAAAAGGCACAGACATTAGCACTGGCACACAATAATCAGTAGTTTTACTAGCACAGTGCCATGATTTTGGTCTGTACCAGCTCTCATGCTCTCATAAGCAATACCCATCCTGTGGTCCTCTGCAGCATGTTTGAAAGGAATGTTCCCAGCAAGCAGTCTGGAGAAAGCAAGCCTATTTTGGGGTTGCACACAAGCCATACCACTCTACTTGCCCTTTGAGACAAAGGCCCTATCCCATTTTATTTACTAGTAAAGAAGTAGCCTTAGCATCTAGTGAGGTCAAAGAGAGAAAGAAACCACAAAAAGTGATACTAGACAGACTAGACACTATGGCCTAATCCAGCAGCTGGGTGCTAGTGGAATTAACCAACCAGTTCATATATGCTTTCCCACCATATACGCCGAAGTGTGTGGTCACAACATGTCGTTGTGTACAAGGTACATCAACTCCATAGTGCTGAAATGCACCACATGCAAGAAAGAATATATCTGCCTCTACTAATTTAATCTTTCAAATTTCTTGTCAGCCTTGTTGTCTAGGACCCCTTCAGAGCTCTGGAGATCAAATGGATAAAAGGGAAAACTAAGATAACTTTTATAACTGATTAATTAAAATAATAAAGAGAAAGGTCTGTACTATAAAGAGAAGTTGATATACAGCACTGACTTTGTATTGGTATGAGTTTTCTTGGGATGGAAATGGACCATTTAAATCTCAAAGCATTGATCTCTACAGACACAAAAGATCAAGTTCTATAACTCAGGGTATATTACAGGCTGCTCATAGTCTCGTGGCTTGTGATAGGAGTTTTGGCCTCAAATTCTTGCTTGGAGATCAGTTCAGAAAATGAGTTGTGACCTGTCACCAGCAGAGGTCTATCACCATAAACTCACATTGCTGCAGATTAGTGGAGTGGCAGTCCCTGGTCAAGAACCCTCCAGGGCTCACCTGCAAGTAAAATCCAGGAGCAGCCCAGAGACACCAGGAGAGTAAGGGATTTTGTACATGCTGGATGGCAGGAATATTTGCCCCTACAAAAAATTCCTCACAGATATTTAGATGCCTGAAGATTTCTGCCAGTCCTAAGCAGCATCTGAGTTGGCAGTTTAAAATCCTTTAAATGGTGCCAGCTAATGTGATGGTCAGTTGCTAAATCCCTTTTACATACCTCCTATTAGGCATTACTGTTAAGGGAGTCACATAAGTACTGCAGATAATAATGGGTTTTGGAAGGCATGTGTTTGCTTAGAGTCTTAAGTGCAACTATTTCACAAGATGTCATGTGTTACAGGCATCAGCTAGGTCCTAGTTTAGATTATGATATAAAACCATCCACAAGTGTAATTTATGAAAATATCAGTCACTAAACCTAGAGTTAGAATATATGTATGGGTCAAATGCCTCAAAGGGATTTTTTCCTGATTAATTTTCATTTTATGATGTTATTTTGGGTTTTTTGTTTTTAATGGGAGCTGTGCCCTTCCTTCTGACAGTCTGAGAATGACAGAGAAGTGATCCAAAAAAAAGAGAGAACTTAGTTCTGCTCTGACTATAAACAAAGACAAAACTCCAGCTGACCTCAGTGGGCAGCTTCTGTTATCTGTTGAGCTATATGGAATTACTTTTCAATGTTATGAAAGTCAGAAAGGCACTTTCAGTAGATATAGGACTTAACGAGAAGACTTTGCTGTCAAATAGGTCACAAAGGACTTGCTGTAAGGGGAGAGTTCTGCAAAACTGGAAGAACTGAAATGATCTAAATCTCTTGCTGCTTCCTCAGTTTAAATTTGAGAACTTTGAATTTGAATTAAGTAAGTTTGTCCCTGTTCCAAAATGCTAGATTGCTAGCATGCTTAAAAGTGCTGCAGTTTCTTTACAAGTAAAATAGAACAGATTTTCTTGCTGTGCTGCATACCAGAATGGCACTCTCATCTGCTTTCTTCTCCCTGCATTCAGAACCAAACCTTTCTGCATGTAAAAGGAAAGATTCAGCTGGGAAGATTCCAAATGCGAAGTCGTGATGTCCGTCTCACAGACAGTTTCCTTGATGATCTAAACTTTCTGCCTGGTGAATATGATAAGGGAGAATATTTTAAATTCCTAGAAGATTATGGAACTCACTATGCAGTCTCTGGAACTGTAGGAGGAAAATATGAACTTGTGTACGTGCTGGATAATTACGCTATGTCTCGAATAGGTATGCATTCTGTCAGCCTTGATATGGTATGCAGATTATCACCAAGTCTCCAGTCATGCAAAGAGGTGTATATAGAGCACTACTGAGAAAAGCACAGTTCAGTGTGTGCTGCTTGTGGCACACTGGTGACATTACAGAATTACATGAGTTCAGCAGAGATGAAAGTCAGTCTTTGTAACTTCCAGAATTATTTGAAGTATATTTTATGTCTGTAACTGAGAAAAAAAAATCTTAAACAAACCTCTTCAAAATATCAGCAATACTAATTGGTGTGACCTGACTCACAAGAGATCTCCAATGCCTAGAAAATCTGCCTAAACTTAAATCCAATTTGCTCATTGGTACCCTCTTGTGGCACAATCACTCTAAAAGTATGGTAGTGGCAAAAAATAAGGAATAAATTTAAGAACTTCCTAGAAATCACATGGTGCACTTGAGTGTGTTGAAACTGTTTTTATAGACTTTGACATTCACACTGGAATTTTCCTTGCCCTGCTTAAGATAGGAAAGTAGTAATTTATTCCTACCTCATATGCAGTTCAGATATATGTGGGTTTGTGATGGATTAAAGTGATCATTCTGGAATAGAGTTAGAAAAGACAATTCTCAGGCTGATTTTGGAGTTCAGAAATAAGTACCTGCTGCATGCAGCACCAACAACAATATTACTATCAGATGTTCAGACTATGCAAAGGGACATGGGGCAAAGATGCCACTTACATATACCAGTATCACTCTGTTCAGCACCTGGAGATTGTGGTGCTGGATTTTTTTTTAAGTACCAATCTTAAGCAAAATTCTTTCTGAACACAAAAGTGAAGTTCCAGGCGATATGTTTGAGTTTAATAAACAGAAAGGAGGTGTTGGAGGCAATAGAGGATGCAGGAGGATTGGAACTTTTGGGAATAGAGTACTGGTAAGAGATTAGTGGCATTAATTAACTTTATGAGGAAAAGGAGTGGAGAAATGTGTTTGAGGTTGGGAGAGAGAGACTGAGAGGATTGACTAATTTAGCACATAGAAAGAGCAAATGATAAGCAGCTGAGAAACACAAACTTCCAACAGAATATATGGAAAGAGTGGTCCCTTGAGGGACATTTGCTTTCAGCTAGATCAAGGGAAACAGAAATCAGTTTTTGGATGGTTTTGGTATTTCCCTAATCACTGTGGATCTCACCTGCCTCTGTGCAGTCACTTCAAACACAATCATCCTCACATTCATTTCATGGAAGAGGAAAAAGCAGAAGAGAAATGGAAAGCCATAAACATTTCTAATAGCCCTGAAATTTATTCTCCAAGAATAATAATATCCCATTATTTATGGTCATTTAATCCCTCTAATCACCTAATTATTTCCACTTCCAGGTATCACTGTAGAAGATGTGAAAAGATGCCTCGGCTATCACTTAGATGCCAATATTGCATATAAAGACTTACATGCCAATGTTAATATTGATGGTGGTAAATGTGAAAAGATTAAAGTGAAGGAGAACTGTAAGTATATCCTTATTTTAAATTATATCTTTTGGTTAAGGAAAGATGATACCAATTGCTTCCCCTTTTATAATCAATACAGTTATTGCTGTTAGGGAAAGGACAAACCCAGTAGACTAGTAGAAGTGAGGCTGCCATACTGCCATGCTCCCAGGTCAAGCCAGGCTGAGCACGTGTTCCCAGTAGGCACACACAAACATACTTACATAACACATACATACATACACACATGGCTGGCCACGCAGATCAATACAGACAGAAGCACAGCACTCAGGCAAACATAAACAGCACCAATGGCTTCATCCTGTTCTCCTCTCCATCTGATCAGGGTGAAAGTCTGTCAGTGGGAAATACCACAGAATCACAGAATGGCTGAGGTTGGAAGGGTCCTCTGGAGGCCATCTTGTCCAACTACCCTGCTCAAGCAGCGTCATTAGAGCAGATATTCTCCCCAGGCAGCACAACTTAGGTATTTCAGCCTCTCCTCAATATACATATATAGCCAATACAGATCCCTCCCTTAGACATTCAATTGAAGCAGCAACTGGATCCTTAGTCTCCGCTGTTGCTGACACCTGGATATACAACACCCCAAGGCCCACAGCTCCACTCCCATTGCTGGTACAGACCCCCTGATGTACATCAACACACACGTCCCCACACACACTATGGATGCTTCCAGTAACTGGCCTTCGGTGCTCAGTTTACCCAGCAATTGGTCCTTGGATCCTGTTGTCTCCAGTTGTCTCACACAGACACACACTCACATGCAAACAGGTCTCAGTCAACCCCAGGACCTTAGGGTCTCTCCAGTACTTGGCACAGAACCCCTGGTCACTCCAGTAGCCAGCTCCTCCAGTTGTCTCTAGAGACACATATATATCTAGGCCAGACTAACAGCCACTTTAGTACTTGGCTCCCAAGCCACTTACCCTATTCACCTGCTAGTCTGGCTTGATATTTGCTAGTGATCACACATTGACATATGCATTCTCACTCACTCCAGTTATTGGCACCACTAACACCAGGTCCCTATCAGCTGTTGTCCAAGTCTACTTGCTGGCACACAGATCTCCATACACATGCATGCACACAGAAAAGAGTCCTCTCACCCAGGAAAACAGTTAGAAATGGAATCTAGCAGTAAGCCAGGATGGACTGCAAAGATCAAGGACAGGATATGGCAGACAAGCTCACTGATCAGCCACCTTTCTCTATGCAATCAGGCCTCTTTTTTGCCTTTATCCCTCTATTTTCCCATGCTTGTTCCTCCCAAAGCCACTGTGATACCCCCTTACCCCTTCAATGGCACTCCCCTAAATATACTCTAAGTATTTAAGTTTGTGCAATCCCAAAATGCCCTTTTTTTGCATCCAGAGAGCCTTTCCATTGACTCATCTTGCTGTTGACTCATCCTCAGACCCATCCTGTAGGGCTAATTACTCTGCTGGGACAGGCCTGGGAGGAGTCAAGGCAGGGGCTCCCTTTCTCTGATGAGACTACTTGTGTTCCCCTGCGTGACATTGTTCCTCTCTGATCCTTTGTGTGTCTGGAGATGAGTCTTTTATCACATGACCTAAAAATTGCAAAAGGCAAGGAGATTTACTACTGAGCACAGAAGAGGGAATTATTTTCAGTGCTCTGTTCTTGTGTTTCATTTAGGAAGCAGAAGCTCCTACTATTCCAATTCCTGCCCTTTTCTGGTTCAGCTCAGGTGATACAGTAGCATTACTCATATTATCTTTGGCTTGTTATCAAATGGCTATGATCTCCATAATGTCTCTCATTTTGCCCTACCCCTTCTTTTCCTTTCAGCTATAGGGTTTTCTAATTTAATTGCAAAACAGATTTCCTCCTTCATAAGAGGTATGAGCAAAGAAAGATTGTATTCCACCACAACCAGTGAGTGAAGGGTTCTTCTCTCTACAGTCGTTTTATACAGATGGACTGGTTGCGCTAAAGGACCACTGTTATTCAAGATGCATGGGCGTTACACTTTCTTCATCCTCTCTTCTTTCTTTCTTTCTGCAGCAGAACTTCAGGATGACGCTATCATTGATGATGTCATTTCCTTAGTTGATGGAGGGAAGATTGACTTTTCAGTTAAAATAAAAGAAATGTTACTGCGAGGATCCAAAATGGTTGATGTAGAGGATTATATACAGTGGGCTAAGTCTTTGATTGATGCTCCAGTAGTGATACAGCAACGGGTAAGTACAACTTCTCTATAGCTGTGGCTCTTAGAGTTTGAAAGCTTTTGTTCTAAGATGGAGGTGAGACTTCAAGTTTATCATGAACTTTCAGGTATTTTCTTCATCTTGACAGTTTCTTCAGATGCTTACTCTAGTGATGGGTATATCAAAAGGATTCAGAACTTTGGAAAAGTCTGTTATGCATGGGCTTTTTTCTTCTACAGCCTTCTCCAATACATACACTTGTTCCGGTTAAGATGAGAAATGCATATTTAAAGAAACAAAATTTGGAAAGAGCAATTGAAGACTACATTACCGAATACAGTGTATGCAAATGTGAACCCTGCAAAAATGGAGGCACACTGGTGCTGGTAGATGGAGCCTGTACGTGCATGTGCTCAAGCTACTTTAAGGGAATTGCTTGTCAGATTCCCAAATCTACATTAGTTACAGGTCAGTAAATACTCCAGCCAGACTAAAATGAGCATATTTGTTATTGTGAACAATATCCTGATAAAATGAGCCTTCATAAGGACAGAAGCATGTCACAGGACTCCCTTATACCTACTGCTGTCAAATCTCATGGGCATACAGTGTGGAAGTTAGTGCAAGTTACTGGGTTCTTTCCATAAAGAGGGTGCTCTAAATTAGAGTTCATTGCCCACATATATTGTTGTGTCTTGGAATGATACCCCAAGTTCATTTAAGTAAACAGGAGCATTATTGCAGAATGGTGCAGTAATGGTAAGCTGATTTCAGGCAAAAGCAATCTCACCACATCATAAGCTATTTTGTCTTTAGTTTCTTGCAAAAGTACCATGTTTGCTAACACATGATCACATTTCATAATTACTGTGCTAGCTTAATATTAGATTGGTCCACAAAGGGGAAGAGGGAGATGACTGCAGTTCCACAACTGACAATGTAAAAAATTTATTATGCAGTAAATTCATTCTCTGTGGCCAAGTTTTTAAAGCACAGGTGCCCAAAATGGGCCTTAGAACTTAATGTCCAGGCAGCTTCCTAGGGTCACAAAAATGTTGAAACCTCTGGGCTCTTAAGCAGTGCCACTGACAAGGGCGTTTTCAAAAGCCAAGTCTGTGCAAAGGGATGTATGCTGGAGGGTGCAATGATCTGCAGAGTCACCATAACTGAGAATGTAAGAACTGAATCATGGTCTACCTTTTCCACCCTCAAAAGTACCAAGTAAAAAGCTCTGATTAATCCTTCTGACACTGCACAGAAGACAGAGAGATGTTGGACTAATCCTAGTATGATGTCTTAATACCAGTTGTCACTGATGGAGGCTGGAGCTGTTGGAGTGCCTGGTCCACCTGCATCAATGGAGAAAATACTCGAACTCGTCAGTGTAATAATCCTACACCAGGACCTGGGGGTAGACCATGCCAGGGCGAAAGCATTGAAAAACGGCCTTGTGGAGGAGCAAAGTAGTTATGCTGTTCAAAAACAGGTAAGCAGCCTCTCTAACTACTAATGTGTTATTGCTGTTTAGAATAAATGGCCAGTCAATATTTGGGGCATTTCAGAGACACAGTTGAAGAAGTATAGGTAAGTCCACTTACATGTTTCATTTAAATCTGTGATTTCATATAGCTTTTAAAAACAGCGACCTTGTAGCTCAAATTTGTGAATGTTTAGATTTGTATTTTAAGGTCTTGACAAGTAATGTTATATTACAGAACTTCAAGAGTAAAATGGAGTTCTGGATAAGAATAGACTAAAAATCCAGCTCTTAAAATCCAGATTTCATCTCCAGTCAGACTCTCCATCAAAAACCTTACATCTTAGGGAGAGGGAAAGAGACATATTTTCCAGAAACAAAATATAGAAACAGTTTGGGAGTCTGAATTCTATTACTTGGTAAGCAGAATTCTTAAATCCAACAAAGCTACTGTTATAGCAGTTCTGAAACTTTTAGCTTGGAAAAAAACAGATTAAGAAAATGTTTAGCTACATGGTTTTGTCAGCTTTTTTAAAATTTATTTATTTTTAACATAATATTGCAAAGCCAAAAAAAAAAAAAAAAGAGCTGGATTTTGAGGATGGATGCTCTGGTCCATAAAATGGCAAGGTGTTCTCAACTTTCTTCACCTGCTGAGAACAAGAAGCTGCATGCAACTTGGATGTGACAGTAAGAGTTTTCAGGCCCAGGGGGAAGCATTTGGGTTTTATGCTTAACATGTTACCATAAGTTGCTTCTCATCTGGGAGGCCACAAGAAAAGAGGTGGCAAGATAGGGAAAGGATTTGGAATGTTTCCCCACTGAAACACCCTGATGGAAAGTCTTGCAATGACCTCTACCTGCACCAAATATATGTATCAGAAGATTTCTTCTATGCCTGTCCTCTCTCAGCTTCAGTAGAGTTCAGCTACATCTAATATTCTACTTGTGCAGCACCTGAAGAAAGCATGGCCAGCAAGATATAACAGCACTCCTGGGCCATCTAGCCCTAATCAGAGAATTAATTACAAACTGCTTCCTACAGCACCTCATCTCCAGGCTATCAAAGCTGCTTATTCCACAAGTTCTTCCACAGATGGAAGAGAGAAATTGAGAGAACAATATGATGCAGAGCTGGAAAATTGAGAGTAATATGAGGAAGACAAGTATAAGAAGTAGGGGAAAATAAATAAAACTAACAAGTGGCAGATTCAAAACAGACTGATGACTGGTCCTTCACACAGTGGGCATAACAAAAGTAAATATGCATTTTAAAAACCTCAACACAAACTACTGGAAGGTTCTCAAACATGTAGATAATCATGCTTGTTCAGGAAGTCTCTGAAGCATAAATTCTGGCAGGATGGGAAAGCATCCTGTGGAAGTATTTCTATGTGTTTCCCTACTCCTGGACATTGCATAGGTCGGTGCTATTACCTTCTTGTTAAAAACAGGGTAACAAGTTAGCCTTTGCTTGATCCAGTGATTTTGGTCTTATTTTAAAAAATCTCATCAGCAGCTTAATTTTATTCCTGCACTGTATCATTGACATGTTTCTATTCAACCATGACAGCAAATATCATGGTGATTATTTATGAAATACACATATTCAGATATGTTTCCTCTGGTATGGCAGCTCTTTTAAAAAAATTAACTTAACTTTGGCTCCTGATATATAGCAGACATGCTGCATACTCACTCTTCCAGCAGAATTCAGATACTTAACTCTTCTGAAAATCACAGTATGTGTTTCGATTCATTCTTCATTAGGATTATTTTACATTACAGTCATATTTGAGACAGAGTAAAATCATGTTCTTGGTGAGCCATAAGAGTACTGTTTTACTTAAATTTTGACGAATATATACGTTGTAGCTACTATCTTCTATCACTTCTTTATTATTTTTTCTTCTTTTTTAGAAAACAATAATGGATTCCAAACCAATTCCACAAATCACATTTTCTGCTGGCCAGCTAGCTACCCAAGAGCAATGGAATGCCATGATTTAAAAGCACCTGCAGCTTAAATGATTGCTAATCAAAACAAAGTAATACACTAATAAACATCTTAACAGAGATGAGCTGATGCAGTGGGTGTGGTCCATCTTTTACTTGCCTGTGGCTGTCATTAGGGCATGAATTATTTGCCTTTGTTACTCAATGGCATAATGATGTTCCTTTGTCAGTGGTTTTTTTTCCTAATTCTTTGTGGTATGTTTTCAAACTGATTTTCAAGAATTCAAATCCAGCATGAGTATCAGAATAATGTATATAACATTAGCTGATTGATGGTATATTGTTAGTAAAGAACCTGGGAGGGTCATTATCTTCAGCAAAATGCCCTTGTGGATTTATTTCCAACCCCACATCTTATATCTAATTCATGCCCTGAATCACCAATATGTTTAGGAAGACATGCAGCTTTACTAGAGTTATCACTCTTGTGCCTCCAAACATTTGCTGAATAGCTTGACATTGTATCTCGTCTATGTCAATGTGTTAAAGATTTTTATATGAAATTAGAGGCACATTACAAAGGGATATAAGAGTTGTTATATTACCATCCATATTTTTAGCAAAACTTCCAAAGGAAACAAGGCTGAGGCAATTGTGCTGTCATTGCACCTACCTGTCAGTCTTCCTCAGTGACTTTTGAAGCTAGTGGACAATTACCAGAAAATTTGTTTGGGTGGGGAGGAAGGATAGTTCTCAAAGTAGTTTCATGAAAAACTTTGAGAAGACAAAAAGAAATTAATGTTGCTGTTGAGGAAAAGGTATTAATGTTAATTTAGCTATTCTACTAGACCCAGAAGATCTACATAGAAGCAAGACACAAGTAAACAGATTTCTTTTAAAAAGTTAAGAACAAAGGTATATGAGGGCTGAGTGGTTTGGAAACACAGGAATGGTAAAAGCCATCAGATCAATGACATCAGTCCCTTGCATACTTGCAGTCCAGGTTTGGAAAAGTCCCCTGGAACCTTCTTTACCTGCCTCCTGCCCACCACAAATGACCCTGAAGACTTATAGTACCAAAGACCAAACATCACAAAAGAAAGCAGGAGAGAACTGTTCCTCAGACCCCTATGGTAGGAGAGCATTCAAAAAGTGAAAGTGTACTGATGACCAAAGTGAATCAAACCCTGTGCTACAAAGGCAGACCAACAAAGACCTTTCACTGCTTCCTGCCACCATGAACAGTTCCCTTCGCACGACAGAAGTAGAAACAGGTTTCCATTAATTAATAGGCTTCCACTAATTAACGTTCCCAAGTGCAAACACAGGATTTTCTCAATGGACAGAGCACACATGCACCTAGCATCCCTGCAGTCTTCCTGGGACATTTCAGAAAGCCTCAAACCTAACACTTATGTACTTTGCTGCACTGTGCACCTGGAATATAGCTGCTCTTGGTGGAAGATCTGATGTTACTGCCTCACTGTGGGAACAGCAGGAATCTTCATCAAGAGCAGAGCTATCAGATATCAGGAAATCCCTAGCAGACAGAGCAACTCCTCAAGAACTGCACATGCAAAGATTCCTGGTTAAAAAAAAATAAAAAGAGGATAGGCCTAGGAAAACCTACCACAGTCTAAGATTTAACACTCGGTGTGACCAGACATGCTGACCAAGCATCTTTCCAGTACAGTTAGTATTCTCCATCTGACAAACAGATTTTTTTCCTAACGTCAGAATCCTCCCAGTCCTGTCATTAAGTCTCTTTCATAAATTGCTTGTGTAGCACATGGATGTCTTACTGATCTCCTTCCTCCTGTATCCTCTTTGGAAGACCATTATTGAATATCAATTAATATAAATTAATATAAAATTTTGTCTAATTCCCATTTTTAATGTACTCACAATCTATTTATAACCATTTGATTTCAATCCTTTATTTTTTAGTATAAATAATCATTCTTCCCTGATACTTACAGACCTTGTCATAGCCTCTTCCATCTCCACTTTCTTAAGTTAGACAAGTCAAGTTCTTTTAGTGTCCTCTCAGAAGCCAGGAAGTCCTTCTACTCATACTAGAAGACTTCACCTGTACCTCTGTCAGTTTAAACTCATGGTCACTCAACATAGTTGACTGGAACTGCACACAATACTCTAAATGAGCTCTCATCAATGCTCTGCACAAATTCTTTTCCTGCATCTCCTAAAAATCATATGCCTGCTGTGCATTCAAATCATATGCGCTTTTCACATGTGCATGTCATGTTAGTGACTCACACTTACTGTCTCCTTGGCTCAAAGCAAAAATTCGTGTTCTTAGCCCTAAGTATATGACTTTATTATTAAACTTTGGTTGACTTCTATCGCTCCAATACACAAAGTCTTCTCATTCTTCCTGTGCAATGACCTGATTCTCCCCAGTATTAGAAGAAGTTAGTTTAGTACATCTTCAGATAACATCGCTATAGGCCCAGTTCTTGAACCAGACTCCTGACCCAAGTAATGAGCCGGATTGGTCCCATAACCTATGCCTGCAGAACACTGCTAGTAATCTCAGTTAAACTCAGGAATTCCCCTTCCACTTCTAAACTGATGTTGCTTTAGCCAGATCCTTACCTATCTTGCAGTCTTTCTCACAGGTCACATCCTCTCCCCATTCTCATCATTTAACATTCAACAAAGGGTGTTATATGAAATACTCTGCTTAAATCTGGATAGATCAAGTTAATTGTATTACCTTTGCCTAAAATGCCAGTTAAACTTTGTAAAACAGATATTAAGTTATTCAGATGTAATCCATCTTTAATGAAACCTACCTTAAATGTAGCGACATATACCTAATATTTTCTCTTTCAAATTGTTTTTTGAAGTCTGTTCTTAGAGTTGCAGAATGTTGTGCTCAAGTAAGTAGGCCTGTAGCTGCCCTAGTGATTTTCTGTTTTTCAGAAAATAGGTAGTATGTTTTCTAATTGCCACTATAGGTATCTGTAGTGGTATTTGCTATTATCTATATAATAGATAATACTGATACATTGCATTGAAAGTTTAATTGAAAACCGGTGGTTTGGGACTTAGAGCAATGCAGCAAACCTTTCAGTGCTCTAGTCCTGAGATTATGGGGAAATCCTGATTTCATTGCAGATGCAGTTTAAATCTTGCTTGTGACACAGATATGGTATTGTGTGTTACTTTACTATCATTTTTATTTGTCCCCCAATGCTTCATACAGAGAAGCTTCCTTATTGAAAACGCAACTGATTTTTTTATATAGTAGCTGGATATCACCCAAAATATATCAGTGCCCACCCTCCCCTGCATTTAGTATGTACTTCACTCCTCTTCTTCCTTCCTCCATCTCTTTTCATTAAGCCCTCTGTTTTAGCTTTCTTTGCTAGATCCAGCTCAGTGAGATTTATGGCCATATGCCCTTTCTTCCTTCAATTTTTCTGTTTTTTTCTGCATAGGAGGTCTAGAGCAGTGCAAAATTTTAATATCCTGTCGGGCCAGGATAACCTTATTTTTCTGATAATATCAGCTATGAAGAGCTGAACAGTCAAAGGTTAATTGATAGAAATATAGTTCAGCTTATTAGAGGAAGAAAATTACTTCAGACTTTAAACATCTGTGAAAATCTGAGCCAGAAGGAGGTGTGCATGGAGTTGGTTAGTGAAGCCTGAATACACAAAAATTCAGGAACCCCAAGTATGAAAGACAAAACCAAAATATATTTGCCTTTTTAATTCAGTCAAAGATTAGTGAAAACATAACTATATAATTTTCTCATCAGTATAGACCTGTTTTTCATTATAATCTTGGAGGTCATAAAATGAATGAATGCTTATTCACTGTCATTCGTCCTTCACAGTGGTGCAGTGTATCCCAAACAAATGCTGTTAAAAATTCTGTTAGGTCTCTGATAATATGCAAAACAAGGATTTTGCTGATATCTCTTCCTGTGAAGGCTGGATAGACCACATACACTTTCAAAAAAGGAAGTGCACAGTGAAGGACAAAGAACATTTTTGACTCTCTCTAGTACAGTACATACCCTTTAGCAGGCTTGTGGAGATAGAGAACCCAAAACTATGGTAAGTACAGAGCTCTATTCATTTACTTTTTATTACATGGATGCATAAGATTTAGTACTAAAACTGCAGTGGATGTAACTGTAAAACTTTAAACATCTTTCTAATAGTTTTCAATTCAGTTCCTTGCAGCTGACTTCCTGCTTTTGAGGGCATGAAGAAACTTTTTAGGTTTTTTAGCTCCTTCATCATGTGAACTGGTTTTTATGTGCCTTACTGATTCTGGCATTCAAAATTAAGGAAGAGAAAACAGCTTCTTTTAAGGCTAAGCTGACAAATTAGTTTGTGTATCCAGAGGAATTCTGCAGCCAAGTGTCAATGTGGCACCAAGCAAGAAATGGGAATGGGTCAACCCTTTTAATTAGATTTGCAGAAAGCAATTGCACTAGCTTATTTTGATTCAGAAGTACTTTGTAACTAAAAAAAACAAAGGCGGGGGAACACTCAAGATTTATGCATTTATCTGTACATCTTCAGTATAGTTGGGGGGGAGGTTACTGATCTGTAGAATTTGTTTCCTTAAAAATATGGTTTCTTTAGAATTCCAAACTCTATATATGCATCTGTTTTTATAAGTATTTTATTAATAAACCAAATCAATAATTTCAAGAGAAGTGATTTTACAGATAAATGTTGAAAAGTGTGAAATCTGAATAGCTTTTCAGGCCATCTTTGCTCTGGGAAATAGTTTAGAACTCCTGGAGTAGCTTGTATACTTTTATCATGGCACATATGCCCAAGTAAAGCAGTCTGTCCCTGAAGGTAGTGTGACTAAAGAGGTATCTTCATGGGGAAAAAGGTCTAACTTTCCCTTTTGCAAGTAGCACTTGAAAAATGGCAATGTGAAATAGGATTGAATGCAGAATACAGTTCACATTTAACAATGCCTTATAAAGCTCAGAGGGTTTTGATTAAGTTTGCCTCTGTTTTACACAATGATCAAATTCTTCCTGAATATGAAGCAATGGCCTGAAAGTGTTTACATAAGTAATATTTTTTATATTTAAAATATAAAATAGGTATTTCTTATTCTAATTATTTATGTTGTAATGAATCCCACTGTACATAATCAAGTACTAAAGGGCAAAATACTATGCTTGTTTATGCCAGTAATTCAATTCAAGTCACTTGACTTACGCTGGATTTACATATGGATAAATGGGATCTGAATAGTGCCAATGGTTCTACCAAACTAGCATCTCGCTGTGCCATTGCCTGCTGAATTCCAGTTGCCGCAGAGATTCTTTAACTTGAGCTAGTCATTCCCAAATATACATGGAGCCTTTGGTTTTGCAAAACCCTACATTAAAATGTGCAAGGCAAACACACAGTTACTCTTCTGGCTTGATTCAAATGTCTAGCTGCTTTCACAAAAGGGTTTGTTCAGAAAAAGTATGTAAATATGCAAATAGGTTGAACACAAGACTTCTGCCGTTGCCAAATGCAGTTTGAAAATAAGCAACAATTAACAGTTTCACTTTTTTGTTTAAATATTTTCAAAGCTCCAGGTTGTTTTCTCTGAATCCAAATATGAATGACAATTCAAAGTAATGAAAACCATGAATTCATGCGCTTATTATATTTCCTTGACAATGTTATATAGCACTATGGGGAAAAGAGTGCTTTCATCTTTGCATCACAGGCATCCCAGAAGCCTCACCAAGGAAGCAAATCACGTTCTTTGTCTTTGCTTTGATGCTGCATGGATGGAAATTAATATTATAGCAATAGGAGAAGACAGGAAAAAAAAATAGGAGGAGAGCAAAACAAGTAACTGAAGAAGGTGGAGTGAGGAGTAATGTAGGAAAGTTTGGTTTCTGGCAGTTTTAGAGTAGACAGAGGGCAGAGTTGCTGGAAGGACAAATTTATTCCTACAAAAAAAAAGCCAATGAACATTTTGAACATGAGATTGGGCATAATCTGTCTGATGCTGGCTCTGTTTTTAGTGCATACAGGAAGAAATGGAAGGAGCAAAGCTAGGTCTGCAGAATCCTGAGATCCAAATGAGAACCAAAACATAGAATTCACTATTTCATTTCTGACCATCATAACAGAGCCAAGTTTAAACCAAAACATTTAGATATAACATCAGATGAAAAAATACTAGAACTACAATAACAGCTGCTGGCAGGTGTAGCTTCATGTGAGCCTGAAGCTGATGAACACAAAGGAAAAAGGTTGCATTTTCCTTTGACTTCAAGCCAAGACAAGCTGTGTTGATTTCTGACCTAGAGAAATAGCCCTTAACATGCCTGTCTTCTTGTAGTGATACTGGTAATTCTCAGCTATACTATAAGAAGCAAAAGAACTTCCGAGACATGAGAATTCAGATAAATCTTCTGATACAGATATGGCCAACCAAGGAATTTGGTTGATCTATTTGGATCTACCATTTGTTTTTTTAAAAAAAAAAAAAAAAAAAAAAGAAAAGAAAAGAAAAGAAAAGAAAAGAAAAGAAAAGAAAAGAAAAGAAAAGAAAAGAAAAGAAAAGAAAAGAAAAGAAAAGAAAAGAAAAGAAAAGAAAAGAAAAGGAAAAAAGAAAAGAACTTAAAGAAAATCCAGAAAAGCAGAGAGGACCATGGGATCTATTTAGTCATAACATCCAGATGGAGCTACAACAGCAGTTAAAAAGTGATGTGTGGCACATTTTCCAGGTATCTCACTTTGCCTCATCAGTGTTACTAACTTTGCATTTAAATTGTGGCAGACCTTGTCATTCACCTTATATGACTATAGACAAAAAGTCTCCACACAGGCAATTCCTAGAGAACAGCTATTGTACCATAACTTGCCCTGAAATAATTCAGTCAGGGCTCAGTGCTGTAGTTCTGTAGCATTCATCTTGGAAAGGGTTTTGTCTTCTGCCAGGATAGTCAAAATACATTAATCCTTTGAGACAAAATTTTTGTCACACAAAAAATATGGCCATTTAGTGAAGTGCTCTACTTTAATGGATGGTCAGAAAAAGCTTCTTCCTATCCACAAGTGGTTACACTGTACATCATATAGCAATTCTGGGAGCTGACACTGAAACCCATACTTCTAACTGCTAGGAAGGGACTCACACCCCTCTCCGTCTGTTCTTTACAGAAGTAAGTGCCCCTTAGGATTCAGGCATATAAAGTGACAGAAAGGAGTGAGAAATATATTAAGGGTTAGCTCAGAGCTAGGGATGTTTGTTTCTTGATATGCTCGCTAGATTGTCTACTGTGATATTTTTGTGTACAGTTTATCTATTAGCATTTTGAATGTTTCCCTTGTCAACCAAGTCTGTTAATCTAATCCTGAAAGATGCCTCCTTCAGCACCTACGCCCGTCATTTATGCACCTAGGTCCACCATTTAGGAAGAATTTTCAAAGTTGATATTCATCTGCCACCTAACTGCACGCCTTAAGGGAATGTCCACACTGCACAATGCAAAGCTATTCAGAGGTACCCAAGGAGTTATACCAGATCAAAATCTCCATAAACTGGAGATAATGACATTGACCAGGACTTGAGCCAACATCTTCATGAAACATGAGGAATGGAGAAATTCATCTAAAGAGGAAAGGTTTCTACATCTCACACAGTGTGGAAGAGCATATCAGCCTTCAGTCAGTTGAACTTGCTTTTTCTTATAAACTTTCCCAGTGCTAGCTCATTTGCCAAAGTTAGGTGGCCCAGCTGAGACGCTGGTTTTTAAGAATCTCTCTTTGCCTTTCCCCTTGTATTGTTGGGAAGGTCTAGACTGAAAAAAAATCCATTTCAAGACAGACAGCCAAGGGTTTGGATACCTCCACGAGGAGCAGCATAAAGCTTTGAGTGTTGAAGAATGCAGTGTCTAGTGCAGCCCATGTTCTGCAATGACCCTAATTAGATTTTAAAATTGTAGCATTCCATCAGTATGCCATTCCACATTTAAGAGGGCTTCTGCCTCATTCTCTCAGGTTCACAAATGAGGTAGTCTTCTCCGTCTCATCAGATTTAGCAGGCCCATTTGGAAAGGACTGCCACATCACCTTCATACCACTGGTTCAATGGTTCAGTGACCAAAGCAGACATGTTGGAAAGAGGTACCTCTAGTCATGTCACAAAAAAAACCTAAGCAGCACTTGGAGTAGTTCATTGAAACTAGGTCTACCCGCTTCTGAGTGAGTGCTGTAATTGCTAGGCTAGAGAGATGCTTTACCCTTCTCTAAACTGAAGAATCCTCATATCTTTCAGACAAAGCAAATCACCATCAAAACAGAGATGGAAAGTTCTGCCATCAACCATTAATCACCTTTGGTCTGGTGTTTAGGGAACTCTCAGGAGAGCTGTGGGTTTCACGCACCTTGGGTTGTGTTTTCTGAAAACTACATACAAGTAAATGAAAATAAAGAGCAGCTGACCATTTTTAAAAAGAAAGGACTCCATTTCTCCAAGCACAAGGATGCCTCTAATTCTCCTCCAGCATGGGCAAAGACAGATATATGAGGGATATAAGGCCATGACAATACATTTTATGGCAATTAGTTTCACCAGACAAAAAAAAAAAAAGTCCTTCTTTTTCAGTGCAATATTTTACAGCCAACTTTTGTGTCTCAATGGAGTCCTACTGATTCTGCGCATGAACACATGATAGTTGATTCTATGACAGGCTGAAGGTCCAATCACACTCAGGAGGACCAGACTCACAAGGAACCCTGTGTGAAGGGACCTGTACCTTCCTGCAAAGACCACTGAGGTCACTGGACTTCAGAGAGCCACAGAAGACCAGCAGGTCCAGGTGTCCTGCATAACTGGGAACACAACAGATTTTGAAATCGATTTGTACAAAACACAACACGCAGGACTAAGAATAATAAAATATTCAGGATACTATTGTCTTTGTGAGCCAGGCACAATTTTCTGTCTGTCAAGCCCAAGTGGAGAATGAGAAGTAGAGAAAAAGAGAGAGAGAAAATTTTTTCCTGATCTTTAGGCTACTTTCAAAAATGTTCTAAATGAACATCTGTGCCAATGAAATCCAAAAATGCTTTTCTGCTCACTGTATAAGACACCAGTGAAAATATTGTAATAGTAAAGCTAGGCAAGCAGTGGAACAGTAGTGGATTGTCTATAGTACTCAATGACAGCTATGCTCTGTGCATACATAATGTCCAGTGATGCTTCTAGATGGTACAGAGGGCCAGACTGCACTCAGAACATCCCAGATTCTGGCATGGTAGTTATCCTGCAGTGTCTTGCTGCCAATTTGAGAGCCACATGATATTATTGCAACGTGTTAATGAGAGCCCCATGATACTATTAAGGAAAACTATTGGCAAGCCAGGACTTGCTACATACAGCCATGTCTGTGCCTAGCCCATTCACACTGAAATCAGGCAACATCTTGGCCTATTTAAGAGGAGTGGAATAAACTCCAGCCTTCCCCACCCCTATACATTGCAACTTGGACAAAAGATAGACTTGCAGAGACCCCTAAAATTCAAAATAACAATACCTTTGCTGAACCTTCATACAACGTTTATCCCTTAGGGTTTTTCCTATTCCTGAGGCGGGGGGGGAAGGCTAAGATAGGAAAATGTGTTAGGTATGTAAATTAGACAAAGATAAATCACATTCACAAACAAATGTAAATGTGAAGCTGACACAGAACATACCGTGTTTATTTATTTCACTCTAAGATACAAAATTACCCCAGTCTTTCTCTTTGCCACCTGAACTATAACAAGAAAAATGTTGGATTTTATGTGTCAGCTTCTCGTACTCTAACAAAGAGTAAGTTACACAAGTCAATGCAGGGCTCCCAGCTCCCTTTCTCCAGTGCTGCCAATCTATCTGCTTTTTTAAAAGCACCAAAGGTGTTTGAAGGAATTGGAAAAAAAAAACAAGCCACTTTTTGCTTTCAAGAAAAAGCTTCCACACCTTGATTCTTTTCCTTGAAACTGTGTTTGGTCATCATTTATTAAAGCTACTGCCATTCTCTACAGTCATACTCAAAGGTGGGAATTAGCAACATTTGCCCTAATATCCTTGATAACAGACTCTCATTTGAATATTTATATTGATATGAGACCTTTTTGTAGTCATTTATTCCAGACCTGTCTCATGTAAGTATATTGTGAATGTCTCCTGATAGCTTAAGACAGATAACACAAGGATATGTACAGGTGAGCTTTTTTATTTTTTGTTGTAAGTGCAAAGTTTTAATATTTATCAGTAAGTCATCTATATTTGACTCAACAGTCTGGGATTAAGAACCTGACAGGATTTGTGGGTTTGTTTCAATAAAAAGTCACCTTTTTTAGCTATTTTTTTTCTTATGAAGAATACATTCATACTGTTTTGTATTCTAATTAAGAGAATCCAACAAACTAAAAAAGAATAAAAGTAATTCTCCATCAAAGTTCAGGACTTTTAACAGGAAACATCTGAGATGAACAAAAATAGCAGCTGCCTTCAGCAGCATCCCTCAATGCAAAAGTTGGAGTACATAGAAAATTAAGAACAGAAAAATTACACAGAAATGTACAAAAACAAACCCTCACCCATGTTCTTTCACTGAAGTTGTGAAAAATGGCCCCCGACTTGTAATGTCATCACTGAAAGGTGTGGAAAATTCATGAGAACAATTTCTTACACATGCTTAAAAATGGGGCACGTAAGGAATTTGCCAAATTCAATCCATAAATATTGGAAAAAAAATTTTTAAGCATTTTGGGGGGTTTATATTTTCGCAGACTGAAATGGAGATCAGAGGATCTTGTGCAACTTGGATTTACAGCTATGGCTGGGTGTTCCTTTTACTTCTGCTGACACTGCTCTAACAGCTTTTGTTCCCATTAGTCACTTGTGTAACAAAGTTTTGGGGAAGTGTCACCACCTCTACAATACCATGACCCTTCTCTAAACCTCTGAGGGCATCTGCATTTTGATTCTGAAGATAAGTCATAGGGAGATTGGTTTTCTTGTTCTCCTTGAAGCAGAAAAATATTTGGAAATCACGTCCCCAGGCTGTCACTTACTTCTCCTGTACAAAGCCTCTCAAAACAAAAATTTAGCCACAACCATTGATCTCCTCCACCTCTTAGTAATTTTTTTAACTACTTTCCAAACCCTTTTGACAATCATTTTTATCTCTTAAAGTGTTTACAGGCCTTGCAGCTTATCCCCTAATGGTCCTGTCTCTACAACTGGTCCCACCTTATCCTTTTTTGGATCTCATTCTTTAATTAATTCATTATTCCACCACTAGGTTTCCATTGATCTGAATGTTTTCCTTACATGACATGAGTTTTCCATCAAATCTCTTTTCCTCTAGCCTCTAAGAGCAGTTGCTAGGGCTCAAATTTATCCACTAGCCCACAAGAATGAAGAGTCAATATACGGACCTCCCTTAACCAGACACTGGTGCCTTTCTTCTTCCTGCTGCTCTTCTCCTCACCACACTCAGTAGCTGTCCTATACTCCTCAATAAAAGTATCCCATGCAATTGATGATGTATCCAATGGCCCATCCTTTAATGGATGCCCATCAGACTGGTCTTCCCTTTCACTCTAGCCAGTGCTCAGCAACAAATTTGGCAGTGTGATCCTGCACAACAACAAAATGGAAAATTTTATTTTCCCCATACACTTTAGCCCTTGGAGCAGAAAGGCTGATACCTGCTGCTCCATTATCTGTCATGGCCTGTAGTCTCTGTGAGGAGACAGCAAAACTGAAAGAGACTCTACTGAATTTCCCCTTCTCAGTCACACATACCCTGTAAACAGCAGATTCAAGTGCCTGCAAATAATAGACTTGGTAAGCAACTAAATTTGCATCATTAAAGTTAAGAAAGCAGCCATAATTTCCCTGCCTCTGAGGCAAGGCAGCAGGTAGGCACCGAGCAGAGATAACAGCAACAACCCAATTCGTTGTGCTCATAGTAGGTGATCAGGGAACTAGGACACATGACAGACAAGAAGCTGAGAGAACTGGGCCTGCTTAGCCTGGAGATAAGAAGATAAAGCAGAGACTTTATTGCTGTCTTCAAATATCTAATGGGAGAGTGTCACACTCATCTCATAGATGCACAGGGATAGAATGAGAGGCAATGGAAGCAAGAGGCATGGGAAACAAGATGCAAAAAAAGGAAAATCCCAAGTAGTTTCTTTTTTTTTTTTTTTTAACAGTGAGGGAAATCAAATACTGGGACAGCCTAGAGGGGCTGCAGATTCTCCATCCTTGCATGTAGTCAAAACCCAACTGAAGAATGCTCAAAGCAATCTGGGGACGCTGGCCTTGCTCTGAGCAGACAGTTGGACAAGATGACTTCCAGAGGTCCTTCCTTACCTAAATTATGCTGTGAGGCTATGATTTGTAACAGGAGTGGCTCCTCCATTAGAGGTCACTATTGCGCAAGTACCCAGGAATGACACCACGGAAAACAAATGTACACAATAATTGTACAGAGAAGTGCTGCATGAATTAGGGTTCCCCTCTGCTCAGTAGCTGAAAGGGGAGATCCATCTGGCTGCAGGGCAGGTATATGATGGAAGAGGGTACACATGGCCCAACTACCTCTCATTTCCCAGGCAGCAGATTCCAAGCATGGGATAAAAAGAGGGAAAGTGAGGTTAGCAGAAGAGAGGGGAGTCTCAGAAAGACAGGAGAGTAGGGCAGGCAGGAAGTATTCTTGTTGAAAGAAGAAACTCCGAGTGTACCAGCAAGGCTTCAGAATACAGGGTTTGTGTACACTCTCTGCCTAAGTTGACTTTACCAAAAGGACTCTCAGCAGATGGAAAACTGATCCTGGTTTTCTGCCATGATTGTCAGAGGCACAGATGAATACATTCTCATTCAACCTAACTTTCCATTTCTTTTGTTTATGGGTTCATATCACAGGTTAACCAGTAACTTTAAAGCCAGCAGGCTTTGTGACCAACCTTCTATCACCTGCTAAGGATCACAGAACAGAATTCATTGATAGTCAAGATCAACTTTTTTAAAAACCCAAAGGATCGGGCCATAGAAAGGATGTTAGGCATTATGCAAATCCTAGGCAGAAGGGCTTAGGAAAATTTTTGTTGAAACATTCTTTTTAAGATGTTTTGATTAAACTGGGGTTTCATTTTTAAACTTTATTGTCTTTGATTAAACTCCCATGGGAACATTTCTGAAGTTATTTTGTGTTTTGAAATGTTTATGCTGTGAGAGCATGCTCTTTGTTGTTGTTATTTAGGCCACATCATTGTCTTTGTTACTGATGTTAGGAATTGTACTAACCTAAGAAATCATATAAAGGGCTGCATTTATTTTTAATTAAACTTGAACGTTTTGGATAGAACATTTTTCCAGATGCCTGATGTCATGTCTGACAATCCTTGAAAATGTGTTGCTCACACGAGAAAATTCACACTAGAGAATATGTGATTGCTCACATGAAAGCAATTCTAAGGTTTGACCAGTTCTGCGACAAGTCAGATGGTCCAGAAAGAAAAGTATAAAAAAGAACAAGAGGCTCATATGGGAGACCTTGCAGTATGGCACTGGCTGGGAGATGGGAACAAGAAGGATTCTGCCCGTGTGTAGCACAGAAATTTTTGCTATGTTTGTATCTTGCTTGTTCCTCTCTAACAAACCAAGCTGTCCTGAAGCTGTGTTCAAAGGGTGTATTCCTACTTTCCTTCTCCTCCACTGCAACCATAGTTCAGGGACTCCTCATTCAAGCACTCCTTGCATGCAATTACTCTAATCCTGTGTTTCTTTGTATTCCTGGTACAAATGCTGTGTCCTGTAACCTCAACAGGTGAAATGATCTGGATTGAAAAGCATGCCCCAGTCCCTTTCCTTTTCTCTCATTTTCTTTCCTTTCCTTGAATATTTTTAATCTGCATTTTTTCAGTGACTTGTGATATACAACAGTCTTCACCTTCCATTGCAGCAAACATGAGGGGAGGTGGGTGAGGCACCTTTACAAACTGCAGTGAAAAATAGTGGAGGTTATAACACAGGCTTCTAGCCTTTAGGGGAAGCAGTTTAAAAGCATAATTGTTAGGTGTCCCATGCCCCACATCAACACTGAGAACATATTACTTCCTCAGAAGGTACAACTAGTTGAGATGACTGAACACCATGACAGCATAGGCTCATTTTTTTTATTGTGAATTTTCCACTGATGTGGTTAAACTGTTGACTTACAGGAGGAGTTGCAGAAATGGTGCATAGGATGTGTGGCAAACAGGTGAATGATGACTTATAAATAAGCAGAATGGGTCTGCAGCAAGAAAGAGTGCATGCCAGGCCTACACAGGGGATTCCTAAACTCTGTTTTCAGTGCCAGTAGCTGGACACAAAATGTGTTCTTGTCTTCTTTCCCCCACTCTTCTATCATACATCTTCCCTTCCACAACCCAGACCCTTATTCTACATCCTCATCCTCCTACCTGATACTACACACAAACTGGGATCCCAATCTGTTCCCTACCTCCTTACAACACAACTTTAGCTCTACAAAAAAGAACCCTAACTGCATTCTCTCAGAGAGTCCTGTTTCACTCTGCTTTGGCCTTGATCCGGCACTCTCAGCCAGCACTCAGAGTCTCTGCACTGACTGAACTCATGGAACAGACTGGGAAACAGGCAGCTGGTGGTCCAGCTGCAGAGTCCAGAAAGTTATAGCTGATCAACTGATGGGTAGTAACTGCCTGTGTGAAGGCTCTCCTCAGCCATGTGATAAGCACACTAATTACTTGCACTTTGCACTGGAGGCACTTTATCCTGCAGTTCAGGTGAGGAGGAGGTAGTGTTTCAACAGAATCAACTGCAAGCAAAACTGAGAGTCACTGCTATCACAGACTCATAGAACAGCCCGGGTTGGAAGAGACCTTGAAAGATCATCTGTTCCAACCCTTAGTGCTACATCTCATTTTGAAATCGTTCACAAACTGCTAATAGTACACATCACTTTTCACCAGCTGCTCTGTATGGGTTTGCACTGCTTATGAACTCTGAGAGCAGACAATCTATAGAGAGGTCATGAAATGCTACTGAAGGACAAAATCCATGAAAGTGTTTAGCATCTTTCCCTTTCTGGCCTTTGCAAATCAGCTGGATCTACTAGAATCAGCAATATTTTTCAAGAAATTTCTCAATGCAAAGGACAAGAAACTGAAAAAACTTCATAAGAGATAGATAAAAATATCTGATGCTAGACTAACTATACTTGAAATTGTGAAGCCTTGCTAAAATTAGTTCCTGTTGTGTGCATTTCTCATCTGTTGAGAAGTTTGCCATTAAAAGACGAAGGATGTGATAGAGATTTTTGTAAATACTCCCCAGTGTAAAGTGCTACATCAGTTACAAAAATGAGACATTACAGAAAGGCATCAGAGATCAGTGTTACATGGTATCTCACCCAGGTAAACATGGTGTTTGGTGAGCTCTACAGTGTAGCTCCTTGTTGGACACTTCTTGTGTTACTCCTGGCACCACAGGAGAAGAAAAGGAGCTCCACCCTGGAAAGAAGAGAGTTTTCATTTCTTATCCAGCTTTTCAGTGAATCAACAGGACTTGCATAAGAAAGTAACCATCTATTTTCTGAAACCTGTTAATGATACACAGACAAAAATACTCTCTCTTTAGCTGTGTGACTGCCTGGGAAAAGTGACTTGACAAAATAAGCCAGGAAGGTTTCACTGCAACATAGATAAAATTTCTAGTATATAAATCAGGTTAAACTGCAAAGCACTGATTTTTTATTTTTAACTTGGCCTTTCCCTCTTCATGCTTTAGAATATAAAAATACTTGTAAGACAGCATATATGGTAACTAAAAAGTTAACATCCGAGACCATGAGAAGAGACTCTAAAATTATTAGCTGCAGTTATACTAAATAATACTAATTATCACAGAAGCACCGTGAAAGATTCACAGCAACTGAGAATTTAACTTGAGCCTCCATTTTCTCTGTTTCAGGTGTTTTCAAATTTGGCCCTACTTTTGACAAGTACTTTCTTGAGAGCACATAAAGTACAGAAAGATCTCAATTGTATTTCATTAAAACACATTTTTGTCTTAACTTTATCAGCGATTGCTCGACTTATCAAAATTGACCATGAAAATCTGTTTTGGACTTTTTTTTTTTTTTTAAGCAAACAACTTTTTAAAGCAAAAGCAGCCTGACCACCTCTGGTATGATTTGGGCAATAGCTACCAAATATAGGTCTGATCTTCCACTTTTTAAAAGGAAAAGACTGAAGAGCTGTTGGTAAGACATCATATGACATTAACACAGTCTAAATTGCTCTCATCTGAAACCTTTTCTTCAGAGGTTTAAGGAGGAGATTTTGAAGGGTAAAGGCCCTTTGCTACCCACTTCCCAGAGAAAGCTCATGATAACTGAGCTAGGCAATACCTGAAGAGGCACAGGCATCAGCTGCGAGTCCTCTGTGCCCCCATAAGCTAGTGTAGAATGGCAAACAGTGAGACCAGGACCTTGCCTGGAGCTGGGATGCTTTTTAGGAAACATGGGTTTCTGTTTTGCTTCTCTGCACTAAAAGCAGATGAGACTTGAAGAGCTGGCAGGGGTTTAACATATGAGAGGGCAAGAAAGGAGGGTGTCCATAGAGATCACTCTCTCCCTCCCACAGGGTTTGCACAACTGCTGGTGAGGTAGTTGCATGTTCTTGCACATTTGTTTGCCTCCCAGGCAGAGGCAGGGAAGGATGCGTTGAGGAGAAAGGGAAGTCAGGGGTGTTTTACTGAAGCTGTCTGTTCCTCTTGCTTTTCCACTTCCTCTTCCTTATGGTATCAGCAGCTGGGAGGGATGCCAAGGGGGAAGCTGGGCTAGTGGATAATCCCCTGTCCAACTATTTACACAAGGGTGTACAGAGAGGAAACTGAAGCAACTTCTTCCTTGAGAAAGTTGTTTCCTCCTTGTCTTCCCACCCAACCTCCCCTTCCCCCAGTGCAGGCTCCCTCTCTTCTCCTCTCACTGGGTGCCCGGATGCTGGTGACAGCAGCTGCTAAGATGGCCACCCCCATGCTCTCAAGCTTGTGATAGTTTCAGCCAGCCCTGGGTCCCTCCATGACAGGCTGAGCCCCAGCAGGGAGTCACAGAGGAAGGCAGGGCTGCGCGAGCTGATGGCAGAGCACAGACATGGCCACTGCTGAGGGGCAGGGGGGAGAGGGGCTGAGGGACCACAATGTCATGAGGGCAGGCAAAAGGCTGCCCACCCTCCCCAGCTGCCAGAGCTCCTTTCCTCACACAAACTGCTCATGCCCAGCTCCTGTTAGCCCTGCCACGCTCCTCAATCCTTCCTCTCACCCCAGTCTTTACTAATTTCCCCTTACACACAGCTGCTAGCAACCTCCCAGGCAGGCAGGCAGGCAGGCAGGCAGGCAGGCAGGCAGGCCTGCCTGCCTGCCTGCCTGCCTTACCAAAATGGCCACCAGGTCCTCTCCACATCCCCCTTGCCTCAGGCCAGGAGTTGGCTGCTGCAAACTCAGCCATCACAGCTACATACACATCACCTGCAAT
Source organism: Theristicus caerulescens (assembly GCA_020745775.1). NCBI lineage: Eukaryota > Metazoa > Chordata > Aves > Pelecaniformes > Threskiornithidae > Theristicus > Theristicus caerulescens. Next base: position 15,512,601 of record CM036583.1, on the reverse strand, counting down.
TCACCTCATTAAATCATCTAATCAAGCTACCACTGGTGATCAGCTGTGGTCCTCAATGAGGATGTGAGGGGTGTCGGTGCTGTGGCAAGCTCCGTGAGTCCTCCTAGCCCATGCTTTACAGAGCTGTGTCTGTATGCATTAGGACTCTTAACCACCACGGTGAACTCTATGTTTTCAGGAGGGTTTTCTGGTGCCTGTGGAGGGTTTAGTGAAGGCTTGGTGTTCCTGTTTGGTCTGGAGAGGTTTTTTGCAGCTGCACTGCTTTCAATTCCCCCTGAGCTCCTCCTGCTGAACCCAGGCAGACAGAACACAGGAGCACTGACATCAGCAAAAAACGCACAGCTTGCAGGGCAAAAAAGCCTAATTGAAAAGCCGCACAATCTGAGCCCCCTGTGTGAGTGAGCTTTGCCGCAAAAGGGGCAGGGAAGAGCCTGTGATATGGCAGGGGGCACTGAGGGACAGCCCAGCAGCAGACCATAGAGGGAGGAGTGCAGGGCAGTGGAGATGAGTAATTTGGTGGAACGCGATAGTCAATACCTGAATACAAGCTTCATATTCAAAGAGAAATGGCTCAAGATTTGAGCCAACAGAGCTTCTCTAAGGTCAAGTCACAAAAAAAGAAAGACGTTTCACTTTTTGTACGTAAGATGATTGTTTTGGACAGCAAGTGCGTTGCATCAGCTTTAGATGTCCATGGGAAGGACTGTGCTCTGGAAGGAGTGATTTATTACAGTGTGTACACCCAAGCAGAAAGCCAGGAGCATAACATGCACCTGACTGTGATGCTCTGGAGTACACTGGGCTTTCCTTCATGACAGAAATATGTCCTTCAGAAAGCATAGCTGGGGTAAGGAGACTCTGCCAGCATCATTTGACTTCTTGAACTTGCCAATTCTACCTTTCTCTAGTATAGAAAAATATTAATAGTGGAAACAGATTTCTGCACTCCTTGCTCACACAAATATAAACGCAGTAATAATAGTCAACGATTATAAAATTATAGGAATTGAATTATGACAATTTAAAATAGACATAGCATTGACTTGAGGAGCTTTCAGGGAATCCTGCATGTCAGCTATTCACAAACAGTATCTGGAAAGCCCAGTTGTTCCCATAAGCATGACAGTGCATGTAGACATGAAAGAATGCTACTAATTCACTCATGACCACATCAAACTTCTGTCAGAAATACTAAAACCACCTTCAAATAGCAACCCAATGGAAATGCAACAGCACATTTTTCAGGAAGTCTAGCCCTGTCTGCAGACACAAAGATAATGTAGACTGATGCTACAAGAAATGTTTGTTCTCATAGCATGCTCTAGCAATTGCAGGCAGAAGCTCCTGCCAAGTGTTCAGGATTATCAATTTTTTACTGAAAATCAGGTACTTTCCAAAGTGGTGCTGTAACAGGACCGCTGCCATGGTAGGGTGGCACTTCTACGCAGAACTCCTGACTCTGGGGAATGGCACAGCATTGCTAAGCAGGACTGCTAACTCTTTGCCTTGCCCTCTGACAAGGTTCACATACTTGAAATGTTATCCCCCAGGAGCAGCAGGAAACCAGGTAGGCTGTAACTCTCTCAGTACAAGTATGTAGAAAGAGATTCCCGATGGAGAAATATGTCATTTCTGCTGCTGCTCCTAGTCTGCCACTAGGAGGCAAAAGCCCCATGAAAGTGAGGAGGAGGCAGGAAGAGAAGTTTCAGAGAAAAAAACTGTGCTAACATTGACTTTCTCTTGCTGAGCACACCACATATTTGCATGTGTTGTAGATTACAGATACACAGAGCAATACTATTCTGACTGAGGAAGGAGATACTCAAACTTGCTTTAATGATATTAATGAACCTGTCTAAAGGTGCTCTCCCATGTAGGTTTTTTTTTTCCTATATATACACGGTTTAAAGATTGCCTGCCCCAGCCAATCATTTCCGTCTTTTTCTTCTCCCTCCTTCAGTCACCACTAATTCTGTTATGCTGTCTCACCTGTTTTGGGATCATGTAATAGACTAAGGCCAGTGAAATGAAGCAAGTTAAAAACAACATGGAAAGAAAAAAAGATATTTTTATTTTGTATCACGTCACTTCAGTTCATACCACCACCAACAATGGTACTCACACAGCTGTGGAGGTAACAAGATCCTGACTATGATATTCCTTGTGACCACTGAATTGGAAAGCCAGAGGTGTTCAGATGGGAATGCCCAACCTTTCAAACCATTTCAGAGCACAGGGCAACATCAGTAGATGAAAGATAGATACCTTAAAAAGATGGACTAGCACTTATAGCAGAGAAATTCAGTAAGGCTCTTTTTCTCCCTTTTTTCTTTCCTCTATTTTTGACATTTAATTCCTAAGCAGTCACTTTTCCCAAAGGCACATGGAAACAGAAAGTTGAATAAACGCTCTGATAAAAAAAATATTTAAGGCTGCAGTCATAAAAGTTGCACATGGGAACAGTGACACACTATTGCTATGCTGGGATTTAGATGCTGGATTTGGTCTACAAGGAGTCTGGAATGGCATGCTCGTACATGAGAAGGCATTATCATTATTGATATTCTTGTCTTGCTTGAATATAATCTTGTGATTTTGTTGCTGCTGCTGCTGTTGTTTTTGTGAAAAATAAAAAAGGCAAAATATCTATAAGGTGCTTTCAGGCTTGCAGGTCCTGTTCATTAAAATATTAATTCCTTCAGATTCTTTCTTCACCTAAAAATAGCTAATTCCCCCAAATCACTCACAAACATCCTTCACGGAAATAAGTGGAAAAAACAGAGAGGATCTGGGAAGCTGTTGCACCTGCAAGTGCAAAATAAAGCATATGGTAGACATTGCAGATGGGCAACTTTCACAGCAATTTCACAGCATAAACAGTTATTTTCATTGTGTTTGTTGCAATTTATATTCTCAGCAGCATTCTGTCAGTTAGGGATATATTTATTTTGGTGTATTGGATGAAAGAGAAGATGACATGAACTGTCCAGCATTCAGAGTTGCAAAGATGAGTTAGTTCTTTGATCATTGCATGATTTGTCTAGCGCTGATACTGCATGCAAACCCTTGCAGCAGTGTTTACCCATGCAAAATGGCTATATTGCTGCAGTTACCACCTTAAAACAGTCATGAAGACTGCCAGATAGAATAATAACAGTCACAAAGTCTAATCTGCCTTAATATTAATAATAAATGCTTCATCATTGGTGATAATTGTTTATTTTCATAAATAAATATGATTTTATAAATAAAATACAGTGTTTAGCAGAATGAATATCATAAAGAACTGCATTTCTCCCACTAAGAAAAAAACATTGCGTTATGTAACAAAAAAAAAATAGTTATCATTGGCAAGTGGCAAATATAAAGCATGTGCCAGTGTTTTTAACTCAGATAAGCTCCATCCAGCACTCCAATAAGCTTCTGAACTAGCTAAGATGACAGAAGTTATTGTAAAATTAAGATGGAAATACCAAGCACTTGCAATGCTTTATTTTGACACCCAAAAAATATTTCGAAAAATACAAGGAAGTTGTGCAGAAGGAGAAGTGACAGACAATGAGGAAGAGACAAAGAACCTTTTATGAAGCTCAAAGACAGACAATCTTTATTCTGCAATCTTATCGCCATGCAGAGCTGCAGCAACTTCACTGAGCTGTATTTAGTAGAGGGTTCCACCTTCGTGGTTCGGGTTCACCTTCAGCACAAACACAGGTTTAGAATGTCTTGTGAGGCTTATTTTCTCAATACTGGTTTTCCTATCCTATATCATCCTTCAAAGTCTTTGATTTGTGTAATGAACTCACAAGGAGAAGGGCAGAAGAAATGTATGATCATAGTTTTAAAAAAAAACATATATATGTATAACAAAAGCTTTAAAAAAATTGGCCAGCAGAATCTGTTGAGATCCTGCTGACAAAGGTGGGAGCAAGCAAACATATTAGCTGCCACCTGATGAGTGGGAATGTATGCAGTGATTCTCAGTGGTAGCAGGGGATTAGACTTGGTGACCCACGAGGTCAGTCCACTCTTTTCTTTACACTTGTAATTACCACACACATTTCATTAGCCATTATTCTGTAAAGACTCAAGCTTGTATGCACCAATACATCTTGACAGGACTCTACAATATGGGGTAAATTCAACAGTTTAAATATCACATGGTGAATACTGCTGATGGCGGCAGCCAAACAGTCTGAACACATTTTAGTTCCCTTTTCCCCCACCACTTCTTGCCTAATATCCTGAGGAGAGCAGTTTTCTCCACTGATTGTGATAATGAAACCCACACACAGCATTCTTATGCAAACCCTCGCTGAGAAGCAGAACTCCTCTTAGCAAACAGACCAGGCTGTTAAGGTGATACACCCATGGATTGTCTCACTGAGGGAGCCAGTTTTTCTGCCTGTATCAAAATATTGGAGAGCTTTGGGGAATCCAGGTAAATTGTTGTGCATGTTTGTCTTAGAAATAAACGTGCAAAGTTCCAGGAGAAATAGAATCAGTACAAGATATTACATATGATCTCGTAGAACTGGAAATTTTAATTGTAGATTTTACTTACAATTAGTTGTGAAGCTGAGAAGATGCCAAGGTGACAAAATGGACTTTTCTCTCTCAAAGTTTTGTGTTTCGTTCCCTCAATTTTACTAAGACTTATCCTAATTTAAGTGACCTTTGCATTTTGAATAATAACAGAAATGGTATTACTTAAAGGCAATTATTTTCCAGTAATTCCTTTTGCATTATTTGTGGCTGGTTGGTTTGTGGGTGGGGTATTTTATACCATGGTAATATATGGGTGGGGTATTTTATACTATGGTAATATACCATACTCTGGATTGAGATATCAGTCTTTTCTTTGTAGTGGGTCATGGAAAATATTTTGAGTCAGACTCGTACTCAGTGTCTTAAAACTGCACAAAATTTCCTTTAAAATCATATGGGATCTTGAAATTCTAGAAATAAGGGTAGGAACTTTTCAGTGGCAGGAACTCAAGTTTTTCTTCCTTGAGACTTGGAGATGTTACACTAGCTTTAGTGGAATAACCAGAGTCAAATCAAAGACGTTCATAAGGCAGTAATTGTATACACTGTATATAAATAGGGTTCTGGGCAAAGAGAGATCTGTTTACTTCATTTCTGGGCAGACTTGCTAGAAAATATAGATGATTCTGAAAGCTGTTGATTAGCATATGAGAAAAATAATTTTAAAAGCCCAAATTATTAAGTATCATGAAACACTGTGCTTATATAAAGCCATATTAAAAAAAAAAATCCTTTTTCAGAAAGGGATATTAGTTACTCTGTTTTTATTGGATAGAAGTTCTTGCTGGAAAATTGAAGCTGCCAGGCTTCTGTTGTTGAAGACTGAGTTGCCAATGGTTGATAGTTTTTTCTGATTTTGACATAGACAGGTACCAAAAAGAAGCAAGAAAATAAAAGTGAAACTTTGTGTTGAACTTATCGGGACATAGGATGAAGAGATGACCATGCATGGATAGATGCTTTGGCCTCATGCATAGGCTGTGACAGCAATAATTTGGGACCAAGCTGGGATGTCATCTGGCTGTTCTGGTCAAGCCCTATGCCTAGGCTGTCAGCCTCTCACCGGGGAATCCCTTAGATTTCTGTCTATCCTCTCCATCCTAGAGGTCTGCCTTTCAAAAAACCCCCAGACAGCAGAATAGCCTGTCTTTTCATTATTTAGTATCTGATGAGGGCATGTTTCTATTGTATACCAACCATTGTATTAGCAAGTCTTTTTGTTTGGGCGGATGCTGTCGATCATAGGCACAGAGTATTGCAACATCTTAACTCCATTTACCAAATGGTGCACTCACGATTAGAGGGAGTCTTCTTTAACTAGTAATTATAACTAGACTCAAAGGGAAGAAAAGCAACTTGGAAATGATTTATCTCTTCTGGAAACAAAAAGGTTGCATAATGATAATTCTGAAGTGTCTCTGTCTGGAAAAGGAAACAGTCAAGCAATAACATCACGAATTCAGAATGGCACAAGCATCTTGTGCAAGCAGCTAAACTCCCTCAAATCCATTAACTTCAGTAGGAGTTAAATCATGCCTTTATAAAGTTGCCAAATGACTTTCAGATCTGTATTTTCCTATAACTTTCATTTTCCTTGCCTTTTCTATCCAGTTCCTTATTCCTTATATCCTGTCCATGGGCTAGAGCTCAATTCCCCTAGTGGTTATCAGTTTCTCTGGTTATTTCACCGTCACAGAATTCACAAGCATACACACTTCTTTTCTTAAAGGGATAGCTTTGTAATCTTTATTTCATCACTTTCTAGCAAACTCACCAACATCTGATTCTGTTAGAAGACTATGAGTTTTTAAAAGGTCTGTTTAGACCTTATCACTGGGGAATAGAAAGGAAAAAGTTACAGGTGACATGTGAAAAGATTTTTTTTTTCCTTTGTAAACCAGATCTGCATGCATTTTGAAGAACTGCACAATTCCTTGTACAGTCAACAGTTACATATATTTCATTTGCTGAATTAAGGATCATGTGCACACACATCTGCTATTCCTTTCACTGATCCAGTGTTGCTGTTTGAAGAAAGAGTTCCACAAGGGGAAGTTGAAGTGAAATGATCTTTTGATTTTACCGAGAATGCAAAGTAAATAATGAGAGCATATTTATGCCAAAACAAAACAATTTTTGTGATCAGGCTTCTGTACAGAAATGTGCAGTTATATTGTAAATAATGGCGCATTGCACTTGTTTACACTGCGGTGTAATTAAGATCTAGTTGTGAAAGAATTCTGTACAAGTGTATTGTGGTATCTGTGTGAGTCTCTGTTGAAGGCAGTGGGTGGCTGGGAAACCACTGCATATACAAGTCTCCTTGATGAATCTATGGCATGGGAACTAAAACCTGGATATTGTTCTAGATTTGAGCAAACACATTTGAATAATGAAACCATCTCATAGCAAAGCCAATGTTACGTGCACCTTATGTGCTGCTTCCAGTTCAGATCAGAAGCTGAAAAGCCAAAATATTTTGCATGAGTTTCCCAATGGAGAGCAAAGAGAAATTTTGGAAAATAACCCAAGTACTTCTTGCATGAGACTCAACTTTGCACAGGCACTTTGCACTTTAGAGGGGAAGGGTAGGGGGAACTCAATCGCGTTTCAGAATCTTTTCAAGTTCCCATTTCATGATTTACAACCTCTTATGTGTGCTAATGGAATAGGTAACTGCTGTCGCTTCTGGGAAGGGAAATACAGAAATTGTGGGATTACTCTATGAGCAAGGCCACAAATAAAAGATTCTCTCTTTTTCCCAGTTCCCATCTGTCTACGTGGCCAGTCAGGTTGTTCATTAGAATCCACAATATGGCTTCTAGTATAACGTAGCTTATGAAAGCAGGAACTGGTGACGTACGTTAAAGAGAAGCAGAAAGATTTCACAGAGTTTCTTACTCTGTTCTGATTCTTAGTGTTACCTTTACCACTTACTGCTCACTGTAAGTAAGTGAGAGAGGCTACATTGCTGATTGTAAACCCTTCCACATGCCCAGGAGCTTTTTACTCTTGAAGACCTTGTAAGTCTGCATGACTAGGGCAAGGTTTGTTCACAGTACTGGGAAGAAATTTATTAAAAGAAATCCATTGACAGTCCTAACATGGCAGTAGTGAATGGTTCAGTGCATTTGAAAGCATGTGTAAATGTAATGGTCTTGCTATTGCAAAGATGTAAAAAACTTCTCAGAAACCATATATCATAACAAGAAAAATTTCTTCAAAGCCACATTTCCAGCTTCCAACAGGTCTACATGCTGAATGTCTCTTGTCCAGAACGTTCACATTCCTGTAGTTTGACACAGTACATTTTCTTAATTTCAAATGGAAGAGGTAGCAGAAGAATCAAATTATTGCTATAACTTTCAAAAGAAATGAGCTGCTGAGTTGGCCAAGCAGCTGATCAGATTGTAAATTATAAGTTCTGAAGACTTCAGACACCGAGGTAACATTATAGTATCTCCAATGGTTCAGATTTTGTTACAGAAGTTAAAGTAAAAGCATGCATTAGTACAAAGTCAAAAGAGATCAGAGACAAAAGGCTTTGTTATTCTCTCTGGCATTGCAATTAGCTTAACTTTCTGTTTAAGTGGGTAAAATCAGTGCTTTGTGAGGTATTGTGGGAGAAATCTTGAATGATTAGTGATACATATACGTATCTCTGCAGTGTAATTGTGTGTGTGTGTGAGTGCATATGCGTCAACCAGCAGCAGATGGCTTAAACCTGATAATCTCCATAGTAAATGTGTACTTCCTCCCTTCCCTATATGTACAAAAGAGATAACAATGTGGTCTTCTGGAGATAAGTTTCATATATGTCTACTTTGTTTTGGCTGCATTTATTGTAAGTAACTTTGCAGTACAGTACAGTTTGGAAAGACTGAATTTCTGGGCAATACTGAAAGACTGGGAAAGTTAACTTTAAGTTGTAGAAGTCAAAGGTAAAACTATTCCAACATAACAGGCAATTCATGTAATGTGATACAATCAAACGGAAGGCAGAAGGAGCAAAACCCCAATTTAGAAGCGCTTCTTAATGAAGTAAAAAAAATTACTGAACACCTGCTGAACTGTACCGAGTGAAGACACAGTTCATTCTTCAACCTTTTTCTAAAATTTTTTTCAGACCCCTATTTATTGTGCTTTGTAGTGATACTCCTTTGTTTCCAAACAAATGGTTCAGAGCCCTTCCTAGTTATAACAGCCCTGCTTTATACCATTAGTCTTACATTTTAACTTCCACACACAAAACAGATCCCACTTAAACAAGTTGTGAGTCAGATACACCAGCGTATCTGCTGTAGCTGCACCCCTGCTGCCACTGCTGGCTGAGAAAGGACGCCCTGCTGCAGAGGGCTCCTGGAACCCAGGGGTGGCCCCAGCCCAGTGCAGTGGGACCAGCTCATTTCTCTTTGCCCCCATCCTTCACTGCACTGTGTTTTAATTTTACTGAATTCAAATGTATTGAGCTTTTACTTTCAGTTCATATTAAAGACTGGTCCTGAAAGATAGGACTGACCAATTAAAACATTTTTGAATTAAATTGGGTTTTATCCACTTGGAATTGTTCAACTTTTTTCCCCCCAAGAATTTAACTATCTCTGACAGTATCTGGGTGTATCAATTGTCATTTCTTCCTATTTTACTCCACATATTTTCATTTTCCATGCACAGTTTTTTTCTGATATAAAATGGAGAAGAGAAACAAGGACAAAGTGAGGATGGGGGGAGCAGCAGGGAAAAAAATTGCTGAGAAAGGAAAGAAAAACTCACACACACACCCCAAACCAGAAGAATTTCTGTTTTCACAAAGGAACTTGCAGTTCTCCAAAGAGCTGGCAGGAATAACGTTAGTATGGTACATAATCCAGGTTTTAGTACAGTCTATGCTTCTCACTGTAGGACACTCATATTTTTAGGGATACATTAATTTTAAAGTAGTATGTATTTTCTTACATTTATTAGGTGTTCAGTTCCCAATTCCAGAAATAAACAGAAATTATAGTATGCCCAAAAGGAGCTGCATGACCACTCTCTATAGGCAGTACTTGCACTGAAAATTTTAAAAGACTGTATAACCACAGCAAGAATATAAAAAAATGCTCAGCTGCTCTAACCCTACAGGAAGATGTGCTACAATATCTCCACAGCCAATCAGCAGCACTAGAAGCCTCAGATCAGGAAACTCTTTAAAGTACAGTATGTGTGAACATTGCAACGGGGACTTTCTCATTGCTGCTCTTTCTTTTTCTCTTCTTTATGCTTATAGGATGGTAAGGCAGATGTGAAGTCACTCATGGCGAAATTTAACACGGGTAACAGCCCCACAGAGGATGTTTCTGGTAACAGTCGACCCTTCAAAGTCCCAGGGCAACCTATCCATACGGGATTACAGACAAGGAAAGCAGCACTTGAGAAATTTGCAAGTCAAGGAAATGCAGCTTCTCCTTCGGGACCCAGTACCTTTCACAAACCTGTTCATCCTAAGCCTCCTCTGGGGGTCAAGCCTTCAACTGATGATAAAACAGAGAAGGATCCAAAGCCCCCATATTTGAAACCAGTGGCACAAAGGTTCGGGGTTCAGCTTCAGGCAGCAAACAGAGAAAATGATGGAAAAGCTGGATGCGCTAAACCCTCCATGAAAACCAGTGACTTGGCAAAGGAAGAGCCAAAGTCTCCGTATCCAAAACCTGCAGAGAACAAATTCCTAAACTCTGCTCCTCATGAGAAAGAAAAAAATCCTCTGGGAACAAAACCAAATTCAAATTTTGCACCATCGGAGAGTGAGGCAAAACCAGCATTTTCAAAAGTAACTGGAGTTAAGGAAAAGTTCATGTCTGCAACACAAGAAAATGAGTCCAAGCCTCCTTTCTCTAAACCACCTCTGGCACAGAAACCTCCAAACCATGAGGTCTCCCACAACAAAGACACTTCTAATAAAAATGTTTTTCTGCAAAAAGGACTATCAGGCCCTAGAGCAAATGTACACTCATTTAAGGCAGCAAAGGAAATGGATGAAAATAGTAACTGTGCTGCAGAAGCTGCAGGCAGTCATTTTTCTAACATAGCTCTGAAGCCTACTGGCCACTGGTCCACCACATCTCAAGGCACCCCCAAAAACGTGGAGGAAAAGACTGAAGAAAAGGGAATGATTGCTGCCAAGAACATCTTTCTCAACAAAATCATCCAGGAAGAATCAGGTTCTTCTTCTCCTAAGTTCCATAAGACAAACACGGTGCTTGCTGCAGGAAGGCCATCAGGTGGATCACAAGAGAAAGAGGATGGGGATGGGAGCTCAGGAATCCCCAAGCGGAAAGCCTTGCCCCCGCTGTTCAAGCTGGGCCAACCCCCACAGAAGCCCAGCAGACCCCCCAGCGTGGACCTGGAAAGGTTCCGGAAGAGCAGCTCAAAAGACAGTGAGTCCTCTCTGTTCTTGCTTTCTTGGGTATTGGCTTTTTTATGCATTTAGTACCTGAGTCATTTCAGGTGGAATCCCCTCTTCTGTTCAGAAATAACATGAGACTTGTGCATCAGACAGCCCCTTAAAGCTTTAATCTATTCCTGTGTCTCTTCCATACAAGACAGAAATTAAAATTATATTCTGCCTCCCTCAGCAATGAAGTGTGGGATGAATGCTTTCTGTATTGGGTTTACTTGTTTTTCAAAACTATTTACATGTAGCTATAACTTGTGTCAGCGTGTTCAAGTATTTTTCTCAACAGGCATTTAAGTAAGTCCTGACTTCCTATAAATGAGCTATTGATGTTGTGTGTCTTGTTCTCGACAGTAACTTCCTGGGCACAGCTTGAGGGCCACCAAAATGATATACTACAACCTGTAGTAACCACACTCTTTTTTTTTTCTTTTTTTGCCTTTCACAATGACTAATCACAGCATGACCCTGTAAATTGCTGTATTTTAAAGTTTGTTTAGAAAGTTGAACACTATGCAAAATTACAGAATCAATTGTTTCCACATGGAGGTGCATCGGTTTTATACCTGGATCTGAATCCAGACTCCAAAAGCATCTCCTGGACTTGGTGTTTTCTGTTAGGTTTGCATGACTTCAGTAGTGCAGCAGCTAGTAGCACCTGAGGCTCTGCCTCACTATTTTTGTGAAGAACCAAGCCCCTGACCTTTCTGATGGTCGTAATCCAGGCATGAATATTAAGGCTTGTCACTAGGTTTCTGTAAAATCTGAGATGGTCTTGTGTGTGATGAGAGCTTCTGTAAATACATTTGAAATATCTGGGAGGACACAAATCCCTGTGAAAAAACAAAATTGCTGTGACTCCACATCCGCAAAGAGTTCTGCTTCAACAGGTTCTTTTCACTGCATAAGACAAGTTGCAACCATGATATAAGCTGCTTCCGAGGCATTGAAAGTATGCCCTTGAAAATCTCATGTAAAAACGTAGTTTCCCAAAGTTAGACTCACATATCCACTGTCACCTCCTTGAAGAAGAGATAGTTTTGCAGAGGTTCTGAATGTCCTTAATTCTCCCTTAAATCACCTGTATTTCAAACTTTTGGGCTAATGTTTTCTTCCAAAGCTCTTAGGCACTCTTTGACAATTCTAAAAAGTTAAAATCAGCCACTCCAGTTGGAATGCATGATGCCAATTGACACATTTCTATTACAAGTTTTATAGTAGCTGAAAGAGGCTTTCTCTTTTTTCTTACGGCACCAGGTGCTAGGAACTATGATTACATAAGAAATTCTGATCACATTTTAAAATCAAAGTTTTAAGTCGTATGGGTCCAGAGGAAAGCTGTTCTTGATCTCAGTGCATGAGAGAAACAAGGATAGAAATACAAATTTATTATTGTGTTAAATTTTTATTTTGGGGGAGTTTTTTTCATTTATTTCTTTTTTTTTTCCTTAATGCACTGCTGTCTGCATTGACCTCATGAAGCAAAGAATATATTCAATCCTCACATATAGTTTTTTAGCTCAAGTAGTTTTAACTAGTTATATCCTGCAACTAATTGTGTCAGGTGATACACACAGCTAAGTAATTTCTGATAATGAGGGGCATTTCACCTACATTAGTCTGCCTTAGCCATCTCTCTTAGATTTAATTAAACAGATCAAACTTAGACTCTTAAATTTTCAGTGTAGTCCGTGGGAAAGGGAGATGCCCAATGGTGTGATTCAGAGCATTAAAGTTAGATGCCTAATGTAGCTGACAATAGATGCTCTGAATAACTCCACACTGTGCATGTGCAGTACATCGGGTACATGCATGTAATTTAACTGATACAAAATTTGTCCTTGTGCCTTCCCTATTTAGCATACATTATGGCTTGTGCTTCAGCAGTTTTGAATGCACGTAAGACCGGTCTTCCAGGGATGAAAAAGCTCAGAGCTGATTTTCTCTAAAGACAAAAAACCACACAAAAAACACAGTGTGCATGCAACTATATGTTATTATTAATTCCACTCAAAAAATAGGAGCATATCGGTAACATAAAACGTACGTTCTTGTCAGCTGCTACATTCTGATTTTCCTGTGTTACCCTACAGTTGTGGAAATGTTCTCGCAAATTCATGATCAGGGCCAGATCTTCAAATGGTGTAAATTTGTGTATCTCTTTAAAAGAAATATGCCAATATACAATGGTCTGAGCAGCTGCCCTTTCTCCATAGAGCACTGTTTGGCATAACTGGCATTACTCAAGTGCCCAGAGCAGCCTCAAAAGGGAAAGGCAGCATTTTCAGCAAATGACACCAGCAAATGTTTTGATTAAACAAAAACAATAAGAACTTTGATAGCCAGAACGTTGAGAAGCCCTGACAAAGGCTGGAAACACCCAATACTGCAGTCAATTTTTTAAAATTACATTTTTTAGTTTATTTTTAAGTAATTAATGAAGGAATTATTTTATTTGTTTGTTTGTTGTTCATTCAATTTTTTTTTTTTTTCTGGTTCCCATGCAGTTATAGACACAAAGCATTTTTTCATCCTCTTTTTAAAACTGAGGGTTAGAAATATTTATCCCATGCATTCACAATGAATACTGTGAACAGGGCTGCAAGGATAACACCAGAACTTTTGCTAGAAGGAGGATATCCAGTTGTCACTAACCAGCACTAGTGCAGCCACCAGCATGGATTAATGGCACTGGCAACATGAGCTGGGTGGAGCTGCCCAGTGTGGCGGCACAGGTTGTTCTCCAAACATTTTGCAAAATACACACCCAACTAAGTAGAACTGAAGGGTCAGACATAGTCTTCTCTACTTCACAGTCTTTGGGTCAGGGCAAAACTGAAAGATTTAGAAACCATATCAATACGAAGCTGTTCATAGTGTCCCTGAACTTCAGCCTTTCCTTGTAGAGCTGGCATGTAGACCTTCATGTGCTGTTTGGCTTTGATTAATGCAGCTCATTTCTTTGTGGCCAGAACTCTCCATAGAACAGGTCTGGTGGAGAGACCAGGTGTTCTAGAGTGAATCCTGAACGAATGCATTTTCAGCTTAACAAAGTTATTCATCGCTGCACGTTGAACGACAAAACTTACCTGCTTTGGAAAGGCAGTTAAACTGAATTGTTTTCTCTTTTTTTTTTTAACTGTCATTTCAAGAATCAAAGTCATGTCAGGAAGATGCCACCCCCACAGCACAAATTCTTCCTGCTCATTACTTTGTCCTGATAAACAGCAAGTTGCCATAGTTATTTAATTTGCTGCTGTGATTCAGGTGCTGAGTAAAAAGAAGAACAAGCAAATGGAAATGGTTTTCCCATCCAACAAAGCTTTCCGAGATCTAATCTTTGGGGGTTTTGATGCACACTAGGGCAAAAGTTAGGCTTTGTGTTGTCCTTTGAGAAGAGAAAAGCTCCACACATGGCAGTTGTTATACTTGTGTTACAGGCATGTGCCTGGGGTGCAAAAAAACCTTGTGTTGCCTGATTTAAACCAGGAGTTTGAACTCGGCTTTGTCAGAAGCATCAATTCACCCCTTTTTCTTTGGTTGTTATCCTTTCCCCGGAAAGCTGCTTTACTGTTGTTTCATAACCAAGTATTCACTGGGCATGAAATAACTAAACATTAGAGGCTGAAGGACTTACCTTAGATGCAGCAGTCTTAGTCATGTATGGGAGAAGGATTTAAACTGTCCACCATGCCTGCATGAATACTAAGGGATGCTGGTTTGGTGTTGGCCTTGCTTTGGATTAGAAATTCTCACCTGGTCCTGAAAAACCTTTCTTAATCAAGCTTCTGTAGATACAAGTGTCTTGCTGAGGGAAGTTTGACTATTGATGCATTACTATTTTCCAGTGAAGGCAGGCTTTAAAAAATTCCTGTCTGGGCCTATGAATACATGGCGCTCTGGTAAATTCCTGTGTTATGTCCCATTACAGCAATTTTCCCTGAGAGTAGGTCATATTTACATTAGCTCAGATTCAATGAGATGCATGTCTTTCTAGATTCAGAAAATAACACTAATGATACTGTTTTGTAATAAACACTCAAAGTGCAAAGAGGGCTTTGTTAGAACAAAAGAAAAGGAGCAAAGTCATTTTGCTGACAGCTTTCCATGTGAGGCCACGACCGTACCGTTGCTTTCAGAGGAGAACTGCACCCGGGCTGACCTCAGTGGGATCGTGCATGTACAGATAGCCACCCGCATAAAGTCAGTTGAAGGCTCATAGTCCCTAGTGCTCTAAACACCTCTGAACACCTTGTGAATGATCAACACTGGGGCTTCAGCTAGGGAGAATATTTTGAGCTGTACTGGGAGAAATGAAAGGAAACTGTACTGAATCAAGGGGAAAAGAAGACATGTAAGAAAATTCTTGTGATTTATAATTTGTGTTACGGTTGTGTCTCCAGTCCTTCTGTTCTGCGATGGATTGTGTACCCACACAGTGACACGGTTATTTGAGTTGGGTAAGACAACCAGAGGGAAAGGAGGAATGAAAATTTGAGGTGCATTGTTGAAGTTATCACAACACTCTGCTGGCAAAGTAATTAAAAATCAAGCACCATTCCTGAGGACAGTAAACGTCTTAACTGTCTTTGCAAAGCCCCTTAGAATCAGTCAGTTGTTGCTCTTACTTGATGGCAAGATGAAACAGCAGCTTCCAAGTTGTAAAGAGTAGGGGATTTTTTTATCACAGGATGTCACTGCTGTTTACTGCAGAATCTGGACTTAAAAGGTCAATGAAGGTTTTCTTTTTTCACCTCAATGCTAGATTGGATAAACTTATGCAACAGCTCAGTATTAAGGTGTAAGGGGATAAAAAGAATTGTAACTTGAGCTAAATAAACTGTTTCTAAGACAGATGAAACTAAAAGTAAGTGATGATATCAAACACCACCATTCAAGGTAGGATGAGGGTAGCTGTGTGTAATGATGTGATGCCCCTGTTTGCACAGGTGAACTACAGCATGCCATAAAACCCTGTACAGCTCAAGAAAGTGTCAAAATGATAATTTCAGAATAGTAAGATAATTATGTGCAACATAATGCCTGAACTTTGCTATACATAGCTAAAATGTTGAATTTTCAGCAGTACTGAAAATGTCCTGAAGTGAGATTATTTGTAGGAATTTGAAGACCTTCAAGGCTTTTTACCTAGTCTTTTATTAGATCTCACAATATGGATGTCCATTATAATTGGCCCCCCATACATTTACCTGGAAACTATGGAAATGAAGTTGAAATTATGATCACACAGATCTGCCAAGAACTTAACTTTGCTGGATCTGCTTGAAAGCAACTACAAAATCTGGATGAGTAGTACGTAGTTTTTAGTGGAAACGAATGTAAAAACTCTTCAGCTTTACGCTAAGGACACTCCTCTCTCTCCTTCTCTGAGAGAACCCAAACAACTCTTCTTTCAGCAGCATTATACTGAAATATTTTACACCTCTCAGAAACAGGAGAATCAATTTTTGAAGTTCCTAGAACTGAAGAATGATGCTCAGCTGAAATATAGTCAAAGTTGTGCATTTATCATGAAAATCAGACGGCAGTGTATGAAATCCCACACAATGTACATAGTTTGGTACAAGTGCAACGACATCACCTGTGCCGGTCTGACTCCAAAGGAGTTGTTTTGTTCATGGGATTGGTATAAGGTCAGTTTCAAAAAAGAGGTTTGAATTCCTTTCTAATTTCAATATTATTTCTTTGGTCAACTTTCAATAGTTCAACCTGTAAGTTCCAAAAGATCAGCTGAATTAAATTTCCCTGTCTTTTTGCTCACATCTTCATTCTCCAACTATAATTACATGCACCAAGATTATAGAATATGCATGTAAGACTAAGGTTTTCAATGAGAAAGAGCAGACACACTCTTTCAGTCTGCTTCAGTCAGAGGGAAATTTTTTCAGATTTTTTAAGAGCCTTCACAGCAAAGAATATTAACGCTATAAAAGAAACCCTGCCACATTGAAGTTTTTTAAGCATTATCTTTAATTGGTCAAGGATTTGCCATAGAATTCTGCTAAATTATGTGGACGAGACTACAAATCAAACTGGTATTATGGCTTACAGTACTGAAAAAGATAAATCATTGCAATTTAAAAATTAATGCAACCATCCTGATTGATAGAAATATGAATAAGCCAAGTTATTTATCTGCCTAAGGAAATAGATACGTCTAATCCAAGTTATAGATAAAATAAGTCTGGAGGGAAACCAACATTTAGTATTTCCCTGTAGAAGATTGTTCTCGGTACAACTTGCTGTTGTTGTGCATTAGGAAGCAAAAGTACACAAAAAACATTGCAAATTAGTATTTAAACTCATTGCCCTTGAGTATTTCCTTAGCTATAACAGTCTGCAATATCTTTCAAATAACTTAATGCATATTTTTAGTTAAAAAGGAATAAAATCTATCCATCAATAAACCACCAGAGGACAGGTCTCAGTTGTGAATTGTCATAGCTTCTGCAATTGGCACATTCATAGATCTTCCACTAAATATCTCCTTTTTTGTTTCTTAGGCCTTATGTGGCACACTTGTTCCTTCCAGATGATCTGATTCTAGTAAAAGTAACAGTAAGAAAGAAATACGTTGTTGATATCACAGCATGGAGGCACAGAAATATATTTTTCTCATGTATACACTTGTTATAGTCTACATATGAATTCTAGAGTTATTCCTGCAGTTGACTATGCTAAGTCCTGTTGAGTCAGCTATAATCATTCCTGAGTGGAGACTTCAGAAGCTAAGAAGAAGAATTCAGGACTCTGAAGATAAACCATGCCAATATACCTGTTAATTCTGTTGAGTAAGTCTAAACAATCACTCACTTACTAGCAATTCCAAATACACGTTGACATGCAGTTTGAATTGTTTTGAGGCCACTTCTGTTTTGAATCAAAGTATATGCCTAACATACTCTCTCAATAGGTCTGAACTTTTGCAAAGGACTGAATGAAACACATGATGTGTTATGCTGTGTTAGAAACCAGCGTCCACACTCCAGCAGGGTCAGTGCTGGACGGATTTCACACGATGTCTTTGGGATTACACCACATACGGAAGAAGTCTTTGTGAAGTGTTGAGAACACTAGTTAGTTAGAAAGGAAAATTTATAAGGAGGGGAAAAAAAAGACAGCTATGACTTTTCACGGAAGGTGACAGAAAGGAAACTGCTAGAGAGAAAAACAGTAAAACTGATGGAACTGGGTAATTCTCTCTGCTTAATTATGTTTCCTTGTTTTAGTTTTTGAAATCTTGTTATTTCTTCCCCCTATTTTGATTCACATGAAGAAACACTTTGATGAACCTTCATCATTTGGTTGCATTACATGGGTCACAGTCCACAAGTAGCTCTGCTGTACCAAAGCTGCAAGTATTCTGAAACCTGTCCATATCCCAGAAAATAATGTGAATACAAGTTATAATAATAATTTTAATTTAGAGCTTGATAAGAATGATATGCACTGGCTGAAAGTTTCCTGTTCTCTAAGTTGATACATATTTTACTGAAAATGTACTTTGCAACTAATTGTAGCAATGAAGTGTATCCAGCATGTCACATTACTTTATACACAGCTTTATGGTAAAGCTGGGGAAAAAGAAAAAACTTTTTTCCCAGATATGCAAAAATATTGTGGTGATGAAGTTCTGGACATGTTGCTGGTACTATTACTGGAGAATGCATCTTGAACCCTAAAAGTCATGTGTTTAGCTAGCTCCAAAAAATGCTTTGTAGTCTGTTTACTCATAATTACAAGAATGTTTGGCATATACTTCTTATATATTTGAGGTTTGATACATACTGAAATTTCTCTTTGAGCTGGGAAGTCTTAATTTCTCTGTACTGTTTAAATAATATTTCCTTAGTGGCTCACAGATGTAAAACCTATGCAGCATGCACAATGTTTGAATTTGAGATGATACATAAATACTGGAGCCAGTATTTCCATCTTTTTATTTCCTAGATCTATTTTGGTTCACAGGAAGAAAGACTTTTAATGAATCTTCATCATTTGGTTGCATTACATGGGTAAAAACACACAAGTTAATAAGCTGACTAATCAAGTTAGTCATCCAAATAGTTCATTATAGGAAACAGCTAGTCATTCCTGAAAGCTTTGGTCTTAATTATTAAATACTAAAGTAAATATACAATACTAATAGTGACAAACAAAATATTAAGCATTTCATAGTAAAGATGTTAGGAAGCTTTTGAAACAGTATACTAACAATTCATTTTATCCTAAAAGTTTTGTTTTATTAATGAACATTGCTGAAGTCATCGGTTTCCACTTGAAACAGAACCCTCCTAAAATGTGTGCGTTCGGAACAATGATGTTCCTTGTTTGCAAATCCTGAAGAGAAAATGTGCAAAACCCCACTATATGACTCAAGACTTTGTTGCATGGGAATTTTTTATGCAACTGATGTTTTATATATCAGTGTTTATACTCCTATGATTACTTTTTAACTGGAATTGCATGCTATGTATGATGTAATTATTTTCCAGATTGAACAATAGGTTTATGAAATTATCAACCCCTTTATCAATTTGTTGGTTTGGGAAATAAATAGTCACATTTTAAATAAATTTCTTCCAGTACATTTTCTTTTGCTTGCCTTTGCATCACTCTACATATTTTCTTTTGGCTTCTCTTTCAAATATAAATAACTTTTACCAAAGATTTATTTTAAACTATTTCTATCTTACATGTCCTCCATCTCTGAATACTTCCAATTGCTGTTCTTTTTTCTTGCCTACGAAATGATACCATGCAATATAAAATTAACTGGCTCAGGTTTATAAATATTTCTTATTAAAAAAAGAAGTAATCATTAAGGCTTTTCATCAGACAATGAAAAGTTTCACCTATAGTTCAACTAGGAATTAATTTTGTGTTCACCTTTGGATAAGGATAGGCTTCTTGTATGATCATCTGTAGTTTGAAATCGCTTTCCTTACGTGAGTCAGCACTGCCCAGACGAAGCGTTCTGAATATCTGACCTCATATTTAGTCACTGTAAGGCTCAGTCCTGCAAGCTTTTACACACCAAAGTACTTTGGATGAAACCTGTGGGTTTTCTTTTGGGAGCAAAATTACATGCATGCTTAACATTTTTCAGCTGTCAACCTTAAATGTAGATTTAGATGCTCACTTTCGGGTGTTGCTTATCCTTCATCTGTTTGTCTCTACATTTTCACATTGAATCGGAAAAACCCTCTACCAGGTATGTGGTCTGGGACTTAATATGTCATCTCTATGTAATTTTGAGAATATAAGGCATTGAATAGGTGTTAAGTGTTATGTGAAATACCCTTGAAGTAGTCTGTGCATCTGCTCTGGAAACAAGATTTCCCAATGGAGATCAATGAGAAGTTCTGCTTTAAAAAGGACAAGTTCTGCATCTGTTCTGGTCATTTTTCATGATATATGAGCAACAACCAGCAAAGTAGTCTTAAAATGGATGGAGACCTGTACTAGGTTTCCATTTTCCCCTTCTCCCTTCCTCCAAAAATCACCCTTTTTTTTGGAGGTGATTTCCTTTATACAAAGCTGAAAAAGCAGCTGTACCATCTAACTGGAAGTAGAATCAGGAGCGACGAGGAGAAAAGAAAATGAAGAAAAGATTGTATCTGGGCATTTCTTAAAGTGGGTCTGGACTTAAGGAGAGCAATAATAAAAAACTTTCTGTGGTCTCTGTTTTCAAGGTGTGAGCAGTGTCTCCAATAATCTTTGTGTCTTTGTTGTTACAGTATGTCTGACAACAGTATAATCAAAAGCACTGAGCTTCAGTAATGTTGTAAGTTTACCTGCTTACTTTGAGCAGCTCCAAAGCAGCATAGCTGTGAAACCTGAAACCATGGCTTGTATCTAAATGAATACGCAGGTTAGGGAAGCGGAGCAGAGAACAGCTCTCTGCACATTATGAATAAAGTAGGAAGTGGGTGATCAGCTGCTGCATATGTTGTTGCGGGTTCTTAGCAAACCCTCTGTAAAACCCAGAAAGCTTCCCAGATCTTGCATGTAGAAATGGTGAACTGTTTTGCAGTAAAACTGAAAACAGATGTTGCATTTGCAGAGTAGCTCAAAAGCTCATTTTGTTTTATAAAAGGATGTTTCTTTCAAAATGCAAAACTTTTGATCATGTAAATACTTGAAAAATCCTGAAGTCTTTTTTTTATAAAAACTAAAGAAATTAATTAAGAAATTTAAAATTCCAGGCATTTTTTCCTGCAGAATGTTTGGAGTCTCCTTGCAGTAGCTGATCAGTCAGGTTTTCTTTACATTAATAAAAGCAGAAGGCATCGACACCTCATCAGTAGCTCACTGCATCAGGGGTCAAAGCAAATAAGGTCTTGCCAATGGCCATACTCTAGGCCAAAGAAAGAGGGGGATGGTCTTCTTTTTAGGATATGAAGTGAAAAAACAGTTTTTCCCCTGTATGTGCAAGAGACTGCCTTGTTAGTGAAGGCATTTTCTTACATAAGTCTATTGCTATGTATTTATGGTAAAGTACATGCGATCAGAATGAACTTGAAATAGAAGGTAGTGTGATATGCATTGCTGTTCAGTTCCAGTTTTGTTTAGCATGCAATCTTGGACTAGAAATTTCTAGGTCAAGGCAATGGATGGCTTAGATGCTACAGCCTGATACCATACACATAATTAAGAGTTAAGTCATTGCAGTTAAGTCTGGACTGTGCAGAGACTGGAGGCCAGGCTAATGCATTTGCAAGAGAGTGTGTTGCTGATAAGAGGCAATACAGCTGTTCTGAGCTAACTGGAATTTTTTAAGCCCTATTGACTTTGAGAGCAGGAATACATTATTGCTGCAGTCTAGCCAAGGTGTGAGAAAAATACGAACAGCTGAAGCCAAACCACACTCTACCAGGATGGAATAGTTTCCTACTTCAAGGAGGATTATCAGAATTATTATTTGTCATTGTTGCCTGTTAAAATCTTTGTGCCAAGGAATCACATTCTAGTGCAATACAGGGTTTGTATCTTCAGCTAATGGGTGTTGAACTGCAGGTGTGGGTGCTAAAAGTGTGGGGTTTTTTTTCTTCAACTGCTTCTGTTCTGCTCAAGTTGATAGTTAGATACTGTTCTTCATCTACATGCCAATCTCTCATCCAAGCAGTGAGACACCCTGGTATTTAGGGAGGAGATAAATAGAGACATGTCATTTCAGCTTTGTCAGTACTGGAGCCCATATCACCCTTGCACACGAGTCCAATTTATTTTACAATTTTGAAAAGGACTGGGGAGAACTGGCCCTGGCCAAAGTACTGGTTCCTGTAAGATTCCTATCCCACCAAGTTGCATGTGTTACTCCAATAAGGACTCCAGGCACTGCTAGGATTTCCCTTCAGTTTGCCACATATATCTGGTATTAGCACCTCAGGAAAGAGTAGTACAGCATCTCAAGATGGCACTGAAGATTTTAGCAAAGTGAGAATGGATGCCTTTTCCTCATCCTGCCCTTAAACTTGCTTTTGACTACAAAGAGTACATGAGTTCCAAAAAGCTGGATTTATTTTGGGTTTTTCACTAGTTTCTCTTTGATTTCACACAGGAGAGGCGTGGAAATTATAGAGTACTGTTATACACAGGTTGATGTCTCCTGAGGTTGTTGAACACAGAATATCTGGACATGAAGGGAAGATGGAATATTTCTCTAGATGTTATGTTAGCTACCAAAGAGGTATCAGTATTTCCCTTTCACAAGACAGGAATGGCAAGGGTCAAAGTCACAAGTTTTGTGTCAAGACAACTTCAGTGTCCTGAACTTCCTGATAAATAAACATTCTCCAAGAATTTAGTTGACCTTTTGGTCGCTGCATGTATGGAAGTTGTTTGAGAAGGTTCCCCAAGAACACAAGAGAAGCCTTTGCAGTGTTCTGTGTGCAGTTCTGCTGTAAGTGTTGAAGCTCTGGGAATGATTAAAGAAGCTTAATACCACAAGCAGCAGTGTAATGAGATATTTGGTACTTTCTATGGACAGTTTCTATGGCAAGTTTCTTTTAGCCTCTATACAGCTGCACAGGTTTTGAGGAACTTGTTGCTTTTCATCTGTTCTTTCATTTCTTTGTGAAGAGCTTCAGTTTCTGCATCTGTTTCTTCAGCATGGCACAACATGTGAAAAAGCTGAGAGTCCCAACAAGAGAGAAGAGGCTACTTGGAAACCGTGTTAGTGGTCAAGACTACCACACAGTGATGGTCCTTAACACTGTTTCCTGTGATGAGTGCTTTGAGCGCATGTGAAGCCAGGGTATAGTTTCAGTTTGATTTCTTGTTCTGAGTGCCTGGAGCTGACTTCAGTTCCACTACCAGCACAGAGCCTTCCCATGTCTTCAAAGTACCAACTGTCTCAGAGACACAGAAAGATGGAACTGGAGTCAAAATGAAATGCTCCATTAAAATAGGAAACAAAACACTACTGAAACATTATGATAGCTTTGGCTCTGCGAGCCTGATTATAACAGCTTTTTCATACTGTATGTCACCTTCCTATCTAACTCATCCCATTATTTTCAGAATTAGAATTAAAGCAGTTTACACCCACATCAGTCTCAGTCAGTGTAAGTGTAGGTAAGTACAGCTCTAAAGGCAGGGAAAAGTCAGTTCTAATAGTTAGAAAATAAAAAACCAGTGTTTCCATTAATATGATGGTCATTTAGTTATTGTTAAATTCCAGCAATGTACATAAATTAAAAGGGACAGGTTGTTCAGCCCTTATACTTAAAAATAAACACTTAATCTAAAATGCATGTGGTGTTCTTTCCTGGCTCAGTTTCCTATTGCCTGGATTTGGCTCTCAAGAGACATCAGATGAAAGAAGTATTATGCACAGAGACTCAGGCAGAATTTCTGCCTTAATCCTACAAACTAATCACAATGAAGTAACGCTGTATGATGACATAATACATGTACGCATGTTCTGCATATACACAACACTGTATTAGGGCAACATAAATACAACCATGGAAAAACTCATATAGGATTCCCTGTTAAAACAGAAAAATTTGAGAGTATAATTAATACCAATTTACATGGCTTTTATGAAAAAAAACCTTTCTGGTTTCTTTATTTGGTTAGAATCTGCTTAAAAGAATTCAACTACAGATACATGCTTAGATTGTCAGGGCTTTCATCTTTATCAGGGATTTTAGAACAATAAGAGATTATAGCTGACAAAATCTGTGGATGAATAAAGACTGTGAAGAGTTAAATGAGAACACATAGTCCTCAGAGACTCATATACAACAAGAGCACAATTATGTAATCTTGGCTCATTTAAAGAAAGTTTGTCTTTACTCAAATGCAAATATAGGCATAGAATCAAGAAATGTAAAGCATACCTGCGAAACGAGGTAGTGTAATGCCTTGGGAAAAAATCTAGACATAAACAACTCTACAGCTGAGTAAGGACAATGATGTGACAGAAAAGTCTAATGCATAATGGTTGTCAGCCTGCAACCCTAAATTCTTGGAGTTTTACCCTTAAGGAATTTTCATATAGTTACAAAGTCTTTTTTCTCATGGACTTTAGTTTGATATTCAGGTGTCTGCACTTTCAAAACAGGAGGAGGGATGACAATCAGAGAAAATACTGAAAGCCCCTGGATGCAATCAGTAGAGATATGGCCAGATGAAGAATGACTTGTAATTTTCATCACTGCATGTGGCAGACAAGTGCATGCTGTGTAGAATTCCAGTGCCAGATTTTTTACAGTGCTGGAAAAGTTGGAGAGATTACAGAAACAGCTACAAATTAATTGCTAGATGGGAAAAAAAAATACCTTGACATGAGCTTAAAAAGCTTGGGTCTTTAAAGTCATCAAAATCTGAGATATTGGTTGAGATCAGTGGTATCAATACCTTATGGGTGGAAAACAGTGGTTATAAAAAGCCTTTTGGTCTAGTAAGCAAAGGTAGAAATAAATGTAATAGAACCTGAAGCCTGATGACCTTAGAAAACAATAACATGCAGATTTTAACAGTGAGCAAACTTAACCAAACAAACTTTGTAATGGCACATTCTTTCTCTCGTCTTCAAACAAGTGGGACAGCTTTCTGGAAGACAAGTTTTAGCCAAAATGATATTTTAGTAGATCTTTAGATGTTGGGCTCAATATAGGGGCAAGTGTTTTAAATGTGGTGTCTTGTAAAATATAGGACAACAAACAGAGGATGTCATCATTGAATTGGAAGGGACATAAAGAAGTTGTTTGGTCCATCCCTATGTGTAGGGTAAGAACAACTGTACTAGAACTTACTCGTGCCATAAGTTTATCCTCCTTCTTCAACATGGACCTCAAACCATGGAAATTCCACCTTCACTATTAGAAAGTGCCTCCTAACAAATGTTGCTGGCCTTTAAACACATTAATTCTTGCCTTCTCCACCACGGAAATGAAGAAAAAGAAAGGAAAAAATTATCCTTCTTCTTTGCCAGAGACTTAGGTATTCATTTTGTTCTCCCTCAGTCTTATTGTATTTCCCTAAACAACCACCATTTGTTCAATATCTCCAGGAGTTCATGTTTTCTAGACCTTTAATCATTCTCACTCTTCTCCTTTGGGCTCTCTCCAGCTGGCACACACTAATCCTGCTGTAGCTGCCTCAGTACTAAGTGAAAGAATTATTTATTGACTTTTGGGCTATACTTTCAAATAAAATGATAAAAAGATATGTGAATAAAAAGATATGCAATACCATACAACTTTAATCTTAGCATATCTTAAATTGTAAGGGTCTGCTTTTGCAAGATGAATGTTCCTTAACAAAAGCACCAGAGAATTCACCTGTGTAATCAGCAGTGCTGGGACTTTTAGTACTTTGCTGTTTAAGTAATGGAGGAACTTAAGAGGTTTCAAATACACTGTTGTTGACAAGTTGCTCCAAGCAGCCATGAAGCTCAATTTATCCAGAAATTTTTGAGTTCTTTGTTAGTAAGCAGAAAAACTGTCAAGGCATGGTAATTTTGCTTTGATTTCTGTGTGACACGTGAGAGGTCCTTCTAACAGTTATCGATTCCCCTTCTCCTGTCTATCCAAAAGACAGAATTTCAGACTCCCAAGCAGCTAAAGAAAGCTCTTTCAGTCTTGATATTAAGCATTACTAAGTATTTGTCATTGTTCTGTGTTTAAGCCACTTTTTTCCAATGTGGTGAAAGTTTCTTTTTCTTGACAAGATTTTAATCTCCAGTATACAGGTGTGAACTTGAAGAAAATCTCCGGAAGACAAGGGGGTTCTTTTTGATTGTAATTGGTTTTAACTGAGCTGTGAACTTGCTTTTTCCTTCTGCTCTCCTCTTTCTTAGATTTTGTTGGACTTCCCTCCACACAGCTAGGGACAATTCTTTCTGGGTACCTTTTAATCCACTCATGATACTTGAAACAAAATTCTAGGTTTAACATCATGGCATCCAAACAGTGATTTCATTTGTTTGTGTTGAATAACTTCTCTCAGCGTCAGCTCTCAAAGCAATGGTTACTATGGTTTGCTTGTGGCTTGTACATGGAGCATGAATTCAGTGCAGCACACATGCACACCAGTCCACTCACGTAATTATGGCTTCTGTGCCTGTTGCACTGCATCATCTTGTTTTTAAGGCTGCACCTGTTTGTTGAGGGTGTAGCTTCTGTGCAGCTTCTCAAACTGCCACTTTTCTAGTATGGGCTTGCTAGAAAATTAAGTCCAGCCTTTTAAAACTTATGTTACAAACATATTTGAAGAGGTACAGAGACATGTACACCTCTTAATCAATGCCAAAATATCTTTTCATCTCTCATCCCTTCCCTTGAAACTCTGTGTCTGAGCAAGGAAAACTTCAGCAAGACTGCATTGGTGCTCATGTGAAACTCTGCAGCTGGTCTTTTCAAGCAAATTGTAGAATTAAATGATAACTTACTTTTAAGGCACAAGAGCTTATATACTGGATGAACTGTCTTGGCAAAGACATTTGCAAGACCTTCTATAGGCAGTATGTTCTTCTATGCAGAGCCTCTCTATGCTGGTAAGATAAGGCACTAAATATACCTAAGAAGCAGGTTGAACAAAATATATTTGCTCTGGGGTGTGTGCAGCACTGATATTTTATCCTAATATTTCATGTAAACAGCGAGGTTCCCTCCTCAGCTGTTTTCTTGATAAATTCAGTCTGTTCTGCTTTTTTTCAGGCCTTAAAAATGAGGGTTTGAAACAGACAGGACCTTCCTCAGCAGCCCTCTCCCCACCTGTACCTCCACCACACTCTGCTACGCAGTTGCCACCTCCTCCACCAGCCTCTCACCCATCCCTGCAGGCCCCAGCAGCTCCCAGCCTGCCTCCCAGGAACACCAAGCCCAGCTCTGAAACAATGTAAGTGAATATAAAGCCCAAGACCTTTATTTTCTCATCTTTTTGTGCCTATTACTTGCTCATGCAGCAGCAGATTAAGGCTGCAGGTGTCCCAGGTTTCTGGGGGAGTAGGGTCCCACGCCACCTTCCTTGTCCTACCCTGTCCCTGGCCTCTTTGGAATCAGTTTTTATTAGCTTGACCCCTCCATCTGTTCAGTCGTTTCCCTAAGTTGTCTATCTATAACATCAGTTTTTTCTGCCCTGTTGGTAACGGGAGGGAACCGACACCCTGCTGCATTTTTTAACCCAGAAGGGTTCAAAGACTTCATACACTGGTAGAAAATCAGTTGTATCAATAACTGAAGCTTTCTCCTGCACTTGTCTGGGGGAAGAGGGCCAGGAGAGTCAGGTCTATCAGCCGATACGCCAGGAAGCAGCTTGGCAAGCCGGAGGTACTGAGCTCTGGTTGTGAAACTGCACCAGGAGCCACGTCGTGACCTGTTGCGATACCACTGAGAAGCCCCTGTCACACATGGGGCTACTTTCTTTATGCTTCTTCGAAAAGCTGCATACAAAAGGGGAACCTCCCAGTGACAAAGAGTTAAAAGCATTTCGGCCTAGCGTCAAAACTGACCGGAAACAAGCTGAGCCTGAAGAGTGAGCTGCTCTCTGGCCAGCAGTTACTGCAAATAGCAGCAAACAGCAGGCAGGGGGACTATGTTCGGCATTAGAGAGGTGCGTGTCAGCACGCAAACCATATTTTGGTACGGATGGTGTGACGTCAGCCTAGCGCTGCCGGGGCTGCGGGAAGCAGCCGCCTCCCCCCGCCGCCGCCATCACCGCCCCACCTGGCGGCCGCCCCGCAGGGGCCCTCCTGGGCTCCCTCCCCGCCGGAGGCCTGGCAGCCGAGCGTGGCCTCTTTGCCTTCAGGGACCTGGGAAGCTTACCTCCAGGTTGTCCTGCTCCCCCGTTCCTGCGTGCCCTCTGGAGTCTCCCCCCTGCTGCAAATATGTGCCTGGGTGCTGGCACGTTTTCTTTCCCCGTCTCAGTGCTTTCTCCATCGAGCCAATTTTAAAAGATCATTTTCTGCTTTCAAGTGCTTTCTTTGATTACACTTCTTTGATGATGACTGTCAGCCATAGTTTTCTTCCAACTATTATAAGGTATTACAAAGTTAAAAGTCCCTGATGTTATTCTCAGTTACATTCTCAATTTCTTGCTTCTGTTTGACAGCACTTTTAAATCTAACAGCATCAGAGATCTTTTACCTGGCCTAACCTTATACCACTGTTTCTCTTGTCTCTTGTTTAGACTTTAAGCTCCAGAAGTGAAGGAGCAACTCTTAGAGCTATATTTAATATTGTGCAGAAGTCTGGCGTTCTGCTTGTGTGTTGTGTAAGAAGCCTGCACCTGCGAAGATGGTTTAAAAGCCCAGCAGATTCTTTCCATTCAGGCAGCCCATCTGCCTATTGTATTTTCCGTACCACACTCATCTCTGTGGTATCTGAGCGCCTTTGGCTCATTTTCTCCCTTTATACTCAGGATCAAGGTGCCCCCATGTGAAAAACCAAGTCACAGTCAGGAAGAACAGTTTAGGGAATCTCATGGGTACTTAAGTAGCATATAGGGCTTAAAAGACTGTCCACCCATTGTATAAAATAGCTGAAAAAAGGACCAGAAAAATGGTGAGTGAAAATGCAATCATAAAACCATCTTCATAGGTTTCACAGGTCCACTTTTTTGTATTTACAGAAGTCCAGACAATGAAGAAAATTATGATGATGTTGAATTTGTTTCGCAGGGTAAGATGCATACGTTTTAATTAATGGCAGCTATAGGAAGCTCTAAGCATATTGTATTTATAAGATAAGCAAAAGCATATTGTATTCATGAGTGATTTGTGTAACTAATTATGCTGGTTCTGCAGTTTTATGGGTGAAGACGGTTGTCTCATAACACTAACTGTTCTATAATTAACATGACAGACTCTCAGGAACTGCTTTAAATATCTCCCCTCTCCCCCCCCTTTTTTGGTTAGAAATATGCTGGGACCATACATTACCAGATTTTCAAATCTGAACCAAAATGAATGCTGCTTTTTCAGAGTTGAAGTTGTGTGCTCTGGTGAAGCAGGCATTGTTTTATACTGGATTAAAAAAAATTGTTGACTGTGCTTTTAATGTCGCTTTGTGGTCTGCCTTCAATAAGAGGCAGTGAGTCGCTATGTTGTACCAGGAGCAGCCAGAGAAGCAGATTGTGACACAAAGAATTTCAATCTGCCTTCTGATCTCTCCTCGAGAGGACTTGCTCTGTGCCAGGCACAGTATGCATAGTTTAGTGTGCTAGCCATCCCTGCCATACAGCAATGTGGGCTGTGGAGTTGAAACTGAGCCCAAGCTCTTTTCTTACCTAACTACCTGCAGAGTAAGGAGGAAGCAGCAGATTCACAGAGTTTCTTCTCCTGCAGCCCAGGACAGAGGCTGGCTTAGCAAAAGAGCCTTTGGTCTCCTTTTTCAGCCGTTGGGCTAGCGCAAGCAAGTTCTTTGAGGTCTTTTTGGATTTATTAGGTCTTTAACAATGACTTTCTTGTATAAATAGGCATTTTTGTAAACAAATAGCATAGGCAAGTTCATCAATGTCACAAAAGAATCTTTAAAAAAAAAATTATCCACTTTTAAAAATACATGGTGAAATACACTATTTTGTAGATATTTCTAGTTTATACTGTACTACAAGAGCAACCTGGAAAAACTCTGATTTTTGCATTTATACCCTCATTAAAAGCCAGGAGCCTGAACATATTTCTAGTTAATATCACTGGTATTATTAGCAGTTTGTAAATAGTTAGCGCTGGGGTGAATTGCTTTCTGTACAGCAAAAAAATAAATACCCTGTTTTTATTTTTGTCATATAGGTCATGGAAATACAGAGGGGGTAAGTGTTATCCTCCATGATAAACCTATCCTTTTTAGCACAAACTTACAAATTTAGTAAAATCCCTTCAACGCATTAGAAAATTAATTTCAGAATGAATCCAGTATATCGACAGCAAATTGTAGAAGCACTTACTTATTGTGAAGGACAGAAATAAAACCGGGTAAGCAAAGCAAACTGGAACTAATTATCAAAGCTGCCTAGACACCAAAAATTGATTTTAAAAAAGGCAAAACCACCCCTTCTATTTCCACTGACATTTTATCTCACTGAAATTTTCCAGAAACAAGGGCCCTGTTCTATTCTGGTAATAAACCACTTGTTTCAGTTAAGCACAGGTTTGTATTGTGTCTTCAAGTACCTGGCTGTATTAGGACTAAAACAGTTTCTGGGACCCTAATCTGAGTCCCATTTAGATCCCTAGCGTTCCAGTTTAACTACTGCTAACCCTGGCACCTTCATCATGGCAGTGCAATCATCAACACAGATAAAGGCTTTCCAGGACTAACATTGCAATTAAAACATCCACTTTGGATTAAGCAATGTGCTAGTGTGATTGTAACAATCCAGGATTTTATAGTTGTGGTATCATAAAAACAAAGTCAGAAAAAAAAAAAAATAGTGGGTTTGAAAAATGTAGTAACTTGGTTTGGGAAGATTAAATTAATTTGTGTTTACATTTTGCTGTAAATGGTTTTATATAGTTTGTATGAAGCTTACATAGCAGGTCCATTTTCTTCATGTCTTTCCAAATGTATCTTGGCCATTGAAAACTGAATTTTTCTTATAGGGCCAAGAAAGTGATGGAGAGATGTATGAAGACATAAATGACATCAGGTAGTAATTTTAAACTCTATAACCTATTGTATCTTTATTACTAAAAGCTTGCTAACAAAGATACTTCATCTGGCACAAAAGTGTGATTCCACTGCAGTCCCTGCCAGGCATTATTGTGTTCATTCATTTCACCTAGAGAAAGTCAGGTTGTTCACAGGTCCTTTCCTACTGAGATCTGCTATGCCCTGGGCTGGAAAAACTCCTGCAACAAAACCACGTGGTTACTGTGATCTAGATAACAGAAGTCTGATTTCTGGTCTAAGGAATATGTCTGAATCACTGCTTGGAATTACAGTCTAGGAGGAAAAATAAGCTCAGCCCCTAGGTACTAAGGTCCCAGATAGATCTTTTGTTGTGGTTGGTTTTCTTGCTTTTTAGGTAAATGTACTTAGAACTCCTATGAGAGGCTGGATTTACAGTTCTCGTGGCCTGAGTCCCCTAGCATAGCTACTGAGCCAGAATATGAGCTCTGGTCATTCTTCTGCCATTTAGCCCTTTACTTTGAGGAGTCTCTCGCCCCGGTAATGTCTAAATATATGGGATTCACTGTATGACAATAGCCAAAGAAAAGCTCTAATTCCCTTGGAATAAGTAACAGTCTAAAGTTCCTACACAAAAATACCTTGTTTCAGATGTAGAATGACTTTCAGCAAAAATTTATTTTTGAATTACCTTTGAAAATAGATAATTATAAAACTACATAACCAAAACAAGTGATCATCATTCAGTCTTCTTTTTAATATAATTTGAGCATATCAGTTTAGCAAAAGTACCAAAAAAGGAAGAGGAGGGAGCCTCACTCAATCAGTTCCATAGGGTTTGTAAAGCATAGCTCTTCCAGCCAAACCATGGGCAGCAAACGGCAGAGCTGTAGCTATAGTCCTAATTACATCCCAGGGCCCAGATGTCAGTACGATCCAGTACATGAGGCACAGCAGGCAATGTACCCTGGCATGATAGGCACATTTATGATGCAGTGCAGAAGACTGACTGTCATTTGTGTACACTGCTGGAATAGGTTGCAATTTAAAACCACAGTCCAGTGGTAGCTCAGGCTTCAGTTCAGGCTGCATGAACCACTGATGGCCTGGGTAAATATTTCACAGCTGCAGTCAGTGCCACAACACCTAGACTGCTACCAGTTTCCAAGCTTGCTTGCCAAAATTAGCTCAGAGCTGCTTGGACATGCACATGCAGAGCCAGTCTCTTACCTCCAGATAACCCTTTCTCGTGTTTCTAACCTCTTGAGGACAGCCATTTTAAATTATATACGTAATATGACAGAAAGGGCTGCTTACTCTATCTGTTGCAGCCACACTAGGGTTTAGAATCTGTAGCTTTGATTTCACTGGGAGAAGTCTTTTTCCATCACATGTAGTTCTTTGTTAACCTTGGGTAAGAAAGCTCTAGTGAAATTTGCTTCACTGCTACATTCAGTCCTGGCAATGCACTTTCAGATCATCAAGGGGAAAAGAGAAGAAGCGGGACAAGGAAGAAAAGAAAAGAATGGACCAAGAGAAGAAAGAACAAAAGGAAAAAGAAAAGAAGGAGCAGGAAATAAGGAAGAAGTTCAAAGTAAGCTTTTTCTTTTGGAATCTGGCCAAAGACATGTAAGAAGCATTATTTAGCATTATTTAGTTCAAAATACAATTTTCAGCTGGCTACAAAACTAGTTATTATGGTAGGTAGTTCCAGCACCTGGATAAATCTGAATAAAGATTTAAGCCACCCTTTTATGTTTGGCATATACTTGACTTCAGGCTCTGTACTGAGGGCAAAGACATTTTTTCACTGCTTATATAGTTTTCATTAAATTCCCTTCTCACATTCTTTCTATGTAAAAAAGCCTTAAAAACATTTCCTTTCACTTTTCTGTTTAAAAAACATTTACATCACTAGAATAGCATCAAAAGTCCTTAATAAAAGTGGGAATTGGGTCCCATATACTTAGTGTTTTTTGCTTCATTGGCGTCAGATACAAGAGTATCCAGCCCCTAAGAGATTTCAACATTATATTGCAACACATTGCCCTTGCTTTGGTCTAAAGAGACCTAAAGGGACTTCCAGCCTAAATGGGGAGGACGGGAATAGGGCACATGTAGGGGAGATACAGTCACTGTCAAAGCCTAGGGGATAATGATGAGACAGCTCTTTCTGTTTTATACCATTTTTATATAGCTGGTGGTCAGCACGCTACCACAGTTTACAAATCTGTCAGTCATTTTCTGTTAACTAATGCCTGTTCACAATGCTCCACTGTGCTTCTTTCAGTGTCATTGTACACAGTGGGCAGCTTTGTTTTTCTTCCTGTTATGCTCTGTACACAGTAAAGCCACGGTGATTCTTTCACATCATGGCCTTGGTCTGCCATGGAGGGACTGACGTGAGTTGAGAAGCAAATATTAAAGGAAAATACTAATAGTTAATAATAGTGGGTTAGCTGGCATTTGTCAGGCCTCAAGTCTATTTTTCAGACCACTCCTCTGAAGTGTAGGCATTAGTGCACTGGATGCTTTCAGACTGCTCTCCTGCGGCCATTAACGTCTGTTATTATTCTTAAATGCAAACGAATATATTTTAGTGCATATTTTCTTTCCCATTTATTCGCCACCTATACAGGATAGATATTCCTGAGCTAGTCTAGAATTGTCAACAGCCACATGCCTCTGCAAGATCACATATATCTTAAAGCCACAGATACTAAAATCCAAAGTGGTTTCTCCATAACATATACTAAAAATCTCACAAAGAGAACCCTGAACTCCAGTAAACAGTGTGATCATCCCTTGTGAGAACTTGTAGGATCATTTATAGAGTAGAATTGTAAACACAGAACATTATGTGGTAGACTTATTTATGTTAATGAACATGTACTCATATGAGTAGTTATGCTGGAACTAAATGGAGCTGCCCACGGGAATTAAATACATGTCTGTTTTGTGAACCTGTGAAAGGCTCCATAGGTTAGCCTGTTGGTTTTAGTCTCTGTATTTCTGTGATTTTGCCAGTCACTTCTTCAGCTGCCCTACTGCTATGCTGTTGCCCTCTCTTTTCATTCCTGATTATTAATTTAACCTGGGTAGCTGGGGACAGGAGCGATGCCTTTCTGTTTATTTGCCTAGACTATTTTAAATGTCA
Organism: Theristicus caerulescens; assembly: GCA_020745775.1. Classification (NCBI taxonomy): domain Eukaryota; kingdom Metazoa; phylum Chordata; class Aves; order Pelecaniformes; family Threskiornithidae; genus Theristicus; species Theristicus caerulescens. The sequence goes on along the minus strand of CM036583.1, from coordinate 15,478,358 downwards.
ATGAAACAAATAATCATCATTACAGTTATTTTCTCTTTTGTCTGAATGTTTGGGAAAGAACTCAATTTTTCCACATCTATGATTTCGTTTGTTGCTTCTTCTCTGCAGTTAACTGGACCCATCCAAGTCCTTCACCAGGCACGAGCTTGTGTTGACCACAAGGGAGGGAAGAACGAGCTGACTTTCAAACAGGGGGATGAGATTGAAATCATTCGCCTCACAGACAACCCAGAAGGAAAGTGGCTGGGCAGGATAAAAGGATGTTGTGAGTTCTGTTTCTTCACTGTGCTCCTGAATGTTTTCACTGTATGACAGCAAACATGTGAGCATTACACCAAGGATTATCCTTACCAAGGCTGAGTCACTGGCCACCTAAGTAAATAATTACCGCAACTCACCGTCCTGTCCTTAGCTGGCATGCGAGGCTTAGTTCATAGTAGGAAGTTATTGTGCAACATAATGTAACATCTACAGGCACTAGAATAAGTTAGGAACAATATGTTGGGCTTTTCACATACCTGTTGAGTGGTAATTCCATGTCAACCTTCAAATAGCTTCAGGACTTTGCTCCGTGCAAGTAATAAGGATTGCATTTTTTCATGTCTTTGTATTAAAAATAACATGGGTGTTCCTAAAATAGAAACAGAGCATATAAGGTCCTGTTTTAGGTGTTTGTCTTGTTCCTATTCCTATGGAAAGTTTCTAACTGATTTCTAGATTTTATTTTGCCTGAAATCCGAGATGTTTCTCTAATTGTATAAATATCACCAGTGGATCTATGAATGTGATAAGGTGTTGATGATCTGGCTCCTGGGTTGTAGCAAAGACATTAAAAGACTGATCCATAAAATCAATGAAAATTATTTAAAGCACTTGCTTGACTTTTAAGGAGACTAAAATGACAATAAGTTCAGTAAGACAGTTCACACATCTAGAACTGGACAATACCAGCTGAGCACTTTGTAGCACTGGATGTAAAAAGACGTTAAGGAACTGGAGCGTGTCTCATATGAAGAGAGGCTGAGGACTGTTCAGCCTGGTGAAGGGAAGGCTCAAGGGGGGATCTTATATTTGTTTATAAATATCTGATGGGAAGGTGTAAAGAAGATGGAGCCAGGCTCTTTCCAGTGGTGCCTAGTGACAATGTAAGAGGCAACAGGCACAGACTGAAACACATGAAATTCTGTCTGAACATCAGGAAACACTTTTTTACTGTGAGGGTGACCAAGCAAGGGAACAGGTTGCCCAAAGAGGTGGTGGAGTCTCCATCCATGGAGATCCTCAAAGCGTGATGGGACATGGTCCTGGGCAACCTGCTCTAGCAGATCCTGCTTGGGGAGGGGGATTGGCCAAGATGATCTCAAAAGGTAAGTTCCAATATCAGCTTTCCTGTGGTAGTTCGAAGTTTTGTAAATAAGTCTTTTGCATGGATCATTCTATACGTAGGAAAACAAATCTTAGTGAGGGCTGGGAGAAAGGTATTTTCTTAAGCATGTGTGGTCAATTAATTAATTTACCTTTAATTAATTTACTTTTCATAAACCAATTCTTGCCTCAGCAAAACTGCAAGCTGTACAAGGCTTCTCACTGACAAGTGTTAACGGCACAGCCCAATTTGTTTCCCCAGTGCTTCAGCCTTCAATGTTCACAGGCCAGTAATGGTCTGTGACGAAGACTAAACAACAGAGGAAAATCAGTTCTAATCATTTAAATAAGAGAAAAAAATCAATGTGTTACAGATTTGAGGGGAAGCACACTAAAAACTGGGCTCATTCAGAAGCAGTGGAGTGGGGGATTTTCCATTTTCAAGAATGCATGAGCATTTTTCACCTTCCAGAAAATCCATTCATGCTCTCTTCTGCACAGGCAGTACGTCTGTCTAAAATTCCGCTCAGCAGAGACAAAGTTCCCAGTCTCAGGCCAACTGCTCTGCTGCAAGTTTCTCCTGAGCCATTGCACCCAGGGGTATAACCACATCTTTTTAGCAAAGATCCAGGGACAAGAGGATAGCAATGCAACTGCAGCGTGTTTACCAACCTGAATCAAAATCAATGCAAACAAAGTGTCTCTCCCTCCTAATGACCTGTCAGAATCTATGTCATGGACTGCCCTAAAATGTACCACGAGACTGCAGTGGCTCCAAGGTTAGCTGAGAAAGGGAGCTTGCCCCATGATTCCTGGAGCATGCACAGCAAATTCTTCTGCTGTAGCTGAGAAATAAATAAAGGTGAAGTTAACTTGACACCAGCTGAGGAGGGTTTGGGGGGAGATCTGAGACAGATCTGAGATTTGTATTTGTGTAGACAGATGGAGACTCAAGTTGAGGCTGCTTGGAATGAAACATTTCTTTGAAAGTTTTCAAAGATCATACAAAACAATTCAGTCATTGATTCTGAACCTTCTGTTAAACTCATCCCTTTACCATGAGCTTTAAAAATATCTCTGCCTAATTACATGGTTTCATTCATTTAGATGGATACATTAAAACAACCATGGTGGAGATTGATTATGATTCTTTAAGAAGAAAGCAACAACCATCCACCAGAGCTGCTGTGAAACATTCGGAGAGTGACCAAGAAGTGTATGATGATGTGGGAGAGCAGGACAGTATTAGCAGGTATGTACAAGGAATGCATGAAAAGGAACCAATGATTCACCCCAGTCAGCCTAGTCAGGGGAAGTTTTACAACAACAAAGCAGACTCTTGTCACAAAAGAACAGCCATTTATATCAGAAACATGTAACTGAGCTATTCAAACTGAAGTAATCAGGGAAACAAGAATGGGTTCTGGAACCAGCATCTATGAGCACTCATAGTCAGAAGGAATCCATACTATTGGACGAGGACCTACAGCACTGCAGTCCAAAAGACAACAAAATGCAAAAGATGCAGGATTACAAATCACCTGCAGGAAGTGCAGTTCTCTTCCTTAGCTCTCTTTTCTTGTTCTGTCTTTTGAAGTCACATACTGCATTTTCTAACATGCAAGAATAAAAGACTCTAAAAGCAATGGAAACACTCACTGCACTGGGGAACTCCTGATCACCCTCATTGCTCTCAAACTACGAGCCTTACTACCTCTTTCCTTTTGAAGAGAAGGGACTTGTGGAAGCATGACTAGGATGGCCCTTCAGAAAGAGAGTGTGGCTAATGTGTTTAGTCCTGAAAATAAGGCCTATAAAATCCAATGAGATGGGCAGGAGCTATACTTTTTTGACTTCATCAGAAGCTCCGCTATGGCACAGCCTGACATGTATCTGCAATGCAGTGCTACATTGCAGATTCTGTATTTCAATGTACTGTATTTTTCACATCAAGTAGATCTGCAGCTAGAGAAGTGCCATCTCCCAGCAGTGTGTCAAACTTCCTGTCAGGGAAATATTCTAGTGATCTTGTGACAAAAGTCAAGGCTATCACATGACCCAACATGACGGTGGTACCTCTGTTACCCAACCTCACATAAAAGTTGATTCTGTCATGTGATGGAACAAACCGGTGCACATTCTCCATTACATGTCCTGATGTGCAGAAACACATACACCAGGATTCAGATAAGAGATCTGCATATGGGTGTAGAGGATTTCAATGTGTAGGACAACTGTCTTGAAACACTCAGCCATTACACCTGCTTTTACTGCTTCCCAGCACTTTAACTTAGAGGCCTGGCTGGAATAAAGGGAACGCAGCTCGCTGGCTGCTGCGTGCAGCTGATCCTCAGCTGCCGGAACATCCCCATGAGTTCCAGAAGCAGCACGTGGAAGGTCTGCCTTCAGGCTGGCATTCTTTAAGCAACCCATATAGTTTTGAATCTGATATTTTTGCAGGTTGCTCAATATCAGTTTTCCTCCCTGAACATTGGTCTCATATCATCGTAACCTAGCCAGAAGAGTTGATTTAGTTGTTCTAAGTTTTAGGTAATCTGAGCATTCGGTCCTTCATTGCAGAAGTATCTTTGGCCAATCCTTTTCACGACGGCAAGCATTACAATTCACCACCTCAATGCAAGGAATTTAGAAAATTTATTGAATTCAAAAGCAAACAAGAATACTTACACTGTTGCGTGTTAAAATAACAGTGTAAGGAACTTGGAAGGATGAATGAATGGCTCAGATTTGTTAAATCCTTTAAGCTGTATTTTGACATTTTCATCTTCTCTAGTGATTAATAGCATTCTGTTCAGTTCATGAGCATGAATTGTTGGAAGGTCTGACATACATCAACATGTTTTGAAACCACTGGAAGAATGCCATGCTAAAAAAAGCCTCTTGACCAAATAGTAGTATCTCATTATCGGTAGTATTGTTAATATTCCAAAATTAATCAGTGACTAGGGCCGTTGTATTTCAGGATTTCTTGGCACAAGAGTTTAACAAATATCTTGTTTTGATGCATAAGTAAGGCTCTGACCTGGAAATAATCTCAACTACTGTAAACCTATCAGGTTTTTTTCAATTACTGTTAGAACACTGGGCTAATATGGTATCCTTGAAATGTTAGAAACATGCAGTTAGAGGTTTAAAGCATCACCCAATGAAAGCTAGTGGAGCAATAAATTCATTTGTTTACCATTTCATCTCAATAAAATCCCTCCATAAGGGTTGAATCTAAAAGGGTGTGGATGCACTCTCTAGTGTTCACTCAGATTATATTTTTATTCCAATCAAGTTTGACTACATGACCTCCTAAGATGCCTTCCAACATGAATTATCCTGTGATCCTAAGTCATATTTTGTACTTTAGTTTAAAGATATCAACAGGAATATAAAATACATTCTAAATATAGTAAACTGTTACAGCTGTAGACATCAGTTTGCATTTCCTTGAAAATGACACTGTATTGGAAATTGCTAACAGTTGTTAACAATTACTAACAATTAGGACCAAATGTTCTGCTTGTATGAAAATGTGCACCTTCATTGGCTTGAAACACCTGCATTGATTTATGCAAAGAGAGAATTTGCTTCACAGCTTTAGTTATAAAATACTGTCTTTTTTTTTACATTAACTAAAGATGGTATTGATAACTCTCTCTCTTACAACCATTCAAATTATTGTGAATGATATTTTAAAATACTCTTTTCTGATTTATCATGAATTATTTCCAAGGAAACAAAAAACAGAGTATTTTTTTCCTGCTTTCCCTGAAGCTACTAGAAGTTACTCTCTCCTCATCTAAGAGCTAGTTTACTTATGAGTTAGATGACACATTTTCTTTAGCATTAGTGAGAATGCAACTACTATTTGACCGTAAGAAATCAGTGTGAGTGTGGTGAAAACAGAGAGAAAAAAACTGGCAAAATTTAGTTGTTGCCCATATAGAACACACAAGCATGTGCCTGAGCTTCCAGTGCAGAATTTGTAGTGCTCAGTTGGCAATGTAGACGAGTGCCAAAGCCAAAAGGTTTAGAACTAATAACTACAAAAGTGATGGGTGATCATGGTGTTTTCCTTTTCTAAAGGATGACTGTTTTTCTCTAAAATGTCTCTTGTTTGCTTTTCCAGTCAGAGTGGTGGTCAAAGTGGAGCTGGAAGTAAGTTCTACGTATACTTTTTGGGGAGAGTTGTTTATGTGTACTGCTTACCTTCAAATCCAGACCTCTGCAGCTTCCAAATAATGCAGTAATTATCCATAAGCATGCTAAATGTTAGCTAACAGGCCACAAACAAGGAGGTATAGTGGCCAAATTAACTTTCTTTCCACTTATGGGAACTTGGGTGAGAAAGAAGTTTTGTCTTCAGATACTGTGAATCAGAAGCATGCCAGAAGATGACAAAACTAATTTTCTTTGTGTGAAGGTAAATCATCCCACAAAACAGCACAGATATAATTGGCAAAGTATTAACTTGACCAAGAGGTTTCGTGCAGGAGAAATCCAGTTCTGAAATAGCCAGTAATACTACCAATTAAAGCTGCATTTTGCTGAGAGTTAAGGGGAACTTCAGTTTTAGTGATACTCTGGAGTCCTAACCAGTATGACTGAGCAGTTTCACACTGTCAAGAACACACATTCAAACCCCGTTTCCCCTTTGGTAGCACATATATTTATGTAGCATTCCCTGTTGATCACAAGAGCACAGCTCATCTTCTCAGCTTAGAGTTTAGATACTAGTCATGGCAGAAGCATCCCCTGGCAGTGCTTAAAGAAGCTGCTGCCAGCTAAGTACAGATTTCAGTGATTACTTTGACCAGTGGCTAGAATTGAACATGGAAACTGAGCTAAGCCTGCACTGAAGGAGGTGGGGCTCAAAGGTCAGCACTGAGACCAAAATGGAGAGCTTACATTGCACTTCCCTCTGGCTTCTGTGGATGAACGCAAGATGTCACTTGCTGAGAGGGTTGGTCTGACATCTTCAATCATCACTTGAGTCACACGCAAAAATTTAAAAGTCACCGGTCATCATAATGACTGGACCAAAATCAGCCATTGAGAATGTCATCAAATATAGTGTACATGCATTTCTTTTCAGTATTCATGCTCTTGTGATTGGCAGTGCCACATTTAAATGCTGTGGATGGCATTCCCAACTGGGATAAGTCTAAATCACCATTTTAATAAATAGGCTTTTCTGGTTTACAGAAAGATTCCATTTGCAAGGATATTGCACAAACTGCACACATCTGACATACTTAACAGGCCAGTAATGAATACTCTATTCAGCAGCATTAAATATAAATGCATTAATCCACCATTTAATCTGTTAAAGAGATATTCCCACCTCCTCCTTCTGATCAAGAAATTTACGATGGGATTGATGATGAAGATGCTGTAACTAGGTAAGTTTTTGTATCATTTAAATAATTTGCTGCTTTAACAGAGTGTTTTCATTTCACTTTTTAGTATTTTTGAATTAGGCATAATAATTGGCAAGTATTAGGATGATCAGCAAGTGGGTATACATCAGGATGGATTCGTGAAGCTAAAAAAAGGGTTCTTTGGTCTTTTGGAGAAGTTTTGTTCTGTAATTTATTTTGGTATGTCAGCAAAAGCAGCTGCAATCATGAAAATCCCCAAATCTCCAACTAGACAGAAAGGCTCTGAAATGAAAATAACGAACTAAAATGCTAGCTTGCTGAGTAACAACACGAAAGCAGTAACCCACTAGATTTAATATCTATATCTACAAATATATCTCAATATCTACAAATGACCTAACATACATCTTTCTAGTTTAGCATTTTAGTGTTTAGCATTTAGGTAAGTGTCCTCACCTTGTGCTATATACATTGTTGAAATTAATGAGAATTATGTGCATCAATGGAGAATTTAAACTGGACCTGTTAAAAAGATGTTACATTTTACATTATGATAATTGCATGCGTACTCCAAAGGTCTGTATCACAGGATGAAGATAAGAATGGTATCTGGTCCTGGGGAATCTTGAAGAGGCTAAAGGTCAAAGATGACAAAAAGAAAAGTGTACGAGAAAAAACAACCAAAGTCAATGGGGCAGAAGATAATGGAGATATGTTGTAAGAGTCTGCCAGGAAATCACAGTGCACATTAACTAATTCTAATGATCACATGCTACTAACATGTTCTCACAGCAGCCTGATGAATCATGCATCAAATTGCAGCTCAGGATGATACTTTTCTGCAAAAACACTCACCTCCTTTCTTTTCACTTGCGTAATATAATTACTCTCTTTACAAGCTGTATTTGTTGCATAAATCTGATAATTAAAATATACCAAAATTTTTTTTTTGTGAAGAGCATCAAAATAATCCATCATCTTTGTAAGTTTGCTGTATCCTCAGTTAAAAGGTACTTTGCTCATCAGTACAGCGTAGCTGAGATAAACTGGTAAATCTAGTCCCATTAATCCAAATTTTAGAAATAATACGCAAAACAGAAAAATGAAAAGATTGTCTTCTACTCATCTTGCCTAGAGGTTAGATCAGCAACTGGTGTTTTTATCACCATCTTCTCTCATTCAGTTCTGAACCAGTTTACTTTGATTCAGTAGTAAAATTACATTTAGTCCATGAGTATTGCTGGTGTCAGCGGAGCTTCAAAATGACTGGAGATTACTTGGAGCCCTTGTGTTGCAAGTTTTATAAATGATTTAAATGATGCAAAAGCCTATTAAGGTGATATAAATACTTAATGAGCATCTTTTTTTTCCAGCATGTCTCCTTCAACAAAGCAGTTTGGAAAAGGTAATTAATAGCCTATTGTTCAGTCTCCATATTGATTCCTGATCCTTTTTTATGTATACATTACTCTGTATCATGCTAGTCACAAAAATACATCGAAGGAAGGAAACAGGATTTCCCATTGCTTACCCCGTTCCAGCAAACAAATTCCAAATATTGTGACTGATTTGGCTACAGACAAGGAGATACAAATACATTGCAAGCTCTCTAGAAAACAATTTAATGTATTTTTTAAGAAGTCATAATTTTTCTATGTGAGATTTCCACCAGTTCATTTTATTTGACATTAAGTATGAACAGATACACTTGGAAAGGAACACTTAATGCAAGACTTCAAAAGTAAAGAAAGATGCTTGTTGTTATTTTTATCACTTGCAGTGTCTCTGTAAGATAACACATACTCATAAATATCAGTTCAGCCATGGAATAAAAAGCAAGTTCTTAACGATTTTTGAGGCTGTTGCCTGAACTGAGTTCTAAACCTTTCATCTCCTACTGTGATTTTTCTAGCCATTGATTTGATGAGTTGAACAAGTGCTTCCTCTCTACAAATATTCTGAATGTGATTCAAAGTATATTCTTGGGGTAAGAATTCTTTTCACTGCTTTGGCATTGCAAGATGGCCTAAAAACTAACATACATGTGATTCATGTCCACTTCTAAGCAACGCTGCATTGACCAGAGTGCTATGGAAGTGCCTGAGTGTACGTTAACATCAAACCCCAAAAATATACTTTGATGCAACGCAGTGGGAAATGGACTAATTAAAATGAAGATTAAAGGCTATTGCATTAGCCAACATGTGCTAAAACTTGCTTCATCTTAAGAAGATTAAAATATCAGTGAATACCTATTATTATTAATAAAGAGTCTTACTCTGAAAGCGTTGGCTGGTGTTTGTTTTGCACAGTACATTGTGCAAAACATAGAACCCACAGTTACTGTAGACAATAAATGGCTACAGTACTTGCCACAATTTCTTGTCAACTTTGCTACACTACCATAGATTGTAACACAATGTATTCACTACTCAAGGACTGTGTAATAATTTTCCATTCTTTTAAAAACTATTGTTTCAGATTGTGGAGACAATGATGTTTATGATGACGTAGATTCTTCAGACTTCCCTCCTCCACCGCCTGAAATCAAGCAAGTGAAAATGGGAATTACTCCCCTGATTAGAAATCTGTAGTACACTGTGAAACATTTTCAAAGTATTCACTAGAGGCAGATTGCTACTAATGTATGCTTTATTTGGTGTTGTCAGGTTTTGTAATTCTCCTAACCCTACTGTTGACAATGGCAGTTGAATGCTCCCTGCCTCCATTTCAGATTGAAATAATAATTAGACTATAGAATAAATAAGCATGCTTTGAATTTCAACAAATTCAGTCCCTGATGGAGAAGAGGTAGAAATGAATGCATGGCCTACAGGTACTTCATTGTAGATTCTCTGCATGCAGTCCTCTTCCTATCAAAATTTGGGGACTGTTAGGATAAGTACTTGATCCCAGCTGCTGTAGTACTTTAAGAGAAAAGGAGATAGTGCCCTGTGTTGTAAGTATGAAACACCTCCAGAGGTGTAAAGTTCAACTTGGCAAACTTTCATCCCTGGACCAGGAAGTTATCGCCATCTCTGGACCACAGATGTGTTACAAGCACAGATGCATCTGTGAAGACGACTGCAACACGTCACATTCTGTTGTCACTAACTCCACTCAAGTGGAGCTACAGTGTGCACTACAATAATCTAGTCTGGACGCATTAAAACAGAGAGAGCTCTTTGAACTATATATCCAAAGGAGAAGACGTGGCTATCCTAACCAAATCTAGGTTAGTTCACACACACACATAAATTCATCATCCGTGGTACTGTCATCCACAACTCCTACAGAGATCAGGAAGGATCAAAAAGTAGAGTTGGACTTTAAATTCCCAGGTACAGCATTAGGAAGGGCAGGTAAGGCATGAAGACCTTCCTGCTCACTGGCACAAGTCAACAGGATCAGAGATGTGGAAAAAAAACCAGAACTTGAAATGGGTCATGCAGACTCCCTGGTGTAGTAAGGTCTTCTATGGGAACACAGGACTAACACAGCTGCTGTACAAAAGGCTAAGATGTTCCAGCTGCCTCCACAGTGGGACATGTCTTACTCAGTCTATTGCCCAAAGATACATAGACTTCACTAAAATTGCTCCTTGCCTAGAGATTTGAAAGTGATGGGTATCATTTACCTAAACTATTTTTGGTAGATAGAAAGTTCTCATTGCTGTAGCAGCTAGATACTTTGAATAATTTTCCAGATTCACTTATGTGATAGAAATATTAGCATCAGAACTCATTAAAAGAGAAAAGCAGGAAAGACAACCCCAGCTTTTTATTTCTTTTGAAATCAAATCTGTATTGTATTATCCATATTACTTTTGTAGAACAACAAAAACACACTAAAGACACATGGAGGCAAATGCATTTTCACTAAAATTATCAGAAAGGTTGTCAATACCTCAAGTGTGTTGCTAATTTTGTTTTTGTCTGTAACCCCTTGTTTCAGTTCATCAAAATCAGCAAGCCTAGGAAAACGTAAATCAGATGAAAAAGATGCACAAAAGCTTAAAAAGATGGAAAAAGAAGAGAAAGAGTTCAGAAAAAAGTTCAAAGTAAGTTTTGTTCAAAGTAAGTTTTGTTCACATAAAATATAAAGATTAAAGTATCTTTATGGTGACAAATTTGTATCCCCTAATTTGTAAATAATCCATTATTTTGCCTTTGAAAGCTAAAGTATTACTACTTGTAAAAATAGTGATCTGAGCATTTGTAAGTCCAAATGGCAAGCATGGGCACATACTACATAGCATAAACAATTATTTGTCAAATTTTCAAAAATTTAGTTATAAATGGGAATATATTGTTCTAAAAAATGCATGATCGTAAGCTTTACATTGATGGTTTTAACCAGCATCTATTTTATTTTTGCAGTTTGAAGGTGAAATTAAAGTTCTTTACTCTACCACCACAGTCCAGGATTTGCCCCAGAGAAGATGGGGACCTAAAGAATTACAAGTTAAACCAGGAGAGTCTCTTGAAATTATAGAAAGTACAGATGATACCAAGGTCCTGTGCAGGAATGAAGAAGGAAAATGTAAGTTTTATCAAAAAGCTGTAGTACAAATCAAGTTCTCAGAGAATGACTGTGTCAGAATGTGTAAAAAACCCTCTTCCCTGTCATATTAAAGCAGAGCCTAACACTTGCTTTTTTCCTTGCCTGGTGGTTGACAAGAGGTAGATTGTTGTTATTTTATTATTGTGTTTTAAGAGCAGCTTGCCTTAAAAAAAATTAAAACTCCAAGAGATAAGAGATACCAAATGTGAGAAAAAAGACAACTTAGTTATGTAAATCTTCTTTGCATCAACTCAGATTAGCAGATATTTTTGTTGTTTCTGTCTCCCTCTATTTGCCAAAAAGAGCATAGCTATGATACCCCACAGAATCTAGTAGAAGTAAAATCCTTGCTGCACCTCAGTGAATCACTTGGCCATTGATTGCAGGCAAGGGAAAATCAATAACAATATTCTTGCTTTGGATTGCCAGAGATGGAGTTTAACCTTTTCAACAGGCTGGGGGGGAAACTGTTTAGGAGTCTTCCCCCCAGCCCCCAGCTGATCCAAAGCATATATCCTTGTTGGCATGCCTGCTTGTTTTGGGAGCTGCACAAGGCCTTTCAGTGTTTCTTTGAAAACTTTGGCCAGGGTGTGTATTGGCAGACGTTTTTGCATTTTTGGAGACGTCTGGACCATCTACCGTTGGTTTCAATTTCTTAATGCGTTTCTGTTACAATACTTTTCAAATCTCCTAATGAAAATTCACTTTGTGTAGGAACAAACTACATTCAAAGTAGCAGCATCCATCTGCTCACCTTTACTTTTTACCTCTGACCTATCTAGAAGACAGTCCAATGCCATAAACCTCTGAAGGGGATTCAGTCACTTCTATTTTTTTCCCCTCTGTACTCAACTGTTACAGTCTGGAGTATAGCCTTCTTCCTGGCAAGCCTACAGGGTGAGGAAGAATTTCGTGCTTAACACATATGTTTTTCAAAATATGTGTTTGCACTAGCGTAGCCACTTCCCAAAGAGCAGCTTTCAATGCTGCATTTTTTGAATCAAGCTAATAACAAAGTAGAAAGTAGTTCATGGTGGCTGTGTTCCTCACATAGTCTTCAAAGCCTTTCAAATAGTGACAGGAGCTACTGCTTTGCTATGCATAAAAGAGCAAAACAAATAAAAATATCCTCCTTGAAAACCTCTGAATAGTTCTCTGTCAATTTTCACATTAATTACTGAAGTTTGAATCCTACTTTAGTTAAGTGCATGACAGTTTTGGTTATTTGCTCTAGTTGCTCTAGTTCCTCATATCTTGAAGCTATAATTTTACCTTTTGAAGGCCAGATAGACTGAAAATCAACAATTAAAGATGTTTTTGTTACTTTCTTGCACATGAATTCTTCCATTTGATCATCAACTTATGAAGCACTTCCATAGCTTCATGCCTCTACGGGCAGTTAAACAAAATTACAAATTATAATGTCTTCCCACCTTTTGAAGCGAGGGCTGATGATCTTAGGAACATCTTCTGCTATGACTTATTTTAATTGTTATGAAATGATTTGAAATTTCAAAAGTGAAACAAAGAACTGATTCTCATTTGCCTTCTCAAATTCCTTCTTACTGTTGCCTTGGTCTGACCAACAAAAGGTACGTACCTTTTGAAATACACAAAGACCTTCAATTCACTCGCATAGATTTTGATTAAACATTAGGATATAAATGGACTTCAGTGCCTGAAAATGTAAGTTGTGTCCTCTCCAAGCCTCCTTTACACCGTCAGAGAGCAGCTGGGCTGATGTGTCGTAGCTTTCAGTGGTGCTAAATGATCAAGATGGAGTGTGCTGACCTGCTGCCTTGTTCCCTATTATGGAAGCCACATAAATATGAATAAATTAGTTAGAAACTGAAACTTTGGATGTGTAATTTTGGATTAGTAAATTTGAAAGAGTGTGAGATCAGCAGGGGCTATATCTCCCACATATTTAGGGGCTAGGGACCATCAGAAGAAGCTAGATTATGCTTTGCAGTGGTAGAAGGACTGGCACACACACATCTGGCTTGCAAGCACACTGTGTTTGTACACCATGACTGTAAGTGAAGAAATTTTGCTTTCATGTATTTCACGTGGGAAAATTAAAAGAAACAGAGAAGATTAGATTAGCCAAATGATTTTAAGTGATCCCCAGTGAGACTTCAGGAGTCCTGGAAATTATTTGACTCTGCTTAAAAAGAATTTTAAAAAGATGCATCTTTCAAAAAAAATCAATTTCCATACCTTTATCCCAGATAATAAAATCTGAAGAAAGACAACCAGGCTAAGAATATCCTCAATAGACAGGGTTTTCCCTATGTGTATCAACTTGTAATCAACCTGGGAGAATACACAGGTGACTGAAAATCTGCAGCACTGGGTTCTTTGACTATTGAAGATTATCTGCAGTTTAACATTTTTAGTAGGGAAAAGTTATAATAGAATTTATGTATCAAATCTTCATGACCCTGAAGATATAAATACAGGCAAATGAAGGAAATTTTATCTTACCTAGCTGCAATCAACGATTAAATGCATAGAACTATTTTTTCATTCACGTAACTGTTAAGTCTTAAAAAGAAGCTAAAGCAGATTAGTGCCAAATAAAATATTATCACATGAAATTAATGCCTTTTTAGGCAACCTTCAGCTCTTGCACAAGACAGAAGTTTTCCTTAAAAATGCAGTGTTTTTAATGTATTATGGCCTTCACAGAGCAAATCACTAATCTACTTCATATATAGTAATTAATACAGCATATTCTGGAAAAAAAACTTATTTACATTTGAGTTTTATAGCAATATCTGATATCTACCTCTTTTAAGATTGAAATATGCCAAGTTAAAATGAATTATGCAAATGTTTCTTTATGAAGAAAAGCTTTATAGAATAATTAGTTACTTAATCACTATTTGCAGGACTATTTTGGATATTAGTCTTGTCAGATAACTTTTTCAATATTCCACATAGGAATCATAGGACATTTTTATATGTTGAAACATTGGCCAGTTGAAGACTGCGATAATTCAGCAGCTTTTGGGAAAAGCATTAGCTCATTGTGTCTGATGCCAATTTGCAAGGGAAGGTTTCCCCTACTAGTAAATTACAGATCTTTAAAAGGGCAATTTCAGTTAGAACAAAATTAGGGCTCGGATGTAAAAAAGGCTTAACACAAAATAGGAGAATTTTTAGCTGGACATTACTGTGCATTTAAAAAAAGAAAAGATACTTTAATGTCTTGTGTATCAGAAAAGCAAAATTCATGTGAAGGAGGAAATAATTCCTTGAAGTAAAACAGTAAGATCTGGGGATTCAGCTAGACTGACACAAAGGATCTCCATCAGAAATACTAGCAGAAAACTGATACTTTCTGTACTGTATAATGGTTCCTAAGCACATGGAGCAGTAGCAACTCCAAGAATTCAAGGAACTTTAGAAATCAAGCTAATAAATTTATTCTAAAACCTACAAATTATGTATTAATTACTAAAAACCTATCATTTCAGTGTGACCATTTAAGCCTCCTAATCAATAAAAGAAGGAAACTTATACAGTAATTTCAAATATAACACAAGATTACATTTCTCCTTTAGAACTGTCCTAATTTTGTACCAACATACTAATGTTTACCTACAAATACATAATTACTGTTATGGCTTTCTCTTTGCTTGTATACGTTGTACCAATTGACAAGTATTTCAGTAGATACCTTTTACCAAAGACAGCAAGTAATTTTTTCAAGAGATTAAATATATTGAAGAAGAATATGTGTAGTTTTATCTGATTTCATTAGTAATGCAACAGAATAATAGAATAATTCACTAGTGAGTAGCTTTTCTAAGGTATTTCCATTATCTATATAAAGTTATCAATATGATACAGTTAAAAATTTTTAATCAATTACAGTTAAGTATAATTAATTCATGTATACATCTTGAAAGCCTTCTTTTTCCCTGTAGGAAACTATACGTATTTCTGTTATTTGTTATTATAAATATTATTATGTGGTTATTATTATACCACATTTTTGTGCTATAGTTTGTGAACTGTACTATATTTTGCGTTAATACCTATTGTTTCACACCCCTCTCATGCAACGAGGAAACTAAAATATAAGATGAAAACCTAATCTTGCATAACCAGTATTACTATTTTCTCCTTTCAGCACTAGTTTTGTACACAATGGAAACTATTACAATGAAACAAGAGAAATGGCATTTTATGAATATGTAAAGTACCTGGCACAGTAGATGTCTAAGTGGTCTTGGAGCTACTGTAGTATTCTAATTGCCTATCTAAGGCACCATGTTATACTAAACAAGCAGATAAGAATAATTAAAACTAGAATTGGACACAGAAAAATTTTCCTCGAGTACATATCCATTGTACATTGTTGTCCATGTATTATGTCTTTCCATCTGAAATATCTAAAAGAGAAAAAATGCATTTCCCTAGTGCTAGCAACATAAGAAATAAGATGAATAAATTTAACTTAAATACATATGTATTTCAATTTTACAGATGGCTATGTTCTGAGAAGCAATTTAGTTGAGAAGTAAGTACAAAGTGATCTTTTTGAAAAATCTGTTATAACACTCACTTTTGTTTTAAACTCTTTGTTAAATAGAAGTGAAATGTAATTATTTTAGTATATCATTCTAGTCCTTCAAATTGAGTTATTTTTACAGAGTTTAGATTTCTCAAGAATTAGTCACATACATCCATGCTAGAAATTTTCCAGGGCCCTGTTCCTCATTATTTAACCATAAACTCTGGTTTAAACCATGAAAAATTACATAAATTAAGCATTATTGGTACTAGAATCTATTACTGAACTGCACATTAATGTGATTAAGTGTATTGATGCCATTTTCAAATGTTTAACTAAAATGGACCAATTTTTCTTTAGGTTTATTTTTATTTCGGTTTTATCGGGATTGAGCAGATTTGGCTCAGTGTTGCTCCAAATAATTGCGTGGAGTTCAGCATTCAGGTTCTAATCCAAAACTCTTGTCAGACAAAGCCTTTCCATTTCCTTCAGTGGGCTTTATGTTAGAGACTTAAATATGAAATCAGATGTCACTTTTAGAATTGAGGCCTGCAAACACTTATACACATGTTTAACATATATATAAATACCCTTATTGGCTTCTATGGGCCTGTTCATGAATCTAAGTGACATATTTTGAGAATTCCTATTCATAGAGCATGTATCATTTATAGACATTACTGAAATTCATTGTGTAAAAAGCTGCTCCTTCAAAACCATTATGGTATTGCCAAGTACAGAAACAAATAAGAATTTCAAGTGCATACTTATTTTTTTTTTAACTCATCTTTTCTGGTTTTCATTTTAAAAAATCAGTATTTAATTTTTTATAGAAATACCTCTATGAGTTTGTTAGAATAGCTACTTAAAAACTTAATAAAAAAAACCCCAAACTTTTAATAAAGCACGCTTTTCACATTAGAAAGAAATGTATCCATCTCTACCCGTCACTGAAAATCCTTTGACCCGACCATCTTGCTCAACACTGTTCTGGTACCACAAAGGTTGCACTTTCCTAATTAGCAAACAAATTACTTGATAGCATGTCTGTACCATACTGCTACACTACTTTGTATCTGCATGCAAATAGTAATATATATCTGATGTCTCAATTTTTAATACATTATTTTTCTTTTTTAACTTACAGTGATGGAGAGATTTACGATGATATTGGTGATGGTATGTTGAACATTTCAAACAATACAATAACTATACTCAGTTACAGAAAATAACTTTATCCTTGAGTCGAAGCACTACACAATAGTAATATTTTTGCATTTTATTTCCGTTTCAGATTGCATCTATGATAATGACTGATGCAGAATTCTCTGCAAATAAGAGCTTCACAGAAGATCAAAATCTATTTCGGACTTCCTAATTGTGAAAGCAAGAGCAGTCACTAAAGCTGTTACGAGTTAATCGGTTACACTCTTCTAAATGTACAATTAACCTTTTTTAGGATTCCAGGCTTTTGTCATCCCTTGCTTTGTATGACATTCATATTGCCATTTATCTGAGCAATTAAAATTCAGGGAATATGAGCTAAAGTTAGGGTTACAATTTTCCACCTCCTTTCCACATTTGTGACAGTCCATGTAAAAACAGTTCTTCAATTAGCTATACCCAAAGAGGCCAGTTCAGGTCTATGAAGGATACGAAGGACAACAAACCCTGGGAACAGGTTTTACTCTGGCTCTGGTCTATTAAACACCAGAGACTGCCACTCTGGGGAGGACAGCATCCTGAAAAGAAATGCTTCCTTTGGTGATAACATCCTGTTGTGAAAACAGGAAATCAAAAGTGGGCATCAGAGAAGACAATACATTGCTGACCTGCCATTCCAACTGCAATAGCATGAGCTACACTGACATGTACAGCCATGTACCACTATTGCTGAAGTTTCTTTTTCTACATTGTACTAATGATAGAATACCATCTTCTAAAATGTATTTGACCATGTTGTAATTACTTTTTGACTAATATTAATAGTAAAATAATAACAAAGTTGTATGGGTTACATACAGCACTCTGAGATATAAACCATAGAAGAGTCTACTTTATAGTATAGCGTTGTTCAAAATATATTTAGAACATTTAGGTTAAGGTTTAATTCCTGTTTAGTTTGAAGATGTGTTGTTGTTGTCACTATAGTAAGTTAGGCATTAAAATGGACCTATAAACTTAGATAAACTGGTTGGAAATAACTTCTAGATTAAATACATGTATTTTTATCACACCATTTTGATAATATCTTTTTCTTCTAAGTACTATATTTTACACTAGACTTGGCTAAATGAGAATATAGAAATTAAACTCCACGCTTATGCACTGCAGAAACAACATTTATTCCTAAAGATCATTGGTGATGCTGTTATCTGAATGAGCAAGTAGCAAATCAGAGTAAAATGAATGGATGAATCATAATAATAAATATCACTTTGCACTTATGTATCAGAACTCACTGGAAATCAAAATACATTTACAGTGAACTCCCAATAAAGAGGGTGAGCACGTGCAGAAAATGGAACATGTATTCGTAATGTGTGATGCTTTTGCTGTAGTGCAAGCTAATCAAAAACTTGTAACAACCAATGTGGCTGGATCAGTGCAACCAGCTCCTCTTGACAATCAAGTCTCCTATAATCCTCAAGGGAAGTAAGGTGCACTGTGCAAACCAGTGCAATGTAGCTAGCTAGCAAGTTTAGCTTACAAACAAATTTTGGCTCTGTTGAAGTCAGTGAGTTTTGGCCTGACCTTCAGTGGAGCTGAGATTTCGTCTTACACATGTGCCTTTTACTGATGGTTCAAAATACAGTAAATCTCTAAGGAGGTATAATGCTATGGGGATATCAAACATAAAATTAACTGTAGAGATAATAGCCTATAAGCTATTTTATACTGTATTTAAAATCACTGATAATACACTGAAAAGCTATATGCAAACCTGAGTTTCCTGTTCTATATTTTCTTTCAACCAGCATCCAGGCATACAAATACCAATTGTATGTGTAAACATCAGCACCAGCACCCAAATTTAAAGCATGACCTTGTATATTAAGTACAATGAATGTGTTTAGCTATTTGGCTATGTCGCTGCATGTGGTTTACGTATTTTTCAGAGGCATTCGAGAGGGTATTTGCAGCAAATTAGTGATATGCCAAAGAACTGAGAGGGAATGCAGACATTTAGAAGTACACAACCACTTGCCAGTTAACAATAGTTTCGTGCTTTACACAGCTAATTATCTCAAAAAGAGTTTGTGTTAAATTCTAACATATATGCCCAGTCTTGTTTTAGTTTTAACTGATAGTAGAACTTCATGTGTTGCATTAAGTCCAACAAAGGAACTTTCCTTTTGAATATCGCTTATCATGTATTAAAGGATTTCAGTAGAACACAAACCTCTTTTGTCCCCCTGAAAAAGAAGTTAATTTTATTCTTTTTGAGATTTTTCGGTCATATATTTTGAATAGCTTTTCCACGTTCTTAGCCTTGATGTGTTGTAGGTACTGTGTTTCCTTACTGATTATACTGACTGAATTGGTCTTATGATACATTACATGATCAAAAGAAATAATCATAAGATACTTTAAGCTAAAAATCTGTGCATTGTTTGCACAGATCAAATATAATGTGATTGTTACAGGGTGTTGAAATGTATTTATAAGGTACTACACACTGAAAAATTACTGGTATTACATATTTTTTCTTTTCATTATTTTACCAATATGTTGTTCACTGGATGCATTTTTTTCTTTCTTCTGAATAAAAGCGTGCTTTGTGAAAAAAAAAATGTGGGTGCATCATCTTCTGCTGAAGTAGAACAACAGTAGCTGAAAAATAACTTCTGAAAATTATCACTCAGCAGCTGACAGAGTGTAAATCAACTTTATTATTGCTGCAAAGGCAGCACAACTACAATGTGGCATTTGTTTGTCAGTAATTTTTATCCAGAAAGTGAAATGTAAGCAGAAAATCTTCTAGACAGGAAAATCCATACTTAGACAGTTTAATAAAGACTGTATTTTAAGGGTTTCTCACCTGTAATTTATTCTATTATCTTCTAAAAGTCATAGAGAAAGAAAAGGAAAGCTGTTCTCTCTCTTGATATTTTCCCCTCTCCAAACTCAGTCTATAATTCTGGAGTATTTGGCTGCGCCTGCTAAAACATTCAGCAGTGAAAACATCAAAATATTGACATAGAAATTAGAGTTCAGCAGGAACACCCCAGTTAAGGTAAATAGAGCTGGTTTCCATCTGTGTTGTACCTCTACGCTGTCCCAGTAAACAGCCTAAGCAAAACAAAAACTGGGAGGGCAAAAAAGACTTCTCTAATTCAGGAGCTTTAGAGCATTTCTCTGCTGTTACCGCAGGCTCTGGGCTGGAGGAACGCAGCTGATCTGCTGTGCATTCCTGTGTAAGAGGTTTATATTCTCGATCCCCGTAATTGCAGAGCCCTTGGCTACTCCTCCCACGGTGGTAACAAAACCCTCCTCTATGTGCAACCGTGTTGCATAATCCACCTCAACTGTGAAGACCAGGGCTTTAGTAAGGGCAAGGAAGTTCAGTGGAGGAACCTGGATTCCCTGTGTGAATTAGATTAGCCCTTACCACTACATTACTTCATGATGGATACAGGTGTAAGCATGTGTGTGCATATGCATGTGTGTGTCTCCACGTGTGTGTCTATTTTATGTCAAATAAGACAACTTCTGAGGAAACTGATGGACCTGTAAAAGGATACCCTTACGACTTCTGCATAGCAGCCCCAGACCATCCTACATGGAAACACTTTTGCACGTAGCTTCACTACAGAATGAAGCACTCAAATGCTAGGAGGTACAAGAACTGAGTCTGTATTTGCACAGCCTCAGTTCTGCCTCCTTGTGTGGATGTGTCTTTAACTGTGCGTGCAGCCTATAATTACATGATGGCTCAGTATTTTTTTCCACAGGATCCCCGCCTCATTTAGTGCATGGGCTGGATGAGACTTAACAGAAAAGGCAGTTGTTCAGCCCTGCTCATTCAGTTGCTGGCCACTCCTGTATTTAGTGCAAATCTTCCCAAGCCTATGCTGCATGCAGAATTATTAGTTTCTCATGGCATTCATCACAATGATAGCTCAGATTTCCATGAATAATAATGTATTTATCTTGTGAGACAGGAAAATATTTTATCCCCATTTTTAATGTTTGAAAGGAAGGCACGAACAGAGGACAATTTGTGGCACATATCCATCAATCCTGGATATAAAACCAAACTGCTAAAGCTAAATTAATTATATTTTTAGTACTTTCCTAGATTAGGACTCTCACTATTTTCTCCTCCTCTTATTTGCCTCTACTTGTGGATAAACACAAAAAGAAGAGGGAAAGCCCCTTGTGTTTAAAACGTATTAGCATCCAAAATGTAGATTCTAAATATACCATGTTTACAGTAATGAAAAGGGGGCAGATAGGGGATACTGATTAAAATTTAATTTAAATAATAGTTTAGATTATATTCTGAAACTTAATAAAAACTGGGGACAAATTCTAGAATTGAATGGTCTGCATTATTATATCCACTTACATCATTTGCTGTCTCCCAACTCCCATGTTGACAGTAAGTTTGTTGGCATGGTTTTGAGTCAGGTCTACAGCTTTTGCCAGAATTAAACCCTTATGTGTACATGGTCTGGGGATATGCCAGGCTGAGACACCCAAACCAGTTTTGAAAGAATTAACTTACTTATCAGAAGCCATTCACCCAGGATAGAAGCCTGGATGGAGCCCTTGAAGCCCTCCACCTTGACTAGTTAGCCTGGCTAAGAAACAAGGCAGTAGTGCAGCTGAATGGTCATCCTAAGCAGTTTCCAGCACCCAAGCCAGCTGGAAGATATCTCTCTGCCACTCAGGTTAGCCACGGTACTGCAGAATGCCACCGCAACGTGTCCTAACCTTGTGCAGAGAAGCAGCACGGTAGCCCCAGGTCCTCTTCTTTGCCTGGGTGGAGTAAAATTACAATGATCTTACAAAGCCTTTCTTCTCTGTGTTTCATTCTAGCTAGCTGGCTCCTGAACATACGTAGAATTTGTTAAATTATCTGTATTTGCCTCCTTCTAAAGCACTTTGAGGGAGAAGATTAAGCTGTTATTAAATGTATAGAGTTTCTTGCTCGAGGCTTTTTAAATTGTGGGCCTTGTTGAAAAGAACATGGGAAACTATGTTTACTTTCATTCTTAACACACAGACACATAAATACTGCTTAAACTTAAAATGTTCACTGTTAGGCACTGTTCTGTTAGGCAGAAAGGAAGTATGCAAAATGTCAACACAAACATGAATGAAATGTGAATTAGATGGATACCAAGGGTTTTAAGAAACATTATACGATTTGCATTACTTCAGTAATATCGCCAAATCCTACAGCTCAAGCATCATGAGACAGACAGAAAAGAAAAATCAGCACTGGCTTTTTTTCCTGCTTTTTAATTCTTTTTTTTGGCCTGATTCCTGATTTTCAAGTTCTTAGCAGGAAAAGCTGCCTGCTCCTTCATTTGCGTGCAGGTGCACTTCAGGCGGAAAATGTACACAAAACACAGACATAGAATCCGGGGCTCCCGTCCCCTTTTCTTGCTGACAGAAGGGGCACTCTGCCAAGCTCCCTTCCCTTCTCCTGCATCTCAGCTTCCTTCATGTTCTCCTGTCCTGGACGATGCCATCACAGCCCTTCCAGCTCACACAGGTAAGCCCAGTTTCTTCTTCTGTATTGATCCAAAGACATCCGTATTTTTTTGTTGTCATTGCCTCCTTTCGACGCCCAAGATGTTCTCTGTACTCTTTGACTTGCTTTCTCAGTTACTTCCTGTTCCCTATAATTATTCCTCTTTTCCTTGATCCTCTGACCATGGCATTCTGTCCTTTGCTTTTCTGCTTCCTTGTTCCTTTCTCTTTTCATCCTTTTAAACTGTTCCCCTACTTCTGCATTCCTGCCCCTGGCACTTTCATTTTTATCCCATTTTTAAAAGCTGCTCTGTTCAAATGCTCTTTTTTGTGCAAGATTCCTAACTCTGTGGGTGACACCAGCAGAGGTTTTATGACTCACCAACCACTGAGAAGACTTACAATTCTTGTATTTTGTGTTCTACGCTGTTTATCCCATAGCATTTAAAATCAGGCCGAACATACCTTCCCTCTGCCCTCAGCATTTGGGGGAGGTTTTTTCAGTACTTAAGTTGGGATGCTATATATACTAATCTTACTACTGCCAGCTGAAATTAAATAAATAATAATAAAAAGATATCTTTTCTCTCCCACCCTTTTTTCTGCTCCTTTCCGTACTGCCAGGAATGTTCATAGCAAGCTACTTGCTACCAGCCGTGTAAGAGACTGAAGCCTGTTCTAATGATACCCACTGACTGCTGAGCATCTCAGATATCCATATATTTCAGTATCGATACCATGATGCATTGCTATTAAAATGTTAGCCAGCCTTTGTCAGCTAGGGCCCAAAGAAAATGTTAATGGGCTTCTTCAGTTTTAAAAAAAAAGACCATGTAGACTTACAAAAAATAGTTTCTGCTGCTATACAGATTTTGAATCAGATGATGATAAATTACCCTTACACACAGCTTCATCCCTATTACTGGAGTTTATTTGGACTGAAACACTTAAGAACTGTGTTTTTTTTAAAGTTTTTTTCCTCAGGTCTAATTAATATGCCAACTATACTCAAACTCAACACCTGTTGCTTTTCACAGCTTCAATAGGATTATGCAGTGCAGAATGCTGTGAAAAATCTTACATGAATGGGTGCCTAAATGTGAAATTTCACTAATTAACAATCTAGTTAGCAACCTGTCCAGTTAATCAGGAAGACTTGTTGCATCACTTGACATTGTTGTTGCTTTAGTATGCTACTTATTGCTACTCTTGCATAATTTTCTGCTATGCGTTTCATGTACATTTTATAATTTCTTCCATTACTGGATACTGAAGAAATACTAACATTTTACCCCGTTGCAATCAATTTAGATTTTTATAAATAGTTTTTATTTCTAGCTGGATTTAAGAGTACTATATTCATGAATTAATTTAGATTATGCTAATCTAATTGTTCTAATCGGAGCAATTCCAGAAAAAAATATTTACTGAGCTGAAAGTTTTGTTAGGAACTGTTTTTTTCTTTAGCCAAATCATGTTGCTTTTGCAAACTGTATTACTGATACTTAAAATATTATCTATAGAACTCCTTTTCCATAGCAATACATGTAGAAATACACCTATTGAATTGTATTTGAAAAGGCTAGCATAGGAATATATCAGAAATATACCACATCAGCCAGGAGAGCAATCATACCCCAAAAAGCAAATTCAGCGGAAACAGCCTCCCTGGGGAACAAACTGCAAATTGGCCCTTGCTTTTTCTCCAAGCTGTTTGGTGAACATGAGACCGAAAGGGACGAATCAAAAAACTAACGCGTGGTTCAGAAGTTCAACAAAAAATATTCAGCATCCACCTAAACCTAATGGTTACACATTAGGGTCCTCTTTGCTTGACTCATTCTCTGCACTGTCCCAGCCTGAGCAGTTTGGCAACCCACCCCTTGCCTATAACCAAATGCAGCCTAGGCACTACAGCTGCATCCACACTAGTCACTTAAAACAGTGCCAGGGAACGAACATCCCTGGGCACCAGACCTTGATGGTCGTTGCTGTCACATTGGCCAAACCAGACAGTTTTGGCTTAGGACCAGCACAAGGCTGTCCAAAGATGGCCCAGCACGTACTTAGAGGAGCTCCATGTCACCAGTGCCCTCCCCAAGTGACCCCAGGAGGCAGCTGAATTCCCAAGGGAGCAGATGTACGTAAAATGCAATATCCACGGTTTCACATTGCACTTGTGTTTCAAGACCTTCCCGATATCCGAAATCCTGCTAGGTTTTCAACCAAGCTCTGGCCACACTCACACTTTCTCAGATCCTCTGGCAGGGTCCAGGGCAAAGAGATACTGTTCCCAGGAGGCAGCTGATTGTATCCACAGGAGGAAGGACCTTTCCTATTTCTGCTCATTGTTGTATTACAGAGATACAGAACACAAATCGCAAGAATGGCTCATTAAAGGACTTTGGTTTAAGTAGATGAAGCTGCAGCTAGTAGGGTCAGCTTTTTTCCCCTTGTTTCCTTTCCTGCATCCTCTGAAGGCTCAGCCTTTTTAGTCTTGCAGCACAACCCTCTCCCTAGCAGATCCTAGCGCCTTCCGTTGCGCAGCAGGCATACAAGCCCTGAGCTGCAGCTGCATCCTCCCACAGATTGCTCTGCATCACTGGATGGAGATGCGGCGTGCAGGCTCTTACTGCTTTACACCCACTGTGCTGCACTTGCAGGTCTGAGACTATCAATGCGTGGCTGCCCAAGGGCCAGGCACTGCGCAGGTCTGCTCTAGTACCTGTGTGTTTCTTCAGAGTGACCGCTGGTAGTACAGAGCTGCCAATAACTTCATCTGATATTATGCATTTGTCCAGCTGCTAAAAATGTGCTCATGAGCTGGATTTGATTGTCCCAAACTGTAGAACTTCTAAACCAAACGCCCACCAGCACCTGTTGTTAACCTGACTCTGAGCTGCTGCTGAGCCAGACATTTTTACAGTCAGATTTTTTTACGTAAGAAAAACAGGGTCAGGTGATTCTTGCAATATCAAATGGACAAACCAATATCTGGTCATCTTTGGTGCAGACCTGTGTGTCTATCTTATTTGGCCACTGATCAGCTTCTGAGGTATTTCACTCAATCAGTGATGGTTCCTTTGTACCGTCCTTTTTCATACCTCTGTTGCCAATATTTCTTGGCTGCAGAAAATAAAGCTCATGTCTTATCCTTTCCTAAGCAGTTTGATGGGCTTCATAAGAAGAAAAAGATTAAACAAATAGAGTGATTACAAAAATTCTTGCTAACAATATAGAGATAGCAAAAGAAGGAATGATTTTTTTAACCTTTTCATCTCATTCACTAGATTTCCTCCTCTTCCTGTTTGTCTGACTGTCATTCAGGATTTATCATCTATTTAAAGCCAATTTTATGATAGTGCAAATTAAGGGAGAGTGTTACAAATACATTTGGATAAGAGAAAATGCTCAATAACTACAAATCCCTGTAGCTCAGTTGAATTCAATACGTTAACTTCTCATCTGCATAGCTTGATTCAAGGTTATGTTTTTTCTCCTTCTATATAGAGGGCAGGCTGCAGCTGGTGTGAATTGCACATACTTATTCATTTCCACAGAGTTTAAACAATTTAAGCCAGTTAAGGCTCTGCCCCTAGCTTGTCCCTCATACCCATATTCCTTCATTTGCCCCCAAACAAGTGGAAAGTTCTTCTCTTTGATCTTCATACTACATTTTAAATCTTGAAGATTTATAGTTCACATATTAGTATCCTCTACAGTGTACTGCAAAACCCAATTCAGCGTACAAAAAGGCTGTCACTGGCAAAATGCCCCATGTGAGGGGGCAAAAGGGACAATCTTCTGATTGGAAAAGGATGGAACAAAGCAGTTTCTTCATGAATCCTTTGCACGTACACGAGAAAACGTAGCTCTAGCTTTAGAAGCCCCTGGCCACCACCGAACATGTAGAACCATTTTAACACAGTTTCAAGATTAACCTGCCTCTGCAAACCTCCAGGTGACACTGGAGGTTTGTTGTTATGTTCTCCTATGTCGTGCTTTGCAGGTGGGAAAGGAAGTACGCCAGTAGCTCACAGGAAGCTCTGCTTTCACACTGTGTCCCCAGCTTTAGGAGATTTACGTATCTACAGAGAGAAGTTATATTCACATAAAATTGTAAACTAAGAAGTAAAATTGAACTGGTCTGATTCCCAATGTGGCCATTAAAACATCTTTCCTTTAATTTGATTTATGGTGATTTTATTTGTAATGATTTAGACTCTGAAAGACAAAAATAACCAATCAAAGAGGCTGCCTTATGCTGGATCAACTGTAATTTGTGACACAGACAAGCCATCCCGCCAGCGAAGTAGTTCATTTTCTCTTTGGTTAATTTCCCCCCTCCAAATGGACAACATAGCTTTTTCTTTTTTTTTTCCTCTCCACGTTTCTTCCCTCTTGCATACTCAGGAGCAACAGCGGCTGATGAAAATGTGTAGAAAATTTGGTAGGTAAGGAACCTTTATTATTTCTTAATTAAGCTTTTGTGATTCTTTCCCCACATTAATGGGAGAACAGAACATGAGAAAAGCTCCAAAAATAGATCCCAAAATGTCCTCTACTCTCACAGGGTGAGGACTCCTCATACCAGTGACGACCATGACATTTTAAGGGCCAGACACACCTTGCAGCATGCTTTTTTTTTTGGGGGGGGGGGGGAGCTCCTATGTATCTAAGTGGTAGTTAAGGCTAGTGCATATTTGCTATTTTCCATTTCACCATAATAAAAACTTAAAAATCTACTGTTCTTCCTGCTCCCCCCCGTCCCCAAGTTGTGGCAAATATTAATTATACTTCAAAGTACTTTCAATGTAGCCTTGCAGGTTACCACTTACAACTGACATTATAGCATTATTTTGTGTGTCATTATCGGGGCGGGGGGGACGCAACGACACAGAACTGGAGCCCAGCAAGTTAAGCGAAATATTTTGATTATTAAAGGGTGTCTGCAGGAACAAAGCTGCAAAAGAATACTCTGGAGTTTAAACATTACTCCTTTCTTACTCTCCCTTATTGGTAGATGTTCTGGTTCTTTTAAAACATATCGTGTCTCTCTGACTTTGTATCTATAAGGGAAGAAATAAGTGCTGTATGGCACTAGCATTTAGCATGAGGGTCCAAAGCATTTTACAGGCAGGTTACAAGTTCAAAGCCAATCCAGAAGTTTAATAGTGGGCCAACGCTTAGTGGTGCTTCAAAGCTTATATGAAACTAATTAGTCCCAGCAGAATTTGTAGTAAACAGGATACAACACTACCACCACAAGCAGCAGTTAATTTGGCATTTTCAGGAAGTCAAGGGTTCCCTGGACATGAAATTTTAAAGGGCAGCCCTGAGGCATATTGATAAAACTCTTTAAGAAAGTTAGATATGCTTTGGTCCTGTCTTATGAATGGATGAGATTTTATTGTTTAGACCTTTTAATTTTGAGAACCTGTGGTTCTTCAAGAACATTACCTTCATATTTAATAAGCAAAAAGTAAAATACGAAAGTTGTTGAAAATGGTGTTTTAAATTAAATATACTTGACATAATTCTATTAAAACAAGATTCTTGTATGTGTGTCATGAACCGTTATGCTAGAAAGTTTTTCCACTCTGGCTTTACAAATAATTGTTTTTAATCTCCTGAATCACAATTAATGTTTTAGAAGTGCACCAATCAGTGTAAAAACTAATTTACAATTTTTTGAAATGAGACTTAATGTTCACGAATACTTAATAAAACCAGATTTTTAAGAGTAATGCAGGATCTGAATTGAAAGACCTCAAGAGAGGAGGGAAAACTCAGAGGGGAAAGCAATTTATTACAGAACAGGAAAACAATCACCTGAGCTCGTGAAGCTGTTTTTATACAGCTGGTGACTTCTACCCTTCAATTTGATTATTGTTTGCTGGTTTTGTTCCTGAGAATTTGGGAAGCCTGGGTGCAAGAACTTGCCTTGGCTATGGCCGTCCAAAGCGTCAGGATACAATGGGAGGTGTTACCTACTTATCTAAACTTTTGCCTGAAAAGGACAAGAGCAAGTATATACAAGCACATTGTTTCTTGTAGTGGGACTTCAAAGGGGTTTTTTTAATATATATATATATATATATACACACACTTATTTTATTAGGTAAGTTTAGCAAACATGAAGGTAAGAAAGAGATCAACACTTGAGATTGCAGAGAGACCCACTGGGGTAAATCAAGAAAGCAATGAAAAGATATTTTCTTCCTGTTTTTAATTACTTCACGTATTAAAAGGCAGAGTTCAGAAAACATCCGGTGTACAACGCCAATGGTCATGCCGTATCCACGTGAATTACCATCCCATCACAAGGCAAGTGCAGCTTAAAAAAGGAAAACTAAGCGGGAAAACCTCATTAAAAAAAAAAACAAAACCAAAAGGAAAAAAAGTAATTTCACTTGAGAGGCCAAACCCCTCAGATGTGGTGACAGAGCAGTTATTTAGCCAGCTCCCAGCAGGGCAAGCTCTTGAGGAAAAGGAGGCATTTTGCCAGGTTTTCTGGAAGCCCCCTCACATGCCCCTTTGTTCCCGCCCCCCTCCTTTCCCCTCAGCTTTGGCCTCTCGGGGCTGAGCTGCCTGAGAAGGCCCGGCGGCGAAGCCTGGCTGCGGAGGCGGCTCTGAGGAGACCGGTGCTTCTCCCTCAGTCACGGTTCCAGCGGCTCGGGGCGGCGGGGTGGGCGCCCGGGTGTCTTCGACACCCGGGCGCCCACCCCGCCGCCCCGAGCCGCTGGAACCGTGACCCAGGCGTGTGCCCAGGCAGATGGAGCCCTCCTCCACCGCCCCGGGGAGGCTGAGGAGCGGCTGCCCTCACCCGCCCTCCAACACTTCAACCCCCACCTCGGTGCCACCAGGCACCGCTCCGACCCAGCAGAGCGAGCGCGGCCAAACAACAGCGGCTCAGTCTCCTCCCGCCTCGCCCCGCCTCAGCCGCCCCCGCGGCGACGGGGCGGAGGGAAGGGGAAGGGAGGGAGGTGCCGGCCGCGGCGGTGGCTCCGCGGGCTTCTCCTCGCGAGAGCGGGCGAGGTTTCCGGTGTTGTGACTGCGGGGCTGTAAAGATGGCGGTGAGTCTCCGCGCCCGCTCGTTGAGGCACCTCCGCATCCGAGGTAAGGGGCCCCGGGCAGGCCGCGGCGACAGCTCTGACCCCGCCGGCTCTCGCTCCACGCCGCTGCCCGGCCGCCCCCTCCGTTCCCTTCCTCCCTTTCTCCTTCTCCGGCTCCTTCCTCCCCGCCAGCCTAACGCTCTTCTCTTCCCCTGTCCCCGCAGGTCGGAACGACAGCGGCGAGGAGAACGTCCCTCTCGATCTCAGCCGAGGTAGGGGCCGGGGGCCGCTCGGGCGGGGTCGCCGCCTGCCCCTCGCTGCGCGCCCACACGGAGGCGGCGGGGGGGGGGGGGGGGGGAGGCCGGCGACGGCGAGCGGCCTGGTGCTCCGGGGCGGCGGCGGGGGCTCGGTGGGCGGGGGGGGGGAGGCGAGGAGGGAGCGGGGTGCCGGTGCCTGCCGCCGGTGGGCTGCCTGGCGTCCTGTAGTGAGCGGAGCTGCCCGTAGGTGGAAGCCTCTCCTCAGCCCCCGTCGACTGCGGGGCACCCCGGGGCCGTGCAGGGGCCACCGGGCTGGCCTGCCGTGGCCACAGGCGAGGGGAGCCCCTGCGTGTGGGCAGAGGTTCCCGGGCCGCTTCTGGGGTTGTTTTCGGAGGAGATCGTTGCTTGTAGACCGGGCTGTTGACGGCCTCCGTAGCGCAGCGGGGCTGCCCGCGCCGCGCCCCTCGGCCTCGCCGCCGGGGCTGCGCTCGGCGGGTCGGGCCGTGCGCCGCGGGGCAGCGCCTCGGTGGTGCTGCCCCTATCCCTGGTCGTGTATCCCTGCCTGTCCTCGGCAGGCTGGCCGCGGGGCTTGTCGTGAGCCTCTCGCTGTACGACCAGAAGGCAGTCATCTCCCGCTTGCTTGTTAAATTGTTCCAAACATCCTCCACTGCTCGTAGATGTATGCGGGGGGATAAGAGGAAGGAAGCAACACTGACATCTGCTACACACTAACTCATTTTGTCTCAGACAAATAGGAACTCGTTCCCTACCCAAATGTGTAGTTCATCTTGCCTTGCTGAGGGCTAAGGTAAGGGTTAGACTCTCCCAAAGAGCCAAATAAAATGCAGAAAACAAACTGGCCCACTAGAAGCAATGATCTTTCCTGGGGCAGAAGATCTTGGTCTGGGGGAGGGAATAAAGTTAGTGCTTGTAGTATAACTGTTCTGTTTCAGGAGATGCAGGACTACTGCTGTCCTGAATAGATCCATTTTATGAGGAAGTAGGCAGGGAAATGACAGAATCAATGCAGGCCAGTACTGTTACTAAGTATTTCAGAACTAAGAGGGTGCTAGCCTTGTTTGTGCTGCTTTGGGTCCTACTTCTTCCTGGCTTTTTGTGCAGGAAGGCTCAACGAGTGCTTTGCTGCTTGTAGAGCTGGTCTACCTTTCTCTGCATGCTTTTTGTTTGCTCTTTTCTCTGCTGCTGTAGTTTGAGGGTTGCCCATGTTTTCCTATGAAACACCGTGTTGTTCTCTTACATATTTTTACCATGGCTGGTATAGTAGTGTTTTAGTCTTTGGTGCTTCTTGATCCTTTGCCTTTTTAAAAATGATGTATTGTAATGTTTATGAAAGGCATTTTATATGATGGGGCATTGTGTGTGTTTGTGTATGTGTTTGAACTCTCTATGTACAAGATTAGCCTGGTTAAAGATAATAAGGTAAAGTCTCTGGTTTGCTGTTTCTGTTTTTTGGTGTTTTTTTCTTTTTGGTTGTGGTTTTTTTTTTTTTTTAAAACTTCCGGGCCACTCAGCCCTGCCTGTAGCCCATCTTTTAAGAGGATTCTGATAAATCTTCTTTTGGAACAATAATTTTCTTAAGAAAATCAGTTTGCTGAAAGAATGATCAATGCTGGAAAAATTGTCCCCAGCACAAATATTGTTGGGCATAATGTTGGTATAGTAAGAAAAAACTCTGCGGATACAGGTTAGACTCATTGCTTTTGTCTACTTAAGGTCATATGTCATGTCTTCTTTTGATTACAAAATTGCAATTAATAATGGGGATTCAGAGTACTCAGGTTTTGGCCTTATGTTATATTACCTGCTCAGAATAGAACAGAAAAGGAAAAGGAGGACAGACTCGCCACCAGTGCAACTCCCATTGCAGTCATCTGGAAGGAATTAGCAATGGGATGAGGCAGATTGGTTTAATTAGACTACTGAAATCAAGCTCGTAACTTCTTAAGGCCAGAAAGGACAACTGGCGTTATCAACCAGGTTAGTGCATTTGGTAGGAATTCTTGCATTGAGTCCGGTCGTGGTTGTGTATGTAACCACAATACAAGTATTATATGCTTTTGGCACAATTCATCTTTGTTTCTGACTGTTTTACAGGTATTCCAAGCTGAATTATGGAAGCTTATATACCTCCTGAGGCTCTGGGCACTGTAAAAGGCTTGTGTAATCCATGCTTTGTTTGCTGCTAAGTTCTTTGCTCTCCTCTATAACTGAATCACCTTATCCTGTTGGGTGACCAGCACCTCTTCCTTTGTTGAAGTTTCAGCTGTTGCCTTTGGGTTGTGAAGGCCTAAGTAGTTTAGAACTTGCCTGGTTGAGAGCTGTGTCTCACAGTGCCTTATCTGTAGTCAGGCTCCTTTAAACGTCCTTCCTTCAAGGGATCCCCATTTTCTTGGATTCCTGTAGCTCTGAGCCTCCAGTGGCTGTTAGGAACTTTTCAGAGCTTGTTCGCTTACTGAACCTTTGGAGAGATACAAGGGTGCCAACTGCTGATGGTCGAGTGCTGTTCATGTCTGTATGTCTTTATTTCCTCCTTTTTGAGGGTAACAGTCTTCACCTGCTGATACTGTACTCTTTAATTAACTGAAATGTACCTATCTCCAACATTGGTACTTTCATTTATTATTAATAAACATGCATTACAAGGTACTACTTTGATTTAGCAGCTTTTCTTGTATAGCTAATTCTCTCTATTTTGTAACTGTTGAGTCTTCTAGCTACAACATGAGACAGATATAAATAAAGTAGCTGAGAAAACTGGCTTTTTTTCTTTCTACCTGAGAGTGAGTTTCACGAAATTGGCTAGTGTTATCTGAAAAAATACCCTGTTCCTTTTTTGCCTTCATTCTCCATCATTTCCTTCTATCATGCAGGTAAAAATAAAAGATACAGAAGTTCCATTTAACTTCACGAGATCTGAACTGTATTGCTTTTCTTACTGTGCTTGCATCACTTTAAACCATGTTGTATTCGATTCCGTGTGCCCACATGGCAAATTGTAATGCACTGCATGCAGAGCAAACATCTCAGGATGCTATTTGCAGTTTACAGCCCACAAAAATGTCGGGCATCTTTAAGGGTTATTTGTGGGATAGTCAAAGAAGGCTGGGTGAATTTTGTTTCCAAATTCAGCTTGAGATTTGATGACCATGCTGTCCAGCTTCCTTCATCAGTAAGGAGGAAGCAGGGAGGAATGCCGCGCACCTGTCTGATACTTAGAGCTCAAGTAGTGGGGGAGGGAAAAAAAAAGCCTTTTGGAGTGCTTGCAGCAAGGCAGCAGGGAACCATTGCAGAGATGGTAGCTGATGTATACTTTCTTGGTGGCTCAAAGGCGGTTCTTCCACACTAATGGCAAGACTGTTATGGAAAGCCTTTAAGTTCTTCTCTGAATACTCTTGCAATACATGGTGTGGCTTGAAGTTATGGAGAAGCGAGGCTCCACCGCACTGTAGAAACAGTATTTTAAAAATACCCAAATAAACAAGATGTGTGGGCACCTTTCACCCTCACTTTCCAGTATGCCATCATTGTGATGGGTAACTATAGGGGTCCTTGTGTTAGAGCAGATCACAGAGCAATAGCTGTTTTTTTGCTCCCTTGTTTGTGAATCTGTAACAGAAGCCATAATAGGAGCAAGAAGGTAATTAGTAACATTTTTTCTCAGTTCTTCTGAGATATAAAGGGGCAACTTGAAAAACGGCTGGAGAGAGATCTTACTTGTCTTGCTGAGAAATTTTCTACTGTTATTCTTGTATATTGGGTATTTTTTTAATATAGGGAGACCAAAGGGGAAGTGATCAGTGATGGTGGCCTGCTAACTTTTTGGGCAGCATGTAACCTTTTGGTAGGTTTTAAAAGTAAGAGAGAGGTGCTGAGTATCTGCACTCCAAAGTTAAGGCATCCACTTAGCTTTCCTGTCTGCACTTGTGCTTTAGTTGACCATAGTTTTGGAATTGTATAGTGTACCGGCCTGGTTAGATTAATAACACTTGTGTAGCTTAGGAAGCAAAGCCAAAGGTATTACTGCTTTTACAATTCTAAGATGTCTCAGAACTACTAAAATGGTGTGTGCTTACAATATTTTCACTTTTCATTTCTTGAAAACAGGAGCAACATTTTTAAAACCTTATGACTTGCTTGCCTAGTGTTAACTTATCTGTAGGAGCTGGGCACTACCACATCTTTCAAGATCTGCATTCATATCTGTCTTTAAAGTTTTTGGGTACAGCATCTCTAAATCTGGGTTTTTGGGGGGGGGGGGGGAGTTCTTTATGTTTTTATTGCTGTGGTTCAGATTGGTCAACAAATGTCAGCACTTTTCTTCTGAAGGGCAGAGAATAAAATGACTGTTCTAATATCTTGTGGTTTCTATTTATATTTGACAAAAGAGATTGTTCTCTGATTTGGATTGGTACAAATAGCTTCTTAAGTGTTTAAGCAATGCTGTGTTTCCACAACACTATAATATTCTGCTTTTTCTCCCCCGTCACTTGAGTCTTAGAAACTGTTGAAGTACTAAAATCTCTAGTTTCTGTCACCTTCTTCATATGAGTGTTTTAGTCTTTGCATAAATGTTTTTCAGGTTTTTTTTTTTCCTTCCCTCCTCTCCCTTCCACCCAACCCTGCTTTGAGATTAATGCAATGCTTAGTTTCAGGAATTGTTTTTTGTCAGAGCCTATCCAATGTAGATGCTGTGTAAAGAAACACACCCCTCATCATAATTACAGTAAATAAGGAAGCTATGTCAACGATAGCCCTCCCAGAAAGAAATACATCACTTATTTGCCCAATCTCATGATCTTCATGAATACTTTACCAATTACCTAGCAATCTCGGAAGTTTTCCCCTAATAACATAGAAGAGATGCTCGATGTCAGGTAGAGTTTTTCTCTTTAAAGTGGGAAGAAGTGAAATAGTTATAGTGAAAAACTGTTTTCCAATTGTTTATATCCATACAAACCCAAACAGTGCAGAGAAGAACCATGTTCAAGAGGGTTACAAGATGGCTTGAGAATTGATGTTGAAATGATGGCTGACTAGTCTGGGGGAAGGTACTGAAAAATCAGATAAGCTTTTTATCTTTCATGCTAGTTGAGACTCCTGCCTGAGCCTTTTTTTTTTTTAAGTAATAAATGACACGAGTCATCTACCTTAAAACCAGCTAGCTTCTTACAACTAAGACATAAGCATGTGACTTGAGGCTTTGATAACTACACAAAAGATTAGATAAAATAAGAGGTTTGATCTTCATTGGAAGTGTTTTTAATTGCATGTGAGTAGGCAGATGCTTATACCATAGTGCAGGTGAATTTGCACACTGAGCAGCACTCTTGTGATGAGTTCTGACACAGAAGGGAAGGTGCCATAACACTGCTACACAAGTGTTGGCCAGTATTTCACAAATTGTTTTAACTGGAGCACTTGTAACTTTCCCTCTCACAATAAAATGTATTTTGCTGTATTCTAGTTAAAAAATCTGTAGTATTAGTGTATACTTTGGAAATTATTTTTTTTCATTTGCCAACCATCTGTTGTGGTGATGGAAAATTTGGGTAGAATGCATCAGGAAAAAAGTAGGAGTTAGCAAAACTTCAGAGCCTGATTAGTGAAGAGTATATTCACCAAATCCTTGCATCTGGTGAAGAGGAGGAACGCTGGTAAAGATGCGTAAGTGAGAAAGTTAGAAAATAGAGTAGAAAAAACAACACAAAACCCAACTAAAAAAAACCCAACCCCAAAGAACAAAAAAACCCACCCTACTTACAGTTGTATTTTCTTAGTTATGTGACTGAATTTTACTGTTAGCACATACCTGAAAGCTCTGTAGGACTCGTTCTTCTGCTTCTGTTATATTCATGAGAGTGTAGCAAGCTGCATCTCAGTGGTGGCCTGAATAGGTTTGGGTAACTAAATGTTGCAAGGAAGTCTCTTCTCCCAAATTCTACCTGAACAGTAATATCCTTAGAATCAACATCGTTCATTAATAAATTAGTCTGAGTGATAGAGCCTTTGTAAAAGTTTTCCTAAAAGGGGAGATTTTGTTTCTTAGTTTACTGGTTTTGTTCTTCACTATCTGGACTTCTCTAAGCTCATTTTAGTCCAAGTGCTACTTATTGCTACAGTTTTGGCCATACCTGACCATGTATTCAGGTAGCTTCTCCTGGAATATTTCAGAAATCTACTTCTATTTATTTATTTATTCATTTTGTAGAAATTAAATATGCTTAATTGACTGAGATGTAAAATGAAAAGCACAAAGATTTTTAATTCCCTTTCAGTTGGAGAAACAGGTAATATTATTAAACAAGATTAAACATTATTAAACAAAGTTAGCAAAATTTCATGCTGTTTATCAGCGATACTTTGAGTATCCTTGTGAGCCTAAGACCAAAAGGATGGCAAAATGGTAGAGATGAGCTAGGACAGTTACTCACCCGTATTTGAAATGGCTACTGTCAGTTAGCACTTGTTTGATTAAAATGGGAGGTACATCTCTATACCCTATTTGCATAAATTTTATTCATTGTGAAATAAACTACAGCTGTTGATTGAAGACTGCAGAATGTTTAGTAGGAAATACTTGTGCATAGAGGTAGGGTAATTAAAGCAAAACAATATGGCCTTGATTTATGGGAAAATATATAATAATTATAAAAGAGTAACAAAGAATAATTTCATTAATCTCTTCATGAAAAGATGTATGGTGGAAAACACAGGGATTTTGTTTTTTTCCAGCTGCATGAAAGATTGGCTTCCTGCTTGAAGTGTACACAGACTATAAATAAAAATATATTTTTTTTAAAAAGTTACTTCACAAAAATACAGGACTATCAAGAACAGCTGTTGCCTGAAAATCACTGTTTTTAAAAAAAACCTGATTAAATCTGTAAGTAATCTTTTTCCTTTATTACCTTCTGAGCGTCAGTGAAGTCAGAATTCAGCTTTAACAAACTCATATCTAGAGAATTTAGAATGTGTTCATCTCCTCCTTTATGCAAACCATATGTGATTCTCATGGGTAGACTTACTGGTTTGGTTTTTTTTTTTTCATGAAATACAAAAAAAGAAATGGAAAAAATTTTGCTGTTTCCATAAATGTGTTTCCAGCTCAGTTTTTTTAGGTTAGCCTGTTACTTCAGTGGGATGGATTTTTCTAAGTTGAAATTGACCAATGAATTAGGTGTCTTCTGTGCTTAAAGAATTGTACTTAGATCTTGTTGTGAAATTTATAAATATGACATTTCCTGTCCTTTCTCCGAAAATGACCTTTTCATGAGAAAAAGTCTTGAACAGTCACAGCTACGGACGGGTGAGACCTGTCCTGTCCCTGGTATGAGGGACTGGAGTTACCAAGCATCATCAGTCTGTGCACTATTTTGAAATCTTCTGGTTACAGAATTTTAAGGGGGGGTAGATACCGCATCGCACATTTGCCACAGTTTAAAGGTTTCCTGCTGCAATTAGAACCGTTTGTGAATTACTTGTAGTTTCTGGTTGTTCTAGTTCTTTATTAATGTTTGAATTTGAGGATGTTATTGCTTTGCTCTTTCCATGCCTTGCCAAATTGCCCTTCATGTCTTCCTTGGCAAAGCGGGTGATCCTACATTTACTAATGTTTCTAGGCTTTTTCTTCTTACGTGACACTCTGTGTTTCTGGGGACAGTGGCTACCTCCTGACAGCTGGGAGTTTATCAGTAAGGTCCATTTAACTGGACAACATTTACGGTTTTGGGTACTTGAACAAATTAAAATGATGCACAGAAGAATCAGAATGTTAATTGGGAAAATATTCTTAGATAAGATCATATTTCTCCATTTCACAAATTTTCTTCTAATGTCAGTGATATTAACTTGCTTGTCAGTTCAATAATATTCAGAGAAATACATGATCAGAATTCTTTGGAGTAGTTTTGAAAGGAGATTTGCCTGATACACTCACCGAACAGTAGTTTCAGGATGTGAAGCGTATCTTTTGTTGAAGCAACTAAAAATTGCGACTGTCCTGAATTTTCTGTTTCTAGAACTGGTGGCAGAAAAGAAGAAAATGGGTTGGAGGAGTTGAAGATAATTTTCTAAACCATTAAAATAAACTCGTATTCACCATTCAAATTCATAGCTGATGTTCTGGAAAATATTAATTTGATTTGTATACGAACATAACTAATGTTTTGAATCTGGGAAATGCTTATCTTCCAGCCTTTTATTGGTGTTCGAGAACAAGAACAGCTGTACTGGGTCACTCCAACCTTGTGTCCTGTCTTTGACAGTAGCTGATGATTGATGCAGAGGAGGGAGTAGAACAACAGGGCAAACAAACTCATAGTTGCACTGCTACAGAGTGTTCCCCAGCCTCCAGCACTTTGTGCCTCTGTGTTCTTTTTGTCTTCTTTTTTCTTTCAAACATCTCAACTTTTGAAAGTTTCAGAACGTTCTTCTAGAGTTTAATTGTGTATTCTGGAATAATTTATATTTCTGTTTTACTATGAAGTGGTAATGAGAGAAATTTTGCTAGGGGACTATAATCTCAGCTTGGTTTTAGTCATCATAGTGTGCAGTATGTACATTGTGTATCTAATACTGTAGAAAGAGGGCATTGTGTTTTTCATTGGGGGGGAGGGGGGGGGGGAAATAGGTGTGTAATACACAAAGACTGTATATACCAAGGATGATTGGTAAGATTCTTGGCATTAACATCGCGTCTTCCTGGGAGTTGAGGACCTAACTGTAAATTTAAACGAGGACTAAATCAAACATTTGTTCTCTATGAATAGACAAGTTATTTAAAGAACAACAGTTTTTTAAACCTGTCTTGGTACCTCATGTAGTCCTAACTTTAATATTATTTTCATAATTGGTCTTTGAGGAAACTCAAGCAGGACAGTAGTTTGTGTACTGCTATAAAGCATTTAAAGAATAGTTTGTTTATTAAAACCTATACGTAATTAATTTTCAAATCATGATTGTAGCTATCCTTTGGAATGGTACTTCAGTTCTCTTTCTGTGTTCAAAATTTAAAGGTGTTTTAAGTTTGTCTCTAGCAATCCAAAATAATTTGTGGCCAATCTTCAGCTTTCTTCTGTGCTTCTGTTTAGTAGTAATACTGTAGCTTTAGATGCTAGAAAAGCTGTTAATGTTTCAACTATAAAACCTGTTTTTCGGAAGTTTTAGCAGGAAAGCAACACTGTCTACAGATTTGGTATACAAGATCACACACTGGGAATAATTAACATAATTCCAAGGGTGAGGATGAAAGGGTGGCTTTTCTACACATATAATTTCAGTGTCTTGGTTAGAAATACTATTATAAGACAATAATTTGGAAAGTGGTCCATTTTTGAACTGCTATCAGCACTTCAAGCTGACTGCAACACCAGAATGTGTAT
This sequence comes from Theristicus caerulescens, assembly GCA_020745775.1. NCBI lineage: Eukaryota > Metazoa > Chordata > Aves > Pelecaniformes > Threskiornithidae > Theristicus > Theristicus caerulescens. The sequence continues at coordinate 15,439,097 of CM036583.1, read as the reverse complement.
TTCCTGCCACCTTTATCCATACTTAGGAATATTGAAAAATATATCCTTTAATTTACAATATTTTATGCACATCTGCAAAAGAGAAATCTATACAGTCACAGTAGGCATTTAGAAGTTACTTTCCTGTTTACTTACAGAAGGACGTACGTGCAAGTCTAGATGTACAGAGCTAAATATGAAGGATTAGACTCTTAAGTGTAATCCTGATACAAGACTTCTTACCTAAGTTTCTAGCGTTTCCTGGATCCTACTTTGGATATGCTGTCTTTTGCACTGCTTTCTAGTTAATAGACATTTTTGTAAATGTGAAGGTTAATTTCTACCTGATTGATGTAGGAAGAACAGTTCTTTTACTTTCTTTGCTGACTGCCATGAAAGAGAGGAGGTGTGCTTTTTTCCATATTACTGAGCCACTTTTATCTATTCATAGCTTTCTTAAGCAGCAAGAGTGAAAATATTTTAAGTTCTTGGGTTTTATTTTCTTTCTGTTTTCATGAACATGAGTTACTGGAACTTCTCTGTTGTGTTCAAAATAAAGTGCTTTATGTATGGTTCACCTATGGAAGCTATAGGAATCAAACTAAATAAATCTCTAGGTACCTTCTGCAGAAATCACTGGGTTTGGTCACCTGTACTTTTCAAGGGGATGCTCTCAATTGTTAAGATTTGTTACATATTGTGTTTTTTTTTTTTAATCTAAAGTTTATGAGAATTATTTAGCAAAACTTAAAAATCACACTATACCAGTGCAAAGTATTTTGCACCTTACCAATTCAAATGTGACAACAGAATTTTAACAGCGATCATAGGGGATGTCTATCTGGCTTAATATTCAGTACATTTTCCAACATGATAGTAACTACCTGAACTTGATGCTACAAAAAAACAATTATTTCTGTTTTTACCTTATGCATTGAGACATACCTTCAGTCTAAACGTGTATTACCATGTCTTTGAAAATCATTGGCTGAATGTAAAATGTTCATGCGCTAATTCTTTTGAATCTGGCAAAGTGGAGTTGATGTGTCAATATAAATAATTCAGGAGTGATCTCTGTCATGCAGTTTGCTTTTTTAAAATAGCTTTCTCTTCTTCCATCATTCTCAGAACCTGGTTGTTTTTCTTCTGTGCAGTTTCCACATTTTGAATTAGATGTAAATTAAGAATACTTAATCTTATGAGAGATTACATAATTGTCCTGATTTTGTTTTTCCAGCAAGTTGATAATGGGAGGATATGCCTTCTCATTCGTATTTCATTTCATTATTAAAGGTGTTGATAAAATGTTTTAGTAGTCTGATTACCTGTCATCTAGGCTTACATAGACACCTTTAAGTAACTGATTTCTAATGTTTCATTGCTTTTAATAACTGATAACTCATTACTATGTCAGTGGAAATGGAGAACAGTGCATTAATGTTTCTAGTTGGTGTGTGTTTCACTCAACTTCCTTCGTTTTGGCAGCATGTAGTTTAACAAGCCACTAAGAGCAGCTTTGCAATATACAGTTGCATAGGACTTAGACTTTAAAAATCTCTAATAAATGTAGAGGTGGGTAGTAAGTTCACCAGGATCATCCATACATATTGAGATTCTTTCCTTCAGTAAGAGGAAGGTATCTCTTGTCTTCTTAGTCAATGATGAAATGCTTAACTGTATTGAAGTACAACTTGCTTCTTTAAGAGAAGTCTTTAGGTATATTTATTCTCTTCTTTCACTTTTTGGCACTATGATTCTAGTAGGTGTGGTAGCAGCTCCTAGTGCAGTCTCTCACTGGAGAGTTTACTTACTGTACGTACATTGGTTACTGTGTACAGCTACTGTCCTAGCATCTACTGAGTGATGCATATAGAATATGCACTCCTCAGTTTAACTCGTTATGCCTTACTTCAGAGTTCCTGAATTATTTGTGTGCTAAAGCCTACCATTCTTTTTGTTTGCTTTTTATTCACATGTGCATAACAGAATAGCGAACTGGCATGCTGTTAGTGTACTGAATGTGGTCAAACAATGCTGATAAATCTGTCAGGGGAAAGGAGTCATCACTAGTGCTAATATAGCTATTGCTGGTCCTGTTTCATCCCTGCATTAGGTGGAGCGCTAGCTGTTTTGTGTAGCTGGAGGTCTGCGGCGTTTTTTCTCTCTGGAGAATGGGATCTGTCAGAATGCATCATGATTCTCACTGGGGAAAAACAATGTCACAGTCCTGAAGGGGTGAAAAAATGAGTCAAGCCCTAAAAGGTCATGAGAGTTTAAAAACAAACACCACCACAACTTTGAAGATTTTTAATGTACAAGCATCTATGAATTACTTCAAGACATACAGAGGCATGGAATTCTTGAGGCTAGGGTTTTAAAAACACCAATTTCACTCTGTGCTAAAGATTACCATTATATGTACTAGGTGTTATTCAGTGCAAACAGTTGTGGGTGAGAAACTGTTTGGTGTAGCAGAAGTACACAGAACAAAGATACCTGCTACTTCAAAGTGCTTGCTGTCCAAAAAAAGACAACATATACACAGAAAATGAGACAATAATGATCAGCAAGCTAAGCTGTTATTGCAGAACACAAGTGTGCTGGCTTGAAATTATTGTATGTATCAAAAAGTTTTTAGATGAGATTTGAGGCCAAGTGGCTTTGTGTACGTTAATTGGGACAATTTGCCAAGTGTAAAAGTGCAGGTAAAAAAAAAAAAAAAAGATAGTCTGACTTTTTTCTAACGAATCTCTTCTGGATAGGGTACGTCATGCTTCTACCACTCTACCTGTGAATGGCTCTGTGGCAGAGCCACTTCTGCGTGGATTTTTTAAGACTTTAGTGTTCAGTTTGACTCTGTAACCCAGCAGAAAGCTAACATAGACAAAAGAATGGAAAGTATTCTGCTGAGTAAGTTAGCAGAATTATTTTAATGTGAAGTCGATGGGTACTGGAGTAAAGGATAGGGTGTATCGTATAGTGGGACAGGGTAGAGGGAAGGAAAGTAAGGGAAGGGGTTGTGCATCTCTTGGCAGAAGAAAGCTGTAAGATCAGCTTGGTCATTTTGCACAACTCCACCCTCAGAAGCACCACGGGAAAGAATGTGAAGATACTTGGTTGTTGCTATGGGCAAGATGAGTCAGCATCTCGGTAATAACTGAGGTAAGTCAGAAAGAATAGACTTTTGATGTGTCTTAAAATTATAACAAGAGCTTCTCTTCTTTTCCTTTTTTCAGATAGCAAAGAAAGAACTTCTGAAGAGCTAAAGAGTAAGGGTTAATCAGAGCTAAGAAATCTCTGCAGCAGTGGTCTGAGCAGGGCTCCTTAAAAAAACCCAACCAAACAAAAAAACAAGCAAACAAACAAAGACCAAACAGAAGTCCTTGTCAACACCAACATGACCTGTTAAGCTTGACAGTGAAATGTTAAGGCCATGATATTTCTTCTTTTAGGAGGTCGGTCTCGGATTTTGTGCTGTGTTTTTTTCAATTTCTGCATTGATCCATGTTCTTCATTGCTGTTGCATGAGATTTTGTGACAGGAAGATATGCAGTACTGGATCTGATTACAGGAAAGCCACATGGCTTAGTTCGTAGAATCCAGAATGTATTTAGCCTATTTTCAAGCCCATTTTAATGTAAGGGACAGACTAGCAAAAGACTGTATCTCCATTTGTGAAGTCACGTTATTTTGTTTAAATTCTTTTACATCTGCCACATGTAAAGTTCTGCTAGGCCTGCCTACCTTCCCTATTGGCTCTATATGTAATCAAAATGAGTCACGCTTGAGTAAGTAAGTAAATTTTCTACTACTTTTTAATATGTGATGTATTTCCAGAAGAGGAAAAACAGGATAGCCAGTCTTTCCTTGAAGTTAATACATCACAATTCTTTTGTTAACTTTTTTGGAAGAGATTTTTTGCAAGAAGGTTCTTCTGAAGTTTAAAACAAGACTTGAATTGACAAGGCTTGACCAAAAAGGCTTCTATAATCTTAGTTCTTTCTGAGGTAGTATGCTACTAAAGGGTATTTATCTTTACTGTCTTGTTTTTTTTACAGCAGTAGTGTTGTTGGTATAATCGCAGTGCGAGCCAGCTAAGTTGCTGTATTCATATTATCAATTCGATAGTGGAAATGTCTGTCATGTTCTCAGTTTTCTCACAGTGTTGTAGATCTTATACTGGAGTCCACACTTTGCTTGAAATTACTTATCTGCTGCTGAAGCTTCTGGGAAATACCTGGCTGCTCTGCTGAGCACTACAAAGATGGTTTTCCTCAAACTTTTCTGTCTCTCCACAAATGAGAGTTTTTCTCAGCAGAAAGAGGACAATATGAGGAAAAGTTGCTGTAACTGCAGTTTTTCATATACATGTAGAGTAAAATGGTTTTAGTGCACATTTTAATTAGTCAGCCTCATTATAAAGGCTTGCCATTGCTACAGAATTGTTAACATGGGAAGTGGTAGCATCATCATGTCCTGGTTTCTTCACATCCGAATTGTCTGGCTTTCTCTACAGCACACCTCACTCACTTCTGAGTTAACGCCACTCTATCAGGTAGCTGAGCAGAAATGTTCATTGCCAGTGACACACAAGAGGTTGCCTGGGCTAGTCTTGTGGTCTTTCCTGTCCATATAATGAGCTTAGTTTCAGTAGAGGTTTATCTTGAGTATGTAGCCATCTGCACTTTCAAAATTAAAACTTAAAAGCATATTTCCAGTAATCTTTGAAAGTTATTGTTGCTGCTTGTTCTCCAAGGAATTGAAGTAGATCATTCTGGAGAGCTCTAAGGCTGCTCACCTGGGATCTTTCTTGTGGCGTAATGGGGTATGTTACAGGTCCAGAAGTGGTGTGAGACAGGGAAATTCCCACCCATTACACAAGGCAGGCCAAAGTGTAGATATCAGCCAAACTGTATCTTCAGACAAAACAAATTATGAGGAAGCTATTTTCCACTCCTATTATGCTCCCTTGAAATTAGGGGCTATGATGTAAACTATTTCTAGTGCCATAACTACACCAACCTACTTGTCTTCAGTGTTTCTCTTGTTCTCTGTTTCTATGGCTTGTGCTATTGCGAACCTCTTAAACTGAGTTAAGCCCTGGAAAAGTAAACTATACAGAGGAATCCTAAACTTGGGGTGGATCCAGTAAGATTTTCACTGTTTCTATTTTCTGTGGTCGTATCAAAGACTATTGTTTGTTTTTTTTTTTTTCCTGGGTTGGGGGGTTCAGAGAGATGCATGCACATGTTCCAGTTTAAATTCAAAATTATTGGATGTTTGGTTTCGCTGTGCATACTGTTCTGCAGTGTAAGGTAGCTCTGTCTGTCCTTGGGGCTATGTATCTGACAGTTGACTTTGCTTATTGCTGTGACTTAGCTTTGTGGAAAAGGGCATTGCCCATCAAGCTGGTGATGATTGAGATTGCCCACATTTAGGAGCCTGTCTTGTCTTCGCAGAATCTCACTGATACTTTGTCTGAAAAAAATCGCAATTATGTGGTGTGGCAGTAGCATGTCTGTACATGTGCTGAAGTTTCATTATAAGCAACGTAGTCAATACAATTGATTCACCTTACCCTTGAGTAGGTATCTTGCAGCTAGTCAGGTTAATTGTTTTCGACTTCATTGGCTGATAGATGAGATCTCCACTGACTACAATGGGTTTACAGGTTTACACAGCTTAATTCTGGTGCCTGCCTGTAGGTGTCTTAATATTTAAATACTGTCCTGTATTCTTGATGGTAGTGCAAGTATGGAGTCTTTCCAAATGTGTTCTGGATATATCCTGATGAGATTGCTAGTTATGTCTGCTTTTTCAAATTTGTTGCTCCTTTAAGTTTTTAAACTATGGAAGTTGATAAAAAAACCTCAGCTTGGTTTGTAGAGAGGTGGTGAAGAAAGTGCTTTCTTTAAGTTTCTGACACTTGATTTCCTTTGTATAATGAAAATATACAAATATCCTTTCAGGATGAACAGGGAAGTGAAAGACTGTGTGTGCCACAAATGCAGCTGTAGGTGTTCATACTGCAGTACAAAGCAAGTTTCTTTTACTGAAGTTAGCATGGGGCACCACAGACAAAACCCTGTCTTTGCTGCTTTCCATGTCTGGTGTTTGGACTCTTCAGGCTTTTTCTAAAGACTTCATTTTATGTAATGCAATTTTTTTCTTTTTTGGTAATGTAATACTTTCTAACAGTTCACATCTCCAGCATAGCTTTGGTATTTCATTTATTTCAAACTACAGTGCTCTTGATAGAGGTGTTGTAGTGCTTGTGACACAGTGTCTACTCTAAGACTGCATGAGATCCCTGCAGTCAAGCATCATGCCACAATACTGCCATGTACAGAGCTTACTGCAGTTTCTGTTGCAGTAGCTCTGTGTGCAGCTCTTTGTGCCTGGCCCCGCTCTGTGCTGCTTGTCCCACTCTGCCTTGACTCCAAACCTCATTCCCAAAGGTGGGGCAATATTGTCTCTTCTCACCATGTTTGGTAGTCCTTTTCCATTTCCCAGCAGAATGTAGGGTCATCAGTTGGTGTCTGAATCCTGGTTTGTGGGGTTCTGTTTGGTTGGTTTTTCTTTCTGTTGTTGTTGTTGGGATGGTGGACCCTTAGGAAGAAAGGAGAAAACCTTCCTAGTCCCCCTGTTTACCTTGTAGTTCATTTCCCATGTCACTGGAAGGTCCTAGCCCTCTAGTAAGTTTAGGGTGATTGTGGACAGAGATTAATACGGAGACCAGAAGAGAGTCCCATCTTCACAAAATCCAGGCAGTGCTTTGTCTGGAGGGAAAAAAGAAGTCATGTGGTGTGGCAGTAATGTGCTGTCTTTTTACTTCTGTCTTTCAGTTTACTTCTTGCCTTTAAATTACAAGAGTTAAGGATAAAGCTGTCCAGTTGTGAGATGTTAGAATTGGAGTTTCAGACACTAAATGGATTTATTTGTCAATTGTAAATCTAAGCTATTGATTAAAATCTGCTTTAAAATAGGACTCTCTCTCCGCCATGGGCTTTAGCATTTATTCTAGAGAACTCAGGTATGCTTGGTTTTGGTTCTAAGCATAAATCAAATTGATGCTTCTTGAGGCAAAAATTATCTGCATCCTTAATTAAGACCAGGAGAGTACCTGGTATATTTAGGAAACTGCATATTGAATGCATGTTTAGATTTTTTTTTTTCCAACTGTATCTGCTAATAACCTGTTTTCTTTTGCAGAACCCTGTGATAACATGAGAGAGATTCTTCAAAATGTGGCCAAACTACAAGGAGTTTCAAATATGAGGAAACTAGGTCACTTGAATAATTTTACTAAGGTAAGAGCTCAAGTGGTGTCATAGAACAAGTAATCATACAGGGAAAATATTTTGTATGTACTCTATCAGACACTGGCTGGCTGGGAGGTTCATGAAACAGCATAATAACATGGAACAGTACTTTAAATCTACATACTGTGGGAGAGGAAAGGACAAAATAAGGACAAGCAAATATGTGAATGCAGGGTTATGCTGAAGTTTGTCTACGTGTCCTACTGGCTGAATTTTTGTAGTGTTTTAGTACTTAGAAGCCTGAAATATCTCCCAATTAATGGGTTAAGTTCCACGAACAGAACTAAAGATTGGGTTCCTGCTCCACAGAATTGAATCAAAAATGTGAAATGGCAGACTCTCTGGATGTGAACTGACAAAGTATGGTGAGGGGAAGGACTGTATCAATGAGCATGATATGCAGTGTTTTGGACACTAATAAATAGCAACCATCAACTTTCACTGCAGTTTTCATAGTGAAAAAGATTTACAGGGGCAATTTCTAGAAATGGTCTGTATTGCTGATTTTTGAGGTGCTTTTTCCAAATACATGCTTCCAAATCGCAGGAATCTGGCAGGTACTTGCCTGAAAGTATGACAGATATGTTGGAAGCTGTCATTGTGAGCTGACAGGAGACAAGAATTAAAAACATACTGCAGGATGAGAGTGTAGGCTGAAGACAGAGGCCATGAAAGGCCTTCAGAAGGAGAGCAAGTACCATTTTTCGGGTAGGTGAGGAATCTGTGGAGAGGAGCAGGGAGGACTGATAGGAGGTGGGCAGGAAGTTAAGAAAAGGGTGTTTGTTGTAGCGTAGTGAATGGTTGTGGTTGGACCAGCATTCCATTTGTCAAGGCAAGGGAAAAGTGCACTGCAGTCAGTGAGCTAGGAGACATTGGAGGTCCAGTGTGAGTGTTACCCAAATGGACGGACTGATATTCAGAAGGAGCTGGTAAGCTGTACAGCTTTTTGATAGAGCACCACAGGTAAGACAACATGGCTGAAGATGAAACCCAAGTTTCTGTGACAGAGGATGGATCCTGCATCAGCAGTAGCCAAGAAACAAGGTAGTAGTGCAGAATTTTGTGGGTAAACTAAGGTTTAAATTATTGTTGTTGTAGATGAGCTGATGACAAATCATTGAGTAAGATAACCCGGAGGCTACTTGACAGTTTTGAGACAATCTCGAGTGAAAGAACGAATGCTCAAGGGCAGGATTGGGGGAGTGGTTGATATGAGAGGGACAAACGTGCGTGATAATCTTCAAAGTAGGCATGCTGCTTCTTTGTTAAAAGCACTCCTTGTAAGACTGAACAACACTTCAGTGGTAGAGTACGGGATTCAGTTAGCAGAAGGGTGAGTACCGAGAATGAAATCACAATAGCAAATAAGCTTATCTTCTAGTGCATTAATAACAAATCTACGTAAATGCTTCTTTTTCTGAGTTGGTTCAGAGCACATGTAGGCGCATAGCATTCACTGAGGAACTGAACTTAGGCTGAAATCTTTTCTTTGGGTCATTGCCTTACTGTGTCTGTCAGACATCCACCATTGACAAAATGCTGCTGTTTTTACTGAGATTCCAAACTGTTGCAAGAAGGTCCTTTATTCTGCTAGAAAAGACCAATGCGTAGCTGTGTTTCCTTTTTTGTGCTAACCTGGAAACTTTTAAATGTGCTTCCAAATTCTCTAGTTGCCTTAAAATTAGAGCTGGGTTAGGTTTGCAGATGCAGGATTCCTAGTGAAAAGTCAATATTTGAAACTATGGATCTTAAAACAGTGTTGATTTTACTATTGAAAATCAGATGTTAAGCACCTATAAATGTGACAAATTCCTCAATATGCATGCTGTAATTAAAGGATGAACCGAAAATTCTTTTAAAAGATAGTTTTGAAAAATTGAATAATTCCATAATTGAATATTTGAAGAATTTGTTCTTTATACTTACTTGGTGTTAAAATTGGAAAATACTTACAAAAACACAAGGAAGGTTTTCATAAGTTAGACTTAAGACTGGCGAGAAATGATGAATTTGGGAAAAGCAACTTGCTAAAATTAAATATGACTTTTGAAGACAGAGACGGTAGTTCATAACCTGGTTTTGATCCTCAGTCAGAGTGACCTTGTATAAGGGAATCATCATACTCTATTTAATATTTAGCACTTGTTCTTACGTTCATCTCCCTGGAATATCTGCTTTATAAATGTATAACTTGTACACTTGATTTTGAAAACTCTTCCTATTTCTGTTTGAACTGTAAATGCAGTTATGAAAACAGAATAAAAGTTGCAAATTGTATTGTATTGTCTGCCTTGTGGTTGGAACAGTTCTGTGTTTTTTCGTTCCAGTGGTTACAAGGGAAAGCCTGGAGCTTGGGGGAGATGATTTTATTTCTTTTTTGCACTCTGGTCTTCTACCATGAATTGATACAGTCTCATTCCCCTTTTGTGGGTTAGGAGTGTGGGGAAGATAGGTGTGCTAAGACCTGAGGATGTTTATATCCTGTCTTGGAATTACATTGAAGATGAACTTGATTTGTCTGTAAATTCTTGCATTTTATGGTCCATTTTTGAAAGGCTACTAGTTATCTAGGATATTTGTCCTATGGACAGGGAAATGACCTCTGAGGGTTTTTTTTATAGCATATTTCTGATAAAATAATACAGAAAATCTATAAAATTTAACTCTCGTGCTAGCAATATTATTATACTTAAAAGAAAATGTCAGCACCAGTGTAAGCAGTTGCTCCCCACTGCCACAGATTTTTCTTTCAAAGACTGGACAAATCTTGCATTTGGAAGAAATACTGTTCTGCTTTTTTCATCAGGGGAAGCAAAGTGTTTGTATTCATGTGGAAACAAGTAATGTAAGTTAACGTGGACTTTTCTGACAGAGATCATGATAGACTTTAAGTTTTGTATTAATTTCAAGGTATCTGAGGTATGTTAGGTTCAGGTTTCTTTCCTTAAAAGGGGACTAGATTTTTAAGGTGAGGTTCATTCCCCCCATCCCTCTTTATTTAAGGAGAAGGGAAGTAATCAGCCTTTAAAAATTACTGAACTAGTACTGAACTAGACTTCAGGATTTTATGCAGAATTTAAATACTTTAAATAAAATTTATTAAAATAATGGTGGTCAGCAGTCAACAGGATTTGTTACTTTAGCTACAAGAATGATATTGTAAGGCAGATATTTTGTATGAAGCTTGCATGCCTAAGGGATGTAACTCCCTTTTCATTTCTTTCCCTTCAAGAGCAGCATTAACTAGTGGTGATCAAGTCCCCACAGCACCCATACTTACTATGCAGAGTACATGATATTTTACAAGAACTTGCATTTCATTTGTCAAGTTTTAGCTAGTACCACTTCTTAGGAAAGTCCTTAATGTTCATGTTCTTGACTCTTTGGCTGCAGAACATAAGTTGTTCTTGCCCAACAGGTGCTGTAAGTTTTCTGCTCCACGAAATTAGCATTCCCAGTCTGGTGATACTCAGACTATGGAAAGGTATGTTTAGTTCTGAATTGCAGCAGTGGCAGACTTAGAAATTTTTCTCCTCATCTGCTGCTCATCACCTAATAAGTGAAGCTGCAGTTCTGTGGGCCAAAACGTTTATGAGGTACTGCCTAATCTGTATTAGACAAAAATAATCTTGTTCCTTTCAAACCACCTGTATCACTATTTAATCTAACCTGAATTTGACCTGAAAACTGTTTGAGGATTTGACCTCTAATAGATGGTCAGCGACACTTTCAGTCATCACAGCAGTTCACAAGCTCAGTATGTGCCTTTGGCTTTGGTAAACTGAGTAGGATTACCCGTCTTTGATTTATATGGCCAGCTGCATAAGGCAAGCACCTTGAAGTTTCCCAACTTCTACTGATTAATACCAAAACATCATGGTTACTTTTTTGGGGTTTTCCCCACCCCATGAGAAGTAGTAGGTGATACATTTCTGAAAACCAGAAGGAACTGTGCAATTGCATTTACTTAGTGGAAAATATCTTTTGGATTTGAAGTATTCATTTAGAATCCTTCAGTATAGAAGGATTAGGATAGGGATTTATATTTTTCATTCAAAAAGAAAGGTGCTTCTTTAAGGACAAAATGAAACTTAATTCATTTTAGCTTAACCTTAGCAATTGAATAGCATCAGTGATATGGAAAATTATATTTTCAATCTGCTCAAAACTAATTCTGTCATTATTTAATGAGGCTCTACTACTCTGCCCTGTGTATCTGTTAGCTTTTGACCATGCTGCTAAATTTCACTAGGATGTGCATTGAGTTTGGGACTGTAGAGGCTTCCATGGATTCCAACTCTGATTCATAGTCTGTCATTTTAGAGTCTCAGCTGTTCTTCGTAAAACCCTAGTATCTTAAAATCTGAATGCAGTATTGACTGACTGTAACATTCATCCAAGTAGCTAAACCACTATGGGCAAAACTTGAAATCTCATGATGAAGTATATAGCAGATAGGAACACAACATCTGCTTAGGGGCATTCAGCTGTGAAACAAACCTGGAGAGCTAATGGGTCTAAATCCAGAGTCTGCTATTTCAGTAGGGGCTTCTCTTAAGACTAGGATCTACTAAGCAGTGTCCTCTGTCCATATTACCAGTGATGGTTCAAACCGTATTTCCAAAATTATGGAAAATTATGGATGGTTCAAACCATATTTCCAAAATTACAGTATAATAATTAACATTTTGGATGCACAGAATAATATCCTACTTTTACCTAGTAACTGCTGTGACTATTCAGTCAAATATAAATTTGAATGGTCTCAGTGTGCACTCAACTTGTGTATGCTATTGACCTCCTGTGGTTTTGTTGTTTTGAGCTACTGTTTCCAAGTCATGTTGATGTGTTACTCATACTGCTATGACTCATCCAAGTACCATGAAAAACTCGTAGCTGACAGTAAACATGAAGAAAACCTTCACTGTAAGTTAGTCACTGTCTGGCCTAGCGTAAGTACCATTTTGTCCTAATATTAAATCATACCCTCAAAGAGTCTGTGCTATTCCCATTCATTGACTATTATATCACAAATTTTGAATTTTACAGTTGACTTACTGGCAAAGCAAAGTATACTAAATATATTCATATATTTTATACAGATAAATATGTAAAATGTATATATAAAAATATATACAGTTTATATATGAGAGATGTATATGAAAAATATAAAGTGTATTTGCATAATTCCAGGCATTTACATGCTATGATAATCCATTGCCATTTTAGTGATGTATAGCAATGTGTCGCCAAAAGCAGATTTTAGTATTCTGGTACTGCTTGCCTACAAACTTGTACTATAATGACATACACATTAATTGTTAAATGTTACAGTCAAACATATGACAGTTACTTGGCTTTGTGAGGAATTCAGCCATCTACAAAAATCACTGCATCCGGGCCAGAATCATTGACCTGCTTAATGTTGTTTGAAGGTGAAACGAGAAGAAAGTGACAAAGTTTTCCCTTTAATATATTTAAGACCAGACTTTCATAACTGAGCAAATACCCAAAGCATTGAGACCAGCTGAACAGTATCTTCTTTATAGCAGCTTCCTTGACTTTTTTTTCCCCTGTTTTAAACATATATCAATCCAACCTTACTTTTGCCAGGGTTGTTTTTTTTTTTTCCTAGACTAAATAAACCCAATGGCTCAGCCTTCATGGGTGTATTTTCTAGCTGCCTTGTACATTTTTCTGCTACACTTCTTCCAGTTTGTCTGCTCTTAAAATGTGCCCAAAATTTTGTTCAACCTGTGAAGTGGGGAAAAAAGATCTCTTAATCTCAAACGTAATGCAGTCCTATTAGTATTTTCAAAGGTAAAATTTCTTTTTTTTTTTTTTCCCTGAAATGACATACATTAACTCATTTAGTTTATAGTTTTCTGTAACTTACAGATCATAGAATTGTTTAGGTTGGAAAAGACCCTTAAGGTCATCGAGTCCAATGGTTAACCTGGCACTGCCAAGTCCACCACTAAACCATGTCCCTAAGCACCACATCCACATGTCTTTTAAATACCTCCAGGGATGGGGACTCCACCACTTCCCTGGGCAGCCTGTTCCAATGCTTGACAACCCTTTCGATGAAGAAATTTTTCCTAATATCCAATCTAAACCTCCTGTGGTGCAACTTGAGGCCATTTCCTCTTGTCCTATTGCTTGTTACTTTGGAGAACAGACCGACCCCCACCTCGCTACAACCTCCTTTCAGGTAGTTGTAGAGAGCAATAAGGTCTCTCCTCAGCCTCCCGTTCTCCAGGCTAAACAACCCCAGCTCCCTCAGCCGCTCCTCACCAGACTTGTGCTCCAGACCCTTCACCAGTTTCGTTGCCCTTCTCTGGACACGCTCCAGCACCTCCATGTCCTTCTTGGAGTGAGGGGCCCAAAACTGAACACAGTGCTCGAGGTGTGGCCTCACCAGTGCCGAGTACAGGGGCACTATCACCTCCCTGGTCCTGCTGGCCACACTATTTCTGATACAAGCCAGGATGCTACTGGCCTTCTTGGCCACCTGGGCACACTGCTGGCTCATGTTCAGGCAGCTGTCAACCAACACCCCCAAGTCCCTTTCCACCGGGCAGCTCTCCAGCCACTCTTCCCCAAGCCTGTAGCATTGCATGGGGTTGTTGTGACCCAAGTGCAGGACCCGGCATTTGGCCTTGTTGAACCTCATACAACTGGCCTCAGCCCATCCATCCAGCCTGTTCAGATCCCTCCGTAGAGCCTTCCTACCCTCCAGCAGATCGACACTCCCACCCAACTTGGTGTCATCTGCAAACTTACTGAGGGTGCACTCAATCCCCTCATCCAGATCATTGATACAGATATTAAACAGAACTGGCCCCAGTACTGAGACCTGAGCACTTGTGACCGGCCACCAACTGGGCCGGTCCATTCACCACAACTCCATTCACCACAACTCTTTGGGCCTGACCATCCAGCCAGTTTTTTGCCCAGCAAAGAGTACGCCCATCTAAGCCACAAGCAGCCAGTTTTGGAAACTGTGTCAAAGGCTTTACTAAAGTCTAGGTAGACAACGTCCACAGCCTTTCCCTCATCCACTAAGTGGGTCACCTTGTCATAGAAGGAGATCAGGTTGGTCAAACAGGACCTGCCTTTCATAAACCCATGGTGGCTAGGCCCAATCACCTGCTTGTCCTGTACATGCCATACAATGGTACTGAGGATGATCTGCTTCATAACCTGCGGTCAGACTGACAGGCCTGTAGTTCCCCAGATTCTCCTTCTGTCCCTTCTTGTGGATGGGCATCACATTTACTAACCTCCAGTCGACTGGGACCTCCACGGTTGACCAGGACTGCTGGTAGATGATGGAAAGTGGCTTGGTAAGCACCTCCGCCAGCTCCCTCAGTACCCTTGGGTGGACCCCTTCCAGCCCCATAGACTTGTGTGTGTCTAAGTGGTGTCACTGACCATTTCCCCTTGGATTATGGGGGCTTCATTCTGCTCCCTGTCTTCTAACTCAGGGGGCTGGGTGTCCCGATAACAACTGGTGTTACTGTTAAAGACTAAGGCAAAGAAGGCATTAAGTACCTCAGCCTTTTCCTCATCCTTTGTCACTATGTTTCCCCCCCGCATCCAATGAAGGATGGAGATTCTCCTTGGCCCTCCTTTTGTTGCTAATGTATTGGTAGAAACATTTTTCATTGTCTTCTATGGCTGTAGCCAGATTAAGTTCCAGCTGGGCTTTGGCCCTTCTAATTTTCTCCCTGCATAACCTCACAACATCCTTGTAGTCCTCCTGAGTTGCCTGCCCCTTCCTCCAAAGGTCATAAACTCTCCTTTTTTTCCTGAGTTCCAGCCAAAGCTTTCTGTTCAGCCAGGACGGTCTTCTCCCCTGCTGGCTCATCTTTCGGCACATGTTACATGGTTTCCTTTTGAAATTTGTTTTTGTATTTAACATTCTGAATGTTTTCTGGACATCCTATATTTCTCTGCTGGACTCCTGTCGTGTTTTATGTGTCTGTTAATGTGTGGTACCCTGAAGGATACGACACGCTGTTCTTTTTATTTAATTGAATTTTTTTATTGAGTTTAGGCACTCCTTTCATATCACTGAAACATTTTGAATTCTGATCTTGCTGTCCATCTTCTAAATTCTTTTCTATCTGTAAATCCTGTAAGCACACAACCATGTGTAAATTGCAAAGAAAACCAATATGTAAGGAATGGTGGCCCACTGGAATGAGAGTAAACTAATAGCTCAAGTAGCTAATCTTGTACTTACTTTTTTTAGCCAATTTTTTTTTTGTTCATTCTCTGTGAAAAATGTCACATGTAAGCACAAACACCATCAAACACTTTGATAATAATTATCATCACATTCAGAAGTTTGTATCCACACAGTGGTTAAACTTGATGAAAGTAATAACTATTGTCAGGTTACATGACTATGTTTGAGTTTCAAGATAAGGTCAAGTTTCTTTCTACATCAGTGAGGGTGTGCGCAGTGGGTCCACATATGTAGAGGAAAACAGTTGGTATTGAGGAGCTAATAACCACACCATATGTATTTGGTAAGAGTGGTTACTGACAACTAGACTAGAGCTGGTCCAGTGAACTGAATGCTCTTTAGCAATTGTAGCAAGTTAGGTCGGTTCCTGAAACATGTCATATGCTTTAGTTTCATCTCGGGACTGCTCAAGATGCAAGCCAATGGTAGCGATGATAGGAGACTCACTTCAGAAATGCAGTAGTGCACACAATAGCAGCTTTTTCAAAAATGTTTTTTCCTACATCAGAATTAGAATTCTGTGATTTTTTTTAAAGTAGGGAAAAAAACTGTTGAGGATAATCTGGTTATGTTAAATTAGGATTTCTTAGTTGGTCTGGGGTGGAATGATGGGGAGAGGTTTAGATGTATAAATGATGAGACTAAACAACTATTGATGTACTTGTCCGAAACTGAACAATGAAATGTTTTTACTCACTATCTTCTCACACTGTTTTGCTTACACTCTGCCACCCAATTTTTTACAGTTCATAAGATGTCAATAGAAATGCTAAAGCAGCAGTGGTGGCCTTAGGCAGTCCAACAACATGGCATAAAAATAGATTGATGCTAGGAAGTGACATACTGTCATAACCAGTTAATGCACCATTTGTCTAGTTTTATTATCACTTAAGTTTGAAAGGTGGGGGGAAAGAGGTTATATAATAACTTTCCTTATGTTTTATAATAATCTTTGGTTATAGCCACTGTTAAGAAAAATGCAAAATCCAAAATATTTCAATTAACTTAGATTATTTGAGCCCAAATGTGGAGCTGATCCAGGCCAATTTAATAATCTGTCTCATTAACAGCTTTGGATTTCAGCATTATCACTATGCGTTTTTCTTACAATATGAAAAATAATTTCTTAAAATGTAATGTGATCCTTGGAAGAATTTGTATTTGTTGAGCATAAACCTAAGTATTGTTTGAATTTAAACCATCATGCTAATAAAATGGGTTTACTTAAAAGCAGAGTTTCTGTGCAATATGCTGGTTTTTCAGGTGGAGGTGAACAGTGGAATGGGAGCATGGAACATGTTAAATATTTCAGCTTGCAGTAGCCTTAATTTAACTATTCATTTAGTTTATTATAGATTTCTTATTGTTAGCAGTAAATACATACAAAGAACGTGGCACAGGGTTTTATGTGTTTTAATACTTTCAGAGCAGCGGTATTCACTAGTTAGCACAAACACTTCCTGAATTCCTCACTGAGGAGAAACCGTTAATACCATGCTGGCTCAGAGCTGAACACATGCCTGTTTCGAAAAGAGAGGACAAAGAGCAAAGCTATTGCAATCAGTATTAGTCACTTGAGTTTTTGGAAGTGCTTGGAAAAGTGCTTTGGGATTTGGGCATGATAATAAAGCATTTTATAATTTAAGCTAGGGGTAGTAAGTGAGATTACTAGGAATTTCTTTGCTGCCCTTGCAAAGGAGAACAGCATCAGCTCTTCTTACAGAAGAGACTGTTTTCCTTTTCTCAAGAGGCTAAAACATTGGCACATACTAGATTGCTCCTTTTGGATGTAAAAACTGCACTTGTAAATCTGAAGTCTAGTGTTCAAAATGGATATGGCTGAAATGTTCAGAATTTGAGACAGTTTATTGGTGTCTTTTTGAGTGCATAAATTCAAACTTTGCACTGATTTTTCAGATGTACAAGTTCTACGGAATCAATGGCAGGCCAGACCAAATGTCAGTTATGGGAGGCTTACCAATGGCAACGCCTTCTGATTTTTTTTCTACACATATGCTGCTGTGGCAAAACATGACAGTGGACCATCAGTGTCAATCTTTGCTTCAAAACTCTCACTGGAGCTCTCTTTTTGAATGTAGATGTGCTTTGACTTCAGTCCTTTTCATCTCTGCTCAGGTTACCGGTTGCCCAACTAATGGCTCTTCCGAAAAGGTCTTAAAGGCAGTTATGAGGAGCAATCTGGAGTTGAAAAATTGACCAGTAGGCAGCTTACACAACTGTGCAAGCTTTTCAGTAGTATGAGAGGCCACAGATTTGGGTATGTCTGGTCTATATAGGAACAGAATACTAACAGCAGAAATTCTCAGGGAAGTTTGAAGTTGGTATGCTTCCCCTTGCCATGAATGAAATTCCTCAGGTTTCTTTGAAGGCATTGCCAGAAATCTACAGTTTTACATTGTCATTTTTAAAGAGTCATAAATAATAGATGTTTTCTTTTATTTTCAGCTTCTTTGTAATACTGGCCATGCTGAAGAAAAGCTAGGTTTTACATATGACAGCATCATAATATGGTAAGTAGTAAGGAGCACTGGAGCAATACTAGGGTACTTTAATTGTTCTAGGTGCAATTAAATAAACTTTATTTGTACTTTTGAGCAAGTATTTTGTATTTCTAATGTGTTTGAAATTTCATAATGCAAACATACACCTTACAAATATTTTAATGAGTGAAATCAGATATACATTATTAGCTTTTGGGCAAATACAGGGGGAAAAAACCTCCAAGTTAGAAGTGTGGATTTCTTTATTATATTCCTCATAGATGTAAAAATACCTCTAAATATCTCAGTACTTG
Source organism: Theristicus caerulescens (assembly GCA_020745775.1). Lineage (NCBI taxonomy): Eukaryota > Metazoa > Chordata > Aves > Pelecaniformes > Threskiornithidae > Theristicus > Theristicus caerulescens. The sequence continues at coordinate 15,420,724 of CM036583.1, read as the reverse complement.
TAGAAAGCTCTTTCAGTAAAAATATGCGCCTACAGAATTTAGAGCATACCCTTGATTTAGAATCAGGATTTAAATATAAACATTTTAGGTTAATTTGGTGTGTGAATATGTCTTTGTAGCATTGCTTTCTGTGCTACTAAAACGCCCTGTGTATGTACTTTCAAGTGGAATTTTCCTATATTTTGTTGCTGTTTCTGACAGTCAAAAGTAACTACGTGCTTATTTCCAGAACTTCTGTGTTTTTACACAGACATTGTTAAATTTGTCCTGAGGCTCAGCATCGGTGGCAGAAACAACTAGGACCTAGTATTTAACTAAATTGAAAGAACACCAAATCATGTTATCTGACTTGGGAAAGCAAGATTAGGAAAGCTAGTCACTCTTTAAGTAAAATGTTGAGAAAACTTGTGTAATTTCTTGTGGAAATAGATTCTAAGTTGTTTTCTTAAATAGAACTAATTTTCCGTGCTGGAATTCAAAAATTAAAAAGTGTTAGTATATTTTTGTGAAAGCTTTAATAGGTTATCCTCTTCTGATCTTATTTATGTAATCTATTATAGTACTTTATGGTGGGACTAAACATCACTTCAGAGTATAACTTCAAAATTCAGAGTTCTTTACCGAATATTTTTAAATACAAGTCTTAAAAGGTTATGCAAATACAGGTGTTTGTTTTTATAGGAAGAAGTTTGCAGAAAGATCTGCTAATCCAAACACAATTACAGATATTGATAAGGAAGAGATAAAAATGTTGTTCTCAGCAGACACATGAAGAAAAATAGCCCCCTGCTTAGAAAAATGCCAAAAATGGCTTCTCAAAAAAAAAAAAAAAAAAAAGACACATGGCAGGAAAATTATCTTGGTTAGTGTCGTTGCTTTGGTCAGTCCAATGGTTGCTCTGTGTACGTACATGAGAAGCAAATTTTTTATGCATATATATATAGGTTATCCTGCTATAGTGATAATTTTCAAACTCAAGGATACCACTCAAATACTCATATTTTAACAACCATAATCATGCTGATTGGTTCTTCAGAAATACTTATAGGATGGATTGTTTTCATGAAATACAGACTTTTTAGGCAAATTAAAAATTTTGCTCTACAGAATTATAGCCACTCTGCAGTAGTATTCTGTTTGCAGATTATTTTGCCATATAGCCATTCCAAGTAACTTGCAAATACTGAACTTTTTAATTAATTTTGGAAATGACCTTTAGGTAGGCTAAGTACATACATTCCTTTGAAGATAACATGCAAGTTCTGTAATTTGCTCTGCTAACCTTCCCAACATTATGTTAGATTTTCATAGGGAAACCTTTTTGTTCCGCAGAACAAATTTGTTTTTCTTCGAAAACATGAAAAGTTATTTGGATGCAAGAAATACTTTGTGAATTTTCTGCATTTGTGAAGTATGAATGGCTAATCTTAAAGCATTAAACTCTAAGGGTATCAATGATTTCAAGAATAATTGTAGATTTCCTATAAAGTTCTAGGTTTTGGGGTCAGTAACCTTGATGACTATTTACCCAAACCAAAGACAGTTGTAATCTGCAGTAATTGCAGTTATTCTTATGTTAGAGATCTGTTTTTCAGAACTCATTCTCTTTTTAGAATTTTGTTAGTCCAGGTGCCTGATTGTAGTTTCTTCCTGCCAGCAGATGGAGATAATAGTGACACATTTTGTTGTCATTCCCAGTGTAGATGGGTCTTCCCGGTTCCCAGAGCATCATACCATTGACAGATGAGAGGAAGCCTTGAGCCATGAAGAAAATGGAGTGGTGGTAGGCCTCAGAAACTTTTGAGGTCTTTTAGTAATGTGCCAAGAGGCTTTGGCCGTTAAAGCAAACTTCAGAATATTCACAACTACCTGGCTGGATCAAACAGAGATTTGTAAAAACCATGGTTATCATTCTGTAGTGAATGGATGAGATGCTTTAGAAAAAGGTGCAAGAATGATCCTGTAATAGGCAGTGAATATCCTTTCTTATTCCATCCTTTGTTAGTTCTCCCCAACTTTTTATCAATCTTAATGTTTATCAGACTTAATGCTGTCTTGGGAAGTTATTTTCATTTCCGCAGTGACACTTAAAATACTGGGGCAGGTAGTATTGCGCTTACTTTTTCTCTTAACACAATCATGATGTCTTTTTGGCACTTTCATCCACAGATGCATGTGGAGTGTACACATGAAAATCATTTTCTTGATCTGATGGCTATTTTAGAATCATGTAGTGTGGATTTATAACAGTTTTTTTTCTTGATGTACGTTAAGTCTCATCTAACAATCTTGAATTTTCTTCACCATCTTGTTAACTATGCATACAGATAATTTTTAAGTTCCCTTGAAGTTTTTCATAACCCCATCCTATTCTCATTTATATAAACTATGTTGCCCTCTGTATTTCTGTCCCCCCCTCCTCCAAATCAAGAATTGCATACTAAATACTGCCTACAGAAAGACATAGTGAACCTAGATAAAAATCAGGACAAAAAATTGTCAGGATAAAAATCTTCCATTCACCTCTGCTCTTTGAATTCATCTTTTCAGATTTTTATTTGTGAAACTACTTTTCCTCACTCTATAATCTCTTTATATCCCTTAATACAATTCAGCAACACCTTATGCCTGCTTATACACTATTGTAATAACTCCTCTCCAGTCTTTCAAAAGATTAGTAGAATATAATTTGTGTAAACTCTACTGGGTGCTTCACAGGGCTAACTGGTTTTATTTTAATGTGATTTTTTTTTTTTAAGATTGTAAACAGTCCCCTGGATGCCCTTTGGAATCCTTTTTATATAGACCTTTTAATCACCTTTTTTCTGTCTTGGCAGCTACCGTTTATAAAACGGTCCTAGCAAATACATGCAGATAGCTCCTGTTAATGTTCTTTCCAAACACTTAGATGGAAAGCAGCAGCTTGGTGGGCTGCTGACAGTACTTACTGATAGATTTCCTCCAGTTCTTCCATCATTTTCACTTCTTAGTCTAACTCATATTCTGTATAATAAAAAAGGCTTTAGGGTAGGAATCTTCATGCAGATATCTAAAGCAATGACTTGGTGTGAAGAACATGCTTGTTTTTGTTTTATCTCTGTCGGTCTCTTACTTCCTTCATTCCTTCTCCTTTTCCTTTTGGCTTATCCAGTGGGTCCGATTTTAATTTTTCAAGTTTTCTCTTTGTGGTACAGCTGAGAAGTCAGAACATGTAGACACATACAGACACATAGGTTTTCCTACATATTTTTTTTTCTGCCTGCTGTAGCATATCTTCATTGTCTTTATAAGGTCAGGTTTCTCTCAGGTTTTTGCAGTTCAGTCATTGACTGGTGAGTGGGTTTGTTTAGTTTTTGGGTTTTTTATGGAGAGATTTTTGTTCAGCCCTCTGTATGTCATTGCTTTCATTGGACCTTCATGGATTTTTATGGTCTTTATTTTAGGCCTATATCTTTCTGGCTAGCTATATATTTTCATTGCCTTCTCACTATTTAAAGATAGTGACACATGCCTTTTTGGTACCTTCTGCTTTTAGATATTGAATCTCATGATAGTGTTGTCTTTTTGTAGTGGTTTCACTGTTGCCAATTCTTAAATTAACTTCTGTCTACAAATTAAGAATATTCTCCTTTTGTGAGTTGTAGAACAAGCTTTCAATGCATTGATTGCTTTTGAGAAACTATTTGTCTAAAGATTGTTTTGGTCTGCCATTCAAGAAACGTTTTCCTCTGAAATATAAAAGTCATGTACTTTACTTGATGAGGGGAAAAAAATCCAGATTCACTATTTGGCTGTCCTAATAAGAAATCTCATGGATAGCAACAACACCATTTGCATGCGTAATGGGTAACTTCTGCCCTAAAAGGAAACTCTGCTGAACTGTCTTAAACTGGCATATTCAAACCAATTGTAAGCTGTGAGGTAAAAGTCCAAACAGAAAAATAAAATTGAGTAGAACTGAGTCTTTTGTGCTCATCCCTCAGACTTCCATCTCTGCAAAGCTGCAAAACTAGAAACAAGGCATGATTCGTGATCTAAAGAATACCTGTTATCTACTCAGCACAATTGAACAGTCACTTACCTGCTTTTCTTGAATGACTTGGGAAATAAATCTCTCCTCTAGTACAGCTGGTTTTAGAGGAAGAATTTTTCTTAACCTCACAGTATTGAGAATCTGTTTCTTAATTGCTTCTAGCTCAGCTTAAAGTAAATAAATAAAGGCAAATAGTGGCACTATTTTTATGTGAAGAATCATATTTGATATTACAGCAAAGATGGTCTTCCTGAAGCAATTTCCTGCTTGGTGCTGAAAGTAATAATCAGTTCATCTTTATTTGGATATAGTATTGCAGCCTTTCTACTTTGTCTAGATATTACCTGGAAGTAAGTTCCTGTTACAGTGACTTTTACACAGGCCAATTTAATCTCCAGAAAGATTCAGAAGATTTTTGGCCTTGGAGTAGCCCATTACCATGCATGACGATCCTGGAATAAGAAAAGAAAAAAATAAGCCATTTGTATATGTAGAAATTCAATCTCACTGGCTGAAATATTTACATTCTTAGATGTCTACTGAAAGAATCCTGCAAAAATTTGTCACTGGGATGTTGGGGGTTTTCCCCCCCCTGTGTAGTGAAGGAAAAGGGGCAAATCTTTTGAGGGCCTTCAAAAGGACAGTGTGTCACTTAATACTTTCAAACTCCATCTCTGGAGGCCTTCAGTATCTCATTTCTTTTTACCTAGATAGTGAATTTAGGAAATTACATTATGATGACAGTTATGCTTAGGAGAGCTCACCTCGGTGCAAGCAAAAGGCTTTCAAAATCTGTCTAAAGGGAAATACATTTTTGTTATATGTTAAAATGGAATCTGTAGGAATCTGTGCTATGTGGGGCTGCTTAAGTTATGACTCTGTCGTATTTCATGTAAACGGAACATGGTGCCATAACATCTTTAGTGAGTGGTGCATATAATTACTTAAGGTGCAAATTTGTCTCTATTAGGTGTCAAGACATTGTTTTGAGGACTCATACTTAGGGCTTGGCAGTCTAGCAGAGGAGGAAATGCCCTCTACCTGTTAATTTTCTTGGACTAATATTGTACTGAGCTGTTTTGTCAAATAACAAGGCATGTATAGGTCTTGGTCATGTATCTTTTCGTGGATGTACAAGCTGTTCTTTAGGGAAAAAAAAAATTAGTTTGTGGCTTTTTCAGGTTAATATATTGTCTACATCTGCTTGCAGGGTGAAGGTCTGCCTTCTAGGCTGTACAGGTGAATATCTCAAAGCCAGAAAATTAATGCAGAACATTTCTTTTTTTAAAAATCAGACTTTTTATTTTAAATGAGTAGGTACTAGCTGCATGTCAGATGGTGAAGTCTACCTGCTGCTAAATAAATGTTTGTCCCCCTTGTTTTCTTCATTGTAGTCTGAGGTTAGCTTTACTAAATGAAGCAAAAGAGGTGCGAGCAGCAGGATTGCGAGCCCTCCGCTATCTCATTCGAGACTCCAGTATTCTCCAGAAGGTGCTAAAGTTGAAAGTGGATTACTTGATAGCCAGGTAATTTTTCTCTTCCGTCTTGTTGTAAATTGTACAATTGTAAATCACTTGCTTTTTCATGGTTGAGACAGGTGAGAAAAGCTGTTTCTATATCCTCTTACATTCTTGATATGTAGTTTTATGAAAGTCATTTTTCTTCAGTATGAATAACATCCTTTAGAAATAGAAGGATAATGCATCACACCAGCTAATCCAATAAAATGTTTTCCTAATATATGGTGTATTCTGAGTAATCTAAAAAAAATTCTGTGTTTTTCAATAATAAATACCATTAATCATAAATTAATCAATTAAAAGGTTGAAACCAGTAATTTTCATGTCTTAAGTTGTTTTATGCGAGTTGTTCTCATTCTTTTTATTATCATAGTTCTTTGGATCCTCTAGTACAAAGTCAGGGCTAAAAAGTAGTTCATGCCCAAGAATTTGTAATCCAAGTATAAACCATGACACTACAGAAGAATACCAAAGGGCAAACTAACAATGACATAATAAGATCAGCATGATGAGTAGATGTAAATATTAGCATTTCTAGTGCTTCCTTTGTTAAAATCTTGTTGGATTTAATATACTGATACAGATGTGTGTGTTTCTGTTCATAAGTATACACACACAGTCAGTTTTAGTGTGCTGTTTAATTTTGTTGGACCAAAAGGAATTTTCCGATCTGAGAACACACAGAAAACGTTGATGTGAAACATTACAAATACTTTGTTTAGTCTCATTTGAAATGACAAATGCAGCTAGCTCAGAAAATATTTGTTGAAGCTGTTACGCCTTGCCATTGTATATTTGAGAACATTCTAGTGATTTAATTATAATGAAGATAACTGAAGAAATATAATCCAAAGCTAGTTGACCAATTATGATGAGTATGCTTGTTGAAAGGTAGAATTTTTAAACAATATTCTTTTTCTTCTGTTTATTCAATTGCATAAATACTAATGCAAGATGTTAACAGTTAAGGTGAAAGTGTTGTTATAAACAAAATGTGTTTTTTAACTTGTTTTAGGTGCATTGACATACAGCAGAGTAATGAAGTAGAAAGAACTCAAGCACTTCGATTAGTCAGAAAGGTAAAATCTAACTATATTGGTCTTATCAGCTATGCCACTGGGTTGTGCTGACTCCTGGCTTTCTCCATCAGCAGGTTTTTTTCACACAGTCTCTTAATACCTTACCTTACTTTGTCATGTGAGAAGAAATCAGAGCTGATAATTCAAAAGAGAGAAGGAAGGGTAGTGCTGAGAGTTGTTTTGTTTTTAATCTCTTACCACTGAGAATCTCAGCTAGGCTAGAAGAATCCTGCTAATTTTCCTTTGATAGAGATCATACTGGACAAGATTTGGGAAAAACTTATCAAGTAAAGAATGCAAGGGTATAAGAACCATATTATTAAGTTTCATCTAACGATTTAACGTTATGGTATAGTGTGTTAAAGAATCTGTGAATCAAGGATGGGAGATTTTCTTCCATTTGAGAAATGAGGCAAATTGCCGTTACTGGAATAGTAAGTTGAAGGAATGCTTCTAGCCTTATTGCTCTATCCATAGAGGTTGATGCTATCCATAATTTTTTTTCTCAGATACACAATAAGACATAGTTAGTCTGTGGTGGTTACTGTACTGTGTACCCACAGATGTGAGATGTTTGAAGCGGTGGTAGCTGCATTTTCAAGTTCATCCTAGACAAATTGGCACATACAGCTAGTGAAGGTGTTTTTTTCAGGCAACATAGTATTCTGGCTTTGTACTGGACCTTACTATTCTTTATCGTGCTTATATTTTTCTACTAAGCATCTTAGGAAAAACTACCAAAGACTCGAGTGAAGTTTGAAGTAGTTGGAAGAATGGTTCCCCAGGAGCACTGTGTATGTTTATTCTGTTTTGTGTGTATATGTATTTTTTAATACATATATATTTATGTTGAAAACGTGGATATTTGATATGCAGTTTCTTTTTTTATAATGAGCTCACAGTTTCTGTCTTACAGAAGAGACAATATGCTTGATTAACAATTGCACTGAAAAGAGAGTTTTAAACACACACCCCCCCCCAAACCCAAACAAACAAAACCCACAACCATAAAGGAATGGGTCCTTGAGGAAGTCGCAATTTTTAAAAGTTCTTTGCTAATGTGCGTTAAAAAAAGAGCTTCAATGCAGAGCCAGAATAACTGAAATCAGAAGATGAAATGGAAACACTCTTATAATGAATTGGTTTTATTTGGGTCAGAAATTTGTCCTCATTATTCCTGGGCTTTTTTGAGCATTTCCTAGTTGAGCAAAGACTTCTCTCATGCTTGAAAGGAACAAGAAGAAGCAAGAGAAATAAATCCATTAGTTTGATTTGAAAAAATGATCCTGAAAGATAAGCATTAAAAAATCCTACCACTGACCACCAGTGCTTTTCTTTTTTTTTCCTCCATCATTGTACAAGGGTGCTGTGCATGGGATGTACATGCATAGAATATACATGCTATACAGGGATACTGATGGTTCTTTGATGCTGAGAACTATGTTGATGAAAGTTGTTTCCTAACATCTTCTGCTACCTAGAAAATCCTTGTTTCTTAAAAGACAAACAAAAAGCCACCCAACCTGGCTACCAATAAAGTTAATACCTTTTTCATGTCCTGTCTGGGCTACAGCAGTTAAGAATGCATTGGCATAGAGCAGTAAATACTTCAGAAATTCTCTCTCACAAGGAATGCTGTGAAACATATCCTGAATGGCACATCTTGTATTTTCACACTGTCCCTTTGTTACCCTGCTCTTGCCCTTTTCCCGTCTCTCTTCATCTTCCTCAATATCTCACTCAGTGGTTTGATACCAGGATTCCTAAAAGATTATATAAAGGTCTAGAAGAGGAGAATGAATGGCAAATAAAACAATCAGAGTTAATTCATTCATGCAGGAGATAATTTACTGTGAGCTGTGGAAGAGCTGAACTGGGTTCCACCAGCATCACAGAACTGTTGTTTTCAGTTTCAAAGTCTGGATGCAATTCTTAAACCTCATCTTTTGATAGCAAAAATGCCTATGTAAGAATAGCATATATATAAAACTTTAAGATTAAAACGTTCTTTTGCTTTCTTCCTTTTCATAGAGTAGAAGAACAAAATATAAAATATTAATCCTGTTTTATGAATTTAGAAAAGACACTTAATGATAAACTTGTTTAAAAAAAAGGTACAGGTTAAACTAGGAAGAGAAAAGACAAACAACTTCAAACTTTTTAAACTTGGTTTCTGATTTTTTTTTTTTTAAGGATATGAGTGCTCACTGTCTCTTTTGACTGTAATCACCTCTACATTTCCTAGTAAGAGCTTTGCAATTTAGCAGTGTCTTCAGCCATGAAAAGGATCGCATAAAGTTGCTTCAGAAAGCATTTTTCCATCTAATAGGAGTCAATAAGACCTTTTTTTTAAATAATTTAATAGGCAGGTTGCTTTATTTTCAAAGCAGAAGTCAACGTTAGGTACAATATGAACCACCATCTTTCTTCATCTTTTTAAAGGAAACTTTTAAAGACCAAATTCATAGTCTTTGTTACTTATTTCATCATAGCTGCTTGTCAGTAGCCTTGCATCACCTGTCCTTGGTCTTTAGAACTGCATTTCAATACTTAGAGCAAAATGAAAGCAAATGCAGAAGTTTGTATTTATTCTACTAATGTACTTGGAATTGAATATTAAAAGAAAAGAAATCTTTCCTTCTCATGTTTTAAAACCAAAGAAAACAATGAAGCAGAACAGCCTTAAGAGGCTGCTTGTGTCCTCACACTAAGTACTTGTCAATATCAGTAGAAAAAAGTTTATAATTTTATAGAGTGGGTTGGTACACCCATTCTATTGCTAATTCTTGTTACTTCATGCCATTGTAAAAGTGAAAGACTGCGTGGGTGGGGTAGAGTTTGTTTTTTCTTTAGAGTCCTATCTTAAAGCTTCCTGTTTTGTGGGTGACAACATTATGTATCACAAGAAGTTTCTCAAAAACAGGTCTTAAAAATAAACTTGTTAAAGTGTTCCAGTATATTTGTCATAAAGGTTGATCTCTTCTCATTTTAACATCCTCTGCAAAGAGGGTAAAACAATTAATCCTCTTTGTCTGAATGAATATCTGTAAGACATCTAAGGGAGCTGTAAAATGAATATAGGACAAAACCATTTTGGAAAAATTACGAAGATAAGCCTGCTTTTGTTGGAAACAAAAGAGGTATTAAAGAAAATCTTGGAAAACTAGCCTTAAGTTTTTAGGTGTTTGATGGATATTGAGTATTTTTTTTACATCTCACTTTTGTTAGTAGAAAAAAAATGACATGGTTGAGTGGGCTGTAACACATTACATTGTTCCCTTTTTAAGCCATCAGACAAAAAACCTTACTTCCTCCTTAGTAATGCATCTGTTTAGTGATGTTCACGTTCCATAGTATAGAGGATATGTATATTTAATTTTTGCAAAGTATGAAAAAACGTGAACAGTTACTCAGCCTTTGTAGTCAAAGCCTCATTTGGGGGAGGGTGAGGAGTGGTGGCATTGGTTCATTGCTTTGGAGGGCGTTTTTTGCTTTTAATGTGTGCACAGGGTCTTGCTTCTTAATCTGGTGTAAATTCTCCTTGTCTTAAACTAGCTGCTGAGGATTTCCATGGTGCAGGACCTCTTCAGTGGTATAAATGAGCACTGGCTATAAAAATCTGTTCTTCTATTCTGTCTCAAATTTATTGCCTTTTTTTAATTGAAGAATGACTTGATTAATGGGCGCAGGTCTTATTTTCATCTTTACTTTTCAGTTTAACGTGTTTAAGGGGGGTGTGTGTGGGTTTTGTGCCATAGGTATATAACGTACAATGAAGTTGAATTACGCTCCTGTTCTAGGAAGATGAGGTACTATGCAAGAGGATGTAGGGGTGTTACTGACAGTTGCCTTCCAGATACTGTAGCAGCTTCTGTTGAGTGTCGTTTTTTGTAGTCTGCAGCAATCTAAGGATCTGTCTACAAAACAGGAGATTTTAGTCTTGTCTAATTAAACAGTTGAATAGGTATTGAAGAATCTGCTGCAGTATGAATGAATCTTCTATAAGAGTTTGTAATCTACTGTGTGTCATCGGATAGCATTCTTTGTCAATAAAGAAATGCTCGGAAAAAAATATGAAAAAGGTAGCCATAGTTCTCTCTGCAACAGTCGACTTTTTAACCCTTTCTTATTATGATAAATAATATAAAAATAAAAAACTGAAGCAGGAAGAGAATGGTAAAGTAAATTGACAAACGTAGAATTTCAAGAACAAAAGAAATGGTTTTGAGGATTCGCCAGATACAACCAAGTAATGTATGGAGTGGTCTGTTTATATCTAGGAAATAGAATGCTGGTGAATCTGTGAGAAATATTATGAAGAAACAAGAGGGCTTTTTCTTTCATTTTTGGCAGATGATCACTGTGAATGCTTCATTGTTCCCCAGTTCTATTACTAATTCTTTGATAGCAGTTGGAAACGATGGTCTTCAAGAAAGAGACAGAATGGTTCGAGCATGTATAGCCATTATCTGTGAACTAGGTAAGATAACTGAAAGCTAATTAAGAAAAATTTTGACATGGTTGTCATCAGTTTTCTAAGAGATTCTCTTCTGTGCGTTTGTATTAAATAGATTGTATTCAAATAATTAAGGGTATTTGTTCAATAATGATTGAGATTTTAAGTGTTCTTAATGTCAGTTTCATGCATTTCAGTCATTAGTTTGAGAGAAAACAAAATCACTTTAACTTAAAATCTCTTAAGTACCTGAAGATTTCAGGTGCTGTTCTTTCCTTTAAGACTTGCCAATTTTTGATTTACCTTAAAAACATTTCCCTGATGCAATTGATGTTTCTAAATCTAATGGATTGGAAGTACGGAGAATTCCATACATGAGATGTTGACAAATGTGCAAGAGTTCAGAGAACTACAAAACATCTTCCTTTAAAAATTTTTACAGTGGGTACTGTGGTTAGCTGGCTTCTGGAAGTCAGTATTTGTGTCCATTTAAAGGCTAGTTGGATGCTGGTGTATACCAACTCCCTATACTTGCCTGTGGGTTCCGATTTTTAAAGTTTTTTCAGAATCAATCCATGAGAAATAACTTCAGCAATGTTCTCAAGATACAAACTTCTGTTTTAAAGAAATAAACAACCTGTTACTCTTTTATGTTCTAGTATAATTATTTTATCCATATCAGTCCAGTGGAGCACAAAACCTTTTTGCGGGGAAATCCAGAAAATACTGTATGGAAACTTGGTTGGAAATAAGTTGGGAAATTGCTGCACAGTGGTGACTGACTGATCATTGGTTTTGTTCATGATAAATTAATCGAAAATGTCAGTTCATTGCTAACATCAGTCAGTTCCATTAAAAGCTTTACATGTGCCTCAGCACTGTTCAGGAAGAAAAAGATATACAAACTAAAGAGACAACAAGTTTGTCATATTGGAAGCCGTGAAATGTTTTCTTGCCTATCCTTGGCCAAAATGACATGTTTTTCTTTATTTAGCACTTCAGAATCCCGAGGTGGTGGCTCTTCGGGGTGGTTTAAGTACCATCTTGAAAAATGTGATTGATTGTCAGCTAAGCCGAATAAATGAGGCTCTGATAACTACAGTTTTGCACCTCATTAATCATCCAAAGACCCGACAGTATGTGCGAGCAGATGTAGAGTTAGAGGTGGGTTCAGTTTTACTTGTTTAGTGACAGAAATTAAACATTGTGTTACTAATCAAAATGCTTAATTTTCATCTCAGATTTCACCCTCTGTGTTAGTGCAAAATGTTTAAAATATAACATCTTAGGCTAAGACCATAATGATTTATAAAGCAGGAATAACGTGACAGATTGGAGTGGGACTGAGGAAAGGGCAAGACCCTTTTAACTGTATTCTCATGTGAAAGTAATGCATGTCTTTCTTTTGTTTAGCGAATTTTAGCTCCTTACACAGATTTTCACTACAGGCATAATCCAGACACAGCAGAAGGACAACTCAAGTAAGTGTTAGTGCTGCTACTTGTGCTACCAGTTTTGTTCATGGTATTGGAATAATACTATGTTTCTTTCCAAAGTAAAAATAAAAGCAATGACATAATACTAAACTACTTGAAGTTGAATATAGTAGGTTAGAATGCAACTTCCAAAAATACTGTTAAGCATTTAAGATTTAAAAGGGCTCGTTTAGCCCAGAGAAGAGAAGGTTGGGGGATGCCCTCCCCCAAATAACAACCTTTCTAATACCTGTGAAGATGTTATCAAGAAGATGTAGCCAGGGCCCCTCATGGTGGTGAAAGGTGGGAGGACAAGAAGCAACAGAGAGAAATTGAAACAAGAGAGGTTCCAACTTGATATAAGGGCCGGGGGGGAATTTTCTGTGAGGCCAGTCAGGTGTTGGAACAGGCTGTCCGGAGAGGTCCTGTAGCCTTCATGCTTGTTTCTAAGCATGAAGTTTCTAAGACCCAACTGGATAAAGCCTTGAGTATAACCTGGTCTGGTCTCATGGCTGACACCTTCTTAGTGCAGGAGTCTGGACTAGAGACCTCCTGAGATTGGTTCCAACTTGAATTATTCAGGTTTTTAATTATCAAATGTCATTAGATGCTTAGGTCTAGGTAACTGAATAAGGTCCAAATCCTTAGGTCCCTGCCGTAGGCTTACTGTCAGTGGAGGCGCAGAGTGATTTATCTGACTACATATGTTTACAGGTGTTTACTTTGTAGTGTTATCCTCCTACCATGGAAACTCCCCTGAAAAAGGAAGAGTAACAATACTTAAAAATTCTAATCTCTGTATGTGTACACATTGCATAATACATATACACACATGTATGCATATGTAAAAGATTTCTTACTCTGGATTTTGTCCCCCATCTAAAACTCTCAGTTAACTACTTTTTACTTGTCATGTTAGTAACACTGTTTTATAGTAATTAACTGTATTGTGGCATTTGTTGTTTTAATGACAGGGAGGACAGAGAAGCACGGTTCCTAGCTAGCAAAATGGGAATAGTGGCAGCATTTCGATCATGGGCAGGTAAGATTTATTTTTGTTTGTTTGAAGCTGGATGATTGAAAGGGAAATTTTACTGTACTATTTTCCAGACTAGATTGTTCCTCAGAGCTGCTGGTTACTATGTTCTTTATCCTCACATGCGATCATGTCCTTAGAGATAAAATTGGGGCGCGCAGCACCCAAATCATTCCTGCATTGCAATTGGAATGTGGCTGCTGTATGCTCTTGGGAAAGGCCTCTGAGGTGCAGTGTGGAATGTATTTAAATGCCCTTAGTGTGTCTGTGGCCGCATGTGTGTCCTAAGTTTCTGTGACGTGGAAGTTTTGAAATTGAGGACTTCCTTCAAGTTCATATAAAGCACATGTTATTAAAGTTAAATTTGTATTAGTGAAAATAAATAGATGAGTAGGTGATATTTTTCATCTTTTACTAATTTTTAAAGAATGACAGTTTGGGTTTATTTATGATATGTAAGACAAAAAGTTGTGTAAACCTGGATTCTTTTTGTTCATTTAAAGTTGCATTTTGGAGAAACTTGTTTGTTTTCTGGATAGCATGTTTCTGTAAGTTTTAATTTATTCTGTGAAGTATGAAGAGAAGTGGTCAAGGATACTGTCTTTGCAGCCACATTTTTAATGAAGAGACTGTATATAAATTGAGGCCAAAAATCAGTGTAAGCTTTAGGTGGTATTCTGTAACATTTAGAAATAATTTGAAGGTTTTCCCTATTAATATTGAAATATTAAAAATACAGTGTAAAAGGACCAAATTATAAGAGAGGCTCTGAGATTTTATGCAAAGTTAAATCTACTGTGTTGAAACTTCTGGAGATGAGCACTGGTCGTTTGGGAAAAGGTGGTTTAAAATGGTGGACAGAGAATGTTATTCCAAGTATGTTTAAACTTGCTGTTTAGAATTCACCTGAGATTAAAAGGAACTGAATAATTTGTTAGGTTAAGATACAGCTTTTGATGGAGAAACTTCTTACAGTTCTGCCAAGATAATGCAGATCTTTCAGGTTTAAGATTCAGTCTTTATTGACAATTTTGTCTTTATTTTCTGCCATTTCTTCCATGTAAATGTTGGTTTTGCAGATAATTTGAAAATACTGTTCACAATAGAAAGGGAAAAAATAGCTATGGTTTTTAATGAGGAAACAAAATTCTGTGATTAGAAAGTTTTGTTAAATATTATTGATTGGAAAGGAGATGACGTCATAAAGATGAAAATGTTCATGATTAGTAATTTTTATCATCTGTGCTTGTATTCAAACTGGAAATCAAATTTAAAAATGTGTCTAATGCTCTTTTTGTTTGAGGGAATATTGTTATGTATTTAATGTTTTCTAGGTATTATCAGCCTGTGCAAACCTGGAAATTCTGGGATTCAGTCTCTTATTGGGGTACTCTGTATACCAAATATGGAAATACGGGTAGGTAGTAAATATTTAGTACTGATATAGGAATAATATTGGATGTTCTAATTAACATATTCTTAACATTTTAACAATTTAGTGGTTTAAACACAGACTCCAGTTATGAGACCACTACCCTCGAGTTTATTTGACCCCCAAGTTCATGTCTGTAATTCCATGTGAGAATGGAAGCACACCCTGTATGTCTGAGAGGAAGCAATGGAAGAGAGAAAAGTACATAAATTAACTTTTACTCTGGTCACAAGTCAAAGCAAGTTCACAGTAGCTGCATTTATGAGTTTAAAGCATAATAATCAGAGTTGAATCCGAGGTAAATAAAAATGTTTCTTCCCAATTACCAGTTAAACCAAGAGGTTGATGGTGGCAGCAGTAACTACTCTAAAAATCTGTAATTCAACTAGCCCGAGCTTCTGTAGAATTCATAGTAACAATAAGGCACAGTTCTAAAGTAAACAAGCCCCTTCCCTTCTTCTCTTCTCCAGGTTATTTCAGTTTATGAAAATAAGCTTGTTATCAAAAAAACCACTGAAACAAATTCACCAATTTTAGCACACTATAGAAATCTCAGCTTCAATATTAATAGCGAACAAAAGGACAATTTTTGTAAATCTATAAAATTCCTGTTGCGTTGTTTTGTTTTGTTGTTGTAGCGAGGTCTGCTTGAAGTTCTCTATGATATATTTCGCCTTCCTCTCCCTGTTATTGCAGAAGAATTTATTGAGGCACTTCTCAGTGTAGGTAAGTATTTAGGACCAGTTCACATAAGAATTCTGTCTATTAAGCTCTTCTACAAATTTGAACCCTTCACTGTCTCCTCAGTATTGTAAATTACGTCAGTATTAACTGTTTCATCACTGAATTCACTGGGTGTTAAAATTCTTTATCAACTGTTAGGTGTTGTAAGTTTGATAAAAGATCAGCAGTGGAGCATAATGGAGCATTTACACAAAAGACTGTGTAAACATATTACTACAAATTAGACTTCTTTGAAGTGTTGGAGGCATTAGTAATGTCGAAGTGTTAGTGAATATTACAGAAAAGTTATTAAACAGTCTTTTCTATATGTTGTGTATCTGCTAGCTATCTCCACTTCACTTCAGCAGACTTTTACTCTTCCTACAGCAAGTGTATGCTTTTTCATATTTAGCAGAGTTAGTCTTTTATCTTTAGAATTACTCCTTCGTAAACCCAAGAGTATCGTCTGCTTTGTCTCACAGTACAAAAGTATGAGCCCAAAAGGAGCATGTTTCAGCCTTTAGTGTTCCAGCAATTCTCTTCTCCAGACTCTGGTTATAAATGTTTTGTCATGCAGTTGATCATAAAAGCTTAATCTTTGTTCCGCGTTTATAAGTAAATAAATCATTCTTTGTTGCAAACTTGCTACTTTGTGACATATGGATGTACATTTTAAAATTTTAGGTATTATTTTCTGTTAAACAAGTTCAATGTGTTTATGAATTTGAAATTTCATTATTTTGGTTGATACTTAGATACAATCTTTGTCCTAGCTTTGAAGTTAGCCTTTCTTGGTTCAGGAGTGCAGATTAGATGACATTTTAGAGAGCCTTTCTGACAAAATATTTTATAATTTGAAATGTGAAATAACATTTGTTGGCAAGAACTATTATTTACCTACTGACAACCATTAAAATAACACTATGAAATCCAGTGTTATAATTACCATTGTCCATATTTTCTTGTTCTAGATCCAAGCAGGTTTCAGGACTGCTGGAGACTTTCTGATGGCTTTGTAGCTGCTGAAGCTAAAACTATATTACCCCATCGAGCCAGGTCAAGGTGAGCATTTAATGAACTTAGTCTAATCCTTTGTTCGTGTTTTGTGGTGGTGTTGGCAAAATATTTCTTGTTTTCTTGCAGACACAATAAGAAATGAACTTTCTAAACTGTGTTCATACTTTTTTCTCCTTAGGCCTGATCTCATGGATAATTATTTGGCGTTAGTGCTTTCAGCTTTTATTACTAATGGACTTCTAGAGGTAACTAGTGACTTCAAGTTTGAATAGATGCTTACTACTTTTTTCCTATAAACATTAAAGTAGGATGTTTTACATTAAATGTTGTAATAATTTTTTTAACTTTTTGAAGGGTCTGGTTGAAGTGATCACAAGTAGTGATGACCACGTATCTGTTAGAGCAACTATCCTTTTAGGAGAACTTTTGCACATGGTAAGTAAAACTTTTTGCTGAAAATAATTAGTATTAGTAGCTAGTTGTAAATAGATATTTCTTGTTATAGCTTTGAGTTTGTGTTACAAACTTGAAATATCTACTTTTCATCAGAATAAGGGGTTAATTTACATTACGTCTTTTGGCACTTCATATATTAAAAACAGTATGAATCAATAGGAAGGCCATTTGGAAAGTGTTGAAAGTGTTCTTCTCCAGAGATAATCCTCAGCTCTCAAACTCTCCCCAGTATACTTCCTTGCCTCAGCAGCCAGTTGTATTTTTAAGCTGGAGTCTTGCAAATTCACCCATCAGTTACTGTGTTTGGGAAGAGGACCATTGCTGATTTTTGCTTTTCTTAGAATGATGGTAGCCCTCTGGCAGTGTGTTTGGCTTTCTACCTCACAGGCTAGGCAGATGCAACTTTTCATGTTCAGCTTGATGTGGCTGGGGCACTTGATATTATTCATTCAGGCAGCTCCAACTTAGTGGAGTGCTCTTTCAGCACTGCTATGAGTAGCCCATGCTACAGAGAAGCTCAAGGGACCTTGCTTCGTTCTGCCTCGCTCTACCTAATGTACAGTAGCTTGTCTCTCTTAACCTAAACCATTTTGGTACAGAGATTATATTATTGTTTTGATATACACTCCAGTGCTACCTTTCAGCCTTCCGAGGAGCTGTTAGTCATATGTGAAGTGATAGGAGTTACCTTTCTTGCAAAACAGTTCTCTTGTTTTTCACATCCTCTCTCGATGACAAGAATAGGATATGCAGCAGAACACTTTTTGATCAGTTTTCTTGTGTTTTTTTCATCTTTTTTCCAAATAGGCTAAGAGATGATAAGATTGTGAAATACAACTTTGTCTTAACTCATATTCAAATTTTTTTGTCAGACATAGTCTGTATCTTCAGACTGTCGACTCATTTCAGTGGTGCTCAATCCTCCAGAAAACAAGATCACAGTCTTCAGATATAAGATTGCTTGTTACTACAATGATTTACAATATTCTAGCTCAGCAGCATGGGTCACAACCACAACAAACCTGTTCTTTAGTCTCTTCAGTAATTTTTCTTTAAATAATTGGTGGGATTTCTTGAGTATTCAGTCAGCCATATAGTTCAAAAAGAGGAATCTGTAATAATGTATGCTATTTTTCTGGTTTCCGGAATACTTTTGAAAGGGGGTGACTGTTACTGATATTTGAGTATGTGCAAAGCATAGGTATTTTTTGGTTTTCTGAAGAGATGATTCATTAGTCAGAGATGACTGTTTATTAAAACACTGAACAAATATTTGTACTTTTATTTAGCTTTAAGAGACTGATGTAATTTCTTTATCTTCATTATTCATTAGTTTCCAAAAATATTTGGAGAACTACCTGTGTTTCCCAAAACAAAAGCAATTAAATGTCTAGTAACTTAGGAAGGTATATTAATTAACCAGATCTTTTTTTTGTATGGAAAGTTTTTAATAGAAATCATGAGCTTAAGTTGTATTTCTGATTTTAGATTTTTTTAGTACTTTTATACACATGACATTAGGATATCTGATGCTTCACATGTTTTTGCATGTTACCACTTAAAAAAAACCCATGCAAACAATACAGATTAGAAGACTCTGAAATCTAAAATTGTCTCAAGTTACTTTCAACTGTAGTTCAGGTTGATTAGTTAGATCAAATATTAAAAATGATATGTGTAATTATTGCTCTGATGTTATGCAAAAGGTAGTTTTGTTGTCATGCATTTGTGAAAGTCTTGTGAAAAGTGGTAGATTCTTCAAATGTTGATCCTAAAGAGATGACTGACAATGCTGTAATAAGTTATTCTAACTGATCTTTTGTTGTTTTTTAGGCAAACACAATTCTTCCTCATTCTCACAGCCATCACCTGCACTGCTTACCAACGCTAATGAATATGGCAGCATCTTTTGACATCATGAAAGAGAAAAGACTGTAAGAATTCTAAGTACACTTAAAAGCAAAAATATTTACATCTCCTTTTACCCCTACAGTTGAGTCAAAACCTACATTGCAAGTTTTCTGGTGGCTGAAACCACTGCTGTCTTTATTTGAAAGCAAACACATGCATATAAAAATGCTCTGCCACACTTAACTAGGGAAATAGTTTCCAGTGCATCATTACAAAAGTGTTTGCAGTAGCAATTTAGAAATTTGAAAATTTGGAAAGAAAGTTTTGATAGTAGATTTCAGAACACTTTTGCATAGATTGCAAGATTTTTACACAGAATTTTTCTTAAATGAACTCTAAGGCACTGTTTGACCAAGCAACATGCGAGACGTGTTCTGTGTGTTTTACCTCTCCATTGTTTCAGACTTCTTTTTTGGCATTTTGATGCAACTAAGCTTTCAAAACTAAAAAAGTCTGTACCAATTTTTTTCTTCTGTTGTTTTTCATATGTAGCTAATTACATAGTAATAGACCAAATCAGTGAATCATTATTAGTGTGAGCAAGAGCAAAAAGTGTAATACTGGCATGGAGCTGGTGTGGTGTTTTTTTTGTTTTTTTTTGTTTTTTTTAACCTTTTTTTTCTCCAGAAGAAAATGATGATTGTATAGTAATCATAGAATCGTTTAGGTTGGAAAAGACCTTTAAGATCATCAAGTCCAACCGGTAACCTAGCGCTGCCAAGTCCACTTTCTGGTGCTTTTGTTTAAAGTTTGCACTGATAATTTTTTCAGTTCCATTTAAATACAAGAATGTATGAAGACAAATTTTAAATTTAGTGCAGTATTGTGCAGCGGCATGTAGTTAAGCAGTATTAGGGAACTGTTTGGCAGTCATGGTGCCAATCAAATGAGGTATATTTAGGCATCTGACTTGAAAAAAAAATGTTTATAGAAGCTTTTTATTCCTCTTTGAACTAGAAACACCTGAATTTTGAGATTTTAAAAATCTATGGGCTTTTTTTATTTTATTTTACTTATTTTTTAGAATTTCTCCTTGTAATTTAACCTCTGAAGTGCTCTGTCACAAAATACCATCTCCTGGGTACTTCACACAATTTAAACCTCCTGAAGAAAGAAGTCAAATAGTTTGATAGATTCATGTGTCTTTAAAATGTGTTTCTGTCACTCAGTGTTCTTACTTGCAGTTCTTTGTAGAAGACCATTTAAATTGAGTGTGGTGGGTTTTTTCCTAATAGTAAATGATAGGAAATGTTTTTGTTAATTACTCTCGCCATTCCTGATCTGCCTTGTCAGATCAGTATTTTGATAAATGTATCATAACTTTCTATTTTGTCTTTCATTGTGTTGTCAATGATAAATTACAGGATCTTTCCAAACTGCTACTGATAAATGCTGCTTGTAGAGTGCTTCCAAGAAACGTAGTGCTCTTCTGCTTCTTAGTTTTGAAGATTTCTTGTATGTCAGTAGAAGATTTTGAAAAATAACTGTGTTTTCACATATCAAAAAAGGCATATCTGAAACTCCGTCACAGGATATTTGGTCAAAGCTGTGGGATGAGAGGAAGGATGAAGAGTAGAAAAGATACATTTGTGGATTACCTGCAGGTTTTTTGCTTTTTGGCATTTGTGGACATACCTGATAGAGTAGTAAGAATTCCCATTTATGTTGGAAGCAAGTGATTTTGTAGAAGTACTATTTTTTTTATTCAGGGATCTTGGTTTTGGTCAACACTCTGCGTTGTTTCATATTCTGAAAAACTGTAAGCCCTGTTACGGATTAAATTTATGTAGTTTAGATAAGTGATCAAATTGATAGGTATTTATTTGTTTGAAGATAATATAAAATAAAAACACTCTCCTACCCTATGAGAATTTTTGTTTATGGGAAAGAAAGGTAGACTTATCTCCTCATTTTTAGACTTCCTTATTTTATTTGCTCAGCAGTTTTTTTTTTTCTGCTACCACTATTCTGTACTTAACTGTTTCTGCCATTGTCAACTGTCATTTCTATTACTTCCTATCTTTTCCTGGAAAACTTCTTACATGCTGCTGCTGAACTGTTTAGATATAAAGAGCAGGAAACACTACTGATATGCCTGCCACCCTCTGGGGAAAAAAATAAGGAGAATTTACAAGAAATACTTGGTTTGTCAGAGTTGAAGCTAGCCCTATCAACTTTAAACTTTACAATATCTTCTGTGAACTGTGATAGACACCACTAATTGCAGAGTAAGAAGAAAAGGCATCCATAAGGCTCTTTCTTCAGTGCTAGAAATTCTGAAAGATAATTTTCTGTATAATTTCAGTACAAAACTGAGGTCTATGGATGTATGAAAACTTTTATCAAGAAAATTTTATTTTTATTTGCTTCAGAATTGTTGGTCAGTTCTTTCTTGAGCTATATTTATTTACGCAAGATACAGCCGTGGTGCTCTTTAGTTGGGTAACAGTTGCCAAATACTGATTATGGTATTTTTTTTTCTGTTAGACGAGCAAGTGCTGCGCTCAACTGCTTAAAACGTTTTCACGAGATGAAGAAAAGAGGACCTAAACCTTACAGCCTCCATTTAGATCATATTATTCAGAAGGCAATCTCAACACACCAAAAAAGGGATCAGTACCGTGTGCAGAAAGACATCTTTATTTTAAAGGTATTACCTTTATTGATTTTTCAAAACAACTTAACTTTGTATTTTGGAGACTTAGATCCTGCCCCCCAAGCTTCAGTCCCTCATCTAATTCAGAGCCATTTATATGATTTCTTTGTAGTATTTTTTTTCACTTAATTTGTCTTGTAGGTACTTGTGGATACCATATTGCGTTTCTAGAAATTGAGGAGTGAAATGACAATAATTTTTAATGCTTTTTAGGACCAATCGTGATCTCTTACTATTATATTCTTAATGCAGTACTATAACCGTGCAATTTACTTTCAAATGCAAATTACTGTGGAGCATAGCCCTTTTAATGATTGTTACATGAACAGTAAGTATATCATATGACAAGACTGAAAAAAATGATGCAAGGAAACTTACTCTAGTTTTTCATGTCTGTATGCCAGGATACAGAAGAAGCACTTGTAATGAATCTTCGAGACAGCCAAGTTCTCAATCATAAAGAGAACCTTGACTGGAATTGGAATCTAATAGGGACCATACTGAAGGTGAGCTTAAAAAGAGTGTGCTATTATTTCTGTGAAATTGTTTGAAATAGTGTCTCCATTTCACATGTGAGTCTTGACTTTCTGATAATAATTCCATACTACATCCCATAATCTGTTTTATTTCAGAAAATTAGGATCTCATGGGTTTAATCAGTGCTGATATGGTCTCTTTGTATACAACCCTTAAACTATATGCAATAATGCACTACAGTTAACTTCACAAATTTCTTAATAAACATGTTTTAAATTTTATATAACTTTATTTCTATACAAACAAACTTTACAGAATTAGCTGTAGTGACTTTTAACTGTGCTAATACTTTAGACTTCAGTCCAAACTACACAGGGACACTGCCTCGTTCAGTTTCATAGCAGATTTTTTTTATACAGTGTGAGCTGAAGGTTAAGGCTGCAGGGTTATAGATCGAACTTCAGATGCTTAGACTGGGCCACATATGAAAACTTCAGTAGTACACAATCTCATTGTATGTTTTGAACTAATACAAATATTCCGTAGCATCAAGATCATTACAAACTTAGTCTGTTTTTACAAAGTATAGGAAATATCTCTGACAGGGAGGGCATTATCTTAAATACATTTAATGCACCACTTTTAAGAGACTGCCCCTTTTTTAAGTAGAAAACTTAATTTCTTTGAGGAAACAAACTTTATGAGTGAGTACTCAATATAGACTTCAAACCAAAATAGCTCCTGTCATTCTGTGAGTCAAAGCCATCCTTCTGTTGTTACCCCCAAGTAACATTTTCTTACTGTCTTCTTTACTGTGTTGTTATAAAGATGGTGAAAGTACAAAAAAGGATTAATGCTGACAATCCTAATCATGATCATATATTTAAAAAAAAAAGAAGAAACTAAATATTTCTGTACATTTTGTCAGGGACTGATAAACTT
This sequence comes from Theristicus caerulescens, assembly GCA_020745775.1. Lineage (NCBI taxonomy): Eukaryota > Metazoa > Chordata > Aves > Pelecaniformes > Threskiornithidae > Theristicus > Theristicus caerulescens. The sequence continues at coordinate 15,397,511 of CM036583.1, read as the reverse complement.
GAGAGCAAGAATCTGTCTGGTATAGAGACCTGAATATGTATATGACGGTAGCTTTGCTCCACCAAATTTACCTGTTTGCAGGTTTTTTATTGCAATTACTAGATTTGCTGGATTACTAGCTAGCTATGATTATTAATCATAGATATTTTTACCTTTGATTCAGTATTAAAGATATTACCAATAAACTGTTTTTCAGAATCTCGCTGTTAATTAGTCTTTGTAGTACTTTGACAATGGAGGTTTTATGTAGCTGACCCCTAAGGTGTTGGGTTGTTTTTTTTTTTCCCCTTGAATTTAGGTCAAACTGTCGGTTTCCCTGCTATCTCAGACCTCCCCAGCAGTATATTTTCTAGTGTCCTGTCAAACACTTGTTAATGTCTCAAAATCAGGGACTTCTGTCTTTCAGTATGAGAAGTCTGTGTGTTTTCTGGTTTAATTCTAACTAACCACTTCTGTTCCTGTTAAAACTGCACAACACCAGCATAAACTAAGATAATGCTATCAGAGTGGTCCACCTTTAGTCCTCAAATGAGCAGGATCCAGATTCCAGTGTTCGGACTTGGCTATCTCATGTGACTACTTGCCTTCCTCTTGTCTCTGCATCAGCTTTCTAACTACCTCACTACTTCCATTTCATATGGTTCCTTACTGCCTTTTTACTTACTCAGCTTGCTGTCTACACCACTAAAAGTGGTCAGGATGGAGGAACTGCAATTTCGTCGTTGACAGCAGAGCTTTATACTTTATCTGGGACTGTTACTAGTGGAGTCAGTTTTACTAATCATTAGCTAGTGCACTATATGTCTTAATACTAGTATACCAATTTGAAATGTAGAATGAAGAATGTTTGATGCACTTTTTTCCATCCCTTCCCAGAAGATACTAGTAGCAACAAAAATACATCTGAAACCATAGAGACAACAGATGGCTGTAAAAACAGAGGAAAATATAATAGGAAGAAAGGATAGATCCAGAGGAGTTTAAATACCATTTTAATAAGCAGTGAGCTTATAACAGAAGCTATAACAGAATAATGATTATTTTTAAAACAAATCTGATTAATAGTGAAAAAACCAACAAAAAAGTTATTTCCCTGTGACGCATATCAAATTTTTTTTTTGTTATTTGCCAAGAAGAAACTGAGCAAAATTGTTCATTTTTCATTAGTTTTTCATAGTTTGCTGTTGTCATTAGAATTGTGGCCTTGTACACATAGCATGCGACTGACATTCCCTGTCCTTCTCTAGAAAAAAACAGAACAGTTCTGGGAGGAAGAAGTGTGGGCTTTTCAATAAAATAAGGGGTTTTTATAGGTAACATTAGATGCAAGAAAACTTACACTTCTAATTATTAGGTAAATATAACTATAATAGAAATGAGTAAATTTTAGTGACTAATCAAAGACTGATGTACACATTTCATATAATGCTATATTTGCTATTTTTCTAGTGGCCAAATGTAAATCTAAGGAACTATAAAGATGAACAGTTGCACAGGTATGTAAAAATTATGTAGACTTCCTTTGAAGAAAGAAATTGGGAAAAACTGGGTTTTAATATTGCAATAAAATATTGCTTGGATATGTCACACTTCTAAACTTAATCTATAGATAAGCAGCAAAAAATGAAAATTTAGATAATTAGGTTGCAATATTTCCTTTAAATAAACAGGTCTTTAACCTTTAGTGATTTCTTTTCTATGCACAGATACTTTACATATTTATTCCCTTAACAAGAATCATACCAGCTTTGCAAAAACCCTGTATCATTTTAAAGTATTTTACCCCTTTGATATTTCATACATTAGTGTTTGATGTCAGCACTTGACAAATTTTAACAGAATAGATCTAGAGTTGTACAGTTACATAGTTACAGCTTTCATCAAAAACAAGAGGAAGTTATTTCTGGTTGCTATGAATGGCAAGGGAAGCATGTGTGATTTGAAAAAAACAGAAAAACAGTACAGCTCTGGTTCCTTTCATGTCTGTTGGCATTAAGACATTTTTATTACTTTTGTGCATATGTGGTAATAGTGTTACTAATTAGTTCTTGGATGTCCCTTTTAACATGCGTTTCAGAAATCGATTTGATTAAATTATTTTGAAGAGTAGTTCTGTATTTGTAGGCATGGAAAGCTACTTCTACATGCATTTGGGGAAAAACCTAAAGCTGAAACATACGCTGAAAGGCTCACGCTGCTCCATTTTATCTTTTGACTAAAAAGTAATGGGGCTACTTTTATACAGTGTTCCAGCATAAGTGGTAGTCCCATTGTAATCATAGCCATAATTTAATTTTGCATTTGTATTTTTTCTGGATTTGTTCCTCCCCTAAACATTAATTGCCAATCTGTACTTAGTGGTAAAAGGATTATTTTCGAAATCTGGTGGTTTATAATGTTGCTTCTGCAAAGCAATGTCTGCAGTCCCAGCTGCATTACCCACACCCACCCCTCTACCTACCTACCTGGGACAGTGTTCCTGTTCCCTGGTTTTGTGTTCCACTCAAGCATTGTTCAGTGCCTAAATAATTTGGGAAAATCTAAATAAATAAATTGTGAAGATCTAGGATTGAGTTAGTGTAAAATTTCTACAATTCGTAGATCCTTTCTGCAGGATTGTGGGTTAGATGCTTTAATGGCTTTAAAATGCTGTTGCTCTTATTTAGTTATAACTAATTAAGCCCCAAATCTCTCTAGTATCACTGCTGATCACAAAAAATTTTCAGCCACTTTGTTTTTGAAGTGTAAAGTACATTTATTTGTCCTTCCATAAGTTTATTTTTTTTTAATAGTCTTGTGATTATCTTAAGGCTGTTAAAGTGAAATTCCAGATGTTTTTATATCGATTCCTTCATTTCATAGAGGTACAGTTAATGCAATATGTATGTACACATGTACGTGTATATACATATATATATACACACTTAAGTATACACATATAAATATAAACACACATATAAATGTGTGTGTTGATATATATACTATATTTATCACTAATAACCCAGAATAAAATACATTTCATTTGACAAAATTTGAAGAAACCCTCAGATTTCCTTTATATTGGTCCTGTGTTTGGAGTTGGGGATAGTGGCTTACTCTCACTTTTTAAACTAAAGGCACAGTGCTTTACTTAAGTTTTTCTTAATGCTTGACATGCCTACCTTCAGACAGAACATTCTGTGTTATTTTAAAGCACAAATATGTGTTTATTTTTTGACTAAGAACTGGCAAGGGGAAGTTCTTTGCTGAAGATTTATTCTTGCAATGCAAATCTCAAGCTATATTGCTCACCATGATTTCAAGAAGTCTGAGTGAGAGTGCATTTGCAATCACTGTGTTATGCTTCAGAAATGCTTAAGTGAAGTGAATGAAAATACTGTTGCTGAATTTGGCCTTTTCCTGGCAGAACACAAAAATGTATTTTTCACAGTACCATTAACTGTTATAGCTGAAGAAAATGCATGTCACAGGTTCTTTTTTAGCTATTTGTAAGTCTAGATAGTATAGTCTTTGAAACTCACCACAGGATAAATTAGAGCAGAATAAATTCTAGGCATGAGAATGAGAAGGAAGCTATGGCTTCAAGAGCATAGATATTTTGAGTTCCTTTGCTTATTTTAAGTCATGGCATAGAAATCCCTTTATAATACACAGTACAGCTGCATCTCTGAAATCATGTCTGGACAGACTCATTGCTGCTACCTGCTACTCTTTTAATGACTTATGAAAATTTATTGCCAATAAGCTAATTTAGTGATAATATATCTTTTCTACCAGCATCATTTTGTACTGTGAGACTGTGCTTGTCATATTGAAGAATAGCAAATTCTTTTTTACTTTCCATAGGTTTGTACGGAGATTGCTATATTTTTACAAGCCTAGCAGTAAACTGTATGCCAGCCTGGATCTGGACTATGCGAAGGCTAAGCAGCTCACAGTGGTGGGTTGTCAGTTTACTGAATTTCTTCTTGAATCAGAAGAGGTAAGAAATTTACACCTACAAGGCTGGAGGTAGAATGAGTAGTGCTGCTCTATGCCACTTAGAGGAAAAACCTTAATTTTAGTAGAGACTTCTGTAGACTTTGGGTGTTAAATCTAGAATGATCAGTGTAGTTAAGAAATATAACTTAAAATCCTGAATTGTCCGGGTGAGACACTGAGGAAGACAACTGTTCAGTAGAAGTTTTATTAAATACATCTTTATGAAATGCAACTTAGGGTTTGGAGGATTTTAAATTTTTGTTATGTATATCCTTCCTTTCTCTACCTCCTTTCTTCTTGTGTGCTAAAGACTTTTATGCCTCAGGCTGGAGGAGAACTGTCATTGAACAGTCTTTTTCCTGGAGAGAATAGAATTGATCCTAAGATGTCTCCAAGCTAAACTCTTTTTATTTGCCTTGAACCTTTTTCTTAGTCTGAATTGTTTGCCAAACAGCATTTCTATTTTGTATCTGTATTGTGTTTGTACACTTTAAGAACTTTAAAATGATGGATTTCAGTAAAGAACAGAGACCCAGTTCTGTTACTAGTAGATGCTATTTCTCCTTGTTTTGTTAGGATGGACAAGGTTACCTGGAGGAATTGGTTAAAGATATTGTATATTGGCTCAACTCTTCATCAGGAATGAAACCTGAACGTAGTCTTCAAAATAATGGGTTACTAAATACCCTTAGCCAGCACTACTTTCTGTTTTTTGGTACTCTCTCTTGTCACCCTCATGGAGTGAAAATGCTTGAAAAATGTAATGTGTTTCAATGGTGAGTGTTTTTATTGTGTTTGAATTGTGCTTACAGGTATAACAGTTATGAAAATTGTAAACTGTGCATGAGGACCACCATCTGTAAAGCTGAAAAATTTAAAGTTCTTTTGATTTACTTGCAAGTAAAGGTCCCTGGTTGGGGTGGGGAGGGGCGGTCAGTGTTTTTTCTTTTTTTAAGAAGGGGTGTTTTAGTCTGTCATTACTGAACAGATATGGGTGATTGTGTCACAAAATACCTTACTTTTTCCTGTCCACAGCTGTCTGACAGAAATCAGTATCAGAAAGGATGATACTGTACTGAAAAGACAAAACAACCCCAAACAAACAAACAAAAAATATGCCCCCCCCAAAAAAAAACCCAACCAAAAAACCACAAACAAACAAAAACACACAAAAAAAACACCCACACAGAACACCAAGAACTGGCAGGTATCATACTATTTGTGAAAAGTACCTAAACTTCAGTCCAGTATATTTAAGTGAAGCTGTGAAGTTCAAAATTTTATTCAGGTACAAATAAACTTACCTTCCTTTGGGAAGTAAATTGGCAGTGGCTTATACCAGTTTATTTTAAATATAGTAAACTTTAAACAAAACTTGAGGTGTTTTGATGTACTCTGTTATTCTTTAATTAAGTTGTTTTCATTGATTATTAGAATGCAAATTTTTTACTGGCTTCAGAAAGCTTGATTTACAATAAAATCTAGACAGTTAATAGGACTAACCTTATGGCAAGCTTTATACACAGAATGTTTTAAAATGAGGAATTGTTCACAGAGCTTCATCAACATTAGTTTTTGTACTCATAATCACTATTTAAAGTATGCTGAAAAAATTATTACAGAGCAATTCCAAAAAAATGTTGGTTTGACGTTTTTTCCCCTTGCAGTTTAGTGCATTATTTGGTCCCCATTTGACTCTTAACAGCTGTAACAGTTTAAAGTTACTCCATTTCATATGAGAACTTTGTATTCTGCATTTATAGAAATTAAAATCTAATTCAAAGTTAAATTAAGTTTAAATTATTTATTGAATAAATAAATAGGTTTGAGTGGGTTCAAATACTAATTTTTATTTTCTTCTCCCTCCCCTTCTCCCCCCACCGCCCCAGTCTTCTTAATCTTTGTTCTTTGAAGAACCAGGATCACTTGTTAAAATTGACTGTTTCTAGTTTGGATTACAGCAGAGATGGGTTAGCAAGAGTCATCCTTTCTAAAATCCTGACAGCAGCTACTGATGTAAGTTCGATTCAACTTCTGTTCCATTGTTACTTGGCACTAGACATTTATTTTGTTATTCAAGGTGTATGACCTTGTTTTTAAGCTATTCTATATCCAGAAAGGTTTGGTTTTTTTTATTGAGAGAAATGAAACTCCTACTCATGTAGCTTTTGAATTTGCTGTGAACTTCACACTCTATGTTGTATTTGTGCTCAAGAAATTAAGTCATTCAAAGAGAGGTTTCTCTCATGTATGGAGGAGGTTAAAGTCTTTAAATGCATAAACCAAGTGTAGCGTTATTGTCTAGGTCAGTAAATAAGTCATGAAGGCATTGTTTTCACAAACAGAAATGTGTATTTCTAGCAGTAATAAACAGGTTAACCTTCCAGTGGTAGATACTGTTTTGATAATGATTAAGGTTACTGTGGTGGAACTGTGTAGAAGCTATAGCTCCTGGAACAAGGGCGTGGTTCAGAAACAGGCATTGGGATTTGTACTTCTGAATCAAGGAAGGTGAGTGGAAATAAAACGCAGACTTACATAGACTTGGGAAAGGGAGCTCTTGAACTTTTAAGAAAAGAGAAATCAATCAGGTGTAACATAGTAGACAAGCAAGCATTGATGTCACGGAAATGACAACTAGTAAGTTGAAATCTAACTGGGACAGAACTTCGATTACTTCAGGGAGAGCTACTCCTCTGTTGCTGTTGCCTGGACAAAGCAGAATATCTTCCAGAGTGGATGCAAGAGGGAATAAGGTAGATGCTAGCTTTAAATGTGTCATTGGAAGAGGAGCGGGAAAGAAGGAAATTGAGGATACTTCTCTGAGACTATCAAAGGTGTGATTCTTATGGGTAAAGAGTGGAGTCCAAAAGTAATGAAGATAGTTGGGATTGAAGGAATGACTCATTGAAAGAAGGTGAAGCTCCCTACTGAATAATTTTTAAGTAATCTTTCAATGAAGTGATGACTTTGATATCCTTTCTCCAAAGTTGTTTTAAGCCTAGTCTGAGGAATAAAACAGAAATTAATAAGTTGTGAGGACACATGCCTGTGTCTTTATTAGAAATCTAAGCTCCTGTTGGATGACTGTCAGTTATGAGTAATTTAGACTGTGGAACTTAATTTAGCTGATTCTGTTGAGATTTCATGTCAATGGGTACTGCCCCTTGCCCCCTCCACCCCCTCTCAGCTATTTTTACCTCATAAAGAGGGGCCATATGTGGGGGAAGAGCACTCCAGCATTTCAATTTCTTCCAAATTCAGCTAGTTAACAATTAGAAAAAAGTCCAGGCATGCTGTCCCAAGCTCCTCAATGATGTATACAGTTACACTAATAATTTGAGACATTTTATTATGAATTAGTGTTTGTGGTTTAGATTTTGGGAAAGATTTATTGATTCTGATGTCTAAGGTATGAACACTTAAATTCTGCTTTGAGAGAGGTACTTCCAAATGTTTTGAAGCATCCACTACTTAGACCAGAGGCTTTATGTAGGTAGGAATGGGTTGATCTCCTTCTAAATGTTCTGTGAAGACCTACTTTTCTACTTTTTTTTATCTTAGCGGTGGCGGGGGAGGAGCAGGGGAAAAAAAAACAACCAAAAAAACCGCAGAATGTATTCAGCTCTGATACAGGTATCACTAACTGTAAGCAGACTGGCTTGAAGTGGGGTGCAGATACTGTCTGAACATACTGTCCCAAGCATTTACAAAGCCAGAAAGCAGTTGAGAGCTACTGCTACTCTTAGTGATGATAACTAAAAATACAATTTCCACATATTTGTAATTCAGCTTAATGAACACTAGGTAGTAAACACTTCTTGTACTTTGGATGTGAATAGGATAGACATCACTCTCTGGCACCTTAGAAATTAAGAAAGCATGTAGAGCCCCTAGGTTTACCCATTTCAGTTCTGGTCTGTTTGGGATTGTGAAAAGGATTGGAGATCATCATCTCATCGCTGACATTACCTTGACTGTTTAATGCTGGACCTTGACAAATGTTGAAGTAGAACTCTTTGGAGAAAGCTCAGAGACATTCTACAGGCTTAGAAACTTAAGAACGCAAATTTTGGAGCTCAAATCCAAATAATTAGTTTTAAATTTATAGATCTTTCTTGCCAGATACATTGGTACCTTCTCACATCCATGATGTTTTAAGGTCTCAGCCTACATTGGTAGCCTATGGCTACTGAGTTCTAATGCCTCCATTTCCCAGTCTCGCATTGATGTGTGGATCTAGCAACATTGTCTAGGGAGACAGCAGAGATTAAGTAACTGTCTGGTTTTGGCAGTCTCCTGAAATGTAAAAGAATAGAAATTGGTAGGATGTATTTTCTCAGCTGCCGAGCACTGACTTACTTTATAAGTAGAAGTGTAACCTTTCTCATATGTGTACAGTGTAGGTCAATAGTCCTTAATATCAGAGTTAGGTGTGCATTCAGGTATAGCAGGTCTCTAACCATAGTCATCTCCAGGCAAATTCATAGCCGAGATGTGTGGTGACTTAAATTCTACTATTTAGAGTTTAGTGTTGCACTGGATGAAACTGTACCCTGATTTTTGTACGCTGCAATACCATGAGAATCCCTTCAATGTTTTCTTTTTTTTTTTTTAAAGAATTTATGATAACACATTTAAGAAATAAAAAAAAATTAAATATTGTTTGTTCATCACAAATATAAATGAATCTTTTACTGTCAGGACACTAAAAAAGAAGGAAGAATTACTGTTTGAACCTCTTCAATAGAGCCTGACTTCCTTTGTGAAACATATTGAATACTGAGGGATGGATAAAACTGCTTCAGGGTGTTTTGTTTCCAGAACTAGTTGACCTGCTTGGAATTCACAGGGAAATACTTTGTATATTTCATCTAAAAGAGGAAAATCACAAATAGAATGGACTGTCTCAGCCAGCAGAAATGGGTCTACATTTGCATCAATCACAGATTATTTCATACTTGGATAAAATTTACTTCCTTAAGAAATTCTTTTCCTGTTTTACCATGGGGCCAACTGCATACATTCTTATGGAGGAAATTGAACTGATGGGATTTTGAAGAGAAAATTTCACTGAGTACTACTTGACAAAAAGGCAAAATGTTGACCTGTCAAAGAACCCTTTGGCAATGCTTGGTGTACACAATATTGCCAGTATAATCGCTCGGACAAAATGCTTGTCTTCACTGTTCCTGGTGTTTATGCTCCCAGTAGAAGATCAAAGTGTAAAAAGCTAATCCAAAGGATAAAACCTTTTGATTGTTCTGGTATTAACTGTATCCTTAGAGGTGTAAGTGGTATTTTTTAACAACTGCAATTGGCAAAACTACAAGTCACTTCCAGAAATTAAAATATTCATGTGAGGTGGAAATAGTTGTCAATTCTGAGAGGATAAGATACCTGAAAGAATACAGAAATATTGAACTGACAGGTATTCGCATGGGCAGCTCCACTGACTGAGCAGTAATTTGGAAGTACCTCCACTTAGATGGTGGGGGAACGTATCTGCCATTTTCTGGGTTTTACAGTCTGAAATTCTGAAACAGCAGTATTGTCAACAGCAAAAGAAAACTTACTCCTTTGCATTTAGCAAGCATAATAGGTAAAAATTGAAACTTGGTGCAGTTTATACCAGTCACTGCTCTGTCCCATAAGGAGAATATATTTTTAAATATTACCAGAACTGACATTCTGTCACCTTGGACAGCTGAACCGTAAGATTAAAAATGAACATGCAGTTCAATTCAAATAAGGCACTTGCAAGCCCTTCCACCTTCCCTTTTCAAGGACTTCTGATGAGGACCTTGTAGGATGAGTGGAGCCTGTATAGTAAGCCTCTGGAAGAGTTTGTATTAATTCATAGTCCAGAAGACAAATTGTGATTTTGATTCTACATGCTGCCTCTGGCTTCTAAATTCTGTTTAAAAGCAATAAAAATGTATGGAACTGGACATAATTTCTGAAAAGATGTGTTTTGTAAGGGAGAAAGACCATCTCCAGTAAGGCTTCTTCCCTTCAGAAATTTTAGTCCCCTGAGATGTTTGTTAATGAAATATCTTACCTGTTTATTTCAAAAGCTGAAGATGCTCTTTTTCTTGGGTTAACGGAAGTTATAGCCTCATACATCTCTTAAAGCTACCCAGAGCTGTGAAGCAGATTTGTTAGCCATTTGCTAATGAGTGTCTCTGAACAAGGAAAAGTAGTTTCTGTAGCCTGCTTAGCGTTAGAAGGGGAGAGTAGCATTTTGGGGTGACTGTATACAATGAAAACATTTACAGAGCAATATCCTTGAAGATCAGTGAAGCAGAAGCACATCTTAACCTACTTCCAGATGTGCTTTGGTCTTTCATGCTAAAGCAAATTAATTCTGCCTCGGCTGCCTTTCTGCCAGTGTGTGGTAGAAACAGCAGAGTAGCCAGTGTGTCCTCAAGTGCTGCAGTTCATGACCTAAAATTTTATCTTTATAGGTGTCTAAGGGGTAGACTTATCCTACATCTGCTGTCATCTGAGCTGAGCTGTATGTAATGAGCTGAGCATAGTGACCTCTGACTTGCTTCTTCAGTTATAAGGGTCTCAAAGCCCTTTAATAGTAAAAGTAAGAATCTTCTGACAGATTTAGGGCTTTATCTGTGTTTTTCATATTGTTCATGTGTGAGGGGAAGAGGAGAATGTCTGTTTTGCTCAGATATCCTCTGCACTGGTTTTCCTATGACTTCTCGTCAAAAGTAAAAACATTCCAGGATTTTGCTTCATCTGGAAGAGCTATGCTGGGCTTTGCCCGTCTGATCTGGGAAATGCATACAGGTAATCTTGCTGCACAGAGGTTGTGGCCCTGCTTGAAGACTTTAGAAGTGTTGGAAGTGCATGCAGTGGCTTTACAGCCCTAGGGCTGAGGTTTGAACATCTTAGTCTGTTGAGTCATTCCTTGTTATGAAGACCCTTTTCCATACCTTCAATTGCTTAAAACCCTGTTCTGCTGTTCTTTACACCTTTTTAATTGTTCTTCTTTTTCTTTCTGATGATGGTAGGAAAACTAGAACTGTACACAGTGTCCAGGATGTCAACACCCAGTGGATTTACCTTGTGACAATGCTGATGCATTTTGTTCTGTTTACTTTCAGTGGTTTTGGTTGCCATTGAACTTCTACCTAACGCTTCCACAGAACTACCTAATACTAGCCCCAAGATCTTTTCCCTGGGTGGAAAGAGCTGGCTCAGAGCCTGTTGTGTGTGTAAAGCTGGGATTATTTTTTCATTTCAGCTCATTGTTTCAAATTTATCTGCAGTGAATTTTATTTGCCGTTTTATTGTCCCATCAGTCATCAGTTCCTGTGTTCTCTGTATCACACAGTATAGTTACAGCAGTAACAGCAATTCTTCATAGACAGATTTTAACATTTGAACTACATGATAGTGAATTCTGGTTTCATATTATTGTGTTATTCTGTAGGCTTAATATCAAGTGATCATTTCAGCATAATAGCTCTTGTTCTCATCTTTAGTAAATATGGTGGTAGTCATCTATTCCACATACAAGTCATACCACCAACAGGATGCAAGCCATTTCAAAATGGTTGTGCAGCCTAGGTCACAGTTGCAAATCACTGTTCCACAGTCTGTCTTGGTACATGTGTTAGGTTATTCTTGCCTCCCCTCCAAAAAATAAGCCTCTGTATATTAAATAAGTAGAAATGCGCACATGATATTTGAGGCTGAAATAATGGGACAATGTTTTTGAAATGAACTGTGCACGTTCACATGTTCATATTCCTACTCTCATTTTCTTTCAAGTCCTGCTTGCCAAGTATTTCTGGAGCAAAAAAAAAACCAATCCAGAGGATATTGTTAACCTAGGTAGTGCTGTCCAGCCTGGACCAATTCACCTGTCTCTTGGAGTACAGATATTCACATGCATCCCAACATAGATCATTTATATTTTAACATATAGAAAAATTACTTGGTTATAGCTGTTGTACTCTTAAAGGTGTAGGGGCTGAAGACCTGAAGAAAGATTTGGGCACCTGATTTTGTCTTTTCCAGCTATGCTTGTCTAAGTGTAGAAAGGATTACTTTCCTAGTAGGCGTACGTTGTCAGGGTTATTCTGTGCTTACTCCAGAACACTGCAAATTCTTGTAGATTGAGCCTGTTTGCCTCTATTTTGTGTGTATTGTTTCTAATAGAAAATGGTGTTAATCAGTTTATGCTGTTTATTCAGCAAGTTTTGAACAGCAGTACAGGAACTGACAAGGTACTTACTTCATTCTGTTGTCACTTGGAGAAATTCATAGTAGTAAACTAAGTGTTGGGAAACTGTCTTACTACAGCAAGTAACATTTTTCTACTTAGAAGGTTTTCTGAGAAGTTTTGAAGATCAGATACTTCTGGGAAACAATTTAAAATTTATTAAAATAAATTCCCCAGAGGTTCTAATATTTGCTTGTTAAAGTTTTTTGCAAAACATTGCATACATGAAAGTACATGTGATTGCACTGGCTGTTTACAAAGTCTTTTTCCTGATAATTCTTATGACTTTGTGTGGTGCTATCACAGTGAATGACTAATTGATAAGGGCTTTCCAAGGAGACTTGCAATGACCAGATTACTTGTGATCTCAGACTCAAATTTCCCATTTGATAAGATAGACATAGCTCTCTAATAGACTGTAGTTTTAATACATAAGATGTGCATCACAGCTACTGGCTGTAAAATATGGTAATTTAAATGTATTTATACATAAGTGATAAATTATTAACTACATTGGCTATTTTTCTTCCATTCAAAAAACCATTTTCCTTACCTTTGCAGAGCTGCCGGTTGTATGCAACAAAACACTTAAGAGTATTACTGAGAGCAAATGTAGAGTTCTTCAGCAACTGGGGGATTGAGTTACTGGTGACCCAGTTACATGATAAAAACAAAACTATTTCTTCTGAGGCACTTGATATTCTAGATGAGGCATGTGAAGACAAGGTGAGCATCCTGTCCATTTTCAACCTCTTTTTGGTATGCTACTCTGTAAGCTGTTCCCCACCCCCTCCACCAATAGCAAAGTAAAAGTATGCAAGAAGCTACTGATGCTTTCCTTTCTTGATTGTCATTGATGGACTTCATAATAGTTTATAGACCCCTTGCTGAAAATACTTCAGTATTAATGACAAGAAGATACAGACTTCTGGATTATGCCTAGTTTTAAATATGAATTCAGACTAATTTAGCTATTTTGATCATTATGCTTTTTGTGAAGTAATATATCTTTAATGCCAGAAAATATTAGGACATCAGTGCTGTTTGATACTTACTTTTGTGAAAAACTTGCTGCTTCATTGCTGGAAGATTGTTGTAATTGTTGTAGTTTTCAAAATCATATAGTGCTTGGATACTCCTTATGCATTTTTAATTATTTTTAGGCCAATCTTCATGCCCTTATCCAAATGAAACCAGCTCTTTCTCATCTTGGAGACAAGGGTTTGCTTCTACTCCTAAGGTAAATATTGAATATGCTGTTTGACTTTACACTGTGGAAACAAATAAGTGTTTGTTTTTATTCAAATTGTGTGATTTGTTTTAAGTGGAGTACTAACTGTCTGATGTTACTTTACAGATTTCTGTCCATCCCAAAGGGGTTTTCATATCTAAATGAAAGAGGTTATGTAACAAAACAAATGGAAAAGTGGCAAAAGGTAATGCTAAGAATAAAAAGTGTGCATGATATTAGGAGGAGGAAGGGTGTGAATATGCAGGTTTAGCATGTCAAAGATGCTTAAAAATATTGCATATTCATATACATGTATTGCTAATGCCAATGCATTTAATGCCTCAGTGACATGATTTTGCTGAAAAAGGCTGACAGGGACTTACAGTTCCATAGATCCTCTGTACATGCATGCTTTTGATTTACCCAGGCCTTTTATATAATTTTGATATTTCAGCAAATATTTCAGGAGTGTAGTGATTTTCTAAATAGGTTGTTGTGTAAGGTCTTATCTAGAGAAGCATGTAAAGGAATACTACTTTTCAAGATACCTGTTACCTCTGGTTGTTGCTAATGAAAGTTAAATGTAGAGCTCATGAAGATAGAATTAGCTTATGCTGTTAGGAAGTAAATAGGAACACAAGACTATTAAGAAAAATGCATCATTGTCATGACTAGAATAAAACTCTTCATACAATATTTCGTTTTCATAATTGATTATAAATGCTTGGTCTCGTTCCTGTTGGCAATTTTTTTACTAACTTACAAGCTGTCACTTCTCTAGGAATACTGAAATGCATGGTGGTCTGTTGAGATTATTCAGGTTAAAGTCAGATGTGAAATATTTCCTTCTTTCCTTTTTAACAAATTCACTGAAATAATTATGGAATCAATTGTCGACTCTGCAGACTCAATGTATGTATGAAGTGCAGTAATTTGGGTGAGCCCTACCTTCAGGTCATAAAGAAATGCAGCCTTTCTTAAGGAGCACTTCAATCATTCCTTCCTTATAAAGTACCATACTATAAAAACATAAACCACTAAATGTATTGTATCAACCTTTGTCTGTCTTCTTTTAGGAATATAACTTAAAGTATGTTGAACTAATTGAAGAACAACTTAATGAAGCACTTACAACATACCGCAAACCTGTTGATGGTGATAACTATGTTCGTCGGAGCAACCAAAGGTAAATGTGGGAAAATGGATTTTTGCGTGTAAACTGGCAGGACTGATTGAGAGAGCTTTAAACTAGAATTGATAGGGGAAGGGGATACCAACAGGATTGCAGTAGGTAAGCCAAGGGTTGGCATGGCATCACCTGAGGGTGACAATGCTAGTGGGAACATTTACACTGCTCCTGGGAGCACGGAGGGCTGAGGAGCATATCTGAAACGCTTGTACACCAGCACATACAATATGAGAAACAAACAGGATGAACTGGAAACGCTAGTCAGTTCCCAGAGCTATGATATCATTGGCATCAGCAAGACTTGGTGGAATGAGTCCCATGATCAGAGTGCTGGGATGGAGGACTACAGGCTGTTCAGGAGGGTTAGGCAGGGAAGGCAAGGTGGAAGTGTGGCTCTGTATGTAAGGGAGATGTTTGAGTGTACAGCCCTTACAGTTAGTGATGATGTGGTTGAGAGCTTCTGGGTGAGAATTAGGGGCATGAGTAACAAAGGAGATGTTGTAGTGGGTGTCTACTACCAATTGCCCAGCCAGGATGTTAGCACTGATAAGTTATTCTATAGGCAATTAGGAAAAATTTTTGGATCAGTAGCCCTTGCCCTTACAGGAGATTTCAACTTCCCAGACATAAACTGGGAATACCATACTGCTGTGACAAGCAGGTGTTGGAAATTCTTGAAGTTTGTAGGACATCACTTCTTGTCACAAGTACTCAGTGAGCTATGAAAGGTGCCCTCCTAGACTTGCTGTTTGTGAACGGAGAATGACTTGTGGGAGATGTGATGGTAGGTGATTGTCTTGGCCACTGTGATCATTAAATGGTTGAGTTTAAAATTTTCAGTGTAATGAGCAAAAAGGACAGCAGAACTGCTACCCTGGACTTCAGGAGAGCAAACTCAGGGAGCTATTTAGCAGAGTACTCTGGGAATCTGCTTTTGAGGGCTTAGGAGTCCACAAGTGCTGGTCAGTTTTTAAGAACCACCTTTTAGAAGCACAGGAGCCGGCAATTCCACTGTGTCGTAAGTCAAGCAAGGGGGGCAGAAGACCAGCTTGGCTGAACAGGGAACTCCTCATGGAGCTCAAGAGGAAAAAGAAATTGTATGATGTCTGGAAGCAAGGTCAGGCTTCACAGGAAGATTACAGAGCTGTGGTTTATATATGCGGGAAGAAGACAGGAAAGGCTCAATTAGAATTGAAACTGGCCAGTCTTGTGTCAGATAACAAGAAGGGTTTTTTTAAGTACGTTAATAGCAAGAGGAGGTCTAAATAAAATATTGGACCAACACTTGTTGAAGATGGTCACCTGACTAATAGGGATGAAGAAAAAGCAGACTTGTTTTTGCCTCAGTCTTTAATAATACTGATAGACCTTGAGCTGCCCAGTCCCCTGAGTCATCTTCATCGATGTTCTGGATGAGGGGATTGAGTGCACCCTCAGTAAGTTTGCAGGTGACACCAAGTTGGGTGGGAGTGTCGATCTGCTGGAGGGTAGGAAGGCCCTGCAGAGGGACCTGGACAGGCTGGATTGTTGGGCCAGGGCCAACTGTATGAGGTTCAACAAGGCCAAGTGCCGCGTCCTGCACTTGGGTCACTACAACCCCAGGCAACGGTACAGGCTTGGGGAGGAGTGGCTGGAGAGCTGCCTGGTGGAAAAGGACCTAGCGGTGTTGCTTGACAGCTGCCTAAACATGAGCCAGCAGTGTGCCCAGGTGGCCAAGAGGGCCAATGGCATCCTGGCTTGTATCAGGAATAGCGTGGCCAGCAGGACCAGGGAGGTGATAGTGCCCCTGTATTCGGCACTGGTGAGGCCGCACCTCGAGTACTGTGTTCAGTTTTGGGCCCCTCACTTCAAGAAGGACATTGAGGTGCTGGAGCGTGTCCAGAGAAGGGCAACGAGGTTGGTGAGGGGTCTAGAGAACAAGTCTTATGAGGAGTGGCTGAGGGAGCTGGGGTTGTTTAGTTTGGAGAAGAGGAGGCTGAGGAGAGACCTTATTGCCCTCTACAACTACCTGACAGGAGGTTGTAGCGAGGTGGGGGTCGGTCTCTTCTCCTCAGTAACAAGTGACAAGACAAGAGGAAGTGGCCTCAAGCTGCACCAGGGAAAGTTTAGGTTGGATATTAGGAAAAACTTCTTTACTGGAAGAGTGGTCAGGCATTGGAA
Organism: Theristicus caerulescens; assembly: GCA_020745775.1. NCBI lineage: Eukaryota > Metazoa > Chordata > Aves > Pelecaniformes > Threskiornithidae > Theristicus > Theristicus caerulescens. Next base: position 15,380,705 of record CM036583.1, on the reverse strand, counting down.
CAGGCTGCCCAGGGAAGTGGTGGAGTCCCCATCCCTGGAGGTATTTAAAAGACGGGTAGCTGTGGTGCTTGAGGACATGGTTTAGTGATGGACTTGGCAGTGCTAGGTTAACGGTTGGACTCAATGATCTTAAGGGTCTTTTCCAACATTAACAATTCTATGATTCTATGAAGGACCACGACTGTGAGAATAGTGAGTTTCCATTTGTGGACACTGAAATTGCAAGGGACCAGCTGTATATGCTGAGTGTTCACCAATACATTGGGCCTGATGGGATCCATTCCTGAGTACTGAAGGACCTAGCGGATGTTATGGCAGGACCTCTCTCGATCATCTACCAAGGGTCTTGGGAGTCTGGGGAGGTACCTGCTGACTGGAAGCTAACTGATGTTACTTGAATTTACAAAAAGGGTGTAAGGTAAGACCCAGGGAACTACAGACCTGTTAGTCTAACCTATGTTCCTGGAAAAATTATGGAGAAGATTATACTGGGTGCTATTGAAAGGCATTTAAAGAACATCATCAGGCATAGTCAGCATGGGTTCACAAAGGGAAAGTCCTGTTTAACTAATTTGATGTTCTATGTTAAGGTCACCCACCTAGTGCATGAAGGGAAGGCAGTGGATGTAGTTTTTCTGGATTTTAGTAAGGCTTTTGATACTGTCCCTCACAGCATCCTTCTGGACAAGGTGTCCAACTGTTGGATGAGCAGGTTCGTGGTGCACTGGGTGAAGAACTGGCTGAAGGGCAGAGCGCAAAGGATTATAGTGAATGGGGCTACATCTGGCTGGTGACCAATCACCAGTGGTGCTCCTCAGGGCTCAATTCTAGGGCCAGTCCTGTTCAATGTATTTATCAATGATCTGGATGCAGGAGTTGAATGCACCGTTGCAAAGTTTGCTGATGATACCAAACTGGCAGGTGCTGTTGACTGTCTTGAGGGACAAGAGGCCTTGCAGAGGGATCTAGATAGATTGGAGCATGGGGCTATAATTAATGGTATGAAATTTAACAAGTCCAAATGCTGGATTCTGCACCTAGGATGGAATAACGCTGAGCACAAGCATAAATTGGGAGAGGAGTGGCTGGAGAGCAGCCCTGCAGAAAGGGACCTGGGGGTCCTGGTCGGCAGCAGGCTCACTGTGAGTCAGCAGTGTGGCCTGGCAGCCCCGAGGGCAGCCCGCATCTGGGGTGCACCCAGCACAGCATGGACGGCCGGTCAAAAGAGGTGATCATCCCGCTGTATTCAGCGTTGATGCAGTCTCACCTTGAGCACTGTGCGCAGTTCTCCACCCCACCATTTAAGAAGGATGTGAAGATCCTTGAAAGCCTCCAGAGGAGGGCAGCAAAGCTGGTGAAAGGGCTGGAGGGCATGTCCTATGAAGAGTGGCTGAGGACTTTGGGTTAGTCTAGTTTGGAGAAAAGGAGGTTGAGGGGTGACCTCATTGCTCTCTACAGCTTCCTGAGGAAGGGATGTGGAGAGGGAGGTGCTGATCTCTTCTCCCTGGTATCCAGTGATAGGATGTGTGTGAATGGCTCAAAGCTGTGCCAGGGGAGGTTTAGACTGGACATTAGGAAGCATTTCTTTATGGAGAGGGTGGTCAAACACTGCAACAGGCTTCCTAGGGAGGTGGTCGATGCCCCAAGCCTGTCAGTGTTTAAGGGGCATTTGGACAATGCCCTTAATAACATGCTTTAACTTTTGGTCATCCCTGAATTGGTCAGGCAGTTGGAGTAGATGACCATTGTAGGTCCCTTCCAACTGAACTAGACTATTCTATTCTAAATTCTCCAAAAGAATCCTCTTCATCTGAAAAAAACTCGAGTAACTCATTGCATTACACTGCAGAGTAATTTACTTTAAAAGAAAATGTCAGAATTACTGGGAAAGCATATGATTTCTCTTTCTGCCAGATTACAGCGACCACACGTCTACCTGCCAGTTCACCTTTATGGCCAACTGGTGCACCATAAAACAGGCTGTCATTTATTGGAGTCTCAGGTGAGGATAATAACTATTTATAACTTGGAAGATTTTAAAGAGCACTATAATCCTTTTTAAATATGTTTTAAGAGATGGCATTTAAACAGCATTGCAAAATAAGTTGATTATGGAAGTCTTAAATTCAGTGGGGCCAAAAAGTTGTGAAGACAGTCTTTGCCATCTAGTCTCATGTAAAATTCCTTCCTGACACTGAAATATCAGAGACATATTTTGCAACATTTTTCTTAAAATGCCTAGCAAAATCTTAGAATGGAAGGCAACTCACCAATAGAAATAATTTTTCAATCTGTGTGTGAGTGAATTTTATGTTGACAAGTAAAATTGTGCCCATCCTTTTACGCATACAAAAACATGGAGGTGAGGGAATAAAATCTTTTTTCTAAAAGCTAATAAGAAAAACCCTAAGCTAGTTCATAGTTGCTTAAATGAATTCACTTTTAATGTGGGTTTGCAAGATGATGTAATGAGTTGAATATGATAGTTGAAAAGTTCAAGAGAAAGCTTATGTATTGCATTGTGTTAGTCTCATTAATCTGTTATCTTTATAAAATCTGAATTAACTTGATGCAATGAGTGGTTACATTGAAATTTTCTACTTGCGTTACCATTGCTGCTAATTTATGCTTATTATTCCAGAACTACCACTGTTCATTTTAGGGTGCATACTTCAAATTAGTGCTTTAGCTGTTACTGAAAATGCAAGAGAACCTGTTTGAGATTTCCTGTTCATTGTCAACTGAGATTTTTTTTTTCCTTCTGTTTTTCTCCTTCAGAGTATTGTTACAGATCTAAGTTACACTGTTCGTTCACCAATGCTGGATAAGTGGGAAGGAATTAAGCAGCTGAAAGCAGCCCTTTGGGCCTTGGTTAGTAATAGATTTACAAACTTTTTGCAGTTGTTTTTCTATTATGACTCTTGATTCTGAAATAACTAAGCAAAATCCCGTAAAATCATTAATTAGGGTTTTTGTTGTAAAATTTGTGTGATTTTTCCAAGTTGATGTTCTGTACCCTAAGTGGACTTTCAGTTGAAAATGGTTCACTGCACCTTTTTTGTGCTGAATTTTTTAATAGTCACTCTGTCTTTTTTTTTTCTTTTTTTCTTTATTAACAAATAAAAAGAACAGATTGCCACATGTAACAACAGTATTAGTATGGAACCAGTAGTTGCAAGTTGCTGTGGTCTGATTTTAATGTATTTACTGTGGTGGTCCAAAATTCAGTGTTTCTGGAAGAAAGTTGGCCGCCACTGTTGATGCGTGTGAATATATATGGTCATGACACCCCTGGTACTTGGGATAGGCGAAAACCTTGTGTCTGTGCCTATCGAAGCTACACTTCTAAATTCGCTTTGCCACGTGAAATGTTCATCTGCTTCTTTCTTGTCTTCCCCAAAGTTTGTTTTGGAACATTTGTCCAAGGTGGCTATTAATGGAAGATATTGTAGGTATGTAATAAAATACCTGTGTAAGAGGAGTGTAAAATGAGTAAACCAAGATCACACTGCTGGCTGTAGTAGAATTGGTAAAATGAGGAATACATAGTAGTTAACTGTGAGCAGTTTTAGGTATTATACATAGAATGCCAAGTCCTTTTTTGCGTTTGCATGACTAGGAAATGCCAAAGAGGGTGCTCAAATCTCTAATTGCTTTGAGAAGATGTGGCTTGAAACTGTTCCACCAACAAACAAAAATGTCTAAAGCTTTGTGCTGATAGTACTGAAGATCACTTCAAAATCAAAACTTACTTGTCAAACTTTTGTTCCAGGGCAATATTGGATCATCAAATTGGGGTCTTAACTTGCTTCAAGAGGAGAATGTAATTCCTGATATAATGGCACTTGCCCAACATTGTGAGGTTCTCTCTGTTAGAGGGTATGTGTATCTGATTTATACATAAAATTTACAGGTGGTAGTTGCCATAGGTTTTCAAATAGCCTTACCTAATTTGCATGAATAGTTTTGCACTTACTTGGAAATCACTTATCAAAGATCATTGATGACTGAGTATCAATCTCAGTCCTATACAATCACAGAATTTTATAGGAAGTCTGAAAGAACATGCAGTAAGCAAATGAAACCTATGAAAAAAGATACATACTACTTTTCTCCTTTCTTAAAAAACAGTTAAAATATTTGCTACTTATATCTGTTGGAATCAATTTATTATTCCATCATTTTTATTCAATAGCTTTTTTGAATCTTTAAAAAGCATAAATAGATGGTCTTTTGCCTAATGCTGCTACTGCATTAATATAGCAGTTCTAATTAATTTTTTAAAAAGTTAGTTTCTAATTAATTTTTTTTAAAAAGTACTTTTCTACTTTATGTAATCAGGCTCTTGTAACAATTTGTTTTTATTTTTCAATAGTGCATTGTTCTCAAGATATTTTAGTGCATTTCTTAAACATCCAGTGATTTACAAATAAAAATGAACAAAAAGCTACTTGGCAGTTTTATGAAGTTTCTGCTGAATTGTTTTGAAACTGTTGCCTTTCAAAAGAGAAATAAGGTTAGTTAAATTAGATGCTATTATTGTTGCTCTTTTTTCTGTATATACATTAAATACAGAACCTGTGTCTACGTGCTTGGTCTAATAGCCAAAACTAAACAAGGATGTGACATTTTGAAGCATCACAACTGGGATGCAGTGAGACACAGTCGTAGACAGCCTTGGCCAGTGGTCCCTGATGACATGGAGCAACTCTGCAATGAACTTTCCTCTATACCCAGCACTCTTAGCTTGAACTCTGAGTCCACCAGTTCTAGGCATAACAGTGAAAGCGAATCTGCTCCTTCAAGTAAGTAACAACAACAAACCAAACAAACTAAAAACCCCCCAAAACCCACCACAAAACAGCATTTTGGTGTTCTTACCAACCTTTTGACAGGATGGGGTTTCAGGCAAATGGTGTAAAGGTGTTATTGCAAGAAAGAAGAGTGCAAGCAAGGGGACAGCTGTATGCATGCAGAGAGATGTAGACAAGTGAGAGGGAAGAGAATAGTGTCTTATGTTTATACTTGGTGTAGAAGTAAGAAATTTTAACATCAGGGTAAGTTAGTAGTTTTTATGTCAAGTCATGGCAGCTTGCTGTAATACCCTGCAGAAATTTCCATGCTTAGGTATAAAGATACTTGGCTGTCTTCAAAGGAATATTCTAGAATATAAATATATATATTCTGTGTGTGTATATACACACACACAGAGTATGGCGGTATTTAAATTCTTGTATATTTTGGGTATCTAATACATTTTAATTTTGTTATGGATAGTTGGAATTTAAATCCAGAAATATACCATATTTAGATATCATTAAAGGACCACATCGGTTGTAATCCTAGTAGCTGGGTATTTGCACTGAAATAAGATAGTGTGGCTTTTCTTTTGAAGCAATGAGACCTTCAGCTCAGGTACTCCTCAAGATACTTAATTTACACTGCTAAGTTCTGCAGAAAAAATGTTGAATCAAAATTGCAGTAAATCACATAGTCTCCCACTTTGGCTTCTATCAAATTGCTTAATTTTTGCAACATAGTTTATACACTTTGAAGAAATGTCCATTTTCAGTGACGAAGTCTCATATAATTTCAGGTATGTTCATCATGGAGGATGACCGTTTTGGTAGTACTTCCACTAGTACGTTCTTCCTAGATATTACTGAAGATGCAGAACAAATATTTTATGACAGACCTGGACCTTCAAAGGACAAAGACCGTAGTCCCTTTCCTTTTTTTTCTTCTAGTAGACTTGTGAAAAATCGCATTCTAAACTCTCTTACTCTACCTAATAAAAAACACAGAAGTAGCAGTGATCCAAAAGGAGGAAAGCTGACATCATCTGACAGTAAATCAGGCCTGAGGCGAAATCGTACAGTAACAGAACCTTCTGGTAGCATAGACTTTCCTGCTGGGGAAGAATTCAACCCGGTTTTCAGAGTTCCTAAAATCCAGACTTTACGATTAGAAACTTCTTTTGTTGGAAGTAAGCACATGGAAGATACTGATAGTACCCCAAGTATTGGAGAAAATGATCTGAAGCTGCCAAAAGGTCTTGGAAATGAAATTCACCGGGAAAACACAAGCAGAGAAAGGCTAATAGGAGACGGTACTACACAAACACATTTCAAGAGTCGTAGCTTAAGTTTTAATACAGATACCACAACAAGTGGCATAAGCTCAATGAGCTCTAGCCCTTCAAGGGAGACTGTAGGTGTGGACACTACAAATGTAGATACTGACTGCGGAAGTTTGAGCACTGTGGTAAGCACAAAAACAGTTAAACCAAGTCACTGTTCAACACCACAGTCTAACCACCTGCCTCTCTCAAAATCCAACTCTGTATCCCTGGTACTGCCAGGGTCTTCTCATACACTTCCCCGAAGAGCCCAGTCTCTTAAAGCTCCTTCTCTTGCTACGATAAAAAGTCTTGCTGACTATAACTTTAGCTACACAAGTTCTCGAGATGCCTTTGGCTATGCTACACTAAAACGCTTACAACAGCAGAGGATGCATCCTTCACTGTCTCACTCAGAAGCCCTAGCATCTCCAGCAAAGGATGTGCTGTTTACTGACACTATTACCATGAAGTCTGGCAGCCTGGATTCTCGGCTAACCCCAAGCCGGTAAGAGATTATTATGTGCTCATTTCTTACTTCAAAGCTGTAAGAGCAATTAGGTAGGAAAAGTGTCTTTCTAATATTTTTTTTCCAACTTCACCTAAAAGTGACAGTTGTTGCAGCATAATTCATAACTTTGCTGAAAGCAGTATCAGTATTAGGAGAATAATATAATAGAATAAGAATTCTCAACTTTGTATGTGCTGTCAGAGAAGCCCAGCTTTCATAGCTGTGCTCAGCCCCTTTAATGCTGTTAGTAACAAAGGAAAATGTTTCCTTTTACCACCTTTGCTTCCTGTTTAACTTTTTTAATATTTAAATGCAATTACACTGCTAACATTACTGAAGTTGCAATCACACAAAATTGCCCATGTAGTCAGAGCTATACTTCAGAAGAGAATTTTCTCAATGTCACTTCGTGAGTTTTAGGACAGGGACTCCTGCCAATATGCTATACTCATGTTCACTGTGGCATTGAGGCCAGTGGTGAGATACTGGTACCACTGATATGAATGTGAGTTTGGCTTTTTAGCTACAACAGAGCAAAGATTTCACTGATAGCATTTATTTTTAAATGGCAGTGTCTCCTCTTTATTTTTGAGTAATATTAGATGTTCTGAAGACTAATTAGATAGTCACATAAGATATCTAGCTCATGACATTGACACTGTTCCCAGCAGCTGCAGTCAATGCCTAACTTTCTCTTAAAAGCTCTTCTACCAAGTTTTTCCTTTCAAATCATCTTTTTATCTAGTGCATTGGATTTTCACATTACTGTTGAAAGGGAAAAGACACTTTCTATCTCTATTCTTATCTAAACATCCTCTCAGATGAGAGAAAGGGGAGAAGCTACCAGTGCGATACTCTTGCTTACTGGACAGAACAGCAAATGCCCAGTTGCTGAACTGCACTCCACATACGCAGTTGAGTGTATATAGTGCCTGTTTATTACTATGCATTTTTGTCCTGATCAAGAGCAACATTCATTTGTTGATATTTTCACGTGATTCTGCAAAAATGCCAGGAAAGATAAGTTTTATTCCCTTTGTTCAGTTAAGTTAGAATTAGACTGAGTGTGCTGATTAAATTAAGGACAATTCAGTAGTTAAGCTGCACTGTCCTAGAAATCAGAAGTGCTGTTCCTTGCTCTGTCTCTGGCTTCCTGTGCTAATGCAGGAACAAATCAGTGCCATTTCAGTGGCAGTACAGGTTCTGTTGTGGCTGTAGTAATGTTGTACCATTCCTTGCAGTCATACCCTTGATATGCAAAGCAGCCTTGCTGCAGTGGACTCGCATCCTGCGACTCTGCATGCAGTGTAATACTAACAGTATTCCTGGTGCTTAGCCGTTCATGGTCTCCTCTATCAGTGGTTAGGCTCAAGTTTTTGAGCTGACCGGTTTAACATTGAACTGAAATGGCTGGAGTGCTCTTATCTCTGAGAAGGTTAAAAAACTGCAGATGTACATATTAGAAGACATTGTCAGATTGTGTTGGTTACTAATATAATTGATTGGAAAGACGATGATGTAACTAGTATATGTGTTTTTCTTACTGCTTACAGCTTGAGTGTCTGCACTGAATAATTGTGGTCCTTTTAATTTCACAGTATGTTACTACTTCCAGCTAAATATTGTCCTTAACTGCTGTTTAAGTAATAAATTGGAAAGAAATATTCTGTCCTTCTTGTCTGCCAAGGCTCTTTTTCTGTCAGTCTTCAAAAAATTTTATTTGATTCATGCTTCGTTGACATTCATGTGTTCACATCAACTAGCAGCTGTAAATTGATTTTTTTGTGATGTTTCTAGTTGTTCTTTTCATTCAAAAGGTTGAAAAGCTTATTTCTTTGCATAAATTATTTTGTGAGGCTAAATTTTTCACCTCTGTAAAGACCATCCAAAAATGTTAATGTACGCGTCTCAAATCCTGATTGTGGCTTTCACTCTATCACCTGCAGACATGCTTTCATGAAAACTTATTGGTGTTCACCACTACTAATTACATATCTGTTAGCTTTTCCAGGAAAAGCAGGGACAAATGTTTAGGATTAATACTTCTGTCTTTTAATGTAATGTTGAGAGTAATTGTAGAATGTTTTATTATGAAATAACTAATGCAATTGGCAACTTTTGAGGTTTTAGAATCATAGAATCATTTAGATTAGAAAAAAACATTAAGATCATTGAGTCCAACCATCAGCCTAGCACTGCCAAGTCCACCACTAAACCATGTCCCTAAGAACCACATCTACACGTCTTTTAAATACCTCCAGGGATGGGGGCTCAACCACATCCCTGGGCAGCCTGGTCCAATGCCTGGCTACCCTTTCAGTGAAGAAATTTTTCCTAATATCCAACCTAAACCTGCCCTTTGCAGCTTGAGGCCACTTCCTCTCATCCTTTTGAAGTATGGCTTGACTTTTATTTTAAGTCCACTACTACTGTCATTAGCAATGGTCAGAATTAGCAACAAGAAATGTATTGATATCCTATAATTTGTGTTCTGCACATTCCCATTGCATAATAATGTCTGGAACCTTACATGGTCAAACCCTGATAATTTAATTTTATCTCAGTATAAATCTGTTAACCTGTTAGGGATAAGAAGACATTGTAATTGCCCATCTAAAACAAAAAATTATAGAAAATTATTTCCAAGGCAGGAGATCAAGAAATCAGATGTTTACTGTACTTTACCTCCCAATGTAGAATAATTTGCAGTAATATAATAAGTTCCTGAGGTGTGTCTATTTTTACTAGGGAGTTTTGATTCACTGCATATAGACATCTGCATAGGTTGATTAGCAGAAAATATTTATAAGTTTTTATCTTCAATGAGAAGTAAAATGACAGATGGCCAAATGTGAAATTTCTGTCACTGGGACTCTTTATCAGCACTGAGGACTTGTTCTTCAGCCTCCTCTCTCCTGTCTTATTTTACCAACCTGTTTCTTTCTTTGCTTTTCGGGTTGCTTGTCACAGTTAGCTCTGCTCACTATGCAGGTGCAGGTTCATTCTTTGCACATTCGTGTTGAACAAATTCTTCCTCCATGCTTGGGTGACCTAATGGGTGGCTCCTTTAGAGTACAGGAAAAAAATGTTCCTTGCTCTCATCACTGGTATCTTAGCAGGCTCAAGCTTCATGTTTGCAGGGATGTGCCTACTCAGCTCAGAGTTTGTGAATATTCAGGGAAGGTACGTTCAGTTTATAGGTACATTTCAAAATGAGGCAGTTAGCCATTGAAAAGCCTCAATCTTTACTGACCATGTCTGGACTGTAAATCTTTGAAGCCTACTCAGTTAGAGAAAATTTGTGGGTTTGCAGGGTTGGCAGCCCCTCAAGCAGAAGTTCCATCCTGCTGTCTTTCAAGTCCCTGTCCCAGGACTTTCAAAGAAAAAAAATTTACCCGAGGAACTGCCAAACCATGCAATACGAGACAGGAAAAGCAATGAGCCCATAGCTGTGATTTGTCAGAGTAACAAGCTCTGGGTTCTACAATGGGAAGATGAGGATAGTCTTTGTGTCAGCAGTCCTTCTTACTTTTAATGTGCCAGAATGAGAGATTTACCAAAATTGTGATTTATTATTTCAATGTTACAGGTTCATGAAAGCTTTAAGTTATGCTTCGTTAGATAAAGAAGATTTATTAAGTCCGATTAACCAAAACACACTTCAGCGTTCCTCTTCTGTTCGCTCCATGGTTTCTAATGCTACATATGGTAGCTCTGATGATTACATTGGCCTTGCTCTCCCAGTGGATATCAATGAAATATTTCAGGTATGTATGTGATAACTTACTGGGTTCATTTGCATTTTCATACTGAAAGGTAGTCAACTGTTGCATTTTCATCAGAATAGATTAGATCTAGAGAAATGAGGAAAAACGGATGTGGTACTTTCAAGGAATGCATTTTGGAGAACAAGAGTTTCTTTTCTAACCCTGTATACAGAAAATCACTAGTCTGTTTTGTATTATTAGGCAAATAATGACACAGACTAGGTTAGAAGAGTGTTAAAACAATGGTACCAAAATACGCTGTCATAAGATTTTTAGTTGACAGCTAGCTGTTATATTAAAATTAGCATAGTCTGTGGACATTTGTTAGTACCTCTTTAGCCAACTAATTGATAGGTTCATTGGTCAACCGTAAATGATGCGCATAACCACAGTTAACTTCCTGCTACCATGATCTGGATTAAATATTAGTTTATTTGTATATGCATCATCATAGCATTAAATAATTTTGTCTTTACTTAACCTCAGATATATATATTTAAGTTAAAATAAATTATTTAAGTATGTTTATCAATTGCCTTCCTCTTTCTACTTGGTTAAAACACATTCCCATCTAACAAACTGATGCATCACAGGGTTTAATATTCTGTTCCTTAATTATCAAAAACAGGACATGGTCTATGTCAAAGGTAAATCAGTGGGCTTCCTTATCTTTAGTTTACTTAGCCTTTGCCTTTCAAACCTAAATTACTTTCTTACTAATCTCAAAAAATTACTAAAGCTAGAGCAAAGGCAAGATTTTCCCTCGTATCTGCTTCTATTCCTCCTTTATGAAATGACTACTTTTTCTTTCTCCTTCACAGTCTTTGTGGCATATTTATGTTGCCTCATTTCTGCTATCAACTCTTTTTGTAGAGTTGAGACACATCTCGACTCTACAACATCTTACAGGCAACATTTTAGATGTCCTGGGTGTTTTTGCACTGCTCTCCCGAGATCTCCAGTGGTGTAGAGTGATCATGGACGGATCATTAATAGCCACTTCTGGGCCACTTACAGCCTGTCACTGCTGTTTTAACATTTATTGGCTGTTGATAAGCCTTGCTTAATAAATGTTCATTCACAAATATATGTTTTTCTCATTGGCTTTTCTTTAGTACTCAGGAGCCCATTTGTAATTTCATCCTCTAATTAGGTCTTTTTCCTGAATTAAAAAACGGACAACATTTTATTTCCTCATAAAATCTATTTATTTATATGATTATCACCGGTGCTAATTTTAATTTTCACTTGAATATTCCAGGTAAAGGAAACTCCGTATTTCCAGAAGAAAACCACACCTCCATTTGATGACCGAGGAGCTAGGGTCTTTGCACCTGATGCAGGAGGTACCGGTTTTGTTCCTTTCCTGTACCTTTCTGTTGTTTATTTGTACATGGGCTGGGGTGTTGGTTTATTTGTTGATTTTTCTTTACAGAAAAGGTTATTTTTAGCTGTTACATTTTGAGAGCTGTGTTCTGGATTCAGGATAGCAGGCCATTAATTCCCTGTTTTATTTAGTTTGAGATAATGTGATGTTGCTTCAAAGCAGCATAACCTTGGTCCTGCTCTAATGAACGAAGGAGGAAGGTCTACAAATCTTTGATTATATTATGAGCTAACATTAATTGAAGACTAGTAGTGATACTGCATTAAAGAAAGTAACAAAATTTAAGCTAAGATAAAACATGTATGCCACATATTGAGCTGTTACATCTTGACTTCCATTGATTACATGTGAATTTATAGGAACTAATAAAGGTGTTAGGTTTGTATTTCAGAAAGTGAATTTTGTCTTTCTGTAGTGTTTCTGTGATGGTTGATCAGCAGAGGTGATAGGACATGGTACAAGAGAATTGCAAGTGCTCTGTAATGCCTGGCTTGCTCTGGAATGCACTTGCTTTTTACTCCAGATTCATCAGAAATCTCCAGGGTGTCAATATGTGTCTTTTCAGTAGGATAACTGAAAAAGACGCATTGAAACTGGTCCTAAAGTAGTATAGGATAGCTGTTGTCTTGCCTCCTAGTTAGCTGGAACTTTATTACAGGTACTTTGAACATCCAAATAAACACACCTTACTGATTTTTTTTTCCTTTTGTGTCATTAATGTAATATATAAAGCTGATTTTCCTGAAAGTGTGTTTCCGTAGTTTGCTACGGTGGAAAGTAACTCTTGTTTGAAATTGTATGTGTTTGTATTTTCCACCCAGGGAAGAGCATGTCACTGAAATGTCTTCAGCTTGTTTCTACAGTGTTGAGTCTAGTTTCTTCCTATTACAGGCACTAAGTTACAGTTTTTAAAATTGTGTTTCTGTGTTCATTGATGCATGTGTCCTTTAAACATCTGGTATATTGTTGTATTAATCTTGTTTGACACTATGAAAATTGGTAACGTATTAGTGTTACATGAGTATTACTAATGTTGATATAATGTCGGATTTACCACATATCTTCTTAGAGTATGTGTGTTTAGAGGTTGAATTCTGTCCTTTGCAGTGTTTTGTTACATATGATAAGCTGGGACTAAAACGTGATGTCTGTTTCATGTATGCTTAACCACTCAAAAAAGTTTCTAGATTTTCACACACACCCCTCCCCAGCCTTAAAAGTATTAAAAGGGGAAATTTAATTGAAATAATGTTGGTTACTTGGTTTGGGTTTTTTTCTGATGTCTAATGGCTTATCTGCAGGTCTTCCATCAGGTACAAGTGATGTTGTCAAAAGCCCTTTTCAGATGCTCCGACAGCAGATCAGTCTTACAGAAATAATGAATACCAGCCGTTCAGATGCCTCTCAGTTTTTAGAAAATACAGAGGATACGGGGCTACAGGAGCACACAGATGAGAACTGCCTTTACTGTGTCTGCATTCAAATACTGGGTTATCAGCCTAACAACAAAATGAACTCTTCATGTAGTCGTACAGGTTAGTGTTCCTTGTGGGGAAGTGTGATATAACTGAATGAAAATACTGAATTTTGTTCATCTTTAAAATTGATTAATCTGTAAGGATTTTTTTTTTCTTACTGACTATTGACCTTGAAGTTAATTCTTCGTAATAAGCTCACTGTGCAACCAATGGTATTTCTATGGTCATTTCCATCTTTTCAGTTTCTAGTGGTGTTAGGATGACTAGGTGCCTGCATGTTTTCTTTAAATATTTCTAAGAGCTTATCAAAATATAACATTTGAAACATTATTTAGTACTTAAAATCCATGCCCTGAAAACTGATGCCTACTGGCAAACTAATGAAAAGTCTGACTTCAAAGCAAGTCTGTACCATAAAACAAAATGAAGGAAATCTGAGGATTCTGTTGAAGTTGAGCTGTAATTTCTGGGATTTAGTCATCTTCCTTCATATTTTGAGATTCAGATCAGGTTCAGAATTTTTTTTTCCATTATTTTTTTCCTAATCTTCTCTGCAGAGCTTGCAGTTACATGCCTTTTTGCAATGTCTGTAATAAAAATCTAATACAGTAATTGATGCTTAGTAGGACTCCTCACTCTTTTACAACAGTGTTACACATTCAGGTAGTAACACATAAAGAGTACTGTTGGCAAGTACATACATGTACAAAATGTGAGGAGTGGCCCAGAGAGCTGAGTTTGAGCTTGAGTTCAGAATCGAGAAGGGATGGCAAATAAAATCCCAGCTGTAGTCTTCAAATAGCATAAGGGGATTACAGGTGTGGCAGAGCCAGGCTCTTGTCAGAGGCACACAGCCAAAGGATGGGAGGCCATGAACACATGCTGTAGGAATAGAAATTCCAGCTGAACTTAAGGGGAAAATCTTCATCGTGTAACCTAATCTCATTTTGAGAGAGCCTTCTCTGAGCAAGGGGTTGATCTCCAGGAGTCTCTTCAGACCTGTGTTTTTCTGTGGTTCTGTTAACTGCACAACAATTAAAAGCTTGAATTTTATATTCATCTCTTTAAATCCAAAATGCCAAAGGCTGTGGACAGTGAAACCTCCCAAAAGAATCTTACTTATCACATCTTTCTGTTGATGAAGTCAGAGCCCTTTCTGCAACACCTGTGATAATTGTACGAACAAAAAAAATTATGCATGTGCAAGATCATCTTTATTATGTTATGTAAAACAGAGCACGGATTATCAATAGGAGCTCTATGTGTGATGACAGTTTTTAGGCTACCATCAGTGTCTAAGAGAGTAGATTATTTTCACTTGAGTATTTTAAGATTTTAAAAAAAGTGATTTTTAGACATTTTGAGTATTATTTGTCCAAAATCCAACATCTAGTTTCCAGATGATTTATGTGCATAGTACTTAGTGCATCAGTGTCTTGCATGCTTACCATTGTTGAAAAATAACAAAAGCATTTGAAATGAGGAAAAGTGTGAATAACAAACGATGCAACATCTTGTTTACATCAGATTTTTCAGACATTCCATATACTGACTGGTGTGGGCAGACCATACACAATCACTTAGATGTGCATTCCTCCAAATTTTCTGGAATTTCAGGCTGTAGTGATGCAGTATCCCATGGTTCTGCCAGCAGCACCAAGAGTACAGAGCTTGTACTAGGTAAGTTTGAAAGCCTTATGATTATGAGAGACTGTAACCCTTGAAGTATTTTTCAGATGTTGTGGAAAAATAATATTTCATTTATACAAACTGCAACAGACTAATATTCATTATTTAAAAACAAACAAACAAAAACAAAAACCACCACCAAAAGAACAAGAATAAAAACAACCACCATCTCCAGGTGGGAGAACATACTTTTAAACTCTTCTCCTTTTGCTATACGGCATTTCTGCAGGTTATTAAATGGCTCTGTATCTGTCGTTACAAGCAAATTGATTGTCTTTTTTTCCATACTGGTGTTAGTTCCAAAAAAATATTTTTTTTTTAAATTTTAAAGAGAAAGGCATTTCTTTTTTTAGGCTTGTGTTTTACATTTTGAATTATCGTAATTTCTTATGAAGTAGCTGGTTGCTAACTTTTCCCGCATCAGATAGAAACAGAGCAGGTAATCAGTCACCCAGTTTGCAACATGATTTAGTGGTAGGGACAGCACTGTAATTGAATCTTACAGTTTTTTCCATTTATGAAATGGTGGTTTACCTTTTTAAAATATTTCTGTGTTAAAATTCCTGAAAATAGTATTTTTTTAAGTTTTAATTTCAATGGAAATATTTGTTGATAGTTCAGAATACATACCTAAATATGTGTTTGTGTGTGTGTGTGTGTTTATGGAATGCTGACAGACTTTGGTGGCATAAGATTAGCCCAATCAAAGACTATTCTGCTAAAACTCCATAATCTTTAATTTGTTTTTCCAGGAGTAAAATCAATCCCAGATGATACACCAGTGTGCAGAATACTTCTGCGGAAAGAAGTCTTACGTTTGGTAATCAATTTGAGTAGTTCAGTAGGAACTAAGGGCCATGAAACTGGACTCCTGACGTAAGTTCAATACATTTCAGATGTTTTAGCAGCATTCAGTTGTATGAATTCTCTAAGATCTCCGGGATAGTGATTAACGTTATTTCTGATTTCTCAAAAAATTGTGAAACAGATACGATTGAATGATTGAATAAAAGCTAAGCAAAGAATTTTCCTTCTAATATTTTTGCTCTGTCTTTAATTTCTTACTCTTCCCCAGTCGTTTTAAAATCAGTAATTCAACTGTAGTGATATTTCATTGCATACCGGTATATCATGCATCTTTAAAAAAGAAACGGTAATTCTTTTTGTTACTTGTGCCAAATAATAGATATCAGATAAGCAGAATAAGAAACTGAAAGTGACTTCTTGAGAAACAAATCTGCTTTGAGCAAGAGTACAACTGCTGAAATTAATTTATAGGAAAAATTGGTGTTAAAATATAGAAATCTAAATCCAGGGACCAAATGTTACAATAAAACCTGTAGGTCTCTGGGCTAGTGGCATTGGAAACTGACATACATCTGCTAAAAGAAAATGCAGAAATGCTCATTTTAGTTTCAGAAATGCTTACAGGTAATTAAGTTAGCTTTTCCATATTTTTTATTACTGCTGTACATGTGAATGCCAATTCTTTGATATACTGTTCTCTTCCTACATCTGTTATTTTAAGACTAGGTGGTCTCAGCAATTCTGTACAACTCTCAAATGATATATTCTGTTTCATCTAATTGATAAAGATTTCTTCAAGTTTTGTACAAAATAGTGCTCTCTGTTCTGATTTTCTTGCTTTGTCAGACCCAGAATTTATAATGCCTATTACTGAAGAGTTCTACTTTACTAATGATGACAATCAAAATCTAATTGAACTGTTTTTTAAAATATGATGGAAAGCTGTTCAAGACTTAGAAAATTTTGTGTTTTCTGTTTTTCAGAATTAAGGAGAAGTATCCCCAAGCATTTGATGACATATGCCTTTACTCTGAGGTGTCCTACTTGTTAGCACATTGTACATTTCGACTTCCATCTCGAAGGTTCATTCAGGAGCTATTTCAAGATGTACAGTTCTTACAAGTAAGTGGAGGGTTCAGCTGCATTGAATGCACCAAAATGTGCCAGCTGGGTGCAGGTGTCATGTTCTGAATAAAAGGTGCTTTTAGATACGTCTCAAAGAAAACCATTTTATGACATGTCTCCAGTAAAATCTCTAACAACATTAATACTTCATCTGTCATTTTCTTTTAGATGCATGAAGAAGCAGAGGCTATTTTAGCAACTCCAACAAAACAGCCAGTAATTGATACATCAGCTGAATCCTGACCTCTGTCTCACACAGTGCATTGCATATAGACTTTCTGAAATCCTCAGACAACCTCCGACTGACTGGATAAAAAGCTTGGAGCATCACCTTCTTAGACCGTTCCAGAAGCTACTGGTACCTGAAGACTGAACCGAAAACTTTCTTCCTCAACCAATTACTGCCCCAGTCTTTTGAGACCTTTGGGGAGTTATTAAACATTACCATAGTTTTAATAATAGTAATTACCAGTATATGCAAGAGCCGAGCACTGAACACCTCCGCAAGTTTTCATTTCATTTTCTACCATAAATTAAAAAAAACAGGACAACATGCAGAGACATCTTTTTTGATTGACTTCCGATTCTGTTCCAGAGACGCAGAACGATGCCTTGCTTTTTAAACCCTGCATACCAGGAATCAGAGAGATGAAGGTGCATTCCATTGCCAGCAATGGGGAGCCATGCTGTAATCGTGGACACCAGGGGATTAATGTTAGCCCTTCTCTGTTGGTTTTTGTACTGTTTATAACACTACTTGGGGGTTTGTAACTTCAGACAGAAAGAAAAGCCTCTGTGAACCTGAGGTTTCCTTTAAGTTATTTTAATATTGCTATAGTTGTAAGTCATTTTATTAGCAGTCTCTCCAATTTCATTACATTTACGTACATGTATCTTATCTGAACCAGTTAAGGATTTTCACTACAGTTCTTGATTTTTAAAAATAACAAATCGTTTAAACTTAAAATGCTGAAATCAGATTGTTTTCCCTGAATGATATGCATGTGTTTGCAGTTTCTACACTCATGCTCCTATAGTACAAATGTTGGTCTTACTCTTAACTAAAATCCTTTAAAAAGCATGATTTGTATAAATGAGTATTGTAGAAACTAAACTTGAAGACATTTAATCATTGCTGCTTTTGTGAGAAGACATGAGTGTTTTCAAAGTTCCATGGAAACAGCCTTTTATAAAAACAAAGGTTTATTTGAATTTTCAATGGATGAGTGATCAAGCATCAGATAGTACTAATAATTGTAGTGAAAAGCCTTAAGTACCAAATTTTGGAGCAGCAGTACTTATAATTTTATACTGGTATTTAAGACTTGTTGCAAAAGTTGAATGATACAGTGACTGTTAATGACTGAAATAGTTGCTTCTGTCATGTTACTAGTGAGGTTTCTAAATTAATGAGTGCAAGCTTAAAAAAAAAAGTAAGAATCCCTGTCACTTTTATCATGGATCTAAAGATTCAGAAGCCTTTATACGAAGGTAATATAAATATATGCAAATGTGTATATACAGTAGCATAGCCACCTTTGTTAGAATGCCTGTCATAGAAGGGTTTACTCTTTGATTTTGATATAGGTGAATAATTCAGCTGGACTGTACTAAGTAGAACATATTTTTATCCATTCACTTTTACCATTTTTTTATAACTGTCAGATTAATACTTAAGTGAAGATAAGTGAAATTTATCCTGATGCTCATAATTCTATTCTTACTAGCTATGCTACTGGAGCTTTCAGTAAGTAGTCCTGTGAACAGTAAAACATGATTCCTAGTGGGATGTAGAATTTGTTTGCTCTTATTGGAAATTTCATCTTGCCACATAAGCACTGCTTTGCAGCTATCACTTCACTGAGTTCTTATGTGCACTGCATACTATCAGGTTCTGGTAAAGCAGATTGTAAGTTGCTGCTCATAGTCAAATTCAGTTCCTAAGATTGTCTTTTCATGTGTTCCCACTGAAAGAAGGAGCAAAAAGAAACTGAATCAACTCTTCTATGGTCAGTGACACAAATAATATGTCTGTGTGTCAAGGCATGTTTGAAATGCTCTGAAAACATACCACACCAGTAACTATTGGACTTCTCTGGTCATAAGAAATAAATGCTTCTGTAAAACCAAAATGTCAATCACAGTAGACCAAATAGTGGTATAAACTCCAAAGGAAATAATGTAGTTTTCCCAAAAATGGGGCTAGCATATCTCATACAGTAGTTTCAAACACTACCTCAGTTAGACTAGAGTATAAGAGATTTGTTTTAATAACTAGATGGGGTTACATCAAACAACTCCATGTTATTTTTCTGCAGTTAAAGCAAAATAAACAAGTTTTATCACCTGTATTTAAAAAAACCACCTTTGTTCATGTTACCAGTACAACCCATTGCACTTAATGTAGAAAGCGCCGTAGGAGGGCCTCTGACTATAAAAACGTAAGCAAAAGCAATGTCAATATACTTTTTGAAAGAATCTCCATCCTGAAATGCTTATGTGTTCTGAAGTACTCGCTTACGTGGGGATCCGTGACAACAGAAACTTGACGTACACATTATGGCTGCAAATTCAGTTGTAAAACGTGATTTTTTTCTGAAAGTGTATGAGTGTCAGTAGATTTCAACAAGTATGCATCAAGGATGTAAAGTCTGTACTGTACGTAACATACAACATTTCTAGAATTAATTTACATATTTACATTAAGCTCATTAATGTTTCATTTTAATTGGCAAATGAAGGGGTACTGTTATTGAAGGAATTTGATATTGGCCTAGTTAAAACTGTGAATTTCTAATTCTGTAGATTTCTTCTTTAAAATATCCCTTTCAAAGTTCTTATTTTGGGGTTTTATTTGCTTCACGATAAAACTTCAAAAGAACACAGTAGTAAATAAAAATTGTGCTTATATTAACCCTAATAAAGAATCCTTCCACTTCTCCTAGAAGGGTTTGCAAGGGAAGCTGACAGACCACCTGCCTGGTATTTTTCCAATCCAACTGGTTGGTGATACTGTCAAATAAATGGTAAAGCACAGAGCGTTCACTTACACTATAGACAAATACAGTTTGGTTGCTGTGGCAAAGAAAACTCCTGAACAGTTCAGCATGCTGACAGACGATACTCAGCTCTGAGGCGAAAGCCTTTGTGGGAAGGAGAGCCTGGCTCCAAAACCAGCTGCGTTTAGTCTGCCACGTTAGCTGGCTAGTTCTCCCCACCTCCTCCTACCATCAGTGGGAAGGGGTAAGCCCTTCCCAAAGGGCAGAGAGGTAACTAAAGGGTTCCCGATGACTTCCCTGAGGACCTGTGTCTCTCCACTGAGTGGGGAGGAGGGCAAAGCCGGGTGCCGCCTCCTTTTGGGGAGAGAGACCTTTCCAGCCGCCTGAAATTCAGAGATGCTGAATGCTCCTAGCTGTGGTGGACGTCAGTTGGAGCTGGAGGTGGTCAGGCTTTGAGGTGTCTAACTTGGATGTCAGGCCTTTGGCATGTTGTATTTGAAACAGTTGCTTTTCCTCATGTGACCGTTCTTATTTGGCCTGACATAGGTACCCTAAATGTGCTCTCGTGGGGTTTTGTTGTTGTGTTTTCCCAAGACACAACAAAGCGCTAAAGTATTCAGTAGTTTAGGGCACAGCGGCTTGGCACACTGAGGTAAGCTGCCCTTAAAAACATTTTAAAAGGTAGCAGTGAGAATCCTGCTTGTCTTTTTGTCACTTTATTTTGAAGCATATGTAGTGGTCTTGAAGGAGAGTTGTAATTTGCAGTGAGAGCCTGAAAAACTTGTAGCACCTTTACTAGGTGCCTGAAGAGAAAGGTAGCTATTCGAGAAATAGGCAATAATCAAAGCCTAGTGAGAGATGAAAGAGTTGTTGCTGCTTCTTAGTCTGCGTCCTGCACTTGGTATTTGGCTTTTTGGACTGCAGGAAGCTGGCGTTACCTTGTGAGCGAACGTGAGCTCAAGCTGCACAACCGCAGTGGAAGGATTCTTGCCCGGCTTCCGAGCGCCTCCAGGGTTTGTGCTCACCTCCCGGCAGGGCTGCACACAAGTCCTGCGACTCGGAGCCTCACTGCAGCCAGCTGAAAGCAGGTCCTGTAACTTTTTTTTAAGTTACACTTATGTGCTTATTAAAGGTACACTAGGTGAGAGTAAAATCTGAGGACTGTAGAACACCTTTGGGAACATGCTAGAAACCATGTTTGTATTTTGCTAGAAGCGCCCCCCCCGCATCTCCTTGTTCTTTGTCTAACTTCTGATTCTGGTTCTCTGGATAGTTTTGTTTTCAACAGATTTGTATGTTGAGTAAAGAATGTGGATTTTCTTTGGACTATTTTTATAACATAGATGGATAGCAATGCCACAGCATGCAGAAATTGCACATTTTGCTTGAGTTGCGTTGTAAAATACACTATTTTATTTGAGAAATGTAATTTATGCCAAAAAGTGTAACATGCCATTTTGCCACTGAATAGGGTGTTTTAGCACAAGATGCAGTGTCTAAGGTGGGAAAAGGCAGACATTTTGTAGATTTAACTGAAAAATTGCTCCAATACTGGGCTGTCAGCATCCCTAAAACTGCATTACAAGAGATTATCTAAATTAATCATTCTGAGGAGGGAGGGGATCAAGGAAAATCTCAAAGACTTATTCTTCCTGTCCAGTGTGGTCTTTTTTTTTTATTTAGTAATACGCTGCTACATATTTGGAGGTTCTAGTGTTTGTAGGTCACTGAACAGACATTGAAATCTGATTTATATTGTATACCTGTAACATAGAAAGAAAAAGTATTTATATATTTTCCGTAAGAATATTGCATTGAGCTGTGTATAATTTAAACAGAGGCTTGTCCCAAAATGGTATTGCCCACCTTGATTTTTTTTGTGTTTTTTTTCTGAGTTTTTTTTTTTTTTGTATAGTGTGTACAGTTCATGTCAATGGGCATTAAAGCCTCCTGAAGCATAATCTTATCAAAGGGATGCATTGTTAATAAAATGTACTTAAACTTCTTACAGTTGTCCTGGTCTCATATGTACCTCTCAGCACTAGAAATGGGTTGGAATTTTATTTATATTTGTAAGTTACTAATTAACTAGAACAACCTGAAGCTTTCCAAATAAACATTTTTTATCAAAAATATATTTTACATTAATGCTTTGTAAGATGTCATAAAAATAGAAGGGGACTCTTTAATAGTTTGTACACCATTTTTATTTTAAAAATTTAGCATACTGATACTGAGAATTAATAATTTTCCATTATGTGATGGTTTAAGTATTAGCATTTCAACAACAGCTGTGAAAGTTGAATTACAAACAAAAAATTGACAAGTTTACAGTTTTGAGCTCATTCAACCATTAATGCAAGACAGATGTCTTTAAAAAAAATAAAAAAATTATATATGCCTTCCCACTCATGCAAAAATACTTTTATAATCTTTAGTTCTAGTTCTAGTGCCCAGGCGGTACCCTTTGACTGGCAGGAAGGCAGCACCCTCCTTGGAATCCTTTGTTTGTGTGCTTTTAAGCACGGGGGGTTTCATGAAACCACCCCCCAGGGCCAGCAAGCAGAAGGGTTTGTAGGTAGAGAGGAGGTAATTTCTCATCACCTTGCCAAGCAACCTGGTCCCTGGTAAAGCGTCTCCTTGCTTCCAGGTCATGGAGTTTCCTCAGTGCAGGATCTCCCAGGAGAGACCACGGGAGGTGCCTGAGGTGGGAGCTCCCAGCGGGCCGAGGCGTCTCGCCGCGCCATCGGGAAGGCACAACCGGCTACATCCCCCCACCCACAGGCCCCTCCGCTCGCTCCCTGCGCTGAATTGCTGCAGCCAAGCCCCCGCAACAGCACATTTTTCAAAAGCAGAAGTTTGCACTCTGTACAGCCTCTTGGAACTGCAGCATGTTGAAATTTAAAGTGTTTTGTAGCATAGTCTGACTTTTTGGACTGACCTCTGGATCAGAATTCCTTAGATGTGTAACTATTGATTTAGGATACTTTTCAAACCTTTTTAAATAAACGGGCCTTTTTTTGAAATGCACAGCTAGGAAGTTTTATTTTGGTAGTGACAAAACAGTTCCCTTGGTTTATTGCGCTTTTTTCCAGCAGTAAAGCTTTTTAACTACACAAGTACATATGATGTGATGAAACACTTTGGAGAAGGAAATGTTCTAAGTCATAAAGATACTGTGGTATCAAACTGTCAAATTCACTGCAACTCAAAGGAGAGTAACGTGTAAAGGGAGAAGTTTCTCTGGGATGTCTCCATCGAATAGCATCGGCCTCCTCTCGTACTTCCCTCTTCTCTGTCAAGCTGCAGTTCAGCTAAGTGTGACCAGCCGTGATTCCTCACTCCAATGTCTGAAGGCTGAAAGGAAGGACCATACTGCATTTTGTTTTTTCCTACTTCTTAAGTAAATCTGTGTGCGACCTGCACGTGGACACAGCACAGTGTGCGTTGACTGGATGCCTTTAACCAAAATCAGCCATCTGTGTGCTTCTACCTGCATTTGTCCCTCACCTTTGTCTGCCTGAAGACTTCTCCCTCTGCTTGCAGTCAGTGCTTGTCTCAGCCAAAGTCTATGGAAGGTCTTGTTGGTGTTCCTGCTGCAGCACAGCTCACCGACGTTACAACAGTAGAAAACCTGGATGTGGTTCAGTATCAAAACTAATTTCTGTCTACAGCTGCTTAGTTTTTGGGAAGTGTGATTAGCTAGTTAAACATACGGAAGACAAGTGACTGCATTTTAGCAAATTAGCTGAAGATCAAATTGTAAAAAACACTTCATTTTTCCCTTTTAAGAACTGCTTATTCTGTGCTCTTGATTTTTTTTTTAAATTCGTGAAAGATTCCAGACAGCATTATAATCAGGCAAAACCAAAGGGTTCCTTGTGCACTAAGCAGGTTAATCTGATGAGACTTTCAGATAAAATTCCAACTATTCTGCTTCATTACAAATGTACAATTTTTTAAAATCAAAATGGAAGACCAAATTCACTACTGCCTACTCTAGGGATTCTGAGTGTTGCAGTTAAATTTTTTTTTTTTTAATGCAAAAGTAGTGTTGGAAGACCTAGCTGATATGCAGACTGAATATGATGTTCTTCAGAAATGGGATTCATGCACCTACGCATCTTGACTACCCTGTCTGCTTACCTGGTTGGTTGGGGCTTGCTACAAAAGTGCAGGGGTTAATGCCAAAAGAAGTTACGTTCTTGTGCACAAGTGGAGAGGCAGTGCCATGGTAACACCTCTGCAGACAGCTGTCCTGCTGGAGAAACAAGTGGAAAGGAACTACTTCCCCACATTTCTTTGTGTAGTTAAGGGGATTTTGTTCAGGATTTTAAAGGGTCATTATTCCAGGCAGAGAAGGCAGAAGTGTGAGGTGCCTCAGTTACTAAAAATGGGAGCGGCAGCCCACTAACAGGGGCCTATACTATAAAAATCTGTTTTCTGTGCTCTTTCACCCATCAAGTGTAGTAGAAGACAGGTGAAGTAAAAGCAGGACTGTCACTGGGTTTTGGTGCACAGGGTAGCACTCCTGGAGATCCTTCTGATCTTTCAGTAACGCGCCACCCTGAATGCAGGGAACCTTTCCGTGTTGATTCCTTACACCGTTTGAGAGAGAAAATACAACCCACCCCCCCGGTGTTACTGTGCTGAGGCAGGCTCCGAAGCTGGGTAGTGCTCCATGCACAGCTGCACAATCTGCGCAGCTGCACACCGGCTGGGGGCGGCCAGGGCACGCAGTAAGCGCACACAGAGTACTGCAAGTGAAATACACTCCTGTAAATCTTATATAATGCCCATAACTTGTGATGAAACCATAGCAAGCATCATTTCTGTGCACAAGTCAGCATTTTTAAACTAGTCCTGAAGGAAAAGCTTTGCAGCATTAACAGAAGCTGGGCTTGGGAAAGCCTTCATCAAAAGGAGAAGTTGTGGGTTTAGAAATTCTTACTTTATATTGTGTAACCAAACACTGGATGGACTCAATGGAGGAGAGTACATCAAAGCCTCCTCCCCAGGCAGTGCACATCTGTTTGTGAAATGTATCTCAGACTGGTCGTTCTGCCAGCTGTTGCTCTGGGTATTGACGCAGCATCTTCATTAAAAATATCAAAGTAGTAGTGTGGCTGGTACAGCACTACTGACAGTTCTGGCTTGCTTGCTTCTACTGTCTCCGGTATTTGATAGGGATCAGGTTCAACTGCAAGATGAGAAGAATAAGCAAAATTTTCAAACCAAGTATGAGTCTGAGGTATAGCTATGGGTGTAAGTTCTCTCTCTTCATTTTCATTAGGGTAAAGCCAGGAAGAATTGTCACCATCGATCTTAGCTTCTGTTGGCATTGGAGACAACTGGCTCCATGGATGTAATTTCTGGGCCTCGGCCTTATTGTCCACTGCTAGCATGTCAGGAATGCAGTCACTTATTTTCAGTACTTTCTCAGAACCAATCTACAAGACAATCATAAAACAAAAAAATTACTTAATGAAAGAAGCCCAGAGTAAAGGAAAGGGAGTGATTATTTCAAGCACTTGTAATATTGTCTTATAATTTTTTTTAGTTTGGATTTTTTCCAATAAATGAACAGAATTTGAAGGAAAGCATAGGTACAGAATGTTCAATGGAAGCTGTATTATATGTGGAATTTATCAGAGTATTTATTTAGCAATTTCTTTTTTAAGTTCAATATGACTACATTTGAAGAAGGAACCATGCCCCTCTACTTTAAAGACTTTGCCAGGCTTTTCATGTGTGCCATTTTTAGATTGAACCACTAGCAATTGGAAGGCAGCGGCATGGTCTGTTAGGTCGTACAGACGCCTCTCTCTGGTGCTAGCGTTCAGCGAACACCAGCAGCAAAACCGGCAGCAGCCCCACGTGTGCCAGGGTAAAGACATGCTCCTGGTTCTGTGACCCCCTTGCACGCAGCATGGAAGCAGCAGCTCCCGCTTCGAAGGGCCTAGGGAAGAAGCTGAAGGCCTTTTGCCAACCATTTCCTCCCAGCCAGACCCGGCAGTGCCTGGCAGAACCCCCTCCATCCTCCCAAGGGCCAGCAAGTGCATGGCTCTGCTGCACCCTACAGCAGAGGCATGTGAGGGGCAGGAGGAGTGGGTGGATACAGTTCCCAGGCTGCAGCAAAGCGCAGTATCATCTGGCCTGCTGGGTTTTGAACAGCAGTACTGGAAGAATTGCCTCCTGTATCAAAAGTTTTCATTTATTCTCCAATTAGGCTTTCACTTTTTGCAGTAACAGACTGCAGAATATAAACTGATCACTGCAGAGTCACGTGAATATCAAAAGGAGAATTTTCCACTAAATGATGATATTAAATTATGTTAATTTCTGTATGATGAGTGTCACTCATTTTTAAATGTAGTCAACACAACAAAAATTTTTCTGAAACTTTACTGATCAAAGAATGGAAAAATTAAAAATACTAGATTTCCAGTGATCTTTCTTACCTTAAACTCTTTGAAAGACAGCACTTTGCTCTTGTTAGGACTAGGTATTACAGGACAGCAGCACTCCTTCACCCTGGAAATGAGAGCAAAACACATGACATTTTTGTTTTCTCATCAAAGCACATTCTACCAGAAGCCTCACATAGATGTATACAGAAACAGTAGCAGATAAAGAGGGTCTCAGAAATGCCATAAGCCAAATACTTACAACATCCACACAGTTGGACAGCCAAAGGAAAAAATCAATGAGGCCTTACAACAGGCTAGAAGCAACAAGCTGCAGCTGTGGTTTGTGAATTACGCTAGTTACGTTCTCTGGCAACAACAGAGAAATGCATTATAACTTACCACTTCATCTTCCAGCGGCACACAGCTGCTACTAGTGCTGGAGCTATCACTAGCAGGACTAGAAGGTACAGCATGTTTGCTGTGAAAGAAAAATACATTAAAAATTTGTTTTCAACTTCTCATGTGTTAAAGTCAATATAGCCTGAGTTTCTGGGACAAAAATAACATCAAGCCCACATAGGATACCTGCCACTAACTCAGCAGTAAAACTGTGTGGTCCATGGTTGCAAAATAGTTTGGCTGGAAGTTCTGGGATACAGCTGTAAGTCTTTGGACCTCGATTTCCTTTACCAAAACTGAATTGTTACTAGGTTGCTTTTAATTTGCCCTTATGTTGGCATCTTAACTATAAGGGTAAATTTCCAAAAGTTAAGTCAACAATAACCTCACTTAAATATTTGTTTTAGGTTTTCTTTCTTCCCAAAGAAGACAGATTTTTCCTGTGAGACATTGACAGAACATCTCTACCTCCAGGATGGACAGACTATAGCAAGACAGAAACTATGCAAGTGTTCATGGTCTCCTAGGGTTTATGCTGACACAAGAATATCAATAGTTCCTTCTAGTTGGAAGGGGCTACGTTTTTCACCAAGAGCTGAGGCTGTAATAAGCAGGCCAAGGGGGAGCACTAGTAAGTGCTCGCTCTCCCTCTGCCCTGGCCAGTGCCCTCTTGCCTTGTGTCACCAGTTTGTGTGTCCCTACCACACACCACAGCAGGGAATGGAAATGTGCTACATTCTCCTTGTATCTTTTCTGGGTTAATTAAGCCCTCATTTTGATTCCCTGCATGGCTGTACAAACGTCTGTGCCTGCACAAGAGAAGTCTGGCTAATGGGAGCTGGAACACGGGTGTAAGAGGCAGAACTGCCTCTGTGAGGGTACCAGGAGGGTTTAGGCACTCCTCTGCTAGCTAGCCTAAAACATGAGCCAATGCTTCACCCTTTCCCACCCCTCCCCCTTCACCTCCACCCCCAAATTTTTCAAAACCAAGCATCTCCGATTTGGATCATAAGTTTCACAACCACAACTGCGGAGTGGTGTTTTCAAGGGAACAGAACTACAGGCAAGTGATTTCCTGTTCTGCTTTGATAATCAAATCCGCCCAGTTAGCAAACTACAGTGCTCAAGCCACCAACCCTTTCTTATTGACCTGTGAAGGAGCTAACTTGGCAATGGATTTAATGACTGAAGAGAATAAGAATCAACATTAGAAGTTCAAGAGCCCATATAGAAATTACCTGTTTGCACACAGGTCTGTAGTTTTTCCCATATTAGAAAACTAGTTAAATCTAAATGCAATTCTTCAGTGCATTCTAGCAAACAGGACTCACTAGTCATGCAAATATGTAGATATTAAGCTATTTCCCAGAAATACCTAAGACTTAAATAAGGACGTAAAATTATTTTCATTCTAAAATAAAAAAAGCATAGCTACTTAAAAGTATCAAAATGCCGTGTTGGTATGCACATTTTGTTTCTCAGTTGGATCCTTTTTCTCAAGTGCATGTTACATTTAATTAAATGTTTTCCCTTGAGAAAGGAAGATTATTATAATCTTTTACATCATCCCATCCTTCTGCTAGAAGACAAATTTTCCACAGCCAATACTCACAGTTAAACGGTGTATCTATGTATCTAAAGTTAACAATGGGAGTCTCTCCTCCACCTGTATATGCTTTAACTGCTAGTTTGTATTTTGTGTTTGACAATAGGTGTTTCACGGTGTATCTCTTTTCTTCTGGGTTTTCAATTGTGTATTTACATAGCACTGAATCGTCTAAAATGAAACAGATAAGATGACAGAATCACAGAATCAATCACAGAATCACAGAATCACAGAATGGTTTGGGTTGGAAGGGCCCTTAAAGATCATCTGGTTCCAACCCCCCTGCCATGGGCAGGGACACCTTCCACGACACCAGGTTGCTCAAAGCCCCGTCCAACCTGGGCTTGGACACTTACAGGGATGGGGCATCCACAGCTTCTCTGGGCAACCTGTGCCAGTGTCTCACTACTCTCGAAGTAAAAAATTTCTTCCTTATACCTAATCTAAATCTGCCCTCTCTCATTTTAAAGCCATTACCCCTTTGTCCTATCACTACAGGCCCTGGTAAAAGGTCTCTCTCTGTCTTTCTTATAAGCCCCCTTTAAGTATTGAAAGGTTGCAATAAGGTCTCCTGAAAATGTTACAAATCAGCTTAACTGAGATGGCTAGACCATCGCAATAACAGAACATCTGCAACCCACCGCCTTTGTAATTTGCACACTTTCTTCTGAGAAGGATGATACATCGTGACTCATTGCCACTGGGCTGAAATCACATCCCTTCTAACTGGACTGCCCACAGCATTGCCCATCCTCTGGCAGACCACCTAATAACTTGCTGTCAAAAGCTGCAATGGTTTATTTTAATTTCCTTTTACTAGAGTTTTTCAACAGAAGGATTTGGGTTTTGCCATTTCCTTTTTCACCAGAATCCCGTAGTCCTTAACCTTAGGCCAAGTTCTTTGAAGATAATCATAAGCAAGAAATCTCTGCCTGAAAAAACCTCTTTTGACTCTCTATTGTGCAACTCCCAGACTCCAGGGAGAAAAGGGTTAGCTTATTCCTCCTGTTCCCATCACACTCCTTGTCTGCTAGCTCAGGCAAACTGGGAAGCAGGAAATCTTCGATTTAAACATTTTAAAGTCTAACTGGGATTACTTGCAGAATTATGGTACTTCTATGGTTAGTTTAGGTCTGACAGGAACTCCTACATAAGCCTCCTTCAGTTCAAACTAAGCTTTTCAGCCTAGTTCTAGTCTAATCATCAGAAGGATCTGATGCAGGACATGAGCCAACTGGAAGAAGAGGCAAAGAAAAAAAAATAATCCTTGAACATGTTGGAAACATCTCAAAATTATAATGAAGCAAAGTCATCTGGAGCAGTTTTGAGTGTGGAGCAGAAAGATCAGATATAAAAGCTTAAATATGGCTTTATGCCACCCCACAGCTCAGTTCTGCTGAAGAAACTCCACTGTAGAGCACAGCCACAAATACTTTCACGATAAAAGAATTTAAATGGGGAATTTACACAGTGCTCCAATTCTGAAGGAAATAAATTGTATCCCATCTGTTTCTAAAATACCCCAAATCTTTGTAAAACTAACATGCTTGCCATTACTCTCATCCAAGTAGACCACAAACAGATGTTTTCAAAATTTATCCAGAATTCAGATCACAAGAGGCAGAAACCTGACTCCTCCTACAGTACTGCAAGAATCTCTTCTGGAGCTCACACTGAAGTTAAAAGGAGCTATGGGCAACAGGACGGGGGCTATAAATCTATATAAAGCCAGGACCCACTTCCACCCATTAGCACCTCAAGCATTAGAGAGGAATCAAAAGCAGCAGGTGCCGAAATCTATGTATTGCCTCATGAGCCAATTTGCCTGCCTAATGTGAACTTTCTAAGAGGCTGCAATATCAGCAACAGCCACAACGTCTTTCACCTGTATCAGCGACACAGCTTCCTAAATCCCAGAGCTCAGTTACCTGGAAGAACATGTTTTTTGGATCCTTCCAAACTGCAGTCCTCTTGTATAGGTGACACATAAACATGGTAGCCTCTTATAAAACCAGGCTGTGACTCATTTGTGAGATAAGAATCCCAAGATAGTGTTACTGCATTGAAAGTCAGTTCAACTTCTACAGTAGGGTCACGCAGAGGAGCTGGAAGAAAGGAAATTCAAGTTAGACTTGCCATTATTCTTCAAGAATGTTCATCTTCTCACTTGATAAACATCTAAATTCCCATGTGGTGTTTCTGTTTCTATCTTAGTTGTATTTAAAAGCTGAACAAAGCCAAAGTGCTCCACAAAAACTGTCAACTTCACAGAGTCTTCACACAGTCCACATTATACACAAAGCAGTGACTGCTAATCACAGCTTTGTTTAGCTCTTCTAATTAACATGGACTCTACCTGGTCACCACACTAGTCAGATATACTCGATGTAGGGCTGTGTACGTTGCTGTACAACTTTTAAATGCTTCACTGGTGATATAGAAACAACATTGCAAATACTTTTTTAGCTAGCTTTTTAGCTGCAGGAGGAAGGCTGTGGCATTCTTCTGTTTGTGACAGATGAATTTAGCAAATAGACAAACCCTAAGTATCTTGCCAACTTACGTAGCTCCCTGAGATAACCAGTCTTCTTCTCCAGTAAGGAGGCTCTATTAGCAACAGATCCATAGATGCGAAAGTTGTATCTCACCCCCGGAACAAAAGCAGCTAGAAAATAGTGGAACTGATTACAAAAATACATTACGGTTTGCCTTTTGATTTTGTTTTTACTTAACTGTCTTCTACAGAAGTCTAAAATCCATTAGAAATCTTCTTTGTGTGCTATTGTGCTATTAAAGCAACTGAAGGAGACACAGGGTAAAGCAATTCTTAGTGTGCATAATGTGAATTGAACACATTTATTCTGTCTGAAAGAGAACTGCGGGGGGGCAGGGGTAATATATTTTTGTTGCTCTAGAGTATTCAAGATGAGTGCACGATAGACTCCGAATGCATCAAAGAGCAAGATAATTTCATTTCCATTCCTGGCACAGGCAAAGGTTGTGTTTTGGACTGTTTACGTAGACACATACCCATGCATCAGAATTCCATGTTATCCTCAATGACATCCACTCCCATTTGGATTAACCAATTGCAACCCACTGAAGAACTGGACAACATTTTTTCCATGTGTTACCACACTCTCCTTCAGTAAGGACCCAGGTTCTCATGTGTTTGTACGAATTGAAGTGCAGTTCCTTTACTGCATATTGAAATGCATTCAGTCAAATTTTGTTCAAACATGTTTTATTCCAAAGTGAACTCTCAGCTCGAGAGACTCCAGGAAGGCTATATTCTTGCAGCTGTGGAAGTATATATCAGAGCAACTTTCACACAGCCAGAAAAGATTTAGGTCTAATGGTCACCACTGTGATAAAAAACACACAACTGGTCCTAAGCAAGGACGGGTGCTGAGACACATTATTTGTGGCACACTGACAGCACTAAACCTCTCACTGCACAGTGGGTGTAAAATTGCCCGAGTCTAAACTTCTGATGTGTGTTACAGATAAGGCAGAGCTCCATTTTGCATCTCTCCTGCTAAAAGATTTTTAACTCCTTCATTAACCTCACCATCCTCCTTCAAGATGTTACTACAAGCTACTCAGAAGAGTTCTTTTCTAAAATACTATGTTGACTTCCAAGGCTTAATGGTGCCGGCACATTTGTGGTGTCTAATTCATTTGCTAGGCAAAACATGATGCCACGTGCCTTTGAAGAATTACACCTGCACTGCACAGACTTCAATATTCCACAGGATTTGTTTCCTAAATTCAGTTAATGCCCACAGCATGAAAGATGCTGCACAGACATCAGAAAGAAAAATTTTTTGGCTTTCACCTGAGTTGATCAGAGCACTGGAAGTGTTGGGCCCAAATCTCTTCCACTGCAAATCACAAGGCTGCAACATCGGAAAGTTACACCAATCAATAATGTAACTGTCATATAGATGTCTGGGCTTCCAGGAAATAAAAATGCCATCATCTGTACCATTAACCTGTTCTTCTTTAAGCTCTTCAGTGCCTAGGAATGAACAAAACAGAGTCTCTCAATAATTTTCCTGCATGAGACCTCAGATTCATAAATAAAAGATCAATATAGTTTCTATGCTAAGCTGTTAAAACAATAACAAAATAGTTGCACTCTTTTGCTAACAGATATACGGGATCTTTCACTTGCTGAAAGCTGATCTCTTTGTATGCTGAAAGCTGACAGCTCAAAAAACATCCAGTAATTATTACTATATACTAATAAAAAGAACTTAACTGCAGAAACCTGGAGTCATAAACAGAAAGTCACAGGAGGCTAATCACACACAAGAGTTCCCTGCGAGGCACTGGCTGCATCTTCATGGCACCTGCCACAGATCTGAGGCCCTAGTTTAAGGCTAAATGCATTTTGCTCTGCAGAGACTCTCTTTGCAAAACAGACTTTCTGTTGTAAGGGATGGATCAAGGCACTTAAGCTCAATACACATACAGTTACCACCCTGGAGGCAAAAATACAGTAATAATTTCCAGATAGCAGTGATGTCAGTTAACAGGCCAGGTTAACTTGTTCCCCTGAAATGATAAATTATCACTTCACTTGAAATAGGTAGAAACAAAACTCTCATAATGGAAATCTAACTGAAAATACTCCTACTGTTACCTGTAGCTCTGGGGATGATCAATACTGAAGGAAGTGAATAATTAACATTGTTCTTTGCCATGATACTGATTATGTAGGGATGGTTATCAATGGAAATCCTTGTGCTATTGTAGACTGATGAAAGGGAGATGCTTTCAGGCTTAGAGCCACCTTCTACTTTTTCCCAGGTTACTTCATATGAAATACTTCTTCCATTTGCTCGAAAACTTGGTGCTTGCTGGGGAGAAAGTTATGGAGGCAGACACCAATTACTCAGTAAATTTTGCCAAAAAAAAATATGAGAGGAGCATTTTGAACTTTAAATAACTAAGTGGATGTAATATTTCTGTAAGAATAGAAACACTTGTTTCCATGCATGCATACATATACTGGTTGAAATGGAAATGCAGAAATCTCAGTAATGGGATTTATCTTGTTATAATACTTAGAAAAACAGAAGTATATGTCTGAAATGCCAGGAGAGCACACTATCATACAGCTACATACATTCTGAACTATGTTATATTTAATATTTGTCTTAGATTCTTAAAAGACATTTTCATACTGAATTGCTATTAAGTGCAGACGAACTTGTTAAAGTTCATGTCAGAATTTGCCAACCCCTTTATGAAGGTTTTGTTTCCGTTTCTGTACTGATGTCTCACCTTCCAGAACAAAGTCACATTCCACCCCCCCAGAACTGGTGTAATTTCTCTCCAGATGTCCAGTTTCCCGGATGGAGCTGCAATAAATACAGCAAAACAAAGATGCTCTAGGTGCAAGAAGGAAAAACCATTTAATTGCTTCATCCCATTTGAAGAAATTCCATCCCCAAAACCTCTTTTTCCTCATCACTCCCAAGTCTTGCCAAAACATTATCCTTTAACTTCTTTCTCCCGTCATTCTCTTTTCTGAATCACTTCCCTAGAAAAATCTTTCTTTGCTTGCAGTTCCCAGGTGCTTGTTCCCACCTCTGCACCGTTCCTCCAGCCTTCACAGAACACTGTAACTCAGTCTGTCCCTCCTCCCAGTCACCTGGATTTCCCACTGCCTGCACTGGATGAAATGGCAGACACCGGCAGGTAGGATGAGAGTTGTTTAAGAAGCCACCTTCTTAAAGTTCGCTTAGTGTGCTTCTACTTTTATGTATGCAACAGGCCTCTGCTTTAGCTACACAGCAGAAGAGTAGCAACAAATAGCAAACAAGTGGCAAGCAAAGAACATCCTTCAAGCTTCCCTTCTCAATAGGCTGGACATACTTGCTTCCTTTGTTCTGATGGTTCGGGGTTCACTCCATTCACTCCACCTCCAGAAATGCTTAGCTGCCCCACAGTGTACTCTAGCTGTGTACTCGGTGTATGGGTGCAGTCCACCCAGGGTGATGCTGGAATAAGGGAGATGCGTGTCTGAACTATTATGCTGCAAGACAGAAAAACAGAACAGTCAGAGCTCAGTTCAGCTTCATTAGCAAGAGTTTTTTGTCCGAAAAAATAGTTCTTCCTCTAGATCCTACAATAGCCAGTGAAGGTTGACTTGGAAAAGATAATCATGGAACAACAGTCAAAAAAAAAAAAAGAAAAAAAAGAAAAAAAAAGAAAAAAAAAGATATGCACAAGATCAAAAGACTGGGAAATCCAAAAAGAGGTCTGTCTCTGTGTAACTGTCTGAGTAGGGGTCACTCACCAGCTGTCAGATGACTACTCTTCACATCAAGGAGGGAATTTATAGAGATCTTATCCTCACAGAGTCTGGGTCTCTTACTCAGTTCATGTAAGTAGGATGCTGTTTCAGATCTACGCACTGCATCAACAGCTACCTTTTCTTTCCTTTTTTTCCCCAACCTTTTCTCCCACTCCCTCCTAAGAGAAAAGGTGAGTTCTGGCAAGAGTCCAAAAGTGAGCATGCTTTTAAGCCTCTCCTCTAACCTGTCTCCTGCAATGGTCAACTGCTGCAGCCATTTGATGTAAAACAGCTCTTGAGCAACACTTACAACAGAACGCAGCTTGATCCTGATCTTCATAATGCCTTTTTAACATGCTAGAGACAAGCTGCCTTCATAAGAAAAGGGCTACAGAGAAACCACAGTATGCATGCAAAGCCTCAGTCAGCCTCACCGTTTGTGAAAAAGGTGGAACAAGACAAGGAGTCTACTCAAATAATCATCAAGGATATGGCAGAGGAAGGGGAGAAAAACTGTTCTGGGGTTCCCTCACTAGAAACCAGACACACTACCATCAAGTACAGTCAATAGTACACAGAAAGCTCCTGAATATAAAAAAAGCCTTCAACACACCTCTCTACCATTTGTGTGTAAGATGAATAATAAAATCATGACAAATCAAGATTAGCAATAGCTAACAGCAATTATGAAGCCCGTAAGTATTTTCATTTACTTCAACAAATCTCAGAACCCATCCGGCAGAGGACAGAGCCACATCTGCAGACAAGTCACACAGTACACTTCGGCCAGTAGTATAGGAAGTGTTGGGAGTATGAATTAGTGCCAGCAATAGCTGCCCCCATGGATCACATCATCAATGTAGAGCTTGGGAGCAAATAAATCCAGAAAACACAGACACATCAACATGCTCACAGGATTTAGAGTGTATTCATATTGCTGGGGAACTATTTTTTAATCTCATGTCAAAAAGATATTCACTATGGTTTTGTGTATGAAATTCAGGTTTCATACCAGTTCTACTTTCCCATTGGGGTGGAGCACTTCAGTCTGACAAAAGAGTTCAATTTCTTTGTTTCGGTGTTTCCAATATAATGTGATTTCTGTATCTGTGCATTCTTCCCACAGCTGGAAAGGTGCAGCAGGATAAACTGCCAATGGAAAATCTGAGTTAGCTCTTGTAAAACATAAAATACATGCAAAAGTATTTTAAGGTATTTTAGCTGAGTAATAAAAGCAAATAAGAAATACAGATTTTTCTGCCAGTCTAGGAGAATCATAGAATGGTTTGGGTTGGAAGGGACCTTAAAGATCATCTAGTTCCAACCCCCCTGCCATGGGCAAGGACACCTTCCAATAGACCAGGTTGCTCAAAGCCCCGTCCAACCTGGCCTTTAAGCAGATATAAATTAGTAAAATATAAGTTCAGAATATAAATGTAAGTAAATGTTACACAAGATTAAAAAAATATATATATATGTTCTGACTTGGAAATATTTTACAACATTGTGAACAAGAGTCAAGAGACTTTTATTGCTAATCGAGTAAAATTCTCTAATCCAGGGCCTGGCAGAGGCTCCTGCTGTACCATGGTGAGTAATGTGTGCCACATTTCTACACCCCAGAATCCAGCCTCTGCACCAGAAATTTTATTCACAGCTCTTACATTGACTACTGCCAGTAGTTACGCTCTGGCAAACAGTGCCAATGCTACTTCTTCCAAAAGATTTCCGAGATCCTTTACTGCTATGTAAGCAGTATTCAGTGAGAGCAGCAGATCTCAAACTGTCCCATATTATCAGTCCAATTGTAAGGAATAAGACAAGGCAATGTGAGTGAGTGGTATGTTTACAGCTTTGGCCATTATCCTAGAACTTCATGGACCAAGAATTACAATTTGAGGACTTCTGGATTCAAAGGGGCTTGTGTTTGATACAGAAGGTCCAAGCTACCACCTGCAGAATTGGAAATGATGGACTTCAGTTTTCCTTTACTTGCTGACAACCTTTAAGTAAAGAAAATTGTATTGTAAATATGTCCAGGATCAGAGAAAACATAAAGGACTTTACAGCAATCACTAT
Source organism: Theristicus caerulescens (assembly GCA_020745775.1). Taxonomy (NCBI): domain Eukaryota; kingdom Metazoa; phylum Chordata; class Aves; order Pelecaniformes; family Threskiornithidae; genus Theristicus; species Theristicus caerulescens. Next base: position 15,344,023 of record CM036583.1, on the reverse strand, counting down.
TTAAAAGGTTAACTCATCATAAATATTACATATCATTTCTTTAACTTGTAACAATCAACTAGAACTGGAAAAAGAAAATTGTAGTAAAATTTTAATGTACATAGCACATTGAATGTAACCTATTGTAGCCTGATTTCACATGAAAACTTAGTTTATAATATTGTGTTGTCTCACTACAACCTGTCAGTTTACTCCTCCACTTTCTTCCTGCTCTATTTCTTCCACACCCAAACAATCAAATAATCAACTTTTTGAACTCTCATGGCTGTCTGAGACAAATTTAACAGAGACAGGCATTTAACATATGTTCCTACAAGTCATATGAAAAAGTGTGTCTACCAAAACTGTAATCAGTGCCTCTGAGGAAGGAAGCACTGCCAGAACGCAGCAGTTTTACACCAGCAGCCTCCCCATCCATCAGCGTGTCTCAGCTTCAGAACTAAGCAAAGCATATGTTGCCTCCTGCTTCTTCAAACAGGACCTTGGGAACACTGAGGTGGGTGTGGTGGAGCTAGAGGACACAAGGTGAACTGCAAATACTGCTGGAGACACAGGAAATACCCAGACGTTTTGAGGCAGGAGTAGGTAGGAACTTACGGGACTTGGTGCACACTGTGATAAAGGACACAACTAATAGGGAGGAAGGAACGACAGCCATCAGTTACTGCTCACAAAGTAACCTGTTTTATTTCACTCATGATGAGCTATTCTTCCTCCCTTAGAGTAGCACAGCAGATGTTACTGTCCCATATTAGCACCAAGACCTCTTTCCTGGCAAAGGCTGCTTACACCTGTATCACATCTCATTTGGAGAGGTGTTAGTAATTTTATTTATCCGTTTTTCAAAATGTGCATCTCCATTTTATTTTGGGAAGACAGTAACATCAGCAATCATATTTTGGAGAAAGGACTGAATTCCCAAGTAACCTACACAGATATTTTTCTTGAACTCTCCATCTTATATCCTTGTATCGTGTTGCTTCCTATACTATAAACCAGCTTCATCAAAACAGCAGATTTTGAAGCATTAAAGGGTCATTTTAATAACCAAATCTGAGCTTTGGACTGAAGACATTTTCTACCATTAACAGAACTTTGCAAAGCTGAAACTGAAGAGACAGCAGATAATTATAGCACAGGGACAGATAACTAATAAAAACTGTGAAGATAAAAATCAAGGACTTCCACACTTTAAACTGGGGCACTCAAGTATTAAGGTCAGGAGGAGGACAAGGCCTGCAACAAAAAACCCTCAACAAAGACATAGAAAAGACCTTACTTCTGTGAGTTACATCAAAAACATCCGTGGCAGTTTTCTTTCCCAGTGGGTTTTCCACAGTCACTGTGATATTACAGGTCCTCTGCTGGCCTATATCCCAAGAACACGAGCACTGCTCAGAACAACTTACTGTGCATGGAACTGTTTTTTGGGAAAACCTATCAAGGGGGGGGGGGGGCGGAGAAAAGAGAGAAAGACATTTTTCTGTAATGTACAACAGACATAGATGTTGAAATTTTGGTGCCCAACTAGAATACAGCATCACAAAAAATAAGGCTGAGGGGGACTATAAGAAGCCACGCAGTTCTCTCCCCTAGCCTGAAGTATGATGAATATAGGTATTCTTACAATTAGAAGAAAGTTTTCTTCAAAGCCTAAGTTTACTTTATCCTTCTAAGAGACAGCTAAATTGCTATCCTTTTAAGATACAGCTAAGTTTACTTTATCCTTTTAAGATGCAGCTAAATTGCTTTAAGTGATTTCCTCATGGAAAATCTAAACTAGAGACTTATTTGCCAAGAATTAAACCATTCACATGTCTACCATTATGCTTTTAAATGAAGCAGTAATTTCAAGTGCATCTTCTAACCTTCCATTTTTAAATCACCATCATATTATCTTAATGGAAGTGAATGATGCAGAGACCATGAAGGTATATGCAATGATGACCTGCCTTCTGCTGAGATCTCTTGATGAAAGGTTGTTGTGATGATGAGGCATCTCCTGTTTTATGAGTTCCCCTTTCTCTGCAGGCCCTGCTGTAAAGCCCCTCTCCTCTCCATTTAGATGCCTCTGTAGCAAGCAGCCAATGGCCAGGTCTGATATGCCACAGCTGCGTAACCTTGACTCATACTGCTAAGAAAGAGCTGTGAGAAAGTCTGCAGAGAGATTTAAAAAAAAAAAAAAAAAAAAAAGAAACACTGAAATTACAGACAGAAGTAGGATTTTTGAGATAGGATTGTCAATAGCTCAAGGACTCAAGAAGGAAAACTACCATCATGCAAAGTTCCAAAATCCTAAAGAAAAAGAACTAGGGAGGCTAACCAGGCTAACTGAGGGTTAGCTGGGAATCATCAGTTTGAGTCAGTATTAGTGTCAATGGATTGTGAACACACTAATACTCAGCCTACCAGCTAGTTATCTGTTGCGCATGTTACCCAATAATTATATTATACTTTTAAGTTATCTATATCCTGGTTGCAGGGTGTCTTCATACCTACTGAAAGATATGCAAACAAATTAACCCAAAAGAATGGTTAGAACAAGCTATATCAGGCAGAACCTGGTCTGATGCACCTGCAACTTTGTTATAGGTAGTCTAATTCAGAGCAGTTCTGCACTGCTCAAACTTTGTTAAATAAGCTGATCAGTGAGATGGAAAGAGGCAGGCAGCTAATTGCAACAAGGATAAAAAAACATTTCCACAGATTTTAAAGGAAAGAATGTGACTGTTCTGTACAGCACAGGCCAGAGTTAATATAACAATGAGGAGACTTACTCTTCAGACAAGGTGTATTTTGGTGAATGACGTCCATAAAGATAGGTGTCTCCTCCTTGGCTCCAAGTACATGTTACTGTTCTCATGTCTTGAGTTTGGCAGGAAAAGTCATTAGGTGTATCAGGTGGTTCTTGTCAGAGGGAATAAGCAAAAAAACACCAATGGCATGGCAGTCAAGGCAAAAGTCATCAACCTTTTTACTATATTAACAAACTAGAAATAATGGATATGTACAAAGTCTGGTTTACTACAGATGTTATTATTTCAATTATACTTATTCAATGACCACTCTGCAGAGAAAATCAGGATAACATCATAAATTAACTGCAATCCAAACACTTCTGTATGTTATTATTTTTTGTTATATTCATACATTCATTAATTTAATCTGTATTGTCTTCTACCTGTAAAAACTGCTACTAGCCTTCGAAAGGGTGACTGGGCTGAGTTTTTACCGCATGCACACAGACAACAAAGCTGAACTCCTATATTAGTAGGTATATTTAAAAATCAGTCACTTGTCCTAGAATCAATTAATGAGATTAATCTGAACACATTTAATGCTATTCTTTAATGCTTTCTATGCAAGTGTACAGATCTGAAGTCAGACATTAAACAGAGTGCAGCTGGACATGACAGGACAATGACAACTTACAGCAAGCTTTTTTTTTCCTGCCCCCATTCCCCACAGCCATTCTTGACTTAACAGGAAAATAGAACTGTAATAAGGCATTCACTTACTACCCACAAAGAAAACTGCTTGATCATAGCATTGCTCTTCATTGCAAGACTCTTGACAGTAGACAGTGATGTGAGGCACTTTTTGACGTGCCACATTTTTCACAGTGAGAATTCCAACTTGACTGTTTGTGCGATTGAAAACATGAACAGCTGGGCTTAGAAAGAATTCCTTAATGATTTGACCTTTCCTTCCAATGCAACAAAGAGTGATGTCAGAGCCTTCCTCTACAATTTTTTCATTTGGAAAGATTTGTGGTTCACTGTTATTTGAAGTGTCCAGGCCTGCAAATTAATACATAATAAACCATTTCAAAATCTGCTCATGGCAGCAGCCTTCAACCAGAACACACGACTGAGCATTTACATAAGAATCTGCTAATGTTATATTATCCATTCATGGACTTTTGTTTAGTATTCTTCCCCATACAGAGATCAACTTCACATGTAATCATACCTATATTTCTCTTAAACCCATAAACACATAATGTAGTCCAACAAACTACCTAAGAGACTAAATCCATCTCACTGCCTTTCACTTAGGCGAAACAAAGAGTGTGCGTTCAACAACTGCCTTCACAGAGGAACACTACCTCCTGCACCTATGAACAGGTTGATGCTTTTTTATTGAAAAAATAAAATCTCCAAGATTGAGGTTAGTGAGAAAGAAAGGGAGTCTTGCATCCTGTTTCCCATTATATAAGGTGAGGGAGATGGGCAATTTATGTGCCACAATCCGAGTATACAGACCTGTGATGTTTCTACTACCCATGATGTCTCCCAAAACAAAAAGCCCTTGCTGCTCCAAATGAGAATAGTGTTTCTTTACGAAATCACTGTAGTCATTTTTTCTAAAGCAGTTACATATTTTGTTTAAACCAAATTCTCTGGAAACCAAGCTGTTCTAGTAAGACATTGTAATCTGAAAAAAGGGGGGCTGTGATCTCATTAGTTACATTATTGGTTCACTCCCTGTTTACTCTCATATAATTCACAGAAGTTCATTCCAAATGACATAAGGAGTTGACTTGCTCTTCTCTCTCTGCTTCTTTAAAACTAACGAAAGCTATGAACCCCAGACAAAAGCAACACATGCATCAGATGACGTAGCCATAGCTATATGCTTCCTCTCCCCCAGTCTGGGCCAGGGCTGCATCTGACCAGGTGACAGACTACGCTAGAGCCTATCCAAGATCCCACACCACTCTATGTACAGCATTGTTTTAATATGTGAGCAAGAAAAGTTCTAAAACTTTTGGTCTAATAGCTTAGGAAGATAGTCTGCAAATTAAAACAATGGCTGAAGCATTGCTATTATTGCCAGGAAAAAAAAAAAAGTTGGTTAGTGCTTAGAAATGAAAGAGTTCAAAATGGATTCTTGATTTGGTGCCATCTCTCCTGAATTGGACTTCACCATTACAGTCACCAGTGAATTACAATCTAGCTTTGTGCTGGAAAAAAATAAAACCAATATTGCAAAATCTTGTTTTGCTTACCCAGGACAGTCTCCCACAGACTCCACTGACTCCAGATTTTTGATGCTTCTGCTTTGCTCCTGATTCTCACTGAGTGTGACATACACTCCAAAGGTAAGTCTGAATCCCATATCCAATGAAGAGGCTTTCCTGATTTATCAAGTGTGACGTTATGAAACTCCTATAAACAAAGGCCAGCAAGGCAAAGTATTGAAAACACAGCAGTGTGAGGACACTTTGGAAGTACAATCAAAAACAGTGAGAGAAAGCTCAAAGGAGGAAAACACTTTTGAAAAATGAATCTCTGAAATCCCACTTGCTACACGTGATCTCACACTAAGTAACTAAGTAAGCTAAGTAACTGCTTACAAATCTGTACTGGCAGTGGTGAAGTGACAGATGTGCTGGCAAGACTACTTCATTCTGACAACATAGTTGTGAGTCAGGACCTGCTTCTCATGAAATGGATTCGCTCTCAGAGACTTTCAGTGCGTTATTTGTGCCTGCTATTACATGAGTAATAGCATGCACAGATGCTGCTGCCTGCAAGCGCACCTTGCCTAATGCTCTGGATTACATATCCCTGGCTCTGAATTATAGCAGGAAGCTGCACTGGCCAGTAAGGGTTTATGCACATGATACCTCACTGTAGTTCTGAGGCACAGCATCTGAGGACAGTAGTACCATTAATGACAGACAGAGTAGAAAAATATCTGCTGATTTCCCGAAAATGCTTGACTGCTGTGATACGCACAAGCAAGAAACAGGAAAAAATACATCCAAAACTGTTAGAGCTCCATGAAGGTAACAGAAGAAGGACAGCCTGAAATATAAAATGGAGTTCAAAAATCAAGAGAGCTAAATGCTCTGTAATTTGGCAAACATTTTTATATTGAATTATATAAATGCAGACAAACAGCAAAAAATATAAAATATTCTGCCGCTCTCTAAGAGAAGATATCCTACAGATTTCTCTCAGCATGTACCTCTCAGCAACTCAAACTAACCAAGGCACCATGTAATCACACAGACAGACAGATGAAAATGTACCCCAAATGTGAATCTCCCCTGTCATGAGAGCCTATAAGAAGCAGGAAAAAATGGCTCAAAAAATTCTATTTATCACCTGTAATTATGAACAAATGTTAGAACAGAACATATATTTCAGTACTTCTTCATATTCAACTTCTGGTACCTCAGTACTGGATTCTCAGCATATAGATCCGTGCTGCTCATATGAGCTGTACCAGAGCCCTGGCTCACACTGACAACTAGAGAACCACTCTCCGCTACTGCCTTCCATCAGCAACACCTGCACTTTCATAATACCACCACTCTGAGGAAAACTCTGCAATCAGTTTACAATTTAATTTCTCACTTATAGCACTGAGGTCACTGCTTTGGAAGTTATACAGACTGTCCATGCTTTGGTATGAGCAGACTCAGGGAGTTTCTTTATTGGTACACATTCTTCAGAAAAACACAGAAGCAAATACATTCCTGCATGGTAGTGACATCCAAAATACCCAGTTTATTTTCCTTGTCGTGCTTATTATTAGTAACAGAACAGACTACTTCCTTGGATTTGAAAAACTTTCTTTCTCCCAGCAAGTTAATAAAAGTTCATTGGAAGGATGCTCCGAAAACTCACTTAATAGTTTGTAGCTATATGGCCCCAGTTTCTGACTTCAGGGTTAGGTCTACTCATGGGGTATTAAAAATCCTACCCCATGTATCAAAGCGGTCAAAATCTTCTGAACCGCACAGAGCTCATCTGCAGTGAAGATGTGGTTCTTCAAACTCAGAGACAAAATACTACCAACTTGGCTGATCAGAGTAAGTTGTGATTCTTAACAGTGCCTATCTTATTTTATTGACTTTTGGTTTCAGAAGAATAAGCCCTTCTCTGCCTTATGTGCTTTCTCATAAATAGCAGCTTTAAATGAGCTAGAGCAGTTTTCCAGTTTTAGTAAGTCTTAATATGTGCATTTCATATTCTTCCATAGTTCAATCAGCAGATGACTCATAATAGGTTATAATATCCCTAAAACATGCATTTAGTTCCCAAAAGATTTTGTCAGATCCAAAGGAGAAGAAATTTTCTTTGGAGACAAAAGTTCTCACACTGAAGTCATGAACTGGGGAAAACATTGGGAGCAGGCCTAAGCCTATGATTTGGATGATCTCCACCTCATCAGAAAATTTGGCTGGTTGAGGTGTTAAGGAAAACTAGCAGGATATTGACTTTGCAAAAGAGACATCACTACTTCTTCCCTAACTGAAGAGGTGGGTATAAGGTAACTGCTAACAGGGCCAAGCACAGGGCTTAAAAGGCTTCACTCACAGTGAGACTGTCGTTTCGTTCATAAGGTGAGAGGAGCTGCAGAAACATGACTTATGCTCAGTTAGTCCCCAGTGAAGGGTAGTAATCATGCTACAGAAAAGACTGCCTTTCAAAGCAATGGAAGGGATGTTTCTGGGAGGCTGCTTAGGGGACCTGCACCTTGAAAGGGAAACAGAGACCTTCAAAATCAGATCTTCTAAGTCTCCAAGGCACATCTACGTTCTGCACAGGTGGAAATGACTTCTTCATCTGAGCCAGTATTTTTGTTGCACAAAAGCTGGGCATAACATTAGACCAAGTCTAGCACCTAGTGAAATACAGAAGTGTTTCTAGTACAGTTTTGTAAACACTATGTTGTAAATTGTAAACCTATACAGCAAAGCTATCTGCATATGCATCTCAACACTGATTTTCCTTTAGCTTCCTTTATATTGTAAATAACTAATACACCTTTTTTTAAAATACACTTACTGTCCACACAGTAGTATTTTGATCTGTTCGACGGACTTGTATTTCAAAAGACATTGCCAGCTCAGCATCATGCGCTGACTTGCCAACATCCCATTCCACCAGCAGCCGCTGAAGAGCCAAATCCTTGGAAATGGTAAGGTACTTTACTGGAAACACAGTGGATTCTAGAAGCACAAAAAGGACACAAAAATATTAATGTTTAGATAAATTACAAAGCAGATCTGGAACAACAGTGGTTAGAGGTAAGATAGGTTCCACACCAGACAGTTCTGAAGGAAAGAAAAGTGATCCAAGACCCGTACTGTTGATATCAAAAGCAAAGATAGTCTTTCATCTTAAGGCATCAGTAGGTTAGAATGAGGTTCCTGAATCTACTCAATAGCCCCCCACCATGACATCGGGTATGCTATTTAATTTCTTTATGCCCCCAATTTACTAGCTACTTTACAGGAATATTGATCCATCCCTTTACAGTCTTATGAAGAGGAACAACGTAATGTATTAACAGGGACAGAATCAGAGACCAGTGCCTGCTCTGCACTAACTTCAGTGCAGCAGTTTTCCTACGTATGGATCTTTACATTAACTGTAGGAAATGAAAGGCTCAAGAGAAGCAGGAGTTATAACAATCACTGATCAATCAAAGGAAGGAAATAATATTTTATAAGCATATTTATTAATTATGAGAATACAGACACTGACACAGCTTAGTTGTTTATACAAGTCCAGCCTATAATTAAAGAATAAATGGAGGAAAGTATATATTGTACCATTAGTAACAACTTATAAAAAACTGCTGAAAGAAAGGATTGTTTCTCTTTTAGCAAATAATCTACAAACTCTGTTGGTATATTTTTAATCCATTCCGTTTTGAAAGGTACTGGAAGTCAAAGCAAGATGAAAACCATATGCTTTCAATCTAGTGGAAACTACTGGCATAGGCTTCTTGAGATATGCTTGGAGGGAGAAATCAAGGTTATATTGTTCAAACACTTGCTCTCAAATAGGATTGTGGTATCCTGAAAGAGTTTTTGAGGAAGAAGTATACACACACATATGTGCACACTATCTTCTATCAATTCTTACTGCAGCCTTAATATATAATTACTGGAAAAAGATGACCATGGATAAATTACGTGAAAATAGAATTTGACAGCATTAGTGTCTTCTGTAAGGTAAATGCAAAAATGTTTCAGGCACAGAAGTAAAATTTCCTTTTTTGGTATTGTCATGACATGGTTCTTAAAAAAACATATCTGCTGCTTGACAGTTGCTTTTGGAAAATAATAGCCATCAGTTTTATACTACCATAAGGAAACCCAGCACCTATGACAATTAGTAGATGTCTGGAACTGAATAAACAAAGTGGGAAGCCTGGGAATAAGTTTCATTTGCCTAAATGACAAGGGAGTAGCAATTTTATGTTTTACTGGAAAACAGAAATATTGTTAGCTTCACTGCCAAGGACTGACCAGGCAAGGAGCCAGAACAACCAAAGCAACAAAGCGAGCCATAAAATTAACTGTGGAAGCAGAGTATCTTATGTTATTTTGGGAAGGTAAGACAAGACACACTTCATCTCCCCACATTCTATAGACTTTCACCATCAAAACAAGATAAAGGCTGTTAAAATCCCACTTATGTTAAGTAATTGACTGTAATGTTGTTCCTCTCCAGTATGTAATCTTAGCTGCGTATTTCCTGGTCAACCTTACCTGTGCATTCATCATCCTTTTACCTGAAGCACCACGTACCAAGCTTCTGAGAGGATCTCATTTCACATATGCAAATCGGTGGCTGATGTAAAAGCTCTGGCCCTTGCCATTCTTGTGTTTTCTTTCTACAGTGCTGAAGCAACTCGGGGAGACAGATGGGCCCAGCACAAATAAACAAACCTAAGGAAGGGACCCAGCTAGTCTCTCAGTGAAACTCATAGGCACAAAGTAAGACTCCTAGGGAAAGGAAACAAATATGCCTGAAAGAAAAGCCAGCCAGCTGTCAGAAACCCCTTCCTTTTTCAGGGTGCAACATTAAAAGACCATTAAAAGAAACTCATGTGTATCTTCTCAATTTCCTTATCTTTTCTGCTCCTTCTCTAGCCAATCCTAATTGCAAGTGGCACTACTATGCCTATTGCATTGATGATGAGCTTGCCTCTCTTCTGTACACCTGTCTCTTCTTGTCCAAGCTAAAATCTCATCCCTTTTCTCACCATGGAAAATATTTTCACCTGCCACATTTAATTAACATGAGAAAAAACCAAAGGTCTCATTAGTTTCTGTTTTTTCTTCATCTCTATGAGTGTCCCTCCACCATGTTCTTTTAGTTAGATGACATAACACTTCAGACCTCACACAATTTTGTTTTCCTCAGAGCTTGGCATAAGACAGTCTAGATCACCAGTCAGGGCTTATACACAGTACCAACAAACAGAAGAAATATAGTTAAGGATATATCCCAGATCTTGAAGACCACTGAGTTACAACGTGGGACTTAAAGACTTTTGTAGTATAATTTACACATGTAGAAATATTTGTAGCACTCAGTTATAATCTTCCCCTCCTAGCAAAGTTAAATAATCAAGGCATCTTAAGACTTGTTTTAACTTGAAAGCTAACTCAAGACTATATGAATAGCTTTAGGATTAACAAAAGATACTAATTTTATTCCTGAACAACTGCATGTGAAAACAAGTGACCAAGTTACTGTAATGCAGCAACTGCTTGGACTTGCCTGAATTACAAAGTTTTGCCACTTTAGGGGCACGGGTAATAGAGTCTCAAAGCTGAGGAACTGGCACCTTGGGTGAATGGAGTGTGAACACATGAATTTCAAGGGTGAAGAGGGGCAAAAATGTCTGAAACAGGTACATTACCCCCTTCAGTATGATAACAAGTACATTTATGCAAAAAAAGACCCCTCTCCCTCCTTCACCAACTTAATCAAAGCAACACAACTTCTATAATGCAGACTATAGTCTAGTAAATTCTGCATTCTTAATGGTGGTCACAGAAAAGTCAATTAAAAATATTCATTCCTTTTTTTTCTTTTAGTGGAATCACGCCCAATGCTATTGCCAGCAGCAAGTGTGCAAGCAGTACTTTTACCTTAAAATACACAGCCTTCTGGAAAGTTATCCTTATATTCAACTTTGTTCTCTCTGAATATGCATATTTGCTTTTTTTCTTTGTATTGGATACATATGTGAAGTGTAAGAAATAAAAATCTGGTTCTGGAATCTTGTGGCACAGTCAGAAAAGAGCCAACAGAAGTGCTGAAGTTTTCATAGATGAGACAAATAAAAAAGAGAAAGTGAAGGGAAGAGGTAGAAAAGCATAAAAGTTGACAAAGAGGAAATAAATTAGTTAAAGATGACAGAGTACAGATCAAAAACATACGAGACAGAGGGGGAGCAAGATAAATAAATACACTCTGGCTTCACATCATTGCAAGTTATTGATTCAACAGGCAATTTTGCATGATGGGGTTACAAAAGGTAATTATACAAGTTGTTTCATCACCTTACCAAGGAGAATCATTTGATCAAGCATGTAACATGTTGCTTAATCACAGGAGACTTACAAATGAGCAAGTCCAAAGCTTCAGTTTTTGTAGATTGCTTCCAAATAAAAAAAAGCAAATGTTCAGACATTTACCTTGCTGCAAGTATGTAGTGTAGCAAGTCCTCAGGGGGAGCAGTACTGCCAGAACCATGAAGTGATTCATCATTCATCCGCCTTCTCCTGCACAAGACTTGTCACGAAAGAAGACATTTCTATTTATTTGTTTCTTTTATGAGAAATGCATGCCAGACAATAGTCCAGACAACACTGCTGTATTTAAGAACGAATAAATAAAAACCCAAGCACGCAGACTCCAGGCAGTTTAAGAGAAATTCAGGGAGAATGGACAAAGAAAGATAAGGAATAAAAAAAGCCTCTTGTTTTTAGGACCTGGTTACAGCATAGGGAAAAATACGCCACACTCAAAAGGTTCAATTTAATCTAAACAAATAAAACACACAATATCTTTAAAGTTTTCCCTCCACTTATTTCTAAGGAATATTAAAACAAAAGTTTGTCCTGATCTATTTTGCCTTACTTTCTTCACAAGTAACAAGATATCCATCCTAACAAGGAAAAAAAAAAAAGGCATCAAAGGTACAAAAGGCCTTGTGGTTCCTACTCCACCTAGAGCCTGACTGATGAATCCAGCAGAATTTGCTAAGCCCTTTGCAAGCACCTGGGACACAATATGGAGGGTTTTAGTTAGACTGGAGTTGAAATACACATATCAAAGTCTTAGCAAGTTCCATTCCTCAAAGGACTGTCATCTCAAGCACCACATAGCTCTATCTAGCATTCCTTTTACAGCTTTTACACTCACATTGTGACAGGATGAAACTCCGTTTGATTTGCACAGCCCAGACCTGAGGGACTGATTGCATGTCAGATCTCATAAGACATGAATCACCTGCAAACTCCACTGTATAGAAGGGAAAAGTAAACATTCAGCAGCAGTATGGTTAAAAGCACTCAGGCACAGAGGGTACAGGAGTCCAAACAACAGGAATAGGACTATGGATACAGCTATCTTTAACTTTTAATTTCCACTTTTACATTTCTGGAGTTGTGTAGAATACTGATAAAGAAAGTCATCTACCACTGCTTCCATAACAGAAGCTGAAACTGCTTAGCAGGGCAGATGACCAGGATGACCTTCTCCCCCTACTAAAGTCAAGGACAGAACAGTTACTGATTTCAGAAGGGCCAGGAATTCACTCCAGAATTTCTTCCTAACAGAAAACCTCCAATTTAATACCTGAGAGCTGCAGACACTTAATGCACTTAATGACCCTGCCTTAGATTCATTGGTTTTGAGAAGCTCTGAATTTCTCCAAAGGATCAAAAGAAAAGATTTCAACCTCCCCCCCCCCCCCCCCCCCACGTTTCTAAAGGTCACATGGAAAATGTAGGAGTCCTGTGTGCAGCACTGCAACCCAGGGCTCAATGCTCCAACAAGCACCCTTGCTGCAGTGTGCCCCAACTTTTTCCTTGTGAGCACAAATGCATCACATGAAGGCCCTCATATTTAAAAGGTGAGCATTGCCTTGCCTAATGTATAGGCTTCTGCAGTCTTTCTTGCCATTATACCAATATCCTCAAAAGTATTTGGACAACACTAAAATCAACATGAATAAAGAATCTAAATATTTTTGAGAACCTAGCCCTAATTCACATGCAACTAATAGACTGTTCCAAGAACTGACTTAGGGAAATCTGCTTCTTTATAGATTTTCTAAGTTTAGATTTTTTTAATCACCTGATCAAATTTAGTATCAAAAAGGGAAAATAATTTGTTTTGTCTGGAATAAACATGATAGAATGGTTCTTTGTTAGAGAGCGGTTAGTGGCAAGTATGCGACACAAAAAAAAAGTCTTTCCAAGGCAGATTATGTTAAAACTTCTAGTAACTCTTTAGTAGATTGTTACTCTTTTGAATTATACAAAATGAATATTGAGACACAAAGCCAAATTTTGCATGCCCTTTTTCAGAAAAAAAGTTAAAATAAAACTGTCTTTAAAGTCAAGGGAGTTGGGTCTCTGCTCTAAGACCAATTTAATACAAGAGTGGTCAGTTAGGTTCAGTGGCGTAACTCCTGACTTAATTATATCAACGTGATGAAAACCTGGTCCCACAAGAATCCTGATTTTGTAAACATCTTTGGGGTTGGACACAAAGCTATTTGCCATATTTGTCATGTATCACTTAAATCCAATATTAAATACAGTGGGAAAGTATTGTGGACGACATTACATATTAGACTATTTGTTTAATTCCTATTTGGAAAACAAATCCAAACTCTTTTCTGCTATTAAGAGGCATTCTCAACCATTGTAATGAAATAAATGTCTAATTTATCTCTCTCTCTCAAATCATTTACACTGTCGGTTCACTAATGACACAGCCTAGATCACTTTTATTGATGCATAGTACAAACGCTGTATGTTACTAAAAGGCAGCATAATATAATAAATGACCATCAGAATATAAACATATTTTGGACAGCCACAATGCTTTTCACTATTCAGTATGTTAATAATCTGGTTTAATACTAATAAATAATAAATATAATAAATTGTGATAATATGTATCACAACTGGATCAAACCAGTTTTCATGGGAAAAGTTCTGGAATTCTCTAACGAAAGAGAATAAGAAGTCAATTTAAATAAATGAAACACTATTCAAGAAAAAAGAAATACAGTCCTTAATATACGAGTAATATTTTGACTTAAATCATCTTTATGCAGAAACTTCTGCCTATGACTAACAAATTAATCACATAAGGTAATTACTACCAACTAATGTCAAGCACTTACTCTGTATTATCAATAATTAAGTACTTTTATAAAATCATCATTTAAAAATCTGTCTTGGTTACAAAGATTAAAAGAGAATCAAAACAGTTATACAAAATAAATTATCAATTTCATTTAAAAAAAAACCAAACATGATGATAATAGATTAACTACATCCTTGCCAAAAGTGAAAATAATTGAACAACAAAGGAAATGAAGACAGGAAGCCAGGGAAGGTTTTTAGGTATTTAAATAATTCATCACCCTGAAACAGGCAAAGTGCTACCTCTGAGAAATAGTGAGCCACTATCAAATGCCACAGGAAAAGTGACAATCACAATCCACTGTTCTGGTGAATAGCTTGGTTCAGATTTGCCAGTCTGAAAATATATGAATACCACACTGGTATGCCACCATTCTTGAGAATGAATCACTGCTGACTTTGTTTTTAAGCCTAAGAGAAGTTATGTTTTGCCACCATGCTCCAGCCTGGAATGCCTGTGTACTTCGTTTCCGTGAATTGCAGATAAGAACAAGAAGCTCTCATGCCAGTGATTTTGAATGTGGGCTGCAGACATGTAATTTGAATACTTTTTCCTTTCTAGTTACTTTTGTCATTAAGATAATTTTGCAATGGCATTTCTCTACTCTATCCGAGAATCACAGAGCAGTTTGTCCAATTGAGTTTTGAAGAACTCCAAGGATGGAGATTCCTCAGCTTCTCTGGGCAACTTGTTACAGTGCTTAAACACCCTCACTGTGAAGGTTTTTTCTCCTTATATTCTCCTTATATTAATATATTAATTTTTCCCCTTATAGTCATATATGGAGAATATCTCCTTTTATTCTCCTTATATTCATATATTCATTTTTTCCTTATATTTTCCTTGCTACAATTTGTGCCCATTTCCTCTTGCCCTTTTGCTGTACACCTCTGCAAAAAGCTTAGCTCTGTCTTCTCAGTAACTTCCCATTAGATAGGTGAGGACTGCAGGTAGAGCTGCCCTTACCTTTCTCTTTTCAAGGCTAAGCAAACTCAGCTCCTTCAGTGACTCCTACCTGTGCTCCAGTCTCCAAAGCCTCCTGGTGTCTCTCTGCTGGATTCAGTCTTCTTTGTACTGTGGGCCCAAAACTGGCCACAGTAATTTAGATATGGCCTCATAAGTGCCAAATAGAAGGAAATAATCATTCCCCCAAGCTCTAATTCTTTGCCATTATAAACAACAGTAGTTACAGTTCTAATTTCTGTGATGAATCTGGTTATTGGGACAAACTGTGAAATTATTTATAAAATGGAGGATAATACTAAGCCGTAAGTTGAGGATGATTGGGCACAAAATGATCTGGCAGAGCTACAGGAGTTAGCTGAGCAAGAAATTTTTCATTTTACCCTACATTCTTCCCCCTTCTAAAAATTCAACATCTGTCAGGGAAGTAAAGCAGACTTGCTTAGTCTTGTCAGTCAATCACTGACACATTTCTTTAACTCATGAATTACAAGTCTACTTGTAATTCTTCCCATTGGAAAAATGTAACCTTGGGTGTGACAAAACAGACACAAATGGATTCAGGATTCCCCAGACTAACTTGAAATTAATCAGCACTGATAGGTACATCAGTAGAACAGAACCATTTTGGAGACCTGGTGGCAATTGCAAGAATATTCCACAGCAACAGGAATTGTTCAGATACCTGACAATTAAAGAGCAATCACTCAAGAAGTGGAGACAGCACAGGAGTAAATTATCTTGGGAAGAGATTAAATTTCCTTCAGTAGGTAGTTTGCAAATAGTCTAAATAAATATCTCCAGGTAAACTATTTCTCCTTCAGAGCAAAAGGCTGGCTTGGATGATCCCTGACGTCCCTTCCAGGCCAATGCTTTTGTGATGCCATAGATGAGAGGAAAAAGAAATTCCCATTATTCATCTGGTAAACATGCCTAAAATAAACATTTCATCAAACCTCTCTTCAAAGGCACTAAAGCACCAAAATTAAACTGAAACCTTTTTTTTTTTCCCCCCCAAGATCAGGCTCAGAGTATTTAGGAGTCATTGGCTGGGAGTTGGAGCTATATGGTGCATATACTGCTGCAATACCCATGTGTGTAAGAAAAGGAAGCCCCCGCTATGAACATCTAGTATCAGCCAATCTGTTTTGTATCAGTCTTCCTAAAGCTGCATATTTCAAATCATACTTCATACACTTTCCTTTCTCAGTGACCTCTGCTTTGCTTATTTAAAACAGCTGCCAGTCACAACCCACATCCTCAAATGAATCAGAGCCATACACAGGCTGGGAGAAGAAATGTTTTCAGCTGCTAGGATCCAGAAAACTTTATTCATTTAAATGATAGTATTACATAGGGACACCCAACCATAAACACTATTGATCGAACAAATTTTCCTAAACCAGATGTGGAAGACGACTGTCAGTGAGGCAAATGCAGTAATAATACTACTGTGGATTTATATCACATTTTTCATCCTATGTTCTCATTCCCTCTACTTCATAGACAGACAGACTGAGGATAGGAATTACAATTCAAGTTCATACCACGCAGCACAAGTTCACTAACATAACTGATGTGTTTAGTGCCAACACCTAATAAACTCCTTCCTTAGCCACCAAAGAGGCACCCCTAGAAAGTAAGCCAGACCATAGGTAGACTAATTCATCCTCTAGAGGTGGTTTTTTTTCCTCTTAAACAAACAGACAACTAGGTAAGTGCCAAAATGAGCTAGAATGCCCTAAGTCAAAGATTTGTACAAACACTCTGCATGGAAGTGTGCCTCTGCTCTCCTGATTCCTACAATTCCCAGTATGATATCCCCTGCAAAATCAACAGTGCAGAGCTGACATCCAACTGAGGCAGCTTTACTTGAAACAGGAAGCAATGTCAAGCCATCGGGAACCTATTGAGTGTTGGGAAAGTAGCATCTGCCAAAGCATCCTATAACTAAATAGATCCCCCTTCAAAATAAACATCACACTCTTTATAGAAAATTTAATTTGCAATGATTCCGAATTCTGGGAAAAAATGAATAGTTGAGACACCAAATTCTGAAGTGGATGAACCCTTCCTTTAGTCCTTGTACTCAGGCTTTCTTCTCCCAAGCAATTTTAAAGATGGTTTCAATTACACTTAGCACAAAAAACACATCTGCATATAAGACATTGAAAGCTCCTAATAAGCCTTTCTGATCTAATGGGTGAGCAACAAGTTTAAAAAGCTGCATGTGGAAGAAAGGAATTTCTATAATTAAGGTCTGATATGCATGTAATCATTTGATCACTTAGGGATAGCTTTATCTCCTGTTTTTTTGATAAACAGAAAGCTCTTTGTGGATGGATGTTCTTGGTTTTCTAAAGAGCTTTGCCAAAATAGGAAAACATCATGTATTTCATGGTCCCATGAAGGCTGGAATCCAAACAAAAAAGCAATTAAATAGCAAAAAAATGGGGTCTAGAAAGGTAAAGTGATCAACAAACTATGTAAGACTTTGCCTGCCCCATCAGAAAGCAAATGCGAACAATTGTAGGGAAGGAATCACATAACGTGGTGGCGTGACTCATACCAACAGGAAGAATAATTTTACCATGTTTTCAGGCACGATCTACTTGCAACACTGCTAGGATCTGGTTTACTCTGCTAGAGCAGGGACTGGTTCAGGCATGCAATATTTAGATAAAAAGAGAGATAAAAAGGTTATGCCAAAAAACCAGTCAAACTCCAAAGAATGCAGGAACCACACCAGAATTTATCATGTTTTTTCATTTTCTCCGATGGTTTGGAGATTAAACAACGCATTTCAGCCGCTTAAATGAAAGCAGGAGCAACACGTTTTCTCTGTATGATGCTGGATTTAAAGGTCTGGGTTCGCATTTCTGAGCAAGCCAACACCTTCTTGAAGCAGTAGGAACAGGAGACGTTAAAACCAAACCTAATCACCTGGCAGGAACAGCATCCTCATCCCACGATGCACCTCACCTCAGTAATTTTTGCCCAGGTCAGACCAGCGGCTTTTATGCTGCAGTTAAGCAGTGATACCTCGAAAGCAGAGAAGGCTAGGGGCGCGGGGGGGGGGGGGGGTTCATAAACCGCATTAAAGTCAACATCAAGTGACGGTGCTGCCTCGGCAATCCGTTTCTGGAGGATGAATGAGCAGCACCAGGACGGCGGTGCCCAGCCGCCGGCTCCCGCCCTCCCGCAGCCCTCCCGCACCCGCCGTGCCGAGGGGTGCCTGGAAAAACGGGGGTTAAAAGGCAGGCAAAGGGTGAAGAGAGCGTAACGGGCACCAGGAGGACTAAACTTCAAAGTAAAAACTCCACAGAGCGTTTCAAAAAAGGCGCCGGGGCGGTCCTCCACGCCGTGGTGGTGGTCCCCGTGGTGGACGTCCCTCAGCGGAGGAGGCTGAGCCCCTCTCAGCGAGGGCGGCCGGGGTCCCCCGGCGGGAAGGGAGGGGAAGGGGAACGAGGGGCTGCCGCGACAGGGAGAGGCCGGCATAACTCACCTGCAGCCGCCGAGCAGCTCCCTCAGGAACGGGGGAGAGACAGATCCCCGCCTGGCGGCCAGCGGGACGCACCGGCCCCCCCGGTCAGTGCCGGGAAGAGCTACGGCCCTGCCGTGCTCGGCCCTCCCTCCCCCGGGCAGGGCGGCGCCTCCTCCCACCTCACGGAGGCCGGGTGAGCAGCGTCTCGGGAATTTCCACCCCCCCCGCTCCGGGAAGCGCGGCCGGTTCCCTTGGCCGCCCTCCCAAAGCAGGGCGCGGGCCGCCCCGCCTCATCCCGCAGCGCCCGCCGCCGTCTGCCCCCTCCTCGAGGGAACGGGCGCCCGCGGAGGAGCGGGCCGGCGGCGGAGGCCGAGCCGCTCCGGTGCCCCCGGGGCGAGGAGGGGCTGGGGGGCCTGGGGTCCGCCGGGGACAAGGGCCGACCCTGGGGTGGCCAGGCAGGGAATGGAGGACGGGCAAGGGTAGCCTGAGGGGGCCGTGAGGAGCAGAGAATGGACACTGTGTTCAAGTGGACATTTTCCCGATCCTCCCAGTCCCGAGCTGGTCAGAAACCGCACGTAGGAGTGATGTCTCCAAGACGCCTGTGCCTCTGGTGCCATGGCCCCAGGGTTCCTGTGTCTCCTTGGTCTGGCTCCGGGGGACGGGCACGGTCGCTCTGGCCACCAAGGCAGACGGGGTGAGGTGGTGGCCTGGTGCTTGCAGCAGGGCTCGGGGTCGAGGCCGAGGCCATAGCTGAGCTGGTGCTGCACCACCGTCTCGCACACAGCTGTCCGACGAAATCCCACTCAGCAACCACGTTAAGGAAGTTTATGGCTCACAAAATCCAACTCTCCACTCCCAAAATTGTCAGACCGTAAGGCAGAAGGGGAGATCAGGAGTTCACTGCATCTGTTGCCCTGCCTGTCGGCTGTGGGTCCCCATCTGACAGGCCTCGGCAAGACGCTCAGAGCGATACAGTGTGCCGCAAGCTGCCTGGGTCACTGCTTCCATCAGAAGATGTAGCCATGAGGAATTTTTGTTTAAACCTGTTACTTATCCTTTTCAGGGTGTTCGTGGTGAAGGTTTCTCCAGTTTGTAGCACTTTTACATAGAAGAGGTCTTCTGTCTCTTATTTTCTTTTTCCTAAGCTACGTTTTTAAGTTAAACATAACATACCTATTAAGACACTGTTTTCCTTGCTCTCCTTTGGATTGTCTCAAATTCTCGAAGCTTGGCTGCTTTTCCTCGGAAGGATGTGGACTGGGAAGTGTTCTGCCTTACAGGCTGTATTCCTTTTTATACTTCCTGATATATAGTTTGCCTTTTCTTGCAGCAGTGTAGTGCTGCTGACTTACGCTTTTACTTGTGATCCACTCCAGCACCTTGATCCTTTTCTTCTGAATCCCTGTCTAGCCAGCTGTTCCCTGCCTCTTTGTATTGTAGTGATGTCTCATGCTTCCCTCTGTTGAGTAACACGCTGCTTCTTTAGTCAGGTTTTCCATTTTCTCATGAAGCTTTTGCTTTCTAGTCAAGCAAATTATTTCTAGTCAAAGGGTAGTTTTATTCTTCAGAACCTTATTCTGGAGAATTACATCTATTTCTTCCACAGAGTTTCTGTGCGTGTTGTATGAGTCATGTAAACTGAACTTCTCACAGAGGGTCACTGATGGCTCATTTTTCACTGTCCGCCTGCCGGTCTGGAGGCACTAGAACCAGACATTTACTGTTGTGTCAGAACGCAGAGGAGTACATACATGAAAGGTCATCTAACTGCTTCGTTTTACTGAAAATGCAAATCACAGATGCCTAAAATTGGATGCCAAAATTTTGGCATGTTTTTTTTTCTGTTTTGTTTCCCTTGTGCTTATTAACAACTCTCTGTAATATGCTAATAAGTAATTTCCTCTAATGTTTTTAGAGAGTATAATTAGAAAAGCATACTGGCAATGAATCAATTTATATTTGAAAGCAGGATTTGAATAATCATAGAATCATAGAATCATAGAATTGTTAAGGTTGGAAAAGACCCTTAGGATCATCAGGTCCAACCATTAACCTACCACCGCCAAGTCCACCACTAAACCATGTCCTCAAGCACTGCATCTACCCATCTTTTAAATACCTCCAGGGATGGGGACTCAACCACTTCCCTGGGCAACCTGTTCCAGTGCCTGACTACTCTTTCAGTAAAGAAGTTTTTCCTAATATCTAACCTAAACTTACCCTGGCGCAGCTTGAGGCCATTTCCTCTCGTCCTATCGCTTGTTACTGGGGTGAAGAGACCGACCCCCACCTCTCTACAACCTCCTGTCAGGTAGTTGTAGAGGGCAATAAGGTCTCCCCTCAGCCTCCTCTTCTCCAAACTAAACAACCCCAGCTCCCTCAGCCACTCCTCAGAAGACTTGTTCTCTAGACCCCTCACCAACCTCGTTGCCCTTCTCTGGACACGCTCCAGCACCTCAATGTCCTTCTTGAAGTGAGGGGCCCAGTACTCAAGATGCGGCCTCACCAGTGCCGAATACAGGGGCACTATCACCTCCCTGGTCCTGCTGGCCGCACTATTCCTGATACAAACCAGGATGCCATTGGCCCTCTTGGCCACCTGGGCACACTGCTGGCTCATGTTTAGGCGGCTGTCAACCATCACCCCCAGGTCCTTTTCAGCCAGGCTGCTTTCCAGCCACTCCTCCCCAAGCCTGTAGCGTTTCCTGGGGTTGTTATGACCGAAGTGCAGGACCCGGCACTTGGCCTTGTTGAACCTCATACAGTTGGCCCCAGCCCAACAATCCAGCCTGTCCAGGTCCCTCTGCAGGGCCTTCCTACCCTCCAGCAGATCAACACTCCCACCCAACTTGGTGTCATCTGCAAACTTACTGAGGGTGCACTCAATCCCCTCATCCAGAACATCGATAAAGATATTAAACAGGACCGGCCCCAACACTGAGCCCTGGGGAACACCACTCGTGACCGGTCACCAACTGGATTTGGCTCCATTCACCACAACTCTCTGGGCTCGGCCGTCCAGCCAGTTTTTAACCCAGCAGAGAGTGCACTTGTCCAAGCCGTGAGCAGCCAGCTTCTGCAGGAGAATGCTGTGGGAGACGGTGTCAAGGGCCTTACTGAAGTCCAAGTAGACAACATCCACAGCCTTCCCCTCATCCACTAAGCGGGTCACCTTGTCAATATGCAATAAATAAAACATGGGGGTTTTGTACATTAAGGGATCTGATGGGAAAAATGGCATATCGTCATGTAATGACAACTAAAGGGAATAAAATTAAGTCAGCTTAGTTCTAGCACTTTTAAATGTTGAATGGGTGTCATTGCACTCCATTGTCTCTTAATGTAGGGGTGGAAAATTTTTGCACATACTATTTTAAAGATAATATATTAAGTCATTTTTGTGCTTTGAGCCCCCTCATCTCTGTTTGAAAATATATCTTCTTTTAGGCCTCTACTGGAGATACCTGTTAAAATCTGTTGATATATTTAACATTTTCTGAGTCATTTCAACTCTGCTGTGGATTATAGATGTTCAGCCCTCTCTTGTCTCTCCATTTGGGTAGCAGCAATAATCTCTGATGCTGCTTTTGCATACTGATCCATATAATCCAGAAGTTCCAGAATGAACAATGTAATAGCTTATCCTTTGAATGCGCCAGGCTTATGAACGTACAAACTCACTGCTATCTAGAAATAATGTTCAAGGTACTAATTAGTACCTAAAAACCTAACAAGTTATTGAATAATGACTATAAGGAATTTTCAGGCAGTTGTAGGTTGCCTTTAGGTGGTCCCTTAGCCTCCTCTTTGGGAAACTAACCAGGCTTCTAGTTCATGTTCTCTAGGCCACTGACAATCTTGGTACCCCTCTGCTGTATCTTCTCCTGTTTGTCAACATCTCTCTTGAACTGGGGTGCCCAAAACTGGACACAGTATTACAGTCTCCTTGCTGCTCATAGCCCTGCATCAGCACACAGAGCTTTCTAATACCTCCTGTTTGTTCATTAGCATAGCATCAATTCAGGTGGACACCCGGGTGTGATAATTCCGCCCCCGCCAAAGTATGAGAGCTTCCCTCACAATGCTGTCCTTTCAGCTTCCTTATTTGTGTGCATAAGCTTGGGGTGGGCACCCTTTGATTGCCAACCCAGTCCACCTTCCCTCACTTCATTGTCAGTCATCATCTCTCTCCTCATCCTTCCTAGTTTAAAGCTCTTGTCAGGATGGCCAACCTATCAGGAAAGATTCTTTTACCCCACTTAGGTTGCTCTCATCTCCTCCTAGCAGTCCTCAAAGCTCAGCAAGCATCTCTTGGTCATAAAAGCTGATTCATTACTGTTGACACCAGCTGTGCAAACACGTATTGACCCACAGAATTCTCCGCTCACTGAGGGCACCTTTCCCCTGCACTGGCAGGATTGAGGAGTTACCACCTGAGCTCCCTTTCACTTGGGTCTAACCTCCAGAGCCAGGTGGTCACACTTGATAGACTCAGGGTGTCCCCTCACAGTGTCAATGGTGCTCACATGGAAGATCAGCACAGGAGACTAGTCTCGGTGCCCGGAAGATCAGCATGGGATACCAGTCTCAGTGCCAGGCAAGCCTAAGCAGTCTCTCCACAATGTCCTGGATCCAAGCCACCAACAAGCAGAAGACCTCCCTAGACAGTAGATTAAGTCAGCCTCTGTCCCCCATAGCAAGGACCCTCCCACTATGACTCACGCTCGGCATGCTTAGGCTCAGCTGGCTCTTCTGATGCTTTGTTAAACAGTTCCCAGGCCCTCACCTACTTCCAGGACACAGAGCCTCTTCTGTAGTTGCAGAACTGCAGGCACAGAAGGAGATGTCCTCCTGGTGCCAGAAGTCATAAACTTCCAGCCTTCACTATCATGGGAGTCTCCATTTCCCAACACAATGCACACAGATGCTGCCTGTCCGTGCTTCAGCACAGTGGGGGATTCAAGCTTCTGTATCTGTAGAATCTTGGAGTTCTGGTGAGCTGCACTAAACTAGGCCTCTCTCTAGCATCCTCCCTAGTCAGAGTCAGCTGGAGACAAGAGCTCAAAGAACCCTTTTATCATGATTAGCTGACAGAACTCATTAGGAATTGCTAGATCTTGTTAGAAGTCAAGGCCTCCTGAAGCTATCTTTTCCTGGCAGCAGTAGACACCTTGAAGTTCCTGAAAGAGTTCCCAGGAGTTCTGCAGTGACCCAGAAGAAATTCCCATAAGATCTGGAAAATCTACAGGCAGAGCCTGGAGACTGCTGTGCAGACTGCTGCGTCTGTTGGGTGCCTCCATTAGCTGCCATCACTTAGTCATGTCTTTTTTTCTTTGCATTCTCCAGATACAAATATTTGCAGGTTTCACTAGTCAGAACACTCAGGTGAAGAGTTTTGAGCTTCTGCTTTAGGAAGGCAAGTGCTGAAATGATTACTGTTGGGGAAACTGCAGCATCCTATTGGACTTGTGTAAGAAATCTTAACTGGCAACACACCAAAAGTTGGGATTTTAAACAGCAAGTCCACAGAATATGTAACATTAGAAAAACCACAGCAATGCTGTTTGCAAGATAAAATGCATCAGATAAATAAGCAGGAAACAGGAAGCAGGGGGTGGGGGGTGCACGCGCATGCATCTTTGTGTTTTCCTTCAGACAGGGATTGTTGATATAAATGGTTGTGCTAGCAATACTCCACATTGCCTACAATTCAGGCAATGTAGGGCTGTACTCACTAAGGATTCACCCATGCAGAATTCTGGGGTAAAAAAATTAAACAAATCAGGGGAAAATATTAAGATTTTTTGCATATTTTGCAAATCCTATTTGCTGGTCTTTAGCTAGACAGAGAAAATAAACTGGCCTAAAGGGAAAGAATAGCTTGGTTATGGTTCTGAACAGAAAAATAGTCATGCCACTTAATCTCCATGAGTCAATTTTCCTTCATTAATTGTGAGGAATAATATTTCCTTTTTGCCTTTTTTTTTTAATTTCTCTTGTCAGTTTTCAGACCAGAGACTGCCTCTAGCTTTTGCTGCTGTGCTATATAATATAACAGGACATGAACCCCAGGAAGATATTTTAGTCCCAACTTTAAAATAAACACATAAGTAAATTCATTGATAAACAAATAAGGGACAAATGAATGAAAAAATAAGTATATTCACTAGCAGAGAAGAGAGAGGCTGCTGCTGGTAGTGTTAAGCTTGAATTTCCATTTTAATTTTCTCAATTTTAGCCATACTAATTTTAGAAGTGCTTTATTTAAATTATGTATTTTCAATATTTTAGTGTCAGCTGTACCTAAAATAGAATATTTCCCCTTTCACACATCAAGTTTTTGTAGCCTCTCGACATCTAAAACTAATTTTTCTCTATTGAGATCTGTGTTCAACAATGTTCTTGTAATGTTACATAATATACTTCCAGCATGTACAAAATCTGCCACTGATGTTGGTACGCTAATAATTTTTACCCATACTGACTTATGTGGTGCAGTAAATGTGCCCCTTATAAGCAATAAAAAGGTAATTTTCTGATTTCTCTGTCCTTCTAGGAAAAAAGGAAGCCATTGGAACAATGCTATCTACATTAACAGGACCATTTCAAAGGAAAAAAGAAAAAATCTGCAGACAATGTACAAAAGAGAATTCGCTTTGTCAGGCACTGAATCAAAGACTTGAAAAAAGAGAAATGGGGTATTTAAAAGTTCCTTATTAACCAATGCAGTGAAAGGCTTTCCTTTACTATGTTATTTAAAGCAGAAGCAGAAATACTAGTCTGTATTTCAAGAGTTTCAGATACCAGTTAGTTAATGATCATATCCAGGGGCTTGACTAGAGGGAGCCAGTTGACCCCACACATTACAACAGCCACTGGTAAAAAAAAAGGGTAATTATCATAGGCGACTCCCTTCTGAGGGGAGCAGGGGGCCCAATATGCCGACCGGACCCATCCCATAGGGAAGTCTGCTGCCTCCCTGGGACCCGGGTCAGAGACTTTACTAGGAAGCTCCAAAGGCTGGTACAATCGTCTGATTATTATCCACTATTGGTTGTTCAGGTTGGCAGCGATGAGGCAGCCGAGAGAAGTACAAAGACGATCAAAAGGGATTTCAGAGAACTGGGGCGATTGCTTGAAGGATCAGGAGCGCAGGTAGTGTTTTTCTCCATCTCTTCAGTAGCAGGGAGGAATACAGAAAGGAACAGGAAGACCCATGTCATTAACACGTGGCTCAGAGGCTGGTGCCAGCGGTGGAATTTGGGGTTTTTCAATCATGGGGCAGTTTACATGGCACCAGGCCTGCTGGAGACAGATGGGGTTCACCTGTCTCAAAGGGGGAAAAGGATCCTAGCTCAGGAGTTAGCAGGCCTCATTGAGAGAGCTTTAAACTAGATTCGAAGGGGGAAGGGGATAAAACCAGGCTTGCTAGGGATGAGCCTAGGGGTGGCATGCCTGTGTTAGAGACGAGATCACTAGCCCAGCTGATGTGCATTTAGACCAACGCACGCAGCATGGGCAATAAACAGGAGGAGCTGGAAGCCATTGCGCGGCAGGAAAACTATGATGTAGTCGCCATCACAGAAACATGGTGGGATGACTCACACAACTGGAGTGCTGCAATGGACAGCTACAAGCTCTTCAGAAGGGATAGGCAAGGAAGGAGAGGTGGTTGGGTAGCTCTATATGTTAGAGTGTGTTTTGATTGTACAGAGCTCAACGATGGTAACGATAAGGTCGAGTGCTTATGGGTAAAGATCAGGGGGAAGGCCAACAAGGCAGATATCCTGGTGGGAGTCTGTTATAGACCACCCAACCAAGATGAAGAAACAGATGAAGCATTCTACAAGTGGCTGGCTGAAGTCTCATGATTGCTAGCCCTTGTTCTCATGGGAGACTTCAACTTATCAGATATCTGCTGGAAATACAACACAGCAGAGAGGAAAGAGTCTAGGAGGTTCCTGGAGTGTGTGGAAGATAACTTCCTGATGCAGCTGGTGAGGGAGCCAACCAGGGGAGGTGCCCCACTGGACCTGCTGTTCACGAACAGAGAAGGCCTGGTGGGTGATGTGGTGGTTGGAGGCTGTCTTGGGTACAGCAACCATGAAATGATAGTTTTCAATTCTTGGAGAAGTAAGGAGTGGGGTCAGCAGAACTGCTACCCTGGACTTTAGAAAGGCAGACTTTGGACTGTTTAGAAGTCTGGTTGAGAGAGTCCCTTGGGGGGCAAAGGAGTCCAGGAAGGCTGGACATTCTCCAAGAAGGAAGTCTTAAAGGCACAGGAGCAGGCCGTCCTCATGTGCCAAAAGATGAGCAGACAGGGAAGACTGTCCTGGCTGAACAGAGAGCTTCAGCTGCAACTCAGGAAAAAAAGACAGTTTACCATCTTTGGAAGAAGGGGCAGGCTACTCAGGACGACTGCAAGGATATTGTTAGGTTATGCAAGGAGGAAATTAGAAAGGCAAAGGCCCAGCTAGAACTTAAACTGGCCACTGCAGTTAAGGATAACAAAAAATGTTTTTACAAATATATCAGCAACAAAAGGAGGGCCAAGGAGAATCACCATCCTTTATTGGATGTGGAGGGAAAAATCGCCACAAATAATGAGGAGGAGGCTGAGGTATTTAATGCCGTCTTTGCCTCAGTCTTTAATAGTCAGACTAGTTATCCTCAGGGTATTCAGGCCCCTGAGCTGGGAGATGGAGATGGGAAGCAGAATAAAGCCCCAATAATCTAAGAGGTAACAGCTAGTGACCTGCTCCTCCACCTGAATGCCCACAAGTCTATGGGGCCAGATGGGATCCACCCAAGGACACTGCGGGAGCTGGCGGAGGAGCTCACCAAGCCACTTTCCATCATTTATCAGCAATCCTGGTCAGCCAGGGAGGTCCCAGCTGACTGGAAGTTAGTTAATGTGACGCCCATCCACAAGAAAGGACAGAAGGAGGACCCGGGGAACTACAGGCCTGTCAGCCTGACCTCGGTGCCAGGGAAGGTCATGGAGCAGATCATCTT
Source organism: Theristicus caerulescens (assembly GCA_020745775.1). Lineage (NCBI taxonomy): Eukaryota > Metazoa > Chordata > Aves > Pelecaniformes > Threskiornithidae > Theristicus > Theristicus caerulescens. The sequence goes on along the minus strand of CM036583.1, from coordinate 15,316,351 downwards.
GAGTGCCATCATGCAACACGTGCGGGACAACCGGGGGATCAGGCCCAGCCAGCATAGGTTCATGAACGGAATGCTTGACCAACCTGATCTCCTTCTATGACAAGGTGACCCACTTGGTGGGTGAGAGGAAGGCTGTGGATGCTGTCTACCTGGACTTTAGTAAGGCCTTTGACACTGTCTCCCACAGCATTCTCCTGGAGAAACTGACTGCTCACAGCTTGGATAAGTGCACTCTCTGCTGGGTAAAAAACTGGCTGAATGGCCGAGCCCAGAGAGTGGTGGTGAATGGAGTCAAATCCAGTTCGCGAACGGTCATGAGTCGTGTTCCCCAGGGCTCAGTACTGGGGCCAGTTCTGTTTGGTATCTTTATCAATGATCTGGACAAGGGGATTGAGTGCACCCTCAGTAAGTCTCCAGATGACACCAAGTTGGGTGGGAGTGTTGATCTGCTGGAGGGTAGGACGGCTCTACAGAGGGATTTGGACAGGCTGGATCAATGGGCTGAGGCCAGTTGTATGAGGTTCAACAAGGCCGAGTGCCGGGTCCTGCACTTGGGTCACAACAACCCCATGCAATGCTACAGGCTTGGGGAGGAGTGGCTGGAAAGCCGCCTGGTGGAAAAGGACCTGGGGGTGTTGGTCGACAGCCTCCTGAACATGAGCCAGCAGTGTGCCCAGGTGGCCAAGAGGGCCAATGGCATCCTGGCTTGTATCAGGAATAGTGCGGCCAGCAGGACCAGGGAGGTGATAGTGCCCCTGTACTTGACACTGGTGAGGCCACACCTCGAGTACTGTGTTCAGTGTTGGGCCCCTCACTACAAGAAGGACATTGAGGTGCTGGAGCATGTCCAAAGAAGGGCAACGAAACTGGTGAAGGGTCTGGAGCACAAGTCTTATGAGGAGTGGCTGAGGGAGCTGGGGTTGTTTAGTTTGGAGAAGAGGAGGCTGAGGGGAGACCTTATTGCTCTCTACAACTGCCTGAAAGGAGGTTGTAGAGAGGTGGGGGTCAGGCTCTTCTCCCAAGTAACAAGCAATAGAACAAGAGGAAATGGGCTCAAGTTGTGCCAGGAGAGAATTAGATTAGATATTAGGAAAAATTTCTTCACGCAGAGAGTGGTTAGGCATTGGAACAGACCGCCCAGGGAAGTGGTACAATCACAGTCCCTGGAAGTATTCAAAAAACATGTGGATGTGGTGCTTAGGGACATGGTTTACTGGTGGACCAGGCAGTTAGGTTAACAGGTTGTACTCAATGATCTCAGAGGTCCTTTCCAACCTTAACGATTCTATGATTCTATATGCTTGAGTTTCTGGACAGTTTACTGGAGATGTTGACTCTCTAATTAAAAGCCAGCAATTTGTATGAAAAAGCCTGAAGTCCTTTCAGTTGTAAATTTATATTTAACATAGTGTGAAATAGGCCATCCTTACCCCCAAAGCAGAATGAATCACACCCATATCCTGATTCTCAGATTTTTTTCTTAAAAAATTCCACTGCCAGAAACTCCTTCCAAGGCAGTTTCTGGCTAGGACCTAACTATCCTTAGTGGTATAAAGTTCTCTCATATATAAACCAAAAGTACTTACTAGCTCTTTATACCCACCACTGTCTGCCTACAAACTAATAGAGATCAAGTTATTCTTTTTTGTTTTGCAGCAGCCTTTGAAATGTTGAAGATTAATAACAGGACCCCTTCAGCCCTCTCTAGGCTAAACAACCTCAATTCTTTCAGTGTTTTAAAGAATGCTAATCGTGATCACCGCTATTCACATCTCTCTTGAAGTCCAGTTCTGAAAGAAGAAATGGAGGGGACAGCACTCCCAACAGGAGCCTTATCAACACTATATTTACTTACAGATGACACTTCTGTTCCTACCTGTCTGTGTATTTGCTGTTTCCTCAGAAGCAGAACATTGTTTATTTAAGATCCACCTGTGATGTTCCGTAAGCCACAGACCATCTTATCTTGCCAATCTTCTGTTTCCTGCTTGTTCAATTATTTCTGCTTACGACTACAGCCTTGCACTTTCCCTATTGAGACACCATTTCTCTAATTCGTCAAGATGCTTTTGAATCTCAATCCTGTTTTCTGATGTGCTTGTGATCCCTCATAGCTTCATGTCATTTGGAAATCCTAGGCATCTTCTGTTTTATCAGATATTGTTGACTGCTAACAGCCAGGACAGACCTTTCCAACTCCACTGAAGACATTGTTCCTTCTTAACAGTGAGCCACCGCTAACTGCTTTCTGACTGCACAGTGGCAACTTCCAAAACCAAAGTAAAGCAAACCATTGTTTTCCATAAACAGTGTTCCTCATGCAAGATTTAATTTCCAGCCAGGAACAATTTCTATTTAGAGTCAGTAGTTGCAGAAATACTCTTTCAGAGCAAAGGACAGTGAAATGTTCTTGAGCTGAACTGCACTGGACTGAACAATTTCAGGTGTACTTTTTAGTGCAGCCAGAATGACGAGGTTTTCAGCAGTATCCATGGAGTTCCTCTGGGAGTAATTTTGGTCATCCGACAGCTGCAGAGGAAAATCATTCAAAATGTATAGCCATATTAGTGTTGGACTGAGCTAATATTCTTTCCTTCTCAATAGGCTTCTCAGCTTGGAGTCAAGCTAGGATTCCTCGCTGCTAACCTGAACTGTCTGATGAAATGTAGGAGGGAGGAATGGCATAATTGTCTGCACTTGTTTTGCAGGTGCAGCCTGAGTGTCCTACACAAATAAGCTTTGAGCTTTCTGTAGTCATTTCCACCATGCCTGTGGTAGGTCGCTGTAAAGAGCAAGGCCTGAACTTGTATTGAATTGCAGTGTATTGTACACAAACTTGTGTGGTTCCAGCAACAGTCTCCTCCAGGCATATCTCTTTGATCAAGTAATAATTGTGGCTCCTAACAAGAGATAATGATTATATATGTATAATCTGATATGAGCTCAGCTAATATGTAACAAGTATAGGTTTGTTCTAAAAAATGAAAAGCACAGTAGCATAAATAACTTATGGCATTACTGAAGAAAAACTGATCAGTTATTTGCCATTATCTAATAATTGCACAAAAATCTCTGTGTTAAGCAATTGTTATTACGATGAAAAAGCAGTGAAATGTAAGGAAATACCAACATTAGAATTAATACATAACTTCAAGTCACCTTTTTATGTATATACATGGTTATATAGTGCTTAATTATTTCAGTTCTGGTTTTATTCACAAGGGTCATTTCCCCAGTGAGCACTGAGATACATGAAGTTCACTTATTCTGTAGATCTTCCGTATTTGTTTTCTCCCAATTGTCAAGTGGAAAGGCTACAGCTTAGTTATTCTGCAGTATTCAAACTCAGCTCAGAAGCTAAAAAAATTTGTTCTCTATAATCTTTTTGTTTACGGTCCTTATCCATGATGCCATATAATCCAATTTTACATACATCAATTTAAACTACTAACAATCTCTCATCTTTTCCCCACCTAACTTACCTGGAAACTAAAGATGCCAAAGCTACCAAAATTTTCTAGTGGTATTAGAAATGCAGTTGGGTTCAGCTGAGCACAGTAATAAATTAATCACTAACTGATGAGTAATTACAGCATTTAGGCACTTATTTACCCCTGAGGTTGTCTCGGGTCTAGAGACTAGCATCTTTCAAGTACCTTTAAAAGTCCTAGTTTCTCCTCTGAGTAGGTAAATTCAGACCTGCTTATCTCCCAGAACTATTCTTTCCTATCAGATTGCACAAGGCACAAGTAGGCTACCACTCCAACTCTCATGAGTTCCTGTGTCTTTCTGTACAATGACGCAGCCTTAACTGGACGGCAGTGGCTGTCTCCATTCACGCTATCCTTAAATCTGTGCTTTTAGTCATTCTTCGAGGTTGTTCCAAGCATGTATTTGAACTTCTTCCAACTGAAGAGAGAATTGAATCCTTCTCTTTAGTTTCAGGTTGAGCACTATGGTCAGTAGGCTATTATAAAAGGCCTGTGTGCCTTCACATTTTAAGAGTATCCTCAACATCTTCCTGTGAGGGACAAATACGTGCAACGTACAATAGTCATACCCTGAGAAATGAACTTCCTGGGAATTCCCCCACCAAGTTTTTGACCTCAGAAGCATTTGTGCAGGCTGCGTACTCCTCACACTGAAACAATTCTGTGCATATGAAGTCTAGGTGCTCGGGGAATTTGAATGAAGAGATGCCAAGTGTATTCAGACTTTCAGGTTAATGGATAGCTAGATGGGATTCCAGAAGGAGAATTAGTTTCTGCCTAAGAGCCTCTTTAGGCGACTGTGTGGTTTACTGGCCCCTCCCAAAGAGATTAAGCTCAAAAACATCCACTCTCTGGGTCCCAAATTTGAGACACTTAACGTTATTATTTTCGGATTAGTTTTTCTTAGGAGAAACTCTCTGCTACCATCTTGTGGTAAACTAGAGGAAGAGACTTCAAGAGCAAACATTTTTACTTACGTGGGAGTCACGGAGTAAAATCAATTCCGTATTTGAGCGTTGGACTAGTAAAATACTGAGAGTGTGACGTGACATTCCAGGATAGGAGAGTAAACAGCACAGTGTGCTGGAACAAAGTAGTTGTTCCGCTGTCATATATTGAGATTGTGTGCTCAAATATTCTGGATATATGCTTTTTTTCTGTGAGAAAGGTTGCTTGGATGAAAAAGGGGCCCAGGATTTCTGTCTGTGTGATCAGAACATTAGTTATAGTGGTAGCAAGGCTACTTCATGACCTTTATGGTTACATTAGATAGTACTGATTCAGGTCATATATACAGCACTGTCTCGCATGTCCAGATACAACAGCCCATTTTGAGTGATTGTATAATGGAGTTAGGCATATCCAGAAGGAGAAGAGGGTTCCTTGTGGATTCCTGCTGTGCTATGGACCTTCACTCTGATGTAAGAACAGATATGAAGTCTTCTGCCCAGCATCTGATGGAGAAATCATGGGTATTTCCCACTGAAGCCAATAACAGTAAAGGAGCTCTAGTTGATACCCACTATTATTCAGCACAGATGAAAGTGGGGTAACCACAGGAGAACCAGACAAGACATTGGGACAAGAAGGCAGTAATGGAGTAGGATGCAGTCCCTTTTTGCCCAGCATTTGCAGAGCAAAATTCAAGGATGTAAGAATGAACTCCAGCCGTATCAGTGTACGGACAGTAACACTTCCAGATACAAAATCCAGCATTCCAGTTGGAGATAGCGGCTAGCAAGAGATGACACATAGGTTACTTGTCTGCAAAAGTCCCTCTGTTGGCGTGGGACTAGCCTTAGGCCATTCCTGAGTTCTGGGACACAACAAGCCACTGACAGGACATGATGGAGTACAGGCATGCTTCTCTGCCAGGTAGTTACACAAATGAGGCTCAGGCAAAGGACTGTTTCCCACAGGACGAGTGTTAGCTTGCTACAAAAAAAATAGTTGTTTCCATAGGTATTCCATTTTCCCAAATTAATCTTATGCTATTCTAACCCATAAGAGAATTATTTGGTCTACAGTTTCAAGGTATGTCTACTGTAGACTGAATTGAGACATCTGAACTAGCAGGCTAAACGGACTTGCTGCAGCCAGATGCTTACAGGCCTCTCTACCAGTTATTCAAAATGAGTGTGGCGATTTCCACTGTATCAAGCATTGGGCGTAGTGGAACAGCTCTAAACAGTCTCCAGATTTCCTTTAAATATCATTCTCAGAAACTGATAAGTCATTTGGGCTGAAGTTAAAAAAACACAGAGCAGCCTACAACAGACTATTGGCACAGAAAATTCCAGCCCAACTGAGTTTTTCAAATGAATAAACAACTGAAAGTAGCATCTTCAAATGGTTACTCTGACTTTATATACCGGCTTATATGTCAGTTCACAATAGTCAATAAAATTAATTTGAAATGGGCTTTGTAACCCATTTGGTGATATAAATCAAAAAAATGAAGTTTGTTTTGTCCCATGTCTTAGCTTTGGGTTGATGTATTCAACAGTCTTGTTCCTGGAAAGTCTTGCTCAGTAGAAAGTTCATGGAAAGCAGAATTAAGCTCTAAAAGAGGAGGTAAGCTTTCTCAGATGCTGTATAACTCAAAATACCTCATCAACAATCAGAGTCCTTTCTTTATAAGGTGTTGAGACATCCTGGATGACAAGCCTAATGCATTTCATGGAAAAATGAAAAATGCTGGCTGTTATATGGATGGCCAGAAGGAGAAACCCAAACTCCCACCACTGAGAATTAATGAGTTGTCTCTTTCTTCTTCCCCAAAAATTCAGAGTCTGGCTTAGGATGCATGAGATTTAAGGAAAGACCAAACTGGAGTGTAGAAGGTGTTGAAATTTTAGGTACATTAGTGTCATGTACTATTTCTTCAGAAAGCTGAGACTCTCAGATATTTAAGTTATACACCATGAATAGTGCTATTACTGGTTGAAACTTGAATGTGCATTTTGTGAATGAATAAGGTAATTAATGAATTAGAAATTCATCACAAATTCACAACAGAATTGATGTAATGTAAATGCATGATGTAATGTATAAAAAATTGGCTATATTATTTAAAGAAAAGTGCAGCTTGGATTCTTTGGATGGTTGGGCTCAGTGGTTTGATGGCTGACATTTAGTGCAGTGTTTTCTACTTGCCATGCTGAATAAAAGAATGTCTGTGGCAAAGCCAGTGTTGCGTTGAGCAGTGCATCTAGACAAGGCTGAGGAAGTCTAGCATCCATGTTTCAGGGGATTATGTGCATTCCTACACCAGCTATTGCAGCCCTAGTGTTATATCAGCAAGCCTCTGATGATGATACAACTTATACTAGAGAAAAGTTCTGTTGTCTTCACTGTCCACACTGCTTCCTTGAGAAAAATAAGTGCTGCCAACGGTGGCGTTTCTGCTGATGTAGGTGTGTTTGCACTTGGCTGTAGGCCACACACAAGGTTGTACTTGTATCACTTAGCAGCATGGTTTTCTTCTCTGCTGACATAAGTGGCTTGCAGATCACGTCTTCTTTTGCCAGGGTAGCTTTTCTGACTTAGCTATAAAGCTTTCCAAAACAAGAAACACAAGCTAGAAAAATATCACCCTCATAGTAGAGTGTTTTACTCAGGCAGGTATTTCAGTGTGTACTCTATTTAAATTCACTTCTTGATACAGTATTCCATAAGATTCCAGGGGAAAATGTCCTCCAGGCAAGGCTAGGTGGCGCAGTAGGTTAATGCATTAAAGTCCTTCAGACGTTTTAAGGTCTGCAAATTCCTGTAAATTTCCACAGCCTCGTATGTTTATTGATACATTGATGCATTGATTAATGTCAGAGAACCTCATTGCTTTTTGTGGCTTTTCTGATCCATGATTTTTCATACTCATCCAAGTAAAAGTCCATATAGAAAAGCTTCCAAAGTACTTTCTGAACAGAATGACATCAATACTTTTCTCATTTTTTGTACATTGCCTTCCAAGCAGAAGTGTAGCTGTGGGTAAACAAAGTTTGGCTGCTTCTAATTTGGGAAAATTAGAGTTTATTTCATTCTTACTGCCCTCTTGAATACCGCAGGGGTGTGTTTATAGATGTTTTGTATACCAATAAACCACTGTCTCCAAATACTTACCAAACATTAAAGAAATCCTCAATGTCAGCTTTTTCCTCCACAGAAAAGGAAGAATTTCTGAAAATACATTATTAGTGTGCCCTCAATAGTTCTTCCATCTACCATAAAAAAGAAAGCTGAGTCTAGTAGTGAAAAATTGCTGGTTTGTATGGAAAAACTCAGAAGAACTACCTGGACAGTTTTGTGACACTACTTAGTAAGCGTTAAATGGAATAATTTCTTGTTGCCAAATTAGGTTGTAGCAGACTGCTAGTTTCTCAGACAGAAAATATTGTTTACATAAAAAGCTCAAGATAAGTGTCCATCTCATGTATTGTTATTTGCAGAAGATAACTAAGTGATGATTAATGAGTTATTTATATTCTTTGGAAGAGGTCAGGAGAGGAGTTATCAATATTTGAGCAGCAGTATGTGGCTTTTCAAATAACCCCAATTATCAAAAAGGTTGAGGGTAACAGTCAGATGGTTAATGTACTGAGCATTTAGCATCTGCTCCTGTGAGGTGTCAAGTGCCTTTGCAAGGCACTGAGTGCACTCAAATTACATTAAAATAATGAGGGAACTCACTTCCTTCCAGGAGATTCTCAGCCACTGGCAGGATAAAGCTATTAGCATCCAGGCAGTAATGGAGAGTAGGAAAAATCCATTTCCTTCTTTCAATTATTTAATTTTTTATTTTTTGTAGAGTTCTACTCCTAAAATGGCTTGCAAAAGTTACCAATGCTCTGTAAACACCAGGCTGAGAGCCGAGTGCCTGCAAGCAAAACATCTCCTGCCTGCTCTGAGACACAGGGTAAACACAAAAGCTGAAGACAACAGAGGGAAATTCAAGAGAGCGAGAGGCCATGAAAACCTTTATGTGGTAGATTTAAGCCCTTCACTACAATCTGTTTCTATACCATAGGGCAGCTTCAGGCATCTCAGTGTGATGTGGCCTACTCTTTTGTGTGCAGACACCTTTGTGTTAGCTCTCTGCTGCCAGGCTCTGCCCTGAGCTAGAAGTGCAATTGCTTAACAAGCTAATTCTGCACAAATCCCAAGAATCACAGCACACAGCTCATATCAGCATTCAAAGCTCATATTTGTAACTTGTTCTAGGATAATCTGCTTGTCCCATCATGGGGTTAAGGAAGGAGCTGGTTTAGATCCATTTTGGTAGTGTTAGGGTTCCTGCTCTTAAAATTGCCAGAGCTACGCCGGCTTTTTGTGGTGTTTTCAACCACCACAAAACTGTTTCTGGCAGGTTTAGACCAGAAGGAAAGTAATAGTAGTATTCCACAGGAGAGCAACAGCAACTGAAAGAAACTGGGTGGATATAGAAGTGTGAACCAAGGTGATGCCGCTTTAGAACAGCGAATACCTTTTAGGCATTTTTAGTGAGCCAGTTTTACTGAGCCAGTGTCCACACACTTTGTGCAGTGTAATCATAAGAGATACATGCAGAAAGCTGCATGAAGAAATATTCTGGAGTTTGAGTGGTAAGGCACCCTGAAGAAAAAGTCAGCAATAGGTAAGTGTTTAAATTATTGAGGAAGCTTGCTCCTGGAATATCAATCTTCTCTATCCCAGGTCCTGCACAAATATTGGACAAAATAAACGTAAACTCCAAACAGCTGTGGAAATTTAAAGTAAAGACAGCTGATGATTATATGCAGAAGGGGAAGCACAAAGAAACAATATTTGTTATGTGATAAGTAGCAGTAGCAGGATTATATGACAGTCTAGCTATGGTTGAAATTTCAACAACCTTATGATATTTAGTGTGAAGATGCTCTGGGGAAGCGAACACACTACATGCATTTCTCAAGCTGTTCACACGTGGCTTCCATTCTAGGTCTATGTCATGTCACCAGGGCTGGGCTGGAACAGGCTGCTGAGTATTCTCAGCTCCTCTCTGTGGGAGAAAGTAAGCCAGCAAGGGTTTCTGAAGTTGGCACTGTGAGATAATGCTAGGACCCAGCTTAACCCCAAACCACAGACAGAATTGTGGGCCTCCTGGGGAGCCACTGTCATCTTTGTAGAACTACACTTTCTCCACTCAGCTCTCTGAGGGATATGGTGAGTGTCTTGTGGTTCCTAGACCTCTAGTTTAAGAGTCAACAAGGTTGTCTATGCTTGGATTAGTCCATGAAAGGCCTTGAAAGAAAAGATATTTTATATCACAAAGAAGGGAAGTCAGTGGTGTGGTACAGAAAGAAAGGTAACCAGTCAAAATGAAAGACAAAGACAAAATGCTGGCAATAATGTACTGGATAGATAAGAGCGGGTCAAGCTGGACAAGGCTGGAGAGGGGAATTTCTTAGTGGCTGACATGGGAGACAGCAGTCTTCAGAAGAGTTTTAGCTAGCTATATAGCTAGAAGAGGCGAAGTTGGAGAAATGTTATGTGGAAAGGATGCTTAAAATTTAGACCTAACCTGCAGGTAAAGACATGGGAGAGTGTAGTCAGTGATAATTCCTAGATTATTCACTTGAGAGGTGTTATCTCAGAAAAGGAGATGGGTCACACAGTGAGCTTGTTTTTAGTGATTGGGTCGTGGGCCTTTGCTCATTCTCCACTAGGAAATTGTTCTTCATGTTCTACGGTATATGGTAGCATCAAGATTATGCCAGGGACCTCATGATTACTGGAGGCTTGCTGCCATGGTTTATGACTCAAAACTTACCTGTTAAACCCATTGACATCATTCAAACACTAAGTTTTACTCACTAATGACACAATCGTGTGGAAGATGTTCTTCTTTCACTTCTCAACATCTTTCTCCTTTTTTCTTTGCTACTCCATGTGATTTTCTGATCAGCTAGGGCAATCATTTGTGTATCCTTACTGATCCAGTGCTTAACTATCAATTTCTGTCTCCTGTCCCAGACACTGAATGACCTTCCAATTACCAGCTCATAACTTTACATGTATAATAGTTTGTTCTTATTCCTAGCAGTCATAAAGAAGAAATCAAGAAGTGCCCTCAAATTCATGTAAATTCCTTTTTACACCATTGCAAGTGATAGCTTTTTTATAAAAAACACATTTCTTTTGCTTACTCATGCTTGTGAGATGTTATCACAGAAGAAGAAATAAGAACTTCATTTGATCAGTCCACATAAAAGGAAAGTACTGCTCAGGAAACCTGCGTTATCTACTCTTTCTGACCATAATGCCACCTCATCTGCTTTCTCACCAATTCTATTCACCCAAAAAGTTTTCTGAAGGATGCATAAACGCTACATGAGAATACATGAATGACAACTTGATGATATCAGTTTTTCTCTTTTGGCCTCAGTGAATGTTATCTTGTAGCTATCCCAAACATCCTATGTGGGAGGAGAAGAGGAATGGTGAAAGACAAGTTATTTCTTTCTTGTGTAGTTGATGTTGTTAATCCTTTGAGCATCTAGTGGATGTTTAGATGTACTCTGAAGAGTTTGTGGTTGCACTGGTTTTGGCTCATTTTGACTCACAGGAAGGGATCAGAGGATCACGATAACTCTGTTGTAGTTGCCCATAACTGCACGTTTTCTTTGTGGTAACATGCAGTAATAAAATGCCTTGTAAGCTACTGTGAAATTTGCCTGATGGCTGGGCAAATGATAAAAATAATGGTGGATGTCTCACCATGTAGCAGTGAAAATGGAGTGTAGTTGTGTGAACATTGGGCAAGGAGGAAACCACGGGTGAGAGGCAGGAGAAAATAAAGATGTTTTAAGATGACCAGCAAACAGTAAGAACAACATCTGGGATATTTGAACTGACGATTGTAAAGAGATTCATACCCGAAAAGTTTTCAATCTGCAGGATTATATTCAAACTTCAAAATCTGTATGACCTAATGGTTTAAAACCACTTAAATTTCTTAACTTTGTGTGATCGAGGCTTTGCTGATGCATGATTTGCATTTTGGCTAAAATATGTCTTCATCTGTCACAATCACCAGTCACAATCTAAGGATATCAAAAGATCTCATCTGTGTTGCTTTTTCCTCTGTCATTTGAATCCCCTTCGGCCTAGCATAGTGTGAATAAACCATTAGGTTGTTATTACTACCATGGGTACTCAGGCCATCTGTAAATGGCTTTCAGGTTACATTCAAATACTTTGGGAGTAAGAGGTGAGTGGATCCATGTTCTGGGCTGCTCTGAATGGCCCTATTATGGTGTAATAAATCCCTCAATATGAGGTACTTCCACCACCAGTCAAAGACTTTTTGAGGTACCTTTCTATAGCCTTTCAGTTCCTCAAAGTCTCTTGAAAATGTGGACTGTAGAACTGTATTATCAATCAATCTCAGCATTTTACACCTAGAGGCAATACTACTACTGCCCTCTGTTTGAATTCTTCCTCCTTGTCACATGAGCTTTACTGTTCTGCCACTATATCACTGACATTTCTATGGAGTTCCTTGTCCACTTGGCCCCATGTTCATTTCAAACTTGCTGTTTCTAGGAAACTCTCCCTCCTTTTGTTCATCTAAATCCACTTAAATTTCTAGTTTGAAGGAATCCAGCTCACTCAAGTGATTTGTGGCTGTTCTCTGCTTACCTTCGTTTTTACCTGCCACACCTCTAATTTTGTGTCATCCACAAAGGTGATTTTATATTTATTTTCAAATGAAAATTCTTTCTGAAAATATGAGATAGCATCCAGTCCTGGAAAACTGATGATTAATGATTTTCCCTTGAAAAGCCTTCAACCAGTTATGATTCCTGTTGACTGCAGCTTTTAGAAGTCTAGGAGGTGGCTAATTCTTATCCCTGGTGAGTATGTGCTTTATCAGTATTTTTTGGCTCAACATTCTCTGTCTTCCAGTTTCTGAAATTTCCCTGTTCTTCCAAGCTTTATTAGAAACAAGTATCAGCAGGCAGAATTTCTCCTCAACCCATCCTCTAGAAGGATTAAACCCATCCAGAAGCAGAACTATTACACTGAGAGGGTTTCTTCTGTTTCAAATACAATTATGAAATCTTTTTCGTGTTTTTCATCCTGATGGCTATAGATTTCTCTATAATCTTCTGCTTTCCTTATCAGTTGTATGTATTTGCTAACTCCTAGTTTATATTAATTAGTCCCCTTTTAATGTTTATTTTCATTCTTCATTTATTTCTTATGCTAAACCAGACTTTTAGAAAAATAGTTTTCTTGATTATGGGAGCATGGGAGTTTTTTTGCTACATAATAAATACCTCCTGGAAACTTTATGATTTACATTCTTATTCTTTAGTTTTCTATT